>CM065297.1:41846702-43275202 GCA_032871835.1 Dipteronia dyeriana
GTTTCTTAAAAAAAGTTGGTGATCACCTTTTGATATCCGATCAAAGACAAACACACAAAAAGACAAAAGATTTGTGTCTTTTTTCTTTCAAAAAGTGTGAGAGTGAAACACACATACAATTTTTTTTCAACACACAAAAGACAAAATAAAAAAAAAAGTTTTGTTTTAGCTTTGCAAAGAAGGTGCAATTGTGTTGTTAAAAAGAAGAACGCATCAATGCAAGTGTTGCATGTGCATGAGTTATTTCTGTATAAGTGTGTGCAGAAAATAACACCGAAATGAGATAAAAGATTTTGTTCGCAAGTGTTGTGCACTAATATCAATGAAATCGTTTCTTTTATATTCCTTTTCTCTGCGTCCTTCATTCTAAGTTCCTGAGTACATCACGCATCCACATGCAGTTACCAGTCCCGGGATATATCTAGGGAGATCAATGGTACAGACCAGGAGCATATCGAAAAGTGAAGGAGCCTCCAAATGTTGGTAAGCTTCTTAATCTTCTTCTTGATATTGATTTCAATTTCATATATATATATATATATATATATATACATATATTTTATTATTGTAATTTTTGTATATATTAGTTCCGAAAATAATTCCAATCCCATGTTCACTGGTTTCGGATCAATTATGGTTTGTATAAAAATTTTAAAACCCATTTCCACTGCGTGACCGGTGAACGGTGTTCCAACAATTGGTACCAGAGCCAATTTTTTTTTTAGAACAAGAAATTATTTTCGATGCTCCTGTATATATGAATGTGTAGGCACCATCTTTACGATTGTATGGATGTTTATAATTAAATTTTTTAATTTAAACATGGTTGATAGTAATTTTTTATGGTACTGTGAATATAGGGTTTATGAGTTGTCTAATTTTTTTTTTATTATTTTATTTAATTTTACTGTTACTGTATTGCAAAAAAAATAAAAATTATGAAGAATGATTCATGAGATGAATCAGAGTGATCTGAAGACACTAGAAGACTCGAAAATTACAAGAAGATCAAGGAATGCCTTGGGGTTATTTTGGTAATGTAAGGACCTTGATTTTATGATTGGCTTATTTCATGACAAACCACACCACATTAGGGATGATTGTGTAATGGATAGCTTAGGTCCTCATTGGCAAGCTTCCAAGCATCTCCATGAATTCAAGAGCTAAAGGTATATTCACTTGACTTTGCCTCTTGAAGAGTTTAGGTGCACACAAACACCTCATGCATGCTTTGTTGATCTTCCATTTGTGTTGATGTTGTTTATATGTGTGCATCTCTTCACAATCACACTTGCACTTCATTTATAGATTTAAGTGTGGTATTGTGTTGTGTTCGCGCTTGCACGATGGTGTGCTTGTTTGTTGAGTGACCATATGAGAAGGTCTTATTCTTCTCTTGGTTTGGTTATATGGAGTAAGCTGTCTAGTTTTAAAAGAGTGTATTTCAATGATTTAAATGTTTTTCAAAACTTACCTTTGTATGGTCTTGTGTCCATATCTTTTAGTACATTGTTTCAAAATGAGTTTTGAAACATTTTGTACAAACTAGGCACCCATACCTTTCCAACGGTATATTATTCGTAATATTTCATGACCGTTTGGATTGGATTTAAAATCTCCAAAGTGACCACAAAAATAGGGCATCTCTGTTGTTGCAAGTTTCTGACCTTTGGTAACTCAAATGACCATAACGTTTTCTACAAAAGTCCAAATCTAGTTTTATAAATTGTAGTAAAAAGTAGATTTCCATACCTTTCCAACGGTATATTGTAAAAAAGGTTTGGATGTCGTTTGGTCATGTTTTGGGTTGCTCGAATCTCAAGCTTTTGTGCTATCGTGGCTTCACCTGTGCACAAGCTCACCTCACCAGCGCCCTTGGACAGTACGTGTGAGCTGGTGTGGCGCTTGTTGACCAGGGCAACTCACCAGCGCAACTCACCAGCGCACTGAGTAAGATTCTTGGCATTTTCAAAATGATGTAGTTTTGTTCTAGGGCTCATATTTACATGCCATCTTCTTCCTCACTTATTTTTCAGAGCTTCAAAACCATTTTTTAGTGTGAGAAAGTATTTTCTTTGAGTTCTAAGAGTGGTTCCTTAACTCTCCAAACCCAAAGCCCATCTCCATTTTGCATCATTCTTCATCATATGAGCATGGGTGTTCTTGGTTTCATGACTAGGTAAGTAAGAACTTCATTGAACATCTTTTATTATTCTTCTTACTCTAGATTAGGTGTTTATTGCATGATTAAATACCTAGACTCTAGTTTATTGCATATATTTTTGAGTCTTGATAACATGATTGGGTTTGTTTGTTGATAGCTTGAATTTAGGACATATTTACCCTTCTTGCTAAGTCTTTATGCATTGCATTTAGACATTATTGATTAGGACACATTGATTGCATTTTGTGATTGCATTATAGTCCTTGCCATGCTTAATGATAACTTGTGTTGATATGGCTTTTGTGATATCTAGCATTTAAATCATTGTTGCCTCTAGCTAATTAGGTCATAGTGATTGTATTTTGATGATTGCATTTAATGACCATGCCATGCTTAATGACAACATATGTTGAAATGACTTTGTTTGATAACTAGATTGTAATATTGCATATTCATATCTAGTTAAGTCTTTATGTATTGCATTTAGACATTATTGCTTATGCCTCATTAATTGCATTTATTGATTGCAATATTGCCCTTGATTATATGTTGTGACAACTTGTGTTGGTTGGACTTTTATTAACAATTAGGTTGCTAGAATTCTTTTGCATCTGATTGAGTCCTTATGTATGGGCATGTAGGCATTGTTTAATAATTAGGTTGTTGTATTGCATTATCTACACCTAGTTAAGCATTGTATGTTTGGTCTAACATATTTTGCATTAAGCATTTATTGATTATTTCACTTAGACCATATACTCTTCATAGAGTCAAAGTCTCGTGGCTTCTAGGTGAAGTTACACAAGCAAGTCAAGTCTTACAACCAATGGTAGGTTTGCAAGCAATTGGTTGGGTATCCACTGTAAAAGGCCCAAGGGGTAGAGTAGGAGGTGCTCACGTCAAGAGTAGTGTATCAGGGGATATCACTAGGGACTGAACCAAGAGTGGTGAGTGGCGGTGTTCATAGCCTGAGGTTGTCGAGAGTGAGAGTCCAAGAATCACTTGAGGGTGTGACCTTTTTCTCATATAGTGGATTTCTGTGATTGTGTGTGGCTAGCAGAATAGCCCTTGGTTTTTCCCATTTGGAGGGTTTCCACGTAAACATCAAGTGTTATTTATATTTCCGCATTTTATACTTGATGTTGTATGTTTGTTTTATTGGGTGAATTTTGAATATTGACTAATCAAGAAAAATTGGTAATTAACTTGATTAAAAACCTATTCACCCCCCCCCCCCCCCCCCCTCTAGGTTATTAGACACACACGTTCTTAGGGAACTTTGCAGGTAATTTTAGATTCGAATTTTTTAGGTTAATAATCCACAGTACTTTGTCAATTCTTGTACGCTTTATATTATGTGATGATAAAAGTATTGTCATGCAGACGTATGTCATTTAGATTAGACGTGTCTATACAAATATATTTGATATGTCATACATGCATCATAGCCTGATAATTTACATATTTTTTTAATGTGATTAAAATGGGTAAATACATAATTGACTATGGAAATGAGATTTGTTTTTAATTGTTAAAAAAATTGGTAATTCTCATTAATATTAATCTAGTTATTAAAGAGTTTAATAAGTTAGATTAATAGGGTCATTTATTGTAATTAGAATTAATATCATTATTAACCTAATAATAAATGAACTAAATAAAGTGTTAGAGTTTTAATAGTTAAAACTCGGCAAACACTATCATAATAATCTGACCTTAGTAAATAGTTTACTAAATCTTAGATTGTTTACTAATAGATTAGATTTTTAATGGTTAAAAATCATTAATAATTTATTAGTTAATTAGAATTTGGTTCTAATTAGTTAATGCGCTAGATACCTTAATTAAAGTTAGCCGTTTGATCTAGTAGAGTCTATGTGCTTAAACGGATAATAGAAAACACTAATTTTAAATAGTGAGTGGGAGAGGGATACATGACATATATATCCTGCAGTCTCTATCATTAGTTTAACACCGTGAGATCCGAGTGGGGCCTCATGACTGCTTTGCTTTTGTCCTCTCTAAAGAGGGTTTCCACAAAGGTCAATACCAAGTTGATTTCCTAATGGAAATGATTTCTGAGGGTATTTCAGGATTGACCAACCCAAAGGCGGCAATTCTCGAGTTAAGCTCGTGAGATCCGAAATGGTGGGTTTCACTTACGAAGGTTTTGATTAAGTTTGTTAATTAAAAATCTGACTGAATAAACGATGGTTGAATGATATGGAATAAGTGTTATTCTAGAATATCATTTGATTGAGAATGTCTCGGTCCAACATGCAAAGATTTGACCGACCCTAAAGCGGGACCTCTTTGTGGTATGTTGGATTGTCTTGGTATAGTAACTGGTTTTAGGGTAGTTCTAGCTCTTTCAACATGTTCATGCATCATGTTTAAATTTATACCAAAGCACTCACACTTGTTTTAAATAAATGACTGAATGAATATTTTATTTATTTCAGCAATAATGTCTTCTGCATTACTTCAAATTCTAGCAAACGATAAATTAACTGGTGGTAATTACACTAAATGGAAACTTAACATTAATGCAATTTTGGTGACCAAAGACCTCAAGTTTGTGCTCACGGAGGAATGTCCTCCAGCGCCTGTTGCTAATGTCGCACGAGCTGTTCGTGAGGCATACCAACAATGAGTCTCATCTGATGAGAAAGCCTGAACATATCTATTAGCTTTTATGACAGACTTGCTTGTCACAAGCACGATGCAATAACTTCAACATTTGAAATCATTGAGTCATTGCAAGCTATGTTCGGGCAGCCCTCCGAGCAAAAATGACACGAAGCTGTTCGTTTAGCTATGCTCGCTAATATGAAGGAAGGTACGTCAGTTCGGGAACATGTCCTGAGCATGATGTCTTACTTCAACACATCAAAAGTCAATGGCGGGACCATTGATTAACCCAATCAAGTTAGCATCATATTGACGACTCTTCCAAAGAGATTCGATCAGTTTAAGAGTAACTACGAGATGAACAAGTTAAGGTTCAGTCTCACACAGTTGCTCAATGAGCTCACTACCTTTGAGTCCTTGATTA
This sequence comes from Dipteronia dyeriana, assembly GCA_032871835.1. Classification (NCBI taxonomy): domain Eukaryota; kingdom Viridiplantae; phylum Streptophyta; class Magnoliopsida; order Sapindales; family Sapindaceae; genus Dipteronia; species Dipteronia dyeriana. The sequence continues at coordinate 41,851,922 of CM065297.1, forward strand.
AGGACTATAAGGGCAAGATCGGTGAGTCAAATGTTGCCAAACCATCTTTCTCCAATAAAAAGAAGAGGAATAGGTCTGCTGGGAAGGAGAAGGGTAAGTCCAAACCCAAGAAAGTCCAAAACAAGAAGAAGTCCAAGAAAGGTAATTATGATTTACTTGTTCTTGAGTCATGTTTAGATGAAGATTATTCTTCACCCTAGATAGTTGATTTAGAGGCCACTAACCATGTTTGTTCTTCTTTGTAGTGGACTGATTCTTGGACACAGTTAGAGGAGGGAGCCTCCTCAATGCGTGTGGGGTCAAAGGATGTCGTGTCAGCACGAGCAGTGGGCATAATTAGATTACGTTTTTGTTATAATTATATATTATTGGACAATATATTTTATATTCCTAAATTTACACGGAATTTGATTTCTGTTTCTAAGTTGTTAAAACAAAAATATTATGTTTCTTTAAATAATAAGTCTGTTATTAATTGAAAGAATGGTCTGAATATTTATTTTGGAATTAATGAAAACAATTAGTATGTGTTAAGATCGTTAATACATTATACTCTGCTCAACATCAAAACGTTTAAGGTTGAAAAACAAAAAACTAAACAACATAATATTTCTCCAGATAAAGACACGTATCTCTGGCATCTAAAGCCTGGTCATATGAACCTTGACAGGATAAACGGACTAGTAAAAAGCGGACCATTAAGTGAGTTAAAGGTTGGCACCTTACCTATCTACAAATCTTGTCTGGAAGGTAAGATGACTAAGAGACCATTTACTAGAAAAGGACTTAGAGCTAAAGAACCGCTAGAGCTTATACATACAGACGTCTGTGGACCGATGATTGTTAAAGCTAGGGATGGTTATGAGTATAATGTCACCATTATAGATGAATACTCAAGATACAGATACATCTACCTGATATAACGAAAGTCAGAAACATTTGAAAAGTTTAAATAATTCAGAGCTGAATTTGAGAATCAATTAGGTATGACTATCAAGGCATTACGTTCGAATCGTGGAGGTGAGTACCTTGACCTAGAGTTTAAAGACTTTCTAGTCAAGTATGAGATAGTTTCCTAACTCACAGCTCCCGGTACACCTCAGCAAAATGGTGTAGCAGAGAGAAGAAATATAACCCTAATGGAAATGGTGAGATCTATGATTAGTTTCACATCATTACCATATTCCTTCTGGGATATGCGTTACAAACAACGACATACATTTTGAATGTTGTGCCATCCAATCTGTTCCTAAGATTCCCCTAGGGTTGTGGAATGGTCATAAAGCTAGTTTATGACAATTTCGCATATGGGGGTGTCCATCACATGTGCCGAAGAATAAGAGTGGTATGCTAGACTCCAAGTCTGTTGTCTGCCCGTTTGTAGGATACTCCAAGGAGACCAGAGGTGGACACTTCTATAATCCCGAAGATAACAAAGTATTTGTATCGATAAATGTAACATTTCTTGAGGACAATTATATTAGTGACCATAAACCTTGTTTTAAGATTGTATTGCATGAGTTTGAGTCTGGTGAGACTAGGGCTTCATCAATAAGAGTTGTTGATCCGCAAACATCTGAGAGTTAGATAGTTCCTGATTAGGGGACACTACCACCTAAACGTAGTGAGAGGGTTGTAAGACAACCTGAATGCTATTTGGGTATAGGTGAGGGATAAAGAGTTGTCTCTGCTAATAGAGTGGATGATCCATTGACATTTAAGAATACATTGGAAGATCCTGATAAAGAGGGATGGCTTAAAACCATGAATCTCGAGATGGAGTCCATGTACACTAACTCAGTCTGAGATCTTATAGACTTACCGGATGGGGTAAAGCCTATAGGGTGTAAGTGGATCTACAAGAGAAAGAGATGAGTAGACGAAAAGGTAGAGACCTTCAAGGCAAGGCTAATGGCCAAGGGTTATACCTAGAAAGAGGTGGTCAATTTTGAAGAGACCTTCTCGCTAGTAGCCATGTTTAAGTCTATTAGGATTCTCTTATCATTGCAGCCAATTTCGATTATGAATTTGGCAGATGGATGTCAAGATTGGTTTCTTGAATGGAAATCTTAATGAGAGCATATATATGATGAAATCAGAGGGATTCGTGTCTCCAGATCAAGAGCAAAAGGTTTGCAAGCTACAAAGGTCCATCTATGGACTTAAGTAATCATCTTGATCTTGGAACATTCGGTTTGATGATGTGATCAAAACCTATGGCTTCGAGCAGAACATCGATGAGCCTTGTGTCTACAACTGTATCAATGATAATAAAGTAGTTTTCTTGGTCCTATATGTATATGATATCCTACTCATTGGGAATGATGTGGGAGTGTTGTCTGATATAAAGGGTTGGTTGGCTAGCTAATGTAGGGAATCACCTAGAGTGTGGGCTCCCTTTCTTTAAATTGTATACCTAAGGATGGAAACAAACAATATCTTCTTCTTTGTTAGTCACAATAATCCTCTAAGAGAAAAACCAAGAACGTCCGGTCACTTGTGAATTATCAATCAATTTGATTGAAACTCGCGTGAACGATTTTGTACCCTTTTGATACAAAGGATACTAGTGTACTATTAAAAACAAAAGCGTTCCCTCTTTTCTCTATGCTTGGCCGAATTCTTCACACAATGAGTTGGACGAAGTTTTTTTTAATAACAATAAAAAAAATAAAATAAAAAACAACTTCTCACACCAAAAACCAAGGCTAGGTCGAAATTTACAAATCCTCTCCTAAAGAGGATTTACTTGGTAGGCAAGAATCCTATTTTTAGGTGGATTTACTTAGTGACTTAGAATCCTTTTCCAAAAAGAATTATTTCCTACACCAAGACTCCTAATCCAACTCAAAAGTGTATTTGTAACCATATTAAAGACTTCCTAATTTGATTAGATAGATAATTCCTTTTATTTATCTACTTATCAAATATGGTCTTTAACATTAACTATACTACCAACAATAGTATACTTTTAGGAGACCATCTCATATTAGGAAAAAGATTTTGACTTTTAATTAAATAATTAATTAATCAACAAATTAATTAATTTTCATTTAATTATATAATAAAATAAAAAAATATATATTTAAACTATTCTCAATAGCCTTGCCGCATATACCATATATATGGGCCATATATTATTTTTCTTATTTTATTAAATCGATTGGACCTTAAAAAATAGTCCACATGTGAACTAGACCCATTCTTACAAAAAGAAACAATTCGACATGCCTTAATATAATTCTAGATGGACTTCTAATTTAGTCCGGCAGAATATATCAAGTGATCCACGCAAGTTCGTGTGGACTGAGGATCTTGACGGGCTATCTAAATTTAAGCTCCAATAGACACAACCCAATCACAATAAAAAAATGATCCACTTAGGTCCGATCTATTAATTTTAGTTCATTCCACTAAAGAACTAAAATTGAACACTTAAATAAAGATAGAATAAGTAAATATTTCTCACTCATACCCTAGACAATCTTAATAGAGAAATTGTATCCTCTTGAAGAATATCAGTTATCGCCAATAGCTCATAAACTACCTATAGCTCTCCAAGTTACCATATTTACTAATATGACCATATTTTGAACTTGAATATTTTTACTAGTCCAGAATTCATGTTTCAATAGACATTATTGAAACTTAATGTTAAGATTTAATATCCAATACCTCAAAACATCCATATGATGATATTCTAATCTTATTTAATAAATGGAGCCACGATGTCCATATCTATAAATGAAGTCCTCTATCGATTAACAAATGAATACGACCAAATTATCGAGGATAGACTATGCTATATAATTGTACTCAATGATAGCTCAAATGATAACACTTGCACCCTGGGTGGTGGATCCATTGTGTGGAGAAGTATCAAGCAATCTTGCATTGTTGACTCCACAATGGAAGCCAAATATGTAGCCGTTTTTTAAGCTGCTAAAGAGGCTGTTTAGCTCTGTAAGTTCTTGAGTGATCTATAAGTTGTTCTAGATTTGGATAAGCCTATCACACTTTATTGTGATAACAGTGGTGCTGTGGCTAATTCCAAAGAACCAAGAAGCCACAAGAGAGGGAAGCATATAGAGAGAAAATATCATCTCATTAGAGAGATAGTGTAGAGAGGAGATGTGATCGTCACCAAGATAGCCTCACAAGACAATCATGCTGATCCATTTATGAAGACCTTACCGGCTAAAGTGTTTTCGGATCACCTAGATGGTCTAGGGTTACGAAACATGCCTCACATACTCTAGTGCAAGTGGGAGATTGTTGGGATTTATGCCCTAAACATGTAATTTGTAAATGGATATATGAAGTAAATAAAAATAAAGGTTCAATTCAATCTTGTTATGTTATTTATTTTATAAACTTATGCACATATTAACATCCTGGATTGCCGGATGTAATCTCGAACTATGTATATGAGTGTCATATATGGATGGATACAGTAAGAGACGTGTAATCTAAAGAGTCCAAAGATAGCAAATAAAGTAGGGTACTTTATTTATGGTTAATCTATAGCCGCGACCCATTCCGTAATGTACAGTGATTATATCCTGAATCATTCATATATGATATGTGAATGGAGGCACCTTGTATGACGTGATCATATAGGACTGAGCCATGATCTATATGAATCTCACACCAAGATCCGTTACCGATGAGATTCATATATATCAACTAATGATGGCTATATATGGGATGATCTTAATCCTGAGTGTCTTATCGACTCCTTCATGTTAGATCTTGGTCTTTGATATACCATGGGTAAGGTTGGATGCATTTCCTGATCACTATACTACATATGTTGGGATTGTGGTTTGGCTTGTGGCTGAGAAGGTTTGTACACATGAGTGGAATCAACTTTTTCTTGTGAGAAGTAGATGGTAGTTCTCTTTAGGGTTAATTCGGGGCTTGGACAATATGATCGTACTCTTTATTCCGTGAGGAAAATGGATTTATTGTCCATTAGAGAATCAACGGTTTTTAAAGGATATATGTAATTAGAGGGGTATAAAGGACATTATGACCCATCTCTAATAATGAACTACTGTAGAGGATCACACCATATGTAATAGCTATATCAATGGACATCGAGTTGTATCGGTATGTGTAAAAGCATTTGCAGTTTAGAGAGTGCAGCTTTGGGTTTTTAGTGGAAAAACACCGGAGTTAATAATCGTGGAATATTAATTAAAGAGTTTAATTAATGGTTTCGAGGATTATTGGAGTTCAAAATACTGTGGATCCATTAGGACCCTTTGCTAGCCCGATCGATTTAGACAACAAGGGTCACGGTAAATAAATTGGATTGTCCAATTAACTGTGTTATGAAAATGACACATATTTATTAAGAAATTAATTGAATAATGAGATTATGTAATTAAAGGGTAATACTGATTAAATAACTTAAATAATGAGATTATTTACTTATGTTATTAATCACTAAATAGAGGGTGTATGTTGATATTTATTTGTAAGTAAAATAAGTCAATGTGACTATTTTATTTTATTAGATTAAATTTTTTATTTTTTAATTTAACTAGTTTGAACTCAAAATAAAATCAAATAAAAGATATAAGATATTTTTTATTTGAAAGTTTTTAAAAGTTTTGATCAGATTTTTTTAAAGTTTTATATATATTATTTTTTATTTTCACTACCTAACCTGATATATATATGTTTCTTAAAAAAAAATTGGTGATCACCTTTTGATACCCGATAAAAAATAAACACATAAAAAGACACAAGATTTGTCTTTTTTGCGTTTCAAAAGTGTGCGAGAGACAAACAAATGCATTTTTTTTTTCAACAAACAAAAAGAAAAAAAAAATTGTTTTAGTTTTGCAAAGAAGGTGCGATTGTGTTGTCAAAAAAAAGAACGCATCAGTGCAACTGTTGCATGTGCATGAGTTATTTCTGTATAAGTGTGTGCATAAAATAACACCAAGATGAGGTAAAAGATTTTTTGTGCAAGTGTTATGTACTAATATCAAAGAAATAGTTTCTTTTATATTATTTTTCTCTACATCCTCCATTCTCAGTTCTGAGTACGTCACGCACCCACACGCAGTTACCAGTCCCGGGATAGAGCTAGGAAGATCAATTGTACAGACCAGGAGCATATCAGAAAGTGAAGGAGCCTCCAAACATTGGTAAGCATCTTAATCTTCTTCTTGTTAACGATTTCAATTTCCTATATATATACATATATTTTTTTATTATAATAATTTTGTATATATTAGTTCAGAAAATAATTCCGATCTCAAGTTCTCTAGTTTCAGATCTGTTATGTGTATATCTTATTGAATGTACATGTCACCGACAGGTAAGACAATCCTTTAAAAAGATCGTATAAAGGGCATCCGAGCTGGCAATTAGAAGACACCATCCAAGACATCACCAAGGAATAAGAACCCGAGTAAGTCCGAACATAAGTACTCGGCACATTATGTTCTACTCGAGACAACACAAGAAACCCGAGTAAATAAGTTCAACATATGATTCACATTCGTGGGTAAGCCCGAGAATCATACTTTAATAAGAAAAACCTCCGTGACGGAGTTTCTAGAAGGATAAAACACCAAACAGGAAACAAATCCCAAATCAGGTAACAACTATACTATTCTAGAAGGCTACACGCCGATAAGGAAATAAGTCCTAAACGGACTAAGCCACCAGAATCCCGTTAAAATTTAAACTCAATCTTCACAAGGTCTCCGAAATAGGAAAGAAGATAAAGACGAATTCAACAAGCAACCAGTCTTAAACAAAATACAATTCCTTTTCCTTACTTGTACAACAAGGATCATGGTCTATGTACATATAAATAGGCCCATAATCTCATTGTAAAAGAGAGAACGATATAAAGTGACAGACTCAAAAAAGTAATCACTGCAAGAGAGAGGCAATATAGATTGAGTGATGTAATTCTTTGTTTAAATAATGGATTGGGCTTGGTTGTGCATTCAATCACCAGTGGATGTTTCTCCGATCATCAAAGTTTGACCATGAAAACTCATGTCATAATAACTTCGATTGCATTCTCTTTCTCCTTCTCTTTTGACAGGTCATAACCAAACCTAACGTTGTTGACTTTCTCATCCATCGAGAAAGTGACGTTAACAAATGACGCTAGGAGAAGGGGGTAGAAACCTTTGATCTGTTTAAGCAATGCCTGGTAGCTGAAGCAAAGACAGTTCCAGGGACATCCAGAAATCTCCAGATAATGCTCATATAGACGGGACCACTCAGGATCCCACATAACCACCGAGAACCAACCGATACCTATAGTTGGTATCCAGTAAGTCCCTCCAACCAGCGAGGATATAGCTCATTGTTTTCATGATGCACTGCAACAAACACTAACGGAAGCGGCACATGAAGGAATAGATCTATTGGTCACAGGAGAGGCGCACCTGCCCTATCCACTATCACCTCTTAGGCTCCGATCGGTTTTAGTTGAGCCGAAATCAGTTGCACCAGTAGCCGTTAGAAACTCAGGTCCAATCAGCCAGACTGGGGGTACAACATGCAACTATGACAAGGATCATGAAATGCCAACAGGAGAACGGCCACACCAAAGGTAAAGCAACGGTCAGGTGGGCCATGATAGGCATAGAAAATATGACTGGCGTAGAGATCGGTCATCGTTATCAGAGGATAGTGATCAGCACCATCGCAAACGTCGCTATGGGCCCATACGCTTACATGGTTTGACTCGTGGGACTTAGGGGTAGAATGAATAAGAGATGGAAATGAGTATGGCAATCACTCAACAGCATAACCATCATGGAGAGCCGATGGGCAATAGAGATGTCGTGATTCAGAGCTTGACCCGAGAAATCAAGAACAACAGGCGTCAAATGGACACGTTGATTAGCCGATACAGATATAATGAGTTGTCTGATGATGACTCTGATAGCTCTTTTACTAGAAACATCCTGCGAACTCCATTCTCGGAGAGATTCAGGATGCCACACGTGGAACAGTTTAAAAAGAATACAAATCCTAAAAAGCATGTCAGGCGATATAAGAGCGCCATGACCCGATATGCTTACAACGATCCTTTGCTATGCCTTAACTTCCCACAAACCCTCGGGGATACAGGTTCAAGATGGTTCAAGAGATTGACTCCGGCGAGTATTGGGAGTTTCAGCGAGTTGAGCAGAAGCTTCTCAAGACAATTTCTAGGGAATGCGCATAGGAAAAAAATTGGTGGCTTATCTTTCTCACCTGAAGCAAGGGAAAGACGGGTTGCTAAAAAAGTATCTAGCAAGATTCGGTCAGGCGGTCTTAGAAATCGGCAGCGCGAATGACGAAGCAATAATCGGTGCATTCATAAATAACTTACAAAATGGGCGGTTGTCATTTGACCTAAGAAGGGCTCGTCTATCTAGATACACAGATATGATGGATATGGTAGGCGAATACGCTCAAGCGGAAGAAGAAGAATTGGCAACATGAGGCAGTTACATGCATGGGGGAGACCTTAATAGAAGGAAGCCTAGTCAAAGTCACAAAACCATAAAGGGAAACGAGAAGAAAATAGCAAGGAGAAGAGCAAAGATGGAGGAAATGGACGTAATACTGACCAAACCAGAAAAAATTTCAAGGAAAATATATGAATTACACCCCGCTTCGAAAAAGACAGGAAGAGTTCCTAGCAATATAAGAAAAGAAGAATCTGGTGAAGGAGACACATCGGCAGTCAAAATTTGCTCGGTGAGACACAACGAAATATTGCAGGTTCCATAAGGAAACCGGTCATGAGATCTCCAAATGTTACCGACACAGAGACTATATAGAGACCCTCATTCCGGAAGGACATCTGCAAGATATAATCTTGAAGAAAGACGAGAGGTCAAAAATTCAGAAAGAAACCAAAACGGGTGATCATAATTCTGGTTGGAACAACAGGCCAATCCTGAGGCTAATGGAGTGATACAGACCATCTTCGGAGGACCATCAACTGGAGAAGTAACCAAGAGCGGACTCAGGAAATCTGAGAAGCGGTGGAAGCAAGATAAAATTTTGACGTTAACTCCATCAAACCTTATCTGAAGAGAATAAAGGAAGGATGAGACTCGATAATATTCACAGAAGCTGACTCACATGGGGTCGACGTCCGACCGAATGATGCTCTCATCATAAGTGCCAGAATTGGCCATAGAGAAGTTAAGAGAATTTTAGTGGAAAATGGTAGCTCGACAGACATTCTCAATATAGCTATTAATGATCAACTCAGATTGGATCGAAAGGACTTGCAACCTTTCCATACCCCACTCAGAGGATTCGGGAGAGTTGAGGTTAGGTCTCTCGGAATAGCGAAGCTGCCCGTGAAGATCAGAGTAGCTCTTTGCTAGAAAACATTGTTACTCGACTTTGTGGAGATTTGGACATCTGGCTTTATAATGCGTTACTAGGCCGACCTTTCCTAAACAAAACAAAGGCGATAACAGCTACCTACGCTTTGATGATCAAGTTCCTAACTAAATGGGAGGTAGGAACAATCAAAGGGTCGTAGGAGATGGCCAGAAGAGCTAATCTCTCGGTTTACAAAGATAAAGATCATAGTGAACACCAAGTATGTACCTTAACACAACCAGATCAGATAAAACAAGAAGAATCGATATTGTTGGAGGAAGAACCGGAGACATCAAAGAGTGAACCAATAGAGTAGTTGGTCTTAAATGAAGATGAACCAGATTAGAAGGTCAAATTTAAGGCCAACTTAAAAGAAAAGGTCTAGCTAGATCTTATTCATTTATTTAGAGAATACAAATATGTGTTCGCATGGAGTCATGAAGACATGGTGGGGATAAATGCACGAGTAATATCACATCATTTGGCAGTTGATCCAAATGCAAAATCTATAATACAAAAGAGAGTATCTTTCAACCTTAAGAGAAGTCGGGCAATCAAGCATGAGGTGGAGAAGTTACTCACTGCGGGATCATTAAGAGAAATCAACTACCCTCAGTGGGTAGCAAATGTGGTTTTGGTCCAAAAGAAGAATGGTCAATGGAGAATGTACGTGGACTTCACGGATCTGAACAAAGTCTACCAAAAAGACAGTTTTCCACTTCCGAGAATAGGCCAACTGGTCGATGCTACATCAGGTCATGAATTACTCAGTTTTATGGATGCTTATTCAAGATACAATTAGATCCGGATGAATAAAGCTGATGAAGGAAAAACAACATTCACGACTTATCAGGGCTTTTACTGTTATACAGTAATGCCCTTTGGGATAAAAAAATGATGGGGCAACATATAAAAGATTGGTCAATAGAATATTCGCTCGTCAAATAGGTAGAAACAAGGAAATTTACATAGACGACATGTTAACAAAAAGTAGCTCGGTAGATAAGCACGCTTCGGACCTGCGCAAAACATTCGATGTCATGAGAAGGTATCAGATGAATTTAAATTTGAACAAGTGCCTATTTGGGGTTCCTTCAGGAAGGTTCCTCGGATTCCAAGTTCACTAGAGGGGGATTGAAGTAAATCCAGAGCAACGATCGTTAAACTCTTGGGCAGAACTCACCTTATTTTGATAAGCCGCCTCAATCCAAGCACGGTTATCCTCACTCTCTTTTAACTGAGCTTCAAGATGACTAATTTGACCAACTTAAAGTTGTCGCATTTGAATAAGCTCAGCAAACTCAGGAACCATCTGTAGGGAAATAAGTTAAAAGATTTGAACAAAGGCTTATTAAGATGAAGTTCGAGACCAAAGACTTACGTATGTTGCACTATTAAAAATGTTGTGAACACGCTCCGTAGGAGAACCATCCCTGAAGCGACTCCAATGGTCGTCACCAATAAAAACCCGACCAGATGACATCGTTCTCAACATATCCTTGGGTTAGGACTTATAGCGTTGCCCGAGGATACCACTCTTGTGCCCCCAACCTTAGGGGGAAAAGAATCTTTATTCAGATTATCTGAAGTTCCCACTCTTCCCAAAGGCGTCTCAGCTTGAGCACCCAAGGAACACCTAATATCAGTATCTTTATCGCTCGACTTAATGAATGAAACTAGTCAGAGAATTTTTGGAAGAGGACGGACGGGAGAATCAACTGCTTTCCTCTTCTTAGCTCGAGTTAGATGAAAGTCGATATCAGCTGCAGGATCTTCTTGATTTTCTTTGATATCTCAGAAGGGCTCAAAAAGATAAGAATAAATATTAACCTGCTAATCTTGATGTACCCTAATTTCTTCTTCATTCCCAACGACAAACTGCTCAGCATGCATTTCATCGACCGAGGAAGTAGGCTCACTAGACGTTGCACCACTGGGATGCTTTCCCTGCCTGTCTTCATCCTCAGACACCTTCTATGCACTATAATTTCCAAAAGGGCCTCTCGGACTACTTGATTCCCATGCGGTCGATTGAATGACTTCTTCAGGAATATACTCTGGAATTTGCACATCTGAAACGTCGAAATCCACATCCGATTCATCATCAGGCGAAGTAATCCCTTCCTTATTTTGGCGAGCAACTTCCTTACGACTCACTTAAAAAATCAATTTTACCTGACGAGCCTGGACGTAGCAGACGATGTCCGAGTCATACACTAAATACAAACGAGTTTAAAAAGACAACAAAATGAGTAAAATGAAAATGAGAAGAGATTCTACTTACGGCGTCTACGATAATCCGAAATCTGAGAAAAGAAACCAAGAGCTATCATTTTCTTCTCATCAAAAAGATTGGACCTGCTTCTTTTCTCCAGAGTGCGCTTAGCCGCGCGAGTAAGGTTAGTCAACTCGGCATCAGTGAAAGTAGGCCTCGACTTGTTCCTAAGAGCAGGAGAGCAAAAGAAATGGGGAACCGTTAATACTTTCTGATCTTCCCCAACTGAGAGCTAGATCTCGAGTCCCGAGTTCCCTCCGGTAAAAAACCAACTATTTTTCCAGTACTTGTTTGAGGTAGGAAAACCCCATACAAAACCTTTCTTCTTGATGACCGAAGAAATATCGACTCCTCGGTTCACCTTTGTCCCCTCGTGAATCCAACTATCTGGCTGGCTTGATAAAAGAAAGTAAGTTCCATTCTGACCAGATTGCCTTAAAGTATATAAATGCCTAATTTCACGAGGAGAAGACGGTGGCAAATTCATCCGGCTCCATATATGCCACATGCACATCAAGATTCTGTAGTTATTCGGGGCTAGCTGAGCTAGAGCAATCCTCGCTTCAGTAAGAAACCAATCAATGAAAGGCTGTAGAAGAAGAGTCACACAACAGTAGAACATAGATCCATAAACTGCCATCATGCTCGGGGGAGGATTCCATACGACTTTATTACCAGTAGGAACAATTAAAACCGAATTGTCTAGATCAAATTGAGCATGATACTTTTGGATTTCTGCTTCCCCGACCACGTTCGGTTCAGCATCGTACGCACTTGGAAAATCAAGAGAAGGGAATTCGAAATACGCTGTGCTCTTCTTCAACATCATTCACATCAATTACTAGCCTTCCAATCTGAATACCGCTTGAACCATGTTTGTGAACCGTACGGTTACTCTGATGGTTTCCCATCCTAGATCGTAAAGGAACCTTGTGATTAGAAATGAAAGACTTAGAGCTCGAAGAAGATTCAGGGCTAGAACTAAAATGAACATCCAGATAAAGCTCGGAAACATCAACATTTAGAAAATAAGGCTCATCAAGAGGAAAATCCCCAAATAATCTACGAACATAAGAAACCAATTGAAAATCTCCAATCTCAAGGGCATCAAAAGCTATGACAAAAAGACGCTGTCGTGAAACAGGATCCATCTGAATTGACCTTCAAAGTAGATGCGAAGAAACTAGGAAAAGCCTAGATAAAGAATCAAGATGAACCTGTGAGTAAGGAAACCTGGGTTTTTTTTTTCGTTCTGCAAAAAATGAACGGGAACAACCCCCTTCAGTTTAAATAAACTACTTAAATGGTCGAAGATACGAAACCCTAGAGTTTCAAGAAGCGGGAAAAATTAAAATAAAGGAAGGGACATTTGGTGACGTAGGCGGAGTATCCGATAGTCGACAAGTCGCATCTCATAAATGCTATATGAGAAACCAAATGATTAAAAGACACGTGTCGTGGAAAGAACAGATCAGTCCATCAGGATTTAAAACGTCACAATTATTGAGATTTCACATGAGGAGACAAACCACACTTACATGGTTGCAATTAAGACATGTCATTAATGCAGTGAATTGTTTGAAGATTATTATTCCTGCATTAATGAGAAATTAAGAAGGAAAAGACAAAAGGCTAGTCGGAATTCAAAGCAATTAAAATATTTATGCCAAAATGAATGCTACTCGGTAAGAATATTTTAAGGAGGTAATGTTATGTGTATATCTTATTGAATAAACACATCACCGACAGATAAGACAATCCCTTAAAAAGATTGCTAAATGGGCATCCGAGCTAGCAATAAGAAGACACCATCCAAGACATCACTAAGGAATAAGAACCCGAGTTAGTCCAAACACGAGTACTCGACACATTATGTTCTACTAGGGACAACACAAGAAACCCGAGTAAAAAAGTTCAGCATATGATTCATATACGTGGGTAAGCCCTAGAATCATACTCTCATACGTAAAACCTCCGTGACAGAATTTCTTGAAGGATAAAACACCAAACAAGAAACAAATCCCAAATTAGGAAACAACTCTACTATTCTAGAAGACTACATGTCGATAAGGATATAAGTTCTAAACGGATTAAGCCATCAAAATCCCGTTAAAATTCAAACTCAATCTTCACAAGGTCTTTGAAACAGGAAAGAAGATTAAGACGACTTCAATAAGAAACCAATCTTAATCAAAATACAATTCCTTTTCCTTACCTGTACAACAAAGATTAGGGTTCTATATACATATAAATAGGCCCATAATCTCATTGTTAAAGAGAGAATGATAAAGAGAGAAAGACTCAAAAAGTAATCAACGCAAGAGAGAGGCAAGAGAGATCGGGTGGTGTAATTTTTTGTTTAAATAGTGGATTTGGCTTGGTTGTGCATTCAACCACCCATGGATGTTACTCCGATCATCGGAGTTTTACCACATAAACTCGTGTCATAATAACTTTGATCGAATTCTCTTTCTCTTTCTCTTTCTCTTTTGACAGGTCAAAACCAAACCCAATGTTGTTGAGTTTCTTAGCCATCGAGAAATTGATGTCAACAAGATCAATTACGATCTATATATAAATTTTAAAACTCATTTCCCCTGTGTGACCGGTGAACGGGATTCTAATAGTGGGATGGTTATTAGACAACCCGAGAGGTACATCAATCTAGGAGAATCTTTAGAGAATCACCCGGATGACGATGATACCTATACGTACAAGGAAGCAATGGAAGATGTTGATTGTCACCATTGGCAAAAGGCAATGCAATCAGAAATTGAATCTTTGTTCAAAAACAAAGTCTGGTCTCTTGTAGACTTTCCTAAAGGGATAAAATCCATTGGGTACAAGTGGGTATACAAAAGGAAAAGAGGAATGGATGGAAAGGTGAAAACCTTTAAAGCTAGATTGGTAGCTAAAGGTTACACACAGACAGAAGGTATCGATTATGAGGAAACCTTATCTCGTGTGACCATGCTCTTATCCATTACGGCATCTTTAGACCTAGAGATTTGGAAAATGGACGTCAAGACAACTTTCCTTAGTGGAAGTCTTGACGAAAGCATCTATATGATGCAACCAGAAGGATTCATTGAAAAAGGCCAAGAGAAAAGGGTATGCAAGTTGCAAAGATCCATATATGGATTGGCGTCCATATCTTGGAACATAAGGTTCGATCAAACCGTGAAAAGTTTTCGATTTATTCAAAACCTTGATGAACCCTGTGTATACAAAAGGATTAAAGTTGACAAGTTGGTTTTCCTAGTTCTTTTCGTTGATGATATACTACTCATCGACAACGATGTAGGTGTATTGACATCAGTAAAAGAATGGTTGCCAAAACAATTTGATATGAAGAACTTAGGAGAAGCAAGTTATATTCTTGGTATTCAAGTCATACGGGATAGAAAGAATAGAACGATTGCATTATCCCAAGATTCATACATGGATAAAATCTTATCAAGATTTTCCATGCAAGATTCCAAGAAAGGTATGTTACCTTTCAGACATTGAATCAAACTTTCTAGGGAACAAGTTCCAAAGATTGAGCATGAAGAGCAATTTGTGAGTAGGGTTTCATAAGCCTCGAGAGTTAGGAGTCTCTTATTTGTTTTGTTGTTGGCATAATTAGCACGTTTTAATAGAAACCTGGTCCTGATCACTGGACGACGGTCAAGCATATTTTCAAGTATCTCAGGAGAAGTAGAGATTATATGCTTGTATGCTCCAGAGGGGATTTAATTCCCATTGGGTATACAGATTCTGATTTCCAATCGTATTCTGACTCTAGAAGATCAACATCAGGATCCGTGTCTACACTTGGAGGAGGGGCAGTCATATAAAGGAGTATTAAGCAATCTTGTATTAATGACTCCACCATGGAAGCTGAGTATGTTGCCTCATGCAAGGATGCTAAAGAGGCTATTTGGCTTCAGCAATTCTTGATTGACTTGGAAGTGGTTCCCGATGCGAATAAGCAGATCACTATCTATTGTGACAATAGTGGAGCAGTGGCTAATTTGAGAGAACCAAGGAGTCGTAAGAGAGGGAAAAATAATGAAAGAAAGTATCAAGATCGCATCAGCAAAAAAACTAACGGATCCCTTCACAAAGACACTTCCACAAAAGAGTTTTGATGGGCACCTAGAGTGTAGAGAAAAAACCACGCGCAACGGAAGCGTGAGAAAATTTAGAAAATTAGGGTTAGAGTAGAGTTAAAAACATTTCACTTTTAAACAACAAGAACCTTAACCCTAGATTAATTGATGTATATAAAAGTGTCATACCTTTTTCTTGTAATGATTGAACAAGCACCGAATTGATTTTGCAAGATCTTCCAATCCAATCACAAACGTGAATCACCTAGGAGTGTGGGCTCCCTTAAATTAAATTGTATACCTAAGGATGGAGACAAACAAAATCTTTTCTTTGTTAGTTACAAATATCCTTTATGAGAAAAATCAAGAACGTCTGGCCACTTGTGAATTATCAATCAATTTGATTGAAACTCGCGTGAACCTTGATTCGATGTTGTACTTAAAACCCTTTTGATGTAACGAATACTAGTGTACTATTAAAAACTAAAATGTTATCTTTTTCTCTTTTTTCCTTGGTCGAATTCCACACCCTATAACTTAGAGTTGATTGAAATTTGCCTAGAGTAAATTACTAAATTTTTCTCTCTCAAAATTCTCTCTTGCCAAGAAAAATTCTCTCTTAGAAAAACCTAAGGTTGACCGAAATTGTTAGGATTATGCTCGATAGCAAGAGTGTAATATTATAATTAACAATCTTTTCATATGAATAAAGTGATTTATAGTTTAACAAATCTTATAGTATTTATAGTTTAATTATTATAATTGTCAACAGTAAATAATCATAAGGTCAAAAGACTATGAGAAAAGAAGAATTGTTCATACATCTATATATGTATGAGGTAGACACAATTCTTTAGTTAGTCTTGAATAATATTCACAACTTAAGATAAAAGGTTGGGCGCCTTTATCTTGTCAAAGTTGTAGATTATTTTGCTAGCATTTGAGTGGGATCAAATGTGTTATGATGAGTCTAAAATAATCAAAGTGTGTTGTCTTTGGGCAAAAGAATCTAGTGCACTGGGTGCATTGAATATGATCAAATGAAATACTTTATCTAGAACCGTCAATGGATAAAAGTCTTCATTTGAAGACAATCGGAGATTCTATCTCAATCCTGAGATAAATGATGGACTTATGGTTGCAAATGTTATCATTTGAGCTATCAATGAGTACGATTATATAGCATAGACTATCCTCGATAGTTTGGTGGTATTCATTTGTTAATCGATAGAGGACTTCATTTATAGATATGGACATCGTGGCTCCATTTATTGAATGAGAGTAGAATACCATTATATGGATGTTTAGAGGTATTGGATATTAAATCTTAACGTTAAGTTTTCAATAGTGTCTATTGAAACATGGCTTCTGGACAAGTCAAAATATCCAAGTTCAAAATGTGGTCATATGAGTAAATGTGGTAACTCGAAGAGCTATAGGCGGTCTATGAGCTCTTGGCGATTACTGGTATTCTTCACGAGGATACACTTTCTCCGATAATGTTGCCTAGGTTATGAGTGAGTAACATCAACTTATTCTATCTTTATTTAAGAGTTCAATTTTAGTTCTTTAGTGGAATGAAATAAAATTAAATAGACCAGACCTAAGTGAATCATTTGTTGATTGTGATTGGGCTGTGTCTATTGGAGCTTAAATTTAGATAACCCGCCAAGATCCCCAATCCACACGAACTTGCATGGATCACTTGATATTTTCTACCGGACCAATTTAGGGTCCATCTAGAATTGTATTAAGGCATGAGAACTTGTTTCTTTTTGTAAGAATAGGTCTAGTTCACATGTGGACTTTTTATTAAGGTCCATTGGATTTAATAAAATAAGAAAAATAATATATAGCCCATATATATGGTATGGGCGGCAAGGCTATAAAGAATAGCTTAAATGTATTATTTTTATTTATTATTTAATTAAATGGGAATTAATTAATTTGTTGATTAATTAATTATTTAATTAAAAGTCAAAATCTTTTTCCAAGTAGGAGATGGTCTCCTAAAACTATACTATTGTTGGTAGTATAGTTAATGTTAAAGACTATATTTGATAAGTAGATAAATAAATGTAATTATTTATCTAATCAAATTAGGAAGTCTTTTTTATGATTGCAAATACACTATTGAGTTGGATTAGGAGTCTTGGTGTAGGAAAGAATTCATTTTAGAAAAGGATTCTTGGTCACCAAGTAAAACTACTTAATGGTAGAATTCTTCTTTGAAACGAATTCTTAACCACCAAGTAAATCTACCTAAGAATAGGATTCTTGTCTATCAAGTAAATCCTTCTTAGGAAAGAATAAACTCTCCTAATCTATATCAAAGAGAAATTCTGCCAGCCCATGTGTTTATAGGAGAGGTTAGATTTCCTTTTAGATAAGGATTCTTAACTACCAAATAAATCCACCTAAGGAAAGGATTCTTGCCAACCAAGTAAATTCTTCTTAGGAGAGGATTTATGATCCTATATATATGTGTATAAGAAATTCAGCCAGCCCTAAGGCAATTGAGAGGAGAATTTCGGCCAACACTATTTTCTAAGAGAAGAATTTGGCCATCATAGGAATTTTGAGATAGAAAAATCTGATTTTACTCTAGACTAAATTCGATCATCTCTAAACAATAGTGTGTGAATTCGACCAAGAATAGAAAAAGGGGAACGTTTTGTTTTCAATAGTACACTAGTATCCTTTACATCAAAAAGGGTTTGGTGTACAACATTGAATCAAGGTTCACACGAGTTTCAATCAAGTTGATTGATAATTCATAAGTGACTGGACGTTCTTGGATTTTTCTCTTGAAGGATATTTGTAACTAACAAAGAAAAGATTTTGTTTTGTATCTATCCTTATGTATACAATTTAAAGAAAATGAGCCCACACTCCTAGGTGATTCAAGTTCGTGATTGGATTGGAAGATCTTGCAGAATCAATTCGAAGCTTGTTCAATCGTCACGAGAAAAAGGTACGATACTTTTATATACGTCAATTAATCTAAGGTTATGGTTCTTGTTGCATAAAAGGGAATTTTTTTTTTTATACGCAAAACCTAATTTTCATTTTATCACGTTTTTGTTGCGTTTTGAACCGTTTTTTTCAATACAGAAATTTAATCTAAGAAATCATAGGGCTGGCTGAAATTCACAAGTGTATATATATAGGATCACAAATCCTTTCCAAAGAAGGATTTATTTGGTTAGCAAGAATCCTTTCATTAGGTGGATTTATTTGGTAGTTAAGAATCCTTCTCTTAAAGGTATTCTATCATCTTATATATATATATATATATATATAGATGAGCTGGCCGAAATTCACAAGAATATGTATTAGGATCACAAATCCTTTCCTAAGAAGGATTTACTTGGTTGTTAAGAATCCTTTCCTTAGGTAGATTTACTTGGTGGTTAAGAATCCTTTTTCTAAATGAATTCTATCCTACACCAAGACTCCTAATCCAACTCAATAGTGTATTTGTAACCATATTAAAGACTTCCTAATTTGATTAGAGAAATAATTCCTTTTATCTATCTACTTATCAAATATAGTTTTTAATATTAATTATACTACCAACAATAGTATAATTTTAGGAGACTATCTCCTACTAGGAAAAAGATTTTGATTTTAAATTAAATAATTAATTAATCAACAAATTAATTAATTTCCATTTAATTAAATAATAAAATAAAAAATAATATAATTAAGCTAATCTAAAAAGCCTTGCCGCCTATACCATATATATGGGCCATATATTATTTTTCTTATTTTATTAAATCCATTGGTCCTTAATTAAAAAGTCCACATGTGAACTAGACCTATTCTTACAAAAAGAAACAAGTTCACATGCCTTAATACAATTCTAGATGGACCCCTAAATTGGTCCGGTAGAATATATCAAGTGATCCATGCAAGTACGTGTGGATTGGGGATCTTGGCTGGCTATCCAAATTTAAGCTCCAATAGACACAATCCAATCACAATCAACAAATGATTCTTTTAGGTCCGATCTATTTAATTTTAGTTCATTCCACTAAAGAACTAAAATTGAACTTTTAAATAAAGATAGAATGAGTTGATGTTACTCATTCATACCCTAGACAACCTTATTGGAGAAAGTGTATCCTCGTGAAGAATACCTGTAATCGCCAAGAGCTCATACACGGCCTATAGCTCTCCAACTTGCCATATTTACTCATACGACCACATTTTGAACTTGGATATTTTGAATTGTCCAGAAGCCATGTTTCAATAGACGCTATTGAAAACATAACGTTAAGATTTAATATCCAATACCTCAAAACATCCATATGATGATATTCTACTCTTATTTAATAAATGGAGCCACGATGTCCATATCTATAAATGAAGTCCTCTATCGATTAACAAATGAATACCACCAAACTATCGAGGATAGACTATGCTATATAATCGTACTCATTGATAGCTCAAATGATAACACTTGCAACCATAAGTCCATCATTTATCTCAGGAATGAGATAGACTCTCTGATTGTCTTCAAATGAAAAAAATTTATCCATTGACGGTTCTAGATAAAGTATTTCGTTGTGATCCAATTCAATGCACCTAGTGCACTAGATTCTTTTGCCCAAAGACACCACACCTTGATGTTTTCAGACTCGTCATAACACATTTGATCCCACTCAAATGCAATCAAAAGAATCTATAACTTTAACAAGATAAAGGTGCCCGACCTTTATCATAAGTTGTGAATATTATTCAAGACTAACTAAAGAATTGTGTCTACCTCATACATATCTAGATGTATGAAAAATTCTTCTTTTCTCATAGTCTTTTGACCATATGATTATTTAATTTTGACAATTATAATAATTAAACTATAAATGCTATAAGATTTGTTAAAATAGAAATCACTTTATTAATATGAATAAGATTGTCAAATTCATTATTATACTCTTGCTATCAAGCATAATCCTAACAATCTCCCACTTTCTCCATAGCAAATATGTCATATCTCTCATCCCCATATTCTCTAGATGCCCACCAAAACTCTTTTGTGGAAGAGCCTTTGTAAATTGATCCACTAGGTTTTCTGCTGGAGCGATCTTAGTAATCGTCACGTCACTCCTATGCATAATTTTCCTCATAAGGTGATACTTTATTTTAATGTGTTTCCCTGTCTTATGACTTCTTGGTTCTCTCAAATTAGCCAATGCTCCACTATTGTCTTAATAGATAGTGATCTGTATATTCGTATCACAAACCACTTCCAAGTCAATCAAGAATTGTCGGAGCCAGACAACCTCTTTAGCAGCCTCGCATGTGGCAACATACTCGGCTTCTATGGTGGAATCAACAATACAAGATTGCTTGATACTCCTCCATATGACTGCCCCTCCTCCAATGGTAAACACAGATCCTGATGTTGATCTCGTAGAGTCAGAATCTGACTGAAAATCAGAATCTGTATACCCAATGAGAATTAAATCCCCTCTAGAGTATACAAGCATATAATCTCTCGTTCTCCTAACATACTTGAAAATATACTTGACTGCCGTCGACTGATCAGGACCAGGCATCGATTAAAACCTACTAGCTATGCCCATCACAAAACAAATATCTGGTCTAGTACGAAGCATTGCATACATGAGACTTTCTATTGCTGAAGCATATGGAATCCTACACATGAATTGCTCTTCATGCTCATTATTAGGAACTTGTTCCTTAGAAAGTTTGATTCCATGTCTGAAAGTTAACATACCTTTCTTGGAATCTTTCATAGGAAACCTAGACAATATTTTATCTATGTATGAAGCTTGGGATAATGCAATCGTTCTATTCTTTCTATCCCTTATGACTTGGATACCAAGAATATAACTTGCTTCTCTTAAGTCCTTCATATCAAATTGTTTTGCTAACCATTCTTTTATTGATGTCAATAAACCTACATCATTTCTGATGAGTAGTATATCATTAACATAAAGAACTAGGAAAACTAACTTGTCGACTTTAATCCTTTTGTATACACAAGGTTCATCAAGGTTTTGAATAAATCCAAAAATTTTTACAGCTTGATTGAAACTTATGTTCCAGGATCTGGATGCTTGCTTCAATCCATATATGGATCTTTACAACTTGCATACTCTTTCCTCTTGGCCCTTTTCAATGAATCCTTCTAGTTGCATCATATATATGCTTTTTTCAAGACTTTCATTAAGGAAAGTTGTCTTGACGTCCATTTGCCAAATCTCTAGGTCTAGAAATGCCGCAATGGATAAGAGTATCCTAATGGTTTTAAGCATGGCCACAGAAGAGAAGGTTTTTTCATAATCGATACCTTCATTCTGTGTATATCCTTTAGCTACCGATCTAGCTTTAAAGGTTTCCACCTTTCCATCCATTCCACTTTTCCTCTTGTATACCCACTTACACCCGATGGGTTTTATTCGTTTAGGCAAGTCTACAAGAAACCAGACTTTGTTTTTGAACATAGATTCAATTTAAGATTGCATTGACTTTTGCCAATGGCGACAATCAGCATCTTCCATTGCTTCCTTGTACGTATCGGGTTATCTTCTAACCCTCCCACTACGATGAGGTATGGTAGATTGTTGATCTTGTGTTGGTACGGAACTTACAATTGGGTTTGGTTGCAAAAACTTTTATGGAATTGTATCTCCTAAAAGCTCATTAGGGACAATTCTACTTTTAGGCACAAAATTATTCATATAGTCCTATTTCAGAAATTTAGCATTTATCGAAAAAAATACTTTAAGATCTGAAGGACTATAAAAATAATATCCTTTTGTTCCTTTTGGATACCCTACAAATATGCATGTTTCTGAACGGGACTCCATCTTTTCTGTCTTTCCTTTTAACACGTGCACGAGACATCCAAATATACGCAGGACATCCAAATATGCTTAAGTGTTGTAAACTAGGCTTTCGTCCGGTCCACAACTCATGCGGTGTTTTAGGAACCGACTTAGATGGTACATCATTTAGAATGTACATTGCGGTTTGTAAAGCATATCCCCAAAAAGAATAAGGGAGCGTTGAATAACTCAACATAGACCTAACCATATCCAAAACAGTTTTATTTCTCCTTTTTGCCACGCCATTTTGTTGAGGTGTGCCTGGTGCAGAAAACTAAGAAATTATCCCATTATCAAATAGATATTGCTGAAACTCACCAGATAGATATTCTCTACCACGATCAGACATCAAGATTTTTATGCGTTTCTCAAGCAGATTTTCTACTTCACCTTTAAATGCTTTGAACATATCAAAAGCATCTGACTTATGTCTCATGAGATACATATAGCCAAATCTTGAGTGATCATCCATGAAAGTGATGAAGTACTCATATCTACCTTTAGCTTGAATGCTCATAGGTCCACAAACATCAATGTGTATCAATCCTAAACATTCGATTGCTCTTGTACCTTAGGTCGTAAATGACCTTTTGGTCATTTTACCTTCCAAACAAGATTCACAAGTTGGTAGATCATCAACCTTTAAGTCACTTAGTGGTCCGTCACTAACCAATCTTTTAATCCTATTTAGGTTAATATGACCTAGGCGCAAATGCCATAGGTAGGTTTCATCTTTTGATAATTTTACTCTTTTATGATTAGGTTTTGTTGATTCCGTGTCTAACAAGTGAGAGATATTTCCATGCAAATAGAATAAACTGTTTTCCAATGTACCTTTGCAAATTATTTTGTCATTCTTACTAATAATAATTTTTTTATTAAAAGTAACCATATATCCAAATTTATTTAGACAAGAGACCGAAATTAAATTCCTCTTGAATTGTTGTACATAATAAACGGTTATTAAAACTAAATGCCTATAAAAATCTAAATTGATTCTAATATCTCCCACTACACTAGTAGACACCAACACTCCATTGCCTAAATGAAAGTTGAATTCATTCTTATTCATTCTATTCCTATGACCCTTTTTACTACAAAGGAAACACTTCCCTTTGATCTTGGTTACTTCTTGGTCTCTTTCTAAGAAGGCCCAAGTTTTTTTTTCTTCTGTTGTCTCTTGACCTTCTTACGGGTCTTTAACAGTAGCAATTTACTAAGCATATGAATCTCTTGGCCCTTGCCTTTCACAAGGATTTTCTAAGTGCTTTGAACATCTTACAGCAGGCCTTGTGAGGTGTATTCCTCATTGTTTAAGGTGTAGTCCAACCTAAACTGATCAAAGGAATCAAACAGTGAGTTGACGATCATGTCAATTTTCATCTCATCATCTATCTCAGCACCATTCAGTTCAGCAATGTTGAGATGTGCTATGACTTTCATCATGTGATCTTTCACAGTCTGTCCAGATTTCATCCTAAGATTCTTGAAAGTAGTCATTGCCTCTCTCTTAGTTGTCCTAGACCTAATAGCAAACATCTCCTCTAGAGACATCATTAAATCGACACCAATCTCCACTCCTTCATGTTGTTGTTGCAACACGTCAAAGATGGTAGCCATAATGTAACATACATTTATCCATCTCATCTAAAGACTTCCACTACTGATACTCATTTCTTTGCTCCTGAGTAGATTCATTAGTTTGGTGGTTAAGGAATAGACATAACGAATTTATGTTTTGCAATTAACAACCCAAATTTCTTTTTCCATGTGACATAATTATCATCAGTTAAAGTATTATCTTTTATGATGTTGATTAGGGATGGGGTTATGATTTTGTTTTTGTAACAAAATTTTTTTAAGTAAATAATAAAGATAAAACACTTTTGAATATTTATCTTAAATTAAATAAAATAATTCAATCGTAAAAATTCAACGGTTATCCAACACCCATAAATGTCATGCCTCCTTTGGGAGTTCACAACATTTACTAGTTGGACTAGGTCGCACCTAACTATTAACATAACAACGAACATTTTCAATTTTAACCTTGTAATTTTTATTAACAAGAACTCTTGGGAGGATATTAGTAAAATTACATTGAGTGTAATACCAAATTATCGACCTTCAATATAATCCCTCACGAATATCCGTCCTTTAGGAGTAGAAATCGTTTGGGCTAATTGTATAGTCTATCCTCGTAAGGAAGAATCTTGCTAAATTCCATTCATGAATACCCCTTGGGGGGTTATTCATGAAACATATAGCTCAACTAAACTTAGAGGCCGTAGGTGTTCCAAAACACCTTCTCCCACTCAATTGTTTAAGTTGTGTGATCGAATTCCAAAGAATGATTTACCAAGTAATCTAGATGCCAATTTAGATATTTAAACCATTCAATGCATGTTCATACCAAAAGGAATATGAGTGGCACTCATATTCTATATGACATGTTATCAGACAATGACAAACATTGCAATATTTACAACAAATATAAATAGCTTCAATTTTGGTCCATCCTAGAAAAGCAAGTAAATTACATGTCTTGGAATACAAAAAACTCCTTTCTTGGCGAACAAGTCTTCACGCGACCTTCATCGTCCGGACTCTCTCGGCTGCCTCTCATGGGCATGCATACCCTTGGCCCTTACCCATGGGAGTGCGCATTCCACAAACCCATAAATGACTGCAATCCGCAGCCCATGGCTTCCATAGAGCTGCCGTTCGCAACCCATGCCACAAAAAACGTGGCTACGTGCTCTTCGCACACATGGTTGTTGCTACAGCTCACACAGTCCCAAACTTGTTCCAGTTACTACTAATTCTTCAAACCTTCAAGTCTTTGAAACTTGAGTGTATTACAGAAGAACTATAAATAAAAAATACTGCACTTTTTTTTATTACAACATAGTGCAAGGATAAAACCACGCGCAACGGAAGCGTGAGAAAATTTATAAAATTAGGGTTTGCGTATGAATACAAATTTTTCCCTTTTAAATAACATGAACCTTAACCCTAGATTAATTGATGTATATAAAAGTGTCGTACCTTTTTCTCGTAATGATTGAACAAGCGCCGAAATTATTTCTTAAGATCTTCCAATCCAATCACGAACATGAATCACTTTCTTTAAATTGTATACCTGAGGATGGAGACAAACAAAATCAATTTGATTGAAACTCGCGTGAATCTTGATTCAATGTTGTACAAAAAAACCTTTTGATGTAAGGGATACTAGTGTACTATTGAAAATAAAAACGTTCTCTTTTTCTCTTCTCTCCTTAGCCGAATTCCACACCCTAAAACTTAGAGTTCATTGAATTTTGTCTAGAGTAAAATACTAAATTTTTTTCTCTCAAAATTCTCTCTTGCCAAGCAAAATTATCTCTTAAAAAAACTTTAGGTTGGCCAAAATTTTACTCTAAGAATTCATAGGGCTGGCCGAAATTAACAAGGGTATATATATAGGATCACAAATCCTTTCCTACGAAGGATTTACTATGTTGGCAAGAATCCTTTCCTTATGTGGATTTATTTGGTAGTTAAGAATCTTTTTCTTAAAGAAATTCTATCCTCTTATATATATATATATATATATATATATATATATATATATGAGCTGGCCGAAATTCACAAGAATATATATTAGGATCACAAATCCTTTCCTAAGAAGGATTTACTTGGTTGTTAAGAATCATTTCCTTAGGTGGATTTACTTGGTGGTTAAGAATCCATTTTCTAAATGAATTCTATCATACACCAAGACTCCTAATCCAACTCAATAGTGTATTTGTAACCATATTAAAGACTTCGTAATTTGATTAGATGAATAATTCCTTTTATTTATCTACTTATCAAATATAGTCTTTAATATTAATTATACTACCAACAATAGTATAATTTTAGGAGACCATTTCCTACTAGGAAAAAGATTTTAACTTTTAATTAAATAATTAATTAATCAACAAATTAATTAACTTCCATTTAATTAAATAAAAAATTAAAAAATAATATAATTAAGCTATTCTAAATAGCCTTGCCACCCATACCGTATATATGGGCCATATATTATTTTTTTTATTTTATTAAATCTATTGGACCTTAATAAAAAAGTCCACATGTGATCTAGACCTGTTCTTACAAAAAGAAACAAGTTCACATGCCTTAATACAATTCTAGATGGACCCCTAAATTGGTCCGGTAGAATATAACAAGTGATCCATGCAAGTTCGTGTGGATTGGGGATCTTGGCGGGCTATCTAAATTTAAGCCCCAATAGACACAACCCAATCACAATCAACAAATGATTCACTTAGGTCCGATCTATTTAATTTTATTTCATTCCACTAAAGAACTAAAATTGAACTCTTAAATAAAGATAGAATAAGTTGATGTTACTTATTCATACCCTAGCAACCTTATTAGAGAAAGTGTATCCTCGTGAAGAATACCAGTAATCGCCAAGAGCTCATAGACCGTCTACAGCTATCCAAGTTACCATATTTACTCATTTTGAACTTGGATATTTTGACTTGTCCAGAAGCCATGTTTCAATAGACACTATTGAAAACTTAACGTTAAGATTTAATATCCAATACTTCAAAACATCCATATGATGATATTTTACTCTCATTTAATAAATGGAGCCACGATGTCCATATCTATAAATGATGTCTTCTATCGGTTAACAAATGACTACCACCAAACTATCGAGGATAGACTATGCTATATAATCGTATTCATTGATAGGTCAAATGATAACGCTTGCAACCATAAGTCTATCATTTATCTTAGGAAGGAGATAGACTCTCCGATTTTCTTTAAATGAAAAACTTTCATCTATTGTCGGTTCTAGATAAAGTATTTCATTATGATCCAATTCAATGCACCTAGTGCACTAGATTCTTTTGCCCAAAGACACCACACTTTAATGATTTTAGACTCATCATAACACATTTGCTCCCACTCAAATTCTAGCAAAAGAATCTACAACTCTAACAAGATAATAGCGTCCAACCTTTATCTTAAGCTGTGAATATTATTCAAGACTAACTAAAAATTTTTGTCTACCTCATACATATCTAGATGTATGAACAATTCTTCTTTTCTCATAGTCTTTTGACCTTACGATTATTTACTTTTGACAATTATAATAATTAAACTATAAATGCTATAAGATTTGTTAAACTAGAAATCACTTTATTAATATGAAAAGATTGTCAAATACATTATTATACTCTTGCTATCGAGCATAATCCTAACATGGAGAATATGGGTATAAGAGATATGACATATTTGCTATAGAGCAAGTAGGAGATTGTTGGGATTATGCTCGACAGCAAGAGTGTAATAATGTATTTGTCATTATTTTCATATTAATAAAAGGGATTTCTAGTTTAACAAATCTTATAGCATTTATAGTTAAGTTATTATAATTGTCAAAAGTAAATATTCATAAGGTCAAAAGACTATGATAAAAGAAGAATTGTTCGTACATCTGGATATGTATGAGGTACACACAATTCTTTGGTTAGTCTTGAATAATATTCAAAACTTAATATAAAGGTTGGGTGCCTTTATCTTGTTAAAGTTGTAGATTCTTTTGTTAGCATTTTAGTGGTATCAAATGTGTTACGATTAGTCTAAAACCATCAAAGTGTTTTTGTCTTTGGGTAAATGAATCTAGTGCACTAGGTTCATTGAATAGGATGATAGTGAGACACTTTATCCAGAACCGTCAATGGATAAAGTTTTCTCTTGAAGACAATCAGAGAGTCTATCTCAATCCGGAGATAAATGATGGACTTATGGTTGCAAGTGCTATCATTTGAGCTATCGATGAGTACGATTATATAACATAGTCTATCCTCGATAGTTTGGTGGTATTCATTTGTTAATCGATAGAGGACTTCATTTATACATATGGACATCGTGGCTCCATTTATTAAATGAGAGTAGAATATCATCATATGGATGTTTTGAGGTATTGGATATTAAATCTTAACTTTAAGTTTTCAGTAGTGTCTATTGAAATATCGCTTCTGGACAAGTTAAAATATCCAAGTTCAAAATGTGGTCATATAAGTAAATATTGTAACTTGGAGAGCTGTAGACGGTCTATGAGCTCTTGGCGATTACTGGTATTCTTCACGAGGATACACTTTCTCTAATAAGGTTGCTAGGGTATGAATAAGTAACATCAACTTATTCTATCTTTATTTAAGAGTTCAATTTTAGTTCTTTAGTGGAATGAAATAAAATTAAATAGATCGAACCTAAGTGAATCATTTGTTGATTGTGATTGGGTTGTGTCTATTGGGGCTTAAATTTAGATAGCCCGCCAAGATCCCCAATCCACACGAACTTGCATGGATCACTTGTTATATTCTACCGGACCAATTTAGGGGTCCATCTAGAATTGTATTAAGGCATGTGAACTTGTTTCTTTTTATAAGAACAGGTCTAGATCACATGTGGACTTTTTTATTAAGGTCCAATAGATTTAATAAAATAAGAAAAATAATATATGGCCCATATATATGGTATGGGTGGCAAGGCTATTTAGAATAGCTTAATTATATTATTTTTTAATTTTTTATTTAATTAAATGGAAATTAATTAATTTGTTAAGTAATTAATTATTTAATTAAAAGTCAAAATCTTTTTCCTAGTAGGAGTAGGTCTCCTATTGTCATATTATTGTTGGTAATATGATAAGTATCAAATACTATATTTGATAAGTAGATAAATAAAATTAGGAAGTATTTGATTTCTGTTAAAACTCTAGTTGATAATTGATCAAATTAGGAAGTTTTTATTTAGGCATAATTTAATTATATTCAATAGTTGGTTGTTGAATAAATACACTATTTGAGTTAGATTAGGAGTCTTGGTGTAGAAAGGAATTCTTCTTTGAAAAGGATTCTTGGTTACCAAGTAAATCCATATAAGAAAATGATTCTTGCCCACCAAGTAAATCTTTCTTAGGAGAGGATTAGGTTTCCTAAACTAAAGACAAGGGGAATTCGACCAACCCTAAATAAATTAAGGCAAGGAATTCGGCCACTACATATATGGGATGTAGAATTCGTCCAAGTCCAAGTCTTTAGTTGAGCAGAAAAATTCGGCCAAGGCAATTTTTCTAAGGAAAAAATTTGCCCAAGAGAGAATTTTGAGAGTAGAGAATTTGGTTCTTACTCTTGATAAATTCATCCCACTCTGAAGATTGGTGTGTGAAAATTCGGTAAAGAGGAAAAGGAAGAAAGAACATTTTTTATTCGATAGTTCACTTGTAGCCTTTACATTAAAAGGTTTTGTGTACAACATAGAATCTAGGTTCATGCGAGTTTCAATCATATTGATTGATAATTCACAAGTGACTTACCGTTCTTTGTTTTTCTTCTTGGAAGATTATTGTGACTAACAAAGAAAGAGATTTTGTTTGTTTCCATCCTTAGGTATACAATTAAAAAAAAGGGAGCCCACACTCCTAGGTGATTCACGTTTATGATTTGATTGGAAGATTTTACGGATTCAATTCGACACTAGTTCAATTGTCATGAGAATAAGATATGATACTTTTAATATACGTTAATTAATCTAGGGTTAAGGTTCTTTCTATTAATGGGGAAATTTTTAAATACATCAAACCCTCATTCTACGCTTCCGCCGTGTTTTTGAACTGATTTTTCCCTACAGATAGTTGATTCGGGGCCATTAACCATGTTAGTTCTTTTATGCAATTGACTGATTCTTGGACACAGCTTGAAGAGGGAGCCTTCTCTATGTGTGTGGGGTCAGGGGATGTAGTGTCGGTACGAGCACTGGGCGTAATTAGATTACGTTTTAGACTAGTAAAAAATGGACCTTTAAGTGATTTACAGGTTGGCACCTTACCTATCTACGAATCCTATTTAAGAAGGTAAGATGACTAAAAGACCTTTTACTAGAAAAGGGCTTAAAGCTATAGAGCCACTGGAACTCATACATACAGACGTCAGTAGATCGATGGATGTTAGAGCTAGGGGCTGCTATGAGTATTATATCACCTTTTTAGATAACTACTCAAGATACGGATATGTCTACCTGAATCAATGAAAGTTAAAAACGTTTGAAAATTTTAAAGAATTCCGAGCTGAAGTTGAAAATCAATTTGGTAGCGCTATCAAGTCAAAACAATCAGATCATGGAGGTGAGCACCTTAACCAAGATTTTGAAGACTTCATGGATGAGCAAGGGATAGTTTCCCAACTCGTAGCTCCCAGTATACCTCAGTAAAATGGTATGGCGAAAAGGAGAAATAGAACCCTGATGGAAATGCTGAGATCAATGATTAGTTTCTCATAATTACCAAATTCCTTCTTGGGATATGCGTTGCAAACATCGACATACATATAGAATGTAGTGTCATCAAAATATGTTCCTAACACTCTTCTAGAGTTGTGGAATGATCATAAATTTAGTTTGCAATACTTTCGCACATGGAGGTTTCCAGCACACGTGTTGAAGAATAGAAGTTGAAAGCTAGACTCCAAGTCCGTTGTCTGCCTATTTGTAAGATACTCCAAGGAGACCAAAGGTGGACACTTCTATTGTCCCGAAGATAACCAACTATTTGTATCGACGAATACAACATTTCTTTAGGATAGCTATATTAGTGACCATAAGCCTCAATCAAATATTGTATTGAATGAGTTAGAGCCTGATGAGACCAGTGCTCAGTTAATAAGAGTTGTTGATTCATAAACATATGAGAGTCAGATGGTTCCTGATCAGGATACACTACCACCTCGACGTAGTGGGGGGTTGTAAGACAACCTGAACTCTATTTAGGTATAGGTGAGGGACAAGGTGTTATCTCTGCTGATAGTGTGGATGATCCATTGACATTTAAGAATGTAATGGAAGATCCTGATAAAGAGGAATGGATTAAAGCCATAATCTTGAGATGGAGCCTATGCACCCAAACTCAGTCTAGGATCTTGTAGACTTACCAGATGAGGTAAAACCCATAGGGCGTAAGTTGATCTAAAAGAGAAAGAGAGGAGTAGATGAGAAGGTAAAGACCTTCAAGGCATAGCTAATGGCCAAGGATTATACCTAGAAAGATGGGGTCGATTATGAAATGACCTTCTCGTCAGTGGCCATGTTTAAGTCTATTAGGATTCTTTTATCTATTGCTGCCTATTTCGATTATGAAATTGGAAGATGGACGTCATGACTGCATTCTTGAATGACAATCTTGATGAGAGCATCTATATAATTGAACTAGAAGGATTCGTATCTCCAGATCATAAGCAAAAGGTTTACAAGATACAATGGTCCATTTATGGACTTAAGCAAGCATTTAGATCTTGGAACATTATGTTTGATGATATGATCACAACCTATGGCTTCGAGCAGAATGTCGATGAGCCTTGTGTCTATAAGCGTATCATTGATAAGAAAGTAGTTTTCTTTATCCTATACGTAGATGACATCCTACTAATTGGGAATGATGTGGGAGTGTTGTTGTAGGGAAAAAATGGTTTAGAAACGCAGCAGAAGCGTGTGAATTTTTTTTTTTAGCTTTTATTCAACGAGAACCTTAACCCTAGATTAATTGATGTATATAAAAGTATCGTACCTTTTTCACATGACGATTGAACAAGTGCTGAATGAATTCCGCAAGATCTTCCAATCCAATCACGAACGTGAATCACCTAGGAGTGTGGGCTCCCTTTCTTTAAATTGTATTTCTGAGGATGGAGACAAAGCAAATATCTTTTCTTTGTTAGTTACAAATATCCTCAAAGAGGAAAAAATCCAAGAACGTCCGGTCACTTGTGAATTATCAATCAATTGATTGTAACTTGCGTGAACCTTGATTCGATGTTGTACACAAAACCCTTTTAAAGTAAGGGATATTAGTATACTATTGAATACAAAAACATTCCCCTTTTTTTTCTTCTTGGCCGAATTCACACACTATTGTTTAGAGATGATGGAATTCTATCTAGAGTAAAATCAGTTTTTTCTCCCTCAAAATTCCTATGGTGCCTAGACTTTCTCTTAGAAATATATGCTTGGCCGAAATTCACCTCTAATTGCCTTAGGGCTGGCCGAATTCATCATCCACATATATATAGGTTTATAAATCCTTTCCTAAGAAGGATTCACTTGGTTGACAAGAATCCTTTCCTTAGGTGGATTTATTTGGTAGTTAGAATCATTATCTAAAAAGAAATATATCCTATCCTATATAATACATGTGATGAACGAAATCCCCTTCTTTGATGTAGTTTAGGAGAGTTTAATCTTACCTAAGAAAGATTACTTGATGGACAAGAATCCTATCTTTAGGTAGATTAACTTGGTGGTTATTAATCCTTTTCAATTAAGAATTCTACCACTAAGTAGTTTTACTTGGTGACCAAGAATCCTTTTTCCAAAACGAATTCTTTCCTACATCAAGACTCCTAATCCTACTCAATAGTGTGTTTGTAACCATATCAAAGACTTCCTAATTTGATTAGATAAATAACTCCTTTTATTTATCTACTTATCAAATATAGTCTTTAACATTAACTACACTACCAACAATAGTATAGTTTTAGGAGACCATCTCCTAATAGGAAAAGATTCTGACTTTTAATTAATTAATTAATTAATCAACAAATTAATTAATTTCCATTAAACTAAATAATAATAAAATAAAAATAATATATTAAAGCTATTATCCATAGCCTATGCCGCCCATACCTAGTATAAAGGCCATATATTATTTTTCTCATTTTATTAAATCCATTGGACCTTAATAAAAAGTTCACATATGAACTAGACCTATTCTTACAAAAACAAAACAAGTTCACATGCCTTATTACAATTCTAGATGGACCCCTATTGGTCCGGTAGAATATATCAAGTGATCCATGCAAGTTCGTGTGGATTGGGGATCTTGGCGGGATATCTAAATTTAAGCTCCAATAGACACAACCCAATCACACTCAACAAATGATTCACTTAGGTCCAATCTATTTAATTTTAGTTCATTCCACTAAAGAACTAAAATTGAACTCTTAAATAAAGATAGAATAAGTTGATGTTACTCATTCATACCCTAGACAACCTTATTGGAGAAAGTGTATCCTCGTGAAGAATACCAGTAATCGCCAAGAACTCATAGACCGCCTATAGCTCTCCAAGTTACCATATTTACGCTTATGACCACATTTTGAACTTGGATATTTTGACTTGTCCATAAGCCATGTTTCAATAGACACTATTGAAAACTTAAAATTAAGATTTAATATCCAATACCTCAAAACATCCATATGATGGTATTATACTCTCATTCAATAAATGGAGCCACGATGTCCATATCTATAAATTAAGTCCTCTATCGATAAACAAATGAATACCACCAAACTATCGAGGATAGACTATGCTATATAATCGTACTCATTGATAGCTCAAATGATTACACTTGCAACCATAAGTCCATCATTTATATCAGGATTGACATAGACTCTCCGATTGTGTTCAAATAAAAACTTTTATCTATTGACAGTTCAAGATAAAGTATTTTATTGTGATCATATTCAATGCACCCAGTGCACTAGATTCTTTTTCCCAAAGACACCACACTTTGATGATTTTAGACTCATCATAACACATTTGATCCCACTTAAATGCTAGCAAAAGAATCTACAACTTTAACAAGATAAAGGCGCCCAACTTTCTATCTTAAGTTGTGAATATTATTCAAGACTAACTAAAGAATTGTGTCTACCTCATACATATCTAGATGTATGAACAATTCTTCTTTTCTCATAGTCTTTTGACCTTATGATTATTTACTTTTGACAATTATAATAATGAAACTATAAATGCTATAAGATTTGTTAAACTAGAAATCACTTTATTCATATGAAAAAGATTGTTAATTACACTATTACACTCTTGCTATCGAGCATAATCCTAACGGTTGTCTGATGTAAAGGGCTGGTAGGTTAGCCAATTCCATATGAAAGGTTTGGGAGAGCAAGTTATGTTATAGGGATCATAAGAACAAACTCATAGCAATGTCTCAAACATCATATATTGATAAGATTCTTATGAGATTTTTGATTCACTACTCCAAGAAAGGTAACTTACCTTCCAGGCATGAATTTCATTTGTCTAAGGAATAGTGTCCTAAGACACCTCAAGAAGTTAAGGATGTGAGACATGTACCCTATGCATCGATAATAGGTAGACTCATGTCTCCAAGATTGGATTATTGGATTGCTGTCAAGACTATTTTCAAGTATCTTTGGAGAACGAGAGACTATATACTAGTATATTCCAGACAGGATTGATCTCGTTAGGATACATGGATTCTAATTTTCAGTTAGAAAAAATTCTAGGAAATCCACATCTGGATCAGTTTTCACCATAGGTGGTGGAGCCATTGTATGGAGAAGTATTAAGCAATCTTGTATTGTTGACTCCACTATGGAAGCCGGATATGTAGCCTCTTGTAAAGCTGATAAAGAGGTTTTTTGGCTTCGCAAGTTCTTTAGTGTTCTAGAAGTTGTTCCAGATCCAGATAAGCCCATCACACTTTATTGTGATAAAAATGGTGTTGTGGCTAATTCCAAATAACTAAGAAGCCATAAGAGAGGGAAGCATATAGAGAGAAAGTATCATCTCATTAGAGAGATAGTGAAGAGAGGAGATGTGATCGTTACAAAGATAGCCTCACAAGACAATCATGCTGATCCATTTACAAAGACCTAACCGGCTAAAGTGTTTTTGGGTCACCAAGATCGTTTAGGGTTACGAGACATGCCTCACATACTTTAGTGCAAGTGGGGGATCATTGGGGTTTATACCCTAAAGATGTAATTTGTAAATGGATTTATGAAATAAATAAAAGAAAAGTTCAATTCATTTTTATTGTATTATTTATTTTATAACTTTTGCATATATTTAGCATCAAAGATTGCCAGATGTAATACCAAAATGTGTATAAGAATGTTATATACAGATGGATACAGTAAGAGATGTGCAATCTAAAGAGTCCATAGATAGCAAGTAAAGCTTGGTACTTTATTTATGGTTAATCTATAGCAGTGCTCCATTCAGTAATGTACGGTGATTATATCTTGAATCATTCATATGATGTGATCATATAGGACTGGGTCATGATCTATATGAATCTCTCACTAAGATATGATTACCGATGAGATTTGTATATATCAACTAATGATGGCTATATATGGGTGATCTTAATCCTGAGTGTCTCATCGACTCTTTCAGTTAGATCGTGGTCTTTGATATACCCTAGGGTGAGGCCAGATGCAATTCCTGATCAATATGCTCCGTATGTTGGTATTACGATTTGGCTTGAGGCTGGGAAGGTTTATACACAATAGTGGAATCCAATCATTCTTGTGGGAAATAGATGGTAGTTCCTTTAAGGGTTAATTCGGGGCTCGAACAATATGAGCGCTCTCCTAATTCCGTGAAGAAATAGGATTTATTGTTCATTAGAGAATCAATAGTACTTAAAGGATATATGTAATTAGAGGGGTATAACGGACATTGTGACCTAGCTCTAATTATGAACTACTGAGGAGGATCGCACCATATGTAATAGCTAAATCGATGGACACCGAGTTGTATCAGTCTGTGTAAAAGCGTCTGCAGTTGAGATAGTGCAGCTAGTGGAATAACACCGGAGTTAATAACCAAGAAATATTAATTAAAGAGCTTAATTAATGATTCCTAGGATTATTGGAGATCAAAATACTGTGGGTCCATTAGGTCCCCTTGCTAGCCCGATCGATTTAGGTAACAAGGGTCATGGTTAATTAATTGGGTTGTTCAATTAATAGTGTTACGAAAGTGACACGTATTTATTCGGGAATTAATTGAATAGTGAGATTATTTAATTAATGAATAAAGGTAATTAAGTAAATTGAATATTAAGATTATTTAATTATGCTATTAATCACTAAGTGGAGGTGTTAGTTGATATTTGATTTTGAATAGAATAAGATAATATGATTATTTTATTTTATTAAATTAAATATTTGAAATTGAATTTAAAATGTTTAAATTCAAAACAAATATTTAATTATCTTTTAAAGATATGAGATATTTTGAAAAGTTTTGAAAATCAAATAAAGATATTATGTGTTTTTTTGAAAGATAATAAAATATATATTGGATATGTATATTTTCTTTGAAAAAAAAACGAATGATAACTGATATCAACATAAAAAACACATTAAGAAAAAAAAAACAAAACAAAACTGATCCTATCTCTTCGATTTGCATTTGATGCAATTGATGTGTGTTAAATACACACATTTGAAATGTATGTGTTAAAAAGACAAAAGGGATATGCATCAGTTTTAGTGATATTGTGTGCAAGTGTATTGTGTGCGTGAGATATGAAAGAGAGAAAAGTGTGTTCGTGCACATTAAAGAAAAAAATTATAAGATATTTTTTTTATTTTTTAACAACTAGAATTGTTCTATGTTGTTTTCACATAGAAGAAAGAGTTTATTCGCCTTTTCTCTACATCCTTCATTCAAGTTCCTGAGACCGTGACACGCCCATACACAGTTACCAATCTCAGGAGATAGCGAGGAAGATCGAGTGATACAGACCAGGAGCATTACAAGAAGTGAAGGAGCCTTCAAGTGTTGGTAAGGTTCTAACATCTTCTTCTGATTATATTGATTTCAATTTCTTGTGTGTACATATACTATATTATTGTAATAATTTTATATGTATAGGTTTCAAAAAATTACAATCTCAAGTTCACTGGTCCATGATCGTTTACGATCTTTGTAAGAAAAAAATTTATAACCTATTTTTGTTGTGGTATAAGTTAACCGGGTTCCAAGACTTCTTAGGTCTAAATCTAGATCCATTCATGGATGATTGCCTAGGACTATTCTTTAAAGACATGTTGTATAAGTCATTCTCATACTTGCATTTTCGAATATACTCAAATAATCTAGGTCTTATGTGTCCTAACATATTACAATAATGATAAATAGGTACACATTTGAGAGGGTTACATTTGGCATGAGCACTTGAAGTATTATACCTTCTCACTTTGTTACCTTCTTGATGTAGATTCCTCGATGATTTACCTTTTGTAAGGGAACATGAAGATTTTTGTCTTTGATCTTCTTTAGATTTTCATTTGATATTCCTTGTTGATGTTGAGGCGCCTACGGTAGCATTCAAGGCTTTACCGTTAGAGAGATTACCTACACAAACTTTTTCACAACCTTTGACAAAAGTATATTTGTTAGATGCAGGTGTAACCTTTTCTTTAACATAACCCAATCCTCTTTTGTCACTAGGATGCTTGTCACTATTGATAAGATTTTCAACTTTATGAGAACTAGATGACATTTTACTCATCATCTTATTGAACTCATCAAGCCTTTCATGCTTGCTAATGTTGACTCTATGTTCATTTTCAAGTCTCTTAGCACTATCAAAAGAATCATCTCTTAGCTCAATTCCATCTTTCAGAATTCTTAGTCTTTCATTACTATCTTTTAAATTATTTTCTAAACTAAGGATTTTGCCGTTAAGCTATTTGTTTAATTTTAAGCAAAGTTCATGATTTTCTTCTAGCTCCTTTTTAAAAGAACTATTCATTTTAGAGATTGTTTCATTCTTTTGAACCAGATCTTTCATCTTTTGACCTTCTAGAATAATAGGCTCATTTTCAACAATAGAAGCCATGAAAGAGAAAACTTCCTTAAACATGACTAATCCACAAACAAACACAAACACTATAAAGAGATCTATCTAATAACCTTTAGACACTGGCTCTGATACCAAATGAAAATTCCCTTAATCACTTATAATGACAAATATACCTAGGAGGTGAATAGGTATAGACTTAAAATTCTTTCAATCTCTTTTTCTTTCAAAGAAAGATAATTACACAAAGGAACTTTAACACATAGATTGATTCAACAAATTACTATGATAACAATACAACAATAGATGAATAAACACAATTCAATGAAAGTAAAAAGCAAAAAATCAACACAAGGATATTACATGGTAAAACCTCAAGAATGAGGAAAAATCCACGGGTTGATACCACAACTACCGGCAAACACTTTTCACTTGTAGGATAAAAAGATACAATTACTTAAGTGACCACTCTACCTAAAGATCTACTCTTCAATCCTACACAATGAGAGAGATGCCATCTTGCTTAACTATCTAGATCACCTTGATCCAAGTCAAGATTTCTAGTGCTTAGCTATCCAAGACCACACGTCTCTAGGCAAGACTTTCAATGCACTAATCAAAAAATCACTCTAAGAAATGTGACTTCCAATGCCTAGCTATCAAGATCACCTCAATCCTAGTCAAGATTTCCAGTGCTTAGCTATCCAAGACCTCACGTCTCTAGCCAAGACTTCTAATGCATAAATCAAAGAATCATTCTTAGAATGGTGACTTCCAATGCTTAGCTATCTGGATAACCCCGATCCTAGCCAAGTCTTCCAATGCTCAAATTAAAGAATCACTCTAAGAAATGAGACTTCTAACCTCCTCACAAGGCATATGATCTAAGTGAATGCAAATGATGCAAACACACAAAACATAGTATTTATGATCAATATATCCTATGGAAACTAGAAATGAGTCAACAAGCACATGTGAAATATATTCTAGTTTATAATCCTTAAAGTAAAGAAGTTGTTCAAACGATGGATGTACATACCACATATGCAATTTCAACAAATATTCAATCAAAGTGACCTAGCATATGTAGAGACTAATTATTATAGAAAAGATGTCAATGAACACACAACATAGTCCAAGAATTGAAGCTAGCACAATACAACATCACAAGTATGCGAAAACATTTTTAAGAAACCTAACGCAACATGCATGTAAATTGATTCTTAATCTAGCTCTATTAGATTTTATTACTCTAATCAATGATGACACATCAAACAAACATATATAATAGAATAAAACCCAAGGTGATTGAAGACTTGAAGATCAAAATCAAAAGACAAATCAATACCTCAAGTGAAAACTGTGCAGTCCTTTTTTTATGAGTGAAGCTACCAGAAAACTTAATCAAATGACTCCAAACTCTTATGGAAAATATATAGGACTGGTAGATGAGAATTATCCAATTTGAAGCACTTGATTCAGACTCCGGATGAGAAATATATGGTGTTTAGGAGATAGAAAAATTGGAGAGAAAATTCTACAAAGGTTTTTCAAGTTTTTATTCATAAAATAAAAGAGAGGGAAAATGAGATACTTAAAGGGAAAGAGAAGAGAGAAATAAACATCCAAAGGGAGAGGGACACCTTTGTCTTCCTATGGAGGTACGTGGCTTTTCACGGGGGCAGAAGGCCTCTTTTCCCGTGAGGTCTACGTGCCCCCACGGGAAAGGGGTGTTGTCCTCTTCCTTCCTCCTTTGAATTTCCTTTTCGATCTTCGATCATATCTCAGGCCTCCAAAACCCGATTTTGAATCCATTTTTGGATTACAAACCAGGACACCCTCATGCATAAGGATGTCAACAAAACTTTTACAAAAATTATGGAATTAACTTAAAAATCAAAGATACAAAAAAAGTACGATAAGGACACTGAAAGTTTCCTAACTTCCTACTTTGAACTCGAAACTTAATGAATGAGTAACCTAAATAACCAGAACTTAATATAGAATATCATAAGCAAATATTCATGTTCAATATGAAACAAATATTATTAAATCAACATAAGAACACACAAGTATGCTATTTTCTATAGATACACCTAGAACATGAAATTCACAAAAGTTGTCAACTTTAAATCTAATGCACATGCATGCATGAATAAGTGTGTGTATGCGCTATACTAAATTTACATAATGATACAGGGACACATACAAATGGTATGTATGTGTGTGCCTTGAATGCATTTCACAAAGAAGAATCTCGATACCTTTGCATCCAAGTAAGCACTTGTCCTCCTGATGACGAACTTTGCATGAGAAGTTGCTTTCCACCTTAGAAACTCATATAAACAATAAATCATCTAAGCAACTAAACAATACAAAGAATGAGACTTTTGTTATGGAATCAAACCAACACAAATTTAAAACCAATAGGTTCTTTATCCGAAACCCTGCTGATGCACTCTAAAATCTCCAGCTGTATAATCAGAATTAAGAATAGGGAGGGGGGGGGGGGGGGGGGTGTTGAAGAGGCACATTGTTGCCGCTAGCCACAGAAAACTGGCTAACAATCAAGCCCACCTCCTTCATACTCATCTGTACTCCATCGATGAGAGTGTTCAAACATCCTTCTATGTCAATTTATAACTGTCCAAATCCTAACTGAGCGACGACTGGGTGAGCGACATTTGGGGGGATTAGTCTTGGCTGAGCAAGTCTTGGATGAAACTCTAGGACTGAGCATCAATTTGGAACTGCTAAGCGAGCTTTGGGTCCTTTATCTGTGCTACCTGAACTTCCCGACTTTCATGTATACATCTCCTCTCTCTATATGGTCCAAAAGTGGGCATGCCTCGAGATTCCAACAATTTGTGAAAATAAACAAAGGTGTCAAAACTAACCTAGACGAAGGGAGGGAGGGAGGGGGGGAGAGAGGGAGGGAGTGAATAGGTTTTAATCAAGTTAATTACAAATTTTTATTGATTAGTTAATTTAAAAATTTACCCAAAAAAACAAGCAATCAATTGACAATTTAAAGTGTGGAAAATAGTACAAAACACATCGATTGATTTACTTGAGAAACCATCCAACTGGGAAAACTCATGGGTTATCCTTCTAACCACATACGGTCCTCAAATCCACTATATGTAATAATGTTTATGACTTAGGTTGACCTCTAGCCACATCATTCTCGGTCACTAACCCACTATTACTAACCAATGGGTCTTTTAAAATGATTCTTGACCAATTTTCTTTTTCAGTACACACTTATAGTAACAAGACATAACTCTCAAAGAAGAGATTAACAACATATGTGAATGTATGAAGATATTATAAATACAATTAATACTAGGCAACACTAAATGCTTATATAGAATTAAATGATGACAATAGAAGCAATCCTAGATATCCATGTCTATATGAAAGCATGAAGACTTAACTAGATGAAGATATGTAAATCTAAAATCTAGTCATCAAACAAAAGCCAATCAACAAAAGTTGTCATTAAGCATGGTAAGGACAATAAATGCAATCAATTAGTCTTAAACAATAATGTCTAAATGCATGGCAAAAACACTTAGCTAGGGGGCAAAATGGTCCTAAATACTAGTTATCACAATACAAACCCAATCATACAAAGGAACCAAAAAATAGGTGAAATAAATAGATTCCTAGCATTTAATCAACTAATAAATGCAATAAAAACACAATTGTGGAAAGTCTGAACAATTAACAAAGATGGGTTTTTGTTCAACTTACTAAGTCAACTCAATAACGAAGACCCATGAAGAAATCATTCATGTCTATGGTTGAATGCTCATGGGTTTTGGATTTGGAGAGTTAATGAAGGTTTAATGAATCATCTCTCAATACTTTATCTTTCTCTCTCTAGGGTTTTTTTTAAATGTAGAGAACTCAATGAAAAAGATGAGATAAAGGGGGATTATAGAGGTTTAAAACAAACTGACATGAAAAGATAAGTTTGCCATTTAGGTGCAATTCAGTGGTTAAGATGACCGCCAATCAAACCGCCATTTTGCACCAGACATTCTTCACACAATTTGGTGGTCACATGGTTGCCAATCAAACCATTGAATCCCACTGGATTCAAACGGTGTCCTATTCAACAGTTATGGAAATCACGGATCACAACTGCCGTTCACAAACTAGAACCTCTAGTTAAACGATGGTCCATTCGGCGATCACCATAACCCCCGATCATGACTGCAGAACAACACATGGAAAGTACAACTTCTAGAGCAGTCAAGCAATGCACTGAAACTCAAGCATGCCAATGTGCAAGCACAGACATAACACAAGCACACCATCGTACGAGTGTGGACATTTTGGAATACACAACAGAAAGAGAAATACACCACACAAAACTACACTTAAGACTAAGAATGAAGTGTAAATGAGATTGTGAATTGAATGCACACAAGTGCAATAAGGAACAAAATCATAACAACTGAAATGCATGTAAGTGTGTGTGTGTGCAACTAAATCTCTTCAAAAGTTAAGAACAATTGAACTAGCTCTTTTGATGCTCTTTGGAATCTTGGAAGCATGTTGATGAAGAACCATAATTGGAGACCTAAGCTACCCATTACAAATAATCCCAATGTGGATTGTCATGAAATAAGGCAATAAAAAATGAGGAACTTACAATCTCCCCTTTGGCTATTTCATGATAAAATTGTAAGTGTCTCATTTTTTGATTGGGTTTTTTCGTTGACAAAATCACAATATATTGTAAAGGGTAGATTAGGACTTGAAGATTAACCATCATCAAGGCTTTGGACACCTGGTGCTTCAAGGAAGGTAGATTACTTGACTCTACTCCTAATTAAAGAGAATTAGTAGCACACACTCACTTACATGCATTTCTATTGTTTGCATATTTTTTTATGACTTTGAATAATGCATTTATGACATCCATCACACTCTACACTTGCACATTTTGCATTTAGGTTAGTGTGTTTTGTTTGCCTTGGAAAAGAGAATTTTTCTCTTCCGTGGTATAGGTCGTTGGCTATACACATGCCTCAATGGCGGTCCCAACAGTG
The DNA here is from genome assembly GCA_032871835.1 of Dipteronia dyeriana. Lineage (NCBI taxonomy): Eukaryota > Viridiplantae > Streptophyta > Magnoliopsida > Sapindales > Sapindaceae > Dipteronia > Dipteronia dyeriana. The sequence continues at coordinate 41,895,286 of CM065297.1, forward strand.
GTTGGTTCCAAAAGTTGAGTGCTTAAGGACCATGACCTATGCATTGCCTGCACAACGGTCCATACGCGATATTCACCAAAAAGCCCTTGTTACCTAAACTGTGATCTATGCACAAGCATGCACAACTGTACCATTCATAGTGTTGTCTAGACAGTGCACAATTGTGTTTACCGTGGTCTGGACAACTTGCCTGTGCTGCGATCCAACCTGCGATAATGATGAGATTTTATTACTTATTTTCAAAACAACATCATTTCATATATATATATATATATATATACCCGTTCACCTTCTTTGCCTCTTTAGAGCTTCAGAATTCATTACAACTCATTCCTTTTAGAACTCAAGAGTGACTTGCAAGAAAAGCTAGCAAGATTGCATTTTTATTGACCAAAACCCAAACACCCATCATTCTTTCATAAATTCAGCATCATCTAGCTTCATTTAGGATGTGTCTAAGCATGGGTCTTCATCAACATATTTGACTTGGTAAGTAGAACACCATCTTCATCCATTTTTGTGTTCTTGCTTTCATGACTAGTTTGCATATAGATTAAGGTTTTAATTTTAGGTTGATATTTTTGTGTTGATGTTTGGGTTGTTGTATTATGATAGCTATTGCATCTAGGTGTACTTTTATTACATATAGCTAAGTTATATGTATGTCATATAGCAACATGATATCTAGGAATGTCTGAATCTTCCATTCATGATCAGATAGACATAAAATGTGTTGATCTAGCATTTATGCATTTAGAATATTTTCATATTCATTTTAATTGCATATCTCTTCTCTTATGAGTTAAGTCTTGTATATGCCGTGGCTAGTTTACAATTAAGAGCTGATAATCACTATTAAAGTCCTACGGGTAGCAAAAGTGGATTATTAACCATATAGATGTGATGTGGTCAACCTAGGTTGTAATCATTTTGGAAATATTGGATTTGGGGGCTCGATTGGATAGCTTTATCTTATCATGTGGTTTTTACCTTGTCGATGGTTTTCCATATAAATTCAAGTGTTATTTATATTCCGTAATTTTTACTTGAATTTTTTATTTGTTTGTGTTGGGTGTTATTTGAGATTAATATTGGTAAACCAAAAAGTTGGTAGTTAATTTGGTTAAAACCTATTCAACCTCCCCTCTAGGTTAATTAGACACACGTTTAAGTTAATTTCAAATACAACCACTCACAAAAGCAATCCTCACAAAAGAAAAGAAATAAGCTATTGGTCAACAATTGTGCATTCTATGTTACAACAAGAGATACCTAAGAAACTAAGTCTTCAAGGTCCTCAATCTCTTCGTAGATCATCATACATACACACAAAAGCAAGCAAAACACTTTAAGAACAAGTGCATGTGAGGTGAACAAATATAAAAGGCATTTGCACTCAATAAAGCAATACAAATTAATGCATATGTAATGATCCCCCTAAATGGTTACTCTCTCTCATGATTTCTCCTGAAAAGCATAAACAAAATGCTCCCCCTATATTTCTCTAGATTTTTCCCGTTTTTTTGTCATGGGATAAGAAAATGAGCTTCCTCTAACAGGTTGCTTTAGCAAAGAAATATATTCGCTCAAGATATGAACGCATAATTATATACATAAACTTTATGCAACTTAATTAATTGAGAGAGATTCAAGGAATTTTATTTTAAAGAGAAATGTGTAAAGTCGTTGCTTTGCATGCAAGACATATAACATCAAGGTTCAAGCAATGGTATTTGGCAAAGCAAACATGTTAGGTTTTTTGTTTTTGTTGGCATTAATTCCATATCAAAATAATGCTTCACTTGTATTGATTTACTTTTCTTAGGTTGATGATGATTCAAGCTTCAAAGAAGATATGGCAACTACTCAAGCAAGTTCAAGTATTCAAAGAGAAATGCGCTTCATTGTTCGATAAAGGTATATTTAAGACCTATTTCTATTACAAGGCTTATGCACACACACACATTGCATCCATATGTGTCCCTACATCATTGTGCTCATTTTGTAAAGCACATTCACACACTTGATATTGGATGCTCATGCATTAGTGCTAAATTGACTACTTGTGTAGATTGTATGATTATGGACTATGTCCAGGTAATAATATTCTTGTTTGTCATGTGTTCGTAAGTTTATGTAACATGGACCTTGGACTTGAATTCGGTATTACATTATTCATCATTGAGTTCTGGTCATTTTGGTTACTTATTCATTTGATTTCGAGTTTTGAGTCCAGAGTTACGAAACTTTTCGGTCACGTTACATACATTGTCTTCGTCTTCGTGTATCGAGTTCAATTCATAATTTATGGTCTAAGTTTTGTAGTTGTCTATGTGTGTGAGAGAGTGTTGATTTATAATCCATAAACGGATATAAATTTGAAGTTTGGAGGCCGGAGAACCGTTGAAGAACGCAGAGGTGCATGAAGGAGGGAGTGATGGCCAAAAGGCCACTATGTCTCTTCTTCCCGAGATGGCACGTGGCCATCTCGGGGAGGAAGCCTCACTGCCTAAGAGATGGCCACACACCATCTTGGGAAGGGAGGAGGAATGGGAGCAAAATGGTCATTCTTCCTTTTCTATTCCTTCTCTTTTAAATACTCAATCCCTCTTTCACTTCATTCTAAGAAGAGATTTTAAAAACTTTGTACATAAAATTTTCTTTCAGATTTTCTCACCTTCCAAACACTATATCTTTTTCGTTTTAACTCTGATTCAATCAACTCAAATTGGAAAGTGTTCATCCTTCAATCCTCTAACATCTCCAACAAGGTTTGAGAAGTTTTGGTCACGTTTGTTTTTGGCCCTACACACAAAAACGGGACTACACATTGTTTCTTAAGGTATTAAAATTTATCTTTAGTTTTGTTCTTAAATGTGTTCAATCACCTTGGGTTTTCTTCTTCAGTACATGCATGTATATTTTATATAGTTTAATTAGAGTTTTTGACTCTTTTGAGTTAGGTTTTATTTTACCTATGTTTTCATATGTTTGAGATTATATTGTGCTAGCCTTCTATCTAGGACTATTTTGTGATTTTTGATTAATTGATTTTGACAAGAAAGAGTCTATACATGTGCTAGGTTCTTTTAATTGAAGATATTTTGGAATAACACATTTGTTTGAGATCTTAGACCTATTTTGACTTTAATTGAATATTTTGAATAAAATATGCTCTATGTTTTTACTAAGATTTTGATTGAAATCATTTTATGATTTTAGCATATTTTGTGTATGTTACTTAAATCTTGAATGTGTGCTAAGTGTTCATACTTTGATTCAAGTTTTAGTTTCATGAATGATTCTAGATATTAATTGTGTTTGTAGTGTTTTCACATGTTCTAGATTTATCATTCATGCATAGTAACTAGACTACATTTGTTTTGTGAATACTCAAGCATATGTCTAATTCCCATAGGATGTGTTGATCGTCATATTCTAAGTTGAGCACTTTTTTTTTTCTTTTTTACAGTCATTTATCACATTTAGGAAGTCCTTGTAAAAGGCATGAAGTCTTGGCTAGGAAATGTGGTTCGGATTACTAAGCAAGGAGTCTTGGTCAGGACATGAGGTCTGGATAATCAAGCAAGGAGAGACTTTCTAGAGGCAAGGGTGCCTTGGATAGAAAGTAGACTTTTTATTGGTAGACCTGGGATGTTAAGATGCATGGAGTCCATGGATAGAGTGTGTCATTTGTTGGTCACTCTTGGGGAATTTCCAACTTCTTAACGGTGTTGGTTAGAGTGGACTCCAATAAAGAGTGAGTAATTTATTGATCACTTTTGAGGATTTATCAATAGGGATTGGGTAGACATAGAGTCCATAGATAGAGTGCATTTGTTGGTCACTCTTAGGGAATGTCTTGTCTACTTTCCAGTAATTAAAGTACTCGATAGTTACATTCAACCCGTGAATGTTTCCTCTACGGAGATTTTACCATGTAAACAGCGTGTGTCAAATATCTCTATCCTTCCCTCTTATATGCTTGTATGTGTATATTTGTATCTTGTTTCACAACCTTCATTTTCATATATTCATGTAAAAAAGATTGTTGTAACATGTGATGTACAAGCACATCTATTGATCAAAGTTGTAAATATCTTTATATGTGTAATTGAATACATTTGTGAATAATTACATTAGATTGTATACTTGCATAAAAATATTTTGAATACAAGTATCGTTTATTTTTTGTTTCATTTTGATCCTTCTCTAGCAATGTGTAAGCTTGCTTAGCAATGCTTGGTTGATTATACATATTGTTTTTGTTACATATGCTTTATTATCTTAAGTATTGTTATTCAAGCTAGCTAGAGGGACACACATAAGTTTGTTTCAAAGGATTGAAAAAAGGTGTAAAAACCTATTCACCCCCCCCCCCCCCCCCCTCTATGTTAGCTTAAGGTAATTTAACCATGTTTGTATAATTTCAAAATATCAAAAGGGTTTCCAAGAGAATTCAAACCAATTTGTACCCTTTTGTCATAAGCAAACATGATCTAGTTTTTCAAAAGCATTTGTAACGCACAAGAAACTATATCAATCTTTAACGACCAAACAAGACATAGATATTACATCCTTATTGATTGAAAGGATATGAAATCTATATGATTGTTGTCTTGTTCAAGACATTAAGAATAGAGAGAAGACTAAACTTGATGAAACATCCATTTTGACTACTGATCATGCCAAAATTTTCATATATTTTGGCCATTATCTCCATTCACTTTGTCTTGTTCTCGATTGTTTTTTCATATCTTATGGCTCGTTTGTTATGGTTGCAGATAATTAGGTACAATGCAAAAGATTTGATGGAAGTTGCAGAATTGCGTGAGAAAAAGCCAAGAATTAGATCAATTGTAGAGGCTATATATGCTGGTCATACACGGGTTTTTACTCGAGCAAAACATGTGCACTGTGAAGGGATGGAGGACGCAGGGAAATGCATAGGTCATGAATTGCACACAACCCGTGCAACAGTCGTACATCAGTCTTGCACCAATCATACAAAGTCGCACAATTGAAGAAACCTGAGAGCTGAGAAGTGAGCAAAGAGGTGCATCAGGTCGCTGCATGGGTAATAGCACTGGTCTTGAACCACATAATGACCCATACAATTCTATAAACCCAAGAGATGAAATCAGAGCATCATGTCACTGCACGGATCCCTACTTGAGCACAACCCATGCATTTTCAAGCTATTTTTAAGACACCTATATATAGAATCATTTCTATTATGACTTGTATGCCCAAACACCCATTAATAACCACTTTCTCTCTCTAGGTCGAGGAATTCTTTTCTCTCCTATCTCATCCAAGAACCCATTCACACCTTCATCATCTACTTAACAAAAAGAAAGTAAAGAGATCAATTGGAGCTTCATTCTTGTAATAGGTATAGCTAAATAAATCCGGGGATGATGTAAGAACACATGAATTGTGGTTATCCATTATATTTTTATGATTGATTAATGAATTCCATTCAGTACATTAATTGTTCGTTGATTTTCTTAGAAATGAGTAGATATGCCATCTATTGATTTCTTTGGTTATCAAAATCTGTTGAGTTTGTAATTTTAAAATCCATATCTACTTGGATTGGGTAGATATGCCCTCTCTCAAGCCAAGGAGATAATCATTTTAAGGTGCTTAAACTAGCTAAGTTGAATGAGATGGATGTGTAGTGAATATGCCTTTCCTATGCATTTGGGTCCCAATGGCAAAAATTGGATTGTGAATATGCCCTTCCAAGCCATCTCAACCATAGAATTTATCTAGACCTCAAGAGTGACTTTCTTATAATCCAACCTAGTAGTTGAACAATAAAGAGTTGATGTGGTTAGGATCTTCGATTCTCCAAATCTAGCCCAGTAGTCATGAGTGAGAATTGTTGACTCCAAATCACCTTCAAAGAAAAATTGACTCTCATTAATCAATTGTTTTACAATATGGATTCCCCATCATTTATGTTTTGATTGTAGCATTTCCATACTATTCTCCATATATATTTTTTATCTATTAACTTGTTGTATTTTGAGTAGTTTAGGTTTAGTTGAATCTTAGTTATTTCCACATATCATCCATTACAATTTAATTTTCTTGGATTTAATCTAGAGCATAATTTGATCACTTAGACATAACATGATCTTTGTGGATGATCCCCATACTTGCTACTATATTGTTTATCTATTTTGAGAGCAAATCTGGTTTTATAAATTTGTTTAACAAGCTGTTTTACATATACAAAATGACACTCGTCAAATTGGCGCCGCTGTCGGAGATCAACAATTACGTTTATGATTAGATTTAGCTTAATAGTTATCACTGCTTGTTTTAGTTTTCAATTATTAGTCTCTATAGTTAACTTAATTTCATTTACTTATCTTGATTGTTGTTCGGTTAAGTTTACGTCTGATTTAGGTGTTTATTATATTTGTTTCTTTTACCTAGTGTTTCATTGTTTTTGAAATCTCAAGTGCTTAGGTTCATGCATGAGAGACGTTCGTTAAGAAGACCAGTGTTACTAGTTCAAGACAGCATTAACCGGATTGGTAGAATTATCTGGCATTGTGAAGACAATAGATTTGAAGAAGAGATGGTCGAAGAAAACTTACCTAACATGCCGGTTGGGGGGAACTAACTCAAGGAAATGATTTAGGGATTATTATCGGAGAATATATTATACCCCCTATGGTAGATGAACAGCCCACCATCATTGTTCTCGATGAGATTACAAGGTAGTACGAATTAAAGGGTTCTACTGCCATCATTTCATACGTTGCCTTCAGAAGACTGTTTTCAGCTCATCAAGCATTACATTGTCATTTTGGAAACTTTTCCGATTGTGGTCTGTTACATTTTTTTGACTAGGGCTCAGTTGCAGATGAGATGCTTTCATTACTGCTTAAAGGAAAGAGTAATGCAATGGTATATCGCACTAAGGCCCAAAACTCTTACCATATGGCCACAAGTGCGTAAAGCTTTCTATAACAAGTTCTTCCCTACGGCCAAATCCAGAGAATTAAAGATCAAGATTGTAACCTTTAGTGAAGAGGATGGAGAACCATTCCATGAAGCTTGGGAATTGTCCCACTTATTGCTAGCTCAAGTGCCACCACACACCTATCTTGACAAATTGAAGGTCACTTCTTTCTTCCAAGAACTCTCGACTATCACCCAAATGATGGTAGACAATGCTTGTGGAGGCATACTTGCTGATAAAAGAGCCTTATAAGCATATGAAATCTTAGAAAAGTTGGCTCATAATTCCTGACAAAGGTCCTCCAATGTTCGAAGGGGTGGTAAGATAGAAATTGACGGGAGCACTGGTATTGCTATTGAGATGACCAAGATGAAAAAAGATATGCAGTCCATGAAGGAAATGATGCAAACTATGTACAAGTCAGGTACTCATGTGAATCAGGTTATTTGTGATTCGATGCTAGGAGAGGGCCACTATAAAGAGGAAGTGCATATGATGAGAGGCTTCCAATGGCAAAGAAATGATCCTTATTCCAACAATTATAATTCGGAGTGGAGAAACCACCATAATTTCTCATTGAATAATAACAATTCAAATCAGGGTTAAGGTTACAACAGATACAATAGTCAAAATGGCCAAGGCAATCAATAGTAAAACTCGCAGAATCAACCTCAAACAAGTTTAAACAACCAACCCGGACAATTCCAAAACAAAACCATGTCACTCAAGTATATGATGAAGGAGTTGGTACATAGCCACCAAAAATCGAACAAAGACTTCAGTAACACTCAGAGTGCTACTCAACAGAAGCTTCAGAATTATAATTGACTATAATGACCAAAAGATCCAAGGTCTTGATGCCTCACTCAAAAGAATAGTGACTCAGATGACCCAGATAGCAGATTACATTCTCAAGCTAGAAAAAGGAAAATCAATGAGTGGGAAGAAGCATACAAAGGTTGTAGAAGTATTACAAGAAGGGAAAGAGTCAAAAGATAAATGAGTGTTAGAGTCTAGAAAAATTAATGATGATGCCAAGGATAGGGAGCTAAGAGAAAGGCTGGCTACTCCAAGGGTTGAGGAGCAATTAGAAAGGAAGATTATTCCATCAAATTTGGAAGACTAGTGGAGTTTTATTATCTCCATTAACATGGGGAATTCAGACATCATGGACGGGGTGCTAGATATGAGGGCAAGCATCAACATGATGCCTCTCCAAGTTTGTAAGAAACTAATGATTAGTAAAATTAAGCCCATGTCCATAACCTTGAAGATGGCGGATAATTCTACTAAGGTTCCGATTGGTGAGATTGAAGATGTTCAAATGGATGTACATGGGCTCAAAGTGCGGTTGATTTTGTAATCCTGGAGGTAAAAGAAGAAGGAATTGAGGATCACGACTGGAATTTGCTTTTGGGTAGATCTTTCATGGCCACAACCGAATGATAGTCAATGTGGCTTCTAAGGAGTTGTCTCTAAGCTGTGGGGGCAAAAAAGGTTAGATTTGTAGTGAAGATATCTGAAGAAAAGAAGAATGAATAAGAGTGCTTAGCCATGGAAGCACCAAAAAGAAAAGCAAGGTTTGTGAGCTTGTCAAGACTTTTGAATTGGCCTCAGAAATGGAAGAGGGCCATCTTGATGAGGTTGAAAAAAAGCAAGGCTTTAAAGGAAGAAGATGCAATATTTGATGAAGGCATACTCGAAAAGAGTTCTAAAGGCCTTAAACAAGAGAAGAAGTTAAAGAAAAGAACAACAAGCTCCACCAAGAAATTGAACTTCTCAAGTTGGAAAATGAGAATTTGAAAAAGAAGATACAAGACCTTTCCAACTTCTATAAGAAAATAGAGAAGAGGATTATGAATGTTGAAGGATATAGGAAGGCAATTTCACAAGATCTAGTTGAGCTTGCTAAACTTTCAGAAGAGTTTGAGGAAGAATATGTAAGGAAGACTAGGATGCCTTTGGTAGAGATTGAAAAGAAGTCGAATGTCTTAAGAGAAGTGAATGAAATGCTTAGGAAGAAAGAGGAAGCCTTGAAATTGCAAAGGTGAAGGAGTGTGACTATATAGTTCAACTTGACAAGTTAGAGAAGAAAGTCAAATTGATCCAAGCACAACACTCAAGATAAATTCAAGGCCACAAACAAAGAGGGAGTTTTCCTTATACCCATCCAATTTGTTTCTTTTGTTCTAAGGTAGGGCACATCAAGGCCAAGTGTTTAAAATATCGAATATTCAAAGTAATAAAAAGAAGTTTAAAAGAAATTCATAAATAGTTTATAGGTTCTAGTAGGTGGTGGAGTTCACAATTTGCTTTCTCATATGTCTTAGACTTGCCTTGTTTCAAAATTAAATTGTTGTGCTCTTGTGAGAATGGGTAGCTCTAAGTATGGAGAAATCTTATTGTGATCTCTTTTTTTATGATTGTATTGGTGTTGTTTGGTGTTTTTATGTTTTTCCTGTTTATGTGTTTAAAGCTGTGAATGTTAAGTAATGCAAGTGTCTTATTTATGTGATTATCTTGTTTAGGTTGGATAATTGAGTTTGGAAAAATGGAGAGAAATCAGAATAGAAAGTTGAAGAAGTAAGCAGGTGTGCACGGGTCTGCATCGGCACTGTAACCATGCGCAACCCGCGCACATGGAATGCAAAAGTAGTGATCAACTGATTGCATGGTTCTTGCTTAGGTTATCACTCGTGCTAAGACCCATGCATATGATGAGTGTATAAGTACAACCGTCGCTGTCAGAGTCAACCCTAACATAATTTAATCAAGATATTTCTTTCCCTCGCTTCTTAAAGGTAAACTTTCGTCTTACGCTTCAATTTCAAGACCAAAAAAGGTATGTTTCTCTTCCCCAATTTTGATTTAATTTTGTTTGTACCTTAAATATCTCTCTCTATCTTCTGAAATATTCCTAAATAACTTGCTCAAACCCTAATTCTCTAAGAACAAATTAAAGCATGCTCAATTTTTGTTTGGGTTACATGTATACATGTTAATTTTGATTGATTGATGCATGTTTTGTGATTTGCAAGTAATTTTGACCAAGATTGGGCTTTGATTGTGTTAGAAATTATTTTAGGGCATTAGTTGAAGTCATTGAGTTAATTGTATGATTAGATTATGTTTCAAATTCTTAATGAGATTCATTATGTGCTATAATGTTTAGAGTCAATTGTGTGCACAAAAACATGATGGAATCGTGGCTAGGTCTTCCTTGTGTCGCTTGCTGTGTGACCGTAAATCGCCAGATGCATAAAGTCATGCATGGGTTCCTACCCTCATAGAACCCACGCATTGAAGGCAGAATGTGTGAAACTTTTTATTCAACCCAACTTTTCATAAGTCCATTTCTTGCTATAAGTTCTACTCTCTTACTATAATGAGGTATTTTTATTGTAGATGTCATCAGGAGTCAAGCATGCAGGGAAGAAAATGATCCAAAGGAAGAGGAAACTTCAAGTCCTTCAGTGTGTCTAGAATGAAGAATTCCCCAGTAAGATAGAGCATTTCAGAAGGAAGGGAATCATTCCATAGAGAGGGATTGATTTGGTAGACTTTGGTGGCATTACTGTTACCAACAAATTAAAGAGGAAGGAATTGCAGACACTAGTAACCACCATAGTGAAATATAATAGAGATTTTGTTGAGGAGTTTTATACAAGCATGGTGCCAAATCACTTTCAGCACCACTCCACAATGTTGCTGAGAGGGGTTAAGGTGAGATTATCTGTTGATGACCTCAGTGACTATTACAACACTTTACTTCCATATAAGCAAGAGAGATTAAACAGAATAAGGGACAGTGTAACTTGGAATGACATTTCTATCAAACATAATGTAAAGTTTACAAACCAGATAGTGATCCAACCGGTGGACTTTCGAGTAGCTCTTGCCTTCCACATCGAACATAAAAATCTGGAACTCGAACTGAGCTTGTGGAACACCTTCGTTTCCCTTTCGTCCAGACCTAGGACACACATGACTATAGTACCTTCTGAGATGGCCACTATCCTCCACTGCATCAAATATAATCAACCGATCAATATGGGCTCACTCATTAGATGAGATATAGTGCAAGTGGGGCGAATAAGAGTGGAGAAGCAGCCACTCATTTTCCCTTGCCTTATCACCAACATGTGCAAGAAAGCAGGAATGGATTTTATGGATTTACAGTTTGAACGACCGCAGGATGACATCTATATAACTACATGGACCAGCTTAATGGTTGAAAGGGACCTCACGAGTGATAAGAGGAGAACAAGAAAGAAGAAGAAAGGAATAGGAACAAGCTCCAGTAGAGCACAACAGGTGGAGCTAGAGGACAAGGACTTTGAGCATGAGCAACATGGATTAGATCAGGGAGTTCCTCCTCCAGTTGCAGGCGATCAGGGTGCAGTGCCATGGAAAACCCTAGTCTTTGAGATGGCAAGCCTCCTGAATTCCATGAGCACACCAAACTCCAGATTCTCAGAGTTCTAGGCATACAATGCAGCAATTATTGAAGAGGTCCACCACATCTGCTTTCCCTACTAGCGCCCCAGTAATTGACCTCTAGTCTGCAGAGTTTATTGGCACATGAGATATCCAAGTAGGAAGCTGAAGAGAGAGTAAGGGCAGAGAGTAATCTGAAGGGCAAGGGTGTACAGTAGGATGATAGGGCAGAGTCCTCAGATGATGAGTGATTTTTCTGCTGCACTATTTCCTTCCATTACCTAGTTTTAGAGTTTTTATGCATTTAGGACTGTTTTTATTATTTAGAACTTGTTTAAATTTAGGAACTCTTAGTGTTCTCGTTAGGGCTGCCATTTTACTTTTATTTTATTATTATTAGCTTAGTTGATGGAGAATGACTATTTTGGATGATTTTGGATATTTTGAGTTTGAGAGTATTCATGGTTTGAGATATTTGTGTGAATATTAATCCTTATGATTAAGATTGTGCTTCAAGGTTAGGTTCTTCATCTCTTGGTTTGAAACACCGACCACTTGCAAGTCTTCGATGGACAAGCAAGCCAAGAGTGCTCTTAAAAAGGGTAGGAACCTACTCAAGTCGTAGACAAATGAGCAATTTCATCTGTTTTGGCCTTCTATCTCAACTTCTATACTTTTTTGCACTTAATTATAAATCTTTGTTGATACGATAATGTATATAGATGGTCGCGAATATTTTATTGAAGTTTCTTGTGGGGTGTTGATATGAATACTTGAGAATGGAAACTTGTGAATGTGTTACAAATTTTTAGTTTCTGCAATTTTTTGCTTATTGACTATTACATTTTTGATCGGACGAGCAGAATGCTATTGTGGATATGCATAGGATTAACTTGTTTTATTTGATATAGTCCAACTTGGTTTGGGGGTTTTGAATCATGCATATATACCCTGTATAGATTTTTATGCATATAATAGGAAATTGGTTTGAGGGCTGTTTTATCTACTTGACATCAATTTTGAATGAGAATGTTTGATGTGGACTTCGTCTTCCTAGCTTAGTTGTATGTTTTTCAGTCGTATCGTATCCTATTGCCGTATGTGACGTTGATCAATGTTGAATATTTTTATGTTGCTGGGCATTGGTTGTGTATGATTAGTGCCTAGGTTGTTTGTTTGTTTTGAGTCATGTGAGGTGTGCCCCACTAGGTTGGGCTCTCTTGTATTCAACATTGAGGACACTATTGGGTTTTGATTTGGGGGTGTAGATGCCTTGTCGAGTCATCTTTGTGTGTTTGGAGTTATTTATTTTTTATTTTCAGGTCAAAAAATTTCGATTTTGTCGCAATGGCCTAATTTTTGAGCTTTGACTAGCTTGGGTGTGATGCCTTGAACGTGTGCTTTTGGAGAGTCTATAGATGCATTGTGAACATGTGTAACAAATCTTTGTAACTCATGGGCTATACTTGTATTGTCATGGATTAATCCCATACTTTGTGTGCTTGATTTAAAGGGACTCGGTGCTCTTGTACCTAGTTCTAATAGTGGAGACACCCTTGAGTTCATAAACACAAGCTTATGAAAAATGCACTGAGTGTTCAATTCTTTCTATTCTTTAAACACTCTTCTAGTCATAAGTGTCACATGCCATAAAACATACATCTAATACATATAGTGGATGGAATGATGGATGCATTCACTCCCTTGAAAGACTAATTATGGACATGATCTTAGGCAATGTGTGCATTAGCAACTTAAAAAGTCCAAACACATTCCTATTTCCCTTTGTGTACTCCAAAACCAATTTTATGGCCAAACACTTACCTTTTTCGTTTGTAACCTCAATTAACCATATAACCATAAGCCAAACACAAGCCAACCCTTTTTAATTGTCAATCATTTAAGGGAGTGTGTGTTGTGTGGTTTAAAGGTAAGTAGCTCTCATGCACAAGAAACGTGTGTTTAGGAAATCTTGTGATGTGCAAGTATAGGTTCAAAATGTAAAAGTTTCAAAATTGCACTTTGAGCCAAATTGTAAGAGTTTCATATGTGTGTGTGTGTGCAAAAAGAAAAGAAAAGAAAGATCAATGCAAATAAAAGGAAAAGAATAAAAAAAAAAAAAAAAAAAAGACAAGCAAATAAAAATCAAAAAGAAAGAAAAAGGTATAAGGAAAAGAAAGAAAGGAACCTTGAAACTAATTGTAAAGGTATTCTCAATGAGGAGTACTAATTTGTAAGCACAAAGTGTGTGAAATGTGAAGTCTAGATGTAAATGCAAATTGTTTGTAAAAGTAGAGATTTGTATAGGGTATGTGTGTTGGAACCCCGTTCACAGGTGGGTTTTAATTTTTTTTATACAGATCGTAATTGGGGACCAATGAACTTGAGATTGTAATTATTTTCGGAACTAATACATATAAAATTATTACAATAATAAAATATACATATATACAAGAAATTCAAATCGATTTAATCAGAAAAAAATCTAGAACCTTACCAACGTTTGGAGGCTCATTCACTTTATGATACGCTCCTATCTGAACCGCTTGATCTTTCTCGCTATCTTCCGGGACTGACAACTGCATGTGGGCACGCCATGGTACTCAGAAACCTAAATGGAGGATGAGGAGAAAAATGAATGAAGAAACTCTTTCTTCAAAGTCAAAACCAACTAGAACAATTAAAGTCAAAACTATAAACAATTTTTTTTTCTTTTGCTGGATTCACACTGCATGACACTCATGCACAACACTTCAAAAACAAGCCAAGAGACCTGATATGCATTGATAAAAAAAAAAATGTTTATATATTTTATGCACTTTTTTAAAGCAAAAATTAAAACTCTTTATATTTATTTCTTTTGTCTTTTGTGCGTTGATTTTTTTTTTATCAGGTATCATAGTAAAGTTCCTTTTTAATTTTAAGAAACATATATATATATATATATATATATATATATATATATCATATATTGTAACTTAAAAAACAAAAAGATATCTCTATGACTCAGTTGAAAAAATAAATGCATATACTGCTTTGAAATTAAAAAAAAACTGATGATATTGTTTTTTTAAATAAAATATATCACATATATTTTATTTGATTTTTTTTAAATTCAAACTATTTAAATTCTAAAATAAAATATTTAATTTAATAAAATAAAATAATTAAATTATCTTATTTTACTCAAAAAAAAATATCAACATACACCTTCCATTTATCGATTAATAACATAATTAAACATTCTAATTATTTAATTTATATAATCACCATTATCCATTAATCAAATAATCTCATTATTCAATTAATTTCCGAATAAATACGTGTCACTTTCGTAACACTATAAATTGGACAGTCCAATTAATTAACCGTGACCCTTGTTACCTAAATCGATAGGCCTAGCAAGGGGTGTTGGGGTTTATACCCTAAAGATGTAATTTGTAAATGGATTTATAAAGTAAATAGAAGAAAAGTTCAATTCATTCTTGTTGGGTTATTTATTTTATAACTTGTGTATATATTTAACATCCAAGATTGTCGGATATAATCTCGAACTTTGCATATGAATGTCATATACAGATGGATACAGTAAGAGACATGCAATCTAAAGAGTTCGTAGATAGAAAATAAAGCTGGGTACTTTATTTATGGTTAATCTACAGCTGTGGTCCATTCAGTAGTGCACGGTGATACTATCCTGGATCATTCATATGAAGATATGAGAATAGAGGCACCTTGTATGATGTGATCATATAGGACTGGGCCATGATCTATATGAATCTCTCACAAAGATCCATTTACCGATGAGATTCATATATATATATATCAACTAATTATGGCGTTTTATGGGTGATCTTAATCTTAAGTGTCTTATCGACTCCTTCAGGTTAGATCGTGGTCCCTGATATATCATGGGTGAGGTTAGACAGATTTCCTGATCAATATACTCCCTATGTTAGGATTGCGGTTTGGCTTGTAGCTGGAAAGGTTTGTGCATAATAGTGGAATCCACTCCTTCTTGTGAGAAGTAGATGTTGTTCCCGTAACGGATGATTTGGGGCTTGTACAATATGAGCGCTCTCCTAATTTACGTGAGGAAATATGATTTACTGTCCAATTGAGAATAAACAGTACTTAAAGGATATATGTAATTAGAGGGTTATAACGGACATTAAGACCCAGCTCTAATTATGAACTACTGTGGAGGATCACACCGTGTGTAATAGCTATCGATGGACTCCGAGTTGTATCGTTCTGTGTAAAAACGTCTGCAGTTGAGAGAGTGCAGCTTCGGGTTTTTAGTGGAATAACACCAGAGTTAATAATCAAGGAATATTAATTAAAGAGTTTAATTAAAGAGTTTAATTAATGATTCCGATGATTATTGAGGCTCAAAATACTGTGGGTCTATTAGGTTTCCTTGCTAGCCCGATCGATTTAGGTAACAAGGGTCACGGTAATTTAATTGGATTGTCCAATTAATTGTGTTACGAAAGTGACACGTATTTATTCGGGAATTAATTGAATAATGAGATTATTTGATTAATGAATAATGGTGATTAAATAAATTTAATATTGAGATTATTTAATTATGTTATTAATCACTAAATGGATGATGTTTGTTGATATTTGTTTTTTAATAAAATAAGATAATATGATCATTTTATTTTTAATTTTTGAATTTAAATAGTTGAAATTCAAAATAAATGGTATCTTTTAATAAAATTAAAATAAAGATTTTGTTTTAAATAAAAAGATACCATGAGGTTTTTAAAAAAGGAAATATATATCTGATATAAATTCTTTGAAAACCGACCAGATCAAGATATCAATTAAAAAGGAAAAATATATATTTGATATATATATTCTTTAAAAGAAAAAAATAAATGGAGAAAAACAAGGATTTGTATATGATACAAATTGGTGCACATAAAAAAGAATATATATATATATATATTCTTTAAATAAATAAATAAAACAACACAATTTACGCATGACAAGTGAAGTTCAAATAGGTTTGGGCTGATAGCTTTGTGTGCAATTGTGTATTTTTCTTTGGTGGTACCAGATCTCAGTGCATCACAGATCATATACTTTGGTTAGTGTGGCTAGTGCGGGTATGGGTATCAAAGAAAGAAAAATATTGGTAACAATTAGAATTGTTCTAATTTGTTCTCTTGAGAAGAAAAAGTTTCTTCAAGTCTTTTCTCTACATCCACCATTAAAGTTCCAGAGATCGTGACACGCCCACAAGCAGTTACTAGCCCCAGGAGATAGTGAGGAAGATCGAGTGGTTCAGACAGGAGCATAACGTAATGTGATGGAGCCTCCAAATGTTGGTATGGTTTTATTTTATTCTTCTTTATATTGATTACAAATCCTTGTGTATATATATTGTATGTACTAGTTTTGAATATAATTATGATCCCAAGTTCACTTGTCCCAGATACATATTATGATCTGTGATAAAAAAAATTAAAAACGTACTTCCATTGCGTGACCGGTGAACGAGGTTCCAACAATTAATATCAGAGCCAATTTATTTTTAAGAACAGGAAATTGTTTTTGATGCTCCTGTATGGATGAATGTGTAGGCACCATCTATATGACTGTAAGAATGTTTATAATTAAATTGTTTAATTTAAACATGGTTAATCGTAAATTTTTATGGTACTGTGGATTTAGGGTTTTATGGGTTGTATTATATTTTTTTTTAACTGTTATTGTATTGTAAATAAAAAAATTATAACATGTAAACGAAGAACTGGAAACACGCGCGACGGTGGTACTGTTCACCGGGCGGCACTATTCATAGACACTGTTCATAGGGGGGGGGGGGGGGGGCACTGTTCACATGGCACTGTTCCCGGGGGTACTATTCATGCAGTACTATTCATTACACTATTCACGATGTCTTGCACGGTTTCTTTAGCAAGTATTGCCTAGTGCGTTCCGTGCATATTTTTCGTTTCGGATTCATGAGATGAATCAAAGTGACATGAACAAATTGGAAGATATCTGAATTTACTAGAAGACCAAAGAATGCCTTGGGGGTATTTTTATAATTTTAGATTCTAATTTTTTTATGTTAAATAATCCACAGTACTCGGTCAATTCATGTATGCTTTATATTATGTGTTGATAAATGCGTTGTCTTGCATATGTATGCCATTTAGATTAGATGTGCCTACAAAAATATATTTGATATGTCATACTTGCATCATAACCAGATATTTTATGTTTTTTTTAATGTGATTAAAATGGGTAAATACATAAATAACTATGAATAATGAGATTAGTTTTTAAATAGTTATAAAACTTGGTAATTCTCATTAATATTAATCCAGTTATTAAAGTGTTTAAAAAATTAGAATAATAAGGTCATTTATTAGGATTAATTTGATTAATAACCTAATAATAAATGATCCGAATAAAGTGTTAGGTTTTTAATTGTTAAAACTTGGTAAACACTAACATAATAATCTGACCTTGGTAAATAATTTATTAGTTAATTAGAATTTGTTTCTGATTAGTTAATACGATAGCTAACTTGATTAAAGCTAGTCGTTTAATCCTGCAGAGTCTAGGTGCATTAATGGTTAATAAAAAACCCTAATTTTAAAATAGTGAGTGGGAGAGGGATATATGACATATATATCCCACTATATCCATCATTAGTTCAACACCGTGAGATCCGAGTGGGGCCTTGTGACGGCTTGCTTTTGTCCTCCATAAGGAGGGTTTCCACAAAGGTCAATGTCAAGGTTAACTTCCTAATAGATAGGATTTCTGAAGGTGTTTCGGGATTGATCGACCCTAAGGCGGCGATTCTCGAGTTAAGCTCGTGAGATTTGAAATGGTGGGTTACACTCACGAAGGTTTTGATTAAGTTTGTTAATTAAAAACCTCACTGAATAAACGATGGTTGAATTATATGGAATAAAAGTTATTCTAGAATATCATTTGATTGAGAATGTCTCGGTCCAACATGCAAAGACTTGACCGACCCTAAGGCGGCACTTCTTTGTGGTATGTTGGATTGTCGTGGTATAGTAACTTGTTTTAGGGTAGTTTTAGTTCATTAAACATGTGCATGCATCATGTTGAAATTTATACCAAAGCACTCGCACTTGTTTTAAATAAATGACTAAATGAATGTTTTATTTATTTCAGCAATAATGTCTTCTGTATTACTTAAAATTATCACAAACAATAAATTAACTTTTGACAACTACACTAAGTTGAAACTTAACATTAATGCAATATTGGTCACCAAAGACCTCAAGTTTGTGCTTATAGAGGAATGTCCTCCAACGCTTGCTGCCAATGCCACACTAACTGTTTGTGAGGCATACGAACGATGGTTCTCATCTGTTGAGAAGGTCCGAATATATCTGTTGGCTACTATGACAGATGTGCTTGTCACAAAGCACGGAGCAATGACTTCAGCATTCGAAATCATGGATTCATTGCAAGCTATGTTCGGGCAGCCCTCTAAGCAAAAGCAACACGAAGTTGTTTGTTTCGCTATGCTCGCTCACAAGAAGAATGGTACATCAGTTTAGGAACATGTCTTGAGCATGACGTCCTAATTCAACACAACGTAAGCCAATGGTGGGGCCATTGACGATCCCAATCAAGTAAGCATCATACTGACGACTCTTCTGAAAAGTTTTGATCAATTTAGAAGAAACTACGGGATGAACAAGTTAAAGTTCATTTTACACAGTTGCTCAATGAGCTTGCTACCTTCATCCTTCTCAAATAATAGTAAGTCCAAACCCAAGAAAGCCAAAAGAAAAAAGAAGGGTGCTTCCACCGACCAAGGCAAAGGAAAATGTTTCCAATGCGACAGGGTCGGGCACTGGAAGAGGAACAATCCTCACTACTTAGAGGAGGTAGCCAAGAAGAAAACAACGAAAGGTAAATATGATTTACTTATTTTTGAATCTTGTTTTGTGGAAGATGATTATTCACCCTGGATAGTTGATTCAGGGGCCACTAACCAAGTTTGTTCTTCTTTGCAGTGGACTTATTCTTGGACACAGTTAGATGAGGGAGCATTCTCAATGTGTGTGGGGTCTGGGGATGTTGTATCGGCCAACGCAGTGTGAGCAATAAGATTGCAATTTTGTAATAATAATAGTTTTTTTATTATTAAACAATGTTTTTTATAATCCTAGATTTACACGGAATTTGATTTCTGTTTCTAAATTGTTAGAACAATCGTATTTTGTTTCTTTTAATATTAATTATGTTATTATTGGAAAGAATGGTCAGAATATTTTATCAGGAATTAACGAAAACAGTTTGTATGTGTTAAGACCATTAATACATACTACACTGCTCAACACCGAAATGTTTAAGGTTGAAAAACCAAAAACTAAATGACATAAAATTTCTCCAGATAATGACACGTATCTTTGGTATCTAGGGCTTGGTTATATAAACCTTGGCAGGATAGACAGACTTGTAAAAAATGGACCTCTAAGTGAGTTAAAGGTTGACACTTTAACTGTGTACGAATCTTGTCCTAAAGGTAATATTACTAAGAGACCTTTGACTTGAAAAGGGCTAAGAGCTAAAGAACCGCTAGAGCTTATACTTACAGACGTCTATGGACTGAAGAATGTTAGAGCTAGGGGCGGTTGTAAGTATTATGTCACCTTTATTTATGACTACACAAGATACAGATATGTCTATATGATGCAACAGAAGTCGAAAACATTTGAAAAGTTCAAAGAATGCTGAAATTGAGAATCAATTAGGTAGGACTATTAAGTCACCACGATCAGATCGTAGAGGTGAGTACCTTGACTAAGAGTTTGAAGGCTTCATGGTCAAGCATGGGATAGTTTCCCAACTCACAGCTCCCGGTACACCTCAGCAACATGGTGTAAGGGAGAGGAGAAACAGAATTCTGATGGAAATGGTGAGATCTATGATTAGTTTCTCATCATTACCAAATTCCTTCTTGGGATATCTGTTACAAATAGAGGCATATATTTTGAATGTAGTACCATCAAAATAAGTTCAAGAGACTCCCCTAGAGTTGTAGAATGGTCTTAAAGCTAGTTTTTTGTCATTTACGCATATTAGGGGTGTCCAACACACGTGCATCAGAATGGAAGTGGAAAGCTAGACTCCAAGTCTGTTGTGTTCCTGCTTGTTGGATACTCTAAGGAGACTAGAGGTGGATACTTCTATGATCCCGAAGATAACAAAGTATTTGTATCGACAAATACAACGTTTCTTGAGGACAATTATATTAGTGACCATAAACCTCATTCTAAGATTGTATTAAATGAGTTGTAGCCTGGTAAGACTAGTGCTTCATCATCAAAAGTTGTTGATCCATAAACATCTGAGAGTTAGATGGTTCCTTATCAGGATACATTACACTTAGATGTAATGAGAGGGTTGTCAGACATCCTGAATGCTATCTAGGTATATGTGAGGGCAAGGTGTTGTCTCTTCTGATAGTGTGGATAAATCATTGATATTTAAGAATGCAATGGAAGATCATATTAAAGAGGAATGGGTTAAAGCCATGAATCTCGAGATGGAGTCCATGTACTCTAAATTAGTCTGGGATCTTGTAGACTTACCGGATGGGGTAAAACCCATAAGTTGTAGGTGGATCTACAAGAGAAAGAGATAAGTAGATAGGAAGGTAGAGACCTTCAAAGCAAGGCTAGTGGTTATGGGTTATACCCAGAAAGACGGGGTCGATTATGAAGAGACCTTCTCGCCAGTAGCCTTGTTTAAGTCTATTAGGATTCTCTTATCCATTGCTGCCTATTTCGATTATGAAATTTGACAAATGGATGTTAAGACTTCATTTTTGAATGGTAATCTTGACAAGAGCATCTGTATGATGCAACCAGAGAGATTCGTGTCTCCAGATCTAGAGCAAAAGGTTTGCAAGCTGCAAAGGTCCATCTATGGACTTAAGTAAGAATCTAGGTCTTGGAACTTTAGGTTTGATGATGTGATCAAAACCTATGGCTTCGAGCAAAACGACAATGAGCCTTGTGTCTACAAGCACATCATTGATAAGAAAGTAGTTTTCTTGGTCCTATACGTAAATGATATCCTACTCATTGGGAATTATGTGGGAGTGTTGTTAGATGTAAAGGGCTGGCTGGCTAGCCAATTCCAAAAAAAAAAATTGGGAGAGGCGAGTTATGTTCTAGGGATCCAACTTCTAAGGGATCATAAGAACAAACTCATAGCATTGTCTCAAGCATCATATATCGATAAGATTCTTATGCAATTTTTGATGCAGAATTCCAAGAAAGGTAATTTATCTTCTAGGCATGGAGTGCAGTTGTATACGGAACAATGTCCTAAGACTCCTCAAGAAGTTGAGGATATGAGACGTGTACCCTATGTATCGAAAGTAGGTAGTCTCCTATATGATATGTTATGGATCGGACATCTGCTATGTTGTGGGAGTAGTTAGTAGATACCAGTCCAACCTAGGATTGGATCATTGGGTGGTTGTCACGACAATTCTCAAGTATCTTCGGAGAACGAGAGACTATATGCTAGTGTATTTCGAGCAGGATGATCCCGTTAGGATACACGGATTCTAATTTTTAGTCAGACAAGGATTCGAGGAATTCCATGTCTGGATCAGTATCCACCCTGGGTGGTGGAGCCATTATATGGAGAAGTATCAAGCAATCTTACATTGCTGACTCCACCATGGAAGCCGAATATGTAGTCGTTTGTGAAGCTACTAAAGAAGCTGTTTGGCTCCGTAAGTTCTTGAGTGATCTGGAAGTTGTTCAGAATCTGGATAAGCCCATCACACTTTATTGCGATAACAGTGGTGCTGTGGCTAAATCTAAGGAACCAAAAAGCAACAAAAGAGGAAATCATATACAGAGAAAGTATCATCTGATTAGAGAGATAGTGCAGAGAGGAAATGTGATTGTCACAATGATAGCCTCAGAAGACAATCATGCTGATCCATTTACAAAGACCTTACCGGCTAAAGTGTTTTTAGGTCACCTAGATGGTCTAGGGTTACGAAACACACCTCACATGCTTTAGTGCAAGTACGAGATTGTTGAGGTTTATGGCCTAAAGATGTAATTTGTAAATGGATCTATAAAATAAATGGAAGAAACGTTCAATTCATTCTTGTTGTGTTATTTATTTTATAACTTGTGCATATATTTAACATCCAAGATTGCCGGATGTAATCTCGAAATGTGCATATGAATGTCATATATAGATGGATACAGTAAGAGACGTGCAATCTAAAGAGTCCGTACATAGAAAATAAAGCTTCGTACTTTACTTGTGGTTAATCAACAGTTACGGTCCATTCCGTAGTGTATGGTGATCCTATCCTAGATCATTCATATGGAAATATGAGAATGGAGGCACCTTTTATATTATGATCATATAGGACTGGCCATGATCTATATGAATCTCTCACCAAGATCCATTTACCGATGAGATTCATATATATCAACTAATGATGGCTATATGTGGGTGATTTTAATCCTGAGTGTCTTATCGACCCTTTCAGGTTACATCGTGGTCATTGATATACCATGGGTGAGGTCAGATGCATTTCCTGATCAATATACTCCGTATGTTGAGATTACGGTTTGGCATGTGGCTGGAAAGGTTTGTACACAATAGTGGAATCCACTCATTCTTGTAAGAAGTAGATGGTAAATCTTTTAGGGTGCGTTTGGTACACGGGACAGGATAGGACAATGTGGGACAGTTTGTTCTTATCCCATGTTTGGCACGTCCTTAGCATAGGATAGAACGGGACAAGGTGGGACAAAAATCACAAAAACTTGTCCCGCCCAAGACCCTAGGACAACTTGTCCCATGGCATGGGACAAATGTTCAAAATACCAATTTACCCTTTAAATTTTCAAACAATTACAATCATGTCCAATAAATTATATATTATAATTACATATATAATATTACATATTATATTATAAATTATTATATTATATTACTAAATATAATAATATAATATAATATATATATGATATATTAAACACATTTTATTATATATATATATATTACAAAACATAATATATATGATTTATATATATTAATATATATATTACCGTAATACATATATAATATAATATATTTAATATATATAAAAAATATATATATATATTAATATGTATTATTAATATATAAATATAATATAATATATGTAATGTAAATATATCTTTATATATATTAAATTATATATAATATATATAAATATATAAAAATTAATATTTATTATTAATATATTTATATTATATTTATATTACATATATATATTTTATAATATATATATTTATTATAATAAATACAACACATAATATATATGATTTATATTTATTAATACATATATTGCAATAATATATATAATATAATATATTTAATATAAATATTATATATAATATAATATATTTAATATAAATATTATATATAATATAATATATTTAATATAAATATTATATATAATATAATATATTTAATATACATATTATATATAATATAATATATTTAATATAAATATTATATATAATATAATATATTTAATATAAATATTATATATATATATATATATAAATTAATATATTATATTATATTTATATTACATATATATATATATATATTATATTATGTGTCAATATAATTATAATATATATATATATACATATATTATTATTATTATATATAATATATTCTATATAATATATTACATATATAATATTATTATTACCTATACAATAATATATATATATATATAATATGATATTATAATAATGTTTATTATATCATATATATATATATTATACATTATATAATATACATATAAATATTATATTTTCTATATATACTAATAATTAATATTATATATCATATTATTATATATAATACATGTAATATTCTATATTAATATATAATAATATCAAATAATATATATATATTTATATTGTAATAATATGTTATAGATCATCATATATAATATTATTTAATATTATTATATATTAATATATAAAATATTATAGTCTATGTTGTTATATATATATATAAGAGAGGTACTCTAGTCATTTGAATTTCTTGTCCGTCCTGTCTCAGCCATACTAAACGCATAACAGTACAGTTTATAGTTCTGTCTAGGCCTTTCAAACACAACATAGAACAACATGTCCAGTCCCACTTTGTCATGTCTCATATCCATACTAAACACACCCTGAGTCTATTTAGCATTCAAGAGGTATTTGAGCAAGGTTATAAGAAATTGGAGCTAAAAACGAGATTTTGAAGAAATTGAAGTGCTACATGATGTACGTGTGTCGAAGTGTAGAGCGCTTTTGTACCGCGCTTCTTTTCCAGTAACTTTCCATTGTATGTGTGTCGAAGTGTAAAGCACATTTAGGGTGTGTTTGGTACGCGGGACAGGACAAGACTATAGGGAAAATAACTATTCAAAACGCAACGGAAGCGTGAGAAATAAGAAAATTAGGGTTTGCGTATAAATAAAATTTTTCCTTTTTAATAACAAGAACCTTAACCCTAGATTAACTGATGTATATAAAAAGTATCGTACCTTTTTTTTTCGTGACGATTGAACTAAATTGAATCCGTATGATCTTTCAATCCAATCACGAACGTGAATCACCTAAGAGTGTGGGCTCCCTTTTTTTAAATTGTGTACCTGAGGATTGAAACAAACAAAATCTTCTTGTTTGTTAGTCACAATAATCCACCAAGAGAAAAACCAAGAACGTCCGGTCACTTTTAAATTATCAATCAATTTGATTGAAACTCGCGTGAACCTTGATTCGATGTTGTACCCAAAACCATTTTGATGCAAAGGATACTAGTGTACTATCGAAAACAAAAACGTTCACTCTTTTCTCTATGTTTGGCTGAATTCTTCACACAATGATTTGGACGAAGTTTTTTTTATATATAACAATAAAAAACAAATAAAAAACAACTTCTCAAACCAAAAAATTCCTTCTTGGTAGAATTTAATAGGTATTATAAATAGGAGACTAAATCCTCTCAAAAAAAGGATTTACTTGGTGGTTAAGAATCCTTTTCCAAAAGGAATTATCTCATACATCAAGACTCCTAATCCAACTCAATAGTGTATTCGTAACCATATTAAAGACTTCCTAATTTGATTAGATAAATAATTCCTTTTATTTATCTACTTATCAAATATAGTCTTTAATATTAATTATTTTACCAACAATAGTATAATTTTAGGAGACCATCTCCTACTAGAAAAAAAGATTTTGACTTTTAATTAAATAAATAATTAATCAATAAATTAATTAATTTCCATTTAATTAAATAATAAAATAAAAATAATATAATTAAGCTATTCTAAATAGCCTTGCCGCCCAACACATGTATATGGGCCATATATTAGTTTTCTTATTTTATTAAATCCATTGAACCTTAATAAAAAGTCCACATGTGAACTAGACCTATTCTTAAAAAATTAAACAAGTTCACATGTCTTAATACAATTCTAAATGGACCCATAAATTGGTCTGGTAGAATATATCAATTGATCGGTGCAAGTTCGTGTGGATTGGGGATCTTGGCGGGCAATCTAAATTTAAGCTCCAATAGACACAACCCAATCACAATCAACAAATGATTCACTTAGGTCTGATCTATTTAATTTTAGTCCATTCCACTAAAGAACTAAAATTGAACTCTTAAATAAATATAGAATAAGTTGATGTAACTCATTCATACCCTAGACAACCTTATTGGAGAAAGTGTATCCTCATAAAGAATATCAGTAATCGCCAAGAGCTCAAAGACCGCACATAGCTCTCCAAGTTACCATATTTTCTCATATGATCACATTTTGAACTTGGATATTTTGACTTGTCCAGAAGCCATGTTTCAGTAGACACTATTGAAAACTTAACGTTAATATTTAATATCCAATACCTCAAAGCATCGATATGCTGATATTTTACTCTCATTTCATAAATGAAGTCACGATGTCCATATCTATAAATGAAGTCCTCAATCAATTAACAAAGGAATACCACCAAACTATCGAGGATAGACTATGCTATTTAATCGTACTCATTGATAGCTCAAATGATAACACTTGCAACCATAAGTCCATCATTTATCTTAGGATTGAGATAGACTCTCCGATTGTCTTCAAATGAAAACTTTCATCAATTGACGGTTCTACATAAAGTATTTCCTTGTAATCCAATTCAATGCACCCATTATACTAGATTCTTTTACCCAAAGACACCTCGCGTTGATGATTTTAGACTCATCATAACACATTTGATCCCACTCAAATGCTAGCAAAAGAATCTATAAATTTAACAAGATAAAGACGCCCAACCTTTTATCTTAAGTTATGAATATTATTCAAGACTAACTAAAGAACTGTGTCTACCTCATACATATCTAGATGTATGAACAATTCTTCTTTTCACATAGTCTTTTGACCTTATGATTATTTACTTTTGACATTTATAATAATTAAACTGTAAATGCTATAAGATTTGTTAAGCTAGAAATCACTTTATTAATATGAAAAGATTGTCAAATACATTATTGCACTCTTGCTACCGAGCATAATCCTAACAATCTACCACTTGCTCTATAGCAAATGTGTCATATTTCTCACCCCAATGTTTTTCAGTTGCCTATCAAAACTCTTTTGTATAAGAGCCTTTATAAAGGGTCCGTTAGATTATCTGCTGTCGCGATCTTGGTAATCGTCACGTCACCCCTATGCACAATTTCCCTTAGAAGGTGGTACTTTCTTTCAATGTGTTTCCCTATCTTATGACTTCTTGGTTCTCTCAAACTAGCCATTGCTCCACTATTGTCAAAATAGATAGTGATATGCTTATTTGCATCAGGAACTACTTCCAAGTCAATCAAGAATTGGCGGAGCCAGACAGCCTTGCATGCTGCAACATACTCCGCTTCCATGGTGGAATCGGCAATACAAGATTGCTTGATACTCCTCCATATGACTGCCCCTTCTCCAATAGTAAACACAGATCCTGATGTTGATCTCGTAGAGTCAGAATTTGACTGAAAATCAGAATCTGTATACCCAACGGGAATCAAATCCCCTCCAGGGTATACAAACATATAATCTCTCTTTCTCTTGAGATACTTGAAAATATGCTCGATTGTCGTCCAGTTATCAGGACCAAGTTTCGATTGAAACCTGCTAAGTATACCCACAACAAAACAAATATCAGGTCTAGTACAGAGCATTGTATACATGAGACTTCCAACTGCCGATGCATATAAAAACTCTACTCATGAATTGCTCTTCATGCTCATTCTTAGGAACTTGTTACTTAGAAAGTTTGATTCCATGTCTGAAAGGTAACATACCTTTCTTGGAATCTTGCATGGAAAACCTAGACAAGATTTTATCTATGTATAAAACTTAGGATAATGCAATCGTTCTATTCTTTCCATCCCTTATGACTTGGATACCAAGAATATAACATGCTTCTCCTAAGTCCTTCATATCAAATTGTTTTGCTAACCATTCTTTTACTGATGTCAATACACCTACATCGTTTCCGGTGAGCAGTATATCATTAACATAAAGAACTAGGAAAACCAACTTGTCGCCTTTAACCCTTTTGTATACACAAGGTTCATTAAGGTTTTGAATAAATCTAAAAAATTCCACGGCTTGATCGAACCTTATGTTCGAGGATCTGGATGCTTGCTTCAATCCATCTATGGAACTTTGCAACTTGCATACCCTTTCCTCTTTGCCTTTTTCAATGAATCCTTTTGGTTGCATCATGTAGATACTTTCGTCAAGACTTCCATTAAGGAAAGTTGTCTTGACATCCATTTGCCAAATCTCTAGGTCTAGAGATGCCGCAATGGATAAGAGTATCCTAATGGATTTAAGTATGGCCACAAGAGAAAAGGTTTCTTCATAATCGATACCTTCCTTCTGTGTATAAGCATTAGGTACCAATCTAGCTTTAAAAGTTTCAACTTTTCCATCCATTCCTCTTTTCCTCTTGTATACCCACTTGCACCTAATGGGTTTTATCCCTTTAGGCAAGTCTACAAGAGACAAGACTTTGTTTTTTTTTAACATAGATTCAATTTTGGATTGCATTTCCTTTTGCCAATGGCGATAATCAACACCTTCCATTGCTTCCTTATACGTATAGGGATCATTGTCGTCCGAAAGATTCTCTACAGATTATACCAGACTGATGTATCTCTCGGGTTGTCTAACAACCCTCCCACTATGACGAGGTATGGTAGATTGTTGATCTTGTGTTGGTACGGAACTTATAATTGGGCTTGGTTGCGAAACCTCTTTTGGAATTGTATCTCTAAAAAGCTCATTCAGGACAATTCTACTTTTAGGCACAAAATTATTCATATAGTCTTTTTCTAGGAATTTAGCATTTGTCGAAACAAATACTTTAGGATTTGAAGGACTATAAAAATAGTATCCTTTTGTTCCTTTTGGATACCCTACAAATATGCACGTTACTGAACGAGACTCTATCTTTTCTGTCTTTCATTTTAACACGTGCACAGGACATCCAAATATCCTTAAGTGTTGTAAACTAGGCTTTTGTCCAGTCCATAACTCATACGGTGTTTTGGGAATCGACCTAGATTGTACATCGTTTAGAATGTACATTGTGGTTTGTAAAACATATCCCTAAAAAGAATTAGGGAGCGTTGAATAACTCAACATAGACCTAACGATATCCAAAAAAGTTCTATTTCTCCTTTCTGCCACCCCATTCTGTCGAGGTGTTCCTGGTGTAGAAAACTGAGAAATTATCCCATTATCAATAAGATATTGTTGAAACTCAGCAGATAGATATTCTCCACCACGATTAGACCTCAAGATTTTTATGCGTTTCTCAAGCTGATTTTCCACTTCAGCTTTAAATGCTTTGAACATGTCAAAAGCATCAGACTTATGTCTCATGAGATACACATAACCAAATCTTGAGTGATCATACTTGAAAGTGATGAAGTTCTCATATCCACCTCTAGCTTGAATGCTCATAGGTCCACACACATCATTATGTATCAATCCTAAACATTCGATGGCTCTTGTGCCTTTGGTCGTAAACGACCTTTTGGTCATTTTACCATCAAAACAAGATTCACAAGTTGGTAGATCATCTACCTTTAAGTCACTTAGAGGTCCGTCACATACCAATCTTTTAATCCTACTAAGGTTAATATGACCTAGGAAACAAATGACATAGGAAGGTTTCATCTTTTGATAATTTTACTCTTTTATGATTATGTTCCGTTGATTCCGTTTCTAACAAGTGAGAGATATTTCCATGCAAATAGAATAAACCATTTTCCAATGTACCTTTGCAAATAGTTTTGTCATTCTTACTAATAATAAAACATTTTATTAAAAGTAACCGAATATCCAAATTTATTTAGAAAAGAGACCGAAATTAAATTCCTCTTGAATTGTGGTACATAAAAAACGTTTATTAAATCTAAATGCCTATAAAAATCTAAATTGATTCTAATGTCTCCACTACTCTAGTAGACATTAATGCTCCATTGCCAAAATACAAGTTGAATTCATTCTTATTCAGTCTATTCCTTTAACCC
Organism: Dipteronia dyeriana; assembly: GCA_032871835.1. Taxonomy (NCBI): domain Eukaryota; kingdom Viridiplantae; phylum Streptophyta; class Magnoliopsida; order Sapindales; family Sapindaceae; genus Dipteronia; species Dipteronia dyeriana. Next base: position 41,925,350 of record CM065297.1, read on the forward strand.
TTTTCACAAAAAAGGAAACACTTCCCTTTAATCTTGGTTATTTTCTTTGTCTCCTTCTTAGTAGGTCCTAGTTGCTTTTTCTTCTATTGTTTCTTGACCTTCTTACGGGCCTTAACAGAAGCTACTTTACCTACAAAATGAATCTCTTGACCCTTGCCTCTTACAAGGATTTTTTCTGCACTTTGAACATTTTGCACCAGGCCTTGCAAAGTGCATTCATTTTTATTCAAGGTGTAGTCCAACTTGAATTGATCAAAAGAATCCGATAGTGAGTTGACAACCATGTCAATTTTTGTCTCACCATCTATCTCAGCACCATTCAATTCAGCAATATTGAGATGTGCTATGACTTTCATCATGTGATCTTTCACAGCCTGTCCAGGTTTTATCCTAAGATTCATAAAAGCAGTCACTGCCTCTCTCTTAGTCATCCTAGAACTCATAGCAAACATCTTCTCTAGAGACATCATTATATCGGCAGCAGTCTCCATTCCTTCATATTGCTATTGCAACAAGTCGGAGATGGTGGCCATAATGTAACATTTAGCCATCTCATCTGAAGACTTCCACTACTAATACTCATCTCTTTGCTCCTTAGTATATTCATTAGTTTGGTAGTTAAGGAATAGACATAACGAATTTATGTTTTTCAGCTTGCAATAACAACCCATTTTTCCTTTTCCATGTGACATAATTATCATCAATTAAAGTATTATCTTTTAGGATGTTGATTAGGGTTAGGGTCATGATTTATTTATAATAACAAAAATTATATAAGTAAATAATCACGATAAAGCACTTTCGAATACTTATCCTGAATTAAATAAAATAATTCAATCGTAAAAATTCAACGGTGATCCAACACCCATAAATGGCACGCCTCATTTGGGAGTTTGCAACATTTACTAGTTGGACTAGGTCCCACTTAATTGTTAACATAACAACCAACATTTTCAATTTTAGCCTTGTGTTTTTACTAACAAGAACTCTTTGGAGGATATTAATAAAATCACATTGAGTGTGTTACCATGTTATCGACCTTCTGTATAATCCCTCAAGAATATCCCTACTTTAGAAGTAGATATCGTTTGGGCTAATTGTGTCTTCTATCCCTGTAAGGAAGTACTTGCTAAATTCCATTCATGAATATCTCTTGGGAGGTTATTACACGAAACATAAAGCTCAACTAAACTTGGAGGCCGTAGGTGTTCCAAAACATCTTCTCCCACTCAATTTTTTAAGGCGTGTAATTGAATTCCAAAGAATGATTTACCAAGTTATCTAGATGTCAATTTAGATACCTAAACCATTCTAAGCATATTCATTCCAAAAGAGATATATGAGTGGCACTTATATTCTATATGACATGTTATCAAACAAGGACAAACATTGCAATATTTATAAAAAGTATAAATAGCTACAATTTTGGTCCATCCTAGAAAAGCAAGTAAATTACATGTCTTAAAATACAAAAAAAAATCATTTCTTGGAGAACAAGTCTTCACGTGACCTTGGTCGTTTGGACTCTCTCGGCTGCCTCCCATGGGCATGCGCACCCTTGGCTCCTACCCATGGATGTGCTCATGCCACCACTCCATAAAGGGCTGCCATGCTCAGCCCTTGGCTTCCATAGGGCTACCGTTCGCATCCCATGCCACAACAAATGTGGCCGCCTGCTCTTCGCACGCACGTTTGTTGCTACGGTTCGCACGATCCCAAACTTGTTTCGGTTACTCCCAATTCTTCAAACCTTCGAGTCTTCGATACTTGAATGTATAACAAAAGAATTAAAAATAAAAAAACTACTGCAGTTTTTTTTATTACAACAAGTGTAGTTTTTTCTTTTAATGACAACAACAACAAAAAAAAAAAAACTTAGCAACTACCAAGAAGGTAATTATGACGATAATAGACCACCCTTCTTGTTACAATCCAAAAAAAAAAATACATTGAAATTCTAAAACCAAAATTGAGCAATAACAAACCACATATAAAACATATATATCCATACATTCCAATGTAAATATATATGCGAAAACCTAGAGTGCCATCTGTTTTTAAAACATGCATATATATAATAAAAAGAAAAAGATTCATGAACACATACATCAGTTAATCATGGGTATAACCAGGCTCTGATACCAATTGTAGGAAAAAAAAAGGTTCAAAACGCAACGGAAACGTGAGAAATAAGAAAATTAGGGTTTGCGTATAAATAAAAAATTTCCCTTTTAATAACAAGAACCTTAACCCTAGATTAATTGATGTATATAAAAAGTATCGTACCTTTTTTTTCATGACGATTGAACTAAATTGAATCCACAAGATCTTCCAATCCAATCACGAACGTGAATCACCTAGGAGTTTGGGCTCCCTTTTTTAAAATTGTATACCTGAGGATGGAAACAAACAAAATCTTCTTATTTGTTAGTCACAATAATCCTCCAAGAGAAAAACCAAGAACGTCCGGTCACTTTTGAATTATAAATCAATTTGATTGAAACTCGTGTGAACCTTGATTCGATGTTGTACACAAAACCCTTTTGATGCAAAGGATACTAGTGTACTATCGAAAACAAAAATGTTCCCTCATTTCTCTATGCTTGGCCGAATTCTTCACACAATGAGTTGGACGAAGTTTTTTTTATATAACATTAAAAATCAAAGAAAAAACAACTTCTCACACCAAAAAATTCATTCTTGGTCGAATTTCATAGGTATTATATATAAGAGACTAAATCTTCTCCTATGAGGGGTTTAATTTGTGGTTAAGAATCCTATCCTTAGGTGGATTTACTTGGTGATTAAGAATCATTTTCCAAAAGGAATTCTTTCCTATACCAAGACTCCTAATCCAACTTAATAGTGTATTTGTAACCATATTAAAGACTTCCTAATTTGATTAGATAAATAATTCCTTTAATTTATCTACTTATCAAATATAGTCTTTAATATTAATTATACTACCAACAATAGTATAATTTTAGGAGACCATCTCCTACTAGGAAAAAGATTTTGACTTTTAATTAAATAATTAATTAATCAACAAATTAATTAATTTTCATTTAATTAAAAAATAAAATAAAAATAATATAATTAAGCTATTCTAAATAGCCTTGCCAACCAACACAAATATATGGGCCATATCTTATTTTTCTTATTTTATTAAATCCGTTGGACCTTAATAAAAAGTCCACATGTGAACTAGACCTATTCTTACAAAAAGAACCAAGTTCACATGCCTTAATAAAATTCTAAATGGACCCCTAAATTGGTCCGGTAGAATATATCAAGTCATCCGTACAAGTTCGTGTGGATTGGGGATCTTGGCCGGCTATCTAAATTTAAGCTCCAATAGACACAACCCAATCACAATCAACAAATGATTCACTTAGGTTCGATCTATTTAATCTTAATTAATTCCACTAAAGAACTAAAATTGAACTCTTAAATAAAGATAGAATAAGTTGATGTTACTCATTCATACCCTAGACAACCTAATTGGAGAAAGTGTATCCTCGTGAAGAATATCAGTAATCGCCAAGAGCTCATAGACCGCCTATAGCTCTCCAAGTTACCATATTTACTCATATTACCACATTTTGAACTTGGATATTTTGACTTGTCTAGAAGCCATGTTTCAATAGACACTATTGAAAACTTAAAGTTAAGATGTAACATCCAATACCTCAAAACATCCATATGATGATATTCTACTCTCATTTCGTAAATGGAGCCACGGTGTCCATATCTATAAATGAAGTCCTCTATCAATTAACAAATGAATACCACCAAACTATCGAGGGTAGACTTTGTTATATAATCATACTCATTGATAGCTCAAATGATAACATTTGTAACCATAAGTCTATCATTTATCTCAGGATTGATATAGACTCTCTTATTGTCTTTAAATGAAAACTTTTATCCATTGACGGTTCTAGATAAAATATTTCATTGTGATCCAATTCAATGCACTCAGTGCACTAGATTCTTTTGCCCAAAGACACCACACTTTGATGATTTTAGACTCATCATAACACATTTGATCCCACTCAAATGCTAGTAAAAGAATCTACTACTTTAACAAGATAAAGGCGCCCAACCTTTTATCTTAAGTTGTTTATATTATTCAAGACTAACTAAAGAATTGTGTCTACCTCATACATATCTATTTGTATGAACAATTCTTCTTTTCTCAAAGTCTTTTGACGATTATTTACAATTGACAATTATAATAATTAAACTATAAATGCTATTAGATTTGTTAAACTAGAAATCACTTTATTAATATGAAAAGATTGTCAAATACATTATTACACTCTTGCTATCGAGCATAATCCCAACAAGGACAACGTGGGACAGTTTGTTCTTGTCCTACGTTTGGCGCGTCTTTAGCATGGGACAGGACAGAACAAGGTGGGATAAAAATCACAAAAACTTGTCCCACCCAAAACCCTAGGACAACTTGTCCCATGGCTAAGGTTAAGGTTCTTGTTATTTAGAAGGGAATGTTTTTTTTATACGCAAACCATAATTTAGGAATCTTGTTTGGAAGGTAAGATGACTAAAAGACCTTTTACGGGAAAAAGACTTAGAGCTAAAGAACCGCTAGAGCTACAGAACCACTAGAGCTTATACATACAGATGTCTAAAGACTGATGAATGTTAAAGCTAGTGGTGGTTATGAGTATTATGCCACCTTTATAGATGATAACTCAAGATACAGATACGTTTACGTAATGCAATGAAAGTCGGAAACATTTGAAATGTTTAAAGAATTTCGAGCTGAAGTTGAGAATCAATTAGGAAGGACTATCATGTCACTACGATTGGATCATGGAGGTGAGTTCCTTAACCAAGAGTTTAAAGATTTCATGGTCGAGCATGAGATAGTTTCCCAACTAACAGCTCCCGGTACACCTCATCAAAATGGTGTAGCGGATAGGAGAAATAGAACCCTATTGGAAATGGTCAGATCTATGATTAGTTTCTTATCATTACCAAATTCATTTAAGGGATATGCATTACAAACAACGACAGACATTTGAATGTGGTGCCATCCAAATCTGTTCCTAAGACTCCCCTTGAGTTGAGAAATGGTCGTAAAGCTAGTTTGTGACATTTCCACATATAGGGGTGTCCAGTACACGTGCTAAAGAATAGAAATGGAAAGCAAGACTCTAAGTCTATTGTCTACTTATTTGTAGGATACTCTAAGGAGACCAGAGGTGGACACTTTTACAGTCCAGAAGATAACAAAGTATTTGTATCAACAAATGCAACGTTTCTTGAGGATAATTATATTAGTGACCATAAACCTCTTTTTAAGATTATATCGAATGAGTTGGAGCCTGGTAAGACTAGTGCTTCATCAACAAGAGTTGTTGATCCATAAACATCTGAGAGTCAGATGGTTCCTGATCAGGATACACTACCACCTAGACTTAGTGAGAGGGTTGCGAGACAACCTGAATGCTATTTAGGTATAAGTGAGGGACAATGTGTTGTCTCTGCTGATAGTGTGGATGATTCGTTAACATTTAAGAATGCAATGGAAGATCCTTATAAAGAGGAATGGCTTAAAGTCATGAATCTCGAGATGGAGTCCATGTACTCTAACTCACTCTGGGATCTTGTAGACTTACCTGATGGGGTAAAACCCATAGGGTGTAAGTGGATTTACAAGAGAAAGAGAGGAGTAGACGGAAAGGTAGAGACCTTTAAGGCAAGACTAGTGGCCAAGGGTTATACCCAGAAAGAGGGAGTCAATTATGAAGAGACCTTCTCACTAGTAGCCATGTTTAAGTTTATTAGGATTCCCTTATCCATTGCTACCTATTTGGATTACAAAATTTGGCAAATGGACATCAAGACTGCATTCTTGAATGGCAATCTTGATGAGAGAATCTATATGATACAACTAGAGGGATTCGTGTCTCCAGATCAAGAGCAAAACGTGTCTCAAGCTATGGACATAAGCAAGCATCTATGGACTTAAGCTGCGAAGGTCCATTTATGGACTTAATCAAGCATCTTGATCTTGGAACCTTAAGTTTGATGATGTGATAAAAACCTATGGCTTCGAGCAGAACATCGATGAGCCTTGTGTCTATAAGCACATCATTGATAAGAAAGTATTTTTCTTGGTCCTATACGTAGATGATATCCTACTCATTGAGAATGATGTGAGAGTGTTGTCTAATGTAAAGGGATGGCTAGCTACTCAATTTCAAATGAAAGATTTGGGAGAGGCAAGTTATGTTCTTGGGATACAACTTATAAGGGATCGTAAGAACAAACTTATAGTACTGTCTCAAGCATAATATATCGACAAGATTCTTATGCGATTTTTAATACAAAACTCTAAGAAAGGTAATTTACCTTCCGGGCATGGAGTTCCCTTGTCTAAGGAACAATGTCCTAAAACACCTCAAGAAGTTGAGGATATGAGGCGTGTACCCTATGCATCTGCGGTAGGTAGTCTCATGTAGGCTATGTTATGCACGAGACCGGATATCTGCTATACAGTGGAAGTAGTCAACAGATACCAATCTAACCCAGGATTGGATCACTGGGTTATAGTCATGACTATTCTCAAGTATCTTCAGAGAACGAGAAACTATAAACTAGTGTATTTCGAATAGGATTTGATACCGTTAGGATACACGGATTTTGATTTTCAGTCAGACAGGGATTCTAGGAAATCCATATCTGGATCAATATTCACCCTAGGTGGTAAAGCCATTATATGGAGAAGTAACAAACAATCTTGCATTGCTGACTCCACCATGCTAGCCGAATATGTAGCTGCTTGTGAAGCTGCTAAAGAGGTTGCTTAGCTCCGTAAGTTCTTGAGTGATCTTGAAGTTGTTCCAGATCTTAATAAGCCCATCACACTTTATTGTGATAATAGTGGTGCCGTAGCTAATTCCAAAAAACTAAGAAGCAATAAGAGAGGGAAGCATATAGAGAGAATGTATCATCTCATTAGAGAGATAATGCAAAGAGGAAATGTGATCATCACCAAGATAGCTTCACAAGACAATCATGTTGATCCATTTACGAAGACCTTACTGGATAAAGTGGTTTCGGGTCATCTAGATGGTCTAGGGTTACGAGACATGCCTCACATGCTTTAGTGCAAGTTGGAGATTTTGGGGGTTTATGCCTTAAAGATGTAATTTGTAAACGGATTTATGAAATAAATAAAAGGAAAAGTTAAATTAATTCTTATTGTGTTGTTTATTTTATAACATGTGCATATATTTAACATCCAAGATTGCCGGATGTAATCTCGAACAGTGTATATGAGTGTCTTATACAGATGGATACAGTAAGAGACATGCAATCTAAATATTCCATAGATAGCTGGGTACTTTATTTGTGGTTAATCTATAGTTAAGGTTCATTCTGTAATGTACGGTGATTTTATCCCGAATCATTCATATGGATATATGAGAATGGAAGCACCTTGTATGATGTGTTCATATAATATTGGGCCATGATCTATATGAATCTCCCACCAAGATCATTTATAGATGAGATTCATATATATAAACAAATGATGGTTATATAAGGGTGATCTTAATCTTGAGTGTCTTATCGACTTCTTCAGGTTAGATCGTGGTCTTTGATATACCATGGGTGAGGTCGGATGCAATTCCCGATCAATATGCTCTGTATGTTGGCATTACGGTTTGGCTTGTGGATGGGAAGGTTTGTACATAATACTAGAATCCACTCATTCTTTTGAGAAGTAGATTGTAGTTCCCTTAAGGGTTGATTCGGGGCTTGGACAATATGAGCGCTCTTTTAATTCCATGAGGAAATAGGATTTATTGTTCATTATAGAATCAATGGTACTTAAAGGATATATGTAATTAGAAGGGTATAACGGACATTATGACCCATCTCTAACAATGAACTACTGTGGAGGATCACACCATGTGTAATAGCTATATCGATGGACAACGAGTTGTATTGGTCTGTGTAAAAGCGTCTACAGTTGAGAGAGTGTAACTTCGGGTTTTTAGTGGAATAACACCTGAAGTTAATAATCAAGGAATATTAATTAAAGAGTTTAATTAATGATTCCGAGGACTATTGGAGCTCAAAATACTGTGGGTCTATTAGGTCCCCTTGCTATCCCGATCGATTTAGGTAACAAGGGTACAGTTAACTAATTGGATTGTCCAATTAGTTGTGTTACCAAAGTGACACGTGTTTATTCGGGACTTAATTGAATAATGAGATTATTTAATTAATGAATGTTAACGGTTAAAATAATTAAATAATTGGATTATTTAATTATATTGATAATTATGAATTATTAATTAGCTATTGATTGGAGGTTGTTAGTTGATATATAGATTTAAGTAGAGATAAAATAATAGGAATATTTTATTTTTACTAAATCATTTATCTAAGTATTTGAATTTAAGTTTAAATTTAAATACTTTTTATTACTTTTAATAAATTGCATATATTTAAAAAGGATAATTAAAAGATACATATCAATTAATAACACGAAAGTTTGTATGGATGCAAATTTGTGTGTGTACATATATAAGTGTTTGTTTAGGATACTGTTGACATCGATTTCTGGATGTGTGACAAAAGTCAACAAGATTAGATCTTTAGCTGTGATTTCAAATAGAAAGAGAATGAGAAAGTAACTGGACACAAATTTCACATGGTAAAACTCCGATGTCCGGAGAAATGTCCACGGGTGGTTGAATGAACAACTGAGCCAAAATCCACTATTGAAAAAGATTTACAATTCTCGCCCTCTCTTTTTTCTCTCTGTATTTTTCTATATATATTTGTGAGGAGATTATGGGTCTATTTATATGTGCATAGAACCCTAATCCTTTTTATACAAGTAATTAAAGATCTTTGTATTTAATTATGATTGGTTACTTGTTCGGAGTAGTCTGTCTTCTTTCCTATTTCGGAGACTTGTATTGAGATTGGACTACAGTGATATAGTCCGGTTATGACTTATTTCCTTATAAATACGGTCTTTTTGAAAAAATAAAATTGTTGCCTGATTTGGAACCCTCTGTTTGGTATTCTATTCTTTTTGGAATTCTTCCTTGATATGGATATCTTGGTGTATTTTAACGACTCCTGATTCGTGTGCAAGTTATACGCTGGGCTTCTTTATTCGGTTTTCTTTATGTTTGTCCCGAGTAGAACATGATATTAGCTGGTCCCGAATGACGTCATCTGATCTCGAGTAGAACATGTCATCAGCTAACCCCGAGTAGTATATGACGTCAGTTAACCCCAAGTAGGTCTTGTTTAACTCTTGTTTACTCGGGTTTCTCTTCTTTGGTGATATCTTGCAGGATATTTTCTGAATGCCTGCTCGGATGTCCACCTAGCATTCTTATCCTCTTTGTCAATGACGTGTGCATCTGATAAAATTTACATACGAAAATACCCCCTTAAAATATTTTTACAGAACAGGGTTTCGTTCTGGGAAAAAGTATTTTAATCAACCCTTCAATTTTTACGTCTCTTTAAGGCCAGGGTAAATGTCTTGTCATAATGGTGTGCCTTAATGGTAACCATTTAAATTCAATTTGCCTCTTTACGTGAGATCTCAATGATTGTGACGTTTTGGATTTCTAACAGCCTTGGCCAGTTCTTTTCTTAACACGTGTCCTCTACCGCTTCATTTCTCGATACCATTTATGATAAACGACCTACGCATCTCCTACTACGCCGCCTACATCATCAAATCTGTCTTTGATTTTTCCCACCTTGAGATCCTAAGGTTTCATGATATTAACCATTAAATTCTCCGCTGAAAGGAGTTACGTTGGTTCATTCTCAGATACTCAAACCAAAAATTTTCCAGCCTAGATTTCTTTTCACGGAAAATCCCTATTCTCTGTTGAAGATTTTGCATCAGGCTTCTTCTTTCAAGGTTAGTTTTAACGAATCCGACTTCCTATCGTCGACTCTTTACTATAGCTCTCGAAACGCTTGATCGTGGGGATTTTCAACTGGTTTCTTACGCTCGTAGATTATTGGGGAAATTCCCATTGACGAGCCCCATTTTTTAGATGTTGATGTTTCTGGCCTTACCCCGAAGCCCGTTTTAGTTCTGAATCCAATTTCGATTCATCTAGTTCTGAACCTGTCGTTTCTGATCACAGGGTACCTCTTCGATCGAGCATGGGAAAGCATCAAAGTAAAAGTGAAGTCCATAAGAACAACTCGGGCAGCGTCCAGATTAGGGAGCAGGTTATTAATGAGAAGGACGTCGAAGAGGAGTTCAGAAAATCTCATCTTTCTTTTTCTGTTGTTCGCCTCAGTGGGTATGACGTCGAACCGAATGTGGTCGGAGAAGATGAGATCGGGAAATATTATGCTTGATTCGACTTGGACGATTCCGTCATTCTGATTCCTGCTGGTGATAGAGCCGCATGGAACCCTCCCCCGGGCATGGTGGCAATCTATGGGTCCATGCTTTTTTGTGGCGTTACTCTTCCTCTTCAGCCGTTTATTGCCTGGTTTCTGGCTGAAGCAGGGATAGCTCCAAGCTAATTGGCCCCGCACAACTACAAGATCTTGATGTGCATATGGAACATGTGGAGATGAATGAATCTGTCGCAGCCTCCCGCAAGTGAAATCAGGCACTTTTACAAGCAAAGGCAGTCTGGTCGGATAGGGACTTATTTTCTCATGTCTAACCCGCCAGATTGCAGGGTCCCCGAGGGGACAAAAGTGAATCGGGGATTAGATACCTTCGATGATGCCAAAAAAAGGGGCTTTGTATGGGGACTCCCTTCGTCCAACAAGTACTAGAAGAACAGTTGGTTTTTCGTCGGAGGAAACCTTTGACTGGAAGTTACTCTTTTGATTGGAGAAACTCGGACGGTGCTGAAAATTCCCTATTTTTTCTATTCCCTTGAGGCGTGGAACAAGAAAAAACTTGAATTTAGCGATGCTGAGCTGACCAGACTTGCTCGGGTATCAATTCGCACTCTAGAAAAAAAGAGCAGGATTTATCTTTTCAATGAGAAGAAGATGATAGATCTTGGTTTCTTTAACCAAATCTTGGTCTACCGCAGGCGATGTGAGTGATCTTTCTATTTCCCCCCTTTTTTTTCGTGTTGCCTTTTATACTGTCGGGATTCTTTTTTTTTTAAGTGTATGACTCGGACATCGTCTGCGACATTCAAGCTCGTCAAGTGAAGTCAATCCTCCAAGCGAGCCAAAAAGAAGCTTCTCGTCAGAGCAAAGAGGGCATTGCCCCACCTGATTCAGATGAGGACCCTGATGAGGCTGTCGAGCAAATTCCTGAAAGTGTCCCCGAGGAAGTCATTCGGCTTACTGTAGGGGAGTCTAGTGGTCTGAGTGACCCATCTGACCATACTCAGGGTTTGCCTGAAGACGGAGGGGGTAAAGTGGTCTTGGTTAATCGAGCTCCCCGGTTGTGAACCCTATCGAGCAGACGGACATCGGTGATGGAGGTAAAACCTCTGAGGGACAAGTAAATACAGATCCTCACTTTTTTAAACCCTTCTGGGATGATGTTCAGGAAGATCCCTCAGCTGATCTCGACTTTCATCGCTCTCGGATCGAGAAGCGGAAGGCGATCTAATTTCCCGCTCGTCCATATAAGATTCCTCGGGTGTTTTCATTCATTGACTCCAGTGATGAAGACACTGGGGCCAAAATTCCCCCAAGTGTTGATGTTGAAGCATCAACGAGCACAGAGATTTCTTACCCGAACCGGGGTTTCTTCCCACCCGAGCTTGAAGATTTAAGAGCTGAATCTTAGAGAGGTCCTTCATATCCTTCTCCCCAGGATATGCTTAGGGCAATGTCATCCGGTCGGGCTTTCATCGGGGATAATCATTGGAGTAATTTTAGAGATGCTTCTTTGACGAACCGTCTTCAGAATATCTTCAACGGTGCATCTTATGTAAGTTCTATTCTCAACTCTTATTTTGTTTTGCTTTCCAGATTTTTAATTAAACTCTTTTGTATATGGTGGCCGAGTTTGCTGAGCTGGTTCAGACGCAGCAGCATCAAGCTGATCAAATAAGGCGTCTTGAGGCTCAGCTGAAAGAAAGTGAGGATAGCTGTGCTCGGGTTAAATTAGCTTATCATACTAATGACTCTTCTGAAGAGTTTCGATTAGTTTAAGAGCAACTACGGGATGAACAAGTTAAGGTTCAGTCTCACACTGTTGCTCAATGAGCTAACTACCTTTGAGTCCTTGACTAAGGACTGCAAGGACAAAACCGGTGAGGCAAATGTTGCCGAACCATCTTCCTCTAATAATAAGAAGAGGAAGAGGTCTACTGGAAAAACAAAGGGTAAGCCTAAACCCAAGAAAGCCCAAAGAAAGAAGAAGTCTATGAAAAGTAAATATGATTTACTTGTTCTTGAGTCGTGTTTAGTGGAAGACGATTCTTCACCCTCGATAGTTGATTTGGGGGCCACTAACCATGTTTGTTCTTCTTTACAATGGACTGATTCATGGATACAGCTAGAGGAGTAAGCCTTCTTAATGCGTGTAGGGTCAGGGGATGTCGTGTTGGCACGAGTAGTGGGCGTAATTAGATTACGTTTTTATAATAATTATATATTTTTGGACAATGTATTTTATATTCCTGGATTTACACAGAATTTGATTTCCATTTCTAAATTGTTAAAACAAAAATATTCTGTTTCTTCTAACAATAAGTCTTATTATTGGAAAGAATGGTCTGAATATTTGTTCAGGAATTAATGAAAATAATTTGTATGTGTTAAGACCGTTAATACATACTATACTGCTCAACACCGAAATGTTTAAGGTTGAAAAACCAAAAAACTAAACGACATAAGATTTCTCCAAATAATGACACGTATCTCTGGCATCTAAGGCTTGGTCATATTAACCTTGACCGGATAGACAGACTAGTAAAAAGCAGACCTTTAAGTGAGTTAAAAGTTGACACCTTACCTATCTGCGAATCTTGTTTGGAAGGTAAGATGACTAAGAGACCTTTTACTGGAAAAGGGCTTAGAGCTAAAGAACATGTTAGAGCTTATACATATAGAAGTCTACAGACCGATAAATGTTAAAGCTAGGGGTGGTTATGAGTACAATGTCACCTTTATAGATGACTACTTAAGATACGGATACGGATACGTCTATCTAAAGCAATGGAAGTTGGAAACATTTAAAATGATCAAAGAATTCCGAGCTGAAGTTGAGAATCAACTAGGTAGGATTATCAAGTCACTACGATCGGATCGTGGAGGTGAGTACCTTGACCAAGAATTTGAAGACTTCAAGGTCAAGCATGGGATAGTTTTCTAACACACAGCTCCCGATACATCTCAATAAAATGGTGTAGCGGAGAGGAGAAATAGAACTCTGATTGAAATGGTGAAATCTACGATTAGTTTCTCATAATTACCAAATTCCGTTTGGGGATATGCATTACAAAGAGCTGTTAGGTTTTAGTTTGTGTTTGCATTAATTCCATATCAAAATGATGTTTACATGTAATGATTTAGTTTTTTAGATTCATAATGATTCAAGCTTCAAAGAAGAATGAACAACAAGTCAAAGCAAGTTCAAAGTCTTTAAAGAGAAATGATGCAATATGGTTCTATAAAGGTATACTAAGACCTTATCTTTCTCTTACAAGGCTTAGGCACACACATACAATTCATTCATATGAGTCCTTCAATCGTTGTGCACCATGTATAACACATTCACACACTTGAAGATGAAGGCTCTTGCATTGGTATGGAAATAACATGTTTTGGAAAATACATGATTGGAGACTATCTCTATGTAGTTTGCATTCTAGTGTGAATTATGTTTGTGTGAATATATGTTTGTATAACATGGATATTGAACTTTAATTTAGTCCTAAATCATTCTTGATAGAGTTTCGGTCATTTCGGTTACTCATACTATTGATTTCAAGTTCTAAGTCAAAAGATACTACACTTTCAACTCATGTAACATACATTGTCTTCGTATTTATATATCGAGTTGAATTATTATTTTCTGGGTTGAGTATCTTATATGTCCATGTCTGTGTGAGAGTTATGGTTCATAATCCATATAATCCGCAAATGGATTTGAATTCCGAGTTCGGAGGCCGGAGAATGGTCTAAGAACGCGAAGGAAGCGTAAGGGAATTGCACCATGGCCGAAGGCCATGAAAAGGTGCAATCCCGAGATGGCGCGTGGCCATCTCGGCTGCAACACCTTGCTGGCCCGAGATGACCACGGGCCATCTCGTGGAAGTAATATCAAAGAGGGTCATTTTTGTCTTTTGGCTTCTTTCTTTCCCTCTCATTTATATTCTCTTTCGCTCTCACATTTCATTCTGAGAAGAAATTCAAACTTGTGTGCATAAATTTTCTCTCTACATTTCTCACCTTCCAAATACCATAACTTCTTTATTTGAACTCTGATTTTAGTGATTCGAAGTTGAGAGTGTTTGTCTATTCATCCTCCATCTTTTCTCTGAAGGTTTGAGTGAGTTGTATTGCTGTTTTTGGAGTCTAAACACACAAAAACGGGACTGCATGAAAACCAACTAAGGTATTGATTTTCTCTCAAAGTTTTCTTTTAAAACTTGGTCAATTGCCTTGGGTTTTCTTCTTCAACTTATATATGTGCATTGTGAGTGTTTTGATTTGAGTTTTGAACTCTTTTAAAGCTAGGTTAAGTTTCAATTGAAATCTTACATGTTGAGTTAGGTTTTGATTTTGCCTATGTTTTTACATGTTTGGGATTGTATTGTGCTAGCTTTGATTCTAGGACTATTTGATGATCTTTGATTGATTGATTTTGTGAAAAATAGTTCCTCACGTGTATTAGGCTCTCTTGGCCGAATTCTCACATCAATACATGTGCTTAAATTTCTTTTGAGCTATTCTTGTGTTTTGTTGAATCAATGAATAGGAATATGCTCTAGAACTTTAGCTTAAATCTAAATGACTTTGTCATATGATTTTAGCATGTTTTTGGTTTGTGTGATTTAAACTTGATTTTGTTATTAATTGAACATATCTTGTGATTCAAGTTTTAGATCTATGCATGTATCTAGGTTGTAATTAATGTTGAACATATCTTACATGATTTAGATGATTTAAACATGCATGATTGACTAGACTACATTTGTTTTGTGTATTCATGCTCATGTCTAGTATTTTCCATAGGATGTGTTGATCATAGCATTCTATGTTGTGTGCTTGTTTACGTTTTGCATTCATGATCACCTAGATGCCTTACGAGAAGGAAGTCTTGACAATAGGTGTGAGACCTATGTTGTTGAGCAAGAAGTCTTGGAAAGAGGTGTGAGACCTTGGATTTTCAATCAAGGAAGTCTTGGCTAGAGTCGGGAGGACTCGGATAGTCGAGCAAGAAGTCTTGCCTAGGATTGTGAGGATCCGGATAGGTAAGCGAGGAAGTCTTGACTAGAGTCGGAAGCACTCGGATAGTTGAGCAAGAAGTCTTACCTTGGGTCGTGAGGATCTGGTAAGGTGAGCGAGGAAGTCTTGACAAGAGGTGTGAGGCCTCAGATTGTTGAGCATGAGGGCGACATCTTCATGAGTAGGATATGAGGGTAGTTTCTAGGTGAAAGGGTCACTTGAGAGATTGTACTTGTCTTATCTACTAGTGGATTTTGTTTGCCGGTGGTTGCTAACCCGTGGATGTTTCCTCTTCGGAGGTTTACCACGTTATATCTTGTGCCAACTGTTCACTATCCCTATCTCTTTAGCATTTGTATTTGTTATTTGAATACTATGGATAGAATTCTTTATATAAGTTGACTTCCTTTCTATAATATAGATTGTGTATGTGTTACCATTACTTGTTTGTATCACACTTTACTTGTCTTTATATATTGATTAAGTGTCTTTAATTGTATATATGTATATATATATATATATATATTGTGATACAAGAAATCTAGAGGGACAAACTTTTGTTTGTTTCTAAGGTTGTCGAAAAAGGTGTCTAACCTATACACCCCCCATTCTAGATTAGCCTTGAGCATTTAACCATGTTTGTATTTTCAACAGCGGCATATATTTTGAATGTAATGTCATCCAAATTTGTTCTTAAGACTCCCCTAGAGTTGTGGAATGGTCGTAAAGCTAGTTTATGATATTTCCACATATGAGGGTGTCCAGCACACGTGCTGAAGAATAGAACTGGAAAGCTAGACTCCAAGTCTATGGTCTGGTTGTTTGTAGGATACTCCAAGGAGACCAGGGGTGGACACTTCTATAGTCCCAAAGAAAGAAAAGTATTTGTATAGACAAATGCAACGTTTCTTGAGGACAATTATATTAGTGAGCATAAACCTCGTTCTGACATTTTATCGAATGAGTTGGAGCCTAGTGAGACTAGTGCTTCATCAACAAGAGTTATTGATCCACAAACATCTGAGAGTCAGATGGTTTCTGATTAGGATACACTACCACCTAGACAAAGTGAGACAACTTGATTGCTATTTAGGTATATGTGAGGGACAATGTGTTATCTCTGCTGATAGTGTGAATGATATATTGACATTTAAAAATGCAATGAAAGATCCTGATAAAGAGGAATGACTTAAAGCTATGAATCTCAAGATGAAGTCTGTGTACTCTAACTCAGTCTAGGATCTTGTAGACGTACCAGACGGGGTAAAACCAATTGGGTGTAACTGGATCTGCAAGAGAAAGAGATGAGTAGACAGGAAGGTAGAGACCTTCAAAGCAAGGCTAGTGGCTAAGGGTTATACCTAGAAAGAGGGGGTCGATTATGAAGAGACCTTCTCGCCAATAACCATGTTTAAGTTTATTAGGATTCTCTTATCCATTGCTGCCTATTTCGATTATGAAATATGGCAAATGGATGTCAAGACTGCATTCTTGAATGGCAATCTTGATGAGAGCATTTATATGATGCAACCAGAGGGATTTGTGTCTCCAGATCAAGAGCAAAAGGTTTGCAAGCTACAAAGGTCCATCTATGGACTTAATCAAGCATCTAGATCTTGGAACATTAGGTTTGATGATGTGATCAAAACCTATGGCTTCGAGCAGAACGTCGTTGAGACTTGTGTCTACAAGCGCGTCATTGATAAGAAAGAAGTTTTCTTGCTCCTATACGTAGATGATATCCTACTCATTGGAAATGATGTGGGAGTGTTGTCTAATGTAAAGGGCTGACTGGCTAGCCATTTCCAAATGAAAGATTTGGGAGAGGCGAGTTATGTTCTTGGGATCCAACTTATAAGGGATCGTAAGAACAAACTCATAGCTTTGTCTCAAGTATCCTATATCGACAAGATTCTTATGTTTTTTTCGATGCAAAACTCCAAGAAAGGTAGTTTACCTTCTAGGCATGGAGTTCACTTGTCTAAGGAACAGTGTCATAAGACACCTCAAGAAGTTGAGGATATAAGACGTGTACCCTATGCATCGGCAATAGGTAGTCTCTTGTACGCTATGTTATGCACGAGACCGGACATCTGCTATACAGTGGGATTAGTCAGTAGATACCAATCCAACCTAGGATTGGATCATTGGGTTGCTGTCAAGACAATTATCAAGTATCTTCGAAGAACTAGAGACTATATGCTAGTATATTCCGGGCAGGATTTAATCCCGTTAGGATACACGGATTAAGATTTTTAGTCAGACAGGGATTCTGGGAAATCCACGTCTGGATCAATATTCATCTTGGGTGGTTGAGCCATTGTATAGAGAAGTATCAAGCAATCTTGCATTGTTGACTCCACCATGGAAGCCGAATATGTAGCCGCTTATGAAGCTGATAAAGAGGCTGTTTGGCTCCGTAAATTCTTTAGTGATCTGGATGTTGTTCCAGATCTGGATAGACCAATCACACTTTATTCTCATAACAGTGGTGCTGTGGCTAATTCCTAAGAACTAAGAAGCCACAAGAGAGGGAAGTATATAAAGATAAAGTATCATCTCATTAGAGAGATAGCGCAGAGAGGAGATGTGATCACCACCAAGATATCCTCACAAGACAATCATGCTGATCCATTTACGAAGACCTTACCGGCTAAAGTGTTTTCGGGTCACCTAGATGGTATAGGATTACGAGACATGCCTCATATGCTTTAGGGCAAGTGGGAGATTGTTGGGGTTTATGCCCTAAAGATGTAATTTATAAATGGACTTATGAAATAAATTAAAGGAAAACTTCAATTCATTCTTATTGTGTTGTTTGTTTTATAACTTGTGCATATATTTAACATCCAAGATTGCCAAATGTAATCTCGAACTGTGTATACGAGTGTCATATACGGATGGATACAGTAAGAGGCGTGCAATATAAAGAGTCCATAGATAGCAAATAAAGTTGGGTACTTTATTTGTGGTTAATCTATAGTTGCGGTCCATTCCGTGATGAACAATAATTTTATCCTAATTCATTCATATGAGATATAAGAATGAAGATAACTTGTGTGATGCGATCATATAGCACTTGGCAATGATCTATATGAATCTCTCACCAAGATCTGTTTACCGATGAGATTCATATATATCAACTAATGATGGCTATATGTGGGTGATCTTAATCCCGAGTGTCTTATCGACTCCTTCAGGTTAAATCGTGGTCTTTGATATTCCATGGGTGAGGTCAGATGCATTTCCTGATTTGGGATTATGGTTTGGCTTGTGGATGGGAAGGTTTGTACACAATAGTGGAATCCACTCCTTCTTGTGAGAAGTAGATGGTAGTTCTCTTAAGGGTTGATTCGGGGCTTGGACAATATGAGCGCTTTCCTAATTTCATACGGAAATAGGATTTACTATCCATTAGAGAATCAACGGTACTTAAAGGATATATGTAATTAGAGGGGTATAACGGACATTATGACCCAACTCTAACTATGAACTACTATGGAGGATCACACCGTGTGTAATAGCTATATCGATGGACACCGAGTTGTATCGGTCTGTGTAAAAGCATCTACAGTTGAGAGAGTGCAGCTTCGGGTTTTTAGTCGAATAACACCGCAGTTAATAGTCAAGGAATATTAATTAAAGAGTTTAATTAATGATTCTGAGGATTATTGGAGCTCAAAATATTGTGGGTCCATTAGGTCCCTTTCTAGCCCGATCGATTTAGGTAACAAGGGTCACAATTAATTAATTAGATTGTTTAATTAATTATGTTACAAAAGTGGCACGTGTATAATCAGGAATTAATTGAATAATGAGATTATTTAATTAATGAATGTTAATATTTAAATTAATTAAATAACTAGATTATTTAATTATATTGATAATTATGAATTATTAATTAACTATTAATTGGAGGGTGTCAGTCGATATATGGATTTAGGTGAAGTTAAAATAATAGAATTATTTTATTTTACTAAATCATTTATCTAAGTATTTGAATTTAAGTTTAAATTTAAAATACTTATTATCACTTTTAATATATTAGATATATTTGAAAAGTATAATTAAAAGATATATATCAGTTATAGCACAAGAAATTGCATTAGATGCAAATTTGTGTGTGCATATATATAAGTGTTTGTATAGGATACAAATAAGGATATATATATATATATATATATATATATATATATATATATATATATAAAATGATAATATGAAAGAAAAAAAAAGAGGTTGACTTTTTATCAAACATAAAAACGCAGAGCAAAAGTTATATATATACATATTTTTCTTTTGAAAACAAGTGAGCATGCAGACGTAATTTTTTTTTAAGAAAAAGTTGACTTTGGTTTTTGTGTGCACCTGATTCACACGCAAAAACAAAAAGAAAAAAAAACCAAAAGTTTTGCATGAGATGCAATTTATGTGTGCGTGAAATCAATATACCAAATTGAGAAGAAAAGAGTTTCTTCAAGTATTTTTCTGCATCCTCCATTCAAGTTCCTGAGACCGTGACGCGCCCATACCCAGTTACCAGATCAGTGAGATAGCGAGGAAGAACGAGTGGTTCAGACAGAAGCATATCGTAAAGTGAAGAAGCTTCCAAATGTTGGTAAGATTGGTTCAGACAGCAGCATATCGAAAAGTGAAGGAGCCTTCAAACGTTGGTAAGATTTTCTTCTTGATTATATCAATTATAATTTCCTGTGTTTACATATTGTATGTATTAGTTTCGAAAAATAATTACGATCCCAAGTTCACTGGTCCTAGATACAGATTATGATCTATATAAAATTTTTGAAACCTGCTTTCGTTGTGTGACCGGTGAACGGGGTTCCAACACATCTGCCATTGAAGCCAACAAATATGTTCAGGCCTTCTCATCCGATGAGACCCGTCACTAGTATGCCACATGAACCGTTCATGCAGCATTGGCAGCAGGTGCTGGAGGATATTCCTCCGTAAGCATAAACTCGAGGTCTTTACTGACCAATATTGCATTAATGTTAAGTTTCCACTTATTCTAGTTATTACCAGTTAATTTATCGTTCGCGAGATTTTGAAGTAATGTATAAGACATTATCGCTGAAATAAATAAAACATTCATTCAGTCATTTATTTAAAATAAGTGCGAGTGCTTTGGTATAAATTTAAACATGATGCATGAACATGTTTAACGAACTAGAACTACTCTAAAACTAGTTACTATACCACGACAATCCAACATACCATAAAAACATGCCGCCTTAGGGTCTGTCAAGTTTTTGCATGTTGGACCGAGACATTCTCAATCAAATGATATTCTAGAATAACTCTTATTCCATATCATTCAATAATTGTTTATTCAGTCAGGTTTTTAATTAACAAACTAAATCAAAACCTTTGTAAGTGTAACCCACAATTTCAGATCTCCTAAGCTTAACTCGAGAATTACCGCTTTAGGGTCGGTCAATCCTGAAATACCTTTAGAACTCTTATCTGTTAGGAAGTCAACCTTGGTATTGACCTTTATAGAAACCCTCCTTAGGGAGGACGAAAGCAAAGCCGTCACGAGGCCCCATTCGGATCTCACGGTGTTGAACTAATGATGGAGACCGTATGATATATATATGTCATATATCCCTCTCCCACTTACTATTTAAATCTAGGGTTTTCTATTATCCGTAAATGCACCTAGACTCTACAAGATCAAACGGCTAACTTTAATCAAGTTATCTGGTGTATTAACTAATTCGTTATTAGAAACAAGTTCTGATTAACTAATAAATTATTAATGATTTTTAACAATTAAAAATCTAATCTATTAGTGAATAATCTAAGCCCTTGTAAACTATTTTTTAAGGTAAGATTATTATGATAGTGTTTACCAAGTTTTAACTATTAAAACTGTAACACTTTATTCGGTTCATTTATTATTATGTAATTAATCATATTCATCATAATTACAATAAATGACCTATTAATCTAACTTATTAAACTCTTTAATAATTATAGTAATATTTAAAGAGAATTGCCAAGTTTTTTAACTACTAAAAAACTAATCTCATTTTCATAGCTAATTATGTATTTAACCATTTTAATCACGTTAAAAAAATACATAAATTAGCAGGATATGATGCATGTATGACATACCAAATATATTTGTGTAGGCACATCTAATCTAAATGACATAGTATGCATGGCAATGCTTTTATCATCACATAATATAAAGCATACATGAATTGATCGAGTACTGTGGATTATTTAACCTAAAAAGTTCGAATTCTAAAATTACAAAAAAACCTCCAAGGCATTCCTTGGTCTTCTTGTAATTTTCGAGTCTTCCAGTCTGTTCAGATCACTCCGATTCATCTCATTAATCCTTCTTTCCGATGGGTCTTCAATATAGGTTACATTTTTTTTTACAATACAATAACAGTAAAATAATAATAATAATAATAATAATAATAATAATAAATTATACAACCCATGAACCCTAAATCCACAGAACCATATAATTAACGTTCAATCATGTTCTTGTAAATTAATAAATTAAATATACATACAAAAACATCATACAGTCGATTTAAATCGTGCAATTTATGTGTGCGTGAAATCAATATACCAAATTGAGAAGAAAAGAGTTTCTTCAAGTATTTTTCTGCATCCTCCATTCAAGTTCCTGAGACCATGACGCGCCCATACCCAGTTACCAGATCAGTGAGATAGCGAGGAAGAACGAGTGGTTCAGACAGAAGCATATCGTAAAGTGAAGGAGCTTCCAAATGTTGGTAAGATTGGTTCAGACAGCAGCATATCGAAAAGTGAAGGAGCCACCAAACGTTGGTAAGATTTTCTTCTTGATTATATCAATTCTAATTTCCTGTGTTTACATATTGTATGTATTAGTTTTGAAAAATAATTACGATCCCAAGTTCACTGGTCCTAGATACAGATTATGATCTATATAAAATTTTTGAAACCTGCTTCCGTTGTGTGACCGGTGAACGGGGTTCCAACACGTCTGCCATTGAAGCCAACAAATATGTTCAGGCCTTCTCATCCGATGAGACCCGTCACTAGTATGCCACATGAACCGTTCATGCAGCATTGGCAGCAGGTGCTGGAGGACATTCCTCCGTAAGCATAAACTCGAGGTCTTTACTGACCAATATTGCATTAATGTTATGTTTCCACTTATTCTAGTTATTACCAGTTAATTTATCGTTCGCGAGATTTTGAAGTAATGTATAAGACATTATCGCTGAAATAAATAAAACATTCATTCAGTCATTTATTTAAAATAAGTGCGAGTGCTTTGGTATAAATTTAAACATGATGCATGAACATGTTTAACGAACTAGAACTACTCTAAAACTAGTTACTATACCACGACAATCCAGCATACAACAAAAACATGCCGCCTTAGGGTCTGTCAAGTCTTTGCATGTTGGACCGAGACATTCTCAATCAAATGATATTCTAGAATAACTCTTATTCCATATCATTCAATAATTGTTTATTCAGTCAGGTTTTTAATTAACAAACTAAATCAAAACCTTTGTAAGTGTAACCCACAATTTCAGATCTCCTAAGCTTAACTCGAGAATTACCGCTTTAGGGTCGGTCAATCCTGAAATACCTTTAGAACTCTTATCTGTTAGGAAGTCAACCTTGGTATTGACCTTTATGGAAACCCTCCTTAGGGAGGACGAAAGCAAAGCCGTCACGAGGCCCCATTCGGATCTCATGGTGTTGAACTAATGATGGAGACCGTATGATATATATATGTCATATATCCCTCTCCCACTTACTATTCAAATCTAGGGTTTTCTATTATCCGTAAATGCACCTAAACTCTACAAGATCAAACGGCTAACTTTAATCAAGTTATCTAGTGTATTAACTAATTCGTTATTAGAAACAAGTTCTGATTAACTAATAAATTATTAATGATTTTTAACAATTAAAAATCTAATCTATTAGTGAATAATCTAAGCCTTTGTAAACTATTTATTAAGGTAAGATTATTATGATAGTGTTTACCAAGTTTTAACTATTAAAACTATAACGCTTTATTCGGTTTATTTATTATTATGTAATTAATCATATTCATCATAATTACAATAAATGACCTATTAATCTAACTTATTAAACTCTTTAATAATTATAGTAATATTTAAAGAGAATTGCCAAGTTTTTTAACTACTAAAAAACTAATCTCATTTTCATAGCTAATTATGTATTTAACAATTTTAATCACGTTAAAAAAAATACATAAATTAGCAGGATATGATGCATGTATGACATACCAAATATATTTGTGTAGGCACATCTAATCTAAATGACATAGTATGCATGGCAATGCTTTTATCATCACATAATATAAAGCATACATGAATTGATCGAGTACTGTGGATTATTTAACCTAAAAAGTTCGAATTCTAAAATTACAAAAATACCTCCAAGGCATTCCTTGGTCTTCTTGTAATTTTCGAGTCTTCCAGTCTGTTCAGGTCACTCCGATTCATCTCATTAATCCTTCTTTCCGATGGGTCTTCAATATAGGTTACATTTTTTTTTACAATACAATAACAGTAAAATAATAATAATAATAATAATAATAAATTATACAACCCATGAACCCTAAATCCACAGTACCATATAATTAACGTTCAATCATGTTCTTGTAAATTAATAAATTAAATATACATACAAAACATCATACAGTCGATTTAAATCGTGCCTACATAGTCATACATATAGGAGCATCAAAAACAATTTCCTGTTCCGAAAATAAAATTGGCTCATATAACAATTGTTGGAATCCCGTTCATCGGTCACGCAACGGGAATGGATTTTAAATTTTTTATACGGATCATAATTGATCTGGGACTAGTGAACTTGAGATCGTAATTATTTTCGGAACAAATACATATAAAATTATTACAATAATAAAATATACGTATATAAAGGAAATTGAAATCGATTTAATCAGAATAAAATCTAGAACCTTACCAACGTTTGGAGGCTCCTTCATTATATGATATGCTTCTGTCTGAACCGCTTGATCTTCGTCGCTATCTCCCGGGACTGGCAACTGCGTGTGAGCGCGTCATGGTACTCAGAAACATAAATGGACGATGTGGAGAAAAATGAATGAATAAACTCTTTCTTCAAAGTCAAAACCAACTAGAACAATTCAAGTAAAAAATATAAACAATATATTTTTTTCTTTTGTTTGATTCACACTGCATGACACTCATGCACAACGCTTCGAAAACAAGCCAAGAGACCTGATATGCGTTGATAAAAAAAAATGTTTATAAATCTTACGCACACTTTTTTACAGCAAAAAACAAAACTCTTTATATTTATTTTTTTGACTTTTATGCGTTGATTTTTTTTTATCAGGTATCAAAGTAAAGTTCCTTTTTCTTTTTGATTTTATTTGAATTCAAACTATTTAATTTCAAAAATCAAATATTTAATTTAATAAAACATAATAATTATATTATCTTATTTTATTTAAAAATAAATATCAACATACACCCTTCATTTAGTGAATAATAACATAATTAAATAATCTAATTATTAAATTTATATAATCACCATTATCCATTAATCAAATAATCTCATTATTCTATTAATTCCTGAATAAATACGTGTCACTTTCTTAACACTATTAATTGGACAATTCCATTAATTAATCGTGACCCTTGTTACCTAAATCGACCGGGCTAGTAAATGGACCTAATGGACTCACAGTATTTTGAGCTTTAATAATCCTTGGAATCAATAATTAAACTCTTTAATTAATATTCCTTGATTATTAACTCTGGTGTTATTCTACTAAAAACCCGAAACAGTACTCTCTCAACTGCAGACGCTTTAACATAGATCGATACATCTAGGTGTCCATCGATATAACTATTACATATTGTGTGATCCTCCACAATATTTCATAATTAGATTTGGGTCATAATGTCCACTATACCTCTACAATTACATATATCATTTAAGTACCGTAGATTCTTTAATGGACACTAAATCATATTTCCTCATAGAATTAGGAGAGCGCTAATAATGTCTAAGCCCCGAATCAACCCTGAAGGGAACTACCATCTACTTCTCTCAAGAAGGAGTAGATTCCACTATTGTGTACAAACCTTCCCAGCTACAAGCCAAACTGCAATCCCAAAATACGAAGCATATTGATTAGGAACTGCATATGACCTCACCCATGGTATATCAACGACCACGATCTAACCTGAAGGAATCGATAAGACACTCAGGATTAAGATCACCCATATATAGCCATCATTAGTTGATATATATGAATCTCATCGATAAACGGATCTTGGTGATAGATTCATATAGATCATGGCCCAGTCCTGTATGATCGCATCATATAAGGTGCCTCCATTCCCATATCTCATATGAATGATTCAGGATAGAATCACAGTACATAAAGTACCCATCTTTATTACTATCTATAGACTCTTTAGATTGTATGTCTCTTACTGTATCCATCTATATATGACACTCATATACACAGTTCGAGATTACATCCAGCAATCTTGGATGTTAAATATAAGCACACGTTATAAAATAAACAACACAAAAAGAATGTATTGAACTTTTTTTTTTTTTTTATTTTATAATTTACAAATTATATCTTTAGGGCATAAACCTCAATAGTGTTGGTGCGTGTAGACATGATTGGTGGTCTTTGAACTCAAAGTTTTCCATATTTCTTGTTCACCACATTTAACCCCATGACCTCTATTACAACCAAAGGGAAAGTCTGAGTTGATCCATGATATGTCTTGATTAGGAATGTTTGTTGAAGCTTGAACTTCCACATTCATGGCATAGTGAATCATACCTAGGCTAGCTCACAGACATTAGCGGTCTTTGAATGTATGTTGTATACAATGCATTAGATTTCTATACATAAATTCCATCATTTCATATCTTGAATGAGTGTGAACTTAGAATTCTGTAGGGAAGAAAGAAGAGCGAAACTAGGTGAGGATTAGAGTCAAAGTGATTATGTTCAAGGTGTGGGAGTGAGTAGTTCCCAAGATGAGAGCACTCTTAGGTGTAGGATTCGTGGTAGCGCTAGTTTCCCTAAATTGCCCTCGTGTTGTTTTAGATTGCTTTGCATATGCCTGTTCCTATTGATCACACGTCCTTGTATCTCATCACTGGATGGACATGCGACTTACTGAGTAATTTTTGTTGAGTCTAGAGGGGTCTTAGATATAGTTGTTTTTGTTTGTGTTTATTTATGTCAACTTAGCGTTTGCTCGAGGACGAGCAAATGTTTGGTTTGGGGGTATTTGATCGTGCCAAAATTGTCATATATTTTGGCCCTCATTTCCATTCACTTTGTCTCATTCTCATTTTTTTTTTGTGTATTTTAAGGCTCGCTTGTTAGGATTGTAGGTAATTAGGTACCATGCAGAAGATTGGATGGAAGATGTGGAATTGCGCGATCAAAGGTAAATAATTAGATCAAAATGTAGAGGCCATGTGCGCTGGTTATCCGCAGTTTATTACCCACGCATACTATGAAGGGAAAGAGGACATAGGGAAATATATAGGTCATGAACCGTGCACAACCTGCGCATATGTCGCACACCAATCAAGCAAAGTCGTGCACTTGAAGAAACTCGAGAGCTGTGCAGTGAGCAAGGAGGTGCATCAGGTCACTTCATGGATAATAGCGTTGGTCTTGAACCGCGTAATGACCCATGCAACTACATAAACTAGACATATGAAATCAGAGCATCAGGTTACTGTACGGGTCCCTGCCCATGCATAACCCGCATACAACCCTCGCATTTAGCACGTCAGGAAGCCACATTAGCAATTTCAAGCTATTTTGAAGACACTAATATATAGAATCATTTCTGTTATGACTTGTATGCCCATACACCAATTTATAACCACTTTGTCTCTTTTGATATAATAATTCTTTTCTCCCCCATACCATCCAAAAACCTATTCAACTGGAGCTTCAAGAAAGAAGAGTCATCTATTGGTTTTCCTCTTTTCTCTTCTCTTTGTTTCATTCTTATAATAGACATGAGTAGCCAAATACATTTAGGGATGATGTAAGAACACGTGAATTGTAGTTATCCATTATATTTTTATGATTTGATTAGTGAATTCAATTCATCGCATTAATTAATTACTTATTCTCTTATAAATGAGTAGATATGCCATCTCTTGATTTCTTTGATTATCAAAATCTGTTGAGTTTGTAATTTTGAAATACATATCTACTTGGATTGGATAGATGTGTCCTTTCTCAAGTCAAGGAGAGAATCACTTTTAAGGTGCTTAAACTAGCTAAATTGAATAAGATGGATGTGGAGTGAATATACCCTTCCTATGCATTTGGGTCCTAATAGAAGAGATTGGATTGTGAATATGCCCTTCCAAGCCATCCAACTATAGAATTTTTCTAGACCTCAAGAGTGACTTTCTTATATGCCAACCTAGTATTTAAACAATAAAGAGTTGATGTGGTTAGGATCTTCGATTCTCCAAATCCGTCCTAGTAGTTATGAGTGAGAATTATTGACTCCAAATCACCCTCAAAGATCAATTGACTCTCATTAATCAATTGTTTTACAATGCCTAAATGGATTCCCCATCATTTATGTTGTGATTGCAGCATTTCCTATACTATTCTCCATTTATAGTTTTCATCTACTAACTTGCTGCATTTAGAATAGTTTAGGTTTAGTTGCATCTTAGTAAATTTCCACATATCATCCATTACAATTTACTTTTCTTGCATTTAATCTAGAGCATAATTTGATCACTTAGACATAACACGATCTCTGTGGACGATTCTCATACTTGCTACTATATTGTTTATCAATTTTGAGTGCAAATCGGGTTTTATAAATTAGTTTGATAAGCTATTTTACATATACAAAATGGCACTCATCAACTGAATGGATATAAGATCCTTATAGAGTTTTGTCTTCTCATTTGCTTTCACGCACATTTTCCATATCAAGTAATCGAACATATTTCATGCAAATCATTTTGAACATGTCATAATCAAGTTTACATGTCATGGAGATAAATTATAGGTCATTCAAATGTACTTCCCAATCAATTCTCCAAGTCTAAAAATGCATATTTGAACATAAATGTGATATGGATTACAAACAAAGCAAAGTTGCACACTTATTGAATAAAATACCACATAAGCGTATAAGTGCAACCTAGTATCTCAAGCAATTAATAAAGAAGCATAAAATTGATCAAACTTTTTCTCAGTTCAACAATGCAAGTTAGTTCTATTTGATTGAGCTCCCCAAATGGGGTCAATTCCAATGAAGTCAATGGGAGGCATGAGCCCTTATAGACCTACCAAGTTTATTAGACCTAGTTGAGTATAAAGGAGAAAAGTTAACACAATAGGATACGGGTTCATCTTTTCTAATCCACTTAGATGACACATTTTCATTCATAGTGGTCATGGTTATCATGTTACTAGATTTCCTAGGATAATTAACTCTAGATTTTCTAAGCACATGCATATTGACTCTTCTATGTCTATTCCTTTCCATCATGCTTTCAACCTTATATTTCTTAATGTACTTATGGCATTTTGGCCTAATATGCCCATCAACACCACAAAAATGATAAATAGGTGTAAAGTGAGGACTTATACCATATCATAGTGAGGTCATTAGAGACTTGTCATGCAATTGATATCCCCTTTGGTGTTGAGCCGATTCTCTCCTTCTTTGTTGTTGAACCAGATGGACATTCTTCCTTGGTTGAGTTTGTTTGGCTTGACTTCTTGGTTGGGGGAAGCTTGGAGGTAGAGATCTTGGTTGTTGAGGTTTATCTCTATTCTTTGTTAGCGTCTTCATTTGGCCATTCTTGGATGAATCTCCAAGATCAATCTTCCTCATAGGATGTTGTGGAGGTGAAGCTTTGCTTTTGCCTTGTTAACATTCTTCAAATCTTCAAAGTACCTCATTTTTTATCCTTGAAAATCTTCAAGGAATTATCTTTTTTGGCAAGTTCATATTTTATTACCTTCTTCATTTGGTGGCAATCTTCAATCTCCTTCTCATATTTCTACACATCAACCATGCCTGTTTTCAAGGAGTCATCTAACTTGGCCTTTAGTTGAAGTTTTTCTTTCTTCAATAAGTCTTCACTTTTCTTGACTCTCTCCTTATTTCTTCATTCAAGTGAGTCACCTTGATTGAATGCTTGAGATTTTCTTCCTTTAATTTTTGAATCTTCCTTTAATTTTTGAATCTTTCTTTTCTTCTTTAACCTAGAGTCTTCAAAGTTTTTGATGAAGTCTTCAGGGTCTATGGCTTCTCAAGTACCTCTACAGTGAGCTGAAGTCCTCTCATTACTAGAGTCATTTCCTAAACTTGAGGATGATGCACCCTTCTCACTTTGCCTCTCATCTAGCGAGTTAACTTTTTCATCAAGACTTTTGCCTTGGTCACTTGTTACTGTGCCAAAAACTTCCCTATGTGTAGATACATCAGTCATATCTCTAGCTAAAATTCCATCTAATCCTCCTTCAAGGTCACAATTCAAGGCACTCTTGCCTTCAAGAGTTAATAACAAATGATCACACCAAAATTGTCATATATTTTGGCCCTCACATTTATATCTTTTGTCTCATTTTTCAATGTTTTTTGTGTGTACCTTATGGCTCTTTCGTTACAAATGAATGCATTAGTTAAAAATCAGGAAACTGAATTGAAAGGGACAAATTGGTGCAAAAAGAGAGGACTTGAAGGCCTTAGTGCACTAGTACCTTACCTATGAACTACTCGCGCATAACCCGTGCACCGATCGATGGATTTTAGACCAAAGCTCAGTGCACGAGTACTGCATGGGTACCTACCTATGCAAAACCCATGCACTACCCTTTCATATGTCCAACTAGGGATCAGACAATACAGGAAGACCTCAGTACACGGGGACTGCATGGGTACCTACAAGTGCACATTCCCTAGTGGGTCTTTTCCCCATGCATCAGGTGTTGCTGCATTAGTAAAATCAAACCTCTTTCGGGACACCTATATAGATTTGATTCCGAATATACCCACACACCCGTACAACATTTTAACATCACATTTTGTCTCTCTAGATCTACAAATCAATCTCTCCCAAATCATCCAAAACCTATACATCATCTTCACCATTTTCTACTCAATAAGGACATTGGTGGTTGGGTTCAAGCTTGAAGGAAGAAGGTCTCCATATGGTCTTTTATATTTCTCTCCACTTTATTATTTTATTGTATTTGTTATGAGTACCTAAACCCAAATTGGGAGTTGATGTAATTAATTCATAGATTGTGGGATTTCCACCATTTTGATTTGATCAATATAGTTCCATTCATTATGCTTAGTTATGTTTAATTATCATTTAAATTATGTAGGCACTTCAACTATTGATTCTTGTTGATTTATTGAACTTACTTGAGTAATCAAACTTTAATTGAAACATTTGTGAAGTGGGTCAACACCCTAACTCCCATATTACTTAGTGCTTGAATTTGGCCTTTAACGCATTTAATACTTACTTTGGGTTGGGTAGACACTCCAACTCCCAACTCATTGTAGAGGTTGAATTATGGTTTCTTTGTGAGCTAAGTAAGCACTCAAACTCTTTATTTACATTAGATATCAATTTATGTTTTTAACTAGCAACTCGAACACCTTATACAAGCCTTCTAATTTATCTACCAAAGCCCCTACTATCTTGTCTCTTGTATTGGGTGACAACCTTTTTAGAATCAGATCTCTAAGTTGGAATCTCCTAATTTGGACATGCGAGTTACAGTATCTAGTGACCCTTTGCTGGTAGGCTACAGTCATGATTCTTGACGTATCTCTTTTTTCTTCCAACTCGTCTAAGTTCTGTCTTATCATCTCAGTATTCAACTCGGGGTGGAAGAGATACACCCTGGGTGAGTTATGAATTACTTCGATCGGGATTACCGCCTTAACCCTAAATGCCAATGAGTAAGGGGTTTGCCCTGTCAAGGTCCTTTTTATGGTTCGATAGGCCCATAAAACCTCATGTAGCTTGTCTGCCCAGTTCCCTTTTTTAGCATCTAGTTTTGCCTTCAGGGTGTGCTTGATTATATTGTTTATTGCTTCTGTCTGACCGTTGTTCTTAGGGTGAGTTGGTGTGGCTTAATAATTCTTTATGCTCAAATCCCGTCACATGTTCTTGAAATTGTCACTGTCAAATTAAGTTCCGTTGTCTGTAATTATCGTGTCTAGGATTCCAAACTAGTAGATGACATTTTTCCTGAAAAACTCATAGTATTGGCTTCAGTTATGTGTACCCGTGCCTCTGCCTTGACCCATTTAGTGAAATAATCTACAGCCACATTAGTTTGATTTGCCTCACCTTTGGTTACAGCGGGCATTGGGCCGATCAAGTCTAGTCCCCACATGGAAAATGGCCAAGGTGATGACAAGCTCCTTAATTGTTTGGGAGGTCTCTTTATGTTGTTGGTTATCCTTTAACCATCCCTACAATGTTCGGCGATAACCTGATCACCTTGAAATTGTGTCGGCCAATAGAAGCCTTGTCTGAGAGTTTTGTGTGCCAAGCTTTTGCTACATACTCCCTCGTGGATGCTTTTTAATATCTGCCCGCATTCTTTGAGCCAGACATATCTCTGCAGGGCTTTCGAGAATCCTCTCATGTACAGTTCCCCTCGACCATCGAGTAACTTGTAGCTCTATACCTAAGGCGTTTTGCTTCGGTTACTTTTATTGGCAGCGTACCATTCTCTACGTACTCCCTAATCTGGGTCATCCAGGTGATCTGGTCTCCTTCAACTACACCTATCTCCCATGTTTCTTCTAGGTCTTCGATGCTTGGCCTTTTGAGATGGGCAACCAGGATGGTCTTTTATTGCATAACGATGGTGGCTGATGCCAATTTTGATAAAGCGTCTGCTTTTTCATTTAAAAAGAAAATCATAACTTGACACCTAACTTAAATCTAACCCACATGTGCTCCTTCCATAAATAGTAATAGCACTCACCCTTGACCCAAGTGGTCTCGGGTGACTTTACACAGCTATTTTGCTCATCCTTGACTTTAATGTTGAATCTAGAATGGAGATCATTGATAATTTGATTCAAGAGAATATCTTTAATACCTATCTCCTCAACATTACTAGCAATACATGCTTTGTCAAGACTTTCACAAGAATTAAATTACTTCTTCAAACACTTTTTAACATACCTTTTAGAAGCAACATGTTTATCAACAACCAGTGCCCTAGCACGCCTCGAAGTAAGGTTAACCTTTTTCTCTCTAGATGCATTCCCTAATTTATAAAATTCTATATACTTATAACACCTAGGTTTAATGTGACCAACGATGTTGCAATAATGGCAATAAGGAATAAAATATGTGATTGTACCTTGTTTTCTTGAAGAAGTAGGAAGAGTTTGAAGAGGTACCTTGTTTTGCACGTTACCTTTGACTTTTAGAAAATTGTCCTTTGGAGACTTTTTCACCATTTTATTCTTTGCCTTCCTTAAAGTAAGTGATGCTTTCTCAAGCTTCTTCTTTCCTTTCAAGTTTCTAGACTCTTCATGAGGTTGAGCATGTTTTATGACATTATTCACCTTGACTGAGCTATTCGCTAGTTCTTTGATTGCTTGCTTGGCTATACCGATCTGTTCAATGTAAGCATGCTCTTTAACCCTCATATTATTGACAATCTCTTCTTTGTTATAGACAAACCTCTCTACTTCATAAATCCTCTTTAAAAGATCATTATTTTGACTCAAGAGTCTATAAAAGGTTTTCACAAACTCATCCACTTGTTTTCTAATCAAGTCATCTCTTTCCTTCACTTCTCTCAAAGCTTCATCCCTTTAATCTTCAAGTTTCTCAACCTTAGCCATAAGCCCAAAATTGATTGATTTTAAGTTCACATTCTCTAGATGAACTTGATTGTTAAACTTGTCCACAACAAACATCTTTCTCATCTTCTAGCTTAGAGTGTGAGGCCGTAAAGGCAACAAAATTGCTTACTAGCACTTCATCACTCGAGGACCCATCCCTTAAGCTTTCCTCCTTGCTAGAATCACTATCACTCAAAGTGGCTGCCATAGATATACCTTTCTTGTCTTTCTTACACTTTTTATTAGTTCATTCATTAGCAAAATGACCAAACCCTTGACATTCAAAGCATTGAAATTTCTTCTTACTCTTGGCTTGACCATTCTTATCAACTCTTGGAGATGATGGATTTTTTACTTCCTTTTCCCTAGAAAACTTGCCTCTAGGCTTGGCACTTTTCCTTAGTATACAATAAAATTGTGCTAATCATAAGAAATGGTCAACTAAAAGACCTAGCACATGTAGAGACTATTTTCAATTCAAATCAAAAAATCAAAGCTCAAAATAATCCTAGAGAGAAAGTTAGCACAGTACAAAACACAAACATGTGAAAACATAGGCTTTTTTTTAACTCAACATGTAAGATTCAATCAATGCTCATTCTAGCTTTTATAGAAACCAAAACTCTAATCAAAGTAAACACAATCTACATACAATTATTGAAAAAGAAAACCCAAGGTAATTGAAGATTTAAAGCTCAAATATCAAAAGAGAAATCAATACCTCAAGTGAAAATTGTGCAGTCCCGGTTTTTGTGTAAAAAGATACCAGAAAACTCAATCTATTGACTCCAAAATCTCATGGAAAAGATAGAGGACTAGTATATGAGAAATCTCCAACTTGAATCAATCAAATCAGACTTTGAATAAAAAAGATATGGTGTTTGGAAACTAGGAAAGTTGGAGAGAAAATTTCTGCACAGGTTTTTCAAGTTTGTCTTCTTGGAAAAGAATGAGAGAGAAAGGAGTATTAAATGGGAAAATTAAAAAAAAAAGAGCTGATATACCAATGGGAGGAGGATAGCTCTGCAACCCATGGAGGCACATGGGCCTCTATGAGGGTAGATGACCTCCTTTCCTATGGTGGTCCACGTGCCTCCACGGGAAATGGGGGTTGTCCTCTTCTTTTACCGTTGAGGCTACTTCAGTATTTTGACCATATCTCTAGCCTTTGAGCTCCGATTTTGAATCCATTTTTAGATTATGAACTGAGACTCTCTCATGCATAAAATTCATTAAGAACACTTTCCCGAAATATTATGGAATTCAATCTTTAAAATCAAAGATAAAAACCATGTACGATAAGATCATGAAAAGTTTCTTAACTTCCAAATTTGAGCTCAAAACTTAATGAATGACTAGCCAAAATGACGAGAACTCAATGTGGAATATCATAGGCATAAATTCAAGTTCAATAATAAAATGAACATAAGAACACACAAGTATGTAATTTCCTAGAAATAGTCTAGAACATGCAAATTCAGACTTGCCGCCTTATTTTTTAATCTAATGCATGTGCATACATGAATAAATGTGTTCATGTGTTATACCAAATTTTGTACAATGATACAGGGACACAAATTTATGATATGTGTGTGGTTCTAGGCTTTGTAAGAGGAAAGAGGTCTTGATATACCTTTAGCCATGAAATAAGTCTTTGTTCCTCTTGAAGCCATCACATTGCTTGAATTGTTGTCCAATCTTTCTTAAGACTTGACGATCCACAAATCCTAGATAACTAATCAATACAAATCAAATATATTTTTGATATAAAATTAGACCAACACAACACTCAAAAACCTAACAGAGGAGTGGATAATAGGCCATTTTCCTATATTCAAACTCGAGAGACCGCCAATGAGGCTTGAGATGTTCTTCAAGTGACCAATGAGGGAACCAAGGTGCTTAGGAAGTCTCGGTTCCAAATGATTACATCTCAATTTGAAATGTTGAAAATGAATAAAGAGGACAAGTTTGATGACTTCCAATTTAAGCTTTTGAACATAGACAATCAATGTCAATCGCTAGGTGTACCAATAACCGGAGAGAGGCTTAATTAAAAGATCTTAAGATCTTTGCGCAAATGGTTCAAGGCTAAGGTTACGACTTTTGAAGAGATCAAGGATGTTGATAACATGAGCATTGACGAATTGTTTGGTTCTCTTCAAACCTTTGAGTCAAACTTGAAACCTAATGCTAGGAGCAAGGGATTAGCTATCAAAGTCATCAATGAAGATAGTGAAGATGATGATGAGGATATGTCATTGTTGGTTAGAAAGTTTAGAAAGTTTATGAGGAGAGGTGCCAAGCCCAGTGGCAATTCTCTAAGGAAAAGGAAGTCAAGAAATCATCAACCCCAAAGAATGAGAAGAATGGTCAATCTAATAGCAATCACAAGGTTAAATGCTTTAAGTGTAAGAAGTTTGGTCATTACACTTTAGAGTTTCCAAGTCAGAAGACAAGTAAGGACAAGAAAGGTAAAGCTATGGCGGCCACTTGAAGTGATGATGACTCTAGTGATGAGGAAAGCTCGAGTGATGAGTCCATCTGTGAGAAAGAGTTAGTTAGCAATTTTGTTGCTTTCACGGCTTCTCACACTCTGCTAGAGGAAGGTTGTCAAACATTTTTTAACAAGGAAGTTGATTCAAATCATCAAGAGAGCTCTAGTTCTAATCCAACCAATTTTGACCTATTGGCTAAGATAGAGAGCCTTGAAAAGGAAAGAGATAAATCCTTAAGTGAGGTTGAAAAGAATGATGATTTGATCAAGTTACAAGTAGATGAGTTTGTGATGGTTACTCAAAGGCTTCTAGGTGAAAATAATGAAATATTTAAGAAGCTTAAAGAGGTTGAAAATATAGTCCTTTAAAATCATTTCTACTTTGAAGAAGAAGGAACAAGAATTCATTAAAGAAAATGACATTGCTAAGGAAGCCATTAAGGATTTAGTAAATGATTCCGTCAACTTGTCAAATGTTAACAATCTTTCTAATTCTCAAGGAGGTACAAGTTGCTTGGTAGTTGAGGAACACATAGAAGCATCACTTCCTAAAAGTGAGGAAAATGTTATCATTGATGAGAAACCACCTAAGAAGAAAAGATCTAAGTCCAAAAAGAAATTAAAAGACAAGGTATCTCTACAAACTCCTACGATTGCTACTTCAATTTCAGAAGGTACATTCTTACCTTTAATTCCCATTTGTCAATTTTGCAATACTATAGGCCACATCAAGCCCAAGTGCTATAAATTTGTTGAATATTGCAATTTAGGGAGTGCATCTAGAGATAGTGAGACTGAACTTCAATTCAAGCATGCTAAGGCTTTAGATGTTGAAAAGCATGATGTGGTTGAAAAGCATGTTAACAATGTTTGGAATAAGAAGAAAGCAAACCTTGTTAATCTTGACAAAGCATGTGTTGCTCATGTTGAAAAAAAGAGTATCAATGATATTATTGTTGACCAAGTCATAGAAGGTCTTTACTGAAGATTCAACATTGTTGTCAAGAAAGATGTTGATAATGTTTGTGTAAGTTCACCCAAGACCAAATGGTTCAAGGGTAAGTGCTCTTACCATTAGTTTATGTTGCACATGTGAGTTAGCCATAAGATTAGTGTCTAGTTGTTGAGTAACTTAACTAGCTAGCTTGGTTTCTCTATATCTTGACATGAACTTAGCTATCTCACAAGATTTCTTATGATAGTCAAAAATCGTTGATTAGATTTAGAGAAGTTGCATTGTTGAAATCTATATGGTGATGAATTTTGTTAAAACTTTTAGAGAAAGTCATTTTTTTTATATATGTTTGAGTTGAAGTGTTTAGTTTTCATTCCCCTGAAATGACATGCCAAGAACTTGTTGTCATGAGGAAACACAAGCCATGAGAGCTTAGAAAAGGAGCGAAGGATTAGCAATTGATGAAAAAGCTTGCTAAGGTAATTCTATAACTTAATGCTTGTTGTCTAGCTTTTCATCTTTAGACTCTATGTTTGCATTACACCATGTAGCATGTTGAAAAGTACAAACATGGTTAATTTGCCCTTAGCTAACTTAGAGGGTGGGGTGAAAGGTTATGACACCTTTCCACATTCCCTTGAAACAAACGTAGGTTTATCTCCCTAGATAGCTTGTATCACAATTTATTAATCAAAAACAAGCAAAATCAATTTAATAAAGAGATGCTTGGTCAAACAAAGTCAATGTTGATTACAACTTGAATGTGATACAAACTTAGTTTGTATATAAGTTATCACTCATTAGCCTTTAACATATACAAAGCTTGTTATAAAATGAATATCAATTACAAGTATAACAAACAAGATACATATTTACCCCAAGCAAGATATTTATCAACACATATACAAATATTAAGAGATAGGGATAGAAAATTAACAGATGATTTTTATATGGCAAAACCTCCGAAGTGGAAACATCCACATGTTGATTTTATAACAACCGGTAAACACCTTTCACTAGTAAGATAAAAAGATGAAATCTCTCAAGTGACCACTTCACCTAGAATTCTACCCTTCAACCCTATACAATGAAAGAGATGCCACCTTGCACAAATCGAAGAATCACTCCCCAAAATGTGACTTCCAATGCACAAATCAAAGAATCACTATAATATATGTGACTTCCAATGCTTAGCTATATGGATCATCCCAATCCTAGCCAAGACTTCCAATGCACAAATTGAAGAATCACTCTCCAAAACGTGACTTCCATTGCTCATATCAAAGAATCACTCTAAGAAATGAGACTTCCAACCATTTCACAAGGAAATCTATGTGATCATGAATGCAAAATACAAAAAAGCACACAAAAGAGTATGAGGATCAACACATCCTATGGGAACTAGACTTATGCATGAAAGTTCAAGAAATAAATATGTCTAGTTATTACGCATGAATAAAAAGTCTAGAAAATGTGAAACACCAAAACACTTTTAACTTCTAGATTATTTATGTCACTAAACCTTTAATCAATCATATACTTTTAAGCACATAATCAAGATTTAGTATCAAACAAAAATCATTCTAGAATCATAACATGTGATCAATAAAACTTCTAGCAAGAAATATAGCGCAAGTATTCAATAGAAACATATCAAGCTCTATAAATATGATAA
The DNA here is from genome assembly GCA_032871835.1 of Dipteronia dyeriana. NCBI lineage: Eukaryota > Viridiplantae > Streptophyta > Magnoliopsida > Sapindales > Sapindaceae > Dipteronia > Dipteronia dyeriana. The sequence continues at coordinate 41,963,824 of CM065297.1, forward strand.
AATTGTGCGAATCATGAAAATAACCAATCAATGAAACCTAGCACAAGTAGAAACTATTTCTAATTAAAATCAGTCAATCAAAGTTCAAAATAGTCCTAGATAAAAAGCTAGCACAATACAAGACACAAACATGTGAAAACATAGGCTTTAACAAAAACCTACCTCAACATATAAGATTCTAATCAAGCTCAATCTAACTTTAATAGAGTCCAAAACTCAAATTAATCTTTACATAATATACATACATGTATTGAAGAAGAAAACCCAAGGTGATTGAAGATTTGAAGATCAAAAATCAAAGAGAAATCTATACCTCAAGTGAAAACTGTGCAGTCCCGTTTTTGTGAGTGAAGCTGCCAGAAAACTCAATCAAATGACTCCAAACTCTTATGGAAAAGATAGAGGATTGATAGAAGAGAATTCTCCAATTCGAAACACTTGATTCGGACTCCATATGAGAAAGTTATGGTGTTTGGGAGATAGGAAAATTGGAGAGAGAAAATCTGCACAAGTTTTTTCAAGTTTTTCTTCTTAGAATGAAAGAGAGGGAAAATGAGATATTTAAAGGAGAGAGAAGAGGGAAATCAACCACCAATGGGAAGAGGGCAAGGCCACCTTTTCTTTCCCGTGGAGGTACATGGCCCTCCATGGGGCAGAGGGCAGCCTTTCCCGTGAGGCTCCACGAACCTCAACGGAAAAGGTTGCATGGGATCCCTCTATCTTCCTTTGAGTCCCCTTTTGTTCTTCGACCATTTTTCTGGTCTCCCAACTCCTATTTTGAATATGTCTTCGGATTGCAAATCGAGACTCCCTCATGCACAATGATGTCAAGAAATATTTCCCAAAAATTATGGAATTCAATCTAAAAATCAAAGATGAATACCATGTACAATAAAGACAAGGAAAATTTCCTAACTTCCTAATTTGAACTTAAAACTTAATGAAGGAGTAACCGAAATTATCGAAACTCAATACAAAATATCATAAGCACAAATTCAAGTTCAATATCATACAAATACAATAAAAAGAACACAAGAATGCACAACTATGCTATTTCCTACAGATAATCCTAAAACATGCAATTTATGAAAGTTGTCAACTTTAAATCTAATGCATGTGCACACTTGAATAAGTGTGTGCATATGTTATAATAAATTTTGCACAACAATGTAGAGACACATTCGAATGTTATGTACGTGTGTGCCTAGACCTTGTTAAGAGGAAAGAGTTCTTGATATAACATTTTCTATGCAATTAAGCTTTGTTCCTCTTATAGACACCACTTTGCTTGAAATGTTGTCCAACTTCCTTTGAAGCTTGATAATCCATAAATCTTAGCCAACTAATCAGAAAGCAAATGTCATTTTGATATAGAATTATGCCAATACTAAACTAAAAAACAAACAATCTCCCACTTTGTCAAATTCTATGTCAAAACACATACACAAATACTAAAACATACCGAATGAAGATTGGTCACAAAATCACACCCTCACATTACAATGAGTTAGTACTCTTAGACTAATCATCATCAAGTCTTGAATTCTTCCATGTAGTCTTCTCTTGTCACCACCAAAAATCAACTTGAAGCACAAATCATATACAAAGGGAACATACATTTATGGCAAGATATTTAGATATATATCAATAAAGTTCAAATGGATACACATGTCCCCCCCTAAATACAAGCATACTATCCATCAACAAAATATCATCATCTAAATACTACAAAGCAAGAATTCAGGATACCAAATGAAATATCCAACAAACTTAAAAATTTAAAACTAAACAATCCTAAGATTAAGAGAGCATAGGGTTTAGTATCATTGTTTTGTCCCCTTTTTTGAAATAAAATGAAGCCAACAGGTTAAGAAAACATAATACCTGAAGATCAAACATTATCAATGAAAGTCCTTCTTGTTGTTGATCTCTCATAATGCTTTGTAGTGGATGAATTGTACAGTATTTTATTATTTAAATTCTTATGTAATACATTCAAGTTTCGAAGACTAGAAGGTTTGAAGAATTAGGAGCAACCAGAACAAGTTTGGCACTATGCGAGCCGTAACAACAAACGTCCATACGAAGAGCACGCAGCCAAGTTTGTTGTGGCATGGGCTGCGCACGGCAGCCTTTTTGGTAGCCATGGGTTGTGTATGGCAGCCCTTTATGGGTTTGTGGCATGGGCACGCCCATGGTTATGGGCAATGGGTACGCACGCACATGAGAGGTAGCCAATGGAGTCCGAACGATGAAGTGCTTTCTCGTGATTATTTACTTATATAATTTTTGTTATTGTTTAGAAATCATGACCCCATCCCTAATCAGCATCCTTTAAGACAATACTTTAACTGGTGATAATTATGTCACATGGAAAAGGAAAATTGGGAATTTATTGCAATATGAAAATCATAAGTTCGTTATGTGCACTCCTAAACCACCTACTCCTACTAATGAATCTACTTAGGAGCAAAGAGTTGAGTATCAGCAGTGGGAGTCTTCTGATGAGATGGCTAAACATTACATTATGGCCACCATCTCAGACGTGTTGCAACAACAACATGAAGGAATGGAGACTGTTGCCGATATAATGATATCTCTAGAGGAGATGTTTGCTATGAGGTCTAGGACGACTAAGAGAGAGGCAGTGACTGCTTTTATGAATCTTAGGATGAAACCTGGACAGACTGTGAAAGATCACATAATTAAAGTCATAGCACATCTCAACATTGCTGAACTGAATGGTGCTGAGATAGATGGTGAGACCAAAATTGACATTATTGTCATCTCACTATCGGATTTCTTTGATCAATTCAATTTGGACTACACCTTGAATAATAAGGAATACACTTTGCAAGGTCTGATGCAAGATGTTCAAAGTGCGGAAAAAATCCTTATGAAAGGCAAGGGTCAAGAGATTCATACCGTAGGTAAAGTTGCTACTGTTAAGACCCGTAAGAAGGTCAAGAAACAATAGAAGAAAAAGCAACTAGGACATACAAAGAATGAGACAAAGAAAGTAACCAAGATCAAATGGAAGTGTTTCCTTTGTGGTGAAAAGGGACATTGGAAAAGAAATTGCCCAAAGTCTCAAGACAAAAAGGAAGAAGGTAATATTAATTATCTTGAAACATGTTTTTGGCGGATTCTATGGATTCTTTGATCATAGACTCCAGAGCCACTAATCATGTTTGTTTTTCCTTACAGGGGTTCAAGGAAAGGAGAAGGCTTAATGAGAACGAATTCAACTTGCGTTTAGGCAATGGAGCGTTGGTGTCTGCTAGTCCAGTGGGAGATATTAGAATTAATTTAGATTCTTATAGGCATTTAGATTTAATAGAAGTTTATTATGTACCTCAATTCAAGAGGAATTTAATTTCAGTTTCTTGTTTAAATAAATTTGGTTATTCAGTTACTTTTAATAAAGCTTTTATTATCAGTAAGTATGACAAAATTATTTGCCAAGGTACATTGGAAAACGGTTTATTCTATATGCATGGAAATATCTCTCACTTGTTAGACACAAAATCAACGGAACCTAATCATAAAAGAGTAAAATTATCAAAATATGAAACCTACCTATGGCATTTGCGATTAGGTCATAATAACCTTAATAGGATTAAAAGATTGGTAAGTGATGAACCTCTAAGTGACTTAAAGGTTGATGATCTACCAACTTGTGAATCTTGTTTGGAAGGTAAAATGACCAAAAGGTCGTTTACGACCAAAGGCGCAAGAGCCATCGAATGTTTAGGATTGATACACACTGATGTGTGTAGACCTATGAGCATTCAAGCTAGAGGAGTATATGAGTACTTCATCACTTTCACGGATGATCACTCGAGATTTGGCTATGTGTATCTCATCAGACATAAGTCGGATGCTTTTGATATGTGCAAAGCATTTAAAGCTGAAGTAGAAAATCAGCTTAATCAGCTTAAGAAACGTATAAAAATCTTGAGGTCCGATCGTGGTGGAGAATATTTATCTGGTGAGTTTCAGCAATATCTTATTGATAATGGAAAATTTTCTCGGTTTTCTACACCAGGCACACCTCAACAAAATGGGGTGACAGAAAGGAGAAATATAACTCTTTTGGATATGGTTAGGTCTATGTTGAGTTATTCAATGCTCCCTAATTCTTTTTGGGGATATGCTTTACAAATTGCAATGTACATTCTAAATGATGTACCATCAAAGTCGGTTCCTAAAACACCGCATGAGTTGTAGACCGGCCGAAAGCCTAGTTTATAACACTTAAGGATATTTGGATGTCCTACGCATGTGTTTAAAGAAAAGACAGAAAAGATAGAGTCCCGTTCAGAAAAATGCATACTTGTAGGGTATCCAAAAGAAGCAAAAGGATATTATTTTTATAGTCCTTCAGATCTTAAAGTATTTATTTAAACAAATGCTAAATTTCTAGAAAAGGAATATATGAATAATTTTATGCCTAAAACTAGAATTGTCCTGAATGAACTTTTAGGAAATACAATTCCACAAGAGGTTTCGCAGCCAAGCCTAATTGTAAGTTTCGTACCAACACCAGATCAATAATCTAACATACCTCGTCGTAGTGGGAAGGTTGTTAGACAACCCAAGAGATACATCGGTCTAGAAGAATCTGTAGAGAATCTTCCGGATGACGATGATCCCTATACATACAAGGAAGCAATGGAAGACATTGATTGTTGCCATTGGCAAAAGGCAATGCAATCCAAAATTGAATCTATGTTCAAAAACAAAGTCTGGTCTCTTGTAGGCTTGCCTAATGGGATAAAACCTATCGGGTGCAAGTGGGTATACAAGAGGAAAAGAGGAATGGATGGAAATATGGAAAGCTTTAAAGCTAGATTGGTAGCTAAAGGTTATACACAGAAGGAAGGTATCGATTATGAAGAAACCTTCTCTCACGTGGCCATGCTTAAATCCATAAGGATACTCTTATCCATTGCGGTATCTCAAGACCTAGAGATTTGGTAAATGGATGTCAAGACAACTTTCCTTAATGGAAGTCTGGACGAAAGCATCTACATGATGTAACCAGAAGGATTCATTTAAAAGGGCTAAGAGGAAAGGGTATGCTAGTTGCAAAGATCCATATATGGATTGAAGCCAGCATCCAGATCCTGGAACATAAGGTTCGATGAAGCCGTGAAAAGTTTTGGATTTATTCAAAACCTTGATTAACCTTGTGTATACAAAAAGATTAAAGGCAACAAGTTAGTTTTCCTAGTTCTTTACGTTGAGGATATACTACTCATCGGAAACGATGTAGGTGTATTGACATCAATAAAAGAATGGTTAGCAAAACAATTTGTTATGAAGGACTTAAGAGAAGCAAGTTATATTCATGGTATCCAAGTCATAAGGTATAGAAAGAATAAAACTATTTCATTATCCCAATACATATATAAAATCTTGTCTAGGTTTTCCACGCAATATTCCAAGAAAGGTATGTTACCTTTCAGACATGGAATAAAACTTTCTAAGGAACAAGTTCCTAAGAATGAGCATGAAGAGCAATTCATGAGTACATTTCCATACGTATCGGCAGTTGGAAGTCTCATGTATGCAATGCTCTACACTAGACCAGGTATTTGTTTTGTTGTGGGCATAGTTAGCAGGTTTCAGTCGAAACCTAGTCCTGATCACTGGACGGCAGTTAAGTATATTTTCAAGTATCCTATGAAAACGAAATATTATATGCTTGTATACTCTGGAGGGGATTTAATTCCAGTTGGGTATACAGATTCTGATTTTCAGTCAGATTTTGACTCTAGGAGATCAACATCAAGATCTGTGTTTACTACTGGAGAAGCGGCAGTCATATTGAGGAGTATAAAGCAATCATGTATTATTGATTCCACCATGGAAGCCGAGTATGTTGCCACATGTGAGGCTATCTGGCTCCACAAATTCCAGATTGACTTGGAAGTGGTTCCTGATGCGAATAAGCAGATCACTCTCTATTATGACAATAGTGGAGACGTGGCTAATTCGAGAGAACCAAGAAGTCATAAGAGAGGGAAACACATTGAAAGAAATTATCACCTTTTGAGGTAAATTGTGCATAGGGGTAACGTGACGATTACAAAGATCGCATCAGCAGAAAATCTAGCGGATCCCTTTATAAAGGCTCTTCCACAAAAGTGTTTTGATGGGCATCTAGAGAACATGGGGATGAGAGATATGACACATTTGCTATAGAGCAAGTGGGAGATTGTTAGGATTATTCTCAATAGCAAGAATGTAATAATGTAATTGACAATCTTTTCATATTAATAAAGTTATTTCTAGTTTAATAAATCTTATATAATTTATAGTTTAATTATTATAATAGTAAAAAATAAATAATCATAAGGTCAAAAGACTATGAGAAAAGAAGAATTATTCAGACATCTAGATATGTATGAGGTAGACACAATTCTTTAGTAAGTCTTGAATAATATTCACAACTTAAGATAAAAGGTTGGGCGCCTTTATCTTGTCAAAGTTGCAGATTCTTTTGCTAGCATTTAAGTGGAATCAAATGTGTTATGATGAGTCTAAAATCATCAAAGTGTGGTGTCTTTGGGCAAAAGAATCTACTGTGCAAGGTGCATTGAATATGATCAAAATGAAATACTTTATCTAGAATCGTCAATGGATACAAGTTTTCATTTGAAGACAATCGGAGAGTCTATCTCAATCCTGAGATAAATGATGGACTTATGGTTGCAAGTGTTATCATTTGAGCTATCAATGAGTACGTTTATATAGCATAGTCTATTCTCGATAGTTTGGTGGTATTTATTTGTTAATCGATAGAGGACTTCACTTATAGATATGGACATCGTGTCTCCATTTATTTAATGAGAGTAGAATACCATCATATGGATGTTTTGAGGTATTGGATATTAAATCTTAACGTTAAGTTTTCAACAGTGTCTATCCAAGTTCAAAATGTGGTCATATAAGTAAATATGGTAACTTGGAGAGCTATAGGTGGTTTATAAGCTCTTGGCGATTACTGGTATTCTTCACGAGGATACACTTTCTCCAAAAAGGTTGTCTAGGGTATGAATGAGTAACATCAACTTATTCCATCTTTATTTAAGAGTTCAATTTTATTTCTTTAGTGGAATGAACTAAAATTAAATAGATCGGACCTATGTGCATCATTTGTTTATTGTGATTGGGTTGTGTCTATTGGAGCTAAAATTTAGATAGCCCGCCAAGTTCCCCAATCCACACGAACTTGCATGGATCACTTGATATATTCTACCGGACCAGTTTAGGGGTCCATCTAGAATTGTATTAAGGCATGCGAACTTGTTTCTTTTTGTAAGAATATGTCTAGTTCACATGTGGACTTTTTATTAAGGTTCAAAGGATTTAATAAAATAAGAAAAATAATATATGGCTTATATACATGTGTTGGGAGGCAACGCTATTAAGAATAACTTAAATTATATTATATTTATTTTATTTTTTAATTAAATTGAAATTAATTAATTTTTTGATTAATTAATTAATTAATAATTAATTATTTAATTAAAAGTCAAAATTATTTTCCTAGTAGGAGTTGGTCTCCTAAAATTATACTGTTGTTAGTTGTATAATTAATATTAAAGACTATATTTGATAAGTAGATAAATAAAATAAGTTATTTATCTAATCAAATTAGGAAGTCTTTAATATGGTTACAAATACACTATTGAGTTGGATTAGGAGTCTTGGTGTTAGGATAGAATTCCTTTTTTAAAAGGATTCTTAACCACTAAGTAAATTTACCTAAGGAAAGGGTTCTTAACTACCAAGTAATCCTTCTTAGGAAAAGAATTAAATCTCCTAATTATATTCTTGCGAATTTCGGCCAGCTCATAAATAAATATTAGAGGATAGAATTCCTTTTAGAAAAGGTTTCTTAACTACCAAATAAATCCATCTAATGAAAGGATTCTTGTCAACCAAGTAAATCCATCTAAGGAAAGGATTCTTGTCAACCACGTAAATCCATCTAAGGAAAAGATTCTTTTCAACCAAGTAAATCCTTCTTAGGAAAGGATTTGTGATCCTATATATATATATATATATATATATCCTTGTGAATTTCAGCCAGCCCTATTGTTTTTAGAGTGAAAATTTTGGCCAACCTAAGAGTTTTTTAAGAGAGAATTTTGCTTGGCAAGAGAGAATTTTGAGAGAGAAAATTTGGTATTTTATTCTAGACAAAATTCAATCAACTCAAAGACATAGGGTGTGGAATTCGGCCAAGGAGAAAAGAGAAAAAGAGAACCTTTTTGTTTTCGATAGTACAGTAGTATCCTTTTCATGAAAAGGGTTTTGTGTACAACATCAAATCAAGGTTCACGCGAGTTTCAATCAAATTGATTGATAATTCACAAGTGGACATAGGTTTTTGATTTTTCTCTTGGAGGATATTTGTAACTAAAAAAGAATAAGATTTTGTTTGTTTCCATCCTCAGGTATACAATTTAAAGAAAGGGGGCCCTCACTCCAAGGTGATTCACGTTCGTGATTGGATTGGAAGCTCTTACGGATTCAATTCGATGCTAGTTCAATCGTCACGGAAAAAAAGGTACGATACTTTTTATATACATCAATTAATCTAGGGTTAAGGTTCTCTTTGCATAAAAGGGAAAAAAAATATTTATACGCAAACCCTAATTTTGTTTTTATCACGCTTCCATTGCGTTTTGAACCATTTTTTCCATTCAGTATCACCTTTGCACCTAATTCCATCACTTCAGCATCAAGCTCTCCAATCTTGATCATGAGCCACTCATGAAATTGCAAATCCCATTCCGATAGACAACTCGTGCTTGACACAACAACTGGCCCATGGTAATCACCAAAAGCCCTACAAATGTCACTAGTCTTCCCTTTTTCTTTTTATTAAATGAATAACAATCGGTTTTCACAAAACCGTTCCAAGGGAGGTAGAAGCACATTATCATCAAGTTTTGAAACTCCTAGCTTCTTGTAAAAATAAGTAATGAACCCCGGAAAAGCCAACTTCTTGTCTAATCTTGATGAAGTAGTGACTCGCTCCAAAAGTGGGCGCTAGCAAGTGTACGAGGCTGGAGTGTAGTACAGTAATAAGTAAAATTTGTTCCCACGGTGACTGAGGAGTTGATTACTGAAATTGATCTATTTAGCTACTATTTGAACAATGATTTAGAAAATGTGATTTATGTGACTCTAACTATTCTAAGTTACTACTAAACAAGTTTTATCTAAAAATGAGAAAAAAAACACGAACAATTTTATATTAAATGCAACTGTGTGATAATGAATGCTAAGGCCTAGAATCCACCTCACACACACTATCTCGAACCCAAGACTAACTTAAATACCCAAATTATGCAATTGGGAAATGTATACCTGTGCACCCACTAATAATCCCTAATCTCTCTCGAGCAATAGAAATTACATCCAAGCATACCCAAAACCTATCTCTTAATGACTAGAAAATATGCATGAATTCATTAAGAGGACATATCTACCTTACTAGTCATATATAGAGGACATTTTATCAAACACGTGGAGTGCGTCACTGCTCGGTTCATAACAACCAATAATAAATCAATCACAAGTTGATCAATCTCATGAAAGCATTAAGCACTCAAAAATATCCATACAAGATACACGCTTACATGGGCAAAATAAAAAAGTCTATATCTTTAAATTAGAGGGTTTGGTTTCATCAAGCCTTAGAAAAGGACAATTAGTTCATACTACAAATTAGAGCCATATACAACATATATGAAATTAAAGACATGGCTCTACACAAGGATAAAAGAGAAAGAGATTAGAGAAAACTATATTGGGAGCCATCTCTAGTGTTGATTCTTTTTCTCCTTCAAGCACTCTTCAGCTTCCTTTTTGCTCCAGCAATATGAAATGAAGGTGGATGTATGTAGTGGGTATGGTAGATGTTTGGATGTTTAGGGAAAGTTGGTGGCTTGGTTGATTTTCTTCAAGGTTGGTTTTGTGATGTAATGGTAGTTCTAAAGATGAGGTTCTTTTTTGATTTCTGATTCTCCCCCTCTTTTTTAGGTCTCAAAATAGTAATGGTATATATATGGGAAAGATTTTGGTCTGGGGTTAAAGGGGTATTTCTCTGAATTTGTAGTTTTTCTGGGCTAAGGAGCGACCATGGGGCGACTTGGGATATGGTCTCCCTGAGGTCGCTATTGCGTTTAGTGTAGGGGTCCAAAACTGAGAAGATTGTGACTTTAAAGTGACTAAAAGTGTGGTCGCCCTGGGGTCGCTTTTGTTTCTGGTTGAGAAGTCTTGAGCCGAGGGGATTGCGACCTCCAGGCGACAAAGACTGAGGTCGCCCTGGGGTCTCTTTTGCGTCTAGTTGGCCATTTGTACATTTTTCTCTTCCCCACTTTAGCTCTATCTAACACTTTCAGGCCTTAACCAAACTAAACCTACACGCTTGTAAAAAGTGTTACAAACTCGGTTTTACCCGAGGAACGAACATGAATTTGATACAAATTTGGGGCTACATTATATGTAGAAATGAACCAATCAAATACCCTCAAACCTATCATTTGATCATCCTCGAGCAAAACTAAAAAGAAAGATCATGAAAGAAAGAAAATAAATAAAAAACAAAAATTGTAAACAAAACACCGCTTTCGTGGGTGATACGATGGCACTTATCCTGTGCAACAAGCCCTTTTGAACCCCTAGGCGATCCCTAGAGGACGAGTGAATTCTCGTGAGGGTTTACAGCACGGTACCCACAAACGTCTTTCCTGCTAAGCCAACTATAGACAGAGATGCAACAAGAAATGGGTGAACCAAAACGGAAGCATATGCATGCTAAAACCCCTAAGAAAAATCTCCAGGAAATGCAAGTTAAGGTGCTACAACAAGAGAGATTACAATTCCATACTATATAGTGAGATCAACTTTTAAAGCCTCGAGCACAAGAGTCTTATAATAACATTTCGCCTCGACTCTACACTTATCCAGATCTATCTCTTTTTACCACTCTAAACCTAGGCTCACTCAACAACTATATACGGTTGGAATTTATGCATATAAAAGAAAATGTTCCATTGTTACATGCATATGAAGAATCTTGAAAAAAAAATTGCCTGATGTTTAATGAAAAAAAGGCCATAAGAACAGAATCGATCATTAAGAACAAAAGCTAAGCACCATAAAACACCTTTTTCCTACAAACAAAACCTGTCCTGAGGATCGATTATGACTTTTTTAGGTTCAAGTAATATTGTGATTTGAGTCGGTGATGGAGAGGCTATGTGGATATGGTAATGTGTGAAAGCTAATGATTATCCTAAAGAATTACATGCAACGTGTTCTTCAAACTTAATATAATGTCTAGTCATTGATTGCTGACGTTTAAGCACTTTGTGCTTTTATGAAGTTGTATTCATTTTAAAACCAATCCATTTTTTTCTTTTTTTTTTCTTTTTTTTTTCTCTTTTTTTTTCTTTTTTTTTTTACATTATAGTTTACATTCATTTGCCTAAATATATGCTTCTTTTCAATTGACTTTTTAGAGCTTCATTTCTCTATTTTCTCTAGCTATAATCAAAGCTATATGGTTGGTCTAGTGTTTAAGGATAATGTGGAGATGTGAAAGATATGAGAGGGTACGATGATTGGTTTAGTGTGTACGTTTACATGGTCGGGACATTCAAGCACACACACATTGCATGGGAAGTGTTGGGTTCATTTATAGTGACTAACACATATGGCCTACGCCATTTCTAAAGGCATAGGTCAAGCAAGCAAGCGAAAGTGTTGACTACGGAGATGCTCTTAAAATGTCGTTCTTTCAAGCCCAAAGAAGTGAAATAAGGTCCTTCATAATTAAGCTTTTTTAACTACAAGAAGAGTGTTTAAGAGTTGACAAGGGAAAAATACACTCAAAAGGACACTATTTAGGCTATGGACTCACATGGGTAGTCTCCACTAATGATCTAGACATCTTAAGCGTGATACCCCTCCACTAAGACACCTTAGAGTCTGGTAAGGTGCGTGCAAGCAATGTGGTGTAGCTTTAACTAGCACAACCTATGCCTAGACTCAGAGGGAAAGAGCATACAAAGATTTCCTCCAAAGGCTCAATGTGCATCTCATTAAGCAATAAAATGCTCCAAAAATTGGCAAAGCAGGAGAATGGACAAAGAACGACTTTACAAACACACAATCATGCAAGAATTGAATATGCAAGCAAGCCAAGTCATTCATACAAAAACATAAGAACATAACATGGTCACTGGATGGCCGTACCCCCAAACCTAAATGAAACATTGTCCCTAATGTTTGCACAATAGTGGATTGGACAATATAAGCTAAGGAGCGGGAGGGAAGTCAAATGCAACCCTACACGAACATAAAGAGTTTAAAAACTATACATAGAAAACACTACACAATATTAAGGCAAAATAAAATCATTCAACTTCCAACAATAGTAAAAAAATAAGGGTAGCACAATAGTCGTAACAATGAAGTCAAGAAATACAATAAACGGAGTTATCATCAGAGAAAAGTACTAAATCAAAATAAAATAAAATAAAATAAAGTTTTAAGAGCAACTAGAAATAAATTTCAACATCGGTGGTGTGTGGGCATTCTTTATGGAAACTGGTGAGGCATGGTAGGGCTTTGATGTTCCTGCTGAGATGATCCCTTGAGTCTCTGGTTGTAGAATCAATAGGTCTGTTGACCATAAAATGAATTGGGATGCCCGCACCTGACACCCCTCTCTGGAAAGCATTCATCCTATCGTGTACATAAGTGAATTGCCTCATGTAGATCTGATGATTGCTATCCATCTATAGGCGCATCTAATTCAAGGTATCAACCACCTTAGTCAGCTTGCTCTGCACCACTGGCTCTATATCTAAATCCCCTTCAAAGTCCTATTCTTCAAAATCTGGATCATCTTCATCATTCTCATTGTCCTCCTTATCAGAAACATCCCCAAGTACTCTGAGCCCTCTACGTTTGGCTAGATTATTGTACACTCTTCTTCCCATGTCGACCATAGGAGGGAACTTAGTCCATGCTCCTCCATACACATCAATTCCAGACATCTCACAAAAGTGTGTGATAAGCAAGGAAAGGGTAATGGTCCCTTTGATGCCCAGCTCTAAAAATGTGGTTCATGATAATCCGACCTATGTCCATGCGTAGGCCATTTCTTCCACAATAAAGGTATTGTGTTGCATCATACCCCAGATCTGTACAGTGAGTGGTTGATGCTAAGGAGAACAAAAAGAATACATACAAAAATCTTGCATCCAGATTGAACTGGCAGTGTTGTAGGGGTGCCGGTAGTTGTTCCAAGCTAGGTCATTGTTCATCAGTAAATTGGCTACTAACATCGCATTGTATGGCTCAAAGTGCTCATGCTCCGAGAGGCTATCAACAAAGGCACCTAGGTCTCTAGGATTGTCGAACCAGTGATAAATTAACTTGGCTGTGGTCCAAATTGGTCTCCCCTAAACCATCACTGGAGCCCCCTGAAAGAACTGAAGCGGGATCATGGCATAGTAGAATTCTCTAACCAATTCAAGTGCTGCCATATTAGGAGTCCTAACATATCTATTCCATCCCATCGTGTTTACCACTCCCGGGACGAACGTATTACCAAACACTAGCATATTGATTCCCCTTTCCTGCCAAATCCTCTAACTCCTAAAGAGTGCCCACTTTTCCGGGTCCTCCGGGGTTTGGGATATGTGTAATTGTGTCCCCTTTTCCCTTGCCCTTCACCGGCGACATTGCCGGAGGCTATTTCCTCTTATTGGAATGCCTACCACCATCCTTAGCCATTTTTTACCTTTATTACTCCCACAAACCAATTCTTTTTTAAACCAAACTTACCAAATTAACACCTCCACACAAAGAATCCAAAGAAAGTGTTCACACCACTAACTCTTTAGCAAGGTTTTATCAATCAAAGCTTAAACTATCCTTAGTTCTAGCAATGCATAACAATTTAAACACAAATACCCTTAGAACTACACCTAAGCACTACGATTCAAACAATTTTGATCACAACCATAGTTTATCAACAACTAATCCTCAAACATTCTTCGGTAAACCTCTCATGACAATAAATCCGATGAGAAACTAAGATTCTATATCCTAGGTGATCAATCAAGCAAGAGTGGAGAAAATGGAGCTGGGATTGCCTTTGGAGGAGAGAAAACCCTTTGTAGAACCCTTGAGAGCATTTTCTTTGAGAGTAAAGTGGTGAATGTGGCCGCTCTCCTCGACCTAGAGGGTCGCTTTATTCAAGTCGCTTTTAACCAAAACGATGCCGTTTTCTTTAGTGGCCAGACATAAAAGCGACCTGGAAGTCTCTAAGATTTGTTTTGTTGAGGTCGTCCTAAGGTCGCATTCATCTCGGGTTTTGGTTTTCCAGATGCAGTTGCGACGTCCAGGCGACCTGTAGTATGGTCGCCCTAGGGTTGCTTTCTCCTCTGTTTTGTGGTCCTCCTCTTGGTGTAGCCTGTAACTTCACAACTTGCACACAACATCAAATACCCCTAAAACTAACATTAAAATCTCAGCTATGTGTGCAAAAATGAACTCTTGAATAACTAAAGGATAAAAAGAACAATATTGTTGGATTTGAAAAAAAAAAAGAAAAACATAAAATAAAAGAAATTTTAGTCCTACTATATACAAAGATGGTACTATTGGGATTATGCTCGATAGCAAGAGTGTAATAATGTATTTGACAATCTTTTCATATTAATAAAGTGATTTCTAGTTTAATAAATCTTATAGCATATATAGTTTCACTATTATAATTGTCAAAAGTAAATAAACATAAGGTCAAAAGACTATGAGAAAAGAAGAATTGTTCATACATCTAGATATGTACGAGGTAGACACAATTCTTTAGTTAGTCTTGAATAATATTCACAACTTAAGATAAAAGGTTGGGCACATTTATCTTGTTAAAGTTGTAGATTCTTTTGCTAGCATTTGAGTGGGATCAAATGTGTTATGATGAGTCTAAAATCATCAAAGTGTTGTGTCTTTGGGCAAAAAATATAGTGCACTGGGTGCATTGAATTGGATCTCAATGAAATACTTTATCTAGAAACGTCAATGGATCAATGTTTTCATTTGAAGACAATCGGAGAGTCTATCTCAATCCTGAGATAAATGATGGACTTATGGCTGTAAGTGTTATCATTCAAGTTATCAATGAGTACGATTATATAGCATAGTCTTCATTGAGTTGGATTAGGAGTCTTGGTTGAGGATAGAATTCCTTTTTGAAAATGTTTCCTAACCACCAAGTAAATCTACTTAAGGAAAGGATTCTTAACTACTAAGTAAATCCTTCTGAGGAAAGGATTTGTAATCCTAATCTATATCCTATGAAATTAGGCCAGCCCATGTATATATACAAAAGTTTAGAATTCCTTTTAGATAAGGATTCTTAACTACCAAATAAATCCACCTAAGGAACGGATTCTTGCCAACCAAGTAAATCCTTCTTAGGAAAGGATTTATGATCATATATATGTGTGTGTGTGCGTGTGTGTGTGTGTGTGTGTGTGTGATTTTTGGCCAGCCCTTGGATCCTTAGAGTAAAAATTTTGACAAACCTAAGTGTTTTCTAAGAGAGAATTTTGCTTGGCAAGATAGAATTCTGAGAAAGAAAAATTTAGTATTTTACTCTAGAAAAAATTCAATCAACTCTAAGATATAGGGTGTGGAATTCGACCAAGGAGAAAAGAGAAAAATAGAACGTTTTTATTTTTGATAGTATACTTGTATCCATTACATCAAAAGGGTTTTTGTACAAAATCAAATTGGGTTCACGAGAGTTTCAATCAAGTAGATTGATAATTCACAAGTGACTGGACGTTCTTGGATTTTTCTCTTAAAGGATATTTGTAACTAACAAAGAAAAGATTTTTTTTGTGTCTATCCTCAGGTATACAATTTAAAGAAAGGGAGCCCACACTCCTAGGTGATTCATGTTTACGATTGGATTGGAAGATCTTGCGGAATCAATTCGCCACTTGTTCAAGTGTAACGAGAAAAAGGTACGATATTTTTTATACGACAATTAATCTAGGGTTAAGGTTCTCGTTGCATAAAAGGGAAATTTTTTATTTATATGCAAACCCTAATTTTCTAATTTTCTAATTTTCTAATTTTCTCACGCTTCTGTTGCGTTTTGAACCGATTTTCCCTACAGGTACCTCAATTTCCATGATTCGGGATTAGATTGGTTCTTGGAAGCGAAACACTTCCTTGAACTCTTCTTTGTTATGCTCCCAATAAACCTTCACCCTTTGCCCATTTACCTTGAAGCGCTCTCCCTTTTCATTTTCCAATTCAATAGCTCCATGAGGAAAAACTTCTGTGTACGTGAAAGGACCTGTCCACCGGCTCTTAAGCTTACCCGGGAATAACTTCACTCTTAAGCTAAAAAGGAGTACTTTGTTACCAACCTTGATTTCCATGAATGCCAATCTCTTACCATGCCACCGCTTACTATTTTCCTTAAAAATTCTAGAGTTTTCATAGAATTCCATCCTCAACTCTTCCAGTTCACTCAATTGGAGGTACCTTTTCTTCCAGCTTCTGTCATATTCATGTTGAGTTGCTAGATTGCCCATCATGCTTTGTGCTCGAGCTCAAATGGCAGATGACAAGTCTTTCCATAGACTAGCCGAAAGGACGACATGTCGATAGGAGATTTATATGCCGTACGATATGCCCATAATGCATCATCTAGCTTATTGGACCAATCCTTTCTTGTGATTCCCACTATTTTCTCCAATATGCTTTTGATTTCCCTATTAGATACCTTGGCTTTTTCATTGGCTTAAGGATGATAGAGGGTGGTGACTTTATGCCTTATGCCATATCTCTTCAACAGTGCTTCAAAATTTTTGTTTTAGAAATGAGATCCTCCATCACTTACTACAACCTTTGGTGTACCTAATCGACTGAAAATATACTTCTTCAAAAACTTGGTTACATCTTTACCCTTACACATTGGGGTAGCTATTGCCTCAATCCACTTTGATACGTAGTCCACTGTAACTAATATGTACCTATTCCCGTATGAGACTAGGAATGGCCCCATGAAGTCTATGCCCCATACATCGAATGGCTCTATTCTAGCATGATGTTCATAGGCATTCCGTCTCTTTTTGTTTTGGTACCGGTTCTTTGACACCGGTCACATGCTTCTTCAAATTTTCTCGAGTCTTTGAATAATTTTGGCCACCAAAAATCGGAATGGAGGACTTCCTTACCGTCATTGAAGCACTAAAGTGGCCACCACACTCCTTAGAGTGATAATGCATCAAAATATCCGCTATTTCTTCATTGGGCATGCATTGGCGGATTACTCCATCTCCAAATGTTCTGAATAAGAGTGGCTCATCCTAGAAGAAGAACTTCTATTCAATGAAAAAATTTCTCTTTTGGTGCACATTCATGTTGGGTATCAATACCCCACTTGCTAGGTAGTTTACCATATCCGCAAAGCATGGCACTGAATGATCTTGTAGCTCAAAGAGCTGCTCATCTAGGAATTCTTCTCTTATGGGTACATCCACGCGCCCATTATCACTTTTTTCCAACCTAGAAAGGTGGTCCGCAACAAAATTCTCGGACCCTTGTTTATCTCTGATCTCGAGGTCAAACTCTTGAAGAAGTAGTATCCATCTGATGAGTCTTAGCTTGGCATCTTTCTTTTCCATAAGGTATTTGATGGCTGCATGGTCCGTGTAGACAATCACATTGGACCTAACTAAATCAGACCGGAACTTGTTAAAGGCAAACACAATTGTTAACAATTTCTTTTGTGATTGCATAGTAAACTTGTGCCTCATTCAATGTCTGACTTGCATAGTAGATGACATGTTGACGCTTCTCTTTTCTTTGACCCAGTACTGCCCCCACCACATAGTCACTTGCATCACACATCAATTCAAAAGGTAAGTCCCAATCTAGAGCCTTCATAATTGGGGCTGAGATGAGTTCCTTATTTAGCAACTCGAATGCCCTCTTGCATTCTTCATTAAACACAGACTTCACATCCTTCATCAAAAGGGAACACAAAGGCTTTGTAATCTATGAGAATTCCTTAATAATTATTCCATAAAAAACTGCATTTCCCAAAAAACTACGGACTCCCTTCACTGAAATCGGAGGTGGTTACTTTTCAATCACTTCTATTTTTGCAATATTCACCTCTATTCCTTTAGAAGATATTCTATGGCTTAGAACAATCCCTACCTTCACCATAAAATGACATTTTTCCCAATTTAGTACGAGGTTAGTATCCTCGCATCTTTCAATCACCGTCCCTAAGTTGTTCAAACACCCATCAAAAGATGACCCAAACATGAAGAAGTCATCCATGAAGACTTCTATAAAACGTTCCACCATGCCTGAAAAGATTTCCATCATATATCTCTGAAATGTGGTTGGGGCGTTACATAACTCAAACGGCATCCTCCTATAAGCAAAAGTTCCATATGGGCAAGTAAAAGTCATCTTCTCTTGATCCGCTGGGTCTATTGGTATTTGATTGTATCCGAAGTAACCATCTAAGAAGTAATAGTAATTATGCCCTGCTAACCTCTCCAACATTTGATCTATAAATGGCAAAGAAAAGTGGTCTTTTCTTTTTGCATTGTTGAGTTCCTGTAATCGATACACATTCTCTACCCTGTGACGGTTCGTGTTAGAATTAGCTCATTGTTCTCATTTGAGACGACCGTCATCCCACCTTTCTTGGGCACAACTTGTACCGAACTTACCCAAGATCTATCTGAAATAGGTTAGATTATACCCGCATCTAAAAGCTTTATTACCTCAGTTCTCACTACTTCTTCCATATTTGGATTCAACCTTCTTTGATGTTCCACTGTGGCTCTGAACTCATCCTCCATCCGAATCTTGTGCATGCAAAGTGAATGGTTAAATCCCATGATGTCTGAGATGGACCATCCTATCGCCTTCTTATGCTCTCTCAATACCCTCAACAATTTCTCTTCTTCTAATTTAGACAATAGAGCTGAAATTATAGCCGAAAGAGATTTTTATTCACCTAAGAAAGCATACCTCAAATGCTCGGGTAATTGCTTTAATTCCAGCTTGGAAGGTTCTTCTATAGATGGTAGACTTCTTGGCTTCTCTTCTCCAAAATCTTCATACTTCTTTCATCCCCAAAAGTTTACTACCGGTAAAGTGTTCAATTATGAAGCACACTCAGTGACCACTACGTCTTCATCCTCATCAGTCGTTCGAAGAATGACACAAGCTTCCATTGGCTCCTTAAAAGTTTGCTTCCTAACTAACTCTTCCACTATTGGTTCAAACACCTCCACCCACAGACAGTTCTCCACCTCTAACGCCCTCTTTCCCACCTTGGACATGTCAAAAACAACTTGCTCATCGCCTACCCTCAATGTCATCTTGTCATTCCTTACATCAATCAATGCTCCTACTGTCTTCAATATTTGTTTGCCAATAAGTAAGGGTATTTCTACATTCTCCTCCATCTCGAGTACCATAAATCCATTGGAAAATACAAATTTTCAACCTTAACTAAAACATCTTCCATGACTCCCTTCGGATACTTGATTGACCTATCAGCTAGTTGTAGGGTGATATGTGTGGGCTTTACTTCTCCAACACCTAATTTTTGAAAAACTGAGTATGGCATTAAGTTGATGCTCGCCCCTTGCATCGATCAACGCTTTCCCAAATTTTGATGTGCCAATGGAGCATGGAATGGTAAACTTCCCCGGATCCTTCAACTTGGGTGGGAGTTTGTTTGGCAAGATTGGACTGCATTTTTCTGTCAAAGCAACTGTCTCACATTTTTCCAATTTTCTCTTATTAGAAAGTAACTCCTTGAGGAATCTCACATAAGTAGGCATTTGGGAAAGTGCTTCAGCAAACGGGATGTTGATGTGAAGTTTTCTCTAAAAACTTGGCAAAATTATAAGCATCTTTGTGTTTCTTGAGTCTTTGTGGGTAATGTATGGGAGGAACATAGGCTTTAACTTGAGATGGTGAAGCTAGTTATTGAGTTGTATTAGGCATGTCTTTCATAACTACTTTCCTCTTCTCTTCCTTAACCTCGCTTTCTTCTATACCCTCTTCTTCTTCTTCTTCTTCACCTTTTACTTTACTCCTGCTAGAGCTCGTAGGTACTTCAACCTCCCTTCTAGGTCTCAATGTAATGGCCTTACAATTCTTTTTCGGGTTTATCAAGGTGTCATATGGTAGAGAGCCTTGTTGTCTTCCTTGTTGTTCTCTAGCCAATTGACTGATCTGTATCTCCAAGTTTCGAATTGAAGTAGTGGAATTTTGGCCTACTTGGTCGATCTTAGTGTCCAGCTTTCTCATGGCCAAGTCTTAAGACTCCATTCTCACATCAAGCTTGTTCATGTATTTAGTGAAAAGGTCTTCTAAAGTAGATTTCTTTTCTCGGTTTTAGAATCCAAGAGATTGGTTATGGAAATTTTATTGTTGTTAAGGTTGTTGGAATCCGAGGTGTTGTCTTTGGTTAAGATTTTGTTGAGGTTGGGGTTGATTATCCTTCCACGAGAGGTTGGGGTGATTTCTCCATCCTGGGTTATAGGTGTTTGAGTAAGGGTTATTGTTTGGGTTGGGAACTTGATTGTTGTTGTAAGGGACATTCCTGTTGTAGTTGACAAAGAAAACTTGCTCCATGGATCTAGATGCAAATGGGTTTCCCACTTGGCAATCCACTCTCTCGTGAGGCCTTGAACATAAATCACAATTCAGTATATTCACTTGGGTTACACTAGATCTTCTATTTGAGCTAGCATTACAGTCATTTGGTCGACTGCCAGCACACCGGGTGCTTTAGTTGGTGGTTTCCGGTCATCCCCCTAAAGCTATCTGCAACTGACATTTCTTCAATCAAATCATATGCCTTATCCACTTGCTTGTTCATCAAAAAACCACCCGCTGAAGCATCCACAAATTGGCGAGTGTCTAAGTTCATACCCCGGTGGAATTTCTGCATAACTGACCATTTTGGCATCCCATGAAAAGGACATTTCCTCAACAACTCCTTGTAGCTTTCCCATACCTCGTACAGTGATTTTGACTTGAATTGAGAAAACTCATGTATTTCATTCATTAATTGAGCTGCTCACCCCGGTGGGAAATATTTGATGAGACAAGCTTGAGCCAAGACATCCCATAATGCAATTGATGTCGGAGCCAATGAATCATATTTTAGGTTTTAGATTGTGTTGGCATTAATTCCATATCAAAATGATGTTTACCGTTAAAGATTTAGTTGTTTAAATTCATGATGATTCAAGCTTTAAAGAAGAAGGAACAACTAGTAAAAGCAAATTCAAAGTCATCAAAGAGAAAGGATGCAATATGGTTCTACAAAGGTATACTAAGACCTTATCTTTCTTTTACAAGGCTTAGGCACACACACACAATACATACATGTGTCCATGTATCATTGTGCACCATTATAGGCACACACATACTATTCATTCATATGTGTCTCTGCATCGTTGTGCACCAATGTATAACACATTCAAACACTTGAAGATGAATACTCATGCATTGGTATGGAAATAACATGTTTTGGAAAATGCATGATTGGAGACTATCTCTATATAGTTGCATTCTAGTCTAAATTGCGTTTGTATTTGTATATATTTGTATAACATAGATATTGAACTTGAATATAACCTTAAATCATTCTTGATTGAGTTCCGGTCATTTCGGTTACTCATACTATTGATTTCAAGTTCTGAGTCAAAAGATACTACATTTTAAACTCATGTTGCATACATTGTCTTCGTATTCGTATATCGACTCGAATTATTATTTTATGGGTTGAGTATCTTATATTCCTATGTCTGTGAGAGAGTTACGGTTCGTAATCCGTAAACATATTCGAATACTGAGTTCGAAGGTCGGAGAACTGTCGAAGAACCAGAGAGGAGTGCAAGGGAGTTGCACCATGGACAAAGGCCATCAATTGGTGCAAGCCCGAGATGGCGCGTGGCCATCTCGCCTACAACTCCTTGCTGCCATGAGATGCCCATGCGCCATCTTGAGGAAGCATTATCAAATGGGGCATTTTGGTCTTTTTGCTTCTATTCTTTCCCCTTCCTTTATATTTCCTTTCCCTCTCACATTTCATTCTAAGAAGAAATTTAAAACTTGATTGCAGAATTTTCTCTCTACATTTTCTCACCTTCCTAACACCATAACCTATTCATTTGAACTCTAATTTGAGTGATTCAAAATTGAGAGTGTTTGTCTCTTCATCCTCCATCTTTTCTGTGAAGGTTTGAATTTGTTTTATTGCTGTTTTTTGAGTCTAAACTCACAAAAACGGGACTGCACCAAAATCAACTAAGGTATTGTTTTTCTCTCAAATTTTTCTTTTAAGCATGGTCAATTACCTTGGGTTTTCTTCTTCAACATATATATGTGTCTTGTGATAGTTTGATTTGAGTTCTGAACTCATTTATAGCTAGATTGAGTTTCAATTGAAATTTCACATGTTGAGTTAGGTTTTGATTTTGCCTTTGTTTTCACATGTTTGGGATTGTATCGTGCTACCTTTGATTCTAGGACTATTTGATGATCTTTGTGAAAAATAGTTCCTCACATGTATTAGGCTCTCTTTGGCCGAAATCTCACAATGATACATGTGCTTGTGTTCTTTTGAGCTATTCAAGTGTTTTGTTGAATCTATGAATAGGAATATGATTTAGAACTTTAGCTTTAATCTAAATGACTTTGTCATATGATTTTAGCATGTTTTTGGTTTATGAGATTTAAACTTGATTATGTGTTAATTGAACATATCTTGTGATTCAAGTTTTAGATCTATGCATGTATCTAGGTTGTAATTAATGTTGTACATATCTTACATGATCTAGATGGATTAAACATGCATGATTGACTATACTACATTTTATTTGTGCATTCATGCTCATGTCTATTATTTTCCATAGGATGTGTTGATCATGACATTCTATGTTGCATGCTTGTTTGCGTTTTGCATTCATGATCACCTAGATGCCTTGTGAGAAGGAAGTCTTGACAATAGGTGTGAGACCTATATTGTTGAGCAAGAGAGTCTTGGCAAGAGGTGTGAGACCTCGGATTGTCAAGCAAAGAAGTCTTGACCAGAGTCGGGAGGACTCGGATAGTTGAGCAAAAAGTCTTGCGTCATGAGGATCTGGAAGGGTGAGCGAGGAAGTCTTGACTAGAGTCGGAAGGACTCAGATAGTTGAGCAAGAAATCTTGTCTAGGGTTGTGAGGATCCGGAAGGGTGAGCGAGGAAGTCTTGACAAAAAGGTGTGAGACCTCGGATTGTTGAGCAAGAGGGCGACATCTTCATGAGTAGGATATGAGGATAGTTTCTAGGTGAAGGGGTCACTTGAGAGATTGTACTTGTCTTATCTACTAGTGGATTTTGTTTACCGGTAGTTGCTAACCCGTGGATGTTTCTTCTTCGGAGGTTTATCACGTTATATCTTGTGTCAACTTTTCTCTATCCCTACCTCTCTTATATTTGTATTTGTTATTTGAATACTATGGATAGAACTCTTTATGTAATTTGACTTCCTTTCTATAATATAGATTGTGTATGTGTTACAATTACTTGTTTGTATCACACTATACTTGTTTTATATATTTATTAAGTATCTTTAATTGATATATATATTGTGATACAAGCAATCTAGAGGGACAAACTTTTGTTTGTTTCTAAGGGAGTCGAAAAAGGTGTCTAACCTATTCACCCCCCCTCTAGGTTAGCCTTGAACATTTAACCGTATTTGTATTTTCAATTGGTATCCGAGCAGGACACTAGATTGTACTTAGTGAGAGTCCAGGTGATACATTCACGGTTTTTGCAAAGCTTTTGATGTCATGGGTTTATAAGATGATGTAATGGTGGATGGAGCCTCAAATACTAGGGCACCATTACTTCGAGGCACTAACTATGGGTATTGGAAGTTGAGGATGAAAGCCTACATTGCTCTATTGATGAAAGGGCTTGGATGGTAGTAGAAGAAGGTTATAGTCCTCCTATAAAGGTTCAAGAGGATAGAACCATGATACTCAAGCCAAGGAGTGAATGGTAAACGAATGAGTTTGAGGTTGCTAAGTGGCATCATCGTGCTATGAATGCCATCTTTGGAGGAGTTGATGGGTATCAATTCTCCTACATCCAAAATCTTGAATCCGCAAAGGAAGCTTGGGATACTCTCCAAGTTACTAATGAAGGAATCTTAGCGGTAAAGAAATCAAGGCTTCAAATGTTGGCATCACAATTTGAAGGTTTAAGTATGGGTGAAGAAGAAAAGTTTGAAGACTTTTAATTCCGGCTTCTTGACATTGCTAACCAATATCAAGCACTTGGAGTACCTATCTCAAAAGAGCGTTTAAATTGGAAAATCCTTAGGTCTCTTCCTAAGGGATTTAAATCAAAGATGACGGCCATTGAGGAAAGCAAGGATGTGGATAGTATGAACATTGATGAGTTGAAAGGTCTCTTCAAACTTATGAGATGTGCTTGAAGACAAAGATTAAGAGTAAGGGAATTGCTCTCAATACTATTGAGGAGGAGAGTGATGATGAAAATGAAGAGATGACTCTTTTGGTTAGAAATTTCAAGAAGTTTCTAAAGAAGAATGCCAAGCCTAGAAGCAAGTCTTCTAAGGAAAAGGGAGTTAAGAAAACATCATCTTCAAGGAATGAGAAGAATAGTCAAGCCATGAACAAGAAAGATGTTCAATGCTACAATTGTCATTTAAAGTTCCCTCAAAACGTGTGAGTCTATAACCTGGAGGGGGGTGAAAAGGTTTTAATCGAATCAATTACCAATTTTTTGATTAATCAACATTAACACAAATTTCCTCGAATAAACAAGCATTCAATAAAATCGATTATGCTTAAAACAATAACAACACACAATATTTACGTGGAAACCCTCCAACTGGGAAAAACCATGGGCTGATATGTGCGTCACACTAGATCCTCAAATCCACTATTGAATGAAAGTTTACAACCTAGGTTGACCTCCTATCACACCCTCCAGTTACTAACCCTTTCACTCTACCCAACCGGCCTTAATAGTGATTCTTGATCTACTTTCTTGTGCACTAACCACTTAGTCACAAGACTTAACCTCAATGAAGAGTCAAACATAACCTAAGTGAATATGCAAGAATATTCAACATGCAAAAATGCTAGGTCAAGACATTCATGCTTATCTAGGATTAATAATGACAATTAAAGCAAATCCTAGATATCAATGTTCTAAATGAAAAGGCAAGACGAATTAGCTAGAAGGGTAAAATCGTCCTAAATGCTAGCTATCATGAAAGCATACATCTCAACCAACAAACAACTACTCAAGCATGTTATAAATGCAATAAAACTTAAAAGCATACAATCAATGAGCAATTAATGTTATTTATAGGTAAACATAGCCTAGTAATGTAACAACTAATTCTAGGCCAAGTAGAGACTACCTAGTCAATGAAAACAAGAAGAATCCATGCTTGGAAGATGTTAGATGCTCATGGATTGGTGGTTGGATGAGCCAAGATGAGTTCTTGGAAGCTCTCTCTCTCTTGGAGTTACTTTCCTTCTCAAAGATATGATTTTTTGGCTCATAAGCTCGAATGAAGGAGAAGATGATACATAAATATGAGCCCTAAATGAAACTACATCGTTTTGATAAAAACGGCCAGAAAATTTTATTGTGCGCTAGTGGAAAAGCGCATGGCAGTGGTGCATAACCTGCGATAAACCACTGGATAAGTAGAGTTGGTGTGGTGCGCATGACGACCATCGTATCACCAGCGATAGACCACTGGAAAGCTGTGCTGGTGTTGGCGCTAGTGAAGGTGCTACTCGAGTAGCACACTGCTCACTTCCTTCACACTCATACATAAATTATGCAAGAGAAAATAGGTGAAGGGAATGCATCATAATGCCTAACATGACATGACATTTAAATCACAAGATGCAATCAATTCAAACAAGCAAGAGATAACAACATTAGGCACAAAATCAAGATAATTAAGCACAAAAGCAAAGTGATCAAAAACATGCATGAGAGTGAGTGTGTGCACTAAATCTCTTCACCGAAGGTGAAGCAAGTGATTTTACCTTTGAAGTTTGAACGAGCACATGATCAATGATGACCTAACCGCCCTTACATGTTACCCAATTGTGGTTGTCAACGAAATGAGCCAATCAAAACCGAGGAACTTAGAATCCCCATCTTTGGCTATTTCATGACAAAACCACCACTCACAATTCAACCTCACAAAATAACAAAGAAAAAAAAAACAGAGGTCAACAAAGTGTTTCTACATTACAAAGAGATGCCTAAAAAACTAGATCTTCAAGTCATCCATCTCTTTTAGAATCAACATCCCTACAAAACAAAATAACTACACTTTCCAAGACAAGTGTATGTGCGGTGATCAAAGACATAAAAACAATAGCAATTTGCAAACAATAGAAACAAGCAACATGCATCAACAATGCAAATGCAAATGCTCCCCCTAAATACTCAACTCAACAATGCAAATGCAAATGCTCCCTCTAAATACTCAACTCCCCCTAACTCAACTTCCTATAAATCTACACTACTCCCCATTTTTGTCATGAGATAGACAAAGGAGTATCCCATTAAGAAGGCATTAGCAAGGAGAGCTTATGGCACAAGACATATGCATAATCATATAACCAAATTTATGCAACTTAATTAAGAGAAGAGAAACAAGGAGTTTTATTAAAAAAATGTGTGAACGAATGCTTTGCATACAAGACAAGTTGTATTCAAGATCAAAACATGGTATTTGGCAAAGCAAAATGACAAGGGTTTCCAAGAGAATTCAAACCAATTTCACCCTTTGTCATGGAGTAAGCAAGATATAGACAGTAAAAAAAATTCATTTTAAGAACAACTATATTAAACTTTACAAGCAAAACAAGACATGAACGACTATTACGCCTTTTTCGATTTTTCCGGGTGGAATGCCCGTATGATAGTAGCCTTGTTTGACAAGTACAGAGAGAAAGACTTTTGGATTGTAAAATCCTTGAAATGGATACAAGATCCTTATTGATTGAAGTCTCATAATTGCTTTCACACATAAATTTTGCATTCATTTTAGAGCATTCAAAAAATCTCATCATGCATATCAATTTAAAGCATGTCATATGAATAATCAACATGTCATGGAAATCAATTCTAGGTCATTTAAAATGTACTTCCCAATCAATTCTCCTATTCCAAAAATGCATGTTTGGTCATAAAAAAGACATGGATTGCATGTAAAGCAAAGTTGCACACTTATTAAAAAAAAGATGTACAACTAATCATCTTAAGCAATTAATAAAGAAGCATAAATATTATCAATGAGCACAATGCAATGTCAATTTGCTCTCTTTGCTTGAGCTCCCCATATGGGGTCAATCAAAAACTAGTCAATAGGGGATATGAGTCCCTATAGACTTACCAAGTCCATTTGACCTAGGTGAGCTTATGGGTGAAACCTTAGCACAATGGCATGTGGGTTCATCTTTTCTAATCCACTTAGGTGACACATTGTCATTCCTAGTGGTCAAGATCATCATATTACTCCTAGGATCATTAACACTAGCTTTCCTAGGCACATGCATATTGGCTCTGCCCCTTTTTCTTTCAATCATGCTCTTAGTTCTACACATGTTAATGTACTTGAAGCAATTTGGTCTAATATGACCATCAACACAACAAAAATGACATGAAGGAATAAAATGAGGGGTTTCCCATGTATTTGAGCTTTCCTTTGGTGTGGTATTAATTCTCTTCTCCCTTGTTGTTGAGTTAGAGAAGGTTGCTTCCTCTGTTGAGCATGCAGGAAATGCTTCTTGGCTTGATGACTTTTAGTTTAAGGGATAGTTGCTTGAAGTGCTCTCATTGGTTGAGCTTGAACTTGACTTCTTGGTGCCATCTTGACTTGGAAATTTCTTGAACACTCTCCTAGTTCAATTTTCTTCTTAGGATGAAATGGAGGAAAAGGTTCTTTGAAGTCTAAGCTCTTAACAAATATCGTCTTGCTAGGAGTTTAGGTCTCCTTGTTATCTTCAAACCCTAGACCTCTCTTGTCACTTGGCTTCTTGCCAACTCCCAACATATGGTCAAGCTTCTCTATACTCGAAGTCATCTTAGCAATCAACTCTCTAGCTTCTCTAATCTCCTCCTTCAAGCTTTCTTCCACTTTTCTTCCATTTTTCACTTTCTCACTTAAGTGAGTCACTTTGATTGATAGCTTGAGGTTCTCTTCCTTTAGCTTTGGAACCTCTTTCTTCATATTCAATCTTGAGCTTCGAAAATGCTCAATAAACCCTTCAAGGTTCATACTCTCTACATTTCCATTTGCAGAGTGAGATGAAGAACTCTTATCATTAGAGTCATTAATAGTGTCACTTGTTACCGTGATGGCATCATCAACATAAGTAGCTTCACTTATCACTCTCTTAGCTACTTTTTCATCTACTCCTTTTTCAAGGTCACTACTTAAGGCTTTGTTTCTTTTTTCTACATCTTTCATAAAGGAGGCTCCAAAAACCATGTAGTTAAGAATAACCTCTTCATCACTTGAGGAATCTTCTTCACTTCCACTCTCACTTGATAAGGCAGCCGCCACTTTTCCTTTCTTCTTCTTCTTATTCGAATTAGTACACTTGGTGGCTATATGACCAAACCCACTACATTCATAGCATCAAATGCCTTTTCTTATAGGCTTCTCTTGCCTTGGATCAATCTTCTTCTTTCAGTCATTCCTGTGAAGTTTCATACACTTCTTGAATTTCTTCACAATAAGAGCCATCTCCTCATCTGAGTCATCTTTCTCCATCTTTACTTTGGATGTCTTCAAAGCTATGTTCTTTTTCATCTTAGAAGATGTAGGTGTAGAAGTCCACCTAGAATCATAGGCTAGAAGCCTTCCAATCACTTCACTCGGCTTCATAGTCTTGTAGTTGCTATTTTCTTCCAGTTCCGTCACCTCGGACTCAAATCTCTTGGGGAGTGACCTCATGATCTTTTGCTTGATCCTTCTCCCCAAACATGGGTTACCGAGTTGATGGCTTTAATTTACGATGTCCATCAAATTCACTTGGAAGTCATTAAAGCACTCATCCTCTTCCATCCGAATTGTCTCAAATTGCATTTGAAGGACTTGAAGCTTGGAGTCCTTGACCACTTTGCTTCTTTCATGAGCCGTTTGTAAAATCTCCCAAGCCTCCTTTGCATGCCTAGTATTTTGAACCAACTTGTATTTATTGTCATCCATGGCGCATAAGATGGCATGCATTTCCTTGTTGTTCCACTTGGAAGCTTCAAATTATTGTGTGCTCCATTGAGACTTAGGCTTTGGAACCTCATCTCCTTCTTCTGTGGTCATTGTTGGAGGAGTGTAGCCATCTTTAACTGAGATCCATGCACGGTCATCTATTTGGCAAATATAAGCCTCCATCTTGCCTTTCCATGAGGCGTAATTATCACCCTTAAGCAAATGTGGTCTTAAGCTTGAAGCTCACTCTTTACTCATCACAAGCCCACTTATAGTGTTTGGGCTATAAATGAGATGCAAATGAAATGTAAAAACAACCGAGAAAAATCAAACAATCAAAATGCACCAAGCAAGATGCACAGAGCATGGATCACCTAAGTATATCTAGGCACCTGCTCTGATACCAATTGAAAGGTCTCTCAAAACGTGTGTATCTATAACCTAGAGAAGGGGTGGAGGTGAATAGGTTTTAATCGAATCAATTACTGATTTTTTGATTAATCAACATTAACACAAATTGCCCCGAATAAACAAGCATTCAACAAAATCAATAATGCTTAAAACAATAACAACACACAATATTTATGTGGAAACCCTCCAATAGGGAAAAAACCACAGGCTGATATATGCGCCACACTAGATCCTCAAATCCACTATTAAATGAAAGTTTACAACCTAGGTTGACCTCCTGTCAGACCC
Source organism: Dipteronia dyeriana (assembly GCA_032871835.1). NCBI lineage: Eukaryota > Viridiplantae > Streptophyta > Magnoliopsida > Sapindales > Sapindaceae > Dipteronia > Dipteronia dyeriana. The sequence continues at coordinate 41,993,904 of CM065297.1, forward strand.
TTCAAATATTAACCCTTTCACTCTACCTAACGGGCCTTAATAGTGATTCTTGATCTACTTGCTTATGCACTAACCACTTAGTCACAAGACTTAACCTCAATGAAGAGTCAAACACAACCTAAGTGAATATGCAAGATTATTCAACATGCAAAAATGCTAGATCAAGACATTCATGCTTATCTAGGATTAATAATAACAATTAAAGCAAATCCTAGATATCAATGTTCTAAATGCAAAAGCAAGAAGAATTAGCTAGAAGGGTAAAATCGTCCTAAATGCTAGCTATCATGAAAGCATACATCTCAACCAACAAACAACTACTCAATCATGTTATAAATGCAATAAAACTTAAAAGCATACAACCAATGAGTAATTAATGCTATTTCTAGGTAAACATAGCCTAGTAATGAAACAATTAATTCTAGGTCATGTAGAGATTACCTAGTCAATGAAAACAAGAAGAATCCATGCTTGAAAGATGGAAGAAGATGTTAGATGCTCATGGATTGATGGTTGGATAAGATAAGATAAGTTCTTGGAAGCTCTCTCTCTCTAGGAGTTACTTTCCCTCTCAAAGATATGATTTTTGGCTCATAAGCTCCAATTAAGAAGAAGATGATACATAAATATGAGCCCCAAATGAAACTATGTCGTTTTGACAAAAATGCACAGAAAATTGCATTGTGCGCTAGTGGTGGCACTGGTCGAGTAGCGCACCATTAGCGCACAGCCTAATTTTTATGTTAGGCACTAGTGGAGAAGCACAGGGTAGTGGCGCACAACCAGCGACAAACATTTGGACAAGTAGCACTGGTATGGTGCCATGACGACCAGCGCACCACCAGTGATAGACCAATGAAAAGCTGCGCTGGTGAAGGCGCTACTCGAGTAGCACACCGCTCACTTCCTTCACACTCATACACAAATTATGCAAGAAAAAGAGGTGAAGGGAATGCATCCTAATGCCTAACATGACATGACATTTAAATCACAATATCTAATCAATTCAAACAAGCAAGAGATAACAACATTAGGCACACAATCAAGACAATTAAGCACAAATGCAAAGTGATCAATAACATGCATGAGAGTGAGTGTGTGCACTAAATCTCTTCACTGAAGGTTAAGCAAGTGATTTTACCTTTGAAGTTTGAAAGAGCACTTGAGCAATGATGACCTAACCGCCCTTACATATTAAACCCAAAATGTGGTTGTCAACGAAATGAGCCAATCAAAACCGAGGAACTTACAGTCATGGTTTTGATCACTTTGCTAGTGAGTGCACTAAGAAGCCATCTAAGAAAGAGAAGAAAGGTAAAGTGTTGGCAGCTACTTGGAGTGAGGATAACTCTAGTGATAATGAGAGCTCTAGTAGTGAGTTTTCAAGTGGTGAAGAGTTGGTGAGCAACTTTGTAGCTCTAACGGCTTATCATTCTCAACTAGATGATGATGGTACAATATCTTTGAAAAAGAACTTTGATGCAAATCATCATGGAAGCTCTAGTTCCATTCCTACTAATCTTGAGATAAGGAGATTAAACTTCAACTTGAACATGCTAAGGATTTGAAAGTTGAAAAACATGATAATTTTGCTAAGCATGAAAAAACATTTTGGAGTAGAAAGAAAACTAATCTTGTTCAACTTGACAAAGCTTGTGTTGACAAAGCTTGTGTTGACAATATTAAGGAAAAGTGTGTTAATGATATTCTTGCTAATCAAGTCATTGTAAGACTTTACTCTAGATTTAACATTGTTGTCAAGGATGATATTGGAAATGTTTATGTTGGTATACCCAAGAACAAGTGGTTCAAGGGTGAGTGCTCTTATCACTAATATAAGAAGTACATGTGAGATAGCTTTGAGGCGATATATCAATTGTGTTGAGAATTCTTGCTTGCTATCTTTGAATACTCCATGTATTGATATGAACCTGGTTATCTCACATTATGTTTGTTATGATGGTCAAAATTTATTGATTAACTTTAGAGAAGTTCTATTGATATATGTGTAGATTGAGTTGAGATATTATGCTTTTTATACTCTTGTTGTGAAACATCGTCACCTTGGTGTAATGAGGACATTCAAGGCAAGAGTGCTCATAAAAATGGCGGAAGTATGATATTTGGTGAATATAATGTGCAAAAAGGTATCTCTATACTCTAATGCATGTTCTCTTAGATATTCATCTTTTGACTCAATTTTTTGATATACATCTCATAGCATGTCATATTAGAGAATTTTGTATAGCATAAATATGGTTTTGATTGACATTTGCAATTTTAGGATCTAATAGTGATATTGTTCACATTGATCTTAATTTTGATGATTGTTTGTGTATAGTATATTGAGTGGCATTACTTTTGAAAATATGAGCTTCTTATTCTATGAAAGCTACTCATTAAAGAAGTAATGATCTTGAATAAGTCGCAACATATTGCTCTTAGATCATGTGCTTATGAGCCATAAAATCTTGGTTTTCAAAAATTGCACCCAGCTTCTCTTATATGTTTTGATAGTAGGTTGAGTTTACTAATATGTAAACATTGGATACACCTTGAAGTGTTTGTGCTTAAGTACATTTAAAATGGCCTATGGTTAGTATCCATTTTGCTTCGACAAATACATCAAACTCAACGAGCACCTTCATGGAAAGGGCTACACACATTGGTTGTGAAAGGTACCCAATGTAGGAAAGAGTTACACCATTGTGATGAGTGAAAGCCACCATGAAGTTAATTTTGTTTATGTTAAAAAAATGGAAAAATCAAAGAAGTTGTAAAGTCCTCATTTGTTGATTGGCTTATTTCGTGAACAAATCACTTTTTTGGATGTAAGGGTAGCTTAGGCTCTCAAGACCTCAAGAAGAGAAGCACCAAAGGTAAAATTCTTGTGCTTACTTGCATTAAAGAGATAGTTGCACACACTCACAAATTCATGCATAATTATTATTCATATATGTTGAGTGCTTATACTTGTGTGCATTTTGATTTAAATGACTATTTTTTAATTATTTGCATCTTGTAATTAAAGTTTTATGTCATGCTAGACATTAGAATAGGATGCACTTTCATCACTCTTGAACTTGTTGATTTTATGTGTTTGAGTGTTGAAAGAATAGGTTTTGCGCTGGTGGTGCGCTACTCAACTAGCTCACTTCACCAGCGTAACTTTCCAGTGGATCATCGCATGTGTTGCGCCACTGAGTTACTCCATTGCACCCGCGTATAGTAGGAAAAATGGGCAGTGTGCTGGCGGTGAGCTACTCGACTAGCGTAACCCCACCAGTGCAACATTCCAATGGATTGTCGCATGTGTTGCGCCACTGGGCTGCGCCACTCGTCCAGCACCTATTGTAAAATTAGGTTATGCGCTGGTGGTGCGCTACTCGACCAACACACATCACCAGCGCACATAGAGGAAGCTGGCACATTTTTTCCAAAACGACCTCACTTTGTTTGGATCTCATATATATATAACTCTTTGGTTTTAGGTCATGCAAGTTTCAGAACTTCATATCTTTTCCTTAGAACACATTTCAAAGGAAAAACTCTTCCAAGAACTCATCTTTAAACACTTAAAGCATTCCCATGTGCATAAAAACTTCATCTTTCATCATCCAAGTTCATTTAGAGTGCATTAATGGATAGGGTTGCTTCATCACATCTTGTTTGGTAAGTTCTTCACTATCGTCTTACAAGTTAAGTGTTTTGCTTGCTAAGCCATCTATTTAATTGTTTGTATGCTCTTAGAACTTATTCTAGATACAAATTAGAGATTGTTGTGATGACATGATTGAGTGTTGTATTGTGATAGCTAGGATTGTTGTTATTGGTAACTTCTTGCTAAATCTATATGCTTTGCATTTAGATATTGTTTAGGACTCATTGATTGCATTTAGTGATTGCATTATAGTGCTTGCCATGCTTATTGACAACATGTGTTGATTTGGCTTTTATGATAGATTCATAGGATTGCTTGTTCTATGTTTAGCTAAGCTTTATGACATGTCATTTAGCTCTTGATATCTAGGATTTCATTTATTGCCATCTCATAATCCTAGATAAGCATATAAGGTACCCTTGCCTTGTTTGTTGTTTGAATATCATCATATATGCACATAGGGTGTTTATCTTTTCATTGAAGAGAAGTAAGTCTTGCGCTGCATCCGGGAGTAGGTTGCTTCAAGCGTAAGCAATTTGGACTAGGTCCATTTAATACTGGGATTAAGTAGTGGTAGTGGGTTATATACCAGGAGTAGGTTGTAACGCCTCTATCATCAGTGGATTTTTTGTTCGAGTGTGGCGCACTTAACAGCCCGTGGTTTTTCCCATTTGGAGGGTTTCCATGTATATCTCAAGTGTCGTTATTATTTCCGCACTTTTTACACTTGTGATATTATTATGACTAGTTAGGGGTATTTTCGTCTAATTGACCATTAACAAAAATTGGGTAGAATTTGATTAAAATCTATTCACCCCCCCCCCCCTCTAGATTAATATTAAACACACCATAATATTTGTTTCAATTAGTATCAGATCGGGTTCCTAGACATACATAGTTGATCCTTGCTTATCTTGGTGTGTGTTGCATTTTTTGTGTATATTGATCATTCATACATTTGCATTCATATCATTCATTCATTAAACACAATGAGTGGAAACGGTGGCAACGAGGGAGCTTCTAGCGCTAGACCTCCACTTCTCACCGGTCTGAATTATGCCTCTTGGAAAGGCAAGATGGAGTCATATATTTGCCAAATTCATGACAGGGCATGGATGGCGGTTGAAGATGGCTACACTCAACCCATGATGACTCTTACAGATGGAATAGATGATGTACTCAAGCCAAAGGCACAGTGGAATGAACAAGAGTTTGAGGCATCGAAGTGGAATATGAAGGCAATGCATGCCATCTTATGTGCAATGGATGAGAACCAGTACAAGTTGGTTCAAAATACTAGGATAGCTAAGGAGGCATGGGATATCCTAGAAGTTGCACATGAGGGAACAGATGTGGTTAAGGAGTCAAAGCTTCAAGTTCTCCAAACACAATTTGAACTAATCAAGATGGATGAGAACGAGTGCTTCAATAACTTTTAAGTGAGGTTGATGGACATTGTGAATCAAATCATCAACTTGATGATCCTTATTCAGATAAGAGAATCAAGAAAAATATTATGAGATCTCTACTTAAAAGATTTGAGTCTAAGGTGACTGCTTTAAAAGAGAACAGTGCTTACATGGATATGAAGTGATTGAGAGGCTACTAGCTTATGAATCTATAAAGGGTCTTACCACCACATCTCCTAAAAAGCAAAAGGGAATTGCTTTGAAAGCCTCTAAAGTTGAGAAGGAGGAAAGTAATGACTCAGATGAGGAAATGGCTTTACTAATGAGGAAGTTCAAGAAATTCTACAAGTCCAAGAGGAAAGGTTTCGGATCCAAGGGACAAGACTTGAAGAAAAAGACTCCTTTCAAGAAGCTTGAGCCTGGGGAAGAAAAGACCGAAAGGAAAGAGGTCGATGCTATTAATGTGGTGGGATAGGTCACTTTGCCCTCGAATGTGCTAACTCAAAGAAGAAGAAGAAAGGAAAGGTGGTGGCCACCTCATCAATTGATAGTGGAAGTGATAACTTCAATGAAGGAGATGATTCTTCTAGTGATAAAGAGATTATTCTTAACTACACGGCTTTTGGAGCCTCCTTTGTGGAAGATGTAGAAAAAGGCAACAAGGCCTTAGTTTGCAACCTTAAAGAAGGATGTGATGAAAAAGTAGCTAAGAGAGTGATAAGTGAAGCTACTTATACTGATGATGCCATCATGGCAACAAGTGACACTAGTGATAACTCTAGTGATAAGAGTTCTTCATCTCACTCTACAAATGGAAATGTAGAGAGTATGAACCTTGAAGGGTTCATTAAGCATTTTCAAAGCTCAAGGTTGAGTATGAAGAAAGAGGTTCAGAAACTAAAGAAAGAAAACCTCAAGCTATCAACCGAAGTGACTCACTTAAGTGAGAAAGTGAAGAATGGAAGAAAAGTGGGAGAAAGCTTGAAGGAGGAGCTTAGAGAAGCTAGAGAGTTGATTGCTAAGATGACTTCGAGTACGGAGAAGTTTGACCATATATTGGGAGCTGGGAAGAAGCCAAGTGAAAAGAGAGGTCTAGGGTTTGAAGATGACAAGGAGACCTCAACTCCTAGAAAGATGATATTTGTCAAGAGCTTGGACTTCAAAGAACCTCTTCCTCCACTTCATCCTAAGAAGAAAATTGAATTAGGAGAGTGTTCTAGAAATGTCCAAGTCAAGATGGCACCAAGAAGTCAAGCTCAACCAATGAGAACACTTCAAGCAACTATCCCTTAAACTAAAAGCCATCAAGCCAAGAAGCATTTCCCACATGCTCAATAAAGGAAGCAATCTTCTCCAACTCAACAACAAGGGAGAGAAGAATCAATACCACACCAAAGGAAAGCTCAAAGACATGGGAAAGCACTTTTGTCCTCACAAAGGAATGGTATGACCCCTCATTTTATTCCTTCATGTCATTTTTGTTGTGTTGATTGTCATATTAGACCAAATTGCTTTAAGTACATTAACATGTGTAGAACTAAGAGCATGATTGAAAGAAAAAGCGGTAAAGCCTATATGTATGAGCCTAGGAAAGCAATTGTTAATGATCAGGCGTAATATGATGATCTTGACCACTAGGAATGACAATGTGTCACATAAGTGGATTAAAAAAGATGAACCCACTTGTCATTGTGCTAAGTTTTCACCTATAAGCTTAACTAGTTCCAATGGATTTAGTAGATCTATTGGGATTTGTCACATGGAGTGATGAGTTGTGGTTTTTGACCCCATAAGGGGAACTTAAGCAAAGAGAGCTATTGTATACTTGTTGCATGCAATTTTTTTTTAAAAATATTATGCTCCTTTATTGATTGCTTGAGTAGCCTGGTTGCACTTATACTTTAATATATTGTATTTTCTTCAATAAGTGTGAACTTTGCTTTGATTACAATCCATGTCATATTTATGTTCAAACATGCATTTTTGGACTAGGAGATCTACATAGGAAGTACATATTGAATGACCTATAATTATCTCTATGACATGATGATTCTTTAATGACATGCTAATGAAAAATGATAAAACATGAATTGATGATTGCAATTGTTGAACGTAAAATATTGTGTGAAAAGAAGCTAGTGAGACTAAAATGTTGCATCAATGTCTCTCCTTCTTTATTAGTTAAACATGGCTACTATCATACGGGTATCCTCCCAGAAAAATCAAATAGGGTGAAAAGTTTCTCATGGCATGTTTAGCTTATAAAGTTGGATATAGTGCCATTAAATTTTGATATCTATAAAAACTCTATATCCTTGCTTCTCTCATGACAAATGTTGAAATTGGTTTGAATTATATTGGAAACCTTGTCATTTGCTTTGCCAAATACCATTGTTTTTGGACTTGAATGCAACATGTCTTGTATGCAAAGCATTTTTTATTCACACATTTTCTTCAAATTAATCTCCTTGCTTCTCTCCTATTAATTGAGTTGCATAAATGTGGCTTATATAATTATGCAACAATTATGTATGCTCCTTTCTTTCTTTGCTTTGAGTGACCTGGTTGGGGACTTCTCCTTTGCGTATATCATGACCAAAATGGGGAGTAGCATTGACCTAGCATTGTGGTGTTAATGGAGTAGCATGTGTTAGCTTTAAGGGGAGTAATACTTGTTTTAGGGGGAGATTACATTTAGAGGGAGTAACACTTTAAGGGGGAGCATTGCATGATGTGGTGCATTTCTCATATTCCTATATGCAAATGTTTTTGTTTTATATCCACTTGATAATCTCACATGCACTTGGTTTGGAAAGTGTACTTGTTGTTTGCCTTGTGTGTAGGGTTGATGGTTCTACAAGAGATTGAAGATTTGAAGTTTTTTTTTACGTTTATCTCTTTGTAATGTAGAATATCTTCCTGGTGTTTTATTTTGTTTTGTGAGGATCAATGTGAGTGATGGTTTTGTCACGAAATAGCCAAAGGGGGAGATTGTAAAGTCCTCATTTGTTGATTGGCTTATTTTGTGAACAAATCACATTTTTGGGGTATTATATAAGGGTAGCTTAGGCTCTCAAGACCTCAAGAGGAGAAGCACCAAAGGTAAAATTCTTGTGCTTACTTGCTTTGAAGAGATAGTTGCACACACACAAAATCATGCATAATTCTTATTCATATACGTTTAGTGTTTATACCTGTGTTCATTTTGATTTAAATGACTTTGGTTGATTTATTTGCATCTTGTAATTAAAGTTTATTGTCATGCCAGGCATTAGAATAGGATGCACTTTCATCACTCTTGAACTTGTTGATTTTATGTGTTTGAGTGTTGAAAGAATAGGCTTTGCGCTACTCGACCAACGCACCTCACCGGCGTAACTTTCCAGTGGATCATAGCATGTGTTACGCCACTGCACCCATGCATAGTAGGAAAAATGTGCAGTGAACTGGTGGTGCGCTACTCGACTAGCGCAGCCCCACCAGCGCAACATTCCAGTGGATTGTCACATCTGTTACGCCACTGGGCTGCGCCACTTGTCCAGCGCCTATTGTAAAATTAGGTTGTGCGCTGGTGGTGCGATACTCGACCAGCGCACGTCACCAGCGCACATAGAGGAAGCTGGAACGTTTTTTCCAAAATGACCTCACTCTGTTTGGATCTCATATATATGTAACTCTTTTGTTTAAGGTCGTGCAAGAGTTCAGAACATCATATATTTTCCTTAGAACACATTTCAAAGGAAAAACTCTTCCAAGAACTCATCTTTTAGCACTCAAAGCATTCCCATGTGGATAAAAACTTCATCTTGCATCATCTAAGTTCATTTAGAGTGTTGTATTATGATAGCTAAGATTGTTGTTATTTATAACTTCTAGCTAAATCTCTATGCTTTGCATTTAGATATTGTTTAGGACTCATTGATTGCATTTAGTGATTGCAATATAGTCCTTGTCATGCTTAATGATAACATGTGTTGATTTGACTTTTATGATAGCTTCATAGGATTGCTTGTTCTATGTTTAGCTACGCTTTATGACATGTCATTTAGCTCTTGATATCTAGGATTGCATTTATTGCCATCTCATAATCCTAGATAAGCATATAAGGTACCCTAGCCTTGTTAATTGTTTGAATATCATCATATATTCACATAGGGTGTTTATCTCTTCATTGAAGAGAAGTAAGTCTTGTGTTGCATCCAGGAGTAGGTTGCTTCAAGCGTAAGCAAATTTGACTAGGTCCACTTAATACCGGGATTAGGTAGTGGTAGTGGGTTATATACCGGGAGTAGGTTGTAACGCCTCTATCATCAGTGGATTCGTTGTTCGAGTGTGGCGCACTTAACAGCCTGTGGTTTTTCCCATTTGGAGGGTTTCCACGTATATCTCATGTGTCGTTATTATTTCCGCACTTATTACACTTGTGATATTATTATGACTAGTTAGGGGTATTTTTATCTAGTTGACCATTAACGAAAATTGGGTAGAATCTGATTAAAATTTATTCACCCCCCCCCCCCCCCCCCCCTCTAGATTAATATTAAACACACTATAATATTTGTTTCAGAAGTGTTGAAATGGAATCATGAAAAGAAAAAAAAATTATGTGATTCAAAGCCTAAAAAGAAAAGGAGGAAGGCTTAAAAAGGAGTATAGTTGAAAATCAAATGAGCTCGAGTTGAAAAATAGAAATGGGATGACCAACCACACGCACACACACGCTCATATGTTGAAATCTATTCTTTTAAAAGCAACAAATTTAGGATGTTAATCGGTTTGACTTTTTATGGAAAAAGCTTAAGATAAATAGTTGTTGGAAATTGTTCGCATGTTGATTATCAAACTACTTCTTGATATATATTTGAATCATATCTCTCACACACACACTTTGTTTATGAGTATGATGATATTTTAGCAATTGTTGAAGAATTACGAGAGAACTTGAAAAATCTTTGTGTATCTCTCTTAGCATATGAAGCTTATTTTGTTGATATTTCTTCAAATTGCTTGAATGTGTGATTGTGTGAACATCTTTGTGAACTTTATGCTATCATTGATTTTAGTTATAGCATTTATAAAGGGGGAGCATTGTATGCTAGACATTGTTCTCTTTTATGATATGTTCACATGCTTCATTTTGTTACATGTTGGCATATTTTGACTTAATGATACTTGTAAGATATTACTCACTATCTTTGTCTTGCATGATGATTCATTCTTAAGTCATATGTCTTTGTTTTTATATCTTTGTGACTAATATGCTTGTTTTCTCTTTCACTCACTTTTGTTGTATGTATATAGCATCTTATAACATAACAACAAATGGGAAGAACTAAGATTACCGGAAGTGGAAATCAATTGAATCCCATTGTGAAAGCCAAGTCTACCTCAAAAGGATCCAAAGCTTCAAGGATAAAAGATTTAGCGATCTTTGTTAGGTTTTAGATTTGTGTTGGCTTGATTCCATAACAAAACTTCATTTCTTTGTAATGCTTAGTTGCTTAAGTGGTTCGTAAAGATAAGAGCTTTAAGGAAGAAAAGCAACTTCTCATGATGCAAAGTTAGTCTTTAAGAGGATTGGTACTATTCTTGGATGCTAAGGTATCGAGATTCTTCTTCCTCTTGCAAGGCGTAAGCGCGTTCACATACAATTCATTCATATGTGTCCCTGCTTAGTTGTGCATCATTAAATGCTCACACACACAATTCATTCATATGTGTCCCTACTTAGTTGTGCATCATTAAATGTGCACACACACACAATTCATACATTTGTGTCCCTGCATCGTAGCGCATCATTTGGTATAACATATTTACACACTTGAAGTTGAATGCTCATGCATTTGGTATGAAAGTAACTTGTTTTGGAAAATGGATGATTGGAGACTATCTCTATGTAGTTTGCATTCTTGTATAAAAAGTGTTTGTTTTTTTATTGTTTGTATAACATGGATCTTGGACTTGATTTTAGTCTTAAATCATTCTTGATTGAGTTACGGTCATTTTGGTTACTCATACTATTGATTTCATGTTCTAAGTCAAAAGATACTACACTTTCAACTCATGTTGCATACATTGTCTTCATCTTCATATATCGAGTCGAATTCTTATTTTTAGGGTTGATTATCTTATATTTCCATGACTGTTAGGGATTCCTGGTTCATAATCTTCAAACGGATTAGAATTCAGAGTTCGAAGGCCAAAGAACGGTCGAAGAAAGCGAGAGGAGCGCAAGGGAAGAGGTGCATCACTTCGCACCATCCCGAGATAGCGTGTGGCCATCTCTGCCCCAAAGTTGCTCTGCCCCGAGATGCACACATGCCATCTCAAGGAGGCACTAAATAATTGGCGATTTTTGGTCTTTTGGTTGTTCTCTCTTTAAAACCTCTCATTCCCTCTCATTCAATAACAAGTTAAGAAAAACGAATTTGAAGAACAAGTGCATAATTTTTCTCTCAACATTTTGATTTTTGTTTTTGTGATAACTTCTTCATTTTAACTCCGAATCACTTGATTCAAAAATCGATTTCGGGTGTCTTGTAGATTTCTACAAACCCAAAGTATTTTCAGAACCAATGAATAACTAGATATTTCGTTGTGACCAGATATTCAGTTCGTCATTTTCATCATTGTTGGTAAAATCATCTTCTTCTTAGTTTTCTTCTTAGATCTTCTTATTGATTGATGCTATTTGATTATGAAGCATGACTAGGATGATTTTGATATCATTTTGTGGATTGTTGAATTGATTTTCAAGTTTAGCTAGATTTGTGACAAGTTGATTGATTTGGCTAAACTTGATAAACATGAAATTACTTCTAGAAATCTTTTGCTCTTATGCTTGATTGACTATTTCTAGATCTAATTTCATTTTCTATGAACTAGGTTGTGTTTCAATTGGTGTCTATATTCTCATATCTATGTTCTTAGTTGATAACATGCTTAGGTTGCCTAGATACATTTTGTGATTGTTCTTTGAAAGCATAATCTAGCTATCTAGTTGCATGTCCATAGAATTTGTTGATCATCATTTTCTATGTTGAGTGCTTGTTTGCGTTTTGCATTCATGATCACTTAGATGCCTTGTGAAGAGGTAGAAAGTCTCATATCTTAGAGTGATTCTTTGATTTGAGAAATTGGAAGTCTTAGCTAGAGTCGGGAGGACTTGGATAGCTAAGCTAGTGGAAGTCTTGACAAGAGGTGTGAGACCTCGGATTGTTGAGCAAGGAAGTCTTGAATAGAGTCGGGAGGACTCGGGTAGTTGAGCAAGAAGTCTTGCCTAGGGTCGGGAGGATCCGGATAGGTGAGCAAGGAATCTTCCTAGAGACAGGAGGTCTTGGATAGGAAGTCGGCTTAGTAGATCACTAGGTTCATAGATAGAGTGAGAGTGATAGCTTGGAGAGCATGTGTTGATTGCTTGAGTGTGTAACTCTTATTTGAAATAGTGGATTTGCTTTTGCCGGTGGTTGTGGTATCAACCCGTGGATGTTTCCTCTTTGGAGGTTTACCACGTAAATATTGTGTGTCATTGTTTACAAATTTCATCAAGCACTGTTAAAATTGCATTGTTTTAAAAGATGACAAAAATTGGAGCATATATCTATACATTCCCTCTCTAGGTATATTTACACTATAAAGGTAAAGGGAAATTTCATTTGGTATCAAAGCCGGTGTTTAGACGCACTTAGATAGATCTTCTTTGTAGTGTTTGTTATCTTCGTTTGTTTCATCATGATTAAAGAAATGTATTCTTTTGTGGCTTATCTTATTGAAGGTGAGTCTATTGACTTAGATGATCATAAGATTAAAGATCTTATTCAAGGAAATGAAAAGATCTCTAAGATCAATAAGTCTCTCACTAAGAAGTTAGAAAATCTTGATTGTAGCTCAAAATGTGTTATTGATCTTAATGACAAAATTCTTAATCTTGAGAAAAATTTGATTGATAGCAATGATAGATTAAGTATTTTGAAGCATGAAATTGAGCAAAGAGATGAATCTCTTGATCGTGCTAGGAGAATTTAAAATGTGCTTAAAGCAAAACTTAATGAGCATGAGAATCAAGAGAAAATGCTTAATGACAAACTTTAAGAGGCTAAAGAGATGATTAATAAGATGTTATCTATCTCTAACAAAGTGAAAGCTCTTATTAAGGTTGGAAAGCCTTCAAGCGTCAAAAGAGGTTTAGGATATGTTAATGAAAAATCAACTTCTACATCTAACAAATCTATTTTTGTCAAAGCTTGTAGCAATTTAATTGTAGGTACACTCTCTAACGATAAAGTCATGAATGCTACCGGAGGTGCCTCAACATCAATAATGAAAGTCAAGGAAAAGACTCAACAATGCCAAAGACAAGATACATCATCATCGAATGCAAAAGGCAAGACATCTAGTGTTGCACGCCAAAGAGGTAAAAATGTGAGAAGGCAAAATGAGTTGAATGCTCAAGCAAATGGTAAACTTCTCAAATTCATACACATTTGTCATTATTGCAACATGGTAGGACATATAATACCTAGATGTTATGAATACATTCGTAAATGTAGAATTGCCAATGATTTGCATTATATGTCTTTGAATGGTCCTAGGCAATCATCCATGTATGGATCTAGAATTAGACATAAGAAGACCCTGGAAAAGCATGTTGTGAATAAATGTGTTGATGATTTGTTTGTTAAATCTTGTGTTGTGCCTCATTCTACTATGCATAAGAAAGTTGATAATGCTTTGTTTGATTTGTTTGAAAATGTGACTAATGGAGTCAATGTGCCTAAAAATAAGTCAAAGCATGTTAATAAAAGTAGGAATGAGAAACTTGTCAAGAAAGTTTGGGTTAAGAAAAACACAACACAATGTTTGGTTGCACAATATGCTTTAAAAGCTAATTCATCCTATTGTTGGTACCTAGATAGCGGTTGCTCTAGGAATATGACCGGTAACAAGGAATTCTTTAAGAATCTTGTTATAAATGATGGTAGATGGGTTACATTTGGTGATGGCACTAAAAAGCAAGTTCTAGGCAAGGGAACAATTTGTAACCCCAGATTGCCTAAACTTCATGACACCTTGTATGTAAATGGTTACAAGCTAATCTAATAAGTATCACTCACTTGTGTGAAATTTTTTAAGAAGTTAGCTTTAACAAGGATGTGTGCACGATAATCGATAAAAAGGGCAAAATTGTTTTGAAAGTCAAAAGGTCTTCGGACAATTTCTATTGTTTAGAGGTTGATCCACTAACATGTAATATGGCACATGAGTGCAACAAGCTTAAATTATGGCATGAAAGATTAGGTCACATGAATTATAAAGATTTAAAGAAGCTTGAGAAATATAACATTGTTAGAGGTCTTCCTAGTCTTGGTAAAAAGCTTGATGGTGTTTGTAAACCATGTCAATTAGGTAAACAAACCAAAGTGTCTCATAAAAAGAACACTAATTTTGCTACCAAGAAGCCCTTATAACTCGTGCATAAGGACCTAATGGGACCAATTCAAAACAAAAGCATAAATGATAAGAAATACTTTTTTGTATGTGTTGATGACTTTTCTCGGTTTGCTTGGGTATATTTTCTTAGAGACAAGACCGAAACTTTTGGTTACTTTAAGAAGTTTTGCAATCAATTTCAAAGAGAAAAAAGGTATTGGGATCAAGAAAATATATCGCATTAGGAGTGATCATGGGAGTGAATTTGAAAATGCTAGATTTAGTGAGTTTTGATTTAGTGAGTTTTGTGATGATTATGGGATTTCACATGAGTTCTCAGCTCTTAGAACTCCTCAACAAAATGGTATTGTTGAGAGGAAGAATCGTGTCTTGCAAGAGATGGCTAGGGTCATGCTAAATAGTAAGAAAGTCTCTAGAAATCTTTAGGCCGAAGCGGTCAATACTGCATGCTATGTCACTAATAGAGTTTTTACAAGACCCGACACAAAACAAACCTCCTATGAACTTTGTAAGGGTAAGAAGCCCAATGTGAGCTACTTCAACACTTTTGGGAGTAAAAGATTTATTTTGGATGATAGAGATCACTTAGGAAAGTCTGATGCTAAAAGTGATATTGGTCTCTTTCTTGGGTATGCTAATAATAGTCGTGCATATAGAGTGTTCAATTTGAAAACTAAGACTATTATGGAGTCTATTAATGTGAAAATAGAGGATCTTAGCATGCTTGATTTGTGTGATAACAATGGTGTCAATGAACCTAAAGAACATTTGTTGAATGGCACCTATTCATGTGACTAGTTGTGATGAAAGTGAGTCTAGTCATAATGATGATAATGGTAGTTTTGCTAGAGAAGAAAGTCAAGAGTTAGAAAATGGTTTAAATGATGACCAATAAGAGTTTGAAATTTCTAATTCTTGAATTAGGAACATGCATTACCAACAAGACATCATAGGTGCTTTTAATGAAGGGGTTAGAACTAGAAGGCAACTAGCTAACCAAATTTCATATGCTTGCTATACATCTCAAATTGAACCCAAATTTTTAATGAAGTAATTCCATATCAAACTGATGTTTACGTGTAATGATTTAGTTGTTTAGATTCATGAATTTTCAAGCTTCAAAGAAGGATGAACAAAGAGTCAAAGCAAGTTCTAAGTCTTCATAGAGAAAGGATGCAATTTGGTTCTACAAAGGTATACAAAGACCTTATCTTTCTCTTACAAGGCTTAGGCACACACACACAATTCATATATTTGTGTCCCTGCATCGTTGTGCACCATTATAGGCACACATATACAATTCATTCATATGTGTCCCTACATCGATCTGCACCATGTATAACACATTCACACACTTGAAGATGAATTCTCATGCATTAGTATGGAAATAACATGTTTTGGAAAATACATGATTGGAGACTATCTTTATGAAGTTTGCATTCTAGAGTGAATTGTGTTTATGTGTGTATATGTTTGTATAACATGGATATTGAACTTGTTTTTAGTCTTAAATCATTCTTCATTGAGTTCTGATCATTTCGGTTACTCATACTATTGATCTCAAGTTCTAAGTGAAAATATACTACACTTTCAACTCATGTTGCATACATTCTCTTCGTATTCGTATATCGAGTCGAATTATTATTTTTTAGGTTGAGTATCTTATATGTCCATATCCATGTGAGAGTTATGGTTTGTAATCCGCAAACAGATTTGAATTCTAAGTTCGAAGACCGGAGAACGGTCTAAGAACGCGAGGGAAGCGTAAAAGGATTGCTCCATGGCCGAAGGCCATAAAGTGGTGCATGCTCGAGATGGAATTCGCCAAAGAGGGAGGTTGTTAGGTTTTAGTTTGTATTAGCATTAATTCCATATCAAAATGATGTTTACTTGTAAGAATTTAGTTGTTTAGATTCAGGATGATTCAAGCTTCAAAGAAGGATGAACAACAAGTTAAAGCAAGTTCTAAGTCTTCAAAGAGAAAGGATGAAATTTGGTTCTACAAAGGTATACAAAGACCTTATCTTTCTCTTACAAGGTTGAGGCACACACACACAATTCATATATTTGTATCCCTACATCGTTGTGAACCATTATAGGCACACATATACAATTCATTCATATGTCTCCCTGCATCGTTGTGCACCATGTATAACACATTCACACACTTGAAGATGAATGCTCATGCATTAGTATGGAAATAACATGTTTTGGAAAATTCATGGTTGGAGACTATCTCTATGAAGTTTGCATTCTAGTGTGAATTGTGTTTATGTGTGTATATGTTTGTATAACATGGACATTGAACTTGTTTTTAGTCTTAAATCATTCTTGATTGAGTTCTGGTCATTTCGGTTACTCATACTTATGACTTCAAGTTCTAAGTAAAAAGATACTACACTTTCAACTCTTGTTGCATATATTGTCTTCGTATTCGTATATCGAGTCAAATTTTTATTTTCTGGGTTAAGTATCTTATATTTCCATGTCCGTGTGAGAGTTATGGTTCTTAATCCGTAAAAGGATTCAAATTTTGAGTTTGAATTCCGAGTACAAAGGCCGGAGAATGGTCAAAGAACGCGAGGGAAGTGCAAGGGGATTGCACCATGGCCGAAGGCCATGAAGTGGTGCATGCCCGAGATGGCGCGTGGCCATCTCGGCTGCAACACCTCGCTGCCCTGAGATGCCCATGCACCATCTCGGGGAAGAAATAACAAAGAAGGGCAAAATTGACTTTTGGATTCTTTCTTTCCGTCTCTTTTCTATTCTCTTTCCCTCTTACATTTCATTCTAAGAAGAAATTCAAACTTGTGTGCAGAAATTTTCTCTCTACATTTTCTCACTTTCCAAACACCATAACTTCTTTATTTGAACTCCGATTTGAGTGATTCAAATTTAGGAGTGTTTGTCTATACTTCCTCCATCTTTTCTCTAAAGGTTTGAGTGAGTTTTATTGCTGTTTTTGGAGTCTTAACACACAAAAACTGGATTGTACCTAAATCAACTAAGGTATTGATTTTCTCTCAAAGTTTTCTTTTAAAACTTGGTCACTTGCCTTGGGTTTTCTTCTTCAACTTATATATGTGTGTTGTTAGTGTTTTGATTTGAGTTTTGAACTTTTTTAAAGCTAGGTTGAGTTTCAATTGAAATCTTACATATTGAGTTAGGTTTTGATTTTCCCTATGTTTTCACATGTTTGGGATTGTATTGTGCTAGCTTTGATTCTAGGACTATTTGATGATCTTTGATTGATTGATTTTGTGAAAAATAGTTCCTCACATGTTTTAGGCTCACTTGGCCGAATTCTCACATCAATACATGTGTTTATGTTCTTTTGAGATATTCATGTGTTTTGTTGAATCTTTGATTAGGAATATGCTGTAGAACTTTAGCTTAAATCTAAATGACTTTGTCATATGATTTTAGCATGTTTTTGGTTTTTGTCATTTAAACTTGATCTTGTGATTTATTGAACATATCTTGTGATTCAAGTTTAGATCTATGCATGTATCTAGGTTATGATTAATGTTGAACATATCTTACATGATCTACATGATTTAAACATGCATGATTGACTAGACTACATTTGATTTGTGCATTCATGCACATGTCTAGTATTTTTCATAGGATGTGTTGATCATAGCATTCTATGTTGCGTGCTTGTTTACGTTTTGCATTCATGATCACCTAGATGCCTTGTGAGAAGGAAGTCATGACAACATGTGTGAGACCTATGTTGTTGAGCAAGAAGTCTTGGCAAGAGGTGTAAGACCTTGGATTGTTAAGCAAGGAAGTCTTGGCTAGAGTCGGGAGGACTCGGATAGTCGAGCAAGAAGTCTTGCCTAAGGTCGTGAGGATCCGGATAGGTGAGTGAGGAAGTCTTGACTAGAGTCAGGAGGACTCAGATAGTTGAGCAAGAAGTCTTACATTTAGTCGTGAGGATCCAGAAAGGTGAGCGAAGAAGTCTTGACATGAGTTGTGAGGCCTCAGATTTTTTAGCATGAGGGCGACATCTTCATGAGTAGGATAGGATGGTTGTTTCTAGGTGAAAGGGTCACTTGAGAGATTGTACTTGTCTTATCTGCTACTGGATTTTGTTTGCCGGTGGCTGCTAGCCCTGTGGATGTTTCCTCTTCGGAGGTTTACCACGTTATATCTTGTGTCAACTTCTCTCTATACCTATCTCTCTAGTATTTGTATTTGTTATTTGAATACTATGAATAGAACACTTTATGTAAGTTGACTTCCTTTCTATAATATAGATTGTGTATGTGTTACCATTACTTGTTTGTATCTCACTTTACTTGTCTTTATATATTGATTAAGTGTCTTTAATTAATATATATATTGTGATACAAGCAATCTAGAGGGACAAACTTTTGTCTGTTTCTAAGGTAGTCGAAAAATGTACCTAACCTATTCACCCCCCCTCTAGGTTAGCCTTGAGCATTTAACCTTGTTTGTATTTTCAGCAATTATTGATGAATATTGGGTTAATGCCATGCAAGAAGAACTAAATCAATTTGAGAGGAATGAAGTATGGTCCTTAGTTCCTTGACCAAAAGATGTCAATGTGATTGGTACAAAATGAGTGTTTAGGAATAAAACCGGTGAATGTGGCAAGTTAGTGAGAAATAAAGCAATACTAGTGGCTCAAGGATACACTCAAGTTGATGGTGTAGACTTTTGATGAGACATTTGCACCCGTTGCACGTCTTGAGTCCATTAGACTTTTGTTGTCCATTGCATGTCTTAAAAAATTCAAGTTGATTCAAATGGAAGTCAAAAGTACTTTTCTCAATGGATACCTTCAAGAAGAACTGTATGTTGAACAACCTAAGGGTTTTGTAGACCCACACTCTCCTAATCATGTGTTTAAGTTGAAAAAGGCTCTTTATGGCCTTAAACAAACTCCTAGAGCTTGGTATGATAGGTTGACTCAATATCTTATTGACAACCAATAAATGAGTTGTGGTATTGATAGAACTTTGTTTGTCAAGCATTTTGATAATGACATTTTTGTTGCACAAATATATGTTGATGACATTATTTTTGGGTCTACATGTAAAACCAAGGTTGATGATTTTGTGAATGTTATGTCAAGAGAATTTAAAATAAATGTGGTAGGTGAACTCAATTACTTTCTTGGCTTGCAAGTGAAACAATCTAGCAATGGTATCATGTTGTCTCAATCTAAGTATACTAGAAATACTGTTAAGAAATTTGGCCTTGAAAGTGGAAAAGAATTTGAAACTCCTATGAGTACTACTTTAAAACTTGACAAAGATGAAAAAGGAAAAAATATTGATCAAAGTCTCAGTAGGAACATGATAGGTAGCCTTCTCTACCTAACAGCTAGTAGGCCGGATATTTGTTTTAGTGTTTGTTTGTGTGCTAGGTTTCAAGCTAATCCAAAAGAATCTCACTTGAAAGCCGTTAAAAGAATCATTAAATATATAAAAGGAACACATAATCTTGGTTTATTCAATTCCTTTGATACTAATGATATTCTTGTTGGGTATTGTGATACGGATTGGGCAGGAAACATTGATGATCGTAAAAGCACATCGTGCAGTTGCTTTTACTTGGGGAATAATTTTGTTGCTTGGTAAAGCAAGAAGCAAAATTTTGTATCTCTTTCTTCATCCGAACCCGAGTATATTGCGGCCGGAAGTGCTTGCACACAACTTCTATGGATGAAACAAATTCTCACGGATTATGAGATTGATCAAGGTAATATGACTCTGCATTGTGATAATATGAGTGCCATTAACATCTCTAAAAATCCGGTTCAACACTCACGCACAAAGCATATAGACATTAGGCATCATTTCATTAGAGAACTTGTTGAACATTCAATATTAAATCTTGAACATATGCCTACTAAAAATCAACTTGCGGATTTATTCACAAAGCCCTTAGACAAAGAGAGATTTGTATCTCTTTGAAGGTCCATTGGCATGATTTGTGTTGATTAATGCTTGTGTGTGGTTATGAGTGGCTTGATAAGCAAAAACTATATTGTATATCTATTTCTTTGAGAGCTACTCATGTGAGAAGTAATGATCTTGATAAAATTGCTTTTATTGCTTCTAGATCATGCACTTAAGTCTTTGTAAATCTTGTTTTCAAAAGTGGACATATGCTTCTTTTATTTGTTTAAGTTTGAGTAATTGAGTTTGAAAGAATGTAGATTATGGATGCATCTTGAAGTTCATTGTCTAGTACATGATTGATGACCTATGGTTAGTATCCATTTTGCTTCGACATCTACATAGAACTCAACGAGCACCTTAATGGAAAGGGCTACACACTTTGGTTGTGAAGCCCCCCAATGTAGGAAAGGGCTACACCATTGTGATGAATAAAATCCGCCATAAAGAGTATATGTTTATGTAAGAAAAATCAAAGAAGTGTTGAAAAAAAGAATCATTTTAAAAAAAAAAATTGATACAAAGCCTAAAAAGAAATGGAGGAAGGCTTAAAATGGATTATAGTTGAAAATTGTGATTGCTCGTGTTTAAAAATAGAATTGGGATGAAGAGCCACATGCACACACACATTCATATGTTGAAATCTATTCTCTTTAAAGCAAAAAATCCGGATGATAATCGGTTTGACCTTGATTGGAAAAACTTTAGATGAATAGATGTTGAAGTGGTTTGCATGTTGATATCACAATCACTCCTTCTATATATGCTAGAAGCATTTTTACACACACATTTTTGCATAATGTGCTTGATTCATTAGCAATGAGAGATTATTTTTGAGAGAATAATGAAAATCTATGATTCTCTTATTTATTTTGAAAAATAATGGTTTACTATCTTTTATTGCTTGAAATGTGTGATTGTGTGATTCCCTTGTGAACAAGTTAACTTGCTTATTAATATATGGAGCATATGCTAAGGGGGAGCTTACTTTGTTAAACTTAGTTCTCTATACAACTTTTTGCTCACTATCTCATGATTTCATTATGCGTCCCTTATAACCTTGAAGGTATTTTTAATTGGCATTTGTCTCTCTCTCTCTCTAGGTTGTGTAATATGATTTTGTCTATTCCTTGCCAAATAGGGGGAGAAAGTGTTTTCCTTACCATGTTATAATCCATTTAGTGGGAGAAATTTTGTCTTAAGGGGGAGAAAAAATTTGTGTTTGCTTGAGATAAGAAGAGATAAGGGAATTTTTGTTTTGTTTCGTATATTGTTTGTTTATCTCACATATCTTCTATGGGAGAAAGAATTTGTGATTGCATGAGATAAGAAGAGATAAGGGAATTTTTGTTTTGTTTCATATATTGTTTTTTTTATCTCAGCTATCTTCTTTGTAGAAGATTTCTTTTCGTTGTTCTTGTCTCACAGGTGCTTTGAATGTGTGAAGATATTCTTGAAGATTCTTGAAGACATGTTAGTCTAGGAGTATATCCTTGTAATGAGAGGACGTGAGAATGCAATCAACATTAATTATGAGTGATCTTTGTATGGTGGGGTAGAGGTTTTGTCATGGATTAGCCAAATGGGGAGATTGTTAGGTTTTAGATTTGTGTTGGCTTGATTCCATAACAAAACTTCATTTCTTTGTAATGCTTAGTTGCTTAAGTGGTTCGTGATGATATGAGCTTCAAGGAAGAAAAGCAACTTCTCATGATGCAAAGTTCATCTTCAAGAGGATTGATACTATTCTTGGATGCTAAGGTATCAGATTCTTCTTTCGCTTGCAAGGCGTAAGCGCACACACACACAAAATCATTCATATGTGTCCCTGCTAAGTTGTGCATCATTAAATGCGCACACACTTAGAATTCATCCATATATGTCCCTGTTTAGTTGTGCATCACTGAATGTTCACACTCACAAAATTCATACATTTGTGTCCCTGCATCGTAGCGCATCATTTGGTATAACATATTTACTCACCTGAAATTGAATGCTCATGCATTTGGTATAAAAGTAACATGTTTTGGAAAATGGATGATTGAAGACTATCTCTATGTAGTTTGCATTCTTGTGTGAAATGTGTTTGTTTGTTTATTGTTTGTATAACATGGATCTTGGACTTTATTTTATTCCTAAATGATTCTTGATTGAGTTCCGGTCATTGCGGTTACTCATACTATTGATTTCAAGTTCTAAGTCAAAAGATACTACAGTTTCAACCCATGTTGCATACATTGTCTTCGTCTTCATATATCGAGTTGAATTCTTATTTTTTAGGTTGAGTATCTTATATATCCATGTCCGTGAGGGAGTACTGGTTCGTTATCTTCAAACGGATTCAAATTCAGAGTTCAAAGGCCAACGAACAGTTGAAGAATGCTAGAGGAACGCAAGGGAAGAGGTTCGATGGCATAAGACATCACTTGGCACCATCCCGAGATGGCACGTGGCCATCTCAGCCCCAAAGTTGCTCTGCCCCGAGATGCCCACGCGCCATCTTTTAGAGGCACTAAATAATGGTGGCTCTTTTGTCTTTTGTTTGTTCTCTCTTTAAAACCTCTTATTCCGTCCCATTCAATAACAAGTTGAGAAAAACGAATTTGAAGAACAAGTGCAGAATTTTTCTCTCAACATTATGAATTTTGTTTCTGTGATAACTTCTTCATTTCAACTCTGAATTACTTGATTCAAAAACCCCAAGCATTTCCAGAACCAAAGGATGTCTAGATGTTTCGTTGTGACCAGATCTTCAGTTCGTGATTTTCATCAATGTTGGTAAAATCATATTCTTTTTAGTTTTCGTCTTAGATCTTCTTATTGATTGATGTTATTTGATTAAGAAGCGTGACTATGATGATTTTGATATCATTTTGTGGTTTGTTGAATTGATTTTCAAGTTTAGCTAGATTTGTGACAAGTTGATTGATTTGTGCTAAACTTGGTAAACATGAAATTACTTCTAGAAATCTTTTGCTCATATGCTTGATTGACTATTTCTAGATCTAATTTCATTTTCTAAGAACTAGATTGTGTTTCAATTGGTGTCTATATCCTCATATCTATGTTCTTAATTGATAACATGCTTAGGTTGCCTAGATACATTTGTGATTGTTCTTTAAAAGCATAATCTAGCTATCTAGTTGAATGTATATAGAATTTGTTGATCATCATTTTCTATGTTGAGTGCATTTTGCATTGATGACCACTTGGATGCCTTGTGAAGAGGTAGAAAGTCTCATATCTTTGATTTGATCAATTGAAGTCTTAGCTAGAGTCGGGAGGACTTGGATAGCTAAGCAAGTGGAAGTCTCGACAAGAGGTGTGAGACCTCAAATTTTTGAGCAACGAAGTCTTGAATAGAGTCGGGAGGACTCAGATAGTTGAGCAAGAAGTCTTGCCTAAGGTCGGGAGGATCCGGATAGGTGAGCAGGGAATCTTTCTAGAGACAGGAGGTCTTAGATAAGAAGTCGGCTTAGTAGATCACTAGGTTCAAGGATAGAGTGAGAGTGATAGCGTGGAGAGCATGTGTTGATTGCTTGAGTGTGTAACTCTTATCTGAAATAGTGGATTTGCTTTTGCCGGTGGTTGTGGTATCAACCCGTGGATGTTTCCTCTTTGGAGGTTTACCACGTAAATATTGTGTGTCATTGTTTGCAAATTTCATTAAGCATTGTTAAAATTGGATTGTTTTAATAGAAGAAATAAATTGGAGCATATACCTATTCACCCCTCCTCTATGTATATTTACACTATAAAGATAAAGGGAAATTTCAATTGGTATTAGAGTCGGTGTTTAGACTCACTTAGATAGATCTTCTTTGTAGTGTTTGTTATCTTCGTTTGTTTCATCATGATTAAAGAAATGTATTCTTTTGTGGCTTCTCTTGTTGAATGTGAGTCTATTGACTTAGATGATCAAAAGATCAAAGATCGTATTCAAGAAAATGAAAGGATCTCTAAGATCAATAAGTCTCTCAATAAGAAGTTAGAAAATCTTGATTGTAGCTCAAAATGTGTTATTGATCTTGTTGACGTCGATTTCTGGATGTATGAGAAAAGCCAAAAAGATTTGGACTTTAGCTGTGATCTCAAAAAGAAAGAGAAGGAGAAAGTAATCGGACGCAAGTTTTTACTCGGTAAAACTCCAATGACCGGAGAAACGTCCACGGGTGGTTGAATGATCAACCGAGCCAAAATCCACTATGAATAGAATAATTACAATTCTCGATCTCCCTTTTTCTCTCTGGATTTTTCTATATGATTTCTGTATATCTTTTGTGATGAGATTATGGGTCTATTTATATGTCCATAGAACCCTAATCCTCTTTGTACAAGTAATAAAAGGTCTTTGTATTTAATTATGATTGTTTACTTGTTTGAAGTAGTTTGTCCTCTTTCCTATTTCGGAGACTTGTATTGAGATCGAATGGGACTCTAGTAATGAAGTCCAGTTAGGACTTATTTCCTTATAATAGCACAGTCTTTTTAAAGAAAAAAAATTGTTGTCTGATTAGGAACACTTTCTTCTTGATATTCTGTTCTTGGAATCTCTCTTTGATATGGATATCTTCACGTATTTTAATGAATCTATTTGTGTGAGCTACGCACTAGGCTTTTTATTCGTTTTCTTCATGTTTGTCCTGAGTAAGACACGATATCAGCTGGTCCTGAATGACATCATCTAATCCTGAAAAGAAAATGTCATCAACTAGCCCCGAGTATCGTTAACTGACCCCGAGTAGTACATGACGTCAGTTGACTTCGAGTAGGTTTTGTTCAATTCTTCTTTACTCGGGCTTCTCTTCTTTGGTGATGTCTTGCAGGATATTTTCTGAATGCCTATTTGGACGTTTACCTGGTAATTCTATTCTCTTTGTCAATGACGTGTAAGTCTAATAAAATTTACATACGATAATACCCCCTTAAAATATTTTTGCCGAACAGGGTTTCGTTTCTGCAAAAGTATTTTAATCAATTCTTCAATTTTTATATCTCTTTAATGCCAGGGTAAATGTCTTTCCATAATGTCGTGTCTTAATTATGACCCTGTAAATTTGATTTTCCTCCTCATGCGAGATCTCAATGATTGCGACGTTTTGTAGTTCTGACGGCCAAAACCAAATCCTCTCTTAACACGTGTCCATTGCCGCTTCATTTTTCGATATCATTTATGAGAAATGACCTACGCGTCTCCCCGTGCACCGCCTACGTCATCAAATCTTGTCATTGATTTTTCCCGTCTTGAGATCCTAGGGTTTCATGCTATTGCCCCTTTAAATTCTTCACTAAGGGGTTGCGCTGGTTCATTCTTAAAAACTTACACCAGAAAATTTTTCCTAGCCCAGTTTTCTTTACGCAGAAGGTCTCTATTCTCCATTGAAGATTTTGCATCAGATTTCATTCAAGGTTAGTTTTAATGGAACCAACTTCCCGTCTTCGATGGTGTACTATAACTCTTTAAAATCTTGATCGTGGGGATTTTCAACTGGTTTCCTGCGTTCAAAGATTATTAGGGGAAATCCCCCATAACGAACCCTTTTTTTTAGAAGTCGACGTTTCTGGGCTTTGCCCTGACATCCACTTTAGTTCTGTATCCAGTTCTGATTTTGATTCAACTAGTTCTGAATCTGTCGTTTCTAATCACAGGTTACCACTTCGATCAAGGATAGGAAAGCATCAAAGCAAAATTGAAGTCCAAAAGCATAACTCGGGCAGCGTTCGGATCCAGGAGCAGACTGTTGATAAGAACGATGTTGAAGAGGCGTTCAGAGTATCTCGTCTCTCTTTCTTTATTGATCACCCAAGTGGGTTTGATACCGAACCGAATGTGGTCGGGGCAGATGAGATCGAGAAATATCATGCCTGATTCGACCTGGATAATTCAGTTACTTTGATTCCTGTTGGCGATAGAGCTGCGTTGAATCTTCTCCCGGCATGGTGGCAATCTATGGATCCATGTTCTGCTGCGGCGTCACTCTTACTTTTCATTCGTTTATTGCCTGGTTTCTGGCTGAAGCAGGGATCGCTCCAGCTCAACTGGCCCTGAACCTCTACAAGATCTTGATGTGCATGTGGCATATGTGGAGACGAATAGTGAAATCAAGTACTTCTTCACGCTGAGTCAGTCTGGTAAGACAAGGACCTATTTCCTCATGTCTAATCCGCCAGACTGCTGGGTCTTCGAGGGGACAAAGGTGAATCGGGGAAACGATACCTCTGATGACCCCAAAAAGGGGTTTTGTATGAGGATTCCCTTCATCCAACAAGTTATGGAAGAACAGTTGGTTTTTGGTCGGAGGGAATCTCGGTCTTGAAGTCGCTCTCTCGGCTGGGGAAACATGGAGAGTGTTGAAGGTTCCCCGCTTTTTCTGTTGTCCCGAGGTATGGAACAAGAAAAAACTTAAATTCAGCGATACTGAGCTTACCAGACTTGCTTGGGCAGCAGTTCGCACCCTAGAGAAGAGGAGCAGAACTTACCTTTTTAATGAGATAAAGATGATAGAGTTCGGCTTCTTCAGCCAAATTTTGGGCTACCGCAAGCGATGTAAATGGTCTTTGTAACCCTCTTTTTTTATATTTTTTTTATATTCTGAAGTTATTCCCATTTTTCTTCTTAGTGTATGATACGGACATCGTCTGCGACCTTCAGGCTCGTCAAGTGAAGTCGATTCTTCAAGCGAGCTGAAAAGAAGCTTCTCGTCAGAGTGAAAATGGTATTGCCCTGCTTGAGTCTGATGAGGAACCTGACGTGGCTGAGGAGCAGGTCCCTAATATGTCCCTAAGGAAGTCGTTTGGCAGACCGTAGGGGAGTCTAGTGGTCCGAGTGGCCCAACGGATCATACTCAGGAGTTGTCTGATGATGGGGAGAGGCCAAGTGAGGGTCATGGTGAGGGGGCTTGCAGAGCGGTCAGACGACAGTGATAGAGGTAAAGCCTTCGAGGGTCAAGTACATATAGATCCTGAATTTTTTGAATCCTTCCGGGATGATGTTTAGGAAGATCCAGCAACTGATCTCAACTTCCACTATTCTCGGGCTGAGAAACGAAAGGCCATCGACCCTTCTACTCACCCTCTCAAGGTTCCTCGAGTAGTCTCATTTGTTGAATCGAGTGATGAAGACACCGAGGCTGAGATTCCCCCGAGTGTTCATGTCAAAGAATCGGTGGGTGTGGAGACTTTTAACCCGATCAGGGGCTTTTTCCCCCCCGAGGTTTAAGATGCCAGAGCTTAACCCTCAGGTAGCCCTTCCTATCCTTCCCAACAGGATATATTACAGGCGTTGTCATCTGGTCGGGCTTTCATTAGGGATGACCTCTGGAGCTTTTTTCGGGATGGCACTTTAACTAAACGTCTTCATAATGTTTTTAATGGAGCATCTTATGTAAGTTATTCCTAACTCTTCAGTTGTCTTGCTTGTTCGCTAGATTTTTAATTAAACTTTTTTGTAGATGGTGGCCGAGTTCGCTGAGCTGGTTAAGCCGCAACAACATTAGGCTGATCAAATAAGGCGTCTCGAGGCTCAGCTTAAGGAAAGTGAGGACAGCCGTGCTCGGGTTGAGGCGGCTTATTAAAAGGAGGTGGGCTCTGCCCAAGTGTTTGCTGACCACTGCTTGGCGAAGCAAGTAGGGGCCGAGAAAAATGCTTATTTGGCAGAAGAGAAGGTTACGTCACTTCAAAACTTATTGTATTCTGCCCAAGAATCAATGCTTAAGGCCGAGCAGAAAGCGGAGCAGTCCAAGCCGGCATATGAAGAGAAGATCGAGGACTTGGAACGCCAAGCTTTGACAGTCGAGTCCCTATCCAAAGAGGCCGGGCTGGAACTTGAAGTCTAGGGGGTTTATCATTTTAAAAGATCCCCTGCCTACGATGCCCCTCTCTTTCTGGAGTTTCAGCAAGGGCTAGTTTCAGCTTGCGAGTTCTTCAAGGTTAAGAATCGGATAACTGAAAAAGCCCGAGCCAACGGGAAGCTTTCGATCAAGAATCAAGTGGATCGGTCCTTGGAATCTATTCAGATTCAGATGAAGGAGTGGAGAGCTTACTGTCGTAGCTGAGGCAAAGAGCCTCATCCCATCCATTTGGAGGTTCCATCTGAGCACTCCCTCTCGACTTTTGAAGCCAGTCAAGAGTCGGTCGTGGAAGGTGTGGTGTTTGATGTCGGATCGATCCCATGAGAAGATTACAACAGTGGATAGACGATTCGGTCAACACGAATACTTGGCCGTGAATATGAAATGGTGTCCGACCCGAGCATCGACAAGAGTTCAAAATCCTCCTGATTTATTTTGTAGAAATTCATTTTTGTATTCTTTGTAACAATTCTTTGCAGCCATTCTTTGTAACAATTCTTTATAATAATTAATGAAATCCCGAGTTTAACTCATTCTGAAAATCGAATGGTTTTGATATGATTTATTGCTGAAGGAATTTCACCAAGTATCTTCTTTCTTGATTATTGTTGCTGAGTATCTTATTAAACTGGCTATTGCAATCTTTATGCCAAGTATCTTATTATACTGGCTAAATTTGATGTTCGGGTAACCTCACCGAGTATCTTATTAAACCGGTTTTGTCACCCAAATAATTTTTAACGCCAAGTATCTTATTAAACTGGCTAATTCTAATGTTCGGGTAACCTTACCGAGTATCTTATTAATCTGGTTTTGTCACCCGAATAATTTTAAACGCCAAGTATCTTATTAAATTGGCTAATTTTGATGTTCAGGTAACCTCACCGAGTATCTTATTAAACCGGTTTTGTCACCCAAATAAATTTAATGCCAAGTATCTTATTAAACTGACTAGTATTATTAACCGAGTCATCTTAAAACAGGCAAGTAGATTTATACTTGTGTTTCATACTCGATTGCTACCCAAACATTACATTAAGGCTCACCATGATCATATGTTTTGAGTCTTTACACATTACCGAGGACTTCTCCCCAGTTTTTCTGTGCAAGGGTTTACCGAATCGTTAAGCTTTTCTAATCGCTTAACACGGCTACGCATTTCACCAGAATTTTTTCCGATAGCGTCCCAAGCCTTTCTCCGGAATCTGGTTCATCGGGTTTGCCTTTTTTCTAAGGTCAAATGACCTTGCTCGACTGGCATGCTCCTTAAGCTTCCCCACCCATTCGGGAATCAGTGGTCCCGAGTATTCTATTTGCATGTTCTTATTATCATGCTCATCTTTCATATGTTCTTATTATCATATGCTTTATTTTTCAAAAATCCCGAGTTTTCTTTTTATTTATAACTGCAAAATCAACAAACATTTAAGTTCCAAAGCTTAATATTTGACCTAACTAAAATTATCCTGACTAGAAAAGAAAAACATAAAACAATTTAAAGATAGAAAATTTTCAAATATTGAGCGTTGCATGGTCGGGGTAAAACCCTTCCATTGGGTCGTGCAATCCAATATTCTTCATGGCTAGCTATTCTTTCGATCTTGTATGGGCCTTCCCACTTATCAGCCAGGGAACCTGTAACTTTATTTTTTATGTTCAATGACACCTTCCTGAGTACCAGGTCTCCTAGTTGGAATTTCCTAACCCGAACATGAGAGTTGTAGTGGCGAGCTACACTTTGCTGATATGCCATATTTCGTATTCGGGATTTCTCCCTTTTCTCTTCTAGCTTATCTAGACTTTGTAACAACATATCAACATTCTGATCTTCATCATTTACCCTGACCTGGGGTGATGCATATGACATTTCTATGGGGATAACATCTTCTGTTCCAAACAACGTTATTGTTGTTGTCCGACACGCCCATAATACTTCGGTAAGCTTTTCAACCCAACTTCCTTTTTTGGCATCCAGCTTTGCTTTAAGTGTATGCTTGATGATTTTGTTTACTGCTTCAGCCTGCCCGTTTGTTTGAGGATGGGTAGGTGTTGCATAGTAATTGGCAATTTGATACTCCTTACACAACTGTCTAAATTTCAGGTTATCGAACTTGGTGCCGTTATCAGTGATGATAGTGTTTCGGACTCAAAACCTATATAGTATATTATTTTTCATGAAATTTGTGGTATTTGCTTATGTGATATGCACTAATGCTTCAACTTCTGCCTACTTCGTGAAATAGTCAACGGCTACTATGGCATACTTCGCACCCCATGTCCCAGCAGGCATTGGGAGGATTAAATCCAAACCCCACATGGCAAATGGCCATGGGGATGCGAGGTTTCTGAGTTGTTCAGGAGGTTGTCGGATATCATTAGCGATCTTTTGGCAAGTATTGCAACTCTTCGAACATCGTTGTGCATCTGAGAATAGAGTAGGCCAATAATAACCTTGCATGAGTACCTTGTGTGCTAAACTTTTACCCCCATTGTGGTTTCTGCAAACTCCTTCATGGATTTCCCGTAATATCCGATATGTATCCTCCTCTAACACACATCTTTGGAGTGTTCTGGAAAACCACCTTTTGTATAGTTATCCTCCAACCAACGTGTGCCTTGCTGATCGATACCCGATACGTTTTGCTTGTGAGGGATCTTCCGGGAGCATGCCTTCTACCAGGAATATTTTCAGCTGAGTTATCCAACAGTCTGACGGTGTTTGGATTTCTAAAATTTTTAAGTTTTTCGGCTCAGTTGTGCTCGGTTTGAGGAGATGTGCAACCTGAATAGTTGTTGGCCTGATTGTGGTTGTTGCTGATGAAAGTTTGGACAAAGCTTCTGCCTTTTCATTCTCCTCCCTGGGGATCTGGGCAATCCTATATTCTTTGAATTTCCGGAGGAGCTGTTTTGCAATGTCACGGTAGGCTATCATGCCTTCATCCTTGGCTTGGTATTCGTCCAAGACCTGGTTGACAACTACCTGTGAATCGCTGAATATCTCGACTTCATCGGCCCTGAGAGCTATGCAGACTCTGAGTCTAGCTAGTAACGCCTCATACTCGGCTTGATTATTGGTTGCTTTGAAGTCAAACCTCATGGCACATTCAACATCATCTCCTTTTGGAGTGCATACTACGATCCCTGCCCCGCTGCCGTGATTGTTAGAAGAGTCATCAACATACAATTTCCATGGGAATTTTTTTTCCCAATATCTTTTTTATTTCCAGGTTTGGCTCTATGAACTCTACTATAAAATATGTCATTGCTTGCCCTTTAAGGGATGTCTTGGGGACGTAGTGGATATCGAATTCACTTAGCTCGATTGCCCTTTTTGTTCGTCATCTTGAAATCTATATCTTCTGCAGAATTTGCTTTAATGGGCAGTCGGTGAGAACTTGGATTGTATGAGCCTGAAAATATGGTTGTAGCTTCCTTACTGCTGAAACCAATGCTAGGGCCATTTTTTCTGCTTGTGAATACCTGGTCTCGGCTGGTAAAAGTGCCTTGCTGGCATAGTACACTGGCTTCTATACCCCATCTTCTGTTCTGACTAGGACATAGCTTGCTTTTAGTTCTGTAATTGATAAGTACAAATGGAGTGTCTCTTCCATCTGTGGTTTTGAAAGGATAGGAGCCTACCCTAGGTATTCCTTGATTTTAAAAATGCCTGCTCGCACTCTTCGTTCAATTTGAGTCCTTTTCCTTTTTTAATTACTTTGAAAATATGTGTGCATCTGTCCGTGGCCTTTGAGATAAATATTTCTAAGGAAGCTAAACATCCTGTTAAGCGTTGTACTTCTTTTAATATCCTTGGTGAGGTCATTCTCTACATGGCTTGGATCTTTACAGGATTGACTTCGATTCCCCTTTGATGAACATAAAAACCCAGGAACCTTCCTGAAGGAACTCCGAATAAACACTTGTTCGGGTTCAGCTTCATTTGGTATCTCCTCAAAACATCAAATGTCTCTCGTAGGTCTGAGGTATGCTTGTCTGTCGAGATGCTCTTGGTCATCATGTCATCAATGTACACTTCCATGTTCTTTCCTATTTACCGTGTGAAGATTTTATTGACCAGCCTTTGATATGTTGCCCCTGTATTTTTTAACCCGAAGGGCATTACTTTGTAACAGTACAAGCCCTGATCAGTTGTGAATGCTATTTTTTCTTCATCAGCCTTGTTCATTAGGATTTGGTTATATATTGAGTAGGCCTCCATGAAACTGAGCAATTTGTGGCCTGACGTAGCGTCTACCAATTGGTCTATCCTCGGAAGTGGAAAACTCTCTTTTGGGCATGCTTTGTTCAAATCAGTGAAATCAGGCTTTGTTTGACTTTTCCTTCCAGGTTGGCCCTGATCTTGATCTTTTTATCTGGTTTATCTTTTTTCAATATAATTTCTTCGACCGGTTCATTTTTGGATTCATTCGACTCTTCCCGTGGATCAAATTCGAATGACAGAGACTCTTTGTTCTGACTCAGCTGCAGTATAGTGCATACATGTTCATCATTTTTGTCTTTGTATACTGACCGGTTAGCTCTTAGGGCCATCTTTTAGGACCCCTTGACTACACCGACCCCCTATTCGGTCAGGAACTTGATCATCAAGGCATAAGTGGTCGTTACGACCTTAGTTTAACTCAAGAATGGCCGACCCAATATCGTATTATACGGCCAATTGTCTAAGTCTACTACCAAGAAGTCGAGTAATACAGTTCTCTAACAAGGTGCCACTCCAATCTTTACGAGTGCAATTCCTTCAAATCCTCAGAGTGGAATATGGAAAGGTTGTAGATCATTTCGGTCAAACCTGAGTTGATCGTAGATGGCTTCATTGAGAATGTCCACCGAAATTCCATTATCTATCAAGATTCTCCTAACTTTCCGTGACTAATCTGGGCACTTATGACCAGAGCGTCATTTGGCTAAACATCGACCCCATGTGAGTCTGCTTCTGTGAATACTATTAGGTCCCATCCTTCCTTTCCCCTTTTCGGGTTTGTCACAACCGAGTTCATTTCAAAGTTATATCTCGCCTCAATTGCTTCTCTGATTTCCTATATTCACTCTCGGTTACTCCTCCCAGTTACTCCTCCCAGTGGATGGTCCTCCAAAGATTGTTTGTAATACTTCATTGGCTTCTGGGTGACCCTTTGATTTCGACCAGAGCTGTGATCGGCCCTGACCTTCTTTTTTGTTTCTGACTTCTCATCTTAATTCAAGATTACATCCTGAAGATGTCCCTCCCGAATGAGGGTTTCTATGTAATCTCTGAGCTGGTAACACTTGGAAGTCTCATGACCGGTTTCCATATGGAATCTGCAGTATTTAGCTGTATCTCGCAGAGCAAACTGAGACTGTCGGCGTGGCTGTTTTACCAGATTTTTCTCTTCCGGTATGGCCAAGATTTCCTTCTGCTTTTTCCGAAGTTGGGTGTAGTTTGAGTATCCACCTCGGCATTTTCCGTTGTCTATTCGTCATTACACCTGTTTCCCACATCCTTGATTTTTTCTTTGTTGTTCCCTTTCTGTTTTCCCTTTTGGTTTTGTACCTTGGATTCGGCATCCCTCTGTTCGGGTTTTCCTCCATGCATATAAAATACCCTTGTGGCTAATTCTTCTTCTTCGGCTAGTGCCTATCCTCCCGCCATATCCATCATATCTAAATATCTTGTTACACGCTCTTCTTAGGTCAAAAGATAACCGTCCATTCTGTAGGTTGTTGATGAACTCAGGTCAAATGATAACTCATCATTCTTCTTTTTTTATCTGAGAAAGGTAAGCCACTGATTTTTTCTTGTGAATGTTGCTCAGAAATTGCCTTGAGAAAATCCTGCTTAGTTCAATGAAGCTTCTGATGCTCGCTCCTAGAGTTTATGGAAAGTTGAGGCATAGTAAGGGATCGCTATGGGCATACTAGGCCATAAAAACAAGTCAAAGCATGTTAATAAAAGTAGGAATGAGAAACTTGTCAAGAAAGTTTGGGTTAATAAAAACACAACACAATGTTTGGTTGCTTAATATGCTTTAAGAGCTAATTCATCCTATTGTTGGTACATAGATAGTGGTTGCTCTATGAATATGACCGGTAACAAGGAATTCTTTAAGAATCTTGTTATGAATGATGGTGGATGGGTTACATTTGGTGATGGCACTAAAAAGCAAGTTCTAGGCAAGGGAACAATTTGTATCCCTGGATTGCCTAAACTTTGTGACACCTTATATGTAGATGGTCTACAAACTAATCTAATAAGCTTCACTCACTTGTGTGAAATTTTTTAAGAAGTTAGCTTTAACAAGGATGTGTGCACGATAATCGATAAAAAGGGCAAAATTGTTTTCAAAGTTAAAAGGTCTTCGGACAATTGCTATTGTTTAGAGGTTGATCCACTAACATGTAATATGGCACATGAGTGCAACAAGCTTGAATTATGGCATGAAATATTGGGCCACATAAATTATAAAGATTCAAAGAAGCTTGAGAAATATAACATTGTTAGAGGTTTTCCTAGTCTTGGTAAAAAGCTTGATGGTGTTTGTAAACCATGTCAATTAGGTAAACAAACCAAAGTGTCTCATAAAAAGAACATTAACTTTGCTCCCAAGAAACCCTTAGAACTTGTGCATATGGACCTAATGGGACCAATTCAAACCGAAAGCATAAATGGTAAGAAATACATTTTTGTATGTGTTGATGACTTTTCTCGGTTTGCTTGGGTATATTTCTTAGAGACAAGAACGAAACTTTTTGTTACTTTAAGAAGTTTTACAATCAAGTTCAAAATGAAAAAGGTCTTGGGATCAAGAAAATATGTCGCATTAAGAGTGATCATGGGAGTGAATTTGAAAATGCTAGATTTAGTGAGTTTTGTGATGATTATGGGATTTCACATGAGTTCTCAGCTCCTAGAATTCCTCAACAAAATGGTATTGTTGAGAGGAAGAATCGTGTCTTGCAAGAGATGGCTAGGGTCATGCTCAATAGAAAGAAAGTCTCTAGAAATCTTTGGGCCGAAGCGGTCAATATCGCATGCTATGTCACTGATAGAGTTTTTAGAAGGCCGGGCACAAAACAAACCTCTTATGAACTTTGGAAGGGCAAGAAGCCCAATGTGATTTACTTCCACACGTTTGGGAGTAAGTGTTTTATTTTGAATGATAGAGATCGCTTAGGAAAGTTTGATGCTAAAGTGATATTGGTCTCTTTCTTGGGTATGCTAATAATAGCTGTGCATATAGAGTGTTCAATTTAAAAACTAAGACTATTATAGAGTCTATTAATGTGAAAATAGATGATCTTAGCATGCTTGATTTGTGTGATAATAATGGTTTCAACAAACCTCACGAACATTTGTTGAATGACACTAAAGCATCTATTGATGTCACTAGTTATGATGAAAGTGAGTCTAGTCATAATGATTATAATGGTAGTGTTGCTAGAGAAGAAAGTCAAGAGTTAGAAAATGGTTTAAATGATGACCAACAAGATGTTTAAAATTCTAATTCTAGACTTAGGAACATGCATTACCAACAAGACATCAT
This sequence comes from Dipteronia dyeriana, assembly GCA_032871835.1. NCBI lineage: Eukaryota > Viridiplantae > Streptophyta > Magnoliopsida > Sapindales > Sapindaceae > Dipteronia > Dipteronia dyeriana. The sequence goes on from CM065297.1 coordinate 42,029,748, forward strand.
AGGGGATTTGAATGAAAGGGTTAGAACTAGAACGTAACTAGCTAACCAAATTTCATATGCTTGCTACACATCTCAAATTGAGCCCAAAAATATTAATGAAGCATATATTGATGAATATTGGGTTAATGCCATGCAAGAAGAACTAAATCAATTTGAGAGGAATGAAGTATGGTCCTTAGTTCCTAGACCAAAAGATGTCAATGTGATTGGTACAAAATGGGTGTTTAGGATTAAGATCGATGAATGTGGCAAGATAGTGAGAAATAAAGCATGACTAGTGGCTAAAGGATACACTCAAGTTGAGGGTGTAGACTTTGATGAGACTTTTAAACCCCGTTGCACGTCTTGAGTCCATTAGACTTTTGTTGTCCATTGCATGTCTTAAAAAATTCAAGTTGTTTCAAATGGAAGTCAAAAGTACTTTTTTCAATGGATACCTTTAATAAGAAGTGTATGTTGAACAACCTAAGGGTTTTGTAGACCCACAATCTCCTAATCATGTGTTTAAGTTGAAAAAGGCTCTTTATGGCCTTAAACAAACTCTTAGAGCTTGGTATGATAGGTTAACTCAATATCTTATTGACAACCAATATAGGAGATGTGGTATTGATAGAACTTTGTTTGTCAAGCATTATGATAATGACATTTTTGTTGCACAAATATATGTTGATGACATTGTTTTTGGGTCTGCATGTAAAAAAAAGGTTGATGATTTTGTGAATGTTATGTCAAGAGAATTTGAAATGAGTATGGTAGGTGAACTCAATTACTTTCTTTGCATGCAAGTGAAACAATTTAACAATGGTATCATGTTGTCTCAATCTAAGTATGCTAGAAATCTTGTTAAGAAATTTAGCCTTGAAAGTGGAAAAAATTTTGAAACTCCTATGAGTACTACTTAGAAACTTGACAAGGATGAAAAAGGGAAAAATGTTAATCAAAGTCTATATAGGAGCATGATAGGTAGCCTTCTCTACCTATTGGCTAGTAGGCCGGATGTTTATTTTAGTGTTGGTTTGTGTGCTAGGTTTCAAGCTAATCCAAAAGAATCTCACTTGAAAGTCGTTAAAAGAATCATTAGATATATAAAAGGAACACATAATCTTGGTTTATTCTATTCCTTTTATACTAATGATATTCTTGTTAGCTATTGTGATACGGATTTGGTAGGAAACATTAATGATCGTAAAAGCACAGCGGGCGGTTGCTTTTACTTGGGGAATAATTTGGTTGCTTGGCAAAGCAGGAAGCAAAATTCTGTCTCTCTTTCTTCATCCGAAGCCGTGTATATTGCGGCCAGAGGTGCTTGCACACAACTTCTATGGATAAAACAAATTCTCAAGGATTATGAGATTGATCAAGGTAAAATGACTCTCTATTGTGATAATATGAGTGCCATTAACATCTCTAAAAATCTGGTTCAACACTCACACACAAATCATATAGACATTAGGCATCATTTCATTAGAGAACTTGTTGAACATTCAATAGTAACTCTTGAACATATGCCTACTAAAAATCAAGTTGTGGACTTATTCACAAAGCCCTTGGACAAAGAGAGATTTGTTTCTCTTAGAAGATCCATTGTAATGATTTGTGTTGATTAATGCTTGTGTGTGGTTATGAGTGGCTTGATAAGTAAAAACTATGTTGTATATCTATTTCTTTGAGAGCTACTCACGTGAGAAGTAATGATCTTGATAAAATAGCTTTTATTGCTTCTAGATCATGCACTTAAGTCTTTGTAAATCTTGTTCTTAAAAGTGTACAAATGCTTCTCTTATATGTTTAAGTTTGAGTAATTGAGTTTGAAAGCATATAGATTATGGATGCATCTTGAAGTTCATTGTCTAGTACATGATAGATGACCTATGGTTAGTATCTATTTTGCTTCGGCATCTACATAGAACTCAACGAGCACCTTCATGGAAAGGGCTACACACATTGGTTGTGAAGCCGCCCAATGTAGGAAAGGGCTACACCATTGTGATGAGTGAAAGCCGTCATGAAGAGTATATATTTATGTAAGAAAAATTAAAGAAGTGTTGAAAAAAAGAATCATTTAAAAAAAAACTTTGATACAAAGCCTAAAAAGAAATGGAGGAAGGCTTAAAATGGAGTATAGTTGAAAATTGTGATTGCTCGGGTTGAAAAACAGAAATGGGATGACGAGCCGCATGCACACACATGCTCATATGTTGAAATATGTTCTCTTTAAAGAAAAAAATCCGGATAATAATCGGTTTGACCTTGATTGGAAAAACTTTAGATGGATAGGTGTTGAAGTGGTTTGCATGTTGATATCACAATCACTACTTTTATATATGCTAGAAGCATTTTCACACACACATTTTTGCTTAATGTGCTTGATTCATTAGCAATGAGATTATTTTTTAGAGAATAATGAAAGTCTATGATTTTCTTATTAATTTTAAAAAATAATGGTTTACTATCTTTTATTACATGAAATGTGTGATTGTGTGATTCCCTTGTGAACAAGTTAACTTGCTTATTAGTATGTGGAGCATATGCTAAGGTGGAGCTTAGTTTGTTAAACTTAGTTCTCTATACAACTTGTTTGCTCACTGTCTCAAGATTTCATTATGCATCCCTTATAACCTTGAAGGTATTTTCAATTGCATTTATCTCTCTCTCTAGGTTGTGTAATATGTTTTTCTCTATTCCTTGCCAAAAATGGGAAGAAAGTGTTTTCCTCACCATGTTATAATCCATTAAGGGGGAGAAATTTTGTCTTAAGGGGGAGAAAGAATTTGCGTTTGCATGAGATAAGAAGAGATAAGGGAATTTTTGTTTTGTTTCGTATATTGTTAGTTTTCTCTCTTATCTTTTAGGGGAGAAAGAATTTGTGTTTGCATGAGATAAGAAGTGATAAGGGAATTTTTGTTTTGTTTTGTATATTGTTTGTTTATCTCACCTATCTTCTTTGTAGAAGATTTCTTTTGGTTGTTGTCTTACAGGTGCTTTGAATGTGTGAAGATATTCTTGAAGATTCTTGAAGACATGTTAGTCTAGGAGTATCTCATTGTAATGTGAGGATGTAAGAATGCAATCAACATTGATTATGAGTGATCTTTGTATGGTAAGGTAGAGGTTTTGTCATGGAATAGCCAAAGGGGGAGATTGTTAGGTTTTAGATTTGTGTTGGATTGATTCCATAACAAAACTTCATTTCTTTGTAATGCTTAGTTGCTTAAGTGGTTCGTGATGATATGAGCTTCAAGGAAGAAAAGAAACTTCACATGATGCAAAGTTCGTCTTCAAGAGGATTGGTACTATTCTTGGATGCTAAGGTATAGAGATTCTTCTTCCTCTTATAAGGCGTAAGCGCACACACACACAATTCATTCATATGTGTCCCTGCTTAGTTGTGCATCATTAAATGCGCACACATACATAATTCATTCACATGTGTCCCTGCTTAGTTGTGCATCATTAAATGTGCACACACATAATTAATACATTTGTGTCCCTACATCGTAACGCATCATTTGGTAGAACATATTTACAAACTTGAAGTTGAATGCTCATGCATTTGGTATGAAAGTAACATGTTTTGGAAAATAGATGATTGGAGACTATCTCTATGTAGTTTACATTCTTGTGTGAAATGTGTTTGTTTGTTTATATGTTTGTATAAAATGGATCTTGGACTTGATTTTAGTCTTAAATCATTCTTGATTGAGTTCCGGTCATTTCGGTTACTCATACTATTGATTTCAAGTTCTAAGTCAAAAGATTCTACACTTTTTAACTCATGTTTCATACATTGTCTTCGTCTTCATTTATCAAGTCGAATTCTTATTTTCTGGGTTGAGTATCTTATATTTCCATGTTCTTGAGGGAGTCCCGGTTTGTAATCTTCAAATGGATTCGAATTTGGAGTTGGAGGCCAAAGAACGGTCAAATAACGTAAGAGAAGCGCAAGGGAAGAGGTGAGATGGCATAAGGCATCACTTGGCACCATCCCGAGATGGCGCGTGGCCATCCCAGCCCCAAAGTTGCTCTGCCCCGAGATGCCCACGCGCCATCTCGGGTAGGCACTAATGAATGGGGGCTTTTTGGTTTTTTTTGTTGTTCTCTCTTTAAATTCTCTCATTCCCTCTCATTCTATTAAAGGTTGAGAAAAACGAATTTGAAGAACAAGTGCAGAATTTTTCTCTCAACATTTTGATTTTTGTTTTTATGATAACTTCTTCTTTTCAACTCCGAATCACTTGATTAAAAAACCGATTTCGATTGTCTTGAAGATTTCTACAAACCCCAAGCATTGCCAGAACCAATGGATGTCTAAATATTTCGTTGTCACCAGATCTTCAGTTCGTGATTTCATCCTTGTTGGTAAAATCATCTTCTTCTAAGTTTTCTTCTTAGATCTTCTTATTGATTGATGCTATTTGATTAAGAAGCATGAATAGGATGATTTTGATATCATTTTTTGGTTTATTGAATTGATTTTCAAGTTTAACTAGATTTGTGACAAGCTGATTGATTTGTACTAAACTTGATAAACAAGGTTTATTGAATTGATTTTCAAGTTTAACTAGATTTGTGACAAGCTGATTGATTTGTACTAAACTTGATAAACAAGAAATTACTTCTAAAAATCTTTTGCTCTTATGCTTGATTGACTATTTCTAGATCTAATTTCATTTTCTAAGAACCAGGTTATGTTTCAATTGGTGTCTATATCCTCATATCTATGTTATTAGTTGATAACTTGTTTAGGTTGCCTAGATACATTTGTGATTGTTCTTTAAAATCATAATCTAGCTATCTAGTTGCATGTCCATAGAATTTGTTGATCATCATTTTCTATGTTGAGTGTTTGTTTGAGTTTTGCATTCATGATCACTTAGATGCCTTGTGAAGATGTAGAAAGTCTCATATCTTAGAGTGATTCTTTGATTTGAGCAATTGGAAGCCTTCGCTAGAGTCAGGAGGACTTGGATAGCTAAGCAAGTGGAAGTCTCGACAAGAGGTGTTTGACCTCAGATTGTTGAGCAAGGAAGTCTTGACTAGAGTCGGGAGGACTCGGATAGTTGAGCAAGAAGTCTTGCCTAGGGTCGGGAGGATCCGGATAGGTGAGCAAGGAATCTTCCTAGAGACAGAAGGGTCTTGGATAGGAAGTCGGCTTAGTAGATCACTAGGTTCAAGGATAGAGTGAGAGTGATAGCTTTGAGAGCATGTGTTGATTGCTTGTGTGTGTAACTCTTATTTTAAATAGTGGATTTGCTTTTACCGGTGGTTGTGGTATCAACCCGTGGATGTTTCCTCTTTGGAGGTTTTCGACGTAAATATTGTGTGTCATTGTTTGCAAATTTCATTAAGCATTGTTAAAATTGCATTGTTTTAAAAGAAGACAAAATTTGGAGCATATACATACTCACCCCCCCTTAGGTATATTTACACTATAAAGATAAAGGGAAATTTCAATATTTGGAACTAAGAAGATATTTCAAGAGAGAGGCATTGCCTTTGGTAAGTGTAAAGATTCTTATGTTCTTAAGTGCTTAAAGGATAGAAATTGGGAATCTTGGGTGAGCATGTTAGGAGTTGTAAATGATATTCTTGTTAGAGAGCTTTATCTTGAATATAGGGAAAGTGCCACCTTATTGGATGCTTTGATAGAGATTAGGGGTGTTGTGTTTAGAGTTAACCCGGAAAACATTAACAAGTTTCTTGGGCTATCTAATGATAAAGATTCTAGTTTTCTAGATGTGAATGTCATTGAAAATCTAAATATCATGGGTAGAACTTTTTGTGACAATGCTTCTTTTGAGTGGGAAGGTAGAGCGTATATTAGTCAACATGAGTTAACTAAGGCTAGTGCATTTTGGCATCTATTCATTTGCACTAACATTATTGGATCTTCAAATTCAACCGAGTTGAATAAGGACAGGATCAAAAAAGTGTATGCCTTGGTGACTAATCAACCTATAAACCTTGGAGATCTTCTCATGTATTACATTGATAGTGCGATTTTCTCTACTAGAGGTGATAAAAAGCTTGTATTACCGGGGTTTATTACTTCATTATGTTTAGCTCATGGGTAAAGAGTAGAGAAGATGATATGTTAGTTCAACCCTTGGAAAAGTATTGTGATAAACGTGTGTCATACATGTCATATAAGAATAAGGGTAAGACTTGTGATACTTTTGGACTATTTAGTAGTTCTCAAGTTGATAGTCATGTGATTAGCACAAACATTCTTCCGGATTGGGCTATACAATTGAAGGTGAAGGTTGATAAACTTACTGCTATAGTTGTTCAACAAGATGCTAGGATAAAAGAGTTGGAGGAGTGCATTGTTTCAAGTTCAAGACCATCTCTCAAGCATTATGTTAGATCAACTACTCACACAACTTTCTTTGGTTGAACAAGTAGCTAGTATTTGAGTCTTGTGGTATATTTCTTAACTTTTGGCATCATTTCATGTCAAAAGGGGGAGAAAGATAAGCTAGTTACTTAGTTTATTTTTATGTTATAGGTTGCTTCAAGAGAAGATCAAGATGAAGTTCAAGAGTTGATGAAGATTAGTTATAGGAATCTTACTCATTGTAATGTGAGGGAGTGATTTTGTGACCTATCTTTATTTTTATATTTGTAGTAAATGTATAGGTGTATTGACATGGAATTTGCCAAAGGGGGAGATTGTTAGGTTTTAGATTATGTTGGCATTAATTTCATATCAAAATGATGTTTACTTGTAATGATTTAGTTGTTTAGATTCATGATGATTCAAGCTTCAAAGAAGAAGGAACAACTAGTCAAAGCAAGTTCAAAGTCTTCAAAGAGAAAGGATGCAATATGGTTCTACAAAGGTATACTAAGACATTATCTTTCTCTTACAAGGCTTAGGCACAGACACACAATTCATACATATGTGTCCCTGCATCGTTATGTGCACCATTATAGGCACACAAACACAATTCATACATATGTGTCCTTACATCATTATGCACCATTATAGGCACACACATACAAGTCATTAATATGTGTCCCTGTATTGTTGTGCACCAATGTATAACACATTCACACACTTGAATATGAATGCTCATGCATTGATATGGAAATAATATGTTTTGGGAAATGAATGATTGGAGACTATCTATATATAGTTTGCATTCTAGTGTGAATTGTTTTTGTATGTGTATATGTTTGCATAACATGGATATTGAACTTGAATTTAGCCTTAAATCATTCTTGATTGAGTTCCGGTCATTTCGGTTACTCATACTATTGATTTCAAGTTCTAAGTCAAAAGATACTATACTTTCAACTCATGTTGCATACATTGTCTTCGTCTTCATATATCGAGTCGAATTATTATTTTTTGGATTGAGTATCTTATATTTCCATGTCTGTGTTACGGTTTGTAATCTACAAACAGATTCAAATTTCGAGTTCAGATGCTGGAGAACAGTCGAAGTACACAAGCGGAGTGCAAGGGAGTTGCACCATGGTCAAAGGCCATCAATTGGTGCAAGCCCGAGATGGCGTGAGGCCATCTCGGCTGCAACTCCTTGCTGCCCCGAGATGCCCACGTACCATCTTGGGGAAGCATTATCAAAGGTGGCATTTTGGTCTTTTTGCTTCTATTCTTTCCCTCTCCTTTATAGTTCCCTTCCCTCTCACATTTCATTCTAAGAAGAAATTTAAAACTTGAGTGGAAATTTCTCTCTACATTTTCTCACCTTCCAAACACCATAACTTCTTCATTTGAACACCGATTTGAGTGATTCAAAGTTGAGAGTGTTTGTATATTCATCCTCCATCGTTTCTCTGAATGTTTGAGTTAGTTTTATTGTTTTTGTTTTTTGAGTATAAACACAAAAACGTGACTGCACCAAAATCAACTAAGGTATTGATTTTCTCTCAAAGTTTTCTTTTAAAACTTGGTCAATTGCCTTGGGTTTTCTTCTTCAACATATATATGTGTCTTGTGATAGTTTTGATTTGATTTTTGAACTCATTTAAAGATAGATTGAGTTTCAATTGAAATCTCACATGTTGAGTTAGGTTTTGATTTTGCATATGTTTTCACATGTTTGGGATTGTATTGTTCTACCTTTGATTCTAGGACTATTTGATGATGTTTGATTGATTGATTTTGTGAAAAATAGCTCCTCACATGTATTAGGCTCTCTTTGGCTGAAATCTCGCAATGATACATGTGCTTGTGTTCTTTTGAGCTATTCATGTGTTTTGTTGAATCTATGAATAGGAATATGCTCTTGAACTTTAGCTTTAATCAAAATGACTTTGTCATATGATTTTAGCATGTTTTTGGTTTATGAGATTTAAACTTGATTATGTGTTAATTGAACATATCTTGTGATTCAAGTTTTAGATTTATGCATGTATCTAGGTTGTAATTAATATTGAACATATCTTACATGATCTAGATGGATTAAACATGCATGATTGACTAGACTACATTTGATTTGTCCATTCATGCTCATGTCTAGTATTCTCCATAGGATGTGTTGATCATAACATTCTATGTTGCGTGCTTGTTGCATTTTGCATTCATTATCACCTAGATGCCTTATGAGAAGGAAGTCTTGACAATAGGTGTGAGACCTAAGTTATTGAGCAAGAAAGTCTTGGTAAGAGGTGGGAGACCTCGGATTGTCAAGCAAGAAAGTCTTGATTAGAGTCAGAAGGACTCGGATAGTTGAGCAAGAAGTCTTGCATAGGGTCGTACGGATCTGGAAGGGTGAGCAAGGAAGTCTTGACAAGAGTCGGGAGGACTCGGATAGTTGTGCAAGAAGTCTTGCCTAGGGTCATGAGGATCTGGAAGGGTGAGCGAGGAAGTCTTGACAAGAGGTGTGAGGCCTCAGATTGTTGAGCAAAAAGACTACATCTTTATGAGTAGGATAAGATGGTAGCTTCTAGGTGAAGGGGTCACTTAACATATTGTACTTGTCTTATCTACTAGTGAATTTTGTTTGCCGGTGGTTGCTAACCTGTGGATGTTTCTTCTTTGGAGGTTTACCACGTAATATCTTGTGTCAACTTTTCTCTATCCCTATCTCTCTTATATTTGTAGTTGTTATTTGAATACTATGGATAGAACTTGTAAGTTCCTCGGTATTTGATTGGCTTATTTCATTGACAACCACATTTTGGGATTAATATGTAAGGGTAGTGTAGGGCTTCATTGTTCGTAACCAAGGTCAAGCATCAAAGGTAAAATCACTTGCTTAACTTCATTGAAGAGATTTAGTGCACACACTCACTCTCATGCATGTTTATTCTCATGCATGTTTTTGATCACTTTGCATTTGTTCTTTATTGTCTTGATTGTGTGCCTAATGTTATTATCTCTTGCTTGTTTGAATTGATTGCATCTTGTGATTAAAATGTCATGTCATGTTAGGCATTAGGATGCATTCCCTTCACCTCTTTTCTCTTGCATGAATTGTGTGTATGTGTGTGAATGTAATGAGCAGTGTGCTACTCGAGCAGCGCCCTCTCCAGTGCCAACACCAGCGTAGCTTTCTAGCGGTGTGTCGTTGGTGGTACGCTGGTCATCATGCGCGTCAACACCAGCGCAGCTTTCCAGTTGTTTGTTACTGATGGTGCGCTGGTCGTCATACGCACCTCACCAGTGGAACTTGTCCAGTGGTGTGTTGTTGGTCGTGCGCTACTCGACAATCGCACAGACACCAGCTCACATTGCGTCTTTTGGTCAATTTTGGCCAAAACGACGTAGCTTCACTTTAGGCTTCATATAAATATACCATCTTCTTCCCAACTGGTTTTCAGAGCTTCCCAAGTTATTTTTGAGAGAGAGATAATGTTCTTTAGTAAGAGAAGCTCCAAGAAGCCATTTTTACTCAACAATCCTCAAAATCCAAATCATCAAGCATCTTTCAAGCATGAGTTTCTTGTGTGTTCAAGACTAGGTATTCTCTACATGTTCTAAACTTTATGTTTTCATTACTAAGACATGTATACCTAGGGTTTTAGTCTTTATTGCATATTAATTGCTTGCTTGTATGTTTAATTGCTTTTATGACATGCTTGTGTATTGATTGTTGGTTGAGATGCATTAATTTGTGATAGCTAGCATTTAGGATGATTTTAGCCTTCTAGTTAATTCTTCTTGCCTTTGCATTTAGAACATTGATATCTAGGATTTGTTTTAATTGTCATTATTAATCCTGGATAAGCATGAATGTCTTAACCTAACATTTTTGCATATTGAATATTCTTGCATATTCACTTAGGTTGCCATTATCTCTTCATTGTTGATTTAGCTTGTGACTAAGTGGTTAGTGCACAAGGCTAGTGATCCAAAATCACTATTAAGGCCCGTTGGGTAGAGTGAAAGGGTTAGTAACTGGAGGGTTTGACTGGAGGTCAACCTGGGTTGTAAACTTTTACTTAATAATGGATTTTGAGGATCAAGGGTGGTCTAAACAGCCCGTGGTTTTTCCCATTTGGAGGGTTTCCAAGTATATATTGCGTGTTGTTATTGTTTTATGTTTGTTGTCTTTTATTTGAACATTGGGGTAGAATTGTTAATATTGATTAATTCGCAAAATTGGTAATCTATCGAATTAAAACCTATTCACCCCCTCCCCCCTTCTAGGCTATAGACACACACTTTCTAGGGAATTTCAGAACTCTTTATGTAAGTTGACTTCCTTTCTATAATATAGATTGTGTATGAGTTACAATTACTTGTTTGTATCACACTTTACTTGTTTTATATATTGATTAAGTGTCTTTAATTGATATATATATATATATATATATATATATATATATATATATATATATATTGTGATACAAGCAATCTAGAAGGACAAACTTTTATTTGTTTCTAAGGGAGTTGAAAAACGTGTCTAACCTATTCACCCCCCCTCCCTCTAGGTTAGCCTTGAGCATTTAACCGTGTTTGTATTTTCAAATACCAAGTCTTGGCTCGATTCTTTAACGAAAATGGGAAGATCCTCAAATGGATTGCATTGTCAGTAGCTTTATTAATTCTGAATGGGGAGCACATTTGATCAAAATTCCTCATATGTGCATTTGGGTCTTCGTTGGGCATTCCACCAAACTAACCCATCATGGTCAACATCTGAAATACATGCCCCTTGATTTTGAAGTTGTTTGTTGCTATCTTCGGGAGTTAGATTGGAGACATGTTTTGATCCACCCGAGGCATGATGTAATCTCTCACGGCTTTGACATCTACCCCATTCTACTCATTTTGCTCATTTTTCCCATTTTGCCCCTCTTGGGATGTAGCCAGATTCGGGTCTTGATTCACCGGATCGCTGTCCATGGCTCATTTTCGATTCCTTCTATTTCTCCGGGCTGTTCCCTTGATATCCGGATCGAACCTCAATTCCCGTAAGTTGTTACTCCCTGTACTGTGATGCATAGAAGATTAGACTGCCTGAAAAGAAGAACAAATAAAGTCTAAATTAAGAAATAAAAGAAAACGTTCAAATTAGTAACAAACAAACTAGTATCAATATCAACTTTCTGCTCAATCCCCGGCTGCGGCTAAAAAAATTGAGTCTCTCCAAAAGTTGGTGCTCGCAAATGAACGAGGCTGGAATGTAGTACAATAATAAGTAAAGTTCGTTCCCACGGTGATTGAGGAGTTGATTGCTGAAATTGATCGATTTAGCTAATATTTGAACAATGGTTTAGAAAATTTGATTTTTGTGACTCTAGCTATTCTAAGTTTAGTAAACAAGTTTTATCTAAAAATGAGAAAATAAACACGAACAATTTTATATTGAATGCAAATATGTGATAAAGAATGCTAAGGCCTAGAATCCACCTCACCCTCTTCTATCTCGAACCCAAGACTAACTTAAATACCCGAATTATGCAATTGTGAAATGTATACCCGTGTACCCCCTAATAATCCTAATCTGTCTTGAGCAATAGAAATTACATCAAAGCATACCCAAAACCTATCTCTCAATGACTCTAGAATATATGCATGAATTCAATAAGATCTTGATACATAGACAAGGAACTATACACTAGCCTCGCGTATCTCTACCTTACTAGTCATATATATAGGACATTTTATCAAATACATGGAGTGCATCACCCCTCGGTTTATAACACCCAACAATAAATCAATCACAAGTTGATCAATCTCATGAAAGCATTAAGCACTAAAAAATATCCATACAAGATACAAGCGTGCATGGGTAAAATAAAAAGTCTATATCATTAAATTTATGGGTTTGGTTTCATCAAGCCTTAGTAAAGGACAATTAGTTCATACTACAAATTATAGCCATATACAAAATATATGAAATTAAAGACATGGCTCTACACAATGATAAAAGAGAAAGAGGTTAGAGAAAACTATATTGGGAGCCTTCTCTAGTGTTGATTCTTCTTCTCCGTCAAGCACTCTTCAACTTCCTTTTTGCTCCAGAAATATTAAATGAAGGTGGATGTGTGTAGCGGGTATGGTAGATGTTTGGATATTTAGGGAAAGTTGGTGGCTTGGTTGATTTTCTTCAAGGTTGGTTTTGTGATGTAATGGTAGTTCTAAAGATGAGATTCTTATTAGATTTCTGGTTCTCCCCCCTCTTTTATGTCTCAAAATAGTAAAGGTATATATATGGGAAAGAATTGGGTCTGGGGCAGAAAGGGTATTTCCCTGAATTTGTAGCTTGTCTAGGCTAAGGAGAGACCATGGGGCGACTTGGGATATGGTCGCCCTGAGGTCGCTATTGCGTCTGGTACAGAGGTCCAAAACCGATAAGATTGCAACTTTAAGGCGACTAAGAGTGTGGTTGCCCCGGGGTCGCTTTTGTCTCTGGTTGGGAAGTCTTGAGCTGAGGGGATTGCGACCTCCAGGCGATGAAGATTGAGGTCGCCCTAGGGTTGCTTTTGCGTCTAGTTGGCCATTTGTACATTTTTCTTTTCCCCACTTTAGCTCTATCTATCACTTTCAAGCCTCAAAACCAAACTAAACCTGCATGCTTGTAAAAAGTGTTAAAAACTCGGTTTTACCCAAGGAACGAACATGAATTTGATAAAAACTTAGGGCTACATTATATGTAGAAATAAACCAATCTAGTAGCCACACTCTTTATATGTTCTATCAAGAGATCACTAAGGTTCCAAGGCGTGTTTGTCACCAAGACATACACAATCTTGATCGTTTCCTTGAAGCATTGGTAGATCCCATAAGATTTGCACAAACAAATAGATAGAAAAGACACTAACCTTGGTCAACTCACATTGGCCAATTTAACCTGTCTTACCCCATTAAAATCCATCATCCTCACATAAAGTCCTCCCCATAAGCTTTAAGTAATATTAATTGTCCACATCAAAACACAATCTCATTAGAAAGACCAAGGAACTTATTGATGCTATCCGAGGAGATCCTAAATGTTTTTCCTCTTATATTCATCAAAGCATTTTCGATGGCTGTGCTTTCCGTATACCCAAAACAGAACTCTCTAATAAGGCTCTCATATACAACCTTAATAGTATTTGTCCATGCTCCCCAATGCCTTTCATGAATAACATGATGAATGCATGAACCCTTTATCATATCAACACCTCTATCTTGGATAAGTGAACACACTTTTTCTATCATAAAGAAATTGTGAATTCAAAAGATATTTATAAATCTCTTCCTACAAAATGTGCTCTAAAGTTTTGAAAACTAGGTAATGCTGCACGCAAGGGTATCTTCCAAAATGAGGTGTTATATGTTAATTGTCTCTCATTTTAGTGATTATTGAAAGCAATGTAAAAAAGAACATGGTAAGGATGAGAGTGGTGTGTTAAGTGTAAAATATTATGTGTGTGTGTACAAGAACAAGACCAATGAAAAGAAACATATGAAGAAAATATAAGAGAACATGGAAAGGTGAGAATGGTGATTAAAATGATAAATAAAAGTATGTTGGATAGGAGAGATGCAAGAGAATTGATACATATGGTACTCATGATCACCAAAACATTCGCACCAACTAAAATAACTAACCTCAAAGACACTCCTATATTAGGTTTAACCTAGCCTTAAATGCGACCACTAGGTATGGAAATGGAAGAGTCGACTAGTCTTCTAACGCTAGTCTTCGGGATATATCATATGATCAACTACTAAGTACAGTTTTTAAGCACATATATTCAAAACATAAGTTCGACCACCGATTTCTACACACCTGTCACATGTAAGCAACAACCAATGGAAGCACTAAGTACAAATGGACCCTCGACAACTACTCGCCGAGGTGTATGTTACTAGCAACGACTAAGAGTCACATAAGCATATAGGATTATAGAACCGAAACCCACAAATGTATATGTATGCTTTTCATGAATTCCACCCAAACAAACAGTAGCACTCAAATCAATCCAAAGCTTGCATTTTGAATAATCCATCGACATATGAGCAATCATGGGATGCTTAATTAATCTACTCCTAAATTACATCAATCTACTTCTAATCCAAATCATAAACACATATCAATTTCTGCCCTACATGCCATGAATGTAAAGACAAGAGCTGTACCTCAACATGCACCAAGAGTTAGGTTGTCAATCCTTTTTAATACAAGGAAAGAATCAAGTACGTGCAATTGAATGGGGTAGTAAAAGAAGAAATCATATACAAGTCAATCAAATAAATGGAACTAGTATTAGGGTTTACATATTTCCCAAATGGGGATACACATCAAAGAAGAATATAACAAGAGAAGAGTAAATAGAAGAAACCCAAGGTGTCACTCTTGGATCTCTAGGCTCGGAGAATGGCCCAATTGTCATCTAGGATCTTTAAGCTCCACTGAAGCTCCTCCTTCTCATAGACAAGGTATGGTGCTCTTTCCTCTTGAATCTCTTCCAAAGATGGGTGGTTGTAAGTAGAAGGTTGTAGTGAGGAGGCATCCATGGAGGAAAAACCTACATTGATGCCTTTGGAAGGTCTTTTCTCTCTTAATTTGGTGAAGAAAACTTTAGGATTTGAATGGGATTAGTTGGGTTATGTAATGGATGATAGGTCTTGTGGAAAAATGATGTATTTATAGGTTTGAGAAGCTAGGGCATGAAATAGGTGTGGAAGGACCACTTTGCCCATCTGAAAATACTTGAAAACATGTTTAAAGCCGAGCTGGAACGCGTAATACGTGGCTAGTATGCGATAATGGACCCTCGCAGTTACCCACGTAGTACATTGATGCCATATTCTTCATCTCAGGTGTGCAGGCACATGTGCTGGTAGTGCGCGAGTAACACCCGCACAGTACCTGCCATCTAGGCCCTTTTCCTTGAGTTTTGACTCATTTTCCACCCGAAAGTCCCCGTTTCGGTCTCCAACGCTTGGAATACATTGAATGCACGCACTTATAATAAAATGAGCCATTAGACAACAAAATATGCTTGAAAACAAGTAAAAGACTATGAAATCGAAAGCCATAATGTATGGCATTTTTGGCTCGATCAATAAGCTTTTCGGTTCCAATAACTTCTAAGGTTTTCAACTTGTTGGTTTGGGTTTTTTAGAGGTTGTTGGTGTAAATTTATGTTTGGCTATAGGTTTTGGTGGATGGATAGGATTAGAAACATTGTTTCTTCTTATGGCTTAGTTGTCAACACTACAACACAAAAACACATGAGTGGAAAAAGAGATCCAAGTGAATATTAGACAACAATATACACATAAAAATGACACATGATAAAATAATGAATACTAAAAGCATAAATGTTCCTTTCACGCATATAGGTACATTTCACCAAAATAAATAAATGTTTTTAACAACAAAAACAATTCCATAGATGAAGGAATGGGTATCAATCACAATTACTATTTACATCAAAACATGAAGGAACTGGTTGTAATAACAACTACTATCAACTTCAAGCAAGATGGAACTTAATCAACCTCAAGCAAGATGGAATTGGTCATAATCACAACTACTATCAACCACATGAAAAAATAAATTTATTGCAATATCAACTACTATCAGCCTCAACCAAAAATACATACTTTTCAAACACATTCATGCAATTATTTCAAGGTATATATATCAAGCATCACATAATTCTATTATTCTTTTCAATCAATATGCAACAAGAAACAAAGCAAATCATATGAACATGTCATAAAAGAGAATAAAGTCTAACATAAAACACTCCCCCTTGATAGATGCTCTATCTAAGATCAAGTTAGCATATTGTTCACAATGATATTCACATAATCAAGCAATTTTAAAGAAATCTAATAAAATAAGCTCCACAATCTATAAGAGTTACACCAAGATTTTTCAATCACTCTCGTAATTCTTTCTTAATTGCTCAAATATCAAAATACTTATAAACAAAAGTGTGTGTTTGAATTTTGCTTCAAATATATATAGAGGAGTAATTTGACAATCTACATGCAAATCACATCCATGTCTATTCATCTTAAACTTTCCATAAAAGGTCAAATTGATTATCATCTGAAAAATTCGCTTTGAAGAGACTAGAATTCAACATATGAGCGTGTGTGAGCTTGTGGCCAATCATCCCATTTCTATTTTTCAACCCCAGCATGCATGATTTTCAACTATACTTCTTTTAATCCATCTTCCTTTTCTTTATAAGATTAAATCAAAGAATCTTTATTGATTTTTCTTATTCAATACTTCTTTGATTTTACAAACTTAAACGTATACGCTTCATGACGGCTTTCACACATCATAATGGTGTAGCCTTTTCCTACATTGGACGGCTTCATAACCAATATGTCTAGCCCTTTTCATAAAGGTGCTCATTGAGTTCTATGTAGTTACTTAAGCAAAATGGATATTAACCATATGTCATCTTAAATATACTAGTAAAAAGACTTCAAGGTGTATCCAGAACTTGAATATTAGCAAACTCAACTTACTCAGCAAAACATACAAGAGAAGCAAATTACATTTTTGAAAACCAAGATTTTATGGCTTCCAAGTACATGATGTAAAAGCAAAACAAGAGATTTACTTAAGATCATTACTTCTTAGGAGAGTAGCTTTCAAAGAATATGAGATTTTATTTTTCAAAACATGCCACTCAATATTCAAATAAACTATTCACACATCATGTTTAAGACCTTTGTGAATAACATCATTATAAGATCTTTAGAGAGCAAATGTTAATGAGAACTATATGTATATATATTGTACTAAATTATCTAACGTGGCATGTTATATGATGTAGTGTAAACAATGAGTTGAGAGACGAAAAACTTAGAATGCAAGCATTAGGATATAGGGATACCTTAGCAAGCAATTTTCATCAAATGTAATGTCTTCACCCTTTTTGTTAGCTCTCTTGGCTTGTTTGTCTCCTTGACAACAATTTATTGATATGTCATTCTTAGAGAGTAAAAACTAAGCATTTTAACTCAAACGCATATAAAAAAAAACTTCTCACAAAGTTAACCAATAGAATTCAACTATCATAACAAGAAATGTGAGATAGCTAAGTTATGTCAAGTTATAGAGAAACAAAGCTAGCTAGCTAACAATATCAACAACATGACTCTAAAATTTACACTAACTCACATGTGCCTCTAACACTTAATGGTAAGAGCACTCACCCTTGACCAATGTGATCTTGGGTGAACATGCACTTTAATCATGCTCATATTTGACATTAATGTTGAACGTAGAATGGAGATCATTAATGATCTGATTCAAAATAGTATCTTTTATGCTCTTCTCCTCAACATTCCTAGCAATACATGATTTGTCAAAATTTTCACAAGGATTAGACTCGTTCTTCCAATGCTTTTTAACAAGCATTTTAGACGCATCATGTTTGTCAACAACTATAGTCCTAGTATGCTTCAAGGTAAGGTCAATCTTCCTATCTCTAGATACATTCTCTACTTTGCAAAATTCTATATACTTGTAACACCTTGGTTTAATGTGACCAATGGTGTTTTAAAAATGGTAAAATGGACTGAAAGTTGAGATTGTACCTTGAACTCTTGAAGAAGTAGGAAGAGTTTGTGAGGGTACCTTGTCTTTCATATTACCTTTGGATTTGAGAAGATTGTCCTTAGGAAACTTTTTCACCTTTTAAATCTTATACTTCCTTGAAGTGGGTGACGATATTTCAAGCTTTTCCTTTCGTTTCAAGTTGCTACACTCTCCATGAGATTGAACAACTTTTGTGACATTATTCACTTTGACAGAGCCATTCACGAAGTCTTTAATTGTTTGCTTAGCCATGCCAATCTTTTCAATGTAAGCTTGCTCTCTAATTGTCATATTTGAGACAATCTCTTCTCTATCATAGACAAGCCTCTCTACTTCATATAGCCTCTTCAAAATATCATTCTTGTCACTCAAGAGTCCATGAGATGTTTCTATAAACTCATCTACTTAAGTCCTAATCAAATCATGTTTTGCTCTCACCTTTCTCAAAACTTTATCCCTTTGAGCCTCAAGTTTCTCTATCCTGACCTTAAGCTCGATATTGGTAGCAATCAAGCATGTGTCTTCTTAATGACCTTGATTACTTTCCTTGTTCACTAAAACTTTACAATCATCTTCTAGCATGGTGTGAGAGGCCACAAAAGCAGTAAAATTGCTCACATGCTCTTCTTCACTCGAGAACTCATCATTTGAGCTTTCTTCGTCGCTAGAACTACTATCACTCCAAATGGCCGCCAACGCTTTGCCCTTCTTGTCTTTCTTGGACTTCTTTTTAGTGCATTTATTTGCAAAATGTCCAAAACCTTGACATTCATAGCATTGAACATTCATCTTGTTCTTGGCTTGACAATTCCTATCAACCCTTGCAGAAGATTGTTTCTTGACTTCCTTTTCTCTAGAAAAGCTACCTCTAGGCATGGTACCTTTCTTAGAAACTTCTTAAATTTCCTAACCATAAGAGCCATTTCATCAATCTCATCATCACTCTCCTCTTCAATAGCCTTGGGAATGATTCCCTTCCTTTTAGTCTTTGGCATCAATCACAACTCATAAGTTTGGAGAGACCCAAGATATTCATCAATGCTTAAGCAATCCATATCCTTGCTTTCTTTTATGGTCGTAACCTTTGCCTTGAATCTCTTAGGAAGAGATCTTAGAATCTTCAAATTAAGACGCTCTCTAGAGATTGTCACTCTAAATGCTTGACATTGGTTAGCAATTTTAATAAGATGAAATTGAAAGTCTTCAAACTTATCTTCATCACACATTTGCAAGCTATCAAACCGTGATGTCGACATTTAAAGCCTAGACTTTCTCATCGCTAATGTGCCTTCATTCGTGACTTGAAGTGTATCCTAAGCTTCTTTAACAGATTCAAGATTTTGTATGCATGAGAATTGGTGTTCATCCACTCCTCTAAAAATGGCGTTCATAACAAGATGGTGCCATTTAGCAACCTCAAAGTCATTAGGCGTCCAGTCACTTCTAGGTTTGGAGATTTTGATTCCATCTTCTATAACCTCACAAGGAGAAGTATAGCCTTCTACAACAATCATCCACACCCTATCATCAACTAAGTGGATGTAGGCCTTCATCCTCAATTTCCAAAACCCATAGTTGTCACCCCGAAGTAATGGTGGCCTAGTATTAGAAACTCCTTCCGCCATTACATCATCTTGAACTCCTATTGCCTCAAAGCTCTACAAATTCAAGGTGAGTGTATCTCGGGATTCTCACTAAGTACAATCTAGTGACCCGCTCTGATACCAAATGAAAAGTACAAACACGGTTAATTTGCCTTAAGCTAACCTAGTTTGTCCACCTAGATAGCTTTTATCACAATTTATTAATCAAACACAAGCAAAATCATCTTAATAAAGATATGCTTGGTCAAACAAAGTCAATAGTCATTACAACTTGCATGTGAAAAAAAATCAATTTGTATACATGCTATCACGCATAAGCCTTTAACATATACAAAGCTTGTTATAAAATGAATATCAATTACAAGTATACTAAACAAGATATATATTGACACCAAGAAAGATATATATCAATAGATAAACAAATATTAAGAGATAGGGAAAGAGAAAATTAACACATAATTTTTACGTGGTAAAACCTGTAAAGAGTAAACATCCACTGATTGATTCCACAATCACTGGCAAACACCTTTCACTAGTGAGATAAAAAAATACAATCTCTCAAGTGACCACTTCACCTAGAAATCTACTCTTCAACCCTACACAATGAAAGATTTGCCACCTTGCACAAATTAAAGAATCACTCTCTAAAATGTGACTTCCAACGCTTAGCTATCCAAGACCTCAAGTCTCTAGCCAAGACTTCCAATGTACAAATAAAAGAATAACTATAATATATGTGACTTCCAACACTTAGCTGTCCGAATCACCCTGATCCTAGCTAAGAATTTTAATGCACAAATTGAATAGTCAGTCTCCAAAATATGATTTCCAATGCTAAAAAAAAAGAATCACTCTAAGAAATGAGACTTCCAATCTTTTCACAAGGCCATCTATGTGATCTTGAATGCAGAATGCAAACAAGCATGCAACATAGAATATGATGATTAAAACATCCTATGGGAACTAGACTTATGCATCAAAGTTCACAAAACAAATATGTCTAGTTACTCTGCATGAATAACAAGTCTAGAAAATGTGAAACACCGAAACACATTTAACTTCTAGATTTATTCATGTCACTAAACCTAGAATCAATCATATATATATTTAAGTACAAAATCAAGATTTAGAATCAAACAAAAATCATGCTATCAATAAAAGTTCTAGTTAGAAATATAGAGCACTCATTCACAAAGTATTCAATAGAAACATATCAAGTTCTATATATACAATAAAATTGAGATAATTATAAAAATAATCAATCAACAAACCCTAGCACAAATAGAGACTATTTCTAATCAAAATCAATCAATCAAAGTTCAAAATAGTCATAGATAAAAAGTTAGCACAATGCAAAACACTAACATGTGAAAAAATAGACTTTAACGAAAATCCAACTCAATATGTAAGATTCTAATCAAGCTCAATCTAGCTTTAATATGGTCTAAAACTCTAATCAAACTTTACCCAATATACATACATATATTGAAGAAGAAAACTCAAGGTGATTCAAGATTTGAAGATCAAAAATCTAAAGAGAAATCAATACCTCAAGTGAAAACAATGCAGTCCCTTTTTTTTTAGTGAAGCTATCAGAAAACTCAATCAAATGACTCCAAAATCTTATGGAAAAGATAAAGGACTGGTAGAAAAGAATTCTCCAATTAAAATCACTTGATTTGGACTACGGATGATAAAGTTATTGTGTTTGGAAAATAGGAAAATTGGAGAGAAAATTTATGTACAAGTGTTTTCAAGTTTTTCTTCTTATATTGAAAGAGAGGGAAAAGGAGATATTTAGAGGAGAAAGAAGAGGGAAATCAACAACCAATGGGAAGAGGCTACCTTTTCTTTCCCAAGGTGGCACGTGGCCCTCCATGGGGGTAGAGGGCAGCCTTTCCCGTGAGGCTCCACACGCCTCCACGGGAAAGGTTGCATGACACACTTCCATCTTTCTTTGAGTCCTCTTTGCTTCTTCGACCATTTCTTCAGCCTTCAAACTCTAATTTTGAATCTATTTTTTGATTACATATCAAGTCTCCCTCATGCACAAGGATGTCAAGAAAACTTTAAAAAATATATGGAATTCAATCAAAAAATCAAAGATGAAAACCGTGTACAATAAAGACACGACAAGTTTCCTAACTTTCTAATTTGAACTCGAAACTTAACGAATGAGTAACCAAAATGATTGGAACTCAGTACGAAATATCATAAGTACAAATTCAAGTTCAATATCATACAATTACAATAACATGGACACAAGAACACACAAGTATGCTATTTCCTAGAGATAGTCCTAAAACATGCAATTTAAGAAAACTGTCAACTTTAAATATAATGAATGTGCATACATGAATAAGTGTGCATCTGTGTTATACTAAATTTGGCACAATAATGCAGGGACACATATGAATGCTATGTATGTGTGTGCCTAGGCCTTGCAAAGAGGAAAGAGTTCTCAATATTCCTTTTGCCATGCAATTAAGCTTTGTTCCTATTGTAGCCACCATTTTGCTTGAAATGTTGTCCAACTTACTTTGAAGCTTGAAATTCCATAATTATTAGACAACTAATAAATACAAATCAAATGTAATTTTGATATAGAATTATGCCAACTCTAAACTCATAAACCTAACACATGTCATATTAGAGAACTAGTATAGCATTCATAAGGTTCTCATTGACATTTGCTATTTTAAGATCTCTTAGTGATAGTATTCACATTGATCTTAATAACGATGTATGTATTATATATTTGATTGTTGAGTGGCATATTTTAAAAAATATGAGCTTCATATTCTTTGAAAGCTACTCTCTTGAGAAGTAAAGATCTTGAGTAAATCTCTATTTTTTACTTTAGATCATGTGTTTGTAACCCATAAAAACTTGGTTTTCAAAAGATTCAATTTGTTTCTCTTGTATATTTTGGTAAGTAAGTTGAGTTTGAATATAAGTAAATTATCGATACACCTTGAAGTCTTATGACTAGTACATTAAAGATGACTTATGTTTAGTATCCATTTTGCTTAGAAAACTACATAGAACTCAATGAGCTCCTTCATTAAAAGGGCTACGCACCTTGGTTTTGAAGCCACCCATTGTAGGAAAGGGCTACACCCTTGTGATGAGTGAAAGTCATCTTGAAGAGTACATGTTCATGTTAGAAAAATCAAAGAAGTGTTGAAAACAAACAATTAAAATAAAAACTTTGATTCAAAGCCTAACAAAATTAAGGCTTGAAGTAGTTTAGTTGAAAATCAAAAGTGCTCGGGTTGTCAAATAGAAATGGGATGACGAGCCACATGCACACACATACTCATATGTTGAAATTTATTCTCTTAAAAGAAACAAAAAAATTGGATAATAATCGGTTTGACATTTATGGAAATGCTTAAGATTACTAGATTCTCAGATGATTTGCATGTTGATTATCAAATCACTTCTTCACATATACTTGAGGCAAAATTCACACACACACTTTTCATATAAGTATTTGATATTCTAGCAATTTTAGAAGAATTATGAGAAAGATTGAAAATCTTGATGTATCTCTCATAGTTTGTGAAGCTTATTTTGTTGAATTCATTAAAATTTCTTGAGTGTATGATTGTGTGAATTTCATGGTGAACATTATGCTCTATTGGTCCTAGATAGAGCATTTATCAAGGGGGGCATAGTATGTTAAACTATGTTCTCTTTTATGATGTGTTCTTATGTTTCCAGTTGATATTTGTTGATGTTATTTAATGTCTCTTTATTTGCATGATGATTCTTTGTATTACAATATGCCTTTGTATTTTTAAATGAATAACTTGATTTGATTGTTTCCACTCATGTTTTTTTTTACATGTTTAATGATTTTCTACATGGTCACGGGAAGAAAGAAGGCTATCGAGAGTGGCAATCCCTCGAAACTCATAGACAAATACAAGTCTGCCTCTAAGGTATCTAAATCCACTAGGTTGAATCCTTTGGGTATTATGGGAACCAAGAAATTGATGGAAGAAAGATGTATAGATTTGAGTAAGTGTGGAGGTTCTTATGTCTATCGGATTATCTTCATGGAAATTGGGGTAGTTGGGTTAACATTCTTGGAATGGTAAATGATAGTATTGTTAGAGAATTTTAACATGAGTACAAGGATAGTACAACCAATGTAGATGCCTCGATGGATATGAGAGGTGTTGTCTTTAGAGTTAACTCATAGAATATCAATAAATTCCTCAGGTTATCCAATGATATTGAGTCGGATTTTCTTGTCGTTAATATTGTTGAGAATCACAATATGATGGGTAAAACTCTTTGTGATGACAATGAATTTGAGTAGGTAATTCATGCATTTATTAGTAAAAGTGAATTTATTAAGGGCAAGTCCCTTTTGGCACCTTTTCACTTGCACCAATCTTGTGGGATCTTCTAAAACTACTGAGCTAAACATACAGAAGATTAAGATTATACATGCCTTAGTTACTAAGCGGCCTATAAACCTTGGAGAAGTTCTTATGAATTATCTCGATAGTGCGGCTTTGTCAACAAGGTTGGAAAAAAGGTTGGCACTACCGGGGTTTATTACTTATTTGTTTTTGACTCTTGGTGTGAAGACACATGAGGAAGATGTGCTACTACCTCCCTTAAAGAGGTTTTGTGATAAACATGTGAGTTTTATGTTATACAAAGACAAGGGTAAGACTTGTGATTCTTTTGGACTTTTTAGAGCATCTCAGGATTCATTTAACACAAATTGTCTTCAAGATTGGGCTACACAATTGAAGGAAGAGGTTGACAAGTCCAGTTTGAAGATTGAAGAATCACAAAGGAAGATTGATGAACTCAATGCTAACGTAGCTCAATAAGATGCAAGGATCAAAGAATTGGAAGAGAGCATCTCCTCAAGCAAAAGAACTACTCTAAAGCATTATGTTAGATCTAACAATCGCTCAAAGTTCCTTGGTTATACAAGTGGCTAGTGGTATGACCATGAGGTACATTTCATTTTCTTTTCCTTTTGGTTTCATATCAAGCCAAAGAGGGGTAAAAATACACTTTGTTTTAATCTTATATTTTTCATCGTTAGGGAGAAAAATGTGCTTAGTCTCTCAAATTTTATTTTATTTTGTTTGATTCATTTTAGTTTAATTTGGAACTTGAACTTTTATGGCATGTACTATTGTTTTGATTTTGGTTAGAATAATTTGGATTGGCATGTATTAAGGGAGGGATACATGATTCATTTGGTAAATGTTTTATTCTTGACGAACTATAAATTGCCATATGTGTTTTCTCTTGTATATACATTGTGTTTTAAGTTGATTTTAGGTGACTACAAGATAAGATCAAGAAAAAGTTCAAGTCTTGTTGAAGATTAGTCTAATAATGTGCAACTCATGGTAACTCATTATGACCAATCTTCTTTGTATTGGTTTTAGTTTATGTGTAGGAGTTTTGACATAGAATTTTCCAAAGGTGGAGATTGATAAGTTTTTGAAGTCTTGTTGGCATTAATTTCATATCAAAATAATGTTTCACTTGTATTGATTAGTTGTCTTAGATTGATAAAGATTCAAGCTTCAAAGAAGATTCGGAAAATTTTCAAACAAGATCAAGTCTTCAAATAGAAATGTGTTTCATTGCTCAACAAAGGTAAATTAGACCTCATTTGTCTTACAAGGCTCGGGAACACACACACACACTGTATCTGTAGGGAAAAATCGGTTCAAAACACAATGGAAGCATAAAATTAGGGTTTGAATATTTTAAATTTTTTCCCTTTAAACGAAAGAACCTTAAGCCTAGATTAATTAATGTATAATAAAAGTATCGTACATTTTTATCGTGACTATTGAACAAGCGTCAAATTTAATCTGCAAGATCTTCCAATTCAATCACGAACGTGAATCACCTAGGAGTGTGGGATCTCTTTCTTTGAATTGTATACCTTAGAATGGAAACAAACAAAATTTGTTTCATTGTTAGTCAAAATAATCCTTCAAGAGAAAAACAATGAACGTTAGGTTACCTTTGAATTATCAATAAATTTGATTGAAACTGGTGTTAACCTTGATTCGATGTTGTACACAAATTTTTTTGATGTAAAGGCTACTAGTGCACTATTATAGACAAAATGTTCCTCATTTCTCTTCTCATTTGCCAAATTCAATACACAATATCTATGAGTTGGACGAAGTTTTCTTTTTATAACTATAAAATAAAATGAAAAAAAAAAACAACTTCTCACACCAAAAGTTAGGTCTTGGTCGAAATTCTATATAGGAGTATATATAGGTGGCCGAAAATCCACCTAGAAAGAGGATTTCTAATTCACCAATACTTCTATCAAAACTTGGATTCAATCCTCTTACAAAGAGAATTTCTTTTACACACCAAGACTGCTAATCCAACTCAAATAGTGTATTTATTCAATAACAAATTATTGAATATAAATTAGATTGTGACTAAATCAAAAACTTCCTAATTTGAACAAGGAAAAGAGAAATCAAATAGAAATCAAATACTTCATAATTTGACTAGATAAATAAATTCCTTTTATTTATCTACTTATCAAATATAGTATTTGATACTTATCATATTACAAACAAAAATATGACAATAGATGACCTACTCCTACTAGGAAAAATATTATGACTTTTAATTAAATAATTAATTAATTAACAAATTAATTAATTTCTATTTAATTAAATAATAAAATAAAAAACAGTATAATAAGCTAATATATATAGCCTTAGCCACCAAGTCAATATATATGGGCCAATATTATTTTTTCTATTTTAATAAATCTATTAGACCTTAATAAAAAGTCCACATGTGAACTAGACTCATTCTTACTGAAAGAAACAAGTCTACATGCCTTAATACAATTCTAAATGGACCCATAAATTTGTCCAGTAGAATATATAAAATGATACATGCAAGTTCGGGTGGATTGGGGATCTTGGCTAGTTATCCAAATTTAAACTCCAATAGACATAGCATAATCACAATCAACAAATGATTTACTTAGGTCTGATTTACTAATTTTAGTTCATTCCACTAAAGAACTAAAACTGAACTCTTAAATAAAGATAGAATAAGTTAATATTTCTCATTCATACCGTAGACAATCTTAATGGAGATAGTGTATCCTCGTGAAAAATACCAATAATCACCAAGAGCACATAGACCGCCTATAGCTCTCCAAGTTACCATATTTACTCATCTGACCATATTTTGACTTGTCTAGAAGCCATATTTCAATAGACACTACTGAAAACTTAACGTTAAGATTTAATATCCAATACCTCAAAATATCCATATGATGATATTCTACCCTTATTTAATAAATGAAGCCACGATGTCCATATCTATAAATGAAGTCCTCTGTCGATTAACGAATGAATACCATAAAACTATCAAGGATAGACTATGTTATATAATCGTACTCATTGACAGCTTAAATGATAACACTTGCAACCATAAGTCATCATTTATCTAACTGTGATCCTATTCAAGTTAAAACTTCTATCCATTGGCGGTTCTGGATAAAGTATTTCACTGTGATCCAATTCAGTGCACCCAGTGCACTAGATTCTTTTGCCCGAAGACACAACACTTTGATGATTTTAGACTCATCATAACATAATTGATCCCAATCAAATGCTAGAAAAAGAATCTACAACTTTGACAAGATAAAGGCGCCTAACCTTTGTCGTAAGTTGTGAATATTATTCAATACTAACTAAAGAATTGTGTCTACCTCATACATATCCAGATGTAAGAACAATTCTTCTTTTCTCATAGTCTTTTGACCTTATGATTATTTACTATTGACAATTATAATAATTAACATATAAATGCTTTAAGATTTGTTAAACTAGAAATCACTTTTATTAATATAAAAAGATTGTCAAATACATTATTACACTCTTGCTATCGAGCATAATCCCTACAATCTCCCACTTGCTCTATAGCAAGTGTGTCATATCTCTTATCCCCTTATTCTCCAGGTGCCCATAAACACTTTTATGGAAGAGCCTTTGTGAAGGGATCCGTTAGATTTTCTACTGACGCGATCTTCGTTATCGTCACGTCTCCCTTATGCACAATTTCCTTTAAAAGGTGATACTTTAGTGTTTCCCTCTCTTATGACTTCTTGGTTCTCTCGAATTAGCCACTGTTCCACTATTGTCACAATAGTTAGTGATCTACTTATTCGTATCAGGAACCACTTCCAAGTCCATCAAGAATTGGCGGAGCCAAATAGCCTCTTTAACAGCCTCGCATGCAACAACATGCTCAGCTTCTATGGTGAAGTCCGCAATACAAGATTGCTTGATTCTCCTCCATATAACTTCCCCTCCTCCAACTGTAAACACAAATCCTGATGTTGATCTTCTAGAGTCAGAATTTGATTGAAAAGAGAAATTTATATACTCAACGAGAATTAAATCCCCTCTAGAGTATACAAGCATATAATCTCTCGTTCTCCTGAGTTACTTGAAAATATTCTTGACTGCCGTCCAGTGATCAAGACCAGGTTTCGATTGAAACCTGCTAACTATGCCAACAGCAAAACAAATATCTGATTTAGTGCAGAGAATTGCATACATGAGACTCCCAACTGCTGAGGCATATGGAACCCTACTCATGAATTGCTCTTCATGCTTATTCTTAGGAACTTGTTCCTTAGAAAGTTTGATTCCATGTCTGAAAGGTAATATACCTTTCTTGGAATCTTGCATGGAAAATCTATACAAGATTTTATCTATGTATGAAGCTTGGGATAATGCAATCGTTCTATTCTTTCTATCCCTTATGACTTGGATACCAAAAATATAACTTGCTTCTCCTAAGTCTTTCATATCAAATTGTGTTGCCAACCACTCCTTTACTGATGTCAATACACCTACATCGTTTCTGATGAATAGTATATCATCAATGTAAAGAACTAGGAAAACCAACTTATCGCCTTTAATCCTTTTGTATACACAGGGTTCACCAAGGTTATGAATAAATCCAAAACTTTTCACAACTTGATCGAACCTTATGTTTCAGGATCTGGATGCTTGCTTCAATCCGTATATGAATCTTTGCAACTTGCATACCCTTTCCTCTTGCCCTTTTTTCAATGAATCCTTCTGGTTGCATCATATAGTTACTTTCATCAAGACTTTCATTAAGGGAAGCTGCCTTAATGTTCATTTGCCAAATCTCTAGGTCTAGAGATGCCACAACGGATAAGAGTATCCTAATGGACTTAAACATAGCCACATGAGAGAAGGTTTTCTCGTAATCGATACCTTCTTTCTGTGTATAACCTTTAGCTACCAATCTAGCTTTAAGGGTTTTCACCTTTCAATCCATTCCTCTCTTCCTCTTTTATACCTACTTGCACCCAATGGGTTTTATCCCTTTAAGCAAGTCCACAAGAGACTAGACTTTATTTTTGAACATAGATTCAATTTTGGATTGCATTGCCTTTTGCCAATGGTGACAATCAACGTCTTCCATTGCTTCCTTGTACTTATAGGGATCATCTTCATCCAAGAGATTCTTTACAGATTCTCATAGACCGATGTATCTCTCGGGTTGTCTACTAACCCTCCCATTATGACGAGGTATGGTAGATTGTTGATCTTGTGTTCGTGTGGAACTTACAATTGGGCTAGGTTGTGAAACCTCTTGTGGAATTGTTTCTCCTAAAATCTTATTCAGGACAATTCTACTTTTAGGCATAAAATTATTCATATAGTCCTCTTCAAGAAATTTGGCATTTGTCGAAACAAATACTTTAAGATCTAAAGGACTATAGAAATAATATCCTTTGGTTCCTTTTGGATACCCAACAAATATGCATGTTTCTGAACGAGACTCCATCTTTTCTGTATTTCCTTTTAACAAATATGCATGGTTCCTTTTGGATACCCAACAAATATGCATACCCAACAAATATGCCTAGGACATCCAAATATCCTTAATTGTTGTAAACTAGGCTTCGGCCTAGTCTATAAATCATGTGGTGTTTTAGGAACTAACTTAGATGGTACATCATTTAGAATGTACATAGCGGTTTGTAAAGCATATCCCCAAAAAGAATTAGAAAGTGTCGAATAACTCAATATAGACCAAACCATGTCCAAAATAGTTCTATTTCTCCATCCTGCCACCCAGTTATATTGAGGTGTACCTGGCGTAGAAAACTGAGAAATTATCCCATTATCATTAAGATATTGTTGAAATTCACCAGATAGATATTCTCCACCACGATCAGACCTTAAGATTTTTATGTGTTTCTCAAGCTGATTTTCAACTTTAGCTTTAAATGCTTTAATCATGTCAAAAGCATTCGAATTATGTCTCATGAGATACACATAGCCAAATCTCAAGTAATTATCCATGAAATTGATGAAGTACTCATATCCACCTCTAGCTTGAATGCTCATAGGTCCACACGCATCAGTGTATATCAATCCTAAACATTCAGTGGCTATTTTACCTTTGGTCGTGAAAGACCTTTTGGTCATCTTACCTTCCATACAAGATCCACAAGTTGGTAGATCTTGGACCTTTAAGTCACTTAAAAGTCCATCACTAACCAATCGTTTGATCCTATCAAGTTTAATATGACCTAGGCACAAATTCCATGGGTAGGTTTCATCTTTTAATAATTTTACTATTTTATGATTATGTTGTAATGATTTCGTGTCTAAGAAGTGAGAGATATTACTATGCAAATAGAATAAACCTTTTTCCAATGTACCTTGTCTAACAAATTTGTTATTCTTACCAATAATAAAACCTTTAATAAAAGTAGACGAATATCCAAATTTATTTAAACAAGAAAACGAAATTAAATTCCTCTTGAATTGTGGTACATAATAAACGTTTATTAAATCTAAATGCCAACTAGAATCTAGATTGACTCTTCAGTATGTAAATTTTACAAATCATACACGTCATTGACAGGAAGGAAAAAATAGCCAGGTGGACGCCCAGATGTGCATTCGGGAAATATCCTATGAGGGATCACTAAAGAGAAGAAAAGCCCGAGTAAGCATATACTGAATAAAACCTACTCGGGATCAGCTAACAGCACTCGGGACTGGTTAAATAACACTTCCACTCGAGCTCAAACGGTACTACTCGGGACCATCAGGTATTACTCTTACTCGGGAATAAATACGACCAGAGTAAGAACTTGGTGCTTATTTCATACTGATTGTCATTAAATACATGACGATATCCATCAGGAAGGAATCCCAAATGAAATAGAGTATTAAATAAGAAGAGTCCCCAATTAGGAAATAACTTGATTTCTGTACGAAGACTGCATTCTTATAAGGAAACAAGTCCAAATTGAACAGCACTACTAGAATCCCACTCGATTTCCATAAGAGACTCCGAAACAAGAAAGAAGACAAATCAACCTCAAGAAAGTAACCGAATCACAATTAAATACAAATATCAAGTATTACTTGTACAAAACAGATTAGGGTTCTATAAGCATATAAATGGAAACCAATAATCTGGTTCCGAAAGAGATAGGCAATATAGCGTACAACAATTATAGTAAATACAGAGAGAAAAAGAGAGATCGAGAGCTTGTAAACATCTTATTATCTTAGTGGATTTTGGCTTGGTTGATCCTTCAACTACCCGTGGATGTTTCTCCGGCCATCGGAGTTTTACCACGTAAACCTTGTCTTTGTTACTCTCTCTGCATCTCTTTCTCTTTAAATCAATAGCCGAAATCCTATCCTTGTTGGTTTTTTTGGCATAATCCAAAAATCGACGTCAATAATTGGCGCTAGAAGGAGGGGCCGAACCTCCGAACTTGTTAAAAATCAATGGCATGAAGCAGAAGTAGTTCAAGGAATGGCCAAAGATCACCAGGCGATTTCTATATTGGCAATACGTCATAAAATCCTGCAGCAAACATAGAAAACCAGCCTGCACACCTGGCGGGGATCCAGCAAGTTCCTCCAACTAGCAGAGATCTTACGCTGTGTTTCCAAAAGGCCCTGCAGCAATTGGTGACAGATGCAGCAAGGGAAGGGATTGATCTACTGGCCGCAGGAGCACATACTCCCAATCCCCCTCCCGTAAGGCTCCGTTCGATGGTGGTGGGGCCAGGAAAAGCTATGCCAGAAACCAGAAGGAACTCCTCCCCAATCGATTCAGGTGGACAGAAAACACTAGAAGAGGAAAATCACCAAAGGTTGGATCGCAATCAAACAATACGAGTCAGACATCATAAATACGATCGACACAAAGAACGGTCATCATCAGAAGACAGTGATCAACACCATCGTAAACGTCATCATGGAGTCACACGAGGGTTCCAGAATCAGAGTGAAGAATCTGAGGAAAGAATGGCAGTTACCTAACGGTTCAACCGTCAAGGAAGCCCGGTGGGGGACAGAGATGTCATAATCAAAAGCCTAACTCGAGAAGTAGTGAATAACAGGCGACAGCTGGAGGCACTAGTCAGACGTTATGGCTGTAACGATCTATCCGACGATGACTCCGAT
The DNA here is from genome assembly GCA_032871835.1 of Dipteronia dyeriana. NCBI lineage: Eukaryota > Viridiplantae > Streptophyta > Magnoliopsida > Sapindales > Sapindaceae > Dipteronia > Dipteronia dyeriana. Next base: position 42,061,860 of record CM065297.1, read on the forward strand.
AGTCCATTTACCAGGGAGATTTTGCGGACCCCTTTCCCAAAAATATTCAGGATGCTTCATGTGGAGCAATTCAAAAAAGATACAGATCCAAAGGAGCACGTTAGACGCTATAAAAGTGCCATGGCTCAATATGTCCGCAGTGACCCCCTATTGTGTCTCAACTTTCCGCAAACACTAGGGGACACAGGCTCAAGATTGTTAGGAAGACTACCCCCAGCAAGCGTAGGAAATTTCAGCGAGTTGAGCAGGAGCTTCTCAAGGCAATTCCTGAGCAACGTTCACAGAAAGAAGTCGGTGGCCTACCTCTCTCAAATAAAATAGGGGAAGGATGAGTCGTTAAAAAAATACTTGGGCCAATTCGGCCAAGCAGTATCAGAAATTGGCAGCGCTAATGATGAAGTAATTATTACTGCCTTCACCAATAACTTGCAGAATGGACTACTATCCTTTGATTTGAGAAGAGCACGGCTGACAAGGTATGCCGATATGATGGATATGGCGGGAGGATACGCTCTGGCCGAGGAAGAAGAGTTAGCTACAGGAGGAAGCTATATGCATGGAGGAAAGCCCGAACAGAAGAATATCGAATCCAAGGGGCAGAATCAAAAGGAAAAACGGAAAATGGAACAACAAGAAGAAAAACAAGGATGGGGGTAATGGGCCTAACGCCGAACGGTCCAAAGAGAAATACCAAGGAAGATATACCAATTACACCCCTCTTCGGAAGAAACAAGAAGAAATTATAGCCATCTTGGAAGAAAAGAATATGGTGCAAGAACTGCGGCGACAATCACAGTTCGCCCGGAGAGATACAACCAAGTATTGCAGGTTTCATAAAGAAACCGGGCATGAAACTTCAAATTGTTTTCAGCTCAGAGATTACATAGAAACTCTTATTCGAGAAGGGCACCTGTGGGATGTAATCTTGAAAAAAGACGAGAGACCAGAAACCAAGAAAGTCAAGGTTGATCACAACCCTGGTCAAAACCAAAGAACCAGCCCCGAAGCCAATCAAGTAATACATACAATTTTGGGAGGACCTTCTACTGGGAGAAGCAACCGAGAATGAACTCAGGAAATCGGAGAAGCAATAGAAGCAAAGAATAACTTAGACGTAAACTCAGTTGAACCAGACCCGAAAAGGGTAAAGGAAGGATGGGACCCAATAGTCTTTACAGAGGCAGATTCCCATGGCGTCGATGTTAGGCCATTCCTGAATAAAACAAGGGCCGTGACGACCACTTATGCATTAATGATCAAGTTCCCAACAGAACAAGGGGTTGGGATAGTCAAGGGATCCCAAGAGATGGCCCGAAGAGCAAATCTGTCAGTATACAGAGACAAGCATGATGCTGAACAAGTATGCACCATAATGCAGCCAAATCAGTGTAAAGAATCCTTGTCATTCGAACTGGATCCAAGGGAGGGCTCGAATGAATACAAGACAGAATTGGTTGAAATACCACTCGAAGAAGACAAACCGGACAAGAAAATCAGGATTGGGGCCAACTTGGAAGGAAAAGTCAAGCGATACTTGACCAATCTGCTTAGAGAGTACAAAGATGTATTCGCCTGGAGTTACGAAGATATGATCGGGATTAATGCCCGAGTAATATCCCACCACCTTGCAGTTAGCCCGAATTCCAAACCAGTAATACAAAAGAGAAGATCATTCAATTCTGAAAGAAGTCAAGCAATCAAACAAGAGGTGGAAAAACTACTAGCGACTGGATCAATCAGAGAAGTCAGCTACCCTCAGTGGGTCGCCAACGTAGTCCTCGTCCAGAAGAAAAATGGACAATAGAGGATGTGCGTAGATTTCACGGATCTAAACAAGGCATGTCCAAAGGATAGCTTCCCACTTCTAAGGATAGATCATCTGGTGGATGCCACAGCAGGTCATGAATTACTCAGCTTCATGGACGCTTACTCAGGATATAATCAGATCCGGATGAACAAAGCTGATGAAGAAAAAACAGCATTCACAACGGATCAGGGTTTATATTGCTATATAGTAATGCCCTTCGGTTTAAAAAATGCAGGAGCTACGTACCAAAGGTTGGTCAACAAAATCTTCACTCGGCAAATAGGAAGGATCATGGAGGTATACGTTGATGATATGTTGACTAAAAGCGTCTCAGCAGATGAGCATGTCCACGGCCTCCGAGAGACATTTGATGTTTTGAAAAGGTACCAGATGAAATTAAACCCAAACAAATGTTTATTCGGAGTCCATTTGGGAAGATTCTTGGGTTTTCAAGTCCATCAAAGAGGAATCGAAGTTAATCCCGAGAAGATCCAGGCTTTGCAACAAATGACCTCACCTAAAACATTGAAAGAGGTATAACGCTTAACAGGTGTTTAGCCTCCTTAGGATGATTCATCTCAAGGGCTACAGACAGGTGCGCGCCTTTCTTCAAATTAATCAAAAAGGGGAAAGGCCTGGAGTTGATTAAAGAGTGTGAGCAGGCATGCTTAAAAATAAAAGAGTACTTGGGTCAAGCTCCCATCCTCTCAAAACCACAAAAAGGGGAAATACTTCAGCTGTATCATTCAATAACCGAGCTTGCAGCAAGTTTAGTCTTAGTTAGAACAGAAGATGGAGTGCAGAAACCAGTGTATTATACAAGCAAGGCACTCCTACCGGCCGAGACCTGGTACTCACAAGCAGAGAAGATAGCCTTAGCATTGGTTTCAGCAGCAAAAAAGGTAAGACCATACTTTTAGGTTCATACGATCCAGGTTCTCACCAATTGCCCATTAAGGCAAATATTACAAAAACCAGAGATATCTGGAAGACTAACTAAATGGGTAATCGAGTTAAGTGAATTCGATATTCATTATGTCCCGAGAACCTCCCTCAAAGGACAAGCGGTGGTAGACTTCATAGCCGAGTTCACAGAACCAAACCTGGAAGCAAAAAGACTGTTGGATAAAAGTTTCCCCTGGAAACTATATGTTGATGGTTCTTCAAACACTCATGGCAGTGGGGCAGGGATCGTAGTTCGCACCCCAGAAGGAGATGATGTTTAATGTGCCATGAGATTTGATTTCAAAGCAACCAATAATCAAGCCGAATACGAGGCATTGTTAGCTGGACTCAGAGTCTGCATAGCTCTTGGGACAGATGAAGTTGAGATATTCAGCGATTCATAGATAGTTGTCAACCAGGTTATGGACGAATACCAGGCCAAAGATGAATGGATGATTGCCTACCGTGACATCGTAAAATAGCTCCTCCAAAAATTTAAAGAAAACAAAATTGCTCAGATCTCCAGAGAAGAAAATGAAAAGGCAGACGCTTTATCTAAATTAGCGTCAGCAACAACCTCAATCAGACCTAAAACCATTCCAGTTGCACACCTCCTTAAACCGAGTACAGCTATACCGAAGCATTTAAAATTTTTAGAAATCCGAACACCGCAAGACGGTTAAATGGTCCAGCTGAGAAGGTTCCTGGAAGAAAGCATGCTCCCGAAAGATCCAGTATTAGCAAAGCGCATCAGGTATCTATCGGCTATATATACCATGATCGGAGGAGAGTTATACAGAAGGGGGTTTTCCCGAGCTCTCCGGAGATGTGTACTGGAGGAAGATGCACATCGAATACTTCAAGAGATCCACGGAGGGGTTTGAGAAAAAAACACTGGAGGTACAAGCCTGGCGCATAAGGTACTCAGACAAGGCTATTACTGGCCTATGCTTTTCTCAGATGCACAACAGTGGTCGAAAAGTTTCAATACCTATCAAAGGATTGCTAACGATATCCGACAACCCCTAGAAAAACATAGAAACCTCACTGCTCCATGGCCATTCGCCATGTGGGGTATAAAGAGCAAGGCATGCCATAATAGCTGTCGATTATTTCACAAAATGGGCAGAAGCTGAAGCGTTGGTGCATATCACGGAAGCCAACAGAACAAATTTTGTAAAGAAAAACATACTTTATAGGTTTGGAGTTTCGGACACTATAATCACCGACAATGGCACTCAGTTTGATAACAAAAAGTTCAGACAGTTGTGCGAGAAGTATCATATTGCTAACTACTATGCGACACCAGCTCACCCTCAAACAAACAGGCAAGTAGAAGTAGTAAATAAAATTATCAAGCACACCATTAAAGCAAAGTTAGATGACAAAAAAGGAAGCTGGGTTGAAAAGCTTCCTGAAGTATTATGGGCATATCGGACGACAACAAGGACTTCAATAGGAGAAACTCCGTTCACCCTAGCGTTCGGAACAGAAGCTGTCATCCCCATAGAAACATCGTATGCATCCCCACGGGTCAGACTATACGATGAAGAATAGAATGTTGATAAGCTACTACAAAGTTTGGATGAGCTAGAAGAAATAAGGGAAAAATCCCGAATAAGAAATACAACATATCAACAAAGAGTGGCTCGCCACTACAATTCTCGTGTTCGGATAAGGAAATTCTAGCTAGGAGACCTGGTGCTCAGGAAGGTATCGTTGAACACAAAAAACAGAGCCGCAGGATCCCTGGCTGACAAATGGGAAGGTCCATACAAGATCGAGGGGATAGCTGGCCATGGAGCCTATTGGATTGCTCGACCCAATGGAGGGGTGTTACCCCGACCATGCAATACTCAATATCTGAAGATTTTCTATCATTAATATATATATATATTTATATTAAATATTCTATTCTTTTATTGGTAGGATAAATATAAAATTGTAATTTAAATCTGTCGATTTTTTGCAGTAATGAATAAAATTACTCGGAATTTTTAAAGGATAGCATCTAGTTCGGGATTTCCAAAAAAGAGCATATGATAATAAGAACATATTGAAGCAGATCATGATAATAAGAACATGCAAATAGAATTCTCGGGACCATCAAATCCCGAATGGGCGGATAAGCTCCTATGAGCATGCCAGCCGAGCAGGGTAAAAATAACCTTCATAAAAAGGCAAACCCGATGCACCAAACTTTGGAAAAATGCTCGGGATGCTATCGGGAGAAATTCCGGTGAAATGTGTAGCTGTGTTGAAGCAAATTTTTTTTTGTAAAAAAAAAGCTCAACGATTCGGCAAAACCTTGCGCATAAAAACTAGGGAGACATCCTTTGTACTGCGTAAGGACTCGAACGTATGATCATGGTGAGCCTTGATGTAACATTCGGGTAGCAACCAGGTATGAAACATAAGTGCAAACTTTCCTGTTTCAAGACGACTCGGTTAATAATAAAGAGCCAGTTTAATAAGATACTTGGCAATCGAAGTCATTCGGGTAACAATCGGTTTAATAAGATACTCGGTTAAGTTACCCGAACATCAAAAGAGCCAGTTTAATAAGATACTTGGCAATTGAAGTCATTCGGGTAACGACCGGTTTAATAAGATACTCGGTTAAGTTACCCGAACATCAAAAGAGTCAGTTTAATAAGATACTTGGCAATCGAAGTCATTCGGGTAACAACCAGTTTAATAAGATACTCGGTTAAGTTACCCAAACATCAAAAGAGCCAGTTTAATAAGATACTTGGCAATTGAAATCTTTCGGGTAAACGACCGGTTTAATGAGATACTCGGTTGGGTTACCCGACAATCAAAGAAGCCAGTTTAATAAGATACTTTGCAATTGAAGTTATTCGGGTAACAACCGGTTTAATAAGATACTCGGTTAAGTTACCCGACCATCAGCCAGTTTAATACAACACTCGACAATAATCAGCAAAAAATAGACCAAAACCATTCAACTCAAAATAAAATTGAATTTTATTGCTCCTAAAAGAATGGTTACAGTTCAAAGAATGGTTCTTTACAAGTAAAAAATAAAGAATCAGAACTTTCTGTAGATTTACAAAATCAAGGTTGCGAGGACTTTGAGCCTTACCCAATACTCGGATCTGGCACAATCTTGTATTCACGAAGCAGGCTCTCATTAGACGGCCAAGTAATATCGTCGGCAGCATTATCCCTCATCTGGCTATAATCTTCACCCGGGACTGGCTCGACAACGTAAAAGGTCGAGAGAGAGTGCTCGGACGGAATCTCTAAATGCATAGGATGGGGCTTTTTGCCTTGACTACTGCAGTAGGCTCTCCATTCCTTCATTTGCATCCGAAGAGATTCCAAGGACCAATCCACATGGTGTTTGATTGAGAGCTCCCAATTAACACGGGCTTTCTCGGTCGCCCTATTCTTTACTTTGAAGAATTCACCGGCCGAAACTAGCCCGCGTTGAAATTTCCGAAGAAGTAGGGCATCGTAAGCAAAGGATCTTTTAAAACGATCCACCCCTTGGACTTGCAGCTCCAACCTGGCCTCTCTGGAAAGGGATTCAACTGTCAGCACTTGGCGCTCCAAATCTTCAATTTTTTGGACATACGCCGACTTCGCCTGCTCCGCCTCCTGCTTGGCCTTAAGCATGGATTCTTCAGCAGTAGAAAGAAGATTTTGAAGCGATGCAACCTTCTCCTCTGCCAAAGATGCCTTGTCCTCGGCTTCAACCTGCTTTGCCAAGCAGTGGTCGACAAACATCTGTACAAAACCGACCTTCTGCTGATAAGCCTACTCAACTCGAGCATGACCCTCCTTGCTCGCCTTCAGATGAGCCTCCAAACGCCTTATCCGATAGGCTTGACATTGCTGCGTCTGAACAAGCTCAGCAAATTTGGCCATCATCTGTAAAGGAATATACTTAGAAACCCGACAGAAGCAAAACAATAAAGGAGTCAGAAATAACTGAGTCAGATTTAACTTACATAAGATGCACCGTTAAAAACATTTTAGAGACGTTCGGTCAGTGAACCATCTCTAAAACCACTCCAGCGGTCCTCCCCGATATAAGCCCGACCAGAGGACATCTGCTGTAGCATATCCTGGGAGAGAGGAATAAAGGAACCCCCGAGGGTTCAACTCCCCGATTTCCAAACTCGGGGGCAGGAGAAGCCCTATTTGGATATAAGGATGGAGAAGGTACCCCCGAAGGTTCGGCCACCATATCTCCAACTTCGGGGGTAGAAGAAGCCCTACTCAGTTCTGAAGTGGCTACATCTACTGATGCTCCAACACCAACACTCGGGGCAATCTCATCTGTAATATCTTCATCGCTGGAGTCAATGAATGAGACTACCCGAGGAACTTTGAGAGAACGAGATGGCGAACTGACTGCCTTTCGCTTCTCACCCGGAGAACGGTGGAAGTTAAGATCAACAGCAAGATCTTCTAACGGATCGTCCTGAAAAGACTCAAAGAACTCAGCACCGGTGGGCACTTGATCTCTCAAGACGTTACCACCCTCGCCAACTTCAAACCGTTCAACAGGCTCTTCACCTGGACCCTCAAACTGCCTCTCACTATTTTCAGGCAGTTGGGTGTCAGTAGGCTCACCTCGGCCACTTCGACCAGAGAAATCTTGAGTAGAAGGCTGAGCACCCCGATCAACGCATTTGAGAATTTCTTCATCAGGCTCGGGTGGAGCAATACCCTCATCGCCCTGACGGGAAGCTTCCTTTCTACTCGCTTGTAGAATCGCCTTCACCTGGCGAGCCTGAAGATAGCTGACAACGTCCGTATCAAACACTGAAAAAAAAAAGAGAATTAATATTGTTTTAAAAATAAAAAGAGAGAGCAGAGAAATACAACAGAATGGGCGCCGGGTTACTTACATCGCCTGCGATGACCCGAAATCTGTCTGAAGAAACCGAGCTTTATCATGTCATCCTCTTTGAAAAGATAGCTCTTGCTCCTCTTTGAAAAGATAGCTCTTGCTCCTCTTTTCCAGAATATGAACTGCTGCCCGAGTAAGCCTCTTCAGCTCTGAATCACTATATTCGATTGTTTTCTTGTTCCACGCTTCGGGGGAACAAAAGAAGCGGGGAACACTCAACACCATTTGGGAATCCCCATATAGAACTGTTATATCAAGCTCGAGAGCCCTTCCAGCAAAAAACCAACTGTTCTTCCAAAATTTGTTGGATGTAAGGAATCCCCATATGAAACCTTTCTTCTTTGGGTAATCGGAAGCATCGACCTCGCGATTCGCATGTGCTTCTTTTGGGACCTAACCATCCGAAGAAGTAGATGCGAGAAAATAGGTCCCCGTTTTGTTAACCTGCCTCAGCGTAAAGAAGTGCCTGATTTCATTCGGGGAAGGCTGCGAAAGGTTCATTCGACTGAACATATGCCACATACACGTCAAGGCTTTGTAACTATTCGGGGCCAACTGAGCTGGGGCTATCCCTGCCTCAGCCAAAAACCGGGCAATAAAAGGCTGAAGGGGAAGTGTGACGCCTCAGCAAAGCATCGATCCGTAAAACACGACCATGCCCTCAGGAGGATTCCATACGGCTCTATCCCCCGCAGGAACCAAAGTGACCGAGTTGAATCGGGAGCGATATTTTTCTATCTCAGCTGGCCCAACCACGTTCGGCTCAGTATCAAAGCCACTTTGGCGAGTGTCGGAAAACAAAAGACGAGATGCCCTGTATACTTCATCAACGTCGCCCTCGTTAACAATCTGTTCCCTGGTTTGAACGCTGCTCGAGCCGTGCTTGTATACCTTACTTGTGCTTTGATGTTTACCAATCCTTCGAGAAGATACCCTGTGACCAGAAATATCAGAATCAGAACTAGAAGGAGAACTCGATACAGGGCTGAAAGTGACGTCAGGATGAAGCCCAAAAATATCAACCTCTAAAAATGGAGGTTTATCTATTGGGATATCCCCAGTAATTGTCTAATGCAAGATACTAACTGGAAATCCCCATGCTCTAATGCATCAAAAACGATTTTAAAGAGACGATAGTGGGAAGATGGCCCTATTAAAACTAACCTTGAATTGAGACTGATGCAAGATCTTCAAGCGGAGAATCGCGAACTTCTGGATAAAGAAATCTGAGTTTAAAGAGATTTCTGCTGAATTTTTGAGAATAAACCAACAATGTCTCTCAGCGAAGAATTTAAAGGTGAGACGGCACGAAACCCTAGGATTTCAAAGCGGGAAAAAATTTATGTCGAAACTCGATGACGTAGGCGGCGCTTGGGGAAACGTAAAAATCATTTCTCATAAATAATATTGAAAAATGAAGAGACGAGGGACGCGTGTCGAAACAGGAAGTAGCCTTCAACCGTCAGAACTTTAAAACGTCGCTATCATTTAAGATCTCTTGTGATGGAGCGAATCGAAATTACAGAGTCACCATTAAGACGCGCCATTATGACAAGACGGTAACTCTGTCGAGAGAAAATTAAGATGATTAAAGTACTCTTGCCCGAAATGAAATTTTCCTCGGCAAAAATATTTTAAGGGGGTATTGTTGTATGTAAATTTTACAAAGCATACACGTCATTGACAGGAAGGAAAAAATAGCCAGGTGGACGCCCAGATGTGCATTCAGAAAATATCCTATGATTCATCACTAAAGAGAAGAAAAGCCCGAGTAAGCATATACTGAATAAAACTTACTCGGGATCAGCTAACAGCACTCGGGACTGGTTAAATAACACTTCCACTCGAGCTCAAACGGTACTACTCGGGAGCATCAGGTATTACTCTTACTCGGGAATAAATACGACCCGAGTAAGAACTTGGTGCTTATTTCATACAGATTGTCATTAAATACGTGACGATATCCATCAGGAAGGAATCCTAAATGAAATAGAGTATTAAATAAGAAGAGTCCCCAATCAGGAAATAACTTGATTTCTTTACGAAGACTGCATTCTTATAAGGAAACAAGTCCAAATTGAACAGCACTACTAGAATCCCACTCGATTTCCATAAGAGACTCCGAAACAGGAAAGAAGACAAATCAACCTCAAGAAAGTAACCGAATCACAATTAAATACAAATATCAAGTATTACTTGTACAAAACAGATTAGGGTTCTATAAGCATATAAATGGAAACCCATAATCTGGTTCCGAAAGAGATAGGCAATATAGCGTACAACAATTATAGTAAATACAGAGAGAAAAAGAGAGATCGAGAGCTTGTAAACATCTTATTCTCTTAGTGGATTTTGGCTTGGTTGATCCTTCAACTACTCATGGATGTTTCTCCGGCCATCGGAGTTTTACCACGTAAACCTTGTCTTTGTTACTCTCTCTGCATCTCTTTCTCTTTAAATCAATAGCCGAAATCCTATCCTTGTTGGCTTTTTTGGCATAATCCAAAAATCGACTTCAACAACTCTAATATCTCCCATTGCACTAGTAGACAACAACGCTCATTTGCCTAAACTCAAGTGAAATTCATTCTTATTAAGTCTATTCCTTTCCCGGAACCCCTTCTAGTTAGGCCTAAGTTGTTCTGTTGTTTCTTGATCTTCTTACGAGTCTTAACAGTAGCAACTTTACTAACCATATGAATCTCTTAACCCTTGCCTTTCACAAGGATTTTCTCGGTGCTTTGATCATCTTGCATCAGGCTCTGCATGGTGTATTCCTTATTATTCAAGGTGTAGTCCAACTTGAACTGATCAAAGGAATCCGACAGTGAGTTGACAATCATGTCAATTTCCGTCTCAGCATTTATCTGTACACCATTCAGTTCAATAATGTTGAGATATGCTATGACTTTCATCATGTGATCTTTCATAGCCTGTCCAGGTTTCATCCTAAGATTCACTGCCTCTCTCTTAGTCGACCTGGACTTCTTAGCAAACATCTCTTCTAGAGACATCATTATATCAACATCAGTCTGCATCCCTTCATGTTGTTGTTGCAACATGTCAAAGATAATGGCATTAATGTAACATTTAGCCATCTCATCTGAAGGCTTCCACTGATGATACACATCTCTTTGCTTCTGAGTAGATTCATTAGTCGGAGTAGGTGGTTTAGGAGTGCACATAACGAACTTATGCATTTCGGATTGCAATAAATGCCCAATTTTCCTTTTCCATGTGACATAATTATCATCAGTTAAAGTATTATTTTTAGGATGTTGATTAGGAATGGGGTCATGATTTCGTAATAATAACAAAAATTATATTAGTAAACAATCATGATAAAGCACTTTCGAATATTTATCTTGAATTATATAAAATAATTGAATCGTAAAATTCAACAGTGAACCAACACCCATAAATGTCACGCCACCTTTGGGAGTTCACACCATTTACTAGTTGGACTAGGTCCCACATAATTGTTAACATAACAACCAATGTTTTAAATTATAGCCTTGTACTTTTATTAACAAGAACTCTTGGGAGGATATTAAAAAAATCACATTGAGTGTGTTACCAAGTTATCAACCTTCAATATATTCTCTCACGAATATCCCTCCTTTGGGAGTAGACATCGTTTGGGTTAATTGTTTAGTCTATCCTTATAAGGAATTATCTAGCTAAATTCCATTCATTAACACCCCTTCGGGGTTTGTTACATAAAACTTAAAGCTCAACTAAACTTGGAGGTCGTAGGTGTTCCAAAACAACTTCTCCCACTCAATTGTTTAAGCATTTGATTGAATCCCATAGAATGATTTACCAAGTTATCTAGATGCCAATTAGATACCTAAACCATTCAATTCATGTTCATACCAAAAGAGATATATGAGTGGTACTCCTATTCTATATGACATGTTATCAAGCAAAGACAAACATTACAATATTTATGAAAATATAAATAGCTACAATTTTGGTCCATCATAGAAAAACAAGTAAATTACAATTTTTGGAATACAAAAAACTCGTTTCTTGGCAAACAAGTCTTCATGCGTCATCATTTGCACACCCCTTGGCTGCCTCCCATGGGCGTGCGCACCCCACAACCCCATAAAGGGCTGCCATGCGCAGCCCATGGCTTCCATAGGGCTGCCGTGCGCAGCCCATGCCACAACAATCGTGGTTGCATGCCATTCGCATGCACGTTTATTGCTACGGCTCACACAGTCCTAAACTTGTTCCGGTTGCTTCCAAACCTTCAAGTCTTCAATACTTGAATGTATTACAAAAGAATTTTAAATAAATACTGCATTATGTTTTATACAATATAGTGCAGTTTTATAATACAGTATTTTTCTGCAGTATTTTTATTACAATAACAAAATAAATAAAAAACTCAAAAACTGCTAAGAAAGTAATTATGGTGATGATAGACCACCCTTCTTGTTACAATCCTAAAACAAAAATACAGTAAAATTCTAGGACCAAAATTGAGCAATAACAATCCATATATTAATATATATGTATATATATGTATATATATATATATATCTATACATTCCAATATAGATATATATGTGAATACCTACAGTGCCATCTCTTTCTAAAACATGCATATTAATAATAAAAAGAAATAAATTCACGTACATATACATCAACTAATCAAGGGTACAACCAGGCTTTGATACCAACTGTAGGGAAAAGTCGGTTCAAAACGCGGCGGAAACCTAAAATTAGGGTTTGAGTATTTTAAAAAACTTTCCCGTTAAAGGAAAGAACCTTAACCCTAGATTAACCACAAGATCTTCCAATCCAATCACAAATGTGAATCACCTAGGAGTGTGGGCTTCCTTTCATCGAATTGTATACCTCAGGATGGAAACAAACAAAATCTTTTTCTTTGTTAGTAACAATAATCCTCCAAGAGAAAAATGAAAAACGTAAGGTCACTTGTGAATTATCAATCAATTTTATTGAAACTCGCATGAACCTTGATTCGATGTTGTACACAAAAGTTTTTGATGTAAAGGCTACTAATGCACTATCATAGACAAATCGTTCCTCTTGTCTCTTCTTATTGGCCAAATTCAATACACAATAACTATGAGTTGGAGGAAGTTTTTTAACTATAAAATAAAATAAAAAAAAAACAATTTCTCACACCAAAAGTTAGGTATTGGTCGAAATTCTATATAGGAGTATATATAGGTGGCCGAAAATCTCCTAGAAAGAGGATTTCTATTTCACCAAGACTCCTATCAAAATTTGTATTCAATCCTCTTAAAAAGAGAATTTATTTTACACCCCAAGACTCCTAATCTAACTCAAATAGTGTATTTATTCAATAACCAATTATTGAATATAAATTAAATTGTGACTAAATAAAAAACTTCCTAATTTGACAAATTGTCAATTAGAGTCCTAATAGAAATCAATTACTTCATAATTTGACTAGATATAGATTCCATTTATTTATCTATTTACCAAATATAGTATTTGATACTTATCATATTACAAACAATAACATGACAACAGATGACCTACTCCTATTAGGAAAACGATTTTGACTTTTAATTAAATAATAAAATAATAAAATAATAATAAGCTATTATATATAGCCTTAGCCGCCCAAGTTGATATATACATGCCAATATTGTTTTTTCTATTCTATTAAATCCATTGGACCTTAATAAAAAGTCACCATGTGAACTATATCCATTCTTACTAAAAGAAACAAGTCAACATGCCTTAATACAATTCTAGAAGGACCCATAAATTGATCTGGTAGAATATATCAAGTGATCCATGTAAGTTCATATGGATTGGGGATCTTGGCGGGCTATCTAAATTTAAGCTCCCATAGACATAAGCTAATCACAATCAACAAATGATTCACTTAGGTCCGATCTATTAATTTTAGTTCATTCAACTAAAGAACTAAAATTGAACTCTTAAATAAAGGTAGAATAAGTTAATATTTCTCATTCATACCTTAGAAAATCTTAATAGAGATAGTATATCCTCGTGAAGAATACCAGTAATCGCTGAGAGCACATAGACCGCCTATAGCTCTCTAAGTTACCATATTTATTCATGTGACCACATTTTGAACTTGGATATTTTGACTTGTCCAGAAGCCATATTTCCTTAGACACTACTGAAAACTTAACGTTAATATTTAATATCCAATAACTCCAAACACCATATGATGATATTCTATTCTCATTCAGTAAATGGAGCCACGATATCAATATCTATAAATGAAGTCCTCTGTCGATTAACGAATGAATATCACCAAACTATCAAGGATAAACTATGCTATATAATTATACATATTGGTAGCTCAAATGATTACACTTGCAACCATAAGTCCATCATTTATCTCAGAATGAGATAGAATTTCCGATTGTCTTCAAGTGAAAATTTATATCCATTGACAGTTCTGGATAAAGTTTTTCACTGTGATCCTATTCAATGTACCCAGTGCACTAGATTCTTTTACCCAAAGACACCACACTTTGATAATTTTAGACTCATTATAACATATTTGATCCCACTCAAATGCTTGCAAAAGAATCTATAACTTTGACAAGATAAAGACGCCCAACCTTTATCTTAAGTTGTGAATATTATTCAAGATTAACTAAAGAATTGTATCTACCTCATACATATCCATAAGTATGATCAATTCTTCATTTCTTGTAGTCTTTTGACCTTAAGATTATTTATTTATGACAATTATAATAACTAAACTATAAATTCTATAGGATTTGTTAAACTAGAAATCAGTTTTATTAATATGAAAAGATTGTCAAATACATTATTATGCTCTTGCTATCGAGCATAATCCCAACAATATCCATATCTATCCCTGCACTATTGTGCTCAACTTCTATAAGTCATTCACACATTTGATATTGAATGCTCATGTATTAAACTTAAATTGGTTAAATTTGTGAATTGCATGTTCTAGGACTATATCTAGGACATGGCATTCTTGTGTGTTGATGTATTTGTTTGCTTATGTTTTATGGAATTAAGGCTTAAATTTGTCTTATTTATTCCTTATTGAGTTTTAGTAATTTTTGTTGCTCATTCAATTGATTTCAAGTTTCGAGTAAAAAGTTACAAAACTTTTCGGTCACTTACCATGCATTGCCTTCGTCTTCATGTATCGAGTCGAATTCATAATTTATTGTCTAAGTTTAATAGTCATCAGTGTGCATTAGAGAGTACCAGTTTGTAAACCACAAATGGATTCGAATTCAGAGTTCGAAAACTGGAGAACGTGAAAGGAGCGCAAAGGGGAGTGACAATGGCCAAAGGCCATCAACCCTTCCTACCCCTGAGATGCCCATATACCATCTTGGGGAAGAGAGGTGGCATGTGGCCATTGATCTTCCAAACTTCTCTCTTTCCCTCACATTTAAATATTCCCTTCTCTCTCCCGTTTCAATTGAAGAATAAAATTTTTCAAGTGTGCAGAAATTTTTCTCTCAAATTTTCTCACATTCCAAACACCATAACTTTCTCATTTAAAATCTGACTCAAGTGATTCGAATTGGAGACTGTTCGTATTTCAATTCTCTGACATCTCCAAGAAGGTTTGAGGTAATTTGATTAAGTTTTCTAGTGGCTCTTCATCCAAAAACGGGACTGCACATTTGTCTTGAGGTATTGAAAAATTTCTTGAGTTTTGTTCTGCAGAGTTTTCAAATACCTTGGGTTTTCTTCTTGTATATATGTATGTTTATTATGTATACTTTGATATTCTCTCATGTCGAGTTGGGTTTTTCTAAAATCTATGTTTTCACACGATTGTATATTGTTTTGTGCTAGCTTTTGATTTAGGACTATTTATGCTTCATATTGATTGATTTTTGATGATAAATAGTCTTAACGTGTACTAGGTTCTTTTATTTGAACATATTTTGGATTAGCACATTTGATTGTGTTTTTAATGAAAGAATGTGTACAAGGTTATACTAAACAACCTAAAGGGGGGGTGGGGGTGGTGAATAGGTTGTCTCTCAATTTTGACAAATCTTTCGAGACTAGTGACAAAACCTTTAAAGCATACAAATTAACATTCAACAAGATTGTTATGAGAAAACAATATATTCATGTATGCTCAAATCTCCACTCTTAGTCTACAAAACATACAACAAGAATCAATGTATCTTATGAACAAATATATTCAATGTAGATAACATTCCATAAGTTGTACTTAGAGTATTACAATGTGATAATTTACAACTTGAATGAAATATCAAAAGATACAAAGTTATCTAACATACACAAACAATATTGTATAAGGAAGTCAACTTACATATAAAGTTCTATCCATATTATTCAAATAACAATTAGCAATATAAGAGAGATAGGGATAGAGAAAAGTTGACATAAGATATAACATGGTAAACCTCCGAAGAGGAAACATCCACAGGCTAGTAGCAACCGGCAAACAAAATCCACTAGTAGATAAGACAAGTACAATCTCTCAAGTGACCCCTTCACCTAGAAACTACCCTCCTATCCTACTCTAGAAGTTGTCGCCCTATGCTCAACAATCTGAGGCTTCACACCTCTTGTCAAGACTTTCTTGCTCACCTTATCCGGATCCTCATGACCCAAGGCATGACTTCTTGCTCAACTATCTGAGTCTTTGCGATTCTAGTCAAGACTTCCTTGCTCACCTATCTGGATCTTCACGACCCTAGGCAAGGCTTCTTGCTCAACTATCTAAGGCCTCACGCCTCTAGCTAAGACTTCCTTGCACGACAATCCGAGGCTTCACACCTCTTACCAAGACTTCTTGCTCAACACCATAGGTTTCACACCTATTGTCAAGACTTCCTTCTTACAAGGTATCTATGTGATCATGAATGCAAAACGTAAACAAGCACGCAACATAGAATAAGATGATCAACAAATTCTATGGAAACTAGAATTAATCAATGAGCACACAAAGTATATTTTGCTAGTTTATAATCCAAAAGTGACACCACACAAGATGATGCATGAGCATATGAAATGTATGGATTAGGTACACTCCATGAAGATCTAGACATAGACAATAAAGTTCACAAAACAAGATTGTCTAGATCTTATACATGAACAAAAATCTAGAGCATGCAAATTTCCAAACACACACTTTAAACCTAGATTTTATTCATGTTGCTAAAGCTTGAAATAAACATGTTCATGAAGTACATATTCAAGACTTTAGTACTAACACAAAAATGCTAGAAACACAAGATATAATCAATCAAATCTCTAGCAATCATTTAGAGCATATATTCACAAAAATAGTCAATTAAACTCTAATAGACTCTAAATATAAAATCAAATGTGATAATCCTAGATCTATTCAACAAATGAGTTATTAGCACATGATAAGACTATTAATCATGAAAATAAAGTCAATCAAAGCACAAATAGTCTTAGATTCAAAGCTAGCACAATACAATCCCAAACATGTGAAAACATAGGTAAAATCAAAACCTAACTTAACATGTGAGATTTCAATTGAAACTCAATCTAGTTTTTAAATGAAGATCTATCACACATCAACATTTTTTCAAGTCAAATACACAACAATAGGAAGAAGACCCAAGGTAATTGAACATTAAAATCAAGGAATCAAAAGATAAACAACTACCTTGACAATTTCGAGTTCAGTCACGAAAATGGTGTGATCCACCAAAAAACTTGAACAAATGACTTCAAGGTTGCTTGGAGATGATAGAAGACTTCAATATGAAACTTCTCTAACTAGAATCACTCAGATAAGAGATGAGAGAAATATGGTGATTCAAAAATGAGAGAAAAAATCTGGAAATTTTTCTGCACTACATTTTCTTCTTCCTTAGAATGAAATGTGAGAGGGAGGGAGTTTATAAAGGAGTGGGAAAGAAAGAAGCTAAAAGAACAATTTGGCCTCCTTTGGAAGTGCTCCCCCAAGATGGCACGTGGGCATCTCGGGGCAGTAAGGTTGTGCTGCCGAGATGGCCACGCCCCATCTCAGGCATGCATACCTCCATGGCCTTTTGGCCATGATGCATTCCCCTCGAGCTTTCCTCACGTTCTTCGACCGTTCTCCGGCCTTCGAACTCGGAATTCGAATCCATTTATGGATTACGAACCGTAACTCTCACACATATATGGACATATAAGATACTCGACCTAGAATATAATAATTCGACTTGATATAAGAAGACGAAGACAATGTATGAAACATGAGTTGAAAGTGTAGTATCTTTTGACTCTGAACTTGAAATCAATAGTATGAGTAACCAAAATGACCAGAACTCAATCAAGATTGATTTAAGACTAAATCCAAGTTCAATATCCATGTTATACAAACATATACATGCACAAACATAATTCACACTAGAATGCAAACTACATATAGATTGTTTCCAATCATGCATATTCCAAAACATATTATTTCCAAACCAATGCATGATGCATGGACACATATGAATGAATTATATTTGTGTACCTATAAAGGTGCACAACGATGCAGGAACACAAATGTATGATATGTGTGTGTGTGCCTAAGCCTTGAAAGAGAAAAGAAAGGTCTTAATATACCTTTGTAGAATCATGAAGCACTTTTCCCTTTGAAGACTTGAACTTGCTGGAATAGTTGTCATTTCCTCTTTGAAGTTTGAATCATCGTGAATCCTAGACAACTAAACAATACAAAGGAAATGTTGTTTTGATATAGAATAATGCCAACAAAACTCACAGACCTAACAATCTCCCCATTTGGCAAATTCTATGTCAAAACATCTATACAAAATACTAAAACACATAAAATGAAGATTGGTCATAAAATCACACCCTCACATTACAATGAGTTAGTTCCTTAAGAATAATCTTCAACAAGTCTTGAACTTCTTCTTGATCTTCTCTTGTAGCCACCTAAAATCAACTTAAAGAACAAAGCATATCCAAGAGAAAGACACATATTTGTTCTATTTGTGAACTATCCATATCTTCACGATTCTAGGCAAGACTTCTTGCTCGACTATCTAAGGCCCCACGCCTCTAGCCAAGACTTCCTTGCTCGACAATCCGAGTCTTAACACCTCTTGCCAAGACTTCTTGCTCAACATCATAGGTTTCACACCTATTGTCAAGACTTCCTTCTCACAAGGCATCTATGTGATCATGAATGCCAAACGCAAACAAGCACGCACCATAGAATAAGATGATCAACAAATTCTATGGAAACTAGAAATAATCAATGAGCACACAAAGTATATTTTGCTAGTTTATAATCCAAAAGTGACACCACATAAGATGATGCATGAGCATATGAAATGTATGGATTAGGTACACTCCATGATGATCTAGACATAGACAATAAAGTTCACAAAACAACATTGTCTAGATCTTATACATGAACAAAAATCTAGAGCATGCCAAATTTCCAAACACACACTTTAAACCTAGATTTTATTCATGTTGATAAAGCTTGAAATAAACATGTTCATGAAGTACATGTTCAAGACTTTAGTACTAACACAAAAATGCTAGAAACACAAGATATGATCAATCAAATCTCTAGCAATCATTTAGAGCATATATTCATAAAAATAGTCAATTAAACTCTAATAGACTCTAAATATAAAATCAAATGTGCTAATCCTAGATCTATTCAACAAATGAGTTCTTAGAACATGATAAGACTATTAATCATGAAAATAAAGTCAATCAAAGCACAAATAGTCTTAGATTCAAAGCTAGCACAATACAATCCCAAACCTGTGAAAACATATGTAAAATCAAAAGCTAACTCAACATGTGAGATTACAATTGAAACTCAATATAGATTTTAAATGAAGATCTATCACTCATCAACATTTTTTCAAGTCAAATACAAAACAATATGAAGAAGACCCTAGGTAATTTAACATTAGAATCAAGGAATCAAAAGATAAACAACTACCTTGACAATTTTGAGTGCAGTCACGAAAATGGTGTGATCCACCAGAAATCTTGAACAAATGACTTCAAGGTTGCTTGAATATCATAGAGGACTTCAATACAAAACTTCTCCAGCTTGAATAACTAAAATCGGATAAGAGATGAGAGAGATATGGTGATTCAAAGTTGAGAGAAAAAATCTGGAAATTTTTCTGCACTACATTTTCTTCTTCCTTAGAATGAAATGTGAGAGGGAGGGAGTTTATAAAAAAAGAGGGAAAGATAGGAGCTAAAAGACCAATTTGCCCTCCTTTGGAAGTGCTCCCCCGAGATGGCGTGTGGGTAACTCGGGGCAGCAAGGTTGTGCGGCCGAGATGGCCACGCGCCATCTCGGGCATGCACACCTCCATGGCCTTTTGGCCATGGTGCATTCCCCTCGCCCTTCCCTCACGTTCTTCGACCGTTCTACTGCCTTCAAACTCGAAATTCGAATCTGTTTGTGGATTACGAACCATAACTCTCACACGGACATGGAAATATAAGATACTCATCCCAGAATATAATAATTCGACTCGATATACGAAGACGAAGACAATGTATGAAACATGAGTTAAAAGTGTAGTATCTTTTGACTCTGAACTTGAAATCAATTGTATGAGTAACCGAAATGACCAGAACTCAATCAAGAATGATTTAAGACTAAATCCAAGTTCAATATCAATGTTATACAAATATATACACACACTAACACAATTCACACTAGAATGCAAACTACATAGAGATAGTTTCCAATCATGCATATTCCAAAACATGTTATTTCCAAACCAATGCATGAGCATTCATCTTCAAGTGTGTGAATGTGTTATACATGGTGCACGACGATGCAGGGACACATATGAATGAATTGTTTGTGTGTGCCTATAAAGGTGCACAATGATGCAGGGACACAAATGTATTATATGTGTGTGTGTGCCTAAGTCTTGAAAGAGAAAAGAAAGGTCTTAATATACCTTTGTAGAATCATGAAGCACTTTTCCCTTTGAATACTTGAACTTGCTTGATTAGTTGTCATTTCCTCTTTGAAGCTTGAATCATCATGAATCCTAGACAACTAAACAATACAAAGGAAATGTTGTTTTGATATAGAATAATGCCAACAAAACTCACAGACCTAACATTTAACGCTATTTTGACTTCGATTGAATATTATAAAGAAATTATGCTCTAGATATTTGCTAGAACTTTGATTAACCATATGTCATGAATCTAGCATGTGTTTTTTTTTTTACTAAAATCTTGAATGTGTGTTTAGTATACATGCCTTGATTAATGTTTTAGTTACATAATTGATTCTAGGAATTGAATGTGTTTGCGGTGTTTCATATGTTCTAGAATTTTCATTCAAGCATTGTAACTTGACTATTTGTTGATTGGTGAGCTTACATGTTTATGCCTAGTTCCAATAGGATGTGTTGATCATTATATTCTAAGCTTGATCACATTATAAAGTCCTTGTAAAAGGCAAGAAGTCTCGGCTAGGACATGTGGTCTGGATAGCTAAGCAAGGAGTCTTGATTAAGACATAAGGTCCGGATAATCAAGCAAGGGAGACTTTCTAGAGGCAAGGCTGGCTTGGATGGAAAGTAGACTTTTTAATGATAGGCCAAGGATTTTAAGATACCATAGAGTCCAATAAAGAGTATGTCATTTGTTAATCACTCTTGAGAAATTTCCAACTTCTTAACTGTGTTGTGTAGAAGTGGAGTCTAATAGAAAGTGTGTCATTTGTTGATCACTTTTGAGGAATTTCCAATACATCAATAAGGATTGGGTAGACGTCTTGTCCAATATAAAGTGTGTCATTTGTTGGTCACTTTTAAGTAATGTCTTGTCTACTTTACAATAATAAAAGTACCTGATAGTTGTATTCAACACGTTGATGTTTCCTCCCTGGAGGTTCTACAACGTTAAAAAAAAATCCATGTGTTAATTCTTGCTATCTCTCTTATACACTTGTATGTGTATGTTTATATCTTGTTTCACAATTTTAACCTCTAGATACAGTTGAATACAAGATTGTTATAATATGTGTTATACAAGCACTAAGATATATTTGTATATAATTACCTTTGATTGAGTACTTGTACATATTAAACAATATTAAGAACAGAAGTATCTTTTATTTTTAGTTTCCTTGTAATCCTTTCACTAGCAACTTGTGAGCTTGCTTGACAATACTTTGTTTGGTAATACATATTGTTTGTCAACATATGCTTTATTATCTTAGGTATTATTATTCAAGTTAGCTAGAGGGGCAAACATAAGTTTGTTTCAAGGGATTGGAAAAAGATGTAAAAACCTGTTAACCAAAAATTCACTCGGGGTGAGAAATTTTGGTTAGCACCCTCAAGACCATTACTATAGAGGTGCGGTTGAGGTTGGTACCTTCGATACCTGGTTCGTATATTTAATGGTGAAAATGATGACAACACAAAATACTAAAACATGCAAGGGAATATGACACTAATTTATTGTTGAATCATATGGTGTATACAGTAGCCGTTCAAATTCTCCTAGTCATTCATGCCTACAATGGGTACGATGGCTTCATGCTTATGAAGAAGTAGATAGCTATAGTGGTCATGTTTTGATCATAAAATTTAGGCCGAGTCCAAAATCTCTCCTATATTTCTCTGGCTTTTTATGTTCTTTTCTTTTCTTTTCTTTTTCTCGTGCATTCTCGACCTTATTTATACAGAGTCCAACTAGGTTAAACTCGTTACTATCTCGCCATTATTTTCTGAATCAAATCCCTACTTATCAGGCAGGATATCCCTTTTAAATGTCATAGACTTTGGCTTAAATAATGGATTCGAGAATATCTTAGATGAAGATAAGTTTGTTTCCTCTTTAGACTTAATCACTTTCCCTACACGTACGCAGTGTTTAAATGTAATTTGGAGAGTGAAGGTGATCCTGTGTATTACCCTGGTGAGATACATCATGGAGGTCACCGAATATAGTGCTCACTGTTTTGAAAGGCGAGGTAGATATGTATTCTTGTCTTGTTATTAGGAGCTTGATTCGACCTTTCCAGGTCCCTTTTAGAGCTTGAAATAACCATGTTAGCGATGATAGAGCTTTTACGAGCTTCCTCCTACCTACCTAGATAGATTTGCTTCCTCCTTTGGTAAGACGGAGCGATACTATAGTACGAGCTTGATGCTTTATAGGGCTCTCTCTGTGTCTAGAAAGGGTGGCAGGCTTCTTGAGACCTTGCAAGGTAATTTTGACCTTTGGGAGCTGGGGTGTCTTGTACCAGTCTTGCCTTAGGTCTTTATTTCGGTGTAGGAGCTAGATTTGAGCATGGTGGGCTTCACCTAGGGTGTTCCCAGGGCGTGACGACCTTTCCTCGCTTCTGCGGGGTCGTCCAATAGCTTGACCCCGGGAACCTCGGCACTATGCTAGGTAATCTCGGATTTGGAACCTGGCTAGGAGAGTGGAAAATTCTCCTTTAGTCCCTAGCCCAATTTGGCTATTAACAGAAGTCACCTCTAACTTAAACACCGGTGATTAAGATAGGGTTGGAGTCAGACTTCCCGTTTTAACTGGGAAATTTTCCCTCCATTGTTGTTACCAGAATCATAGTGGAAATCTTCTCATAAAATGCATGAGTGATGTGGTGAGCAGAGATCGATGCGTTTCTTAAAACAATCCGGTTGTGTTACGCCAGCCCCTAAGATTCGAGGCAATCTTCGTCTAAAATTTTGCTTCCGTCTCACCGACGTCGTAAGTTACTACTTCACTTACCTCTATTTAATCCTAATTAGTTTGTTACCTTCTCCAAGCTTTCTTCATTTCAAATTTCAATTTTTCAAATGAAAAATCTTTCCCTCGCTACCTTCCCTAGCAACGCCTATCTTTTCCTTCGTCTAACTCGAAACCTTTCTCTACCGTGTCGAAAACCAGCCGCGATACTATAGATTACATAGTAGATGGCAAAAATGTTTCTAGTCATGCCCTCGGGAAACGAGCACAAAAGAACTTTGACAGTGACGACTCTCCTCCTAAACTGTAACATCGTCGGTTGAGTTACAGCTGCTGGTCCTCCTATAGAGAGGCTTCTACCCTACGACTTCAAGGTTATCCCAGATTCTACTACGGACCCGAAGTCGATTGATCACCTATGGACCAAGTATGACTTCCCGATAGTGTTTCCATCTTCGTTCTGACCAAGAATTATGATGTTTTAATCCTCTTTAAGGCATGCTTCCAATTCACGTCGCGACTCTCGAGAATGGAGTCAGACTTCCCTTTCACCCCACCTTCCGACGAGCTCTCAATGCCCTACAACTAGCTTCTCTCCATCTGACGTCTAGCTTTTAGAGACATCTAATCGACTTCCTTATATTGAAGAGGGAACAGTGCGAGCTGACCAAAGTTGCCAGGGAGCCGGGAGTAGAGGAATTGGCCTACCTCTTCCAGATTGGAAGCCTATCTGGTGCCTCTGAGGCCAGTTCTATGTGAAAGCTAAGAACAAAATCAACTTCATCATTTCAAGAACTTCTAAGAAGGACCTCGACTAGAAGGAGGAATGGATTCTGGCAAGGAATGATTGGGGAAGCTTGATCTTTATCGGTGGGCATGAGTTCAAAGTTCCCACAACTTTAAGTGACAAACCTTCGTGGGATAGGGATTCTCTACCCACTGAGTCTGAAACAATCTTAAAGTCCATCCTTACCAGAAATTATTTGAATTTGAAGTTTCCTACTGTCGATCTCTTTAAACCTCATACAGTGAATCTATACATACAGATCTCTGTTTCTACTCATTGTAAGTAAAGTAACGTTGAGCAATCTCGCTTTGTTCTATTGGGTAGTTTGGTTCTGACACCTTTCTTCTTCTTTTTTTAAAATTTTTGTTGTTCCTCCGGTTTCCCGTGAAGCCCAGCAAGTTCGCACCCCTCTTCCTCCTGCCTGATTGACCAGAGGAGTCCCTTTGGCTACCTCGAAGAAAGAAGGGCCAACTGTTCCAGCTGGGGTTGCGCCTGCTCTTGCTCCTGCTCCTGCTCTATCCATTTCCTAGCTAAGGTCAAAGGTGGCACTCCTCGCATTGTGGGCTACCAAGGTACGGAGCAAGGGGACCTCTGTTTCTCATGTTACTGATGCAACTACTACTGCTTCTTCTTTGGTTGCCCTTGCTGCTACTGGTAAAACTTCTACGGCCGTCGCCGCCTTTAACTTACCCGATGTTTTTTCCCATCCATCTATGTTCCCGAATCCCCGAGCTTCGGAAGACCCCTAAGCTAGTGTTGATGAGGTTCTTCTCATTCGCCCTCAACATCAACAGAGTTTTAGAGCAGTTTGTTGCATCCTGCCCAGATGACAACCTTTCACTAATAGCTTTAGTGCCTATAGATATCATGATCACCAAGGGGTCCGCCCTTTTGCCTGAGGCAACCATCATCTTTCATCATTTCTCGTGACGACTAGCTTGATCATTTTCTAACTTGAACTTTTTCAATCTGTAGACTTTTAAATTCAACATGGCCATGGGTCATCTGGTGGCCTCTCTTCGTGACCGTACTACTAAAGCTGAGAGGGCCATTGGGTTGCTTGCACGAGCTCAAGCTCTAATGCAGGAGATGACATCTAGCCAAAGGGGGATGGAGGCATAGCTTGCCGAGCTTCACTGTAAATAAGAACGGTTAAAGTATTATCCTTCACTCTGAATGTCGGGCAAGCAAAAGGATACTTGGAAAGCTGAGGCTAAGATGTTAGCCATCAATAACCAATCTTTACATGCACAAATGGCCAAGTTGTAAGCCAATGTGGGTGCCTCCTCCAGTGATGGGTATTTTTTATGCCTCTTTTAAAGTTACTGAAGCTCTTCCTCTTCCCTTCAACCAATCCACTATTGCCAACTGGGGTAAAGAGAAGATCATAACTACGGTCGCAGAGATGTCTCATCCTAATGGTGATGGAATGGGTCCTTCTAGCATGGTTAGAGCCAAGAAACAATCGGTCCTGACATATCTTCCTCTTTCTTCTCTAATCCTTCAAATTTCTGGTCCTGGGGAATCCTCAAGAGTGGTTCAGCTCACGCAGCCTGAGGGGGTTCAACCAGAAGCCTGGGAAAGGACAAAAGGTCACTTTGAAGATCCCTCTATAGTAGAGTTAGAGGGTGAGAATAGCAGAATGAAGGCTGCAGCTATCGCTCTGGATACAGTCATTCTTCCTTGAGGTTATTGCCATAGTTAATGAGGTCTAGAATGAGGACCAAGCCGGGCAACTAGTAATTGAAGAGCCTCTGAAGAAGGGGTTGGTAGGAGTGGCTAACTAGGATAATCAACCACAAGAAAAAGGGCCGGTTGGCGAAGTCAAGCAAGAAGGAGAAGCAGTGGGAGGGCATAAGAAGGATGCTGGAGTTTGATACAATCTGCACATGACTTGTTTTGGTTACCTGGAAAAAGGGGTGGGCACCCTGCTTTACTCATGACTAGTGTAAACACTTCTTTCTTTATTTTCTATGTGTAGCCCAGAACCTGGGGTTGGGCTCCCTGTTTGATGAATGTAGCCTTTGCAAGGGATAGGCTCCCTCATTGTCAATGAAAATTGGTTTTCCTTTCTTTACTTCGATTAATCCTAACCATGAACTTCAAGCTTAGACGGGAATTCCTCACTTGATTTCTGACCACAACCTTGATGCGACTTTCAGAACAATTCTGACTTCATTAAATTTACTAATGAAAAACTCTGAATCTGTTATATGCAAGCATACTAGTTGGATAGAAAGCTAGCTCCAATTCTAAGCACTTGGTAGGAATTTCATGTCTTTCTCGCATCTTTGATGATTCCTCTTTCAAACTTTAACCTGGTGATATAAAATCACACGCTTATGAAAAACCCTCGAGACCACTACCATGAAAGTGGTGGCCGAGGTCGGTACCATTGGTTCCCGACCTGTTAAAGAGGTAAATGAGAGGCTGAACAATAAATGGGAGCTTTATTATTGATATATTTCTTTAAAGTACAAATCGCTCTCTTGCATGCTCACAGTCTCTCGAAGGTGTAGGGTGGTGGCAACTCGGTGCCTGTCGAATAGTGGAAATGAAGGTAGCCGTGTTCTGAATACATAATTTAGGTTTTCCCCCCTTCTTTCTATCTATTTGTTTTCCATGTTATATGTTGTTGTATTTTTGTATCTGTCGTTGTAGGTTGTTCTCTGTTTTTCTCATTTTTCTATCATGTATGGCCTCACATATTTATATCCTCCAAGTAGGTTTTTAGTTGGCGAATATTTCACCGTGATCCCATGAATCCGTTCCCTTCTTATCGGGCGGGATTCGTTATTTAAATTTGAATTGTTATAGGATTTTATGATACCGTTGACGGAGATAAGTTTGTACCCTTTTTTGAATCAAACTCTTGACGTGCATGTAAATATTACGTGGAGATGATCCTGTGTGCACTCGTGTCATGAATTTTCATTGAGGTCACCCTACCAGTTGCTTGCTGCCCCGTAGTGCGAGGTGGATCCCTGTTTCGGCTCTATTCTTAGAAGCTTAAGATGGATTTTCCCTGACCCTTAGGGGCTTGAGGTGCTCTTGTAGACCTTCCTGAGAGGTAGCTGGGGTGGTGTAGATTTAGGTGTGATTCCTCTGTTATGTCCAGCTAGGACAATGGGCTCTTGGAGAGGTTGGCAGGCTTCACTCGAATGTCTCTTCAGCTTGGACACTTCCCCCGAAATTCACAGGGTGGTTGTGGAGCTCGACCTCAGAGCTGAGGTTTCTCGACAGATGGCCTGGAGAATCCCGGGTTCTAGTACTCTTATGGGCGGCTTGTCCTGGTTGCACCTGGCTTGTTTTCTGGTAGTTTTGAAGCCTAGCCGGCCTTCCCAGATCCTGTGGGGTGGCTTTATTGTCTTTTCAGACTTCATGATTGTCGATTAACAAGTAGTAATCAGGTGTTCAAAACTTAGGCGGAAGTTGTGTAGCATAGATACCTCTTTTCCTAGAATTTGGAGAGGTATCTTGTCATGGAGACCTCAGTCTATGAAGAAAATCAATGTTAAAGCTTAGATCCTTTTCAGGGGTTGTAACCCGACCAAGGTATCAGAAGGGTTATATTACTATATCATGGTCTCGAGACCTGGATGGCAACTATACTCTTATACTCAGACCCTTATTGGGGGTGGTAGCCTGACAAAAACATCAGAAGGGTTATTTTGTTATATCCTGGTCTCGAGATCAGAATGGAAACTATGCTCTTACACTCAGACCCTTAGGGGTGGTAGCCCAACAAAGGCATTAGGAGGGCTATTTTGGTATATGGAAACTCTACTCTTTCACTCAGACCCTTCTCGATGAGGGGTGGTGCCGGCCAAGGTATCTGGGATAGAGAGAGGGCTTCCCCGACTGATCTCTAGTATTGAGGCGATAGTGGTGAATTTTCTCGTGGAGAAAATACTCAGATACATAGAAATTAACAGCTCATAGAAAATACAATCTGAGATGGAGAAATTATTAGCAGACTTTATTGATGATCAAAATGGAGTACATTATTGTTGAGAATTTTATTGAACCTAATTTGAGGTAGCCTGCCTAGAGATATAACTTCCTCAAATGCCCAGCATTCCAGGTGTGGTTGATAGATCGACCCTCTATGTCTTCGAGCTTGTATGCCTAATTTCAGACCTCCATCTTTACCAAATATGGTCGTTCCAAGTTAGGTACTAAGACTCTATCCGACATTTTCTAAGTGTCCAGGGTAACTTTCTTGAGAACCAAATTCCCTTCCTTGAAATTCTGGGCATTGACCTTTCTATTGAAATACCTGGCAATCTTATTCTGGTATACCGCTACTTTTTCAGCTACCCAGTCCTGCTTCTCTTCGAGGAGATCTAGATTTGCTCGAAGCTTGACCTCGTTCCTCTCAGGTTCAAAGTGTTGCACCTTGAATGAGGTCAGCTTATGCTCGATGGGAAGGACTGCTTCAACCTTGATGGCTAGAGAGTAGGGTGTCTCTCTGGTAGTTGTTCTCTTCGTAGTCCGGTATGCCCAAAGAACCTTGGGGAGCTCCTTGGCCCATTTGCTTTTCTTATGCTATAATTTCTTCTTTAATAGCTTCTTGATTGTCTTATTGGTGGATTCCACCAGCCCATTAGTCTAAAAGTGGGCTACTGAAGTGAACCTAAGGCCGATTCCCAAACCTACTCAAAAGTCTTTGAATCTGGCATTGTTAAAATGTTTACCTAGGTCGGCTACAATGATTAGTGGAGTCCCAAACAAAAAAACCACGCCAGTTTTGATTAACCTCATCGTATTCTCTTCTAAAATTTAGGAGAGAGGTCCTGTTTTGACCCACCTTGTAAAATAGTTGATTGCCACAATATCGTGCTTGGCTTTTCCAGGAACAGTAGGAAGCGGTCCTATCAAGTTGACCCCCCACATGGCAAAGGGGTAGGGTGAACTGAGATATGACAGATGCTCCTGTGGCAGATGACTCATGTTTGTAGTCCTCTGACAGGGTTCACAGGATTGTACAAAACTCTTTACATCTTAGTGAATTGTTGGCCAATAATATCCTATACGGAGCACTTGATATGCTAAAGCCTCCTCACCAACGTGATTTTCGCAGTCCCTTGAACGGACCTCTCTTAATGCCCAACTGGGATCGTCCGGATAAAGGCATCGAAGTAGAGGAAGGGATTTACCCTTATGGTAAAGGTATCCACCTATTAGGCAATACAGAACTGATAATCTTTTAAACGTTCAGGCTTGGTCGGGGTTCTCTGGAAGCTTTCCTTCCTAGAGGTAGACAGTTATCGGGTCATCCAACAGGGCAGCCGATCCTTTGGGTAGATTTCTTGGCCTGCAGTTATTCTCGATTGGGACATCACCTAGAGCAATGCTCACTAAGGTAGAGCTTGACCTCCATTCTTGGCTGTCTTTGCTAAGATGTCCATCTGGAGGGTTTGCATTCGAGGTATCCGCTTGATACAAAATCCTTTTAACCTTTTCATTGGTTGCTGGATTATCTTCAAGTAGGCTGCCATGTTATCGCCCTTGACTTTGTAAAATCCTATAACCTGGTTGACAATGAGTAATGAGTCACTCTTGACATGCAAATAATCAACCCCAATCTCGATGGTGATATTCATTCCGACTATAAGAGCTTCGTACTCTGCATCATTATTGGTTTCTTTAAAATTTGAACCTAAAACAGTGGCAACACTCCCCTTTTTCAGGATCAATCAGGACTATGCCATTACCTCCCCCTACCTATCCTGATGCTCCATCAATGTAAAGGGTCTAGGATTTATTGTCTTCCGGTCAATTATTGCCCTCTTGAAGTTTCTCAAGAGTTGGACCTGGTGTTACTGGCGTCTCTTCGATCGAGAGGGCTAAAAAATCAGCTAGAAAGTCTGCTAGGACTTGAGCTTTGATCATCGTTTGAGATTTGTACTTCTGGTCAAACTAGGTGAGTTCCAAAGCCCACAGGACTAGCCTTTCAGATATATCCGGCCTCTGTAAAAATTGGCATAGAGGATGGTCCGTTACCACTACCACTGTATAGGCTTGAAAATAAAAATAGAGCTTCTTGGCCAAGGTTACTAGGGTAAGGGCGAGCTTCTCATTGAGGAGGTAGTTCTTCTGGGGTTTGGATAGAGCATGGTTGATATAGTAGATAAGTCGCTGGATCCCATCCTCGAACTCCTTGACCGAAGCCCTGCTTACTGTCATTTCTGACACTGTCAAGGACATCTGTAATTCTTCCCCCGACATTAGTTTAACTAACAGTGGTGGGCTAGCGAGGTACTCCTTTAAGTATTGAAATGCTCGCTAATTGTCCTTGTGCCATTTCATGTTCCTCAGCTGTTTGATGGCTTTGAAGAAGTGAAAACATTTATTTGTGGAAAGCGAGATGAATCTGTTGAGCACTGCTACACGCCCTGTCAAAACTTGGACTTGTTTAAGAGTGGCAGGAGAATCTAGGTTCAAGATAGCTTGGATATTTTCCGGGTTTGCCTAAATTCCCCTCCCATTCACCATGAATCCCAAAAACTCCCCCGATGTTACCTCAAATGCACACTTGGTGGGATTCAGCCTTATTCGGTTCTCCCTCACTATCTGGAAAGTCTTGTAGAGATATTCGTGGTGTTCTTCTTCTTACTAGGATTTGGTGATCATATTGTCAATGCACACCTCCATTGTTCTTCCTATCTCCGGTTTGAACAATCGATTGATCAATTGCTGGTAGGTAGCTCCCACGTTTTTGAGGCCGAAAGGCATTACCTTGTAGCAATAAAGACCTTGCCCCATGATGAATCTGGTATTGTCTTGATCAGTGAGGTGCATCATAATCTGGTTATACCCTAAAAACACATCAATAAAGTTGAAAAGCTTGTTTCCAGCCGTGTAATCTACCAGTTGGTTGATTTTTGGTAGAGGAAAGATGTCTTTTGGACACGCCTAGTTGAGGTCTGCGTAGTCGACACACATACGCCACTTTCCATTCGCCTTCATGACCATGACCATGTTGGCAATCGATTCGTGGTAGCACGCTTCTCTAATGAAGCTTTCTCTGATCAACTTATCCACTTCCTCTTGGACTCCAACATTCCTTTTGGTATTAAAGTGACACCTATTTTTCTTGAAGGACATGAAGGTTGGATCCACAACTAATCGGTGAGCAGCCAATGATATCAGGATCTCGGGTATCTTATCATGACTCGATGGAAAGATATCGTTGAACTCTTGGAGAAGCCCAATCAAACCTTTCTTCACTCTTGGCTAGAGGGTAGCCCTGACCTTAAGAGCGTTTGAGAAATCATCACTTTTGATGGCTATCTCCTCTAGCCTGTCCATAGAGTGCCCAATGGCCAATTCTATACGTTGTTCTTCTTCATCAAATATAAAGGGATCATTGTCTTGTTGATCAATGGACTCTACATCTTCCAAAGTCATCTCTAGTTCTTCAATATCTTGGATCGTCGCTACTTGCACGAACTATTTCGCCTAAGCTGTTGGATTGGCAGACACTGCATAACATTTTTTAGCAGCTTGGTGGTATCCACGTACTTCTCCTACCTTATTCCCTACTAGGAATTTTAAGACATTAAGGTAGACAGACATGACTCCCTTCAAGGAGGACAGGAATGGTCTCCTTATTATCGCATTGTAGGAGGATAAGGTGTCAACCACAATGAAGTTTTTCATAATGTTTTGTTGGAGGGGTACGTTTCCATCGATCATTGAGAGGATCTTTGATCCCACTGGTATGATCGAATCCCCAATGAATCCATACAGCTGGGTTGTGCAGCTATTGTACCACCACTACTTCGAATTAAGCTTCTCCAAAGTGTCCTTAAAGAGGATGTCTACACCACTACATGTATCAACGAGCATGCGGTGAACCACGTAGTTAGCAATCTGTACCGTGATCACCATGGGATTGTCATGAGGTTATGTGTTGTAGACATCTACCTCAGTTAATATAATCTGCACTGACTGGGATGGGCAGCCGGGCTTTGGTCGATCTTGAAGATATCCCGACCTTTTCGACACGGGTAATCTTCCTTGCATGGTTTTTTCTGGAACTATTGGAGGTGCCAACCATGGTACACCCCCACTGATGGTGTATATCACATGGATTTGTTGCATTAAATCCTTTTGATCATCTTTCCTCTTCTCAGCATAGACACAGATCTCTGCTTATACCTCCATTCCAGTCAAGATGTTGTCCCTGACCTTCAGTAAGAATTCTATCAAACATCATCTTCTTATCAGAGCCTCAATCTAGTTACGCAGGTTATATCACTCTGAAGTGTTTTGCCGTACATCTTCATGAAAGTCACAATACTTATACCTATTCCTCCAATTTGTCGGGGCTTTCATGGGTGCAGGCTTCTAGAGTAGCCTCTTATCTCGAATGGCGAGGTAGATTGTTTCTTGGCATGCATTCAAAGGGGTGTAGTGATCATACTCTCTTTCATCTCGTGTGGCTAGAGTCCTTGGAGGAGGAAAAGCTCGTGAAGGGGTTCGTCTCGCATGATACCTTTCTTGCCTAGGTTGAGAAGCGGGTAACCAGTACGTCGACCAGTTAATAGGTTTGTTCTGGTTTTTCAAAGCTGGCTCAGGTCTGAGACCTTCCTTCACTTGGCGCTTCAACATTCTCATGTCGTCATGCTCCATTTTGTGTTCCGTTCTTTTCTTTTTCTCGTGCATGCTTATGCTTATTTATACATAGTCCAACTAGGTTAAACTCGTAACTCTCCCGCCTTTATTTTCTGAATCAAATCCCTCCATATAGGGTACGATATGCCTCTTAAATGTCATGACTTTGGCTTAAATAACGGATTCAAGAATATCTTAGATGGAGATAAGTTTGTTTCCTCTTTAGACTCAATCACTTGCCCTACAGGTACGCAGTGTTTTAATGTAATTTGGAGAGTTAAGGTGATCACGTGTATTACCTTGGTGAGATACATCATGGAGGTTCTCGAATATGGCGCTTACTATTTCCAATAGCAAGGTAGATCAGTATTCTCATCTTGATATTAGGAGATCGATCGGACCTTTCCAAGTCCCTTTTAGAGCTTGAAATAAACATGTTAGCGATGATGGAGCTTCTATGAGCTTTCTCCAACCTATATAGTAGATTTTCTTCCTCCCTCGGTGAGACAGAGCGATAATGTAGTACGGGCTTGATGCCTTATAGGTCTCTCTCTGCGTCTAGAAAGGGTGGCGAGCATCTGGGGAGGTTGCGATGTAATTTAAACCTCAGGGAGCTGGGGTATCTGTCTTGCCTTGGGTCCTTATTTCGGTGTAAGGAGCTCAATTTGATCATGTCGGGCCTCACCTGGGGTGTTCCCAGGGCACAACGACCTTTCCTCACTTTTATAGGGTCGTCCAATAGCTCGACCCCAGGAACCTCGATACCATGCTAGGTAATCTCATATTTGGACCCTGGCTAGGAGAGTGAAAAATTTTCCTTTGGTCCCTAGCCCAATTTGGCTATTAACGAAATCTATTCACTCTCCCTAGTTTAGCCTAAGGCAATTTGACCGTGTTTGTACATTTTCAGACCAATCTTCAATTTGTAAGTTTTAGTATCTATATACGTATTTTGACATAGAATTTTCCAAAGGGGGAGATTGTTAGGTTCTTGAGTCTTGTGTTTGTTTAATTCCATATTAAAACAACATTTCATTTGTATTGATTAGTTTTCTAAGTATCCAGGTTTATCAAGCTTCAAGGAGGATTGGACAACAAATCAAGCAAGGTTAAAGTCTTGAAAGAGGAACGGGATGCATTGCTTAATAAATGTTTAACAAGACCCTATTACTCTTACAAGGCTTAGGTGCACACACATACATTGCATCCATATGTGCCCCTGTATCATTGTGCCAAATTCATATTACACATACACACACTTATTAAAGTACGCATATACATTAGATTTAATTTGACAATTTTTGAGAAATTGCATGTTCTAGGACTATATCTAAGAAATAGCATACTTGTGTGTTCTTGTATTTATTTGTTTATATTTCATGGTATTGGACTTGAATTTTTGCTTATTTAATTCCTCATTGATTTTTGGTTATTTCAGTTACTCATTAAGTTTCAAGTTCCAATTAGGAAGTTACGTAACTTTCCCTGTCTTTAACGTACATGGTTTTCATCCTTGTGTATCAAGTTGATTCTATAATTTTATGTGAAAGTTTTGTTGATGTCCTTGTGCCTGAGAGAATCATGGTTGGTAATCCAATGATGGATTCTAATTCGAAGTGCGCGAGAGGAGTTGAAGTGGTCAGAATAGGGCCATTACACCTCTCCATGTGGATGGGCATTGCCCCACAGGAAGAGATGTCGTCTACCCCCGTGGAGGCCACGTGCCTCCACTTGTTGCAAAGGTGGAACCTCTTGATTGTCCCTTCAAACTTGTCTTTAGTTTCCCTCATTTAAATATCCTTTTTCCCTCTCATTCTATTCTAAAAAAAAGCTGAAAAACAATTGTGTAGAATTTTATCTCAAATGTTTTCATCTTCCAAACACCATAACTTTCTCATTTGAACTTCGATTCAAGTGATTCAAATTAGAGATTGTTTGTCTATCATTCATAAATTATCTCAAAGAAAATTTGAGAACATTTGATCACATTTTTAGATGGTTCTACAATAAAAAATAGACTGCACAGTTTTTCTTAAGGTATTGAATCTTCTCTTGAGTTTTGTTTTTAAAAGTGTTCAATTACATTGGGTTTTCTTCTTCAATACATGTATGTATGTTGTATAAATTTTTATTAGAGTTTTAGAATCTATTAAATCTATATTGAACTTGATTAGAACCTTTCATGTTGAGTTAGGTTTTTTAAAAACCTATTTTTTCACATGCTTATGTTTTGTATTGTGCTAGATTTCTATCTAGGACTATTTTTGACTTTAATTGATTGATTTTGGTAAGTGATAGTCTCTACTTGTTCTAGGTCTCATTAATTACTATATTCATGATTTTCACAATTTCTTGTATATATAGAGGTTAATAGGTTTGTATTGAATACGTTGTGAAAATATGCCATATATTTCCTGTTAGAACTTTTGTTTATCATGTCTTGTGAATCTAGCAGGATTTTTCTTTGATAGTAAATCTTGAATTTGTGCTCAAATGTATATGATTGATTCAAGGTTTAGTAACAAGATTAAGGCTCAGTTTGGTATTGCTTCCTCAGCTGTTTTTGGGGTCAAAAGTGATTCTGGACCTAAGACAGGGTGTTTGGTAAAATCTCGGGGAAGTGCTTTTGGTCACTTTTAGCTTCTCCTAACTGAGTTTTTGAGAAGCTACAAATACGTGCTTTTGGATTTTGGCTTCTTCTTTTAGAAAACGTGTTAAAGTGATATTAAATGAAATTTTACTAACTTTTCAACTTTGTACTTGCCTTTAACGAAATTTAACAAAAAAAATTGGACTAATATTTTTGTAAAAAAAATGTTGTCATAACTGTATAAAAAATTTGGGATAATTGATTCAATGACGTAGAATAAAAATGAAATAAAAAAAATAAAGTAGAATAAAATAAAGAAATAAAGAAATAAAGAAATGAGGCTAATTAATTAAATAAAGTAGAATAAAAATTGGGACTAATTAATTCAATAAAGTATCATAATTATATAACACTTAACACTAAACACCAATAAACAAGAAAAATCTAAAGTATATCACATTAGTACCATTTAGATGTCTATGTCCTTTTGGTAATTTTACACACTCACAACACTTTTTATTTCAGTTTACCAAACACATTGAAATTGCTTTTAGTTCTCACATCACTTTTGAAAATCAGTTTACCAAACACTGAGCTGATTCTTCCCACAGCAATTCCAAAAGCAATTCCTCCCATAGCAATTTCAAAAACACTTCTCCCACATCACAGCAATGCCAAACTGAGCCTAAATCTGAAATTAAATGTGTTTTGGTGTTTCACATATTCTAGAATTTTTATTCATGCATACTAACTGGATAATTTTGATTTGTGAACTTTAATCCATATGTCTAGTTCTCATAAGATGTGTTGATCATCATATTCTTTGTTACGGACTTGTTTGCGTATTACGTTCATGATCACTTAAAAGTCCTTGTAAAAGATGTGGAAGTCTTGGCTAAGATTGGGTTTATCTGGATTCTAAGCATGGAGACTTAACTACGATTCGGGTTCATCCGAATAGTTAAGAGTAGAAGTCTTGGCTAGGATCGGGGTGATCCAGATAGCTATGCATGAAGTCTTGACTAGGATTAGGGTGATCCATATAGTCAAGGTAGAAGGCAACTCTTTCATTTGATAGGATATAACGGTGGCTCTAAAGGTGTATCGGTCACTTGAGAGAATGTACTTTTATCTTACTAGTAGAAGTTGTTTTACCGGTGGTTGTGGATTCAACCAGTGGATGTTTCCTCTACTGAGGTTTTACCACGTAAAAATCATGTGTTAATTTTCTCTATCCTTATCTCTTTGATATTTGTATATTTGTTGATAAATATCTTGTTTAGTATCGTTGTAATTGATATTCATATTCAATCAAGTTTTATATACAAAAAACTTGTGTTTAATAAGCCTATATACAAAGTGAAATTGTTTCACATGTAAATTGTTTTCTACATTCATTTTTTGTTGACTAGGCATATCCCTTATTGAACTACATATGCATACCTTTGCTTAGTAAATTGTGATACAAGCTATCTAGAAAGACAAACTTGTGTTTGTTCCAAGGGATAGAAAAAAGGTGTAAAAACCTATTCACCCCTCCCCCCCTCCAGGTTAGCTTAAGGCAAATTAACCGTGTTGTGTATTTTCATTGGTACCACTTCTTAGAAACTTCTTAAATTTTCTAACCATTAAAGCCATTTCTTCATTCTCATCATCAATATCCTCTTCAATGGCCTTGAGAGCGATACCGTTGCTTTTGGCTTCAAGCACATCTCATAAGTTTGGAGAGATCCAAGCAATTCGTTAGTGCTTAAGCAATCAACATCGTTGCTTTCTTCTATAGCCGTAACCTTGGCCTTGAGCCTCTTTGGAAGAGATCTTAGAATTTTTCAATTAAGATGCTCTCTTAAGATTGGCACTCCAAGTGGCTGGCATTGGTTAGCCATATTAAGAAGCCTAAATTGGAAGTCTTCAAACTTGTCTTCATTACATATTTGCAAGCTTTTGAATTGTGATGTCAACATTTTAAGCCTAGATTTTCTCACTGGCAAGGTACCCTCATTTTTAACATGAAGAGTTTCCCAAGCCTCCTTGTCATATTCAAGAATTTTAATGTAGGAAAATTGATGCCCATCAACTTCTCCAAAAATGGCCATCATGTCTTGGTGGTGCCATTTAGTAACTTCAAATTCATTAGCCGTCCATTGACTTCTCGGCTTGGGAATTTTGGTTCCATCATTTAAAAGCTTACTAGGAGGTGTGTAACCTTCCTCCACAACCATCCATGCTCTCTCATCAATAGAACGAATATAAGCTTTCATCCTTAACTTTTAAAACCCATAGTTATGTCCTCTTAGTAATGGTGGCCTTGTGTTTAAAGCTCCTTCCACTATTATCTCTTCTTGAAGCACCATAGATTGAAAGCTTTACAAATCATTAGGAGTAGATAGAATGAACTTATGGTTTTTCTAACTTGCAACAACAACCCAATTTTCCTTTTCAATTTGACATAATTATCATTAGTTTAAGTATTGTCTTTTAAGATATTTGATTAGTGATGGGGTCATGATTTCTTTTTAATAACGAAAATTATATAAGTAAACAATCATTATAAAGTACTTTCGAACATTTATCTTGAATTAAATAAAATAATTCAATCGTAAAAATTCAACGGTGATTCAACACTCATAATTGTCACGCCTCCTTTAGGAGTTCGCACCATTTACTAGTTGGACTAGGTCCCACCTAATTGTTAACATAACAACTAAAGTTTTCAATTTTAGCCTTCTGATTTTACTAACAAGAACTCTTGAGGGGATATTAATAAACTCACATTGAGTGTGTTACCAAGTAATCACCTTCAATATATTCCATCACGAATATCCCTCCTTTGGGAGTAGATATCGTTTGGGTTAAATGTCTAGTCTATCCTTCTAAGGAAGTATCTTGCTAAATTCCATTCTTGAATACCACTTGGGGGTTATTACATGAAACATAAATCTTAACTAAACTTGGAGGCCATAGGAGTTCCAAAACACCTTCTCCCACTCAATTGTTTAAGGTGTGTGATCAAATTCCAAGGAATGATTTACCAAGTTATCTATATGCCAATTAGATACCTAAACCATTCAATGCATGTTCATACCAAATGAGATATATGAGTAGCACTCTTACTCTATATGACATGTTATCAAACAATGACAAACATTGCAATATTTACAAAAATATAAATAGCTACAATTTTAGTCCATCCTAGAAAAGCAAGTAAATTACATATGACTTGGAATACAAAAAAATCATTTCTTGGCGAACAAGTCTTCATGCGACCTTCATAATTTGGACTCCCGCGGCTGCCTCCCATGGGTGTGCGCATCCCACAACCCTATAAAGGGCTGCCATGTGCATCCCATGGTTTCTATAGGGCTGCCATGCGCAGCCCATACCACAACAATCGTGGCCACGTGCTCTTCGCACGCATGTTTGTTGCTATGGCTCGGACGGTCCCAAACTTGTTCTGGTTGCTTCCAATTCTTCAAAACTTCGAGTCTTTGATACTTGAATGTATTACAGAAGAATTTTAAATAAATAAAAACTGCAGTTTTTTATTATTATTATTACAATATAGTGCAGTTTTTTTTATTACAATAACAAAAAAAAACTTAGTAACTACCAAGAAGGAAATTATGGCGATGATAGGCCACCCTTCTTATTACAATCCCAAAACAAAAATACATTGAAATTCTAGGACCAAAATTGAGCAACAACAAACCACATATAAAACGTATATATATATATATATATATATATACATTCCAATGTAAATATATATGCAAATACCTAAAGTGTCATCTCTTTCTAAAACATGCATATATACAATAAAAAAAAGATTCACGTGCACATACATCAATTAATCAAGGGTACAACCAGGCTCTGATACCAATTGTAGGAAATTCGCACAACGGAAGCTTAGAATTAGGTTTTGATATATTTAAAAACATTTCCCTTTAAAAGAAAGAACCTAAACCCTAGATTAATTGATGTATATTAAAAGTGTCGTACCTTTTTTTGTGACGATTGAACTAGAGTCGAATTGAATCCGCAAGATCTTCCAATCCAAAGATGAATGTGAATCACCTAGGAGTGTGGGCTCCCTTTCTTTAAAATGTATACCTGAGGATGGAAACAAACCAAATCTTCTTCTTTGTTAGTCACAATAATCCTCTAAGAGAAAAACCAAAAACGTCCGGTCACTTGTGAATTATCAATCAATTTGTTTGAAATTCGCTTGAACCTTGATTCGATGTTGTACACAAAACTTTTTTGATGTAAAGGATACTAGTGTACTATCAAAAACAAAAACGTTCCCTCTTTTCTCTATGCTTGGCCTAATACTTAACACAATGAGTTTGATGAAGTTTTTTTTATAACAATAAAAAAAAAACAACTTCTCACACTGGAAATTAAGGCTTGGTCGAAATTATATATAGGAGTATATATAGGTGGCCGAAAATCCTCCTAGAAAGAGGATTTCTACTTCACCAAGACTCCTATCAAAATTTGGATTCAATCCTTTTAAAAAGAGGATTTCTTTTACACACCAAGACTCTTAATGTATTTAGTTTAGGAGACCTAATCCTCTCCTAAGAAGGATTTACTTGGTGAGCATAAATCCTATCCTTAGGTGGATTTACTTGGTGACTAAGAATCTTTTTCCAAAAAGAATTCTTTTCTACACCAACACTCCTTATCCAACTCAAATAGTGTATTTATTAAATAACCAGTTATTGAATATAAATAAATTGTGACTAAATTAAAACTTCCTTATTTGACCAATTGTCAATTAGAGTTTTAATCGCAATCAAATACTTCCTAATTTGACTAGATAAATAAATTCATATTATTTATCTATTTATCAAATATAGTATTTGATACTTATCATATTACAAACAATAATGAGAATAGAAGACCCACTTCTACTAGGAAAAAGATTTTGACTTTTAATTAAACTGCTAATTAATTTCCATTTAATTAAATAATAAAATAAAAAACAATATATTAAGCGAATATATTTAGCCTTGCCGCCCAAGACCACACATGGTCTTATATATTATTTTTATTTTTTTTATTAAACCCATTGGACCTAAATTAAAAGTCCACATGTGAACTAAACTCATTCTTACGAAAATAAACAAGTCTACATGCCTCAATACAATTCTAAATGGACCTATAAATTGGTCCGGTAGAATATATCAAGTGATCCATCCAAGTTCGTGGAGATTGGGGATCTTGGTGGGCTATCTGAATTTAAGCTCCAATAGACACAACCCTATCACAACCAATAAATGATTCACTTTAGTCTGATCTATTAATTTTAGTTCAATCCACTAAAGAACTAAAATTGAACTCTTAAATAAAGATAGAATAACTTAATATTTCTTATTCATACCCTAGAAAATCTTAATGGAGATTGTGTATACTCGTTAAGAATACCAGTAATCAGCAGGAGCTCATAGACCGCCTATAGCTCTCCAAGTTACCATATTTACTCATATGACCACATTTTGAACTTGGATATTTTGACTTGTCCACAAGCCGTGTTTCAATAGACACTATTGGAAACCTAACGTTAAGGTTTAATATCCAATACCTCAAACCATTATATGATGATATTCTACTCTCATTTAATAAATGGAGCCATGATGTCCATATCTATAAATGAAGTCCTCTATCGATAAACAAATGCATACCACCAAACTATTGAGGATAGACTATGTTATATAATCGTACTCTTTAATAACTCTAATGATAACACTTGCAACCATATGTCCATCATTTATCTCAGGATTGAGATAGACTCTCTGATTGTCTTCTAGTGAAAACTTTTATCCATTGACGGTTTTGGATAAAGTAATTCACTGTGATACTATTCAATGCACCTAGTGCAATAGATTCTTTTGCCCAAGGACACCATACTTTGATGATTTTAAACTCATTATAACACATTTGATCCCACTCAAATGCTAGCAAAAGAATCTACAACTTTGATAAGATAAAGGTGCCCAACCTTTATCTTAAGTTGTAAATATTATTCAAGACTAACTAAAGAATTGTGTCTACCTCCTACATTTCTAGATGTATGAACAAATTCTTCTTTTCTCATAGTCTTTTGACCTTATGATTATTTACTTTTGACAATTATAATAATTAAACTATAAATTCTATAAGATTTGTTAAACTAGAAATCACTTTATTAATATGAAAAGATTGTCAAATACATTATTATACTCTTGCTATCTAGCATAATCCCAACGCACTTTACCAACATTGGGATAGGTTCAAAAAGTTGTTAAATGTCTTTCAACATCACGATTTTGAAACATGGAAGATAATGTTATATTTCTATGAGAGACTCACAACCCCAAAGTAGACAAGT
This sequence comes from Dipteronia dyeriana, assembly GCA_032871835.1. Classification (NCBI taxonomy): domain Eukaryota; kingdom Viridiplantae; phylum Streptophyta; class Magnoliopsida; order Sapindales; family Sapindaceae; genus Dipteronia; species Dipteronia dyeriana. Next base: position 42,103,574 of record CM065297.1, read on the forward strand.
CATTAAAATGATGTGTAATGGGGAGTTTAGTGACAAAAATCCTGAAAAAGCACTCTACCACCTTGACTGCATCGCTGAAAATGCTCAAAATTGGGACACCATTAGTTCCTATGAGTCCATGAGCAAACCACAACCATCTCCATCTAGTGAAGGCATTTACAATCTTAGGGAAGACCATGACCTTTTAGAAACTAAAAAGAGTGAACATATAAAATCTCTACAAGAAAAAGCATGCCATGTATGTGATTCTAATGATCATATCACTCATAGTTGCCCAACCTTACCAGCCTTAAAAGATTGCCTTCATAAACAAGCCAATGTTTTGCACACTTTCAACAAGCCAAATTCCAACCCATACTCACAAACCTATAATACTTGTTGGAGAAATCACCCAAAATTTGGTTGGAGAAACAATAATCTAGCCCAGTCTTCATGACCACCAGGTCCATCGCATCTACAAACACGCCAGAATTTCTATAACCCTCAAGGTTATACACCTTATGTCCCACAATCTAGAAACAACCTTGAAGACACTTTGCACTCATTCATTGAATAACATGAAGCCATTATAACCAAACTGCACAAACCTTGATAGATGTTAAAGATACTTTAACAAAGATTGCTTCTACACTCACCACACACGAAAAAGGTAAGTTTCCATCTTAACCACAACCAAATCCCAAGAGTCAGTCAAGTTCCTATGACAATAACCAACGCCCAGACAAAGTCAAATCAATTATCACTTTTCGTAGTGGTAAGGTCATCAAAAAACCTATTCTTGAATCTAGTAAAAAGGATGATGAGTCATTTTCCAAGGGTAAGGAAGGGGTTGATGAAACTACTGTTGACGAAGAAATAATTGAATCCCTTCTGCACTCATATTTTCTCAGGATTTTAAAAATTCATGGAAATCGAAGCATCCCACAGAGAATTTTGTCATTCTTAAAAAGATAAAGATCAATATCCCTTTGTTGGATGCAATCAAACAGGTACCTTACAATGCCAAATTTTTGAAGGATCTGTGCACTATGAAAAAGAAGCATCAGGTAAGAAAGAAAGCCTTTATGGCTGAACAGGTAAGTTCCATTCTTTCCAATAAAAATATTTTGAAATATAAAGATCCTGGTTGTCCTACTATTTCTTGTATAATTGGTAACTGTGAAATTGGGCAAGCTTTACTTTACCTAGATGCTAGTGTAAATTTGCTCCCATACTCAATTTATTAGTGACTTAATCTTGGTGAGTTAAAACCGACTTCAACAACACTTTATCTTGTTGATAGGTCAATTAAAATACCAAAAGTAATAGTGGAATATGTGTTAGTACAAGTCAATAAATTTATCTACTGAGTTGATTTTATTGTCTTGGAAATATAACCTATTGTTAAAGAGCACAAACCAATTCTTGTTATATTGAGCCGTCCATTTTTGGCCACTAATAATGTGTTGATAAATTGCAGGAATGGAATAATGAACATGTCTTTTGGAAATATGAAAATTAAGCTTAATGTTTTCAACATGTCTAAGGAACCATTTGATGATGAAAATGAAGATGAAGATGTAGACATTACTGAAACCATTGTTAAAGATCATGTTCAAAAGGATTCTTTTAACTCATCTGAAGTTTGTTTGATCAATTCACCTAACATCTTGATAATTGTTTACAGGTTGTCGAAGAAGAATGAGACAGTCTAGATTTTGAAGAATTGGAACGAAAAGATGATGAGCCAGAAGAAAAAGCACCTCAATTGGATTTGAAGCCATTACCAGAAGGACTAAAATATGCTTACCTTGAAGACGAGAAGACCTACCCAGTGGTAATCTCTTCTAACCTCATAGAACAGCAAGAAGGTAAGTTGATACATCTTTTAAAGAAAAATAAGAATGCAATTGGTTGGACATTGAAAGATTTGAAAGGTATTAAGCCTTTGATTTGTTCACATAGAATAAATTTAGAGGAAAATGCTAAAACATATCGACAACCCCAAAGAAGACTTAACCTACACATGCAAGAAGTTGTCAAGACTGAAGTCCTTAAATTACTTGACGTGGAAATTATCTACCATATCTCTGATAGTATATGTATGAATCCTACACAAGTTGTGTAAACAAAATCTAGAATCACTGTTGTTAAAAATGAAAAGGGTGAGTTAATTCCAACTCGTATTCTATCTAGTTGGCGCATGTGCATTGATTATAGAAAATTAAATGATGCTACTAGAAAAGATCATTTTCCCCTTCCATTCCTTGACCATATTTTAGAAAGAGTAGTCAGACATCGATACTACTGCTTTCTTGATGGCTATTCAGGATACTATTAAATTCCCATTACATTAGAAGACTAAGAAAAGACCGCATTCACTTGTCCTTTTGGAACCTTTTCATTTAGAAGAATGACATATGTTTTGTGTAATGCTCCAGCCATATTTCAACGATGCATGCTAAGCATTTTTAGTGACTTGATTGAACATTGTTTATAGGTCTTTATGGATGATTTAACTGTGATTGGGAATTTTTTTGATGATTGTCTCAATAACTTGGAAAGAATATTGAAACGTTGCAGAGAATCAATATATGGCCACGTCTGGAATTGTTTTTGGTCATGTTGTGTCATGAAACAGAATCGAGGTTGATAAGGTAAAAATTGAAGTCATTTCGAAGTTACCACCACCACAAACAGTTAAAGATGTGCGGTCATTTTTAGGGCATACAAGATTTTATAGGAGGTTTTTTAAAGATTTCATTGTCATATCTAAACCACTTTGTAACCTCTTATTAAAAGATGCAAAATTTGAATGGACACAAGAGTGTCGAGAGTCTTTTAAAGATATTATTGACCTTTTAGCATCTGCTCCTATCATGCAATCCCTTGATTGGTCCTTGCCTTTTGAATTGATGTGTGATGCGAGTGATTTTGTTGTTGGAGTTGTCTTAGGATAGAGAATAGAATGTAAGCCTTTTGTGATTTATTACGCAAGTAAAACTTTGAATTAATAACAAATGAATTACACCACCACTGATAAAGAATTACATGTTGTGATATTTGCATTGGATAAATTTCGGTCATACTTGATTGGTGCTTTAACCATTGTCTAAATAGGATGCAAAGCCAAGACTGATTCGCTGGATTTTTTTGCTATAAGAATTCGATCTCGCAGTCAAGGATAAAAAGAGTGCTGAAAATGCCGTTACAGACCATTTATCATGACTCACCGATGAGTCTTCATTTGATAAAGCACCAATCAATGTTTTTTTTTCTGATGATCTTTTATTCTCTATCTCAACTATGCCTCGGTATGCTGATATTTTTAATTATCTTGCAACAAGAATGATACCACTGGAATGGAATGCGTAGGAAAAAAAGAAATTTTTGACCGAAGTAAAACGTTTTTGCTGGGATGACCTGTACTTATTCAAGTATTGTCCTGATCAAATCGTTCAACGGTGTATTCTATACATTGAAGTAAGTAGTGTCATTGATTTTTTTTTCATTCTTAAGCATGTGGTGTTCATTTTTCCTCAAAGAAAATGGTTTCAAAAATCTTGTAGCCTGGGTTTTATTGGCCCACCTTGTTTAAAGACGCACATGCATTCTGTAAAACCCGTGAAAATTAACAAAATTTAGGATCCATTTCCAAGCAAAACATGATGCCTTTAAACCCCATTCTTGTCATTGAATTATTTGATTGTTGCGGAATTGATTTTATGGGTCCATTTCCACCATCATTTAGATTTTTGTACATTTTAGTTGTTGTTGATTATGTGTCAAAATGGGTTGAGGCATTTCCTTGTCGAAATAATGATCACAAAACAGTGATTAAGTTTTTCAAGGAAAATCTTTTGAGTCGATTTTGTATCCCTCGAGCCATTATAAGTGATGGAGGCAAACACTTTTGAGTCTTTAATGAAGAAGTATGGAGTCACACACAAAATTGCCGCACCATACCACCCTCAAACAAGTGGTCATGTTGAGTTAGCAAATAGGTTCAACTTTTGCTTGGTGTGTTTTGCTATTGAACCCCGGTTAAGTGGCAGATAACGGTACTCTGTGACAATTCAAGTCGGTTTAATTCAAATTCCTAAATAACTGATTCCCCAAAACAAGGCAAGGACAAAAATTTTACAAACCTACGAAAAAAATTCCATCGTTGCCCCAAAATGCTCTGAAAATGACTTACAAAGCACGGTCCAAAAGATTACACTTATTGTTGATGTACAACATTCCTGCTGATGTTCGCTGGTTAATCGAAGCTATGGTACATCTAGTAGGGGAGTCTTCTGATTAATTTATATCTTACAAGCCTGGTTTTGGAAGAAGTAACAATGCAAGAAAACGAAGAGCTACGAAGTTATGCATTACTTGTCACAAATGTGCACGTACAACTTGCAACACACATTGTTGTTCTTTAGGAATGGTGTCTATTAATCGGGCGGATAAATTTTTATTCATTATGCATGGTTTGCATAGGGAGTTATTCGATAATATCCTAACGACTCTTGGTGCACATCCTAGTGGATATATGCAAATGGTAATTGATCGATTATAGCCACGATTTCAAAAAGAAAATGCACAAAATACTCTCGGGAATCTGACATTAAATACCCTGTTTGCTAATTTATAAGAAAATTGGATGGGAAGCATATCCCCAACCCATAGAGGGTGTTGAAGCCGTTTCAGGACGTAAAACCAGAGAAAGATGTGAGCCACAATCACAACTACCAGTATATATCCTTTTATTTTTATTATCTTTTTCCTTCTACGTTTAATGTCTTTTACAATTATTTTTGTTTAGTTTTGACTTTTGAACCATTTAGATATAATATCATTGACAAATGCACCCTATACATATAGGTGTATCATTGTGTTACCTGTCAATATTTATAAATACAAGCATTTGTTTTCATTTTTTCTTCAAAGCACTTATAAGCATCCAAAAGAAAAATTCAGAGAGTGCATTAATGGCGTCGCCTTCAGCTAAACGATTCACAAACATTTATGTATTTGGTCACACTAATTATGGGAAATACAAAAAGTTTGTTAAGGCTGCAACTCATCTTGGTAAGGTTTTGGCCGAACAGAAAATACACCTAGTATATGGAGGAGGTAACTTGGGATGAATAGGGTGTGTTTCACGAGATGCATGAGGCAGAGGTAGCCAAGTTCTGGGTATTGTCCCAAAACCTAAGGCCGCAACAGACATTATCTGAAAGACTAACGGCGATGAGCTAGTTGTTTCAGGTATGTAGGAAAGGCTGACTGTTATGTTACATCATGCTGCTACGTTTATGGCTTTGCCAGGTGGTTTTGGAACCTTAGAAGAAATCTTTACAGTGGCATCCTAGGCTCAACTACACATCCATAAAAAACCCATCGACTTGATGAATGTTTATAATTTTTATGATGGTTTGATTTCATTTCTTGATCATGCTCAGAAAAATTATTACATTCCACCTTCAATCCGAAAAAAATATTTATCTCTGCTTCAAATCCTCGGGAGCTGATTGACCAGTTACAAGCTTTTAAATATGAGCGAGATCCCTCAACCTCCAAAATTGATTGGTCCATTGATGAAGGCAACAAGAAAAGCAGAATTGATTTGGATCTTAGTTTGAAATTATCCAATGGTTTTTACGCAATTTATTTTCCTTTATTTTGTATTACTTTTCCTTTATTTTGTATTACTTTTGTTGTTTTTATAGGATTTTGTTGTCTTTCAAATTGTTCAGGTGATATCTTCTAAACCTTACCTCTTTCTAAAGACATTGGGGAAAATGTCTCGTTCTGGTTAGGGGAGGGGATAGTTGATTTAATAAATTTTGTTTTTCAAAAAAAAAAAAAAACTAACTTCTGACCATTTTTTTTGGTGTAAGATGGCTGAGTAATGAGTTCTTTCAATTGCTCATGAGACGCATCTTTTTAGTCAATTTTTCCGAGTATTCAAATGTATGAACTCTTCATTGTGATATTATTGACTAATCCTTTTGTTCATTCAGTCATCTTGAGAGATTTTTTGAACTATTTTGACACACAAGCACACTAACACATGATTATGTGTAGTAAGTTGAGATTTTATGATATTTAATTCTGAAACTTTATTCAAGGGTAACAACCGAAGGTAGTGGTCTTTTTTAAATTAATAATAATAATAATAATAATAATAATAATAATAATATTTTTTATGTTTTTTTGTCCAAAACACTTACTTAGTAGCCGGGCCTCAAGCCTCAACAAGTATAGAGTGGTCGTTCAAAATGGTGGAGTCTTGATAAGAATAAAGTGCAGTTTGGTAGCCTCTTTAACTCGAGCAATTAAGTCTAAGGGGTGCTTGAACACCTAATGCCCTAAGATCAACTGGTCTAGGAGCCATTGACCCACAACTCATTACACGGGTTAAAGAGGAAGCATAAGGGAATTATACTAAAAAATATTTATGCAATCCGAGTAATTAAGCCCGTAGGAGTGTTTCAACACTTAACGCCCTAAAGCCAACTGGTTTGGGAGTCATTGGACTAAATCTCGCTACATGGATTAAAGATGGAATGTTTGCCTCTAATTTTGTTATATTAGTAAAACAAATTGAAAAAGAAGAGTAAAACAGTTGCCAAAGGAAGAAGACTTGATGAGATTTCGGAATGAAAAATGTTGTTTGATTTCAATTGAATCTCAGAGTTATTGCTGATCTTTATTGAGCACAAGAAAGTTTGATTGATATCTCGATTAATGACTAGTTGACAGAGGGTGAGAAAAGAGGTCTGGGAGAGTTTGTCTATTTGGTAGTTTTTTTTAGATTTGAATATGAGTTTTACTATTTTTGCTTTAGTTGCTAGGGACTAGCAATAAACTGGTTAGGGGTGTGATTAACACTGAAAATTGTATGTTTACTTAGGGATAATATCATCATTTTACACTACCAATATGATTAATTCCCCAAGTTAGACATATTTTCGTTCGCTTGCTTAAATAAATGTGTTATGTAGTAATTAGTGTATTTTTCATTGTATTTCAGAGGTAATATGGTCAATTTAGAATTATGGAGAAGTCAGATGGCAAAACAAACATCATTTTCAAGTTCAGTACGTCAAAAACAATAGGAAGGCCATGAAGGGCATTTTTGTAATTTTTTATATTCACTGTTCACAGTTGACTTTTACTGCTCATAGTTGACTTTCAATGTTCACTGATAATGTGGCACATTCCTATTGGACTGTATTACGGTTGCACCGTACACGTGACTATAGGGAATCACATTCTAGAAGACTAATGACTTTTCTATTAATTGATGGCGTGACACATTTCTATTCGACCAAATTGTGAGTACACCGTACACACGACCGTAGGGAATCATATTATAGAAGTTGGTGCATTGACACGGTTACTTTACACTGTTCACTGATGATGTGAAATCTGGACGCTTCATTCTAAACTCATCCGATGGTCAATTTTCTTCTGTATTTTGTATAAATAGGGGACCTCCCCCCAAATTTGAACATCCTGAATCCAAATCTGACCTTATATTTGTGAAAATCTCTCTCTAATGTTCTAAAATTCTTAGTTTATATAAAATAGCCATTTTCTAGTTAAATTATGTCTGGCTAATTTAATATAGCTGGGGTCAAAGGTGATACTGTTGGAATGGAAAATATGATCCAATTTTGGTAAGTTTTTTTTTTTTTTTTTTTGCTTTCTTCCCTATGATTCTTATGGAATTTTTGACTCACTGTAGACAGATTGATGTTGTTTGGCATAGTGGGTACTTTACCCATATCTATCAAAGAGTGGTCAGTGGAGTGGAATGCCCTCCCATAAATTTGGACTAAATATTAATAATTTGATCATATTCGAATTACCAACAGTGGATCCCTTAGCCCCAATTTTAAATTTAATTAATTTACATTTTATAACAAGCTTTGTAATTAATCTAGATAATCAATTCTACAAAGACAAGTGAACAACCTCCATATGGTTCGACCCAATCTTACTGGTTAATTTATTACTATAACACTCTTATACTTGGGAGTAGGAACACTTCCTTAGGACGTGTCATTTCTACAGAATACTTTATGAATTCATGCTCTATATATCTTGCTTAGAATTCTATTGATCACATGTTATGATTCTATCACGATTTTTTTTTTAAACTTGTAAATTCCCTTAACCAATTATAGTGTAAAATATACTTAGAGGGGTGGTTGGTGAATAGGTATATGCTCAAATTTTAATCTTCTTTAAAAACACAAGCAATCTTATACAACACTTAGAATAATATCCAAATGTTCAAGCAACACAAATCAACTAAGTGAAGAAATTAAAAATGCTAAAAATAAACACAAGATATTTACGTGGTAAAACCTCCTAAGAGGAAACATCCATTGGTTGATACCACAACCACCGGCAAAAGCAAATCCACTATTTCAAATAAGAGTTACACACTCAAGCAATCAACAAATGATCTCCAAGCTATCAATCTTACTCTACCCTTGAACCTAGTGATCTACTAAGCCGACTTCCTATCCAAGACCTCCTGTCTTTAGAAAGATTCCTTGCTCACCTTTCCAGATCCTCCAACCCCTAGACAAGACTTCTTGCTCAACTATCTAATTCCTCTCGACTCTAGTTGAGACTTCCTTGCTCAACAATCCGAGGTCTCACACCTCTTGTCGAGACTTCCATTTGCTTACCTATCCAAGTCCTCCCGACTCTAGCTAAGACTTCCAATTGCTCAAGTCAAAGAATCACTCTAAGATAAGAGACTTCTTACCTCTTCACAAGGCTTCTAAGTGATCACGAATGCAAAACGTAAACAAGCACTCAACATAGAAAATAATGATCAACAAATTCTATGGACATGCAACTACATAGCTAGATTATGCTTTCAAGGAACAATCACAAATGTATCTAGGCAACCTAAGCATGTTATCAGCTAAGAACCAAATCAATGAAATGAATATACCAATTGATGTAGACCTAGTTCTTAGAAAATGAAATTCAATCTAGAAATAGTCAATCAAGCATACGAACAAAAGATTTCTAGAAACAATTTCATGTTTATCAAGTTTAGCACAAATCAATCAACTTATCACAAATCTTGCTAAACTTGAAAATCAAATCAACAAACCAAAAAATGATATCAAAATCATCTTAGTCATGCTTCTTAATCAAAAGGCATCAATCAATAAGAAGATCTAAGAAGAAAACTAAGAAGAAGATGATTTTACCAACAAGGATGAAAGTCACGAACTGAAGATCTGATCACAACGAAAACTCTAGACATCCTTTGGTTTTGGAAATGATTTTAGTTTGTATATCTCTTCAAGACACTCGAAATCGGTTTCTGAATCAAGTGATTCGGAGTTGAAATCAAGAAGTTATCACAAAAACAAAAATCAAAATGTTGAGAGAAAAATTCTGCACTTGTTCTTCAAATTCATTTATCTCAACTTGTAATGAATAAGAGGGAATGAGAGGTTTTAAAGAGAAAGAAACCAAAAGACCAAATTGCCCTCATGCCTTAGTGCCTCCCCGAGATGGCGCGTGGGTATCTTGGGGCAGCAAGGCTTTGGGGCCGAGATGGCCACGTGCCATCTCAGGAAGGTGCCAAGTGATGGCTTGAGCCATCGCACCTCATCCCTTGCGCTCCTCTCGCGTTCTTCGACAGTTCTTTGGCCTCCGAACTCCGAATTCCGAATTCAAATCCATTTGAAGATTACAAATCGGGATTCCCTCACGGACATGGAAATATAAGATACTCAACCAGAAAATAAGAATTTGACTCAATATACGGAGACGAAGACAGTGTATGCAACATGAGTTGAAATTGTAGTATCTTTTGACTTAGAACTCGAAATCAATAGTATGAGTAACCGAAATGAACGGAACTCAATCATGAATAATATAAGACTAAAATCAAGTTCAAGATCCATGTTACACAAACATATAAACAAACAAACACATTTCACACAAGAATGCAAACTACATAGTGATAGTCTTCAATCATGCATTTTCCAAAACATGTTACATTCATACCAATGCATGAGCATTCAACTTCAAGTGTGTGAAAGTGTTATACCAAATGATGCGCTATGATGCAAAGACACAAATGTATGAATTGTGTGTGTGTGCACATATAATGATGCACAACTAAGAAGGGACACATATGAATGAATTGTGTGTGTGTGCGCCTAAGCCTTGCAAGAGGAGGAAGAATCTTGATACCTTAGCATCCAAGTAAGCATATATCCTCTTGAAGACAAACTTTGCTTGCGAAGTCACTTTCCATCATTGAAGACCGATCTAATCATGAACCACCTAAGCAACTAAGCAATACAAACAATAAGCATTTTGTTATGGAATCAAGCCAACACAAATCTAAAACCTAACAATCTCCCCCTTTGGCTATTCCAAGACAAAACCTCAACCTCACCATACAATGATCACTCATAGTTGATTGCATTCTCACATCCTCATATTACAATGAGAACCCTAAACTAACACATCTTCAAGTCTTCATGAGTCTTCAATATTCTCCTCTTTAATCATCAAGGCACCTGTGAGACAAGCACTACCAAACAAACAGGAGATCTTCTACAAAGAAGATTGGTGAGATATATCCATAAAAATAAAACAAGAAATCATTTATCTCATATAAAAGTTCACTTTAAAGCACTCCATTTAGTTCCTTAACCTCAGCATACACAAATTCTTTACTCCCTCTTAAGAAAAGAACTCTACCCCTTAATACAAGAATGTCAATAATCCATAAAAGAATTCTCCCCCTTAATACAAGAATGTCAATAATCCATAAAGAGGTACACTTCTTCAACACATGGTGAGGTATACATTTCTCCCCCCCATTTGACAAGGAATAGTCAAAGAGACAAACAAGGGTTTAATAAGTGAACGAAGCAAATATATGAGATAAGTAACATGCATTTTCATTGTTCAAGTATGTCATGTTTTTATCTAAATAAAATCATGCGAACTTGTCATAAAAGAGAACAAAGTCTAGCATACTATGCTCCCCCTTGATAAGTGCTCTATCTAAGATTAAGATAGGATATTGTTCACAATGATATCCACACAATCACACAATCATGCAATTTTAAAGAAATTCAACAAAATAAGCTCCACAAACTATGAGAGATACACCAAGATTTTCAATCTCTCTCATAATTCTTCTAAAATTGCTAGCAAATAAAATTCACTTGTAAGCGAAATAAGTATGTGTGTGGATTTGATTCAAACATGTATAAAGGAGTAATTGGATCATCAACATGCAAACTATATCAACATCTATTCATCCTAAGCTTTTCCTAAAAAGGTCAAACTGATTATCATTCGGAATTTTTTGCTTTTAAGAGAATAGTTTTCAACATATGAGCGTGAGTGTGTATGTGGCTCGTAATCCCATTTCTGTCTTTCAACCCGAGCAATCACAATTTTTAACTATACTCCTTTAAGCCTTCCTCCATTTCTTTTTAGGCTTTGAATCAAAGATTTTTTTTTATTGATTCTTTACAACACTTCTTTGTTTTTTTTAAACATAAAATATACACTTCATGATGGCTTTTACTCGTCACAATGGTGTAACTCTTTCTTACATTGGGTGGCTTCACAACCAAAGTGTGTAGCCCTTTTCATGAAGGTGCTCGTTGAGTTTTATGTAGTTGCCGAAGAAAAATGGATACTAACCATAGGTCATCTTAAATTTACTAGTCAAAAGACTTCAAGGTGCATCCATAACTCACATATCTTCAAACTCAACTTACTCAAACTAAACATATGAGAGAAGCAAAGTGTGCACTTTTGAAAACCAATTTTTTTTAAGGCATAAAAGCACATGTTCTAAAAGCAATACAAAGAGACTTACTCAAGATATTTACTTTTCAATATAGTAGCTTTCATTGAATATGAAGCTCATTTTTTTTCAAAAGTATGCCACTCATCAATCAAACAAGCATTTTACACATCATACATAAGATTATTGTTAACAAATCACGAAATGATCTTTAGAGAGCAAATGTCATCAAGAACCTTATAAAAGCTATACCAGTTCTCTAATATGACATGCTACATGATGTAATGCACACATAGAGTTGAAAAGATGAATCAAGAAAGCAAGCTTTAGAGTAGAGATATACCTTAGCAAGCTTTTTCATCAATGTAAAGTCTTTGCCCTTTTTATGAGCTCTCTTGGCTTGTTTGTCCTCAAGACAACAAGTAGTTGGTGTGTCTTCCCAAGAGAATAAAGACTAAACATCTCAACTCAAACAAACATATAAAATGACTTTGTCCAAAAGTCTTAACAAATTACACCTAATAGATTTCAAAATTGGACTTCTCTAAAGTCAACCAATAAATTTTGACCATCATAGTGAAAGTATGAGAATATTAAGTCCATGTATTGACTAGAGACACCAAGTTTGAATAGTAAATCGAGCATATTACAAATTACTTAGTCAAGCTTCAAACTTAGAACTCTTATCAAACATGAAAAAAAAAATTCTCATATGTGCTACTCAATCAAGTATGAGAGCACTCACCTTTGATGATATTGGTCTTAGGTGAACCAACACAAATAACATCATGATCATTACTCATGGCTATATGAAATATAGAAGATAAATCATCAACTATCTTCTTCATGAAAATATCACTCATTTTAAACTCATTGTTATTGCCACGTATAAATAATGCTTCTTCATCCAAACTTTCCTAGTAAGTTTCTTCACATGATCATGATCAATATGCACATTTTTCAAAGCATCAAAAATATTATCATGTTTAGAATCTTTCAAAGAAGATTTGTTCAGCTCACTAGCATGCATATTATTTCCTAGTTTGCATTGCCTAATATATTCATAACATCGAGGTCTAATGTGACCAATTACATTGCAAAAATGACAAACCGGAATAAATTTAGAAAAATTGCCTTTTGAGTGTGCATGCTTTGATTGAGAAGTTGGTTGAGAAATTCCATAGATTTTCTTGTCTTTGTCTTTGGTTTTGGAAGAAATAGTAGTTGAGCCGTTTCTAATCCAAATTTTCTTAACACCATGCTTCTCATTACTACTAACAACATGCTTTGACTTATTATTTGGCTTACTATCATGCAAATCGACTTTATTAGTCACATTTTCAAACAAGTCAAACAAAGCATTATCAACCTTTTTATGCATAGTAGTATGAGGCACAACATGTGTTTTTACAAGCAAGTCATCAACAATTTTTTTTTCAACATGCTTTTCCAAGGTCTTCCTAGGTCTAGATCTAGATTTATACATGGATGATTGCCTAGGACCATAATCAATCACATATCATACAAATAATTATCATATTTGCATTTATGAATGTATTCAGAGCATCTAGGTCTTATATGTCCTACCATGTTACAAAAATGGCAAATAGGTACAAATTTGAGAGGGTTACCTTTAGCTTGAGCATTTGAAGTAGTATACCTTCTCACATTGTTACCTCTTTGATGTCCATTCCTTGATGCTTTGTCTTTTGCATGAGAAAATGATGATTTTTGTCTTTGACCTTGTTGACATTTTCCTTTGTTGCTCCTTATTGATGTTGAGGCACCTCCGGTTACATCCATAGCTTCACCGTTAGAGAGAGTACCTATATTCACTTTACCACTTGCTTTGACAAAAGTAGAATTGTTAGATGAAGGTGTAACCTTTTCATTCACATAACCTAATCCTCTTTTGTCACTAGGATGTTTATCAATCTTGATGAGAGTTTCTACTTTACTAGCACTAGATGACATCTTACCTATCATCTTGTTAGCCTCATCAAGCTTATAACTAAGCATACTCTCTTGACACTCATGCTTACTAATTTTGACTCTAAGCACATTTTCAAGTCTTTTAGCACAATCAAGAGAATTATCTCTTTGCTCAACTTCTTGTTTCAAAATTCCTAGTCTATCATTACTATCTTTCAAGTTATTCTCTAGACTAAGGATTTTGTCTTTAAGCTCTTTATTCTCTCCTTCCTTGATAAACAACCTCATAGTAAAGTCTTCTTTTAAATCATCTAGCTCTTGAGCACTTTCTTCTATCTTTGAAAAATATTTTTCGATGGTCTCTTTATGCTCCTTAATGACTTCACTTTGCTTGCTAATCTTCTCCAAAGACATATTCTTCTCATTTTCAAGAGCTTTGATTATCACTACTAAATTGGCATAGATCAACTTCAACTTATTGTTCTCATCATTCTTCTTGACATTTTCACTTGTTAGTTAAAGGATCTTGTCATTGAAATTTGTTTCATCATGATTTGAGGAGAATTCACTATCTTCATTACTTGAAGAGTATTTACTTTCCTCACTACATAAGGAGTCTTCACCATTATCCTCAAATCTTCCTTCATATATAGCCGGGTGAGCAATGTAATTGCTAGAATATTTTTTATCATCCGAGGACTCCTCTTCCTCTTTTACATCACTCACACTCACATCACTCCAAGTAGCCGCCATTGCTAAGCCTTTCTTAGACTCTTTCTTCTCATTAGCACTCTTGATAGAAATAAATCCAATCCCATTGTATTCAAGACATCGAATTAGCTTCTTCTTAGATTTATCCTTACAATCTACCATTTCTTTTAAAGTGATCTTTTTATCAACTTCCTCTCTCTTAGAACATATCTTCTTTTGAAAATTCTTGACAGCTATCACCATACTAACCATATCATCTTCACTATTCTCATTAGTCACTTTGAGTGTTATTCCCTTATCCTCAAACCTTGGCTTGAACCCAAGCTCATATGCTTGTAGAGACCCAAGAAGCTCATCAACCCTCATAAGATCGACATTCTTGCTTTCTTCAATTGTGGTCACCTTTGCTTTAAATCTCTTAGGTAAGGATCTTATGATTTTCCAATTAATTCTCTCTTGAAGATATGGGTCTCCTAAAGTTTGACTTTGATGGTGATCTTTAAGAATCTGGTTTGAAAGTCTACTAACTTCTCATCCTCATTCATAACAAGGCTTTCAAATTGAGAGGTAAGCATTTGTACTCTTGACCTTCAAACCGTCAACGTACTGTCATTGATAGTTTGCAAAGTATCCCATACTTCCTTTGCCAATTCGAGGATTTGGATGTAGATAAATTGAGTACCATCTATACCACCAAATATTACATTCATTGCCCTATGATGCCACATAGCATTATCAAATTCAATAGCCGTCCATTCGACTCTCAGCTTCAAAATCATAGTGCCATCTTCTTGCCTTTTGGTAGGTATCTCATAACCTTCCTCAATACTCATCCACGCCATTTCATTGATGGATCTAATGTAGGCTGTCATCCTAATTTTCTAAAATGAGTAGTTACCACTATTCAAGAGTGGAGGTCTAGCACTAGAAGAACCTTTCGGTAACAAATCACCAATAGCATAAAAACAACAAACACTAAAATATGGACCTATCTAATTACTTCTAGACACTAGCATTGATACCAATTGTAAATTCCCTTAACCAATTATAGTGTAAAATATACCTAGAGGGGGGGTGAATAGGTATATGCTCAAATTTTAATCTTCTTTAAAAACACAAGCAATCTTATACAACACTTAGTATACTATCCAAAATGATATATGACAAAGCAAATGTGCAAGCAACACAAATCAACTAAGTGAAGAAATTAAAGATTCTAAAAATCAACACAAGATATTTACGTGGTAAAACCTCCTAAAAGGAAACATCCACTGGGTGATACCACAACCACCGCCAAAAGCAAATCAACTATTTCAAATAAGAGTTACACACTCAAGCAATCAACACACTCAAGCAATCAACACATGCTCTCCAAGCTATCACACATACTCTACCCTTGAACCTAGTGATCTACTAAGCCTTTTCCTATCCAATACCTCCCGTCTCTAGGAAGATTCCTTGCTCACCTTTCCGAATCCTCCCGACCCTAGGCAAGACTTCTTGCTCAACTATCTGAGTCCTCTCGACTCTAGTTGAGACTTCCTTGCTCAACAATCCGAGGTCTCACACCTCTTATCGAGACTTTCACTGGCTTGGCTATCCAAGTCCTCCCGACTCTAGCTAAGACTTCCAATTGCTCAAATCAAAGAATCATTCTAAGATTTTTTAAGTATATAAAACACTCAATCTACGCTTGTGCTGCGTTTTGAACCGATTTTTCCCTACAATTGGTATCAGAGCCTGGTTGTACCCTTAATTAATTGATGTATATGTGTGTGAATCTACTTCTTTTTATTGTAAATATGAATGTTCTAGAAAGAGATGACACTCTAGGTATTCGTATATATATATATATATTTACATTGGAATGCATGGATATATATACGTTTTTATGTGGTTTGTTTTTGCTCAATTTTGGTCATAGAATTTCAATGTATTTTTGTTTTGGGACTGTAACATGAAGGGTGGCCTATCATCGCCATAATTTCCTTCATGGTAGTTGCTAAGTTTTTTATATTTTATTGTTGTAATAATAAAAATTACAGTATTATTTTTGTCTAAAATACTGTTGTGAAATATTCAAGTGACAAATATTCGAAGATTTGAAGAATTGGGAGCAACTGGAACATGTTTTGAACCATGCACACCATAGCAACAATCGTGCGTGTAAAAGAACGTGAGACCACAATTGTTGTGGCATGGGCTATGCACGGCAGCCCCATGGATCCCATGGGCTGCACCGACAACCCTTTATGGAGCCAATGGTGCACACACCCATGGGAGCCAGCCGAGGGATGTCCAAAAGGATGATGGTCGCGTGAAGACTTATTCGTAAAGAAAGGAGTTTTTGTATTCTAAGACATGTGTAATTTACTTGCTTTTCTAGGAAGGACCAAAATTGTAGATATTTATATTTTTGTTAATATTACAATGTTTGTCATTGTTTGATAACATGTCATATAGAATAGGAGTGCCACTCATATATCTCTTTTGGTATGAACATGCATTGAATGGTTTATGTATCTAATTGGCATCTAGATAACTTGGTAATTCATTAAACGGAATTCGATCACACGCCTTAAATAATTGAGTGGGAGAAGGTGTTTTGGAACACCTACAACCTCCAAGTTTAGTTGAGCTTTAAGTTTCGTGTAATAAACCCCCAAGGGGTATTCATGAATGGAATTTAGTAAGATACTTCCATACAAGGATAGACTAGACAATTGGCCCAAACGATATCTACTCCCAAAGAAGGGATATTCACGAGGGAATATATTGAAGGTTGATAACTTCATAACACACTCACTGTGATTTTATTAATATCCTCGCAAGAGTTCTTGTTAATAAAATCGTAAGGCTAAAATTGAAAACGCTGGTTGTTATGGTAAGAATTAAATGGGACATAGTACAACTAGTAAATGGTGCGAACTCCCAAAGTAGGGGTGACCTTTATGGGTGTTGGATCACCGCTGAATTTTACGATTGAATTATTTTGTTTAAATCAAGATAAATATTCGAAAGTGCTTTATCATGATTATTTACTTATATAATTTTTGTTATTAAAAATAAATCATGACCCCATCCTTAATCAACATCCTAAAAGATAATACTTTAACTGATTATAATTATGTTACATGAAAAAGGAAAATTGGGCTTTTATTGCATTCTGAAAAGCATAAGTTCGTTCTGTCCGCTCCTAAACCACCTACTCCTACTAATGAATCTACTCAAAAGCAAAGAGATGAGTATCAACAATGAAAGTCTTTTGATGAGATGGCTAAATGTTACATTATGGCCTCCATCTCCGACGTGTTACAACAACAAGTGAAGGAATGGAGACTGCTACCGATATAATGATGTCTCCGGAAGAGATGTTTGATATGAAGTTCAAGATGACTAAGAGAGAGGTAGTGAGCTTTCATGAATCTTAGGATGAAACCTTTGTTGGGATAATGCTCTATAGCAAGAGCGTAATAATGTATTTGACAATCTTTTCACATTAGTAAAAGTGATTTCTAGTTTAACAAATCTTATAGCATTTATAGTTTAATTATTATAATTGACAAAAGTAAATAATCTTATGGTCAAAAGACTATGAGAAAAGAAGAATTGTTCATACATATGGATATGTATGAGGTAGACACAATCTTTAGTCAATCTTGAATAATATTCACAAGTAAAGAAAAAGGTTGGGCGCCTTTATCTTGTCAAAGTTGTAGATTCATTTGCTAGCATTTGAGAGGGATCAAATGTGTTATGATGAGTCTAAAATCATCAAAGTTTGGTGTCTCTGGGCAAAAGAATCTAGTGTACTGGATCCATTGAATAGGATCACAGTAACATGCTTTATTTTGAACCGTTATGGATGCAAGTTTTCACTTGAGCATAATTGGAGAGTCTATCTCAATCCTGAGATAAATGATGGACTTATGATTGCAAGTGTTATCATTTGAGCTATTAATGAGTACGATTATATAGCATAGTATCTCCTTGATAGTTTGGTGGTATTCATTTGTTAATCGATAGAGGACTTTATTTATAGATATGGACATCATGGCTCCATTTATTAAATAAAAGTAGAATACCGTCGTATGCATGTTTTGAGGAATTGGATATTAAATCTTAACGTTAAGTTTTCAATAGTGTCTTTTGAAATATGGCTTCTGGACAAGTCAAAATATCCAAGTTCAAAATGTGGTCATATGAGTAAATATGGTAACTTGGAGAGTCTTCACGAGGATGCACTTTTCCCATTAAGATTGTCTAGGGTATGAATGGGCAATATTAACTTATTATATCTTTATCTAAAAGTTCAATTTTAGTTCTTTAGTGGAATGAACTAAAATTAATAGATCGGACCTAACTGAATCATTTGTTGATTACGATTTTAGATAGCTCGCCAAGATCCCCAATTCACGCGAACTTGCACTTGATATATTCTACCAGACCAATTTATGGGTCCATCTAGAATTATTAAGGCATGTGGACTTATTACTTTTAGTAAGAATGGATCTAGTTGTGGACTTTTTATTTAAGTCCAATGGATTTAATAAAATAGGAAATACAATATTTGGCACATATATATAGGCTTGGGCGGCAAGGGACTATTATTAGCCCTATATATTGTTTTAAATTTTATTATTTAATTAAATGGAAATCAGTTAATTAATAAATTAATTACTTGTTTAATTAAAAGTCAAAATATTTTTCCTAGTAGGAGATAATCTCCTAGGGTCATATTATTGTTGGTAATATGATAAGTATCAAATACTATATTTGATAAGTAGATAAATAATAGTCAAATTAAGAAGTATTTGACTTCTATTAGGACTCTAATTGACAATTGGTCAAATTAGAAAGTTTTTCAATTAGTCACAATTTAATTATATTCAATAATTGGTTATTGAATAAATACACTATTTGAGTTGGATTAGAAGTTTTGGTGCAGAAAAGAATTTTTCTTTGAAATGGATTATTGGTCACCAAGTAAATCCTAAAGGAAAGGATTCTTGCCCACCAAGTAAATCCTCTTTAGGAGAGAATTTGATCCCCTAAATTAAAAAGTTGAACAATTTGGCCACTATATTTATGATAGTGTAGAATTCGGCCAACCTAATTTTTAGAGAGAAAATTTTTGGCCATTTCCTTTTCTTGGAGAGAAATTTCAGCCAAGAGAGAATTTTGTGTGTAGAGAATCCGGATCTTGCTCTAGATAAATTCTTCCAACTCAATATATTGGTGTGTGAAAATTCAGCAAAGAGGAAAGGGAAGAAAGAATGTTTTGCATTCGATAGTGCACTAGTAGCCTTAAAGGTTTTGTGTATAACATTGATGAAATTCCCTAGAAAGTGTGTATCTGTAACCTAGGGGGGGAGGTCAATAGGTTTTAATACGATAGATTACCAATTTTGTGAATTAATCAATATTAACAATTCAACCCCTTTCTACTTAAATACTCAATTAAATGACAACAAACATAAAACAATAACAACAAGGAAAATATACATGGAAACCCTCCAAATGGGAAAAACCACGGGCTATTTAGAGCGCCACCCTCGATCCTCAAAATCCACTATTGAGTAAACTAGGTTGACCTCCCGTCTAACCCTCTAGTTACTAACCCTTTCACTCTGCCCAACGGGCCTTAATAGTGATTTTGGATCACTAGCCTTGTGCACTAACCACTTATCCACAAGCTAACTCAACAATGAAGAGACAGTGACAACCTAAGTGAATATGCAAGAATATTCAATATGCAAAAATGCTAGGTCAGACATTCATGCTTATCTATGATTAATAATGACAATTAAAGCAAATCCTAGATATCAATGTTCAAAATGCAAAGGCAAGAAGATTTAGCTAGAAGGGTAAAATCATCCTAAATGCTAGATATCACAAATTAATGCATCTCAACCAACAATCAACACACAAGCATGTCATAAAAACAATTAAACAACCAAGCAAGCAATTAATATGCAATAAAGACTAAAACCCTAGGTATACATGTCTTAGTAATGAAAACATAAAGTTAAGAACATGTAGGGAAGACCTAGTCATGAACACACAAGAAATCCATGCTTGAATGATGCTTGATGCTTTTGATTTTAAGGATGGTTGAGTAAAAATGCCTGCTTGGAGCTTCTCTCTCCAAAGAACCTTTTCTCACTCTCAAAATTAGGTTTTGAAGCTCTAAAAAACGAGTTAGGGAGAAGATGGTTCATTTATATGATGCCTAAAGTGAAACTGCATTTTTTTGGCAAAACGCAATCAAAACGCGTTAGGACCGCTGGCTGTACCGAGGTCCAGGCAAGTGTTCAGACTGCGACACAGAGAGCGGTGTATCGTCTGGACAACGCCGTTCTGTAGGCTGCTGTGCATACAGCTTGCACAGACCGCGGTCTGGACAACATACATCCTCTGTGAAACTCCGCTTGGGAGGCCGCGGCGTAGGCAACACGCATAGACCGCGGTAGACACAGCGTGCATCCTCTGTCAAACACCGCTGTGTATGCCGCGGCAGGGGCACTGCACGTAGAGCAGTCTAGACCACAGTAAAGAGGAAAAAATCCTCTTTTGAAGGCACAAACATACATTCACAATCAAATAAAAAATTAAGACACACAAGGCACTTAAAATGGTAAATAAGCATGGAAGCAAGATAATTAAAATAGAATGCATGAGTGTTAGTGTGTGCACTAAATCTCTTCAATGAAGTTAAGCAAGTGATTTTACCTTTGATGCTTGAGCTTGGTTACGAAAAATGAAGCCCTAAACTACCCTTACAATATTGATCTCAAAGTGTTGTTGTCAACGAAATAAGCCAATCAAAAACCGAGGAACTTACAAGCTCCCCGTTTGGCTAGATCGTGACAAAACCACTCACTCACAAGGTATCCTCACAACAAATAACAAGAAACAACAAGAGTTCAACAAAACAACCATTCTATGTTACAAGAGATACCTAAAGCTAAATCTTCAAATCTTTCATCTCATGAAGAATGATCATCCCTACAAAACAAAGAACTACTCTTTCCAATACAAATGTATGAGAGGGATCAAGATAAATAAAAAAAAGTGCAATTTGCATGAAATATAAATAAGTAACATGCAATCAACAATGCACCAAGCAAATGCTCCCCCTAAAAAGGTCAACTATCTCACAATAGGACAATCTCCCCTTAAAAACATGCCAATATCAACTCCCCCTAAATCCAACACTACTCCCCCTTTTTGTCACAAGATAGGCAAAGGAGTATTCCCCAACCGGGATGCTGTAGCAAAGAGAGATATTTGCAATGTAAATGCATAATCATATACAACAACTTTATGCAGGTTAATTAAGAGAGAGAGAAATTCATGGAAGTTTTATTGATTGGAACATGTGCGAAAGATTGCCTTGAATGAAGTACATGTAACATCAACTTCGAAAATCATGGTATTTGGAAAAGGAAAATAACACATGAGGTTCCAAGAGAAGTCAAACCAATTTGCACCAAATTGACAATGGAAAACAAGATATAGTTCAACCAAAAACATAAGAGCAACTATCAAACTTTACAAGTTGAACAAGACATGAGCGACTATTGTGCCTTATTAGATTTTTCCAGGCAAGAAGCCCGTATGATAGTAACCTTGTTCAATAAGTAAAGAGAGAGACTATTGGATTGTGAAATCCTTGAAATGGATACAATATCCTTATTGAATAAAGTCTCAAAAGTCACTTGCACACATATTTGCAATCATTTTTTAAGCTTTCAATAAATTCATCATGCATATCACTTTAAGCATGTCAAGATCAAGTTTTCATAAACATTGAGATAAACTTTGGGTCAATCAAATGTACTTCCCAATCAAATTTCCTAGTCTAAAAATACATGTTTGAACATAAATGAGACATGCATTTCAAATAATTCAAAAACACACTTATTAAAGAAAAAGAAAATTATAATATATGCATCCAAGATACTCAAGCAATTAATTAAAGAGCATAAAATTGACCAATTATTTGCTTATTAAAATGCAAGTTTGCTCTCTTTGCTTGAGGTCCCCATATGAGGTCAACCACCAAAACCCATCAATGCATATGACAAATCCCAATAGACCTACTAAGAGATTTAAACTTAGCTGAATCTAATGGTTTTGTAAACAAATCCGCTAGTTGATCATTTGTGCCCACATGATCAAGTGCAATGCATTTGCTCTCAACTAGCTCCCTAATGAAATGATGTCTAATGTCAATATGCTTGGTTCTAGAATGTTGGACATGATTTTTTGAAATATTGATGGCACTCATGTTATCACAATAAAGGGTTAGAATACCTTGCTCAAAGCAATAATCCACAAGCATTTGCTTCATCCAAAGAAGTTTTGTTCAAGCAATCCCAGTTGCTATATACTCGGCCTCAGCTATGGATAATGAGATGGAATTTTGCTTCTTGCAAAACCATGACATGAGATTATTCCCAAGGAAGAAGCAACAGCCCTATGTACTCTTCCTATCATCACAATTACCTGCCCAATCTGCATCACTAAAGCCAACTAAACTAGCATTAGTGTCAAAAGAGTACCATATCCCATAGTTGGATGTCCCATTCACATATCGAATGATTCTCTTCACGGAGGAGAGATAGGATTCCTTGGGATTAGCTTGGTACCTACCACACACACCAACACTAAAAGCTATATCAGGCCTACTAGCAGTTAAAAATAGCAAGCTTCCTATCATGCCACGATATAGACTTTGATCCACACTTTTTCCCCTAGCTTCCTTGCTAAGTTTCAAAGTGGTACTTATAGGTGTGTCACAATGCTTGGCATTCTCAAGGCCAAACTTCTTCACTAGGTTTTTGGCATACTTAGCTTGGGATATGAAGATCCCATCATGCATTTGCTTGATTTGCAAGTCTAGGAAGTAATTGAGTTCACCAACCATGCTCATTTCAAACTCATGAGTCATGACATCAACAAATTGTTGAACTTTCAAGTTGTTGGTGGAACCAAAAACGATGTCATCAATATAAATTTGTGCTATGAATAGCTTATCTTTAGTGCACTTGATGAACAAAGTCTTGTCAACACTACCTTTAGAATAGTCATTGTCAACAAGATAAAGAGTGAGACGCTCATACCAAGCCCTCGGTGATTGTTTCAACCCATATAGCACCTTCTTGAGGCGATAAATATGATTGGGGTGGTAGGATCCACAAACCCCTTAAGTTGCTCAACAAACACTTCCTCTTGCAAGAAGCCATTGAAGAAGGCACTCTTAACATCCATTTGATACAGTTTAAAATTGTGAACACACAATATGGATAAGAGAAGCCTAATGGACTTCAAACGGGCAACGAGAGCAAAAGTCTCCTCAAAGTCGATACCCTCAATTTGAGAGTATCCTTGTGCAACAAGTCTAGCTTTGTTCTGTACAATGTTGACATCCTCATCTTATTTGTTCCTATAGACCCACTTGGTGCCTATTACATTAGTATTCTTAGGCCTAGGAACTAGAGTCCAACCTCATTTCTTTCAAATTGGTTTAGCTCTTCTTGCATAGTAAGAACCCAAAACTCATCACTTAAAGCTTCATATACTTTTTTGGGTTCAATTTGAGAAGTCTAGCAAGTGTAACTTATTTGATTTGCTAATTGATGTCTAGTCATCACACCCTTATTCACATTTCCAAGAATGTCACTCTTGTTATGGAGATGCCTAACCCAAGGATCGGGTTCCTTAGAGTCCAAAGTAGGATCTCTATCAAGAGATTGAGTGACCTCTTTTTCAAGCTTTGATTTTTCATTACTAGACATCTCATCAATCTTCACCAAGAAGTATCATCAACCACACTAATCTCCTCATCATGGTTAATAATCTTAGGCCTACAATTATCTATGACCACATTAGATGATTCTATAACACTTCGTGTCTTCAAATTAAAAACTCTATAGGCCTTACTATTTAGGGCATAGCCAATGAAAATCCCCTCATCACTCTTAGCATCAAACTTGCCAAGTTGATCACCGTCATTTAGAATATAGCACTTGCTTCCAAATGAGTGAAAGTAGCTAACATTTGGCTTCCTACCCTTCCACAATTCATAGGAGGTTTGCCTAGTCCCGAGCCTAAGAAAAACCCTATTGCCTATGTAACAAGCCGTATTGGTAGCTTCAGCCCAAAGATTCCTAGGCACATTGTTGCTATGCAACATCACACTAGCCATCTCTTGGAGACTCTATTCTTCCTCTCTACTACACCATTTTGTTGAGGAGTTCGAGGAGCCGAGAACTCATGGGAGATTCCAAGACTATCACAAAAAATTTCAAAGCAAACATTTTCAAATTCTCTCCCATGATCACTCCTAATTCTCTTAATGCATTTTATGTGAGAATTCTTCTCATTTTGAATTTTAGTGCAAAGCATTTTAAAAGTTTCAAATGTTTTAGATTTTCTCTAAGAAAGTAAGTCCAAGTAAATCTAGAAAAATCATCCACACACACAAAAATATATCTCTTGCCACCTAGACTCTCGGTTTGCATAGGACCCATAAGGTTCATATGAAGAAGCTTTAATGGCTTCTAAGTGGCAAGATACTTACCCTTCTTTTGCATACTCTTAGTTTGCTTTCCTTGTTGACAAGGTCCACAAACTCCCTCAATCCTATTTCCAAACTTTGAAAGGCCTCTCACAATTTTCAACCTCTCAAGAACTTTCAAGTCTTTGAAATTCATATGACCTAACCTTTGATGCCATAGTTCAACTTGATCACAACTAGACAAATAGCAAGAGATGCCATTAGAATCAAGACAATAACAATTGTCACTTGATCTTTTACCTTTCAATAGAACATCTTCTCTTAGAATAGAGCAATAAACATTTCCAAACAAAATCGAAAGCCTTTCATCACTTAAATGTGATATGCTAATGAGATTGGCTTACAAGCCATCTACATAGAGAGCATTAGACAATGAGGGCAAACCAGAGATGAAGATGTTTCCTTTTCCTAGAACCTTCTTACGTGAACCATCACCAAAGGTGACAAATCCACCATCCTCCATCACAAGAGTTTCAAAGAAACTCTTGTTTCCGGTCATATGCCTAGAACAACCACTATCAAGGTACCAAGTGTTAGAGGCTTTCGCCTTGAATGCCACTTGGGCCACATGAAAAACATACTCATTTGTTCTAGTCCATCTAGTAGCAACATTTTCATTTCTAGGAGCCTTGGGTTCTTTGACTCTAAAATTCCTAGGTGCATGCATTTTGGCTCTTCTAAGCATATTCTTCTCAATCATACTTTCAAAACGACAACACTTAATAAATTTAAAACAATTCGGCCTTATGTGACCCTCAACACCATAATAATGAAAAATAGGAGTAAAGTAAGAATTCATACCATATCCTTGTGCAAACATGGAAGACTTCCCTCTCCTTTGAGTTGTCCTTTGGTGTTGAGCCGAATCTCTTCTTTGAAACATCCTTTACGGTTGAGCCACATTAGCTCCTCATCCTGGTTGTTGGTGAAAACTTATTTGTTGAATTTGAGAGCTCCCTGGAGGTTGTGGTCTTGTTTGATTAGATCTAGCTTTTGGTGAATGTGTTTTAGCTTGAGAATTTGTTTGTTCTTGCTTTGATGATTCACCAACCTCATTTGATCTCATTTGTTGGTGTGACTCTTGAACCTCTTTGTCCTTTAGACTCTTGACAAAGATTGTCTTCTTCAATGAAGTGGCATCCTTGCCTTCCATATATCCTAGGCCCGTTTTATCACGTGGACTCTTCCCACAAGATAGCATCTTGTCAAGTCTCTCGGTTCCGGATGTCATCTAGATAACCAATTATTTCGCTTCCTTAAGCTCAATCTTCAAGTTTTCTTCACTCTTCTTAGTGATCACAAGCTCCAACTTTAAACTCTCTTCTAACTCTTTTCCACTCTTTACTTTCTCACTCAAGGTGGTAATTTTGAAAGTCAACTCTAGATTCTTCTTTTTCAAATCTTGAACCTCTTTCTTCTTTTTCAATATAGACTTTTCAAAAAACTGCGTGAAGTCTACACAGTCCATTTCCTCATCAATCTTAAACCTAGAGTTAGAAGAGGTACTCTCATCACTAGAGTCATCTACTTCTTCCTTGTCACTCACAACTTCCTTGCCACTCACAACTTCCTTGCCATTATGAGATGTTGTGAAGGCAATGAAGTTTGCAACTCAATTTTCATCATCTATAGACTTTTCTTCCTTTTCTAAGTCTTCACTATCACTCCAAGTAGCCGTCATTGCCTTTCTCTTTTTTTTTCTTTAAATTTGCACATTCTGGAGCAATGTGGCCAAAGCCACTGCATTCATAGCATTGAATTCCCCTTTTTGGAGTCACTTTCTTGAAACTTTTCAATCTTCTTAAAAGGAGTTTTCCTTTTCACCTCCTTCCCCTTTGACCCAAAACCTTTCCTCTCAATCTTCATGAATTTCTTGAATCTTTTATCCATGAGGGCCATTTCTTCATCTGAATCCTCCTCCTCTTCTTCAACCTTAGTGGTCTTCAAGGCAATGCTCTTTTGCTTCTTTGGAGGTGTGGGTGAGGTGTTCCATCTAGACTCATAAGCTAGAAGTCTTCAAATGACTTCACTCGGCTTCATATTCTTGTACTCACTATTCTCTTCAAGTGCTGTCACTTTAGATTCGAACCATGATGGAAGTGACCTCATAATTTTTTGCTTGACTCTTCTATCCTAATAGGGGTCACCGAGTTGATGGCTTTGGTTGAAAATATCCATCAACTTCACTTGGAAGTCATTGAAGCATTCATGCTCCTCCATCCTAATCATCTCGAATTGCATTTGTAGGACTTAGAGCTTTGAGTCCTTGACTACTTCGGTTCCCTCATGTGCTATTTAAAGAATGTCCCAAGCCTCCTTTGCAGTCCTAGTGTTTTGGACCAGCTTGTACTAATTATAGTCCACGGTACAAAGGATGGCATGCATAGCCTTGTTGTTCCACTTGGATGCTTCAAACTCTTGAGCACTCCAACTAGACTTGGGCTTAAGAGCTTCTACACCATCGTCAGTGGTCACTGTTGGAGGAGTATAACCGTCTTCAATAGCCATCCAAGTACGATCATCTATTTGGCAAAGATAGGCTTCCATCTTGCCCTTCCAAGTAGCTTAATTCACCCCATTGAGCAAAGAGGGTCTTGTACTTGAGGCTCCCATATGACTATTTCCGTTTCCACTCAGTGTTTAAGGGTAATGAATGATATGAAGATGCAAATGTAATACAACACACAAAATGCAAACAACCAAAATGCACAAGGTATGACATACACAATGAACAGATCACCTAAGTATATCTAGGCACCGGCTCTGTAACTAATTGAAAATCCCTAGAAAGTGTGTATCTATAACCCTGAGAGGGGGGGGGGGTGAATAGGTTTTAATTCGATAGATTACCAATTTTGCGAATTAATCAATATTAACAATTCAACCTTATTCTACTTAAATACTCAATTAAATGACAACAAACATAAAACAATAACAACACGGAAAATATACATGGAAACCCTCCAAATGGGAAAAACAACGAGCTATTTAGAGCGCCACCCTAGATCCTTAAAATCCACTATTGAGAAAAAGTTTACAACCTAGGTTGGCCTCCTGTCTAACCCTCCAGTTACTAACCCTTTCACTCTACCCAACGGGCCTTAATAGTGATTTTGGATCACTAGCCTTGTGCACTAACCACTTAGCCATAAGCTAACTCAACAATGAAAAGATAGTGACAACCTAAGTGAATATACAAGAATATTCAATATGCAAAAATGCTAGGTCAAGACATTCATGCTTATCTAGGATTAATAATGACAATTAAAGCAAATCCTAGATATCAATGTTCTAAATGCAAAGGCAAGTAGAATTAGCTAGAAGGGTAAAATCGACCTAAATGCTAGCTATCACAAATTAATGCATCTCAACCAACAATCAACACACAAGCATGTCATAAAAGCAATTAAACAACCAAGCAAGCAATTAATATGCAATAAAGACTAAAACTCTAGGTATACATGTCTTAGTAATGTAAACATAAAATTTAGAACATGTAGAGAATACCTAGTCATGAACACAAGAAATCCATGCTTGAAAGATGCTTGATTCTTTGGATTTTAAGGATGGTTAAGTAAAAATGCCTTCTTGGAGCTTCTCTCTCTCTAAAGAACCTTTCCTCACTCTCAAAATTAAGTTTTGAAGCTCTCAAAAATAAGTTGGGGAGAAGATGGTTCATTTATATGAAGCCTAAAGTGAAACTGCATCGTTTTTGGCAAAACGCAACCAAAACGTGTCAGGACCGCTGGCTGTACCGCGGTCCAGGCAAGTGTCCAGACCGCAGCACAGAGAGCGATGTATCATCTGGACAATGCCGCTATGTATGCCGCTATGCATGCAGCGTGCACAAACCGTAGTCTGGACAACATACATCCTCTGTGAAACTCTGCTTGGGAGGTCACAGCGTAGGCAACACTTACAGACCGCGGTAGACACAGCGTGCATCCTCTGTCAAACACCGCTGTGCAGGCCGCGGCGGGGGCACTGCACGTAGAGCGGTCTAGACCTCGGTAAAGAGGAAAAAATCCTCTTTCTAAGGTATAAACATACATTCACACTCAAATAAAAAATTAAGACACACAAGGCACTCAAAATGAAGCATGCAAGCAAGATAATTAAAATAGAATGCATGAGTGTGAGTGTGTGCACTAAATCTCTTCAATGAAGTTAAGCAAGTGATTTTAACTTTGATGCTTGAGCTTGGTTACGAACAATGAAGCCCTAAACTACCCTTATAATATTGATCCCAAAGAGTGGTTGTCATCAAAATAAGCCAATAAAAAACTGAGGAACTTACAATTGAATCTAGGTTCATGAGAGTTTCAATCAAATTGATTGATAATTCACAAGTGACCTAACGTTCTTTGATATTCTTCTTGAAGGATTATTGTGACTAACAAATAAAAATATTTTGTTTGTTTCCATCCTTAGGTATACAATTAAAAGAAAAGGGAGCCCACATTCTTAGGTGATTAACGTTCGTGACTGGATTGGAAGATCTTGTGGATTAAATTCGACACATGTTCAATCGTCATGAGAAAAAGTTACGATACTTTTATTATACATTAATTAATCTAGGGTTAAGGTTCTTTCATCCAAAAGGAAAAATTTTAAATGTATCAAACCCTTATTCTACGTTTCCGCCACGTTTTGAACCGATTTTCCCTACAATTGGTATCAAAGCCAGGTTGTACCCTTGATTAATTTATGTATATGTACGTGAATCTACTTCTTTTTATTGTAAATATGCTTGTTTTAGAAAGAGATGTCACTCCAGGTATTCGCATATATATATATATTTACAATGGAATATATGGTTATATATATATATATGTGTGTGTGTGTGTTTTTATGTGTTTTGTTATTACTCAAATTTGGTCATAGAATTTCAATGTATTTTTGTTTTGGGAATGCAACAAGAAGGGTGGCCTATCATTGCCATAATTTCCTTCCTGGTAGCTGCTAAGTTTATTTTTTTATTTTATTGTTGTAATAATAAAAAAAAAGCTGCAGTATTTTTTTCGTTTAAAATACTGTTGTAATCTATTCAAGTATTGAAGATTCGAAGATTTAAAGAATTAGAAGCAACCGGAACAAGTATGGTACCGTGCGTCAATAGCAACAATCCTGCGGCCACGATTGTTGTGGCATTGGCTGTGCACGGCAGCCCCATGGATGCCATGGGCTGCGCACGGCAGCCCCATGGATCCCATGAGCTGCACACGACAGCCTTTTACGGATCCAAGGGTGCGCATGCCCATGGGAGGCAGCTAAGGGATGTCCAAACAAACGATGGTCCCGTGAAGACTTGTTCGTAAAGATAGGAGTTTTTGTATTCTAAGACATGAATTTGCTTGCTTTTCTAGGATTTACCAAAATTGTAGCTATTTATATTTTCATTAATATTGCAATATTTGTCATTGTTTGATAACATGCCATATAAACTAGGAGTGCCACTCATATATCTCTTTTGGTATGAACATGCATTAAATGGTTTAAGTATCTAATTGGCATCTAGATAACTTGGTAAATAATTCTATGGAATTCGATCACACGTATTAAATAATTGAGTGGGAGAAGGTATTTTGGAACACCTATAGCCTCCAAGTTTAGTTGAGCTTTATGTTTCATGTAATAACCCCCAAATAGGTTTTCATGAATGGAATTTTGTAAGATACTTCCTTACAAGGATAGACTAGACAATTGACCCAAACGATATCTACATCCAAAGCGGGGATATTCATGAGCGAATATATTGAAGGTTGATAACTTGGTAACACACTCAATGTGATTTTATTAATATCCTCCCAAGAGTTATTGTTAATAAAATCGTAAGGCTAAAATTGAAAACTCTTATGCTTATGTTAACAATTAAGTGGGACCTGGTCCAACTAGTAAATGGTGCGAACTCTCAAAGAAGGCGTGACACTTATGGGTGTTGGATCACCGTTGAAATTTACATTTGAATTATTTTATTTAATTCAAGATAAATATTCGAAAGTGCTTGATCATGATTATTTACTTATATAATTTTTGTTATGAAAAAAAAATCATGACCTCATCCCTAATCAACATCATAAAAGAAAATAGTTTAACTGATGATAATTATGTCCCATGAAAGCGGAAAATTAAGCTTTTATTGCAATCTGAAATGCATAAGTTTGTTCTGTATACTCCTAAACCACCTACTAATGCTAATGAATCTACTAAAGAGCAAAGAGATAAGTATCAACAGTGAAAGACTTCCGTTGAGATGGTTAAATGTTACATTATGGCCACCATCTCCGACGTGTTGCAACATCAACATGAAGGAATGGAGACTGCTAGCGATATAATGATGTCTCTAGAAGAGATGTTTGCTACGAAGTCCATGACTACTAAGAGAGAGGCAATGACTGCTTTCATGAATCTTATGATAAAACCTGGACAGACTGTGAAAGATCACATGATGAAAGTCATAACACATCTCAACATTACTAAACTGAATGGTGAAACGAAAATTGACATGATTGTCAACTCACTATCAGATTCCTTTGATCAGTTCAAGTTGGACTACACCGTGAACAATAAGGAGTACACCTTGCAAGGCTTGATGCAAGATGTTCAGAGCCCCAAAAAAATCTTTGTAAAGAGCAAGGGTCAAGAGATTCATGTCGTAGGTAAAGTTGTTACTGTTAAGACCTGTAAGAAGGTCAAGAAACAACAGAAGAAAAAGCAAACAAGACCTACTAAAAGGGAGACAAAGAAAGTAACCAAGATAAAAGAAAAGTGTTTCCTTTGTGGTGAAAGGGGACATTGGAAAAGACATTCCCCAAAGTCTCAGAACAAGAAGGAAGAAGGTAATGTTAATTATCTTGAAGCATGTTTTTTGGTGGATTCAATGGATTCTTTGAACATAGACTTTGGAGCCACTAACCATGTTCGTTTTCCTTACAGAGGTTCAAGGAAAGGAGAAGGCTTAATGAGAATGAATTCAACTTGTGTTTAGGCAATGGAGCATTGGTGTCTGCTAGTTCAGTGGGAGCTATTAGAATTGGTTTAGATTCTTATAAGCATTTATATCTAATAGATGTTTATTATGTACCTCAATTCAAGAGGAATTTAATTTTAGTTTCTTGATAAAATAAATTTGGATATTTGGTTACTTTTAATAAAGCTTTTATTATTAGTAGGAATAACAATTTTTTTTGCAAAGGTACATTAGAAAATTGTTTATTATATTTGTATAGCAATATCTCTCACTTGTTAGACACGGAATCAACGGAACCTAATCATAAAAAAATAAAATTATAAAAATATGAAACCTACCTATAGCATTTGTGCCTAGGTTATATTAACCTTGATAGGATTAAAAGATTGGTTAGTGATAGACCTCTAAGTGACTTAAAGGTTGATGAACTACCAACTTGTGAATCTTGTTTAGAGGGTAAAATCACCAAAAGGTCATTCTAGACCAAAGGCACAATAGTCACTGAATGTTTAGGATTAGTACAAACTGATGTATGTGGTCCTATGAGCATTCAAGCTAAAGGAGGATATGATTACTTCATCACTTTCACGGATGATTACTCAAGATTTGGATATGTATATCTCATGAGACATAAGTCAGATGCTTTTGACATGTTCAAAGCATTTAAAGTTGAAGTAGAAAATCAGCTTGAGAAACGCATAAAATCTTAAGGTCTGATCGTGGTATAGATTATCTATCTGGTGAGTTTTAGCAATATCTTATTGATAATGGGATAATTTCTTAATTTTCCTGCACCAAGTACACCACAACAAAATGGGGTGATAGAAAGGAGAAATATAACTCTTTTAGACATGGTTAGGTCTATGATGAGTTATTCAACGCTTTCTATTTTTTTTTGTAGATATGCTTTACAAACTGTTATGTATATTCTAAATGATGTACCATCTAAGTTGGTTCCTAAAACACCGTATGAGTTATGGACTGGAAGAAAGCCTAGCGTACAATATTTGCAGATATTTGGATGTCCTGCACACATTTTAAAAGGAAAGACAGAAAAAATAGAGTCCTGTTCAGAAACATAAATATTTGTGTGGTATCCAAAAGAAACCAAAGGATGTTATATATATAGTCCTTCAGATCTTAAAGTATTTACTTCGACAGATGCTAAATTTTTGGAAGAGGAATATATGAATATTTTTTGTGCCTAAAAGTGGAATTTCCCTGAATGAGCTATCAGGAGATACAATTCCACAAGAGGTTTCACAACCTAGTCCAATTGTAAGTTCCGTACCAACACAAGATCAACAATCTACCATCCATCGTCAAGTGGGAGGGTTAGTAGACAACCCAAGAGATATATCGGTTTTGGAGAATATATAGAGAATCTCCCGGACGACGATGATCTCTATACGTACAAGGAAATAACGGAAGATGTTAATTGTCGCCATTAGCAAAAGGCAATGCAACCCGAAATGGAATATATGTTCAAAAACAAAGTCCAGTCTCTTACAGACTTGCCTAAAGGGATAAAACCCATCGGGTGAAAGTGGGTATATAAGAGGAAAAGAGGAATGGATGGAAAGGTGGAAACCTTTAAAGCTAGATTGGTAGCTAAAGATTACACACAGAAGGAAGGTATCGATTATGAGGAAACCTTCTATCCTATGGCCATGCATAAATCCATTAGAATACTCTTATCCATTGCGGCATCTCTAGACCTTGAGATTTGGAAAATGGATATCAAGACAGCTTTCCTTAATGGAATTATTGGCGAATGAATCTATATGATGCAACCAGAAGGATTCATTGAAAAAGGCCAAGAGGATAGGGTATGCAAGTTGTAAAGATCCATATACGGATTGAAGAAAGCATCAAGATCTTGGAACATAAGGTTTGATCAAGCCGTGAATTTTTTTCGATTTATTAAAACCTTGATGAACCCTGTGTATACAAAAGGATTAAAGATGACAAGTAGGTTTCCTAGTTCTGTACGATAACGATATACTACTCATCGGAAACGATGTAGGTGTATTGACATCAGTAAAAGAATGGTTGGCAAAATAATTGGATATGAAGGACTTAAGAGAAGCAAGTAATATTCTTGGTATCCAAGTCATAAGGGATAAAAAGAATAGAACGATAGCATTATCCCAAGCTTCATACATAGATAAAATCTTGTCTAGATTTTCCATGTAAGATTCCAAGAAAGGTATGTTACCTTTCATACATGGAGTCAAACTTTCTAACGAACAAGTTCCTAAGAATGTATATGATGAGAAATTCCTGAGTAGGGTTTCATATGCCTCGGTAGTTGGGAGTCTCATGTATGGAATACTTTGCACTAGACCAAATACTTGTTTTGTTGTTAGCATAGTTAGATGGTTTCAATCGAAACCTAGTCTTGATCACTTTATGACAGTCAAGAATATTTTCAAGTATCTTAGGAGAACAAGATATTATATGCTTATATACTCCAGAGGGGACTTAATTCCCATTGGGTATACAGATTCTGATTTCAGTCGGATTCTGACTCCTGAAGATCAATATCACGATTTGTATTTACATTTGGAGAATAGGCAGTCATATGGAGGAGTATCAAGCAATATTGTATTGCTGATTCCACCATGTAAACTAAGTATGTTGCCACATGCAAAGTGTCTAAAGAGGTTGTCTGGCTCTGCCAATTATTGATTGACTTGGAGGTGATTCCTGATGTGAACAAGTAGATCACTATCTATTGTGACAATATTGGAGCAGTGGCTAATTCGAGAAAACCAAGAAGCCAAAAAAGAGGGAAACACATTGAAAGAAAGTATCACCTTTTAAGGGAAATTGTGCATAAGGGGGACGTGATGATTACCAAGATCGCGTCAACAAAAAATCTAGCGGATCCCTTCATAAAGGCTTTTCCACAAAAGAGTTTTGATGGGCACCTAGACAACATGGGGATAAGAGAAATGACACATTTACAATAGAGCAAGTGGGAGATTGTTGGGATTATGATCAATAGCAAGATTGTCATAATGTATTTGACAATCTTTTCATATTAATAAAAGTAATTTCCAGTGAGACAAGCAATCTTGTATTACCGATTCAACTATGGAAGCCGAGTATGTTGTTGCATGCGAGGCTGCTAAAGAAGCTATCTGGCTTTGCCAATTCTTGATTGACTTGGAAGTGGTTACTGATGCAAATAAGCAGATCACCATCTATTATGTCAATAATGGAGCAGTGGCTAATTCGAGAGAACAAAGAAGTCATAAGAGAGGGAAGCACATTGAAAGAAAGTATCATCTTCTGAGGGGTGACGTGACGATTACCAAGATCGTGTCAGCAGAAAATCTAGTGAAACCCTTTACAAAGGCTCTTCCACGAAAGAGTTTTAATGGGCATCTAGAGAACATGGGGAGAAGAGATATGACACACATGTTATAGAGCAAGGGGGAGATTGTTAGGATTATGCTCAATAGCAAGAGTGTAATAATGTTTTTGACAATTTTTTCATATTAATAAAAGTGATTTCTAGTTTATCAAATCTTATAGCATTTATAGTTTAATTATTATAATTTTCAAAAGTAAATAATCATAAGGTCAAAATACTATGAGAAAAGAAGAATTGTTCGTACATCTAGATATGTATGAGGTAGACATAATTCTTTAGTTAGTCTTGAATAATATTCACAACTTAAGATAAAGGTTGGGCACCTTTATCTTGTCAAAGTTATAGATTCTCTTGCTAGCATTTGAGTGGGATAAAATGTGTTATGATAAGCCTAAAATCATCAAAGTGTGGTGTCTTTGGGCAAAAGAATCTAGTGCACTAGGTGCATTGAATAGGATAACAGTGAAATGCTTTATCTAGAACTAATAGTGGATACAAGTTTTCACTTGCAGATAATCAGATAGTCTATCTCAATCCTGAGATAAATGGTGGACTTATGGTTGCAAGTGTTATCATTTAAGATATTAATGAGTATGATTATATAGCATTGTCTATCCTTAATATTTTGGTGGTATTCATTTGTTAAACGATAGAGGACTTTATTTATAGATATGGACATCATGGCTCCATTTTTAAAATGAGAGTAGAATATCATCGTATGGATTTTTTGAGGTATTGGATATAAAAACTTAACATTAAGTTTTCAATGTTGTCTAATGAAATATGGCTTTTGGAAAAGTCAAAATATCCAAGTTCAAAATGTGGTCATATGAGTAATTACGGTAACTTAAAGAGCTATAGACGGTCTATGAGCTCTTGGCGATTACTGGTATTTTTCACGAGGATACACTTTCTCCACTAAGAATGTCTAGGGTATGAATGAACAATATTAACTTACTCTATCATTATTTTAGAGTTCAATTGTATTTCTTCAGTGGAATGAACTAAAATTAATAAATCAGACCTAAGTCGAAATCTTTTTCCTAGTAGGAGATGATCTCTTAGAGTCATATTATTGTTGGTAATATGATAGGTATCAAATACTATATTTGATAAGTAGTTTAATACGAGGAATTTATTTATCTAGTCAAATTAGGAAGTATTTGATTTCTATTAGGACTCTAATTGACAATCGGTCAAATTAGGAAGTTTTTGATTTAGTTACAATTTAATTATATTCAATAATTGGTTACTGAATAAATACACTATTTGAGTTGGATTAGGAGTCTTGGTGTAGAAAAGAATTCTT
Organism: Dipteronia dyeriana; assembly: GCA_032871835.1. NCBI lineage: Eukaryota > Viridiplantae > Streptophyta > Magnoliopsida > Sapindales > Sapindaceae > Dipteronia > Dipteronia dyeriana. The sequence continues at coordinate 42,140,257 of CM065297.1, forward strand.
CTTTGAAAAGGATTTTGGTCACCAATTAAATCCTCCTAAGGAAAGGACTCTTGACCACCAAGTAAATCCTTCTTAGGAGAGGATTTAATCTCCTAAATTATAAGGATGATGAATTCGGCCACTATATATATAATAGTGTAGAATTCTGCTACCCTAATTTCTAGAGAATTTTTTTTTGGCCAATTCCTTTTCTTGGGGAGAATTTTCGGCCAAACTCTAATCCAATGGAGAGAAATTTTGGCCAAGAGAGAATTTTAAGTGTAGAGAATCTGGATCTTGATCTAGATAAATTCTTCTAACTCTATAGATTGGTGTGTGAAAATTCAGCAAAGAGGAAAAGGATGAAAGAACGTTTTGTATTCAATAGTGCACTAGTAGCCTTTACATTAAAAGGTTTTGTGTATAACATCGAATCTAGGTTCACGTGAGTTTCAATCAAATTGATTGATAATTCACAAGTGACCTAACGTTCTATGATTTTCTTCTTGGAGGATTATTGTGACTAACAAAGAAAGAGATTTTGTTTGTTTCCATCCTCGAGTATACAGTTTATAGAAAAGAGACCCCATACTCCTTAGTGATTCACGTTCATGATTGGATTGGAAGATCTTGTGGATTAAATTCAACGCTTGTTCAATCGTCATGATAAACAGGTACAATACATTTATTATACATTAATTAATCTAGGGTTAATGTTTTTTCTTTTAAAGGGAATTTTTTTAAAATATATCAAACCCTCATTCTACGCTTCCACCGCATTTTGAACCGATTTTTCCCTATAGTTTTTGCGTATTACAAACATCAGTGTTAATTGAATTGAATTCAAACCGATCAAATAAATGGTTAAATGGATAAATACGATATTAAATTTAAATATTATTTAAATTTAAATATCAAAATCCATCCATAGTAAAGTGTGTTATTCTAGTATCATCTCATTCTGAGCATAAAAAATAGCAGATAATTTCTATTTTACTGTTCTTTTCCGATGACAACAAATTGCATTCAGCCGCATAATTCAGATTTAAAATGGTGAAATAATTACAATACTACAATTTTGATTATATACTTTTTATTAATCGAAATAATAATGAGCATTGGTATCGGAGCCCGTTTTGATCCTAGAATTTCAATATATTTTTGTTTTGGGATTGTAACAAGAAGGGTGGCCTATCATCGCCTATGGAATTCGATCACACGCCTTAAATAATTGAGTGGGAGAAGGTGTTTCAAAACACCTGCGGCCTCCAAGTTTAGTTAAGCTTTATGTTTCGTGTAATAGCCCCCCAAGGGGTATTCATGAATGGAATTTATCAAGATACATCATTACAAGGATAGACTAGAAAATTAACCCAAACGATATCTACTCCAAAAAGAGGGATATTTGTGAGGGAATATATTGAAGGTCGATAACTTGGTTACACACTCAATGTGATTTTATTAATATTCTCCCAAGAGTTCTTATTAATAAAATAGCAGGGCTAAAGTTGAAAACGTTGGTTGTTATGTTAACAATTAGGTGGGACCTAGTCCAACTAGTAAACGGTGCGAACTCTCAAAGGAGGCATGACATTTATGGGTGTTGGATCAACGTTGAACTTTACGATTGAATTATTTTGTTAATTCAAGATAAATATTTGAAAGTGCTATATCACGATTGTTTACAAATATAATTTTTGCTATTAAAATGAAATCATGACCCATCCCTAATCGACATCCTAAAATATAATACTTTAACTGATGATAAATTATGTCACATGGAAAAGGAATACGGGGTTGTTGTTGTAAGCTTAAAAAGCTTATGTTTGTTCTTTGTACTCCTAAACCACCTACTCCCACTAATGAATCTACTGAGGAGCAAAGATACGAGTATCAGCAGTGGAAGTCTTCAGATGAGATGGCTAAATCTTACATTATGGCCACCCTCTCTGACATGTTGCAACAGCAACCTAAAGGAATGGAGATTGTTGCCAATATAATGATGTCTCTGGAGGAGATGTTTGCTTTGAGGTCTAGGATGACTAAGAGAGAGGCAATTACTACTTTCATTAATCTTAGGATTAAACCTGGACAGGCTGTGAAAGATCACATGATGAAAGTCATAGCACATTTCGACACTGTTAAAATCAGTGGTGCTGAGATAAATGGTGAGATGAAAATTGACATGATTGTCAACTCCCTATCGAATTCTTTTGATCTGTTCAAGTTGCACAATACCTTGAACAATAAGGAATGCACCTTGCATGGCCTGATGTAAGATGATCAAAGCACTGAGAAAAACCTTGTGTAAGGCAAGGGTTAAGAGATTCATACGGTTAGTAAAGTTGCTACTGTTAAGACCTGTAGTTAGGTCAAGAAACAACAAAAGAAAAAGCAACTTGGGTCTAACTATAAGGGTTTCGGGAAATGAAAAGACCGAATGAGAACGAATTCAACTTGCGTTTAGGCAATAGAGCATTGGTGTCTACTAGTGTAGTAGGAGACATTAGAGTCAATCTAGATTCTAGTAGGCATTTAGATTTATTAACGTTTAATATGTGCCAAAATTCAAGAGGAATTTAATTTCAGTTTCTTGTTTAAATAAATTTGGTTATTCAGTTACTATTAATAAGGCCTTTATTATTAGTAAGAATAACAAATTTGTTTGCAAAGGTACATTGGAAAATGGTTTATTCTATATGCATAGAAATATCTCACTTGTTAGACATAGAATCAACAAAACCTAATCATAAAAGAGTAAAATTATCAAAAGATGAAACCTACCTATGACAATTATGCCTAGGTCATATTAACCTTAATAGGATTAAAAGATTGGTTAGTGACAGACCTCTAAGTTACTTAAAGGTTGGTGATCCACCAACTTGTGAATCTTATTTGGAAGGTAATATGACCAAAAGTTCGTTCATGACCAAAGGCACAAGAGCCATCGAATGTTTAGGATTGATACACATTGATGTGTGTGGTCCTATGAGCATTCAAGCTAGAGGTGTATATGAGTACTTCATCATTTTCACAGATGATAACTCAAGATTTGGCTATGTGTATCTCATGAGACATAACTCGATGCTTTTGACATGTTCAAAGATTTAAAGATGAAGTAGAAAATCAGTTTGAGAAACACATAAAAATCTTGAGATCTGATCGTGGTGGAGAATATCTATCTGGTGAGTTTCAGCAATATCTTATTGATAATGGGATAATTTCTCAGTTTTCTACACCAGGTACACCTCAACAAAATGGGATGGTAGAAAGGAGAAAAAAACTCTTTTGGACATGGCTAAGTCTATGTTGAGTTAATTAAACGCTCCATAATTCTTTTTGGGGATATGCTTTCCAAACCGATCTGTACACTCTAAACGATGTGCCATCTAAATCAGTTCCTAGAACACCGCATGAGTTATGTACTGGGCAAAAGCTTGGTTTACAACACTTAAAGATATTTGGAGGTCCTGCGCACGTGTTAAAAGGAAAAACAGAAAAGATGGAGTCCCGTTAAGAAACATGCATATTTGTAGGGTATCCAAAAGGAACCAAAGAATATTATTTTTATAGTCCTTCAGATCTTAAAGTATTTGTTTCAACAAATGCTAAATTTCTAGAAGAGGGCTATATGAATAATTTTGAGCCTAAAAGTAGAATTGTCCTGAATGAGCTTTTAGGAGATACAATTCCACAAGAGGTTTCACAACCTAGCCCAATTGTAAGTTCCACACCAACACAAGATCAACAACCTACTATACCTCATCGTAGTGGGAGGGTTAGTAAACAACCCAAGAGATACATCGGTCTAGGAGAATCTGTAGAGAATCTTTCGAACGATGATGATCCCCAAACGTACATGAAGCAATGGAAGATGTTGATTGTCACCATTGGCAAAAGGCAATGCAATCCAAAATCGAATCTTTGTTCAAAAACAAAGTCTAGTCTCTTGTAGACTTGTCGAAAGGGATAAAACCCATCGGGTGTAAGTGCGTATACAAGAGGAAAAGAGGATTGGATGGAAAGGTGGAAACCTTTAAAGCTAGATTGGTAGCTAAAGGTTATACATAGAAGAAAGGTATCGATTACGAAGAAACCTTCTCTCATGTTGCCATGCTTGAATCCATTAGGATACTCTTATCCATTACGGCATCTCTAGACCTAGAGATTTGGCAAATGGACGTCAAGAGAACTTTCCTTAATGGAAGTCTTGACGAAAGCATCTATATGATACAACCGAAAGGATTCATTGAAAAAGGCCAAGAGGAAAAGGTATGCAAGTTGCAAAGATCCATATATGGATTGAAGCAAGCATTCAGATCCTGGAACATAAGGTTCAATCAAGCTGTGAAAAGTTTTGTATTTATCCAAAACCTTGATGAACAATGTGTATAAAAAAGGATTAAAGGTGAAAAGTTTGTTTTCCTAGTTCTTTACGTTGATGATATACTACTCGTTGGAAACGATGTAGGTGTATTGACATCAATAAAAGAATGGTTAGCAAAACAATTTGATATGAAGGACTTAGGAGAAGAAAATTATATTCTTGGTATCTAAGTCAGAATGGATAGAAAGAATAGAACAATTGCATTATCCCAACCTTCATACATAGATAAAATCTTGTCTAGGTTTTCCATGCAAGATTCCAAGAAAGGTATGTTACCTTTTAGACATGGGATCAAACTTTCTAAGGAACAAGTTCTTAAGATCGGGCTTGAAGAGCAATTCAAGAGTAGGGATCCATATGCCTCGGCAGTTGGGAGTCTCATACATGCAATGCTCTGCACTAGACCAGATAATTTTTTGTTGTTGGTATAGCTAAGAGGTTTCAATCGAAACCTGGTCCTGATCACTAGACGACAGTCAAGCATATTTTCAAGTATCTCAGGAGAATGAGAGATTATATGCTTGTATACTCTAGAGGGGATTTAATTCCTATTAGGTATACAGATTCTAATTTTCAGTCAGATTCTAACTTTAGGATATCAACATCAGGATATGTGTTTACTATTGGAGGAGGGGCAGTCATAAAGAGGAGTATCAAGCAATCTTGTATTGTCGATTCCACCATGGAAGCAGAGTTTGTTACCGCATGCGAGGATGCTAAAAAGGTTGTTTGGCTCCGTCAATTCTTGATTGACTTGGAAGTGGTTACTGATGTGAAGAAACAGATCACTATCTATTGTGTCAATAGTGGAGTAATGGCAAAGACATAATTTTTTGTTTGAGAAGTTGTTTTTTATTTGTTTTTTATTGTTATAAAAAAACTTCGTCCAACTCATTGTGTGAAGAATTCGGCCAAGCATAGAGAAAAGAGGGAACATTTTTGTTTTCGATAGTACACTGGTATCCTTTGAATCAAAAGGGTTTTGGTGTACAATATTGAATCAAGGTTCACGCGAGTTTCAATCAAATTGATTGATAATTCGCAAGTGACTGAACGTTCTTGGGTTTTCTCTTGGAGGTTTATTGTGACTAACAAAGAAGAAGATTTTGTTTGTTTCCATCCTCAGGTATACAATTTAAAGAAAGGGAGCCCACACTCTTAGGTGATTCACGTTTGTGATTGGATTAGAAGATCTAACGAATTCAGTTCAACGCTAGTTCAATCGTAAAAAAAAGGGTGCGACACTTTTAATATACATCAATTAATATAGGGTTAAGGTTCTTTCTTTTAAAGGGATTTTTTTTAAAATATACAAAACCCTAATTTTTTTACGCCTTCGTTGTGCGATTTTCCCTACAAACTCCCACTCTTGCCTCTGTGGGGAACTTTACCATTAACACATAGGTAGCGATCATGACTTTCATCTTGTTCAAGAATGGTCGGCCTAGTAAGGCGTTATATGGCCAATTCTCTACACTTACAACCATGAAATCCAGTAACACTGTTTTGGTACAGAGAAAACTACCAATCTCTACAAACAGCTTCACCGTTCCAAGCAACCTCACATCTTCTCATCTGAAGACTCTAAGAAGGATTTTGAGTGGCTAGAGGTCTCTTCTTTACAGTCTGAGCTGGTCAAACACTTCCATACTTAGAATGTCCACCGAGCTTCCATTGTCAATAAGTACCCTTCTCATTTCCTTATAGCCTATACGAACTGACACCACAATCGCGTCGTGCGGCCTTACTTCTGACGTATGCACGTCTGCTTCGGTGAAAATTATAGGGTCCCAACCTTGTTTGAACTTCTTTTGGTCGGGTCCTAACAAATTTACCTTCAGGTTTCTCTGGTCGTCTATGGCTTCTCTAATTTCAAACATTCTCACCGGACTACTATCCCCAATGTGTGGCCCGCCAAAGATGATGTTGATTGCTTTATTAATTGGATCCCTAGTAGGACTTCTCTAACCTCTTTCTCCCTCCTCTATCATGGCATTCTTACCCCGATCATCCTTATTCCTAAGGATCTTATCCTTGAGGTTTCCTTCTCTAATTAGCTTTTCGATATAGTCTCTCAACTAATAGCACTTGGAGGTTTCATGGTCGTTCTCCTGGTGAAATCTGCAGTACTTGGTGGTTTCTCTTCTAGCAAAATGTGACTGCTTTGGGGGTTCCTGTACATATTCTTATCCTTTATCAGATTTAGGATTTCTTTCAGTTCTCTGGCCAAAGAAGTGTAGTTGGTATATTGCCTTTTGAATTGCCTGACAACTTTGTCATCCTCCTTTCACCCATCTTTAACTTTTGCCCCGCTGCCTTTTTGCTCCCCTTTGCTGCTACTCTTTGGGTTACTGTTCTTATTCTTTTGTGAAAATAATATGTACAAGGTTATACTAAGCAACCTAAAGGGGGGGTGAATAGGTTGTCTCTCATTTTTGACAAATCTTTCGAGACTAGTGACAAAACCTTGATAAGTATACAAATTAACATTCAACATGATTGTTATGAGAAAACAATATATTCATGTATGCTCAAATCTCCACTCTTAGTCTACAAAACATACAACAAGAATCAATGTATCTTATGAATAAATATATTCAATGTAGATAACATTCCATAAGTTGTACTTAGAGTATTACAATGTGATACTTTACAACTTGAATGAAAATAAGCTTGGCCAAAAATTCACCTCTAATTGCCTTAGTCATGACCGAAATTCTCATGCATATATATATAGGATCATAAATCCTTTCCTAAGAAGGATTTACTTGGTTGTCAAGAATCCTTTCCTTAGGTGGATTTATTTTATAGTTAATAGTCCTTATCTAAAAGGAAATCTAACTTCTCTTATAACCATATGTGTTGGCAGAATTTTACTCTTTGAAGTAGATTAGGAGAGTTTATTCTTTCCTAAGAAGGATTACTTGATGGACAAGAATCTTATCCTTCGGTAGATTAACTTGGTGATTATGAATCCTTTTAAAAAAAGAATTCTACCACTAAGTAGTTTTACTTGGTGACCAAGAATCCTTTTCCAAAAAGAATTCTTCTCTACACCAAGACTCATAATCCAACTCAATAGTGTATTTGTAACCATATTAAAGACTTCCTTATTTAATTAGATAAATAATTCCTTTTATTTATCTACTTATCAAATATAGTCTTTAACATTTACTAAAATACCAACAATAGTATAGTTTTAGGAGACCATCTCCTACTAGGAAAAAGATTTTGACTTTTAATTAAATAATTAATTATTCAACTAATTAATAAATATCTATTTAATTAAATAATAAAATAAAAATAATATATTGAAGCTATTCACAATAGCCTTTGCCGCCCATACCACATATATGGGCCATATATGATTTTTCTTATTTTATTAAATCCATTGGACCTTAATAAAAAGTCCACATGTGAACTAGACCTATTCTTACAAAAAGAAACAAGTTCTCATGCCTTAATACAATTCTAGATGTACCCCTAAATTGGTCAGGTAGAATATATCAAGTGATCCATGCAAGTTCATGTGGATTAGGGATCTTGGCGGGCTATCTAAATTTAAGCTCCAATAGACACAACCCAATCACAATAAACAAATGATTCACTTAGGTCAGATCTATTTAATTTTAGTTCATTCCACAAAAGAACTAAAATTGAACTCTTAAATAAAGATTGAATAAGTTGATGTTACTCACTCATACCTTAGACAACCTTATTGGAGAAAAGTGTATCCTCGTGAAGAATACCAATAATCGCCAAGAGCTGATAGACCGCCTATAGCTCTCCAAGTTACCATACTTACTCATATGACCAAATTTTGAACTTGGATATTTTGACTTGTCCAGAAGCCATGTTTCAATAGACACTTTTGAAAACTTAACGTTAAGATTTAATATCCAATACTTCAAAACATCCATAAGATGGTATTCTACTCTCATTCAATAAATGGAGCCACGATGTCCATATCTATAAATAAAGTCATCTATCGATTAACAAATGAATACAACCAAACTATCGAGGATAGGCTATGCTATATAACCGTACTCATTCATAGCTCAAATGATAACACTTGCAACCATAAGTCCATCATTTATCTCAGGATTGAGATAGACTCTCCGATTGTCTTAAAATGATTTTTTTTTATCTATTGACGGTTCTAGATAAAGTATTTCATTGTGATCCTTTCCAATGCACCCAGTGCACTAGATTCTTTTTCACAGAGACACCACACTTTGATGATTTTAGACTCATCATAACACATTTGATCTCACTCAAATGCTAGCAAAAGAATCTGCAACTTTGACAAGATAAATGCGTGATAAAGGCGCCCAATCTTCCATCTTAATTTGTGAATATTATTCAAGACTAACTAAAGAATTTTGTCTACGTCATACATTTCTAGATGTATAAACAATTCTTCTTTTCTCATGGTCTTTTGACCTTATAATTATCTACTTTTGACAATTATAATAATTAAACTATAAATGCTATAAGATTTGTTAAACTAGAAATCAATTTATTCATATGAAATGATTTTTAATTACAATATCATACTCTTGTTATCAAGCATAATCCTAACATCAAGATGGAACACCATACCCATATCTCCAAAGATGCCAAAAAGTATTGACTTGAAGACCACCAAGGTTGAAGAAGAGGAGGAGGACTCGAATGAAGAAATGTCCCTCATGGTTAAAAGATTCAAGAAATTCATGAAGATTGAAAGTAAAGGATTTGGGTCCAAGGGAAGGAACTGAAGAAGAAGACTCTTTTCAAGAAGATGGAAAGGTCTCAGTAGAGTTACTCCAAGAAGGGCATTCAATGCTATGAATAAAATGGCTTTGGTCACATTGCTCCGAAATGTGAAAATTGAAGAAAAAAAATAAAGGGAAGGCGATGACGGTCACTTGGAGCGATAGTGAAGACTTAGAAGAGGGAGAAAAATCTTTGGATGATGAAGATAGGGTTGCAAACTTCATTGCCTTCATAACATCTCATAATGGCAAGAAAGTTGTAAGCGATAAAGAAGAAGTAGATGACTCAAGTGATGAGTGTATCTCTTCTAACTCTAGGGTTGACATTGATGATGAAATGGACTATGTGGACTTTATGAATTTTTTTGAAAAGTCTAGATTGAAAAAGAAGAAGGAGATTCAAGAGTTGAAAAATGAGAATCTAAATTTGACTTTCAAGATAACTCACTTTAGTGAGAAAGTAAAGAGTGGAAAAAAGTTAGAAGAGAGCTTGAAATTGGAGTTTGTGATCACGAAAAAGAGTGAAGAGAACTTGAAGATTGAGCTTAGGGAAGTGAAAGAATTGGTTTCCAAGATGACATCTGAAACCGAGAAACTTGACAAGATGCTAGCAAGTGGGAAGAGTCCTAGTGATAAAAAGGGTATAAGATATGTGGAAGGCAAGAATGCCATTTCTTTGAAGAAGACCATCTTTGTCAAGAGTCAAAAAGTTAGAGAGGTTAAAGCTTCACCCCAACAAATAAGATCGGACAAAGTTGGAGAAACATCAAAGCAAGCTCAAATGAAGGCTCAAACAAAGTCTCAAGTTAAAGCTCGTCCAAAAAAAGCTAGAGCTCATCAAACAAGACCTCAACTTCCAAGGAGCTCTCAGTGTCAACAAAGGACATTTCACCCACAACCGAGAAGGGAAGCTAAATTGGCTCAACCACAAGGGGTGTTTTAAAGAAGAGATTCAGCTCAACACCAAAGGCCAACTCAAAGGAGAAGAAAGTTTTTCATGCTTGCACAAATATATGGTATGAATTATTACTTTACTCCCATTTGTTATTATTGTGGTGTTGAAGGTCAAATAATGCCGAATTGTTTTAAATTTATTAGTTTTGTCATTTTGATAGCATTATTGAGAAGATTATGCTTAGAAGAGCCAAAATGCATACACCTAGGAATTTTAGAGCAAATGAACCCGTGGCTCCTCTAAATAGTAATGATCCCTCTAGGTGGACTAGAAAGGTTGAATATTGTTGTCATGTGGCTTAAGTAACCTTGAAAGCCAAAGCCATAAACACTTGGTACCTTGATAGTGGGTGTTCTAGACACATGACCGGAAACAAGAGTTTCTTTAAGACTCTTGTGATGAAGGATAGTGGATTTGTAACCTTTGGTGATGGATCACGAAAGAAGGTTATAGGGAAAGGAAACATATCCATTCCTGGTTTACCCTCCTTGTCTAATGCTCTTTATGTTGATGTCTTGAAAGCAAATTTAATTAGTATTTCACATTTAAGTGATGAAGGGTTTTCGGTTGTGTATGGCAACGTTGGTTGCTTTATTCTTAAAGAAGATGGGAAAATCCTTTTGAAAGGAAAGAGTTCAAGTGACAATTGTTATTGTCTTGATTCTAATGACATCTCTTATAACTTGTCTAATTGTGATCAAGTTGAATTGTGCCATCAAAGGCTTGGTGACATGAATTTTAAAGGCTTGAAAGTGCTTGAAAAATTGAAGTTGTGAGAGGCCTTCCCAAGTTTGGAAAGAGGATTGAGGGAGTTTATGGACCTTGTCAACAAGGAAAGCAAACTAAAGGTGTGCATATGAAGGGTAAGTATCTCACCACCAATGAGCCACTAGAGCTTATTCATATGAACCTTATGGGTCCCATGCAAACCGAGAGTCTCGGTGTCAAGAAATACATCTTTGTATGTGTTGATGATTTTTCTAGATTAACATGGACCTACTTTCTTAGAGACAAATCTGAAACTTTTGAAAATTTTAAATTGCTTTGCACTAAAATTCAAAATGAGAAGGATTCTCACATAAAATGCATTAAGAGAATTAAGAGTGACCATGGGAGAGAATTTGAAATTGCTTATGTTGAAAACTTTGTTGATAGTACTGGCATCTCCCAAGAGGTCTCGGCTCCTCGAACTCCTCAGCAAAATGGGGTAGTAGTGAGGAAGAATAAGGTCCTCCAAGAGATGGCCCGTGTGATGTTGCTTAGCAACAATGTGCCTAAGAATCTTTGGGCTGAGGCCGTCAATATAGCTTTTTATATAGGCAATAGAGTTTTTCTTAGGCCCGAAACTAGGCAAACCTCCTATGAATTGTGGAAGGGTAGGAAGCCAAATGTTAGCTACTTCCACTCATTTGGAAGCAAGTGCTACATTCTAAATGATCGTGAACAACTTGGCAAGTTTGATGCTAAGAGTGATAAGGGGTTTTTCATTGGCTATGCCCTAAATAGTAAGGCCTATAGAGTTCTTAATTTGAAGACTCAAAGTATCATGGAATCATCTAATGTGGTCATAGATGATTGTAGGCCTAAGGTTAGTAATCATGATGAGGAGGTTAGAGTGTTTGATAATTCTCCCTTGGAGAAGATTGGTGAGACTTCAAGTGATGAAAAATCAAATCTTGAAAAAAGGGTCTCTCAATCTCTTGATAGAGATCCTACTTTGGACTCTAAGGAACCCGCTTCTTAGGTTAGACATCACCACAACAAGAGTGCATTCTTGGAGATATGAATGAGTGTGTTAGGACTAGGCATCAATTAGCCAATCAAATTAGCTATATTTGCTAAACCTCTCAAATTGAACCCAAAAAGGTTGATAAAGCCTTAAGTGATGAGTTTTGGGTTAGTCTCTCTCTCTCTTTACTTGTTGAATAAGGCTACTATCATACGGGCATTTCACCTGGAAAAATCTAAAAGCGCACAACAGTCGCTCATGTCTTATTTAGCTTGTTAAGCTTGATATTTGGTCTTATCTTTTGTTATACTATATCTTGTATTTTCCATTGACAAATTGGTGCAAATTGGTTTGACTTCTCTTGGAATTTCATGTGTTTTTTCCTTTCCAAATACCATGCTTTTGGAAGTTGATGTTGCATGTATTTCATTCAAGGCAATCTTTTCACACATCTTGAATTTCTCTCTCTCTTAATTAAATTGCATAAAGTTGTTGTATATGATTATGCATTTGCATTGCAAATATCTCTCTTTGCTAAAGTGTCCCGGTTGGGGAATACTCCTTTGCCTATGTTGTGACAAAAAGGGGGAGTAATGTTAGATTTAGGGGGAGTTTGTGTTGCTTTTACATATAAAGGGAGAATGCCATTTTTTAGGGGGATTTGACTCTTTTAGGGGGAGCTTTTGCATGTGCATTGTAGATTACATGTCACTTGTTTCTATTTCATGCAAATTGCGCTTGTTTTTATTTATCTTGATCACCTCACATACGCTTGTCTTGGAAAGTGTAGTTCTTTGTTTTGTAGGGATGATCATTCTACAAGAGATAGAAGATTTGAAGATTTAGCTTTATGTATCTCTTTGTAATATATAATGTGTTTGTTGACCTCTGTTGTTTTTATTTTTGTGAGGATACTTTGTGACTGAGTGGTTTTGTCACGAAATAGCCAAAGGGGGAGACTGTTAGTTCCTCGTTTTTGATTGGCTTATTTCGATTGACAAACCACATTTAGGGATAATTATGTAAGGGTTGTCTAGGTTAGCTTTGCTCATGATCAAGCTCAAGCTTCAAAGGTATATAACTTGTTTAACTCTTTGAAGACATTTAGTTGCACACATACACTAACATGCATTCGTATTGACATGCATTTATTCCTTGTTTCTCATTGCTCATGTGTGCATTCCTTCACAATCACACTTGCACTTCATGTATTATTTTATTGCATTTATGATTACATTTATGTTTCCATGATCATGCACTGATTTTAATCATATGATTACTTATTGTGTGCATTGAGTTAAATTTGGTTTGGTTATGTTATGTAATGTGTCTAGTTTCGAAAGAATGGTTTTCAATGATTTAAGTAATTTTCAAAACTGACCTTTGTATGGTCTTGTTGCCATAACATTTTATACATTGCTTCAAAATGAGTTTTTAAAATTTCTGTACAAAATATACATCCATACCTATCTAACGGTATTTTATTCACAGTATTTGATAACCGTTTAGATTGGTTTTGAAATCTCTAAAGTGACCATAAAAATAGGGCATCTCTCTTGTTGTCTGTTTCTGACCATTGATCACTCATTTAACCATATCTTTTTCTACATTCATCCAAATAACATTTTTTTAACTATAGTAGAAAGTATTCTTACATACCTTTCCAACGGTATACTATACTAAAGGTTTCAAAGTCGTTTGTTCATGTTTTGATATGCTTGAATTTCAAGGTGGAGTGCTTAGAGCATATTTCGCTCAACTTTTCGCCCCCTCCTAGTGCGAAACAACTAGCAAAAATTGTGGCAGCCCTTTTCGCTCCCAAAATTTTCACCCCCTCAAGGGCAGAAAGTAGTAGGGAAAAACCTGTTTGGGCAAAAACGTCTTTTCTTGTGCAACTCATTTTTACACCGTATATATATCATCTTCTTCCCAAATCAGACCTAAAGCTCTGAAATTGAATCCCCAAGAGAGAGAAATTGAATCCTAGAGAGAGAGAGCTCCAAGAAATGATTTTTACTCAACCAAACTTTAAATCCCAATCATCAAGCATCATCAAGCATCTTTCAATCATGGGTATCTTGTTTGTTCATGACATAGTATTCTCTACATGCTCTAGACTTTATAGTTTCATTACTATGACATGTACACCTAGGTTTTAACTTTTATTGCAAATTAAATGCATGCTTGTGTGCTTAATATCTTTTATGACATGCTGGTGGTATTGGTTTTTGGTTGAGAGTATTGATTAGTGATAGCTAGAAATTTGGACGGTTTTACCCTTCTAGCTAATTCTTCTTGCCTTTGCATTTAGAACATTGATATCTAGGATTTGCTTTTCTTGTCATTATTAATCCTAAAAAACCATGAATGCTTTGACCTAGCATTTTTTCATATAGAATATTCTTGCATTCACTTAGGATACCATTATCTATTCATTGTTGATTAAGCTTGTGGCTAAGTGGTTAGTGTACAAGGTTGGTGATCCAAAATCACTATAAAAGGCTCGTCGGGTGGAGTGAAAGGGTTAGTAACCGTATTGGGTGTGACAGAAGGTCAACCTAGGTTGTAAACTTTTATTTAATAGTGGATTTTGAAGATTGAGTGTGGTGCACTGAATAGCCCGTGGTTTTTCCCATTTCGAGGGTTCCCATGTATATATTGCGTGTTGTTATTGCTTTATGTTTATTGTCATTTATTTGAACAATTGGTTTAACGGGTTAGATTTGGTATTATTGATTAATTCGTGAAATTGGCAATCAATCAAATTAAAGCCTATTCACCCTCCTCTAGGTTTATAGACACATATTTTCTAGGGAATTTTGGAAATCAACCTAAACACATAAAAAATGAACTTCTCACAAAGTTAACCAACAGATTTCGACTATCATAGCAAAGAATGTGAGATAGCTAAATTATGCCAGGTTATAAGGAAGCAAAGCTAGAAAGCTAAAAATCTCAACAACTTGACACTAAACTGAAAAGCTAACTCACATGTGCTCCTTACACAAATGGTAAGAGCACTCACCCTAGACACATGTTGTCTTTGGTGAACATACACTTAAAATCATGCTCATCCTTGACTTTAATGTTGAACCTAGAATGGACATCATTAACGATTTGATTCAAAAGAATATCTTTAATACCCATCTCCTTAACATTTTTAGCAATACGTGCAAGTTTTTCACAAGGATTAAACTTCTTCTTTAAACACTTTTTCACATGCATTTTAGGAGCATTATATTTATCAACTACTAGAGCCTTAGTGTGCTTTAAAGTAGGGTCAACCTTTTTCTCTTTAGACGATTTTCCAATTTGTAAAATTCTAAATACTTATAACACCTAGGTTTAATGTGACCCATGGTGTTGGAAAAATGGAAAGTAGGAATAAAAGATTTGATTGTACCTTGTTGTCTTGAAGAAGTAGGAAGAGTTTGAGGAGGTACCTTGTCTTGCACATTACCTTGACTTTGAGAGAATTATCCCTTGGAGACTTTTTAGCCTTTTTATTCTTAGCCTTCCTTGAAGTAGGTGATTCTTTCTCAAGTTTCTCCTTTCCTTTTAAGTTTATAGACTCTCCATGATGTTGAGAAAGTTTTGTGACATTATTCACCTTGATCGAGCCATTTACCAAGTCTTTGATTGCTAGTTTGGCTATGCAAATCTCTTCATTGTAAGCTTGCTCTCTAACTCTCATATTCTTGACAGTCTCTTCTGTATCATAGGCTAGCCTCTCTACTTCATAAAACCTCTTTAAAAGATCATTCTTTTCATTCAAGAGTCTATGATAAGCATTTACAAACTCATCCACTTGTTTTCTAATCAAGTCATCTATTTCCTTCACTTCTCTCAAAACTTTATCTCTTTGAGTTTTAGGTTTCTCAACCTTAGTCATACGATCAAGATTGATTGCTTTCAAGACCATATCCACTAGATAATCTTGATTACTTTTCTTGTTCACACAAACTTCACCATTATCTTCTAGTTTTATGTGTGAGGCCGTAAAAGCAACAAAATTGCTTATAAGCTCTTCACCACACGAGGACTCATCACTTGAGCTTTCCTCCCCACTAGAACAAATGTCACTGCAAGAGGCCACCATATCCACTAGATAATCTTGATTACTTTCCTCGTTCACACAAACTTCACCATTATCTTCTAGTTTAGTGTGTGAGGCCGTAAAAGTAACAAAATTGCTTAGAAGCTCTTCATCACACGAGGACTCATCACTTGAGCTTTCCTCCTCACTAGAACTGTTGTCACTGCAAGAGGCCACCATAGCTTTTTCCTTCTTGTCTTTCTTGGACTTCTTTTTAGTGCACTCATTTGTAATATGTCCATAACATTGACATTTTTAGCATTGAATATTCTTCTTGCTCTTGGCTTGACCATTCTTACCAACTCTCGGAGAAGATAGTTTCTTAACTTCCTTTTCTCTAGAAAAGTTACCTCTAAGCTTGATACCTTTTCTAATTTCCTAGCCATAAGAGCTATTTCGTTATTTTCATCATCGTTCTCCTCTTCTATAGCGGTGAGAGCGATTCTCTTGCTTTTAGTCTTTGACTTCAAGGATATCTCATAAGTTTGGAGCGACTCAAGAAATTCATCAATACTTAAGCAATCCATATCCTTGCTTTCTTTTATGGCTGATACCTTTGCCTTGAATCTTTTAGGGAGAGATCTTACAATATTCCCATTAAGATGCTCTCTAGAGATTGGCACTCCAAGTTCTTTACATAAGTTAGCAATATTAAGAAGACAAAATTGGAATTCTTAAAACTTGTCTTCATCACTCATACGTAAGCTTTCGAATTGTGATGTCAACAATTGAAGCCTAGACTTTCTCACTTCCAATGTACCTTTGTTTGTGACTTGAAGTGTATCCCAAGCCTCTTTAGCGTATTCAAGATTTTATATGTAGGAGAATTTGTGTCCATCCACTCCTCCGAAGATGATGTTCAAAGCATGATGATGCCATTTAGCAACCTCAAAATCATTAGTCGTCCATTCTCCTAGGTTTGGAGATTTTGGTTCCATCTTCTGGAACCTTACTAGGAGGTGTATAGCCTTCTTCAGGAATCATCCACACCCTCTCATCAATTGAGCAGATGTAGGCCTTCATCCTCAACTTCCAAAACCATAGTTATTGCCATAAAGCAACGGTGGCCTAGTATTTGAAGCCATTTCCGCCATAACATTATCTTGTAGTCCCATGGCTCCAATGTCCTACAAATTTTCCATGAGTGTTTCTCGAGATTCTCATTAATTGCAATCTACTGACCCGATCTGAGACCAAAAGAAAATACAAACACGGTTAATTTCCTTTAAGCTAACCTAGAGGGGGGGTGAATAGGTTAGTACATCTTTTTCATTCCCTTGAAACACAATTATGTTTTTCCCTTTAGATAGCTTGTATCATAATTTTATTAATCAAAAACTAGTAATATTAATTCAATAAAGATTTGCTTGGTCAAACAAAGTCAATGTTGTAACAACCTGCATGTGATACAAACTCAATTTTTACATAGGCTATAATACATAGCAATTATCATAAACAAAGTTTGATATAAAATGGATATCAAATACAATTATATTGAACAAGATATATATCAATATCAAGCAAGATATATATCAACACATATACAATTATGAAGAGATAGGGATAGAGAGAATCAAAACATAATTTTTACGTGGTATAATCTCCATTGTGGAAACATCCACGGGTTGATTCCACAACCACCGGAAAACACCTTTCACTAGTAAGATAAAAGTTATAATCTCTCAAGTGACCACTTCACTTGGAAATCTACCCTTCAACCCTACACAGTGAAAGAGATGCCACCTTACACAAATCAAAGAATCACTCTCCAAAATGTGACTTCCAATGCTTAAGTCAAAGAATCACTTAAAGACATGAGACTTCCAATACCTAGCTATCCAAGACCTCAGGTCTCTAGCCACGAATTCTGATACACAAATCAAAGAATAACTTTATGAAATGTGACTTCCAATGCACAATACAAAGAATCACTCTAAGGAATGTGACTTCCGATGCGCAACTTGAAGAATAACTCACCAAATACGACTTCCAATGCTCAATCCAAAGAATCACTCTAAGGAATGAGACTTCTAACATTTTCACAAAGCCACCTATGTGACCATGAATACAAAATGCAAACAAGTATGCAACATAGAATATGACGATCAACACTACCTATGGGAACTAGACATATGCATGAAAGTTCACAAACCTAATATATCAAGCTACAAAGCATGAATAAAAATTCTAGAAAATGTGAAAGCACTAAAACACATTTAACTTCTTGTTTTATTCATGTCACTAAACCTTGAGTTAGTCATATACATTTAAGCACATAAACGAGAATTAGTTTTGTTAGGTTTTAGATTTGTGTTGGCTTGATTCCATAATAAAACGCTCTTTGTTTGTATTGCTTAGTTGCTTAGGTGGTTCATGATTAGATCGGTCTTCAATAATGGAAAGCGACTTCGTAGGCGTAGGATATATGCTTACTTGGATGCTAAAGTATCAATATTCTTCCTTCTCTTGCAAGGCGTAGGCGTACACACACACAATTCATTCATATGTGTCCCTGCTTAGTTGTGCATTATTATATGCGTGCACACACACACACAATTCATACATTTGTGTCTTTGCATCATAGCAGGTATAACAGTTTCACACACTTGAAGTTCAATGCTCATTCATTGGTATGAAAGTAACATGTTTTGGAAAATGCATGATTGGAGACTATCTCTATATAGTTTGCATTCTTGTGTGAAATGTGTTTGTTTGTTTATATGTTTGTATAACATGGATCTTGAACTTGATTTTTGTCTTATATTATTCATGATTGAGTTCCGTTCATTTCTGTTACTCATACTATTGATTTCGAGTTCTAAGTTAAAAGATACTACACTTTCAACTCATGTTGCATACATTGTCTTCGTCTTCGTTTATTAAGTCGAATTCTTATTTTTTGGGTTGAGTATCTTATATTTCCATGTCCTTTAGCAAATTATGGTTTGAAATCTTCAAATGGATTTAAATTCAGAGTTCGGAGGCCAAATAACGGTCGAAGAATGTGAGAGGAGCGCAAGGGATGAGGTGCGATGGCTCAAGCCATCACTTGGCACCTTCCCGAGATGGAGCGTGGCCATCTCGGCCCCAAAGCCTTGCTGCCCCGAGATGCCAATGCACCATCTCTGGGGGGAACTAAGGCATGAGGGAAATTTGGTCTTTTGTTTTGTTTCTCTTTAAAACCTCTCCTTCCCTCTTATTCATTACAAGTTGAGAAAAATGAATTTGAAGAACAAGTGCAGAATTTTTCTCTCAACATTTTGATTTTTGTTTTTGTGATAACTTCTTCATTTCAACTCCGAATCACTTGTTTTAAAAACCAATTTAAAGTGTATTGAAGAGATCTACAAACCCAAAGCATTTCCAGAACCAAATTATTTCTATATTTTTCGTTGTGATCAGATCTTCAGTTCGTGATTTTCATCCTTGTTGGTAAAATCATCTTCTTCTTAGTTTTCTTCTTAGATCTTCTTATTGATTGATGTCTTCTGATTAAGAAGCATGACTAAGATGATTTTGATATCATTTTGTGGTTTTTTGATTTTATTTTCAAGATTAGCTAGATTTGTGATAAGTTGATTGATTTGTGCTAAGCTTGATAAACATGAAATTGTTTCTAGAAATCTTTTGTTCTTATGCTTGATTGACTTTTTCTAGATTGAATTTCATTTTCTAAGAACTAGGTCTACATCAATTGGTATATTCATTTCATTGATTTGGTTCTTAGTTGATAACATGCTTAGGTTGCCTAGATACATTTGTGATTGTTCCTTGAAAGCATAATCTAGCTATCTAGTTGCATGTCCATAGAATTTGTTGATCATTATTTTCTATGTTGAGTGCTTGTTTGCGTTTTGCATTCATGATCACTTAAAAGCCTTTTGAAGAGGTAGGAAGTCTCATATCTTAAAAGGAAGACCCTTAAACCTAGATTAATTAATGTATATTAAAAGTATCGTACCTTTTTATCATGACGACTGAACAAGCATCGAATTTAAACCACAAGATCTTCCAATCGAATCACGAACGTGAATCACCTAGGAGTGTGAGCTCCCTTTTCTTTAAACTGTATACCTGAGGATGGAAATAAACAAAATATCTTTCTTTGTTAGTCATGATAGTTTTCCAAGAAGAAAATCAAAAAACGTTAGGTCACTTGTGAATTATCAATCAATTTGATTGAAACTTGCGTGAACCTAGATTCGATGTTATACTAAAAACCTTTTAGTGTAAAGGCTACTAGTACACTATCGAATACAAAAAAAAAATTCTTCCTTTTCCTCTTTACCTAATTTTTACACACCAATCTATAGAGTTGGAAGAATTTATCTACAGCAAGACTCGAATTCTCTACACTCAAAATTCTCTCTTGACCGAAATTTTGCTCCCTTAGATTAGGGTTTGGCCAAAATTTCTCTCCAAGAAAAGGTAGTGCCCGAAATTTTTCTCTCTAAAAATTAGGTTAGCCGAATTCTACACTATCATACATGTTGGGAGTATGCTCTATAGCAAGAGTGTAATAATGTATTTGACAATCTTTTCATATTAATAAAGTGATTTCTAGTTTAACGAATCTTATAGCATTTATAGTTTAATTATTATAATTGTCAAAAGTAAATACTCATAAGGTCAAAAGTCTCTGAGAAAAGAAGAATTGTTCATACATCTGGATATGTATGAAGTAGACAAAATTCTTTAGTTAGTCTTGAATAATACTCACAACTTAAGATAAAGGTTGGATGCCTTTATCTTGTCAAAGTTGCAGATTCTCTTGCAAGCATTTGAGTGGGATCAAATGTGTTATGATGAGTCTAAAATAATAGAAGTGTGGTGTTTTTGGGCAATGAAATCTAGTGCACTGGGTGCATTGAATTGGATCAAAGTGAATTACTTTATCTAGAACCGTTCATGGATAAAAGTTTTCACTTGAAGACAATTAGAGAGTCTATTAATCATGATATAAATGATGGACTTTTGGTTGCAAGTGTTATCATTTGAGCTATCAATGAGTACGATTATATAGCATAGTCTATCCTTGATATTTTGGTGGTATTCATTTGTTAATCGATAGAGGACTTCATTTATAGATATGGATATCGTGGCTCCATTTATTAATTGAGAGTAGAATATCATCGTATGGATGTTTTATGGTATTGGATATTATATCTTAACGTTAAGTTTTTAATAGTATCTATTGAAATATGGATTCTGGACAAGTCAAAATATCCAAGTTCAAAATGTAGTCATATGAGTAAATATGGTAACTTGGAGAGCTATAGGCGGTCTACGAGCTCTTGGCAATTACTGTTATTCTTCATGAGGATACAATTTCTCCATTGAGATTTTCTAGGGTAAGAATGAGCAATATTAACTTATTCTATCTTTAGTTAAGAGTTCAATTTTAGTTCTTTAGTGGAATGAACTTAGATAGCCCGTCAAGATCCGCAAAACACATAAAATTGCACGGATAACTTGATATATTCTACCGGACCAGTTTATGAGTCCATCTAGAATTGTATTAAGGCATGTGAACTTGTTTTTTTTTTAGTAAGAATGGGTCTAGTTCACATGTGGACTTTTTATTTAAGTCCAATGGATTTAATAAAATAGTAAAAATAATATTTGGCCATATATATTGGACTGGGCGGCTAAGGCTATATATAATAGCTTATTATATTGTTTTTTATTTTATTATTAAATCAAAAGAAAATTATTTAAAAGTCAAAATCTTTTTCCTAGTAGGAGAAGGTCTCCTAGAGTAATACTATTGTTGGTAATATGATAAGTATCAAATACTACATTTGATAAGTAGATAAATAAAAGGAATTTAATTATCTAGTCAAATTAGGAAGTATTTGATTTCTATTAGGACTCTAATTGACAATTGGTCAAATTAGGAAGTTTTTGATTTAGTCATAATTTAATTTACATTTAGTAAATTGTTTTTGAATAAATATACTATTTGAGTTGGATTAGGAGTCTTGATGTGTAAAAGAAATCTTATTTTTAATAGGATTGAATCCAAATTTTGATAGGAGCCTTGGTGAAGTAGAAATCCTCTTTCTAGGAGGATTTTCGGTCACCTAACCTAATTTAGATAGGAGTCTTGGTGAAGTAGATATGCTCTTATATAGAATTTCGATCATAACCTAATTTTTTGTGTGAAAAGTTGTTTTTTATTTGTTTTTTTATAGTTATAAAAAAAGAACTTCATCCAACTCATAGATGTTGTGTATTGAATTCGACCAAGGAGAAGAGAAAAGAGGAACGTTTTATTTTCGATAGTGCACTAGTAGCCTTTACATAAAAATGTTTTGTGTAGAACATTGAATCAAGGTTCAAGCAAGTTTCGATCAAATAGATAGATAATTCACAATTGACCGGACGTTCTTGGGTTTTCTCTTGGAAGATTATTGTGACTAACAAAGAAGAAGATTTTGTTTGATCCCATCCGTATGTATACAATTAAAAGAAAGGGAGCCCACACTCCTAGGTGATTCACGTTTGTGATTGGATTAAAATATCTATAGATTCAATTCGACGCTAGTTCAATCGTCACAAAAAAAGGTACTATACTTTTAATATACGTCAATTAATCTATAGTAAAGGTTCTTTCTATTAAAGGGGAAATTTTTTAAAATATACCAACCTCTAATTTTACGTTTCCACCGCGTTTTTGAACCGATTTTTCCTTACAAATTGGTATCAGAGCCTGGTTGTACCTTTGATTAATTGATGTATATATACATGAATATATTTCTTTTTCTTGTAAAGATATATGTTTTAGAAAGAGATGACACTCTAGGTATTCGCATATATATATTTACATTGGAATGTATGGATATATATATATATATATATATATATATATATATAAATATATAATTTATATGTGAATTTTTATTGCTCAATTTTGGTCCTAGAATTTAAATGCATTTTTGTTTTTGGATTGTAACAAGAAGGGTGGCCTATCATCACCATAATTTCCTTCTTGGTAGTTGCTAGATTTTTTTTATTTTGATGTTGTAATAAAAAATATAAAAAAATAAAAAAAATACAATATTTTATTATTTAAAATTCTTCAATAATACATTTATGTATCGAAGACTCGAAAGTTTGAAGAATTGGAAGCAACCAGAATAAGTTTGGGACTATGCGACACATAGCAACAAACGTGTGTGCGAATGAGCACGTGTCCACGATTGTTGTTGCATGGGCTGCGTATAGCAACCCTATGGAAGCCATGGGCTACGCATGGGAGCCCTTTATAGGGTTGTGGGGTGCACACGCCCATGAGAGACAACCAAGGTGTGCGCAAACGATGGACACATGAAGACTTGTTCATCAAGAAGGAGTTTTTGTATTACAAGACATATATAATTTACATGTTTTTCTAGGATGGACCAAAATTGTAGCTATTTATATTTATATAAATATTGCAATGTTTGTCATTGTTTGATAACAAGTCATATAGAATAGGAATGCCACTCATATATCTCTTTTGGTATGAACATGCATTGAATGGTTTAGGTATCTAATTGGCATCTAGATAACTTAGTAAATAATTCTATGGAATTCGATCACACACCTTAAACAATTGAGTGGGAGAAGGTGTTTCGGAACACCTACGGCCTCCAAGTTTAGTTGAGCTTTATGTTTTGTGTAATAACTCCCTCAGGGATAATCATGTATGGAATTTAGCAAGATACTTTCTTACAAGGATAGACTAGACAATTGGCCCAAATGATATCTACTCCCAAAGGAGGGATATTCACGGGGAATATATTGAAGGTTGATAACTTGGTAACACACTCAATGTGATTTTATTAATATCCTCCCAAGGGTTCTTGTTAATATCGTAAGGCTAAAATTGAAAACGTTGGTTGTTATGTTAAAAACTAGGTGGGACCTAGTCCAATTAGTAAATGGTGCGAACTCCCAAAGAAGGCATGACATTGATGGGTGTTGGATCACCATTGAATTTTACGATTGAATTATTTTATTTAATTCAAGATAAATATTCAAAAGTGTTGTATCATGATTATTTACTTATATAATTTTGTTTTTAAAAATAAATCATGACCTCATCTCTAATCAACATCCTAAAAGATAATACTTTAACTTATGATAATTATGTCATATGGAAAAGGAAAATTGTGTTGTTATTGCAAGCTGAAAAACATAAATTCGTTATGTCTATTCCTTAACCACCAAACTAATGAATCTACTTAGGAGCAAATAGATTAGTATTAGTAGTGGAAGTTTTCAGATGAGATGGCGAAATATACATTACATTATGGTCACCATCTCTAACGTGTTACAATAGCAACATGAAGGAACAGAAACTGATGTCGATATAACGATGTCTCTGAAGAGATGTTTGCTATGAAGTTCAAGACGACTAAGAGAGAGGCAGTGACTGATTTCATGAATCTCAGGATAAAACCTGGGCAGGATGTGAAAGATCACTTGATAAAAGTCATAGCTCATCTCAACATTGCTGAACTTAATGGTAAGACGAAAATTGACATGATTGTCAACTCACTGTCGGATTCCTTTGATCAGTTCAAGTTGGACTACACCTTGAATAGCAAGGAATACACCTTGCAAGGTCTTATGCAAGATGTTCAAAGAGTGAAAGGCAAGGGTCAAGAGATTCATATGCTTGGTAAGTTGCTACTGTTAAAGACCTGTGAGAAGGTCAAGAAACAATAGAAAAAAAAAAGAAACTTGGGCCTAACTAGAAGGGATTCCGGGAGCGAAAAAATACTGAATGAGACTGAATTCATCTTGCATTTTGGCAATGGAGCATTGGTGTCTACTAGTGTAGTGGGAGATATTAGAATCAATTTAGAATCAATTTAGAATCTTATAGGCATTTAGATTTAACAGACGTTTATTATGTACCTTAATTCAAGAGGAATTTAATTTCAGTTTCTTGTTTAAATAAATTTGGATATTCGGTTCCTTTTAATTTTATTATTAGTAAAAATAACAAATTTATTTGCCAAGGTATATTGGAAAATGGTTTAAATCTATTTGCATAGCAATATTTCTCACTTGTTAGACACGGAATCAACGGAAGGTAATCATAAAATAGTAAAATTATCGAAAGATGAAACCTACCTATGCCATTTGCGTCTAGGTCAGATTAACCTTGATAGGATTAAAAGATTGGTTAGTGACTTAAAGGTTGATGATCTACCAACTTGTGAATCTTGTTTGGAAGGTAAAATGACCAAAAGTTCGTTCACGACCAAAGGCATAAGAGCCACTGAATGTTTCGGATTAGTACACACTAATGTATGTGGTCTTATAAGCATTAAAGCTAGAGGTGGATATGAGTACTTCATCACTTTCATGGATGATTACTAAAGATTTGGCTATGTGTATCTCATGAGATATAAATCGGATGCTTTTGACATGTTCAAAGCATTAAAAGCTGAAGTAGAAAATCAGCTAGCGAAGCATATAAAATCTTAAGGCCTGATTGTGGTGGAGAATATCTATCTGGTGAGTTTCAGCAACCTCTTATTGATAATGGGATAATTTTTTAGTTTTCTGCACCAGGTACACCTCAACAAAAATGGGGTGGCATTTTAGAATGGTTAAGTCTATGTTGAGTTATTCAACGCTTCATAATTCTCTTATGTACCATCTAAGTCAGTTCCTAAAACACCGCATGAGTTGTGGGCCGGGCGAAAGCCTAATTCTCAAAATTGAAAGATATTTGGATGTTCTACGCACGTGTTAAAAGGAAAGACAGATAAATGGAGTATCGTTCAGAATCATGCATATTTGTAGGGTATCCAAAAGGAAACAAATGATATTATTTCTATAGTCCTTTAGATCTTAAAGTATTTGTTTTGGTAAATGCAAAATTTCAGTAAGCGGACTATATGAATAATTTTATGCCTAGAAGTTCCACACGAGGTTTCACAACCTACACTAATTGTAAGTTCTGTACCATTATAGGAACAACAACCTACCATACCTTATCGTAGTAAGAGGGTTAGTAGAAAACCCGAGAGATACATCGGTGAAGGAGAGTTTATAGAGAATCTCCCAGACGATGATGATCCCTATACGTACAATGAAGCAATGGAAGATGTTGATTGTCGCCATTGGCAAAAGGCAATGTTATTCAAAATTGAATCTATGTTCAAAAACAAAGTCTGGTCTCTTGTAGACTTGCCTTAAGGGATAAAAACCCAACAGGTACAAGTGGGTATAAAAGAAAAAAAAAGGAATGGTTGGAAAGGTGGAAACCTTTAAAGCTAGATTGGTAGCTATGGGTTACACACAGAAGGAAGATATCGATTATGAAGAAACCTTCTCTCCTGTGGCCATGCTTAAATCCATTAGGATACTCTTATCCATTATGGCATTTCTAAACCTAGAGATTTGGCAAATGGACGTCAAAACAGCTTTCCTTTATGGAAGTGTTGATGAAAGCATCTATATGATGCAACCGGAACGATTCATTGAAAAAGGCCAAGAGGAATGGGTATGAATGTTGTAACGATCCATATATTGATTGAAGCAAACATCCAGATCCTAGAACTTAAGGTTCGATACCGGTGAAAAGTTTTGGATTTATTCAAAACCTTAACGAACCCTATGTATACAAAAGGATTGAAGGTGACAAGTTGGTTTTTCCTAGTTCTATACTTTGATGATATACTACTCATCGAAAATGATGTAGGTGTATTAACATCAGTAAAAGAATGGTTAGCAAAACAATTTGATATGAAGGACTTAGGAGAAGCAAGTTATATTCCTGGTATCCAAGTCATAAGGGATAGAAAGAATTGAAAGATTGCCTTATCCCAAACTTCATACATAGATAAAATCTTGTCTAGATTTTCCATGCAAGATTCCAAGAAAGGTATGTTACCTTTTAGATATGGAATCAAACTTTCTAAGGAACGAGTTCCTAAGAATGAGCATGAGTAGCAATTCATGAGTAGGGTTCCATATGCCTTGACAATTGAGAGTCTCATTTATGCAATGAACTGTACTAGACCAGATATTTGTTTTGTTGTTGGCATTGTTAGCAGGTTTCAATCTAAACCTGGTCCTGATCACTGGACGGCAGTCAAGTATATTTTTAAGTATCTTAGGAGAATGAGATATTATATGTCTGTATACACCAGAGGGGATTTAATTCCTGTTGGATATACAGATTATTATTTCCAATCAGATTCTGACTCTAGAAGATCAACATCAGGATCTGTGATTACACTTGGAGGAGGGGTAGTCATATGGACAAGCACTCATACATTGATGATTCCACCATGGAAACTGAGTATGTTACCGCATGTGAGGCTGCTAAAGAGGTTGATTGGCTCCACCAATTCTTGATTGACTTGGAAGTGCTGCCTGTTGCGAATAAGCATATCACTATCTATTGTGACAATAGTAGAGCATGTTGGGATTATGCTCGATAGCAAGAGTATAATAATTTATTTGAAAATCTTTTCATATTAATAAAGTGATTTCTAGTTTAACAAATCTTATAGCATTTATAGTTTAATTATTATAATTTTCAGAAGTAAATAATCATAACGCAAAAGACTATGAGAAAAGAAGAATTGTTCATGCATCTTGATATGTATGAGGTAGACACAATTCTTTAGTTAGTCTAGAATTATATTCATAACTTAAGATAAAGGTTGGGTGCCTTTATCTTGCCAAAGTTGTAGATTCTTCTGCAAGCATTTGAGTGGGATCAATTGTGTTTTGACTAGTCTAAAATCATCAAAGTGTGGTGTCTTTGGGAAAAAGAATCTAGTGCACTGGGTGTATTGAGTTGGATCACTATGAAATACTTTATATAGAACCGTCATTGGATAAAAGTTTTCATTTGAAGACCATCGGAGAGTCTATCTCAATCCTGAGATAAATGATGGACTTTTGGTTGAAAGTCTTATCATTTGAGCTATCAATGAGTACGATTTTATAGCATAGTTTATCCTCGATAGTTTGGTGGTATTCATTTTTTAATCGATAAAAGACTTCATTTATAGATATGGATATCGTGGCTCCATTTATGAAATGAGAGTAGAATATCATAATATGGATGTTTTGAGGCATTGGATATTAAATCTTAACGTTAAGTTTTCAATAGTGTCTATTGAAACATGGTTCTGGACAAGTCAAAATATCCAAGTTCAAAATGTAGTCATATGAGTAAATATGGTAACTTGGAGAGCTATAGGTGGTCTATGAGCTCTTAGCGATTACTGGTATTCTTCATGAGGATAAAATTTCTCCATTAAGATTGTCTAGGGTATGAATGAGAAATATTAACTTATTCTATCTTTATTTAAGAGTTCAATTTTAGTTCTTTAGAGGAATGAACTAAAATTAATAGATCGGACTTAAGTGAATCATTTGTTGATTGTGAATGGGTTATGTCTATTAGAGCTTAAATTTAGATAGCTCGCCAAGATCCCTAATCCGTACAAACTTGAATGGATCACTTGACATATTCTACAAGACCAATTTAGAGGTCCATCTAGAATTGTATTTAGGCATGTGGACTTGTTTCCTTTGTAAGAATGGGTCTAGTTCACATGTGGACTTTTTGTTAAGGTCAATGGATTTGATAAAATAAGAAAAATAATATATTGGCCCATATATATGTGTTGGGTGGCAAGGCTATATAAAATAGCTTAATATACTATTTTTTATTTAATTATTTAATTAAATGGAAATTAATTAATATGTTGATTAAGTAATTATTTAATTAAAAGTCAAAATCTTTTTCTTAGTAGGAGTTGGTCTCCTAGTATTATACTATTGTTGGTAGTATAATTAATGAAAATACAAACACGGTTAAATGCCAAGGCTAACCTAGAAGGGGGGGGGGGGGGGGGGGGGAATAGGTTAGACACCTTTTTCGACTCCCTTAGAAACAAACAAAAGTTTTGTCCCTCTAGATTGCTTGTATCACAATATATATATATATATATATATCAATTAAAGACACTTAATCATTATATAAAATAAGTAAAGTGTGATACAAACAAGTAATTGTAACACATACACAATCTATATTATAGAAAAGAAGTCAACTTACATAAAGAGTTCTATCCATAGTATTCAAATAACAAATACAAACATAAGAGAGATAGGGATAGAGAAAAGTTGACATAAGATATAACATGGTAAACCTCCAAAGAGGAAACATCCACGGGTTAGCAACCACCGGCAAACAAAATCCACTAGTAGATAAGACAAGTACAATCTCTCAAGTGACCCCTTCACCTGGAAACTACCCTCCTATCCTACTCATGAAGATGTCGCCCTCTTGCTCAACAATCTGAGGCCTTACACCTCTTGTCAAGACTTCCTCGCTCACCTTTCCGGATCCTCACGACCTTAGGAAAGACTTCTTGCTCAACTATCCGAGTCCTCCCAACTCTAGTCAAGACTTCCTCGCTCACCCTTCCGGATCCTCACAACCCTAGGTAAGACTTCTTGCTCAACTATCCGAGTCCTCCCAACTCTAGTCAAGACTTCCTTGCTTGACAATCCAAGGTCTCCCACCTCTTGCCAAGACTTTCTTGCTCAACAACATATGTCTCACACCTATTGTAAAGACTTCCTTCTCACAAGGCATCTAGGTGATCATGAATGTAAAACACAAATAAGCACGCAACATAGAATGTTATGATCAACACATCCTATAGAAAATACTAGACATGAACATGAATGCACAAAACTAATGTAGTCTAGTAAATCATGCATGTTTAATCTATCTAGATCATGTAAGATATGTTCAACATTAATTACAATCTAGATACATGCATAGATCTAAAACTTGAATCACAAGATATGCTAAATTAACACATAATCAAGTTTAAATCTCATAAACCAAAAACATGCTAAAATCATATGACAAAGTCATTTAGATTAAAGCTAAAGTTCTAGAGCATATTCCTATACATAGATTCAACAAAACACATGAATAGCTCAAAAGATCACAAGCACATGTATCATTGTGATATTTCAGCCAGAGAGTGCCTAATACATGTGAGGAACTATTTTTCACAAAATCAATCAATCAAAGATCATCAAATAGTCCTAGAATCAAAGATAGCATAATACAATCCCAAACATGTGAAAACATAGGCAAAATCAAAACCTAACTCAACATGTGAGATTTCAATTGAAACTCAATCTAGCTTTAAATGAGTTCAAAACTATCACAAGACACATATATATGTTGAAGAAGAAAACACAAGGCAATTGACCAAGTTTTAAAATAAAACTTTGAGAGAAAATCAATACCTTAGTTGATTTTGGTGTAGTCCCGTTGTTGTGAGTTTAGACTCCAAAAAAAGCAATAAAAATAACTTAAACCTTCAAAGAAAAGATGGAGGATGAATAGAAAAACACTCCCAACTTTGAATCACTCAAATCGGAGTTCAAATGAAGAAGTTATAGTGTTTGGAATGTGAGAAAATTATGCACTCAAGTTTTAAATTTCTTCTTAGAATGAAATGTGAGAGGGAAGAGAAATATAAAAGAGAGGGAAAGAATAGAAGAAAAAGGACCAAAATGACCTCCCTTGATAATTCTTCCCCGAGATGGCACATGGGCATCTCAGGGCAGCAAGGAGTTGCGGCCGAGATGGCCATGCGCCATCTCGGGCTTGATCCACTTGATGGCCTTTGGCCATGGTGCAACTCCCTTGCACTCCTCTCATGTTCTTGGACCGTTCTCCGGCCTCCGAACTCAGAATATTAATCCATTTGTGGATTAAAAACTGTAACTCTCTCATGGACATGGAAATATAAGATACTAATAATTCAATTCGATATACCAAGATGAAGACAATGTATGCAACATGAGTTGAAAGTGTAGTATCTTTTGACTTAGAACTTGAAATCAAAAGTATGAGTAACCGAAATGACCGGAACTCAATCAAGAATGATTTAAGACTAAAATCAAGTTCAATATCCATTTTATACAAACATATGCACATACAAATACAATTCACACTAGAATGCAAACTACATAGAGATAGTCTCCAATCATGCATTTTCCAAAACATGTTATTTCCATACCAATGCATGAGCATTCATCTTCATGTATGTGAATGTGTTATACATGGTGCACAATGATGCAGGGACACATATGAATGAATTGTATGTGTGTGCCTATAATGGTGCACAACGATGCAGGGACACAAATGTATGAATTGTGTGTGTGTGTGTGTGCCTAAGCCTTGTAAGAGAAAGATATAGTCTTAGTATACCTTTGTAGAACCAGATTGCATCTTTTCTCTTTGAAGACTTTGAACTTGATTTGAAAAGTTGTTCCTTCTTCTTTGAAACTTGAATCATCATGAATCTAAACAATTAAATCATTACAAGTAAACATCATTTTGATATGGAATTAATGCCAACACAATCTAAAACCTAACAATTAATATTAAGGACTATATTTGATAAGTACATAAATAAAAGGAATTATTTATCTTGTAAGATTAAGAAATCTTTAATATGGTTACAAATACACTATTGAGTTGGATTAGGAGTTTTGGTGTAGAGTAGAATTCTTCTTTGAATATGATTCTTAACCACCAAGTAAATCCACCTAAGGAAATGATTCTTAACAACCAAGTAAATCCTTATTAGGAAATGATTTGAAATCCTAATATATTTCCAAAAGAAAATTCGGCCCGCCCTATATATATATAAGTAAAATTTCTGCCAGCTATAAGAATTGAACTTGGAGAGAAATTTCAGCTAGCCCTAGTATTTTTGAGAGAATATTTCGGCTACCATAGAATTTTGGGGGAGAAAAATCTATTTTTGCTCTTGACAAAATTTGATCAACTCTAAGAAGTAGTGTGAGATTTTACGTAGAGGAAAAGGAAGAAAGAACATTTAGTTTTTGATAGTACACTAGTAGCCATTACATTAAAAGGTTTTGTGTACAACATTGAATTAAGGTTCACGCGATTTTCAATCAAATTGATTGATAATTCACAAATGACCTAACGTTCTTTGTTTTCTTCTTGGAGGATTATTGTAACTATTAAAGAGAAATATTTTGTTTGTTTCCATCATCGGGTATACAATTAAAAGAGAGGGAGCCCACACTCCTAAGTGATTCAAGTTCGTGATTGGATTGGAAGATCTTGCAGATTAAATTAGATGCTAGTTCAATCGTCACGAGAAAAAGGTACAACTCTTTTTATATACATCAATTAATCTAGGGTTAAGGTTCTTGTTATTATAAAGGGAAAAAATTTAAAATATACTAAACCCTATTTTCACGCTTCCATTGTGCAATTTTCCCTACAATTGGTATCAGAGGCAATTTGTACCCTTGATTAATTGATGTATGTGTTCTTGAATCTTTTTTTCTTTATTGTATATATGCATGTTTTAGAAAGAGATGGCACTCTAGGTATTCGCATATATATATATTTACATTAGAATGTATGGATATATATATATATATATATATGTTATATGGATTGTTATTGCTTAATTTTGGTCCTAGAATTTCAATGTATTTTTGTTTTGGGATTGTAACAAGAAGGGTGGTCTATCATCGCCATAATTTCCTTCTTGGTAGTTGCTAGGTTTTTTTTTTGTTGTATAATAAAAAAAAACTACAGTAATGTTTTTATTTAAAATTCCTCTTAATACATTCAAGTATCGAAGACTTGAAGGATTGAAGAATTGGGAGCAACTGGAACAAGTTTGGGACCATGCAAGCAATAGCAACAAACGTGCGTGCGAAGAGCATACGGCTACGTGTTTATTGTGGCATGGGCTGCGCATGACAGCCCTATGAAATCCGTGGGTTGCACATGGCAGCCCTTTATGGTGTTGTGGCGTGCACACGCCCATAGAAGGAAGCCAATGGTACGCATGCCCATGGGAGGCAGCCGAGGGAGTCCAAACGACGAAGGTCGCATGAAGACTTGTTCACCAAAAAATGAGTTTTTGTATTCCAAGACATATGTAATTTAATTTCTTTTCTGGGATGGACCAAAATTGTGGCTATTTATATTTTTGTAAATATTGCAATGTTTGTCAGTGTTTGATAACATGTCATATAGAATAGGAGTGCCACTCATATATCTCTATTGGAATGAACATGCATTGAATGATTTAGGTATCTAATTGGAATCTAGATAACTTGGTAAATCATTCTATGGAATTCGATCACACGCCTTAAACAATTGATTGGGAGAAGGTGTTTAGAAACACCTATGGCCTCCAAGTTTAGTTGAGCTTTATGTTTTGTGTAATAACCTCCCAATACGTATTCATGAATGGAATTTAACAAGATACTTCCTTACAAGAATAGACTAGACAATTAGCCCAAACGATGTCTACTCCCAAAGGAGGGATATTCGTGATGGATTATATTGAAGGTCGATAACTTGGTAACACACTCAATATAATTTTTTTAATATCCTCCCAAGAGTTCTTGTTAATAAAATTGCAAGGCTAAAATTGAAATTGTTGATTGTTATGTTAACAATTAGGTGGGACCTCATCCAACTAGTAACTGGTGCGAACTCTCAAAGGAGGCATGAAATTTATGGGTGTTGGATCACCGTTGAGTTTTATGATTGAATTATTTTATTTATAATTCAAGATAAATAATCAAAACTGATATATCATGATTATTTACTTGTATAATTTTTTTTTAAAAAGAAATCATGACCCCATCCCTAATCAACATCCTAAAAGATAATACTTTAACTTATCGTAATTATGTCACACGGAAAAGGAATATTGGGTCATTGTTGCAAGCTGAAAAGTATAAGTTTATTCTATATACTCCTAAACCACCTACTTCTACTAATGAATCTACTCAGGAGCAAAAAGATGAGTATTAACAGTGAGAATCTTCACATGAGATGGCTAAATGTTACATTATGGCCACTGTCTTCACATGAAGGAAAGGAGACTGCTGCCGATATAATGATGTCTCTAGAGAAGATGTTTGCTATAAAGTCTAGGATGACTGAGAGAGAGGCAGTGACTGCATTAATAAATCTTAGGATGAAACCTGGACAGGCTGTGAAAGATCACATGATGAAAGTCATAGCACATCTCAACATTGCTAAACTGAATGGTGCTGAGATAGATGGTGAGACCAAAATTGACATGTTTGCCAACTCACTGTCGGATTCCTTTGATCAATTCAAGTTAGACTACACCTTGAATAATAAGGAATACACCTTACAGGGCCTGATGCAAGATGTTCAAAGCACAGAAAAAATCCTTATGAAAGGCAAGGGTCCATAGATTCATACCGTAAGTAAAGTTGCTACTATTAAGACCCGTAAGAAGGTCAATAAACAACATAAAAAAAAGCAACTAGGACCAACTAAGAAGGAGACAAAGAAAGTAACCAAGATCAAAAAGAAGTGTTTCCTTAGTGGTAAAAATGGACATTGGAAAAGAAATTGTCCAAAGACTCAAGACAAAAAGGAAGAAGGTAATATTAATTATCTTGAAACATGTTTTTTGGCGGATTATATGGATTCTTGGATCATAGACTCCGGAGTCACTAATCATGTTTGTTTCTCCTTACAAGGGTTCAAGGAAAGAATAAGGTTTAATGAAAACGAATTCAACTTGCGTTTAGGCAATGGAGCATTGGTGTCTGCTAGTTTAGTGGGAGACATTCGAATTAGTTTAGATTCTTATAGGCCTTTAGGTTTAATAGACGATTATTATGTACCTCAATTCAAGGGGAATTTAATTTCAGTTTCTTGTTTAAATGAATTTGGTTATTCGGTTACTTTTAATAAAGCCTTTATCATTAGTAAGAATGAAAAAATTATTTGTAAAGGTAAATTGGAAAACGGTTTATTCTATTTGCATGGAAATCTGTCTCACTTGTTAGACACGGAATCAACGAAACCTAATCATAAAAGAGTAAAATTATCAAAGGATGAAACCTACCTATGGCATTTGCACCTAGGTCATATTTACCCTTAATAGAATTACAAGATTGGTAAGTGACGGACCTCTAAGTGACTTAAAGGTTGATGATCTACCAACTTGTGATTCTTTTTTGGAAAGTAAAATGACCAAAAGGTCGTTTACGACCAAAGGCACAAGAGCCATCATATGTTTAGGACTGATACACGCTAATGTGTGTGGACCTATGAGCATTCAAGCTAGAGATGGATATGAGTACTTATCACTATCATAGATGATCACTCAAGATTTGGTCATGTGTATCTTATGATACATAAGTCTGATGCTTTTGACATGCTCAAAGCATTTAAAGCTGAAGTAGAAAATCAGCTAGAGAAACGCATCAAAATCTTGAGGTCTGATCGTGGTGGAGAATATCTATCTGGTGAGTTTCAGCAACATCTTATTAATAATGGGATACTTTTTCCAGTTTTCTGCACCATATACACCTCAACAAAATGGGGTGGTAGAAAGGAGAAATATAACTCTTTTGGACATGGTTAGGTCTATGTTGAGTTATTCAATGCTTCCTAATTCTTTTTGGGGATTTGATGTACAAAGTGCTATGTACATTCTAAACGATGTACCATTTAAGTCGGTTTCTAAAACACCACATGAATTAAGCCTAGTTTACAACACTTAAGGATATTTAGATGTCCTGCGCACGTGTTAAAAGGAAAGACAGAAAAGATGGAGTCCCATTCAGAAACATGCATTTTTGTAGGCTATCCAAAATGAACAAAAGGATATTATTTCTATAGTCCTTTTGATCTTAAAGTATTTGTTTCGACAAATGATAAATTTCTGGAAGAGGACTATATGAATAATTTTGTGTCTAAAAGCAGAATTATCTAGAAATGAGCTTTCAGGAGATACAATTCCACATGAGGTTTCACTACCAAGCCCACTTGTAAGTTCCATACCAACATAAGATCAACAATCTACCATACCTCATCATAGTGGGAGGGTTAGTAAACAACCCGACAGGTACATCGGTATAGGAGAATCTATAGAGAATCTACCGAACGACGATGATCCTTATATATACAAGGAAGCAATTGAAGATCTTGATTATCATCATTGGCAAATGACAATGCAATCCAAAATTGAATCTATGTTCAAAAACAAAGTCTGGTCTCTTGTAGACTAGCCTAAAGGAATAAAACCCATCGGGTGCAAATGGGTATACAAGAGGAAAAGAGGAATGGATGGAAAGGTGGAAACCTTTAAAGCTATACTGGTAGCTAAAAGTTATACACAGAATGAAGGTATCGATTACGAAGAAACATTCTCTCATGTGGCCATGATTAAATCCATTAGGATACTCTTATCCATTGCGGTATCTCTAGATCTAGAGATTTGGTAATTGGAAGTCAATATAGCTTTCCTTAATGGAAGTCTTGAAGAAAGCGTCTACGTGATGCAACCAGAAGGATTCATTGAACAAGGCAAAGAGGAAAAGGTATACAAGTTGCAAAGATCCATATATGGACTGAAGCAAGCATTCAGATCCTGGAAAATAAGGTTCGATCAAGCCGTGAAGAGTTTTGGATTTATTCAAAACCTTGACGAACCATGTGTATACAAAAGGATTAAAGGTGACAAGTTGGTTTTCCTGGTTCTTTACGTTGATGATATACTACTCATCGGAAATGATGTAGGTGTATTGACATCAGTAAAAGAATGGTTAGCAAAACAATTTGATATGAAGGACTTAGGAGAAGCAAGTTATATTCTTGGTATCCAAGTCATAAGGGATAGAAAGTATAGAACGATTGCATTATCCCAAGCTTCATACATAGAGAAAATCTTGTCTTGGTTTTTCATGCAAGATTCCAGGAAAGGTATATTACCTTTCAGACATGGAATCAAACTTTCTAAGGAACAAGTTCCATATGCATCGGTAGTTAGAAGTCTCGTGTATG
The DNA here is from genome assembly GCA_032871835.1 of Dipteronia dyeriana. NCBI lineage: Eukaryota > Viridiplantae > Streptophyta > Magnoliopsida > Sapindales > Sapindaceae > Dipteronia > Dipteronia dyeriana. The sequence continues at coordinate 42,177,056 of CM065297.1, forward strand.
CAATGCTTTGTACTAGACCAGATATTTTTTTTACTGTGGGCATAGTTAGTAGGTTTCAATCGAAACCTGGTCCTGATCACTGGACGGCTGTCAAGCATATTTTCAAGTATCTTAGGAGAACGAGAGATTATATACTTGTATACTCTTGAGGGGATTTAATTTCCGTTGGGTATACAGATTCTGATTTTCTGTCAGATTTTGACTGCAAGAGATTAACATCAGGATCTGTGTTTACTATTGGAGGATGGACAGTCATATGGAGGAGAATTAAGCAATCTTGTATTACCGATTCCACCATGGAAGCCGAGTATGTCGCCGCATGCGAGGCTGCTAAAGAGGTTGTCTGGCTCCTCCAATTCTTGATTGACTTGGAAGTGGTTCCTAATGCGAATAAGCAGATCACTATCTATTGTGACAATAATGGAGCTGTGGCTAATTCGACAGAACCAAGAAGTCATAAGAGAGGGAAACATATTAAAAGAAAGTATCACCTTCTGGGGGAAATTGTGCATAGTTGTGATGTGATGATTACCAAGAGTTTTGATGGGTATCTAGAGAACAAGGGGATTAGAGATATGACACATTTACTATAGAGCAAGTGGGAGATTGTTGGGATTATGCTCGATAGCAAGAGTATAATAATGTATTTGACAAACTTTTCATATTAATAAAGTGATTTCTAGTTTAACAAATCTTATAGCATTTATAGTTTAATTATTATAATTGTCAAAAGTAAATAATCATAAGGTCAAAAGACTATGAGAAAAGAAGAATTGTTCATACTTCCAGTTATGTATGAGGTAGACACAATTCTTTAGTTAGTCTTGAATAATATTCACAACTTAGGATAATGGTTGGGCACCTTTATCTTGTCAAAGTTGAAGATTATTTTGCTAGCATATAAGTGGGATCAAATATGTTATGATGTGTCTGAAATCATCAAAGTGTGGTGTGTTTGGGCAAATGAATCTAGTGCATTTGGTGCATTGAATTGGATCATAGTGAAATACTTTATCTATAACCATCAATGGATAAAAGTTTTCATTTGAAGGCAATCGGAGAGTCCATCTCAATCCTGAGATAAATTATGGACTTATGGTTGCAAGTGTTATCATTTCTGCGATCAGTGAGTACGATTATATAGCATAGTCTATCGTCGATAGTTTGGTGGTATTCATTTGTTAACCGATTGAGGACTTCATTTATAGATATAGACATCGTGGATCCAATTATTAAATGAGAGTAGAATATCATCATATGGAAGGTTTGTGGTATTGAATATTAATTCTTAGCGTTAAGTTTTCAATAGTGTCTATTGAAACATGGCTTCTAGACAAGTCAAAATATCCAAGTTCAAAATGTGGTCATATGAGTAAATATGGTAACTTGGAGATCTATAGGCGGTCTATGAGCTCTTGGCGATTACTAGAATTCTTCACAAGGATACACTTTCTCCATTAAGATTGTTTAGGGTATGAATAAGAAATATTAACTTATTCTATCTTTATTTAAGAGTTAAATTTTAGTTCTTTAGTGGAATGAACTAAAATTAATGGATCGGACCTAAGTGAATCATTTGTTGATTGTGATTGGGTTATGTCTATTGGACTATAAATTTAGATATCCCGCCAAGATCTCAATCCACACGAACTTGAATGGATCACTTGATATATTCTACCGGACCAATTTAGGGTCCATCTAGAATTGTGTTAAGGCATGTGAACTTGTTTCTTTTTTAAAAATGGGTCTAGTCACTTGTGTACTTTTTGTTAAGATCCAATGGATTTAATAAAATAAGAAAAATAATATATTGGCCCATATATATGTTTTGGGGCGGCAAGGCTATATTAAGAGGCTGAATATATTGTTTTTTATTTTATTATTTAATTAAGTGGAAATTAATTAATTTGTTAATTAATTAATTATTTAGATAAAAATGAAAAAACAAATCCTAATAGGACTTTGTCTCCAAATATTATACTATTTGTTGACGTCGATTTTTGGATTATGCCAAAAAAGCCAACAAGGATTGGATTTCGGCTATTGATTTAAAGAGAAAGAGATGCAGAGAGAGTAACAAAGACAAATTTTATGTGGTAAAACTCCTATGGCCAGAGAAACATCCACGGGTGGTTGAAAGATCAACCAAGCCAAAATCCACTAAGAGAATAAGATGTTTTACAAGCTCTCGTTCTCTCTTTTTCTCTGTATTTACTGTGATTGCTGTATGCTATATTGCCTATATCTTTTTGAGCCAGATTATGGGTCTATTTATATGCTTATAGAACCCTAATCTGCTTTGTACAAGTAATACAAGTTATTTGTATTTAATTGTGATTCGGTTACTTGCTTGAGGTTGATTTGTCTTCTTTCCTGTTTCGGAGTCTCATGAAAATCGAGTGGGATCCTAGTAGTGCAGTTCAATTTGGACTTGTTTCCTTATAAGAATGTAGTCTTCGTAAAGAAATCAAGTTATTTCCTGATTGGGGACTCTTCTAATTTAATACTCTATTTCATTTGGGATTCCTTCCTGATGGATATAGTCACGTATTTAATGACAATCCGTATGAAATAAGCACCAAGTTCTTACTCGGGTAGTATTTATTCCCGAGTAAGAGTAATACCTGATGGTCCTGAGTAGTACCGTTTGAGCCCGAGTGGAAGTGTTATTTAACCAGTCCGAGTGCTGTTAGCTGATCCCGAGTAGGTTTTATTCAGTATATGCTTACTCAGGCTTTTCTTCTCTTTAATGATGCCTGATTGGATATTTCCCGAATGCACATCTTGGCGTCCACCTGGCTATTTTTTCCTTCCTATCAATGACGTGTATGCTTTGTAAAATTTACATACAACAATACCCCCTTAAAATATTTTTGCCGAGAAGATTTTATTTCGGGCAAGAGTATTTTAATCATCTTAATTTTCTCTCAACAAAATACCGTCTTGTCATAATGGTGCTTCTTAATGGTGACTCTGTAATTTCGATTCGCTCCATCACGCGAGATCTTTAATGATAGCGGCGTTTTGAAGTTCTGACGGTTAAGGGCTACTTCCTGTCTTGACACGCATCCCTCTTCTCTTTGTTTTTCAATATCATTTATGAGAAATGATTTTTGCGTTTCCCTAAGCGCCGCCTACGTCATCGAGTTTCGTCATAAAAATTTTCCCTCTTTGAAATCCTAGGGTTTCATGCCGTCTCATCTTTAAATTCTTCGCTAAGAGACATTGTTGTTTTATTCTCAAAAATTCAGCAGAAATCTCTTTAAACTCAGATTTCTTTATCCAGAAGTTCGCGATTCTTCGTTTGAAGATCTTGCGTCAGTCTCAATTCAAGGTTAGTTTTAATGGGGCCATCTTCCCGCCATCGTCTCTTTAAAATCTCTTTTGATGCATTAGAGCGTGGGGATTTCCAGTTAGTATCTTGCATTAAATGATTACTGGGGGATATCCCAATAGATGAGCCTCCATTTTTAGAGGTTGATGTTTCTGGGCTTCACCCTGAAGTCACTTGCAGCCCTGTATCGAGTTCTCCATCTAGTTCTGATTCTGATATTTCTGATCACAGGGTATCTTCTCGAAGGATGGGTAAACATCAGAGCACAAGTAAGGTATACAAGCACGGCTCGAGCAGCATTCAGACTATGTAACAGACTGTTAACGAGGGCGACGTTGATGAAGTATACAGAGCGCCTCATCTTTTGTTTTCTGACACTCGCCCGAGTGGCTTTGATACTGAGTCGAACGTGGTCGGGCCTGCTGAGATAGAAAAATACCGCTCCCGATTCGACTTGCCCGACTCGGTCACTTTGGTTCCTGCGGTGGATAGAACAGTATGGAATCCTCCTGAGGGCATGGTTGCGATTTACGGATCGATGCTTTGTTGCGGCAACACACTTTCCCTTCAGCCTTTTATTGCCTGGTTTTTGGTTGAGGCAGGGATAGCCCCAGCTCAGTTGGCCCCGAATAGTTACAAAGCCTTGATGTGTATGTGGCACATGTTCAGTCGAATGAACCTTTCACCGCCTTCCCCGAATGAAATCAGGCACTTCTTTACGCTGAGGCAGGTTAGCAAAACGGGGACCTATTTTCTTACGTCTACTTCTTCGGATGGTTGGGTCCCTAAAGAAGCACAGGCGAATCGGGGAGTCGATGCTTTTGATGACCCAAAAAAGAAAGGTTTCATATGGGGATTCCCTACATCCAATAAATTTTGGAAGAACAATTGGTTTTTTGCTGGAGGGGCTCTCGGGCTTGATATAACTGTTCTATCTAGGGATTCTCAAATGGTGTTGAGTGTTCCCCGCTTCTTTTGTTCCTCCGAAGCGTGGAACAAGAAAATAATCGACTATAGTGATTCAGAGCTGAAGAAGCTGACTCGGGCAGCTGTTCGTACTCGGGAAAAGAGGAGCAAGAGCTATCTTTTTAAAGAGGATGACTTGATAAAGCTCAGCTTCTTTAGACAGATTTCTGGCCATCGCAGACGTTGTAAGTAACCTGGCGCCCTTTCTGTTGTATTTCTCTGCTGTTCCATTTTCTTTTCTAACAATAATTTTTTCTTTTAAGTGTTCGATACAGACGTTGGCAGCGATCTTCAGGCTCGCCAGGTGAAGGTGATTCTACAAGCGAGTAGAAAGGAAGCTTCCCGTCAGGGCGATGAGGGTATTGCTCCACCCGAGCCTGATGAGGAAACTGATATTGCTGAGCAAATTCCCGAGTGCATTAATCGGGGTGCTCAGCCTTCTACTCAAGATTTTACTGGTCTAAGTGGCCAAGGTGAGCCGATTGACACCCAACTGCCTGAAAATAGGGAGAGACAGTATGAGGGTCCAGATGAAGAGCCTGTTGGATTGTTTAAAGCTGGCGACGGTGGTAACGTCTTGACGGATCAACTGCCCGCCCGTGCTGAATTCTTTGAGTCTTTTCGGGATGATCCGCAGGAAGATCCTGCTGCTGTTCTTAACTTCCACCGTTTTCGGGGTAAGAAGTGAAAAGCCGTCAGTTCTCCATCTAGTCCTCTCAAAGTTCCTCGGGTAGTCTCATTCATTAACTCCAGCGACGAAGATGTTACGGATGAATTGCCCCGAGTGTTGGTGCTGGAGCATCGGTAGATGCAGCCACTTTAGAACCGAGTAGGGGTTCTTCTGCCCACAATTTTAGAGATATAGGGGTTAAACCTTTGAGGGTTCCTTCTCCATCCTTGGGGCCGAATAGATCTTCTCCTACCCCCGAGTTTGGAAATCTGGGAGCTAAACCCTCAAGGGTTCCTTTATTCCTCTCTCCCCAGGATATGCTACAGCAGATGTCCTCCGGTCGGGCTTATATCAGGGAGGACCGCTGGAGCGGTTTTAGAGATGGTTCACTGACCGAACGTCTCCAAAATGTTTTCAACGGCGCATCTTATGTGAGTTAAATCTGACTCAGTTATTTATGACTCCTTTATTGTTTTGCTTCTGCCGGATTTCTAAGTATATTCCTTTGTAGATGGTGGCCGAATTTGCTGAGCTTGTTCAGACGCAGCAATGTCAAGCCGTTCGAATAAGGCGTCTAGAGGCTCAGCTGAAGGCGAGCGAGGAGGGTCGTGCTCGAGTTGAGCAGGCTTATCAGCAAGAGGTCGGCTTTGTACAGATATTTGATGACCACTGCCTGGCGAAGCAGGTTGAAGCAAATGATAAGGCATCTTTGGCAGAGGAGAAGGTTACATCGCTTCAAAATCTTCTTTCTTTTGCTGATGAATCCATGCTTAAGGCCGAGTAGGAGGTAGAGCAGGCGAAGTCGGCGTATGTCCAAATAATTGAAGATTTGGAGCTCCAAGTGCTGACAGTTGAATCCCTTTTCCCGAGAGGCCAGGTTGGAGATGGAAGTCCAAGGGGTGGATCGTTTAAAAAGATCCCCTGCTTAAGATGCCCTACTTCTTTGGGAATTTCAACGTGGGCTAGTTTCGGTCGGTGAATTCTTTAAAGTCAAGAATAGGGCGACCGAGAAAGCCCGTGCTAATTGGGAGTTGTCAATCAAACACCATGTGGACCGGTCTTTGGAATCTCTTCGGATTCAGATGAAGGAATAGAGAGCCTACTGTCATAGTCAAGGCAAAGAGCCCCATCCTATGCATTTAGAGATTTCGTCCGAGCATTCTCTCTCGATCTTTTACATAAGTCAAGAGTAAGTTGAGGGTGTAGTCCCGGATGTCGGGCCAGTCCCGGGTGAAGATTACAGCCAGTGGAGGGATGATACTATCGATGATATAACTTGGCCATCTAATGAGAGCCTGCTTCGTGAGTACGAGATGGTGCCAGATCCGAGTATTGGCAAAGGCTCAAAGTCCTCGCAACCTTGATTTTGTAAATTTGCAGAAAATTCTGATTCTTTATTTTTTACTTGTAAAGAACTATTCTTTGAACTGTAACCATTCTTTTAGAAGCAATAAAATTCAATTTTATTCTGAGTTGAATGGTTTTGGTGTATTTTTTGCTGATTATTGCCGAGTGTTGTATTAAACTGGCTAAAGGTCGGGTAACTTAACCGAGTATCTTATTAAATCGGTTGTAACCCGAATAACTTCAATTGCCAAGTATCTTATTAAACTGGCTTCTTCGATGTTCGGGTAACTTAACCGAGTATCTTATTAAACCGGTTGTTACCCGAATGACTTCAATTGCCAAGTATCTTATTAAACTGGCTTCTTCGATGTTCGGGTAACTTAACCGAGTATCTTATTAAACCGGTTGTTACCCGAATGACTTCAATTGCCAAGTATCTTATTAAACTGGCTTCTTCGATGTTCGGGTAACTTAACCGAGTATCTTATTAAACCGGTTGTTACCCGAATGACTTCAATTGCTAAGTATCTTATTAAACTGGCTTCTTCGATGTTCGGGTAACTTAATCGAGTATCTTATTAAACTGGTTGTTACCCGAATAACTTCAATTGCCAAGTATCTTATTAAACTGGCTTCTTTATTATTAACCGAGTCATCTTGAGACAAGTTTTTCACTTGTGTTTCATACCCGGTTGCTACCCAAATGTTACATCAAAGTTCACCATGATCACACGTTCGAATCCTTACTCAATACCAAGGACGTCTCCCTAGTTTTTATGCACAAGGGTTTGTCGAATCGTTGAGCTCTTTTTTTTTTTAAAGGTGCTTCAACACAGCTACGCATTTCACCGGAATTTCTCCCGATAGCGTCCTGAGCATTTTCCAAAGTCTGGTGCATCGGGTTTCCCTTTTCGCGAAGGTCATTTTGACCCTGCTCGGCTGGCATGCTTCTACGAGCTTCTCCACCCATTCGGGATTTGATGGTCCCGAGAATTCTATTTGCATGTTCTTATTATCATGCTCTGCTTCCATATGATCTTATTATCATATCCCTTTTTTGGAAATCCCGAACTAGATGTTATCCTTTCGAAAATTCCGAGTAATTTTATTTATTACTGCAAAAAATCGACAGATTAAATTACAATTTTATATTTATCCTACCAATAAAAGAATAGAATAATTAATATAAATATATATATATATATATATATATATTAAGGATAGAAAATCTTCAGATATTGGGCATTGCATGGTCGGGGTAACACCCCTCAATTGGGTCGAGCAATCCAATAGGCTCCATGGCCAGCTATCCCCTCGATCTTGTATGGACCTTCCCATTTGTCAGCCAGAGATCTTGCGGCTCTGTTTTTTATGTTCAACGACACCTTCTTGAGCACCAGGTCTCCTAGCTAAAATTTCCTGATCCGAACACGAGAATTGTAGTGGCGAGCCACTCTTTGTTGATATGATGTATTTCTTATTCGGGACTTTTCCTTTTTTTCTTCTAGCTCATCCAAATTTTGTAGTAGCGTATCAATATTCTGTTCTTCATCGTATAGCCTGACCCATGGGGATGCATACGATGTTTCTATGGGGATGACAGCTTACGTTTCGAACGCTAGGGTGAACAGAGTTTCTCCTGTTGAAGTCCTTGCTGTCGTCTGATATGCCCATAATACTTCAGGAAGCTTTTCAACCCAGCTTCCTTTTTTGTCATCTAACTTTGCTTTAATGGTGTGCTTGATAATTTTATTTACTGCTTCTACTTGCCCGTTTGTTTGAGGGTGAGCTGGCGTCGCATAGTAGTTAGCAATATGATACTTCACGCACAACTGTCTGAACTTTTGGTTATCAAACTGAGTGCCATTGTCGGTGATTATAGTGTCTGGAACTCCAAACCTATAAAGTATGTTTTTCTTTACAAAATTTGTGGTGTTGGCTTCCGTGATATGCACCAGCGCTTCAGCTTCTGCCCATTTTCTGAAATAATCGACAGCTACTATGGCATGCTTTTCTCCACCCTTTGTCCTAGCTGGCATTGGACCGATCAGGTCTAGGCCCCACATGGTGAAGGGCCATGGAGCAGTGAGGTTTCTAAGTTTTTCTAGGGTTGTCGGATATCGTTAGCAATCCTTTGACAGGTATTGCAACTTTCTTACCACTGTTGTGCATCTGAAAAAAGCGTAGGCCAGTAATATCCTTGTCTGAGTACCTTATGCTCCAGGCTTCTACCTCTAGTGTGGTTTCTGCAAACCCCTCCATGGATCTCTTGAAGTATTCGATGTGCATCTTCCTCTGGCACACATCTTTGGAGAGCTCGAGAGAACCCTCTTCTGTATAATTCTCCTTCGATCATGGTATACCTAGCCGATCGATACCTGATGCACTTTGCTAATACCGGATCTTCCGAGAGCACGCCTTCTTCCAGGAACCTTCTCAGCTAGACCATCCAACAGTCTTACGGTGTTCGGATTTCTAAAATTTCCAAATGCATAGGTTCAGCTGTACTCGGTTTAAGAAGGTGTGCAACTGGAATGGTCTTTGGTCTGATTAAGGTTGTTGCTGACGCTAATTTAGATAAAGCGTATGCCTTTTCATTTTCTTCTCTAGGGATCTGAGCGATCTTGTATTCTTTAAATTTTGGGAGGAGCTGTTTTGCGATGTCACGGTAGGCAATCATTTCTTCATATTTGGCCTTGTACTCATCCATAACCTGGTTGACAACTACCTGTGAATCGCTAAATATCTCAACTTCATCTGCCCCAAGAGCTATGCAGACTCTGAGTCCAGCTAACAATGCCTCGTATTCAGCTTGATTATTGGTTGCTTTGAAATCAAATCTCATGGCACATTCAACATCATCTTCTTCTGGGTTGCGAACTACAATCCCTGCCCCGCTACCATGAGTGTTTAAAGAACCATCAACATATAGTTTCCATGGGAAACTTTTATCCAACAGTCTTTTTGCTTCCAGGTTTGGTTCTGTGAACTCGGCTATGAAGTTTGCCACCACTTATCCTTTGAGGGAGGTTCTGGGGACATAATGAATATCGAATTAACTTAACTCGATTGCCCATTTAGTAAGTCTTCCAGATATCTCTGGTTTTTGTAAGATTTGCATTAATGGGCAATTGGTGAGAACCTGGATCGTATGAGCCTGAAAGTATGGTCTAAGCTTTTTTGTTACTGAAACCAATGCTAAGGCTATCTTCTCTGCCTGTGAGTACCTGGTCTCGGCCGGTAAGAGTGCCTTGCTTGTATAATACGCTGGTTTCTGCACTCCATCTTCTGTTCTGACTAAGACTGAACTTGCTGGAAGCTCGATTATTGACAGATACAGCTGAAGTATTTCCCCTTTTTATGGTTTTGAGAGGATGGGAGCTTGACCCAAGTACTCTTTTATTTTTAAGAATGCCTGCTCACACTCTTTATTCCACTCCAGGCCTTTCCCTTTTTTGATTATTTTGAAGAAATGCGCGCATCTGTCTGTAGCCCTTGAGATGAATCTTTCCAAGGAGGCTAAACACCCTGTTAAGCGCTGTACCTCTTTCAATGTTTGAGGTGAGGTCATTTTTTGCAAAGCCTGGATCTTCTCGGGATTAACTTCGATTCCTCTTTGATGGACTTGAAAACCCAAGAATCTTCCCGAATGGACTCCGAATAAACATTTGTTTGGGTTTCATTTCATCTGGTATCTTTTCAAAACATCAAATGTCTCTCGGAGGTCACGGGCATGCTCATCTGCTAAGACGCTTTTAGTCAGCATGTCAGCATGTCATTAATGTATACCTCCATGTTCCTTCCTAATTGCCGAGTGAAGATTTTGTTGACCAACCTTTGGTTCGTAGCTCCTGTATTTTTTAAACCGAAGGGCATTACTGTGTAGCAATATAAACCCTGATCCATTGTGAAGGCTTTTTTTTCTTCATCAGCTTTGTTCATCCGGATCTGATTATATCATGAGTAAGCATCCATGAAGCTGAGTAATTCATGACCTGTTGTGGCATCCACCAGCTGATCTATCCTTGGAAGTGGGAAGCTATCCTTTGGACATGCCTTGTTTAGATCCGTGAAATCTACGCACATCCTCCATTGTCCATTTTTCTTCTGGACGATGACTACATTGGCGACCCACTGAGGGTAGCTGACTTCTCTGATTGATCCAGTCTCCAGTAGCTTTTCCACCTCTTGTTTGATTGCTTGACTTCTTTCAGGATTGAACGATCTTCTCTTTTGTATTACAGGTTTGGCATTCGGGATTACTGCGAGGTGGTGGGATATTACTCGGGCATCTATTCCGATCATATCTTCGTGACTCCAGGCGAATACATCTTTGTACTCTCTAAGCATATTGGTCAAGTCTCGCTTGACTTTTCCTTCCAAGTTGGCCCCAATCCTGATTTTCTTGTCCGGTTTGTCTTCTTCGAGTAGTATTTCAACCAATTCTATCTTGTATTCATTCGAGCCCTCTCTTGGATCCAGTTCGAATGACAAGGATTCTTTACACTGATTTGGTTGCATTATGGTGCATACTTGTTCAGCATCATGCTTGTCTCTGTATACTGACAGATTTGCTCTTCGGGCCATCTCTTGGGATCCCTCGACTATCCCAACCCCTTGTTCTGTTGGGAACTTGATCATTAATGCATAAGTGGCCATCACGGCCCTTGTTTTATTCAGGAATGGCCGGCCCAATAATGCATTATACGGCCAATTATCCAAGTCAACTACCACGAAGTCGAGCAGGACAGTCCTCTGGCATGGTGCCGTTCCGATCTTCACAGGTAGTTTTACCGTCCCAAGTGACCTGACCTCTATTCCCTCAAATCCTCTTAATGAAGTATGAAAAGGTTGTAAATCTTTCCGGTCTAGTCTTAGCTGGTCGTATACGGCCACGCTTAGGATGTCTGCTGAGCTCCCATTATCTATTAAAATTCTCCGGACTTCCCTATGGCTAATCCGGGCACTTATAACCAAAGCGTCATTAGGTAGAACATCGACGCCATGGGAATCTGCCTCTGTAAATACTATTGGGTCCCATCCTTCCTTTACCCTTTTCTAGTCTGGTTTAACCGAGTTTACGTAGAAGTTATTCCTTGCTTCTACTGCTTCTCGGATTTCCTGAGTTCGTTCTCGGTTGCTTCTCCTAGTAGAAGGTCCTCCGAAAATTGTATGTATTGATTGGCTTCGGGGCTGGTTCTTTGATTTTGACTAGGGTTGTGATCAACCTTGACTTTCTTAGTTTCTGGTCTCTCGTCTTTTTTCAAGATTACATCCCGCAGGTACCCTTCCCGAATAAGAGTTTCTATGTAATCTCTGAGCTGAAAACACTTTGAAGTTTCATGCCCGGTTTCTTTATGAAACCTGCAATACTTGGTTGTATCTCTCCGGGCGAACTGTGATTGTCACCGCGGTTCTTGGACCATATTCTTTTCTTCCAAGATGCCTATAATTTCTTCTTGTTTCTTCCGAAAAGGGGTGTAATTGGTGTATTAGCCCTAGTATTTCTCTGTGGACAGTTCGGCATTGGGCCCATTACCCCCATCCTTATTTTTCTCCTTGTTGTTCCCTTTCCATTTTTCCTTTTGATTCTGCCCCTTGGATTCGGTATTCTTCTATTCGGGCTTTCCTCCATGCATATAGCTTCCTCATGTAGCTAACTCTTCTTCCTCGGCCAGAGCGTATCCTCCCGCTATATCCATCATGTCGGCATACCTTGTCAGCCGTGCTCTTCTCAAATCGAAGGATAGTCGTCCATTCTGCAAGTTATTGGTGAAGGCAGCAATAATTGCTTCATCATTAGCGCTGCCAATTTCTGATACTGTTTGGCCGAATCGGCCCAATTATTTTTTTAATGACTCGTCTTTCCCTTCGTTTTATTTGAGAGAGGTAGGCCACTGACTTCTTTCTGTGAACGTTGCTCAGGAATTGCCTTAAGCAGCTCTTGCTCAACTCGCTGAAATTTCTGATGCTTGCCGGGGGTAGTCTTCTGAACCATTATGAGCCTGTGTCCCCAGTGTTTGTGGAAAGTTGAGACACAATAGGGGGTCACTGCGGGCATATTGAACCATGGCACTTTTATAGCGTCTAACGTGCTCCTTTGGATCTGTATCTTTTTTGAATTGCTCCACATGCGGCATCCTGAATCTTTCTGGGAAAGGGGTTCGCAAAATCTCCCTGGTAAATGGACTGTCGAAGTCATCGTCCGATAGATCGTTACAGCCGTAACGTCTGACTAATGCCTCCATATGCCGTATGTTATTCTCTACTTCTCGAGTTAGGCTCTTTATTGTGACAATCTCTGTCCCTTACCGGGCTTCCTTGATGGTTGAACCGTTGGGTAACTGTCATTCTTTCCTCTGATTCTTCACTCTGATGCCTGAATCCTCGTGTGACTCCATGATGACGTTTACGATGGTGTTGATCACTGTCTTCTGATGATGACCGTTCCCAGCACCGATCGTATTTCGATGTCTGACTAGTATTGTTTGATTGCGATCCAGCCTCTGGTGATTTTCCTCTTCTAGTGTTTTCTGTCCAGCAGGATTGATTGGGGAAGAGTTCCTTCTGGTTTCTGGCATAGTTATTCCAGGCCCCACCACCATCGAACGGAGCCTTACGGTTGGAGGATTGGGAGTATGTGCTCCTACGGCCAGTAGATCAATCTCTTCCCTTAATGCGTCCGTCACCAATTGCTGCAGGGCCTATTGGAAACGCAGCGTAAGATCTCTGTTGGTTGGAGAAACTTGATGGATTCCCGCCAGGTGCTCAGGCTGGTTTTCTGTGTTCGCTGCAGAATTTTGTGACGTATTGCCAATATGGAAATCGCCTGGTGATCTTTGGCTATTCCCTGAACTACTTCTGCTTCCTACCATTGCTTTTTAACAAGTTTGAAGGTTCAAGCCCATCCTTCTAGCGCCAATTGTTGACGTCGATTTTTGGATTATGCCAAAAAAGCCAACAAGGATTGGATTTCGGCTATTGATTTAAAGAGAAAGTGATGCAGAGAGAGTAACAAAGACAAATTTTACGTGGTAAAACTCCTATGGCCAGAGAAACATCCGCGGGTGGTTGAAAGATCAACCAAGCCAAAATCCACTAAGAGAATAAGATGTTTTACAAGCTCTCAATCTCTCTTTTTCTCTGTATTTACTGTGATTTCTGTATGCTATATTGCCTATATCTTTTTGAGCCAGATTATGGGTCTATTTATATGCTTATAGAACCCTAATCTGCTTTGTACAAGTAATACAAGTTCTTTGTATTCAATTGTGATTCGGTTACTTGCTTGAGGTTGATTTGTCTTCTTTCTTTTTTCGGAGTCTCATGGAAATCGAGTGGGATCCTAGTAGTGTAGTTCAATTTGGACTTGTTTCCTTATAAGAATGTAGTCTTCGTAAAGAAATCAAGTTATTTCCTGATTGGGGACTCTTCTAATTTAATACTCTATTTCATTTGGGATTCCTTCCTGATGGATATTGTCACGTATTTAATGACAATCCGTATGAAATAAGCACCAAGTTCTTACTCGAATCGTATTTATTCCCGAGTAAGCGTAATACCTGATGGTCCCGAGTAGTACCGTTTGAGCCCGAGTTGATGTGTTATTTAACCAGTCCCGAGTGCTGTTAACTGATCCCGAGTAGGTTTTATTCAGTATATGCTTACTCGGGCTTTTCTTCTCTTTAATGATGCATCATAGGATATTTCCCGAATGCACATTTGGGCGTCCACTTGGCTATTTTTTCCTTCCTGTCAATGACGTGTATGCTTTGAAAAATTTACATACAACACTATTGTTGGTAGTATAATTAATATTAAAGACTATATTTGATAAGTAGATAAATAAAAGAAATTATTTATCTAGTTAAAATAGGAAATCTTTAATATGTTTACAAATACACTATTGAGTGGAATTAAGAGTCTTGGTGTAGAGTAGAATTCTTCTTTGAAAAGGATTCTTAACCACCAAGTAAATACACCTAAGGAAGGGATTCTTAACAACCAAGTAAATCCTTCTTAAAAAAGGATTTGAAATCCTAATATATTTCCAAGAAAAAATTCGGCCAGCCCTATATATATAAGTAAAATTTCGGCCAGCTATAAGAATTGAACTTAGAGAGAAATTTCGGCTAGCCTTAGGATTTTTGAGAGAAGATTTCGGCTACCGTAGAATTTTAAGGGAGAAAAATATGTTTTTCTCTGGACAAAATTCGATCAACTGTAAGAATTAGTGTGAGATTCGGCAATGAGGAAAAGGAAGAACGAACGTTTAGTTTTCGATAGTACACTAGTAGCCTTTACATTAAAGGGTTTTGCGTACAACATCGAATCAAGGTTCACCCGAGTTTCAATCAAATTGATTGATAATTCACAAGTGACATAACATTCTTTGTTTTCTTCTTGGAGGATTATAGTAACTAATAAAGAGAATGATTTTGTTTGTTTCCATCCTCAGGTATACAATTAAAAGAGAGGGAGCCCACACTCCTAGGTTATTCACGTTCGTGATTGAATTATAAGATCTTGCAGATTCAATTCGGTGTTGGTTCAATCATCACGAGAAAAAGGTACAACTCTTTTTATATACATCGATTCATCTAGGGTTAAGGTTATTGTTATTATAAAGGTAAAATTATTAAAATATACTAAACCCTATTTTCACGCCTAAGTTGCGCTATTTTCCCTATAAAGCGGTGGCTAATTCAAAAGAACCAGGAAATCATAAAAGAGGGACACACATTATAAGAAAGTATCACCTTTTAAGGGAAATTATGCATAAGGGACACGTGACATAAACCATGATCGTGTCAGTAAAAAATCTAGCGGATCCCTTCACAAAGGCTCTTCCACAAAAGAGTTTTGATGGGCAACTAGAGAATTTGGGGATAAAAGATATGACACATTTGCTATAGAGCAAGTGGGAGATTGTTAGGATCATGCTCGATAGCATGAGTGTAATAATGTATTTGAAATTTTTTTCATATTATTAAAGTGATTTCTAGTTTAATAAATCTAACAGCGTATATAGTTTAATTATTATAATTTTCAAAAGTAAATAATCATACGATCAAAAGACTTTGAGAAAAGAAAAATTGTTCATACATCTAGATATGTATGAAGTAGACACAATTCTTTAGTTAGTCTTGAATAATATTCATAACTTAAGATAAAGGTTGGACGTCTTTATCTTGTCGAAGTTGTAGATTCTTTTGCAAGCATTTGAGTGGGATCAAATATGTTATGATGAGTATAAAATCATCAAAGTGTGGTGGTGTCTTTAAGTAATAGAATCCATTGCACTGGGTGCATTAAATTGGATCAAAGTGAAATACATTATCTAGAACCGTTAATGGATAAAAGTTTTCATTTGAAGACAATCGGAGTGTCTATCTCAATCCTGACATAAATGATGAACTTTTGGTTACATGTGTTATCATTTGAGCTATCAATGAGTACGATTACATAGCATAGTCTATCCTCGACAGTTTGGTGGTATTCGTTTGTTAATCGATAGAAAACTTCATTTATAGATATGGATATCGTGGCTCCATTTATTAAATGAGAGTAGAATATCATCATATGGATGTTTTAAGGTATTGAATATTAAATCTTAACGTTAAGTTTTAAATAGTATCTATTGAAAAATGGCTTCTGGATAAGTCAAAATATCCAAGTTCAAAATGTGGTCATATGAGTAAATATGTTAACTTGGAGAGCTATAGGCGGTTTATGAGCTCTTGGTAATTACTGGTATTCGTCACAAGGATACACTTTCTCGATTAAGATTGTCTAGGGTAAGAATGAGCAATATTAACTTATTCTATCTTTATTTAAGATTTCAATTTTAGCTCCTTAGTGAAATGAACTAAAATTAATAGATCATACCTAAATGAATCGTTTGTTGATTGTGATTAGGTTATGTCTGTTGGAGCTTAAATTTAGATAGCCCGTCAAGATCCACAATCCACACGAACTTTCACGGATCACTTGATATATTCTGACGGACCAATTTATGAGTCCATCTAGAATTGTATTAAGGCATGTGAACTTGTTTTTTTTAGTAAGAATGGGTCCAGTTCACATTTGGACTTTTTTATTTAAATCCAATGGATTTAATAAAATAGGAAAAACAATATTTGTCCCATATATATTGGCTTGGGCGGCTAAGGCTATATAATAGTTTATTTTATTTTGTTAATTTATTATTTATTTAAATGAAAATTAATTAATTTGTTAATTAATTAGTTGTTTAATTAAAATTTGAAATCTTTTTCCTATTCTCCTAGAGTCATACTATTGTTGGTAATATGATAAGTATAAAATACTATATTTGATAAGTAAACAAATAAAAGGAATTTATTTATCTATTCAAATTAGGAAGTATTTGATTTCTATCAGGACTCTAATTGACAATTGGTCAAATTATGAAGATTTTGATTTAGTTACAACTTAATTTTTATTCAATAATTTGTTTTTGAATAAACACACTATTTGAGGTTGATTTGGACTCTTGGTGTGTAAAATAAATCCTATATTAAAAAGGATTGAATCCAAATTTTGATAGGAGTCTTGTTGAATTAGAAATCCCTTTACTAGGAGGATTTTCGGCCACCAATATGCTCCAATTAAGAATTTCAACCATAATCTAATTTTGGTGTGAGAAGTTGTTTTTAATTTGATTTTTTATAGTTATAAAAAAAACCTTTGTCCAACTCATAGATATTGTGTATTGAATTCGTCCAAGGAAAAGAGAAAAGAGGAACGTTTTGTTTTCGATAGTGCACTGATAGCCTTTACATCAAAAGGTTTTGTGTGCAACATCGAATCAAGGTTCACACGAGTTTCAATCAAATAGATTTATAATTCGCAAGTGATCGGACGCTCTTGGGTTTTCTCTTGGAGGATTATTGTGAATAACAAAGAAGAAGATTTTATTTGTTTCCATCCTCAGGTATACAATTAAAAGAAAGGGAGCCCACACTCCTAGGTGATTCAGGTTCATAGTTGGATTGAAAGATCTTACGGATTCAATTCGATGTTAGTTCAATCGTCACAAAAAAAATGTACGATACTTTTAATATACGTCAATTAATCTAGGGTTAAGGTTGTTTCTATTAAAGGGGAAAAAAATTAAATACACCAAACCCTAATTTTACGATTCTGGTGTGTTTTTGAACCGATTTTTCCCTATAATTTATAGTGGCCGAGTTCTTCATCCATTTTATTTAGGAGACCAAATCCTCTCCTAAGAACGATTTATTTGGTGGGCAAGAATCCTTTCCTTAGGAAGATTTACTTGGTGACCAAGAATCTTTTTCAAGGAAGAATTCTTTTTACACCAAGACTCCTAATCCAACTAAAATACTCTAATTATTCAATAACCAATTAATGAATATAATTAAATTATGACAAAATCAAAAACTTCCTAATTTGACTAAGGGTTAATTAGAGTCCTAATAGAAATCAAATACTTCCTAATTTGACTAGATAAATAAATTCCTATTATTTGTTTACATATCGAATATAGTAGTTGATACTTATCATATTACCAACAATAATATGACTCTAGGAGACCATCTCTTAGTAGGAAAAAGAATTTGACTTTTAATTAAACAATTAATTAATTAATTAATTTCTATTTAATTAAATAAAAAAGTAAAAAAAAATATATGTAAATATAAGGCTAATAAATAGTCTTTTGCCGCCCAAGTACATACGTGGGACTAGATATTGTTTTTCCTATTTTATTAAATCCATTGGTCCTTAATAAAAGGTCCACATGTTAACTAGAACCATTCTTACTAAAAGAAACAAGTCCACATGCCTTAATACAATTCCAAATGGACCCACAAATTGGTCTGGTAGAATATATTAAGTGATCCATGCAACTTCATGTGGATTGACGATCTTGGCAAGCTATCTAAATTTAAACTCCAACATACATAACCTAATCACAATCAACAAATGATTCACTTAGGTCCGATCTATTAATTTTAGTTCATTCCACTAAAGAATTAAATTTGAACTCTTAAATAAAGATAGAATAAGTTAATATTGCGCATTCATACCCTAGACAATCTTAATGGTGAAAGTGCATTCTCATTAAGAATACTAGTAATCGCCAAGAGCTCATAGACCGCTTATAGCTCTCCAAGTTACCATATTTACTCATATGACCACATTTTGAACTTGGATATTTTGACTTGTCCAGAAGCCATATTTCAATAGACACTATTGAAAACTTAACGTTAAGATTTAATATCCTATACCTCAAAACATCCATATGATGGTATTCTACTCTCATTCAATAAATGGAGTCACGATATCCATATCTATAAATGAAACCCTCAATCGATTAACAAATGAATACCACCAAACTATGGAGGATAGACTATGCTATATAATTGTACTCATTGATAGCTCAAATGATAGCACTTGAAACCATAAGTCCATCATTTATCTTAGGATTGAGATAGACTCTCCGATTGTCTTCAAATTAAAACTTTTATCCATTGATGGTTCTAGATAAAGTATTTCATGTTGATCCTATTCAATGCACTAGATTCTTTTACCTTAAGACGCCACACTTTGATGATTTTAGACTCGTCATAACACATTTGATCCCACTCAGAAGCCATATTTCAATAGTCACTATTGAAAAATAAACGTTAAGATTTAATATCCAATACCTCAAAACATCCATATGATGGTATTCTACTCTTAATTTATAAATAGAGCCACGATGTCTAAATTTATAAATAAACTTCTCTATCGATTAACAAAAGAATACCACCAAACTATCGAGGATAGACTATGCTATATAATCGTACTCATTGATAACTCAAATGATAACACTTGCAACCATAAGTCCCTCATTTATCTCAGGATTGAGATAGACTCTTTGATTATGTTCAAGTGAAAACTTTTATCCACTGACGGTTCTAGATAAAGTATTTCTCTGTGATCTTATTCAATGCACCATGTGCACTAGATTCGTTTTCCCAAGGACACCACACTTTGATGATTTTAGACTCATCATAACACATTTGATCCCATTCAAATGCTAGCAAAAGAATCTACAACTTTGACAAGATAAAGACGCCCAACCTTTATCTTAAGTTGTGAATATTATGAAGACTTGTAGGGAAAAAACTGTTCAAAATGTAACGGAAGCGTGAGAAAATTTATTAGGGTTTGCGTATAAATAAAAAAAATCCCTTTTATGCAACGAGAACCTTAACCCTAGATTAATTAATATATATAAAAAGTACCGTACGTTTTTCTCGTGAAGATTGAACAAGCGCCGAATCAATTCCGTAAGATCTTCTAATCCAGTCACGAACGTGAATCACCTAGGAGTGTGGGCTCTCTTTCCTTAAATCATATACCTGAGGATGGAAACAAACAAAAACTTTCTCTTTGTTAGTTACAATAATCCTCTAAGAAGAAAACAAAGAACGTTAGGTCACTTGTGAATTATCAATCAATTTGATTGAAACTCGTGTGAAGCTTGATCCGATGTTGTACATAAAACCTTTTGATGAGAAGGCCACTAGTGTACTATCGAAAACCAAAACGTTCTTTCTTCCTATTTCTTCTTTCCCGAATCACACACTATTTCTTAGAGTTGATCGAATTTTGTCTAGAGCAAAATCAGATTTTTCTCCCTCAAAATTCCTATGATGGCCGAATTCTCTCCACCAAGAATTAACTAGGCTAGCCGAGATCTTCTCTTGAAATTATGCTAGGGATGGCTGAAATTCACTCTTAGAATTACTTAGGCTATCCAAAAATTACAAGAGATATATATAGGATTATAAATCCTCTCCTAATAAGATTTACTTGGTTGGCAAGAATCCTTTCCTTAGGTGAATTTATTTGGTAGTTAAGAATCCTTATCTAAAAGGAATTCTATCCTCACCTATATACACATGGGCTGAGCGAAATTCATAGGATATGTATTAGGAAACCTAATTCTTTTCCTAAAAAGGATTTACTTGGTTGTTAAGAATCCTTTCCTTATTTAGAATTACTTAGTGGTTAAGAATCCTTTTCAAAAAAGAATTCTATCCTACACCAAGACTCCTAATCCAACTCAGTAGTGTGTTTGTAACCATATTAAAGACTTCCTAATTTGATTAGATAAATAACACATTTTATTTATCTACTTATCAAATATAGTCTTTAATATTAATTATACTATCAACAATAGTATAATTTTAGGAAACCAACTCCTACTATGTTGAAGATTTTGACTTTTAATTAAATAATTAATTAATCAACAAATTAATTAATTTTCATTTAATTAAATGATAAAATAAAAATATTATAATTTAAGCTATTCTTAATAGCCTTTCC
The DNA here is from genome assembly GCA_032871835.1 of Dipteronia dyeriana. NCBI lineage: Eukaryota > Viridiplantae > Streptophyta > Magnoliopsida > Sapindales > Sapindaceae > Dipteronia > Dipteronia dyeriana. The sequence continues at coordinate 42,197,734 of CM065297.1, forward strand.
GCCCAACACATGTATATAGGCCATATTATTTTTCTTATTTTATTAAATCCATTGGACCTTAATAAAAGGTCCACATGTGAACTAGACCCATTCTTACAAAAAGAAACAAGTTCACATGCCTTAATACAATTCTAGATGGACCCCTAAATTGGTCCAGTAGAATATATCAAGTGATCCATGCAAGTTTGTGTGGATTGGGGATCTTGGCGGGCTACCTAAATTTAAGCTCCAATAGACACAACCCAGTCACAATCAACAAATGATTCACTTAGGTCCGATCTACTTAATTTTAGTTCATTCCACTAAAGAACTAAATTTGAACTCTTAAATAAAGATAGAATAAGTTGATATTACTCATTCGTAGCCTGGACAACCTTATTGGAGAAAGTGTATCCTCGTGAAGAATATCAGTAATCGTCAAGAGCTCATAGACCGCCTATAGCTCTCCAAGTTACCATATTTACTCATATGAACACATTTTAAACTTGGATATTTTGACTTGTCCAGAAGCCATGTTTCAATAGACACTATTGAAAACTTAACGTTAAGATTTAATATTCAATGCCTCAAAACATCCATACGATGGTATTCTACTCTTATTCAATAAATGGAGCCACGATGTCCATATCTATAAATAAAGTCCTCTATCGATTAAGAAATGAATACTACCAAACTATCGAGGATAGACTATGCTATATAATCGCACTCATTGATAGCTCAAATGATAACACTTACAACCATAAGTCCATCATTTATCTCAGGATTGAGATAGACTCTCCGATTGTCTTCAAATGAAAAATTTTATCCATTGACGGTTCTAGATAAAGTATTTCATTGTGATCATATTCAATGGACCCAGTGCACTAGATTCTTTTGCCCAAAGACACCACACTTTGATGATTTTAGACTCATCATAACATATTTGATCCCACTCAAATGCCTACAAAAGGATCTACAACTTTGACAAGATAAATGCGCCTAACCGTTTATTTTAAGTTGTGAATGTTATTCAAGACTGACTAAACAATTGTGTCTACCTCATACATATCCAGATGTACGAACAATTCTTCTTTTCTCAAAGTTTTTTTACTTTATGATTATTTACTTTTGACAGTTATAATAATTAAACTATAAATGTTATAAGATTTGTTAAAGTAGAAATCACTTTATTAATAAGAAAAGATTGTCAAATACATTATTACACTTGCTATCGAGCATATTCCTAACAAGACTGACTAAACAATTGTGTCTACCTCATACATATCCAGATGTAAGAACAATTCTTCTTTTCTCATAGTTTTTTTACTTTATGATTATTTACTTTTGACATTTATAATAATTAAACTATAATTGCTATAAGATTTGTTACACTAGAAATCACTTTTATTAATACGAAAAGAACACAATTTGTTGTCACCCGAAAAGAACGGTAAAATAGAAACTCTCTATTTATTTATTTTATGCTCAGAATGAGATGATACACGAACTACACACTTTACTATTTATAGGGTCCAACTTTTATTTCTATGGTTTTTGATATATAAATTAAATATCGTATTTATCCATTTAACCGTTTATCTAATTGGTTTGAATTCAATTCAATTAATACTGTTGTTTGTAATACACAATAACAATCTGGTTCGAATCTATAGAAAATAACAAACAGAAACAAAGGTTAGGGAATCGAGACCCATGTTTCACATGGTGTCCTTAAGACAATTTCATTGTATATAATACCTCATATGTATAGCGATTGTCTCCCAAGATACAACGATTCAAATGTGGAAGTGTGAAGCATAACCCTTTCGACGAACTCAAATTAGGTTCGAACTTAGAAAGCAAAGAAGAAGAAGAAAACCAAAAAATGAGAGATGGAATAAAACTCTAAATTTTGTGATTTCAAGAATTAAAAAAAATAGAAGTGTAGACTAGAGTTTCTTATATAACTGAAGTCAAAGAGATTGACTTGGAAATTGCTTAAAAACTACATTTTAAATGATAAAGGAAAGTTAATTAAAGAATAATCTTCCAAAACATTTATTCCTGAATGATCATTGATTCTAATCAGTTAGTGATCAAGTAAGTATCAGAATCCAAAATTGATCACTGATTCTAATTACAAGTAAGTATTAGAATCCAAAACAGAAATCAACCATTACCTTAATTCAATTAATTTCCTTACTCAAAATTGGAAATTACCATTCCTCCTTATCATTCGTTTAAAATGTTTGACTTTAGGAAAAATAATTAATATTTTCCTTATCAACAAACTAATTTAGGAAAAAATCAAATTTAAAATAGTAGCAAAATTTTGGTTGTGCTTTAACGGTCCAACCGAAGGGGCATTCGTGTATGCAAGTCATGCCTACACACGAGTCATACAATCGAAAGTTCGAGGTCCTTGATTTGCACCCCCACCTGCGCGAGAGAGAGAGAGCATTTATGCCACACATGTTGATAAACATATAAGTTCTTTACCCAACCAATGTGGGATGCTCTTTTTCCCCTACACAATGGGCTCACTTTGAGACTCAATTTCTCATTCACCCATTAATCGATTTGTGAGTTTAAGTATACCACTTCGAAGCTCTCATGAAAAAGAATTTGAATATACATTGATCTTTCATTTTCATGAAACAGATCATACTCAAATATCGCTCTCAAATCGAAAGTTTATCACAAATTTTCCAACAATCCTCCACATGAATGAAATTGACCTAGGAGACATGAGAGATGACTTTTTGGTAAGTTCAAACGGTTGATACCTACATAGGATAGGTAGGTGTTACCCTTTGAACCCTCCACTGTAAAAGAATGCTTACTTTACTAGCTGATCAGTAGATGTGATATCCTTGAATTGTTAGGTTGTTTTAAGTAAATGGTAGCACACCTCACATAGGCATGTTCCAGACCCAATTTGGTTCTCATTGTTATGTTCATTTTGGCCATGAACATGTGTCTGGTTGTATGAAAGTCATTAGAGAATATAGCCTTTCACTATTCTCTTTTAGAAGTGGCCCCACTTCTCTCTCACATAGGTGATTTCTTAATTAAGAGTAACCCGTATTACTCTGTTCAGATTTCCAATGCTTAGAATTCCGATACATAAGAATCATTAAAAACATAGTTTAACCTTTTACTTATGAGCATCACTGTTTCATCATAGGAATGGACTGGAAGGTAACCTCCACAGTGATCTAGCTAAGTCTTACAACTTGGTTGTCCCATTGAACCTAGTTCTTGAGATCTCCAGTCAACTAGTTTAGGTTTCCGTTGCATTGACTTTTTGTTTCATGGGCATTAGTCTCATTCCCCTCGATGATGTCTAAACTAACTCTCTATTTAACCCTTTGGTTAGCGGATCCGCAATGTTATCTCTTGACTTTACATAGTCAATCGAGATAACTCCAGTCGAGAAAAGTTGTCTGATGGTGTTATGTCTTCGACGTATGTGTCTAGACTTCCCATTATACATGTTGCTATGTGCTCTTCCTATTGCTGATTGACTATCACAGTGGATGCAAATTGCTGGCACAGGCTTTGGCCATCTTTGAATATCATCTAAAATTGGCGTAGCCATTCAACCTCCTCATCACATTTATCTAGAGCGATAAACTCAAATTCCATTGTGGAGGTGGCTATACATGTTTGTTTGGAGGATTTCCAAGATACAACCACACCTTCTAGTGTGAATACATACCCATTAGTGGATTTTGAATCGTTCATATCAAATATCTAGTTTGCATCAGTGTATCCTTCTAGGACTGCATGATATTTGGTATAATGCAGCCTATAATTACGAGTGAATTGCAAGTACTTCAGTACTCTTACTATTCCTTTCCAGTGATCAGTTCCTGGATTACTCATACATCTACTTAATTTGCTAACTGCATTAGCTATGTCTGGTCGTGTACAACTTGTTAATTACATCAGACTTCCTATCACTCTAGAATATTCTAATTGAGAGACGCTCTCTTCTTTATTCTTGGATAGGTGTAGATTTGTATCTACTGGTGTTCTGGATATTCCATAATCATTTTTGTTGAATTTTTCAAGAATCATGTCAACTTAGTGGGACTGACTTAGAATGAGTCTGTTTGATGTCCTTGAGATTTTCATTCCCAACATTACATCAGCTGGTCCCATAACTTTTATATCAAATCTTGATTTCAACATCTCTTTGGTAGATTTGATCATTTTATCATTACTACCAACAATTAGCATGTCATCAACGTATAGACACAAAATGACATATCCATTTTCGGTGTCTTTGACATAAACACATTTGTCAGATTCGTTGATTTTAAAACCATTTGACATCATAACATTGTCAAATTTCTCGTGCCATTGCTTTAGTGCTTGCTTTAGACCATATAAAGACTTCACCAACTTACAGACTTTCTTTCTTTGCCCTGGAGTGGAAAAACCCTCAGGTTGTTCCATATAGTTATCCTCTTCTAGTTCTCCATTCAAGAAAGCAGCTTTCGCATCCATTTGATGTACTTCAAGATTTCACAAAGCTGTGATTGCAAGTAACATCCTAATGGAAGTTATTCTCATCACAAGAGAATATATATCAAAGTAATCTAGGCCTTCTAATGGATTGTAACCTTTAATTACAAGTCTAGACTTTTATTTATCAATTGATCCATCAGCTTTAATTTTCCTCTTGAAAATCCTTTTGAAACCTAGCAGTTTACATCCCGGAGGAAGCTTCACTAATTCCCAAGTATGATTTTGGAAAATGGAATCAATTTCACTCCTGATAGCCTCTTTCCACAAGAGTCCTTCTGAAGAGCTCACTATTTCTTTGAAAGTTCGAGGTTCACCTTCTAGCAAATAGGTCATAAAATTTGGACCAAAACATGTTTTTGTCCTAGCGCTTTTGCTGCGTCTAGGTTCATCCTCAACTTCTTGTTCTTGGTCTTCACAACTTTCAACATGTGTTCATTTTGACGAACTTGCTTCATCATTAGACTTACATGGAAATACATCTTCAAAGAACGATGCATTTCTAGATTCCATTATCATGATTTTATGTATATCTGGGATGTTAGACTTATTCACCAAAAATCAATAAGCACTCTGATCATGTCAAACGAGACCTGTTGACTCTCGCAATAGCACGAGGTCGTGATGATAGTATAATGACAATATAGGGATCAAGGTTATGATTACTAGAATTCAAAGGCTTGCAAACTATTTGAACAATCTAAAACGTGAGTTTGTAAGAGTTGCAATAAAGTAAATTAACTCAAACACAAACTAAATTATCTAACACAACACTTATAGAAATGTATGGAAAACATGTTAGAACTCGAATCCGCTTCAACCCTCCCAATAGCACACTTGACTCCTTTGACTCTTAATTCTTGCGTGTACATGTTATAGATTAGTATTCCCTAACCAAATCTCTAACCTCTCTCGATGTATTTAGAGATAGTATCTATATATACCCAAAAAATTTCTCAAGCAATTCGGACAATATAAATAGACCCGTTAAGCATTTGGAATACAAATTGAACCCTATACGCTAGCCTAGTTGTTCTAGCACTTTCTAGTCAAGCATAGTGAATGTTTATCTAAGCATTGTCAAATGCATCTCCTCTTGGTACTTAGCATCTAGCCATAGATCAATTACAAAATGATCAATTAAGCAAAAGCCTTAAGCATTCAAAACGTCCATAGAGCTTCACAAGAATAAAATATAGAAATCAAAGTGTCTATCACAAATGAATCAAGGGTTAAGCATCATCTTGTTCTAACATAAGAATAATTATCTTATACTATACAAATAGAAGCCATAGATGAGCTAACATCAATACAAAGAAACAAGAGAAGAAAAGAGTTGATGAGATAAAACTAAGTTGTAGATTCAATCTCTTGTAGCTTGAGCTTCCATAGCTTCCTTGGATCAACCAAACCTTGCCCTAGCTACTCCAACCTTGAAGAACTCAGTCCAAAAATGAAGAGAGAAACTCCAAAATGTGAAGAAGAAGAACTGGTTTGAAGTGTTGATGATTTTTAAATCCCTTTTTTCTCTCATCTATCTCTTTCTTTATAGGCAACAAGAACCCCCCCCCCCCCAACTTGTGTAGGAGGGTCCTAAAGACATCTTCTTAGCCTCTAGAAACATCCCATCTCCCTGTGTAATCAGACATAAGAGAGGGGGTCCCACAATAAAGCACCTACTCTATTCGTAAAACAGAGTATTCACTATCTGCCATAAAGTACGGTTCGATGTGCAGTTTACTTCGACACATCATACCGTACATGAGTTCGATTTGAGCGGCTGCCCTCCTATGCGGTACGACATATGGTACGCATTTCCTTTTGGTGCAGTATGCGTACCGGACTTGAAGCTTTCTATAATTTCGCCTGTCCTCCCATGCGGCAAAAAGTGCGGTTCACTTCAACATGGTATACCGTACTTACTTTTATAATATTTGTTGTTCTCCTACGTGGCACGAAGTGCGGTACGCATTTGCTTCTAGTGCGGTACGTGTACCACACTTTTCATTCCATACCAAGCTAAAACCCTTTTTTTTGCTTTGAAAGCTCGCGATTCCGCACAAGGATAACTTCTGGCTAGAGAGGACCTCTTTAAGCATTAAGAACATCAAAAGATGGAGTTTGCAAAGAAAATGAGAGCAAAACTATACAAAATGACGGGTACGTAGAGCATAAAAATGAGCTTATCAGATACCCTAAATTAGAATTTTTGCTTGTCCATGAGCAAACCCTGTGACATAAAATTGTACGAGAACTAAACTATATCTATATTTACTTTATTTCTTGCTGAATCAACTGAAGAACGAGATACGGATTTGGGTGAATCAAATAGCATAATACTAGCATGCTAAGACCACTGAAGAGTGCAGACCAAGGTGCTTAAACACGAAGGATTGCAATTCCAGGCTACACAGTGACTCTAGATCTATACGTATCGAACACAAAAGTCTTATGACTGCATTTTGTCTTGACTCTAAACCTCACCGGATTCAACTCTCGTTTTTCCACACAGATCCTAGGCTCACTCAACAAGCATGTACGCAACACTGGAGTTATGCATGAAAAGATTAAGAAATTTGCACATATGAAAAACTTTGAATGCTAGCATTTTAGGAGAAGTGAAAAATTAAACAAGAATCAAACAATATCATCTTACCGTGGTAACATTTCCAAAAATAGGTCCTTCTTAAGGATCAGCTAGTACTTTTATTTTGTTTCACTGGGTATATGTCAAATTGGGTATGGCGAGGCTAGGTTGGTATAGATACAGGTAAGGCTAGTGATCGAGTACGAAGTACAAAAATGAGTAACCATATTTGTTAGCCCAATTGACTAGGCGTTGATTATACATAAGAGAATTAAGTGGCTCTATAGGTGTTGATTTCCACAACTTTTCATTCTTTATCATCAATTTTTTTTTTTACTTTTTTTTAACAAATACTCAAAATAAATCATGAAATTCGAGTACATTAAGAACTGCACATTTTACTGAGCTTCTTTATTTAAGCCTTCATTAGAACTACCAAGTCATGATCATAGCAAGGGGTTGGTATTTTGTTTAGGATTTGTGATGTAGTGTGTAACATGGCAAGGTAAATTCATACTGAAATTTTGAGCACACATGGTTATAGGACGTGTTTAGGCCATTGTCTCAGGTTTCACACATAAGCCTACTTCATCTCTAAAGGTATAGAACAAACGGAAATGAAACCATGGCAACAAACTCAATGAAGAATTAACAAACATGCCTAATCCCTAGTGATGCCTCCTAAAACCCAACGGAAGAGTTTATAAAGAGGTAAATAACATTATTTCTCAAGTGACGCACTTATGGACTCTGTAGACTTACAGGGGTAGTCTTCACTAATGGCCTAAACATTTCAAGCGTGCTACCCTCTTCACTGGGACACTATAGAGCCCAGCAAGATGTGTGCAAGCCATATGATACGGCTTTAGTAAGCACAACCCTAGTGGTACAAAGCATGTAACAACTGCCTGAAAAAGGCACAACCCAACAGCATCTCGTTCGAATAGGATTAGTGCTCTGAAATTCTACTTAGCAAGAAAAACAAAAAATTTGTAAAATGTACAATGTTCTCTAAACTTCTATGCTAAATGGTTTGCACCCCCAAACCAAATCTAACATTGTCCTCAATGAAATTTAGAAGCGAAACTAAATTTAAAAAAATCCAAAATATGTTAAACAAAAGCAAAACGAATTATCCACACATTTAGTAACAATGCTAAGTGTACTAGCTATAAATGTAAAACAATAATATCATGGAAAAAAAACATAAACACAAAACGTGGTTAGAGAAATCATGTCAACAAACTGTTGGTGCTACATGTGACCCTTCCCTCTGTCCTGCCATGCAGCTATCTCCTCTGATCTAACTCTTTCAGCCTCTAATGCAACCCTTTAGGCAGTCTGGTCCTCTGAAATTGAGATACCGGTAAAAGACGGGCGAGGTCTCCTCCTCCTCTGAAAAGTCTGGAAGCCAGCTTGCCTCTGGATGTCAGTAATATCATCTCTCTAGTCTCTCTTCTCCTCTTCAAAGAGATCCACCCTAGTATGGATCAGATCTGTCTGCTCCTTCACTACCTGCAAGTTATCCTCGAGGCCGGACATACCAAGCAGGATGCCCTTTATAGCGCTCAGAATCTTAGCTAGCATGGACTGTGACACAGGGTCTTTGTAGTCCTGGTCTTCTTCCTCTGATTCCTAAAATTTGAAATCAGGTTCCTCTTCAACCAAAGTGCTAGATGGGCCCTCAGTAATCCATGGCCTCTTCTTTACCTTGGTTTTGATTGTAACGTCCTGCCATGATTGTTTATTAAGGTCCCCCATATGGTTGATCTTTATTTCATATGTGGTAATTTCTAGGACTCCTTCCTTCTTCAAGAGAACAGTGATAAGGCTAGAAAAGATGATTGACATCGGCTTTGCCTGTGGATGCACGTTACTCAAGGCTACTTCTAAAATTAATTTCATTATGACTTAGCCTATATCAATCTTCATCTGATCTTGAATGCAGCTGAGTAAATCTGCTCTAGGCTCTGAAATTGTGGTCCTATGAATGGTTGGTAGGAGGGAGAAAGTGTTGAAAAGGTTCCAAATCACCAACTCCTGAGGCAGCTCTGATTGTTTAAGCATGTGGCCATGCTCCCACACACCATCATCTATCCCTCTGAGCATCATAGCCAAACTTGACTTAGTGTTATGCCTACACCTATACCCTTTTCTGAATTTTGGGTAGTTTGACATGCCAAAGTGGGCTTTAATCTTAGTGGCATTGATCATGAATGGTATATCCCTAAGCAAAACCGCACTACCTTCCTTCATTGCCTTAGGTATCATACTGGTGTAGAACTCTTTCACTAATGAAACACTGACGTCCGTCGGGATGCTGACAAAGTTCTGCCATCCTCGTTGTCCTACGGTCATAGGGATTGGTGTATCCTTAAGTTCCACGAGGTGCATACCTCTCTCAAAAATAATATGTACGTCATTGAGCTTTTCCATTCGTCTCCCATAATCGCGGTTCCGTACAAGTTGTTGTGTCTCTCTGGAAGATGATCTGACTTTCCTCTTTTCGGGGGAGCTGACTTTGCATTCTTCTTGGGTGGCATCTTTAGTTGTGAGACTATGGTCCTACAAAAACAAACCAAGAAAAACACAAAAACATAAAAACCTGTAACCACTCACTTCAAACAAAACAAATCAACAAGACAACCCAAAGTATCCATCTCCTTTTAAGCTTCCACAAAATCATAGCTAAGCATAATCACAAATATAGCCTAGTTTATCGACCATTCTTCCATCATATCAGAAAAACTACTCATGTAATCATAAAATACAACTTAATTACACCCACAATCACCCTAAATTCGGAATTTCATCAAAAACCCACAAATCCACACATAAAATTTGCTTAAACAATCTATAAATACTATATAATGGTATTTTGTGTCTGGTTGTGGTCAACAAAATCAATAGAAACTCAAGAAAAGCAAACTAACAAAAACCCCCAAATTTTGAAACTCTAACCTATAAACATTCATAAAACTATGCCCTAGCTTGATTTAATTGAAAGATGCTAAATCTAAGGCATGATTCAATGAAGAAAAGAGAAAGAGATAGAGGAGAGGAAGTTAGAACTACATACCGGTCGAATTCGTGGAAGGCCATAGCTTGAGAGAGTTTTGAAAAGAAGGGAGAGAGAGTGAGAATGAAAGAATGTCTCGTTTTACCTCTTTTAACTCAAAAATTTTAATGAGATACGGTACAAAGTGTGGTTCACTTTGACACTTCGTACCGCACTTACCTGTATATCCCTTTTTAAAGCGTTTGTTTTATGGCCCAGGTTGAGGTACATGATGCGGTTCACATCAACACAGCATACCACATCCTGGGCATTTAATTTTGGTTGCCCTTCTACGTGGTACGAAGTGTGGTACGTGTATCGCACTTCTCACCAGCACTGACCCAATGAAGGCATTCCATTTGCACGATTCTTTTCCTTGAATTTTCTCCCTCCTGTTCACACTCCTATATTCTTTCAAAACTAACAAAATCACATCAAATGTGAAGGTGAAAATGGCTGACTCAACATGCAATAATACCAAAAACAATTCTGCCATTCCAAAAGAAACCTAAATTGAACTGAATGTTAAACTTACTATTTACAATTATTTTACCTTTCCTTCATTCTCATGTGAGGTCTTAGAGGTGGATTACCTCTATGATTTGTTCTGTCTCATGCTCCCTGTAGATTTTCATCCTTTGTCCATTTACCTTGAGGCTTTCCCTTATGCCATTTTCGATCTCAACCATTCCATATGAGAAAATGTGCTTCACAGTATATGACCCTGTCCATGTGCTCTTCAACTTTCCGGAGAAGAGACGAAGCCTTGAGTTGTACAATAAACCTTGGTTACCCATCTGAATGTCTTTCTTCACCAATCAACTATCATGCCATTTCTTACTCTTCTCTTTGTAAATCAAGGCATTCTCATAAGCATCTAGACGTATTTCATTTAGCTCATTCAATTGGATGAGTCTCTTTACACCAGCAGCTCTCATATCGAAGTTTAGTGCCTTTACCACCTAAAAAGCTTTGTGCTTTAACTCGACTGGGAGGTGACATGCTTTTCCAAACACCAATCTGAAAGGAGACATGCCAATTAGAGTCTTGAGAGCGGTTCTGTATGCCCATAACGCATCATCGAGCTGTTTTTCCCAATCTTTTTTCCAAACCCCTACAGTCTTCTCTAGAATACTCTTCAGCTTACAGTTTGAGATTTCAGCTTACCCATTTGCTAACGAATGGTAAGGAGTGGTCACTCTATGCCTTACACCGTATTTTCTTAGCAATGCTTCAAATTGTTTATTGTAGAAATGTGAGCCTCTATCGCTCACTATTGCCCTTGGCGTGCCAAATTGTGAGAAAATGTGCTTATTTAGAAACTCAGTGACTCTTTTCACATCACTTGCTAGAGTGGCCACGGCTTCAACCCATTTGAACACATAGTTCACTGTACCAATATGTACTGATTCCCTTGTGAACTTGGGAAAGGGCCCATGAAGTCTAGACCCCACACATCAAATAAATCCACCTCCAACAAAAAATTCAATGGCATTTCATCCATTTTACTGATGTTTCTGGTTCTTTGGCACCGGTCGCTTTTTTCTACAAAGCTTCTAGCATCATGAAAAAGGGTAGGGCACCAGAAAACCGACTGAAGAATCTTTCGTGCTATTCAGATTCCACCAAAATGTCCCCCACACTCTCTGGAGTGACAATGGCCTAAAACGCTACTCATCAATTCTTCTGGTACATACCTTCTTATTATTCCATCCGTAAGAGTTCGGAATAACAAGGGCTCATCCCACAAATACCACTTCACTTCATGCAAAAACCTCTTCCTCTGGTTGTAGTTCATGTCAATTGGCATAATATAACTAGCTAGACAGTTCACTAGCTAGATAGTTCACATAGTCGGCAAACATGGAACTATACGATCTTTCAGAGTAAAGAGTTGCTCATCTGGAAATTGCTCAATGATTGTAATCACTACCTCTTCCTTCTCATCTCTTTCTAACGTGGATAGGTGGTCTGCTACAAGGTTCTCTGTTCCTTTCTTATCCTTGATTTCCAAGTCAAACTCTTGTAGGAACAAAACCCATCTTATTAATCGAGGCTTCGCATTTTCTTGTTCAACAAATACTTGATGGCTGCATGATCTGTGTACACGATGACCTTTGAACCTAACAAGTTTTAGGATTATAATCGATAGCAAGAGTATAATAATGTATTTGACAATCTTTTCATATTAATAAAGTGATTTCAATTTTAACAAATCTTATAGCATTTATAGTTTAATTATTATAATTGTCAAAAGTAAATAATCATAAGGTCAAAAGACTATGAGAAAACAAGAATTATCCATACATCAAGATATGTATGAGATAGACACAATTCTTTAGTTAGTCTTGAATAACATTCACAACTTAAGATAAAAGGTTGGCACCTTTATCTTGTCAAAGTTGTAAATTCTTTCACTAGCATTTGAGTGGGATCAAATGTGTTATGATGAGTCTAAAATCATCAAAGTGTGGTGTCTTTGGTAAAAGAATCTAGTGCACTGGGTGCATTAAACATGATCAAAATGAAATACTTTATCTAGAACCGACAATGGATGAAAGTTTTCATTTGAAGACAATCGGAGAGTCTATCTCAATCCTGAGATAAATGATGGACTTATGGTTGCAAGTGTTATCATTTGAGCTAGCAATGAGTACGATTATATAGCATAGTCTATCCTCGATAGTTTGGTGGTATTCATTTGTTAATCAATAGAGGACTTCATTTATAGATATGGATGTGGCTCCTATTATTGAATGAGAGTAAAATATCATCATATGGATGTTTTGAGGTTTTGGATATTAAATTTTAACGTTAAGTTTTCAATAGTGACTATTGAAACATGGCTTCTGGACTAGTCAAAATATCCAAGTTCAAAATGTGGTCATATGAGTAAATATGGTAACTTGGAGAGCTATAAGCAGTCTATGAGCTCTTGGCGATTACTGGTATTCTTCTCGAGGATACACTTTCTCCAATAAGGTTGTCTAGGGTATGAGTGAGTAACATCAACTTATTCTATCTTTATTTAATAGTTCAATTTTAGTTCTTTAATGGAATGAACTAAAATTAAATAGATTGGACCTAAGTGAATCATTTGGTTATTGTGATTGGGTTGAGTCTATTGGAGCTTAAATTTAGATAGCCCGCCAAGATCCCCAATCCACACGAACTTGCATGGATCACTTGATATATTCTACTGTACCAATTTAGGGGTCAATCTAGAATTGTATTAAGGCTTGTGAACTTGTTTCTTTTTGTAAGAATAGGTCTAGTTCACATGTGGACTTTTTATTAAGGTCCAATATATTTAATAAAATAAGAAAAATAACATATGGCCCATATACATGTGTTGGGCGGCAAGGCTAGTAAGAATAGCTTAAATTATATTATATTATTTTTAATATTTAATTAAATGGAAATTAATTAATTTTTTTGATTAATTAATTATTTAATTAAAAGTCAAAATCTTTTCCTAATAGGAGATGGTCTCCTAAAATTATACTCTTGTTAGTAGTATAATTAATATTAAAGACTATATTTGATAAGTAGATAAAAAAAGGACTTATTTATCTATTCAAATTAGAAAGTCTTTAATATGGTTAGAAACACACTATTGAGTTGGATTAGGAGTCCTGGTGTAGGATAGAATTCCTTTTTGAAAAGGATTCTTAACCACTAAGTAATTCTACCTAAGGAAAGGATTCTTAACGACCAAGTAAATCCTTCTTAAGAAAAGAATTAAGTTTCATTATACATATCCTATGAATTTCTGCCACATATATATATATATATATATATATATATATATATATATATATTCCTTTTATATAAGGCTTCTTAACTACCAAATAAATCCACCGAAGGAAAGGATTCTTGTCAACCAAGTAAATCCTTCTTATAAGAGGATTTATGCTCATATATATATATATATATATATATATATATATATATATACGTATGTTAATTTCGGCCAGCCTAAGTTTTTCTATGAGAGGAATTTCGGCCATGCTAATCAATTTTCAAGAAGAGAATTTGGCCTAGCAAGAGAGAATTTTGAGAGAGAAAAATTTGTTTTTTACTCTGGACAAAATTCAGCCAAGAAAAGAAAAAGGGGAACGTTTTTGTTTTCGATAGTACACTAGTATCCTTTACGTCAAAAGCGTTTTGTGTACAACATCAAATCAAGGTTCACGCGAGTTTCAATTAAATTGATTGATAATTTAAAAGTGACCGGTTGTTCTTGGTTTTTCTCTTGGAGGATTATTGTGACTAACAAAGAGGAAGATTTTGTTTGTTTCCATCCTCAAATGTACAATTTAAAGAAAGGGAGTCCACACTCCTAGGTGATTCACGTTCGTGATTGGATTGGAAGATCTTGCGGATTCAATTCGACGCTAGTTCAACCGTCACGAAAAAAAAAAGGTACGATACTTTTTATATACATCAATTAATCTAGGGTTAACGTTCTCGTTGCGTAAAAGGGAAAAAAATTATTTATACGCAAACCCTGATCTTCGTTTTTATCACGCTTCCGATATATTTTGAACCATTTTTTTCCCTACAATTGGTATCAGAGCGAGGTTCTACCCTTGATTAATTGATGTATGTGTTCGTGAATCTTTTTCTTTTTATTGTATATATGCATGTTTTATAAAGAGATGGCACTCTAGGTATTCGCATATATATTTACATTGGAATGTATGGATATATATATGTTTTATAAGTGGTTTGTTATTGCTCAATTTTGGTCCTAGAATTTCAATGTATTTTGTTTTGGGATTGTAACAAGAAAGGTGGTCAATCATCTCCATAATTTCCTTCTTGGTAGTTGCTAAGTTTTATTTTATTTTGTTTTTGTTTTTGTAATAAATAAATAAAAACTGCAGTATTTTATTATTTAAATTCTTCTGTAATACATTCAAGTTTCGAAGACTCGATGTTTTGAAGAATTAGGAGCAACCGGAATAAGTTTGGGACATAGCGAGCAATAACAACAAACGTGCGTGCGAAGATGTTAGGTTTGTGAGTTATGTTGGCATTATTCTATATCAAAACAACATTTCCTTTGTATTGTTTTGTTGTCTAGGATTCATGATGATTCAAGCTTTAAAGAAGAAATGACAACTATTCAAGCAAGTTCAAGTCTTCAAAGGGAAAAGTGCTTCATGATTCTACAAAGGTATATTAAGACCTTTCTTTTCTCTTTCAAGGCTAAGGCACACACACACAATTCATACATCTGTGTCCCTGCATCATTGTGCACCATTATAGGCACACACATACAATTCATTCATATGTGTCCCTGCATTGTTTTGCACCATGTATAACACATTCATACACTTGAAGATGAATGCTCATGCATTGGTATGGAAATAACATGTTTTGGAAAATGCATGATTGGAGACTATCTCTATGTAGTTTGCATTCTAGTGTGAATTGTGTTTGTATGTGTATATGTTCGTATAACATGGATATTGAAATTGAATTTAGTCTTAAATCATTCTTGATTGAGTTACTGCCATTTCGGTTACTCATACTATTGATTTCAAGTTCTAAGTCGAAAGATACTACACTTTCAACTCATGTTGCATACATTATCTTCGTCTTCTTATATCGAGTTGAATTATTATTTTCTGGGTTAAGTTTCTTATATTTCCATATTCATGAGAGATTTACGGTTTGTAATCAGCAAACGGATTCAAATTTCGAGTTCGGAGGCCGGAGAACGGTCGAAGAACGCGAGAGGAGTGCAAGGGAGGTGCACCATGGCCAAAGGCCATCAAATGGTGCAAGCCCGAGATGGCGCGTGGCCATCTCGGCCACAACTCCTTGCTGTCCCGAGATGCCCACTCGCCATCTTTGGGAACCATTCTCAAAGGGGTTATTTTGGTCCTTTCATGCTCTTTTGTTCCCTCTCCTTTATATATCTCTTCTCTCTCTCATTTGAATCTAAGGAAGAAGAAAATGTAGTGCAGAAAATTTCCATGTTTTTTCTCTCAACTTTGAATCACCATAACTCTTTCATTTCTTATCCGATTTGAGTGATTAAAGTTGGAGAAGTTTTGTATTGAAGTCCTTTATCATCTCCAAGCAACCTTGAAGCCATTCGTTCAATTTTTCTGGTGGATCGCACCATTTTCGTGACTGTACTCGAAATTGTCAAGGTATTTGTTTATCTTTTGATTTCCTTGATTCTAATGTTCAAATACCTTGGGTCTTCTTCCTACTTGTGTGTATTTGACTTGAACATATGTTGATGAGTGATAGATCTTCAATTAAATGCTAGTTGTGCTTAATTAGAAACTTGATTGTGAGTTAGGTTTCAATCAAACCTATGTTTTCACATGATTGTGAGTTGTATTGTGCTAGCATCTTATCTAGGACTATTTGTGCTTTGATTGACTTTATTTTCATGATTAATAGTCTTATCATGTGCTAGAACTCATTTGTTGAATAGATCTAGGATTATCACATTTGATTTTATATTTGGAGTCTATTAGAGTTTAATTGACTATTTTGTGAATATATGCTCTAAATGATTGCTAGAGATTTGATTGATCATATCTTGTGTTTCTAGCATTTTTGTGTTAGTACTAAAGTCTTTAATAAGTACTTCATGAACATGAGTAGGATAGGAGGGTAGTTTCTAGGTGAAGGGGTCACTTGAGAGATTGTACTTTTCTTATCTACTAGTGAATTTTGTTTGCCGGTGGTTGCTAACCCGTGGATGTTTCCTCTTCGGAGGTTTACCACGTTATATCTTGTATCAACTTTTCTCTATCCTTATCTCTCTTATATTGGTAATTGTTATTTGAATAATGTGGATAGAACTTTATATGTAAGTTAACTTCCTTACACAATATTTTTTGTGTATGTTAGATATCTTTGTATCTTGTGATATTCCATTCAAGTTGTAGAGTACCACATTGTAATACTCTAAGTACAACTTACGGAATTTTGTCTACATTGAATATATTTGTTCATAAGATACATTGATTCTTATTGTATGTTTTGTAGACTAAGAGTGGAGATTTGAGCATACATGAATTTACAGTTTTCTCATAACAATCATTTCAAATGTTAATGTATGCTTATCAAGGTTTTGTCACTTGTCTCGAAAGATTTGTTAAAAGTGAGAGACAACCTATTCACCCCCCCCCCCCCCCCATCTAGGTTGTTTAGTATAACCTCGTTTGTTGTGGCATGGGCTGCCCACGGCAGCCTTTTGGTTGCCGTGGGCTGCGCATGGCAGCCCTTTATGGGTTTGTGGCATGTGCACACCCATGGGTAAGGGCGAAGGGTGTGCACGCCCATGGGAGGTAGCCGAGGGAGTCCGAATGATGAAGGTCGCGTGAAGACTTGTTCGCCAAGATAGAAGTTCTTGTATTCCAAGATATATGTAATTTACTTGTTTTTCTAGGATGGACCAAAATTGTAGCTATTTATATTTTTGTAAATATTGCAATGTTTGTCATTGTTTGATAACATGTCATATAGAATAGGAGTGTCACTCATATATCTCTTTTGGTATGAACATGCATAGAATGATTTAGGTATCTAAATTGGCATCTAGATAACTTAGTAAATCATTCTTTGGAATTCAATCACACGCCTTAAACAACTGAGTGGGAAAAGGTGTTTTGGAACCCCTACGGCCTCCAAGTTTAGTTGATCTTTATGTTTCATAACCAACTTCCAAGAGGTATTCATGAATGGAATTTAGCAAGATACTTCCTTACAATGATAGACTAGACAATTAGCCCAAACAATATATACTCCCAAAGAAGAGATATTCGTGAGGGATTATATTAAAGGTCGATAACTTGGTAACACACTTAATGTGGTTTTATTTATATCCACCCAAGAGTTCTTGTTAATAAAATCACAAGGCTAAAATTGAAAACATTGGTTGTTATGTTAACAATTAGGTGGGACCTAGTCCAACTAGTAAATGTTGTGAACTCCCAAAGGAGGTGTGACATTTATGGGTGTTGGATCACCGTTGAATTTTTACGATTGAATTATTTTATTTTATTCAAGATAAATATTCAAAATTACTTTATCATGATTAATTACTTTTTTATTTTTTGTTATTGTTCAGAAATCATGACCCCATCCCTAATCAACATCCTTAAAGACAATACTTTAACTGGTGATAATTATGTCACATGGAAAAGGAAAATTGGGCTTTTATTGCAATCCGAAAAGCATAATTCATTCTGTACACTCTCAAACCACCTACTCATACTAATGAATCTACTCAGAAGCAAAGAGATGAGTATCAGCAGTGGGAGTCTTCTGATGAGATGGCTAAATGTTACATTATGGCCACCATCTATGACGTGTTACAACAGCAACATGAAGGAATGGAGACTGCTGCCGATATAATGATATCTCTAGAGGAGATGTTTGCTATAAGGTCTAGGATGACTAAGAGAGAGGTAGCGACTGCTTTTATGAATCTTAGGATGAAACGTGGACAGGCTGTGAAAGATCACATGATGAAACTCATAGCACATCTCAACATTACTGAACTGAATGGTGCTGAGATAAATGGTGAGACCAAAATTGACATGATTGTCAACTCACTGTCGAATTCCTTTGATCAATTCAAGTTGGACAACACCTTAAATAAAAAGGAATACATCTTGCATGATGCAAGATGTTCAAAGCGTGGAAAAAATCCTTGTGAAAAGCAAGTGTCAAGAGATTCATACCATAGGTAAAGTTGCTACTGTTAAGAACCGTAAGAAGGTCAAGAAACAAAATAAGAAAAAGCAACTAGGACCTACAAAGAATGAGACAAAGAAAGTAACCAAGATCAAAGGGAAGTGTTTCCTTTGTGGTAAAAAAGGGACATTGGAAAAGAAATTGCCTAAAGTCTCAAGACAAAAAGGAAGAAAGTAATATTAATTATCTTGAAACATGTTTTTTGGCGGATTCTATGGTTTCTTGGATCATAGACTCCGGAGCCACTAATCATGTTTGTTTTTCCTTACAGGGGTTAAGGAAAGGAGAAGGCTTAATGAGAACGAATTCAACTTGCGTTTAGGCAATGGAGTGTTGGTGTCTGCTAGTTCATTGGGAGATATTAGAATTTGTTTAGATTCTTATAGGCATATAGATTTAATAGATGTTTATTATGTACCTTAATTCAAGACGAATTTAATTTCAGTTTCTTGTTTAAAAAACTTTGGTTATTCGGTTACTTTTAATAAAGCTTTTATTGTTAGTTAGAATGACAAAATTATTTGCAAAGGTACATTGGAAAATGGTTTATTCTATTTGCACGAAAATATCTCTCACTTGTTAGACAAGTAATCAACGGAACCTGATCATAAAAGAGTGAAATTATCAAAAGATGAAACCTACCTATGGCATTCGCCTAGGTTAAATTAACCTTAATAGGATTAAAAGATTGGTAAGTGACGGACCTCTAAGTGACTTAAAGGTTGATGATCTACAAACTTGTGAATCTTGTTTGGAAGGTAAAATGACCAAAAGGTCGTTTACGACCAAAGGCGTAAAAGCCATCGAATGTTTAGGATTGATACACACTGATGTGTGTGGACCTATGAGCATTCAAGCTAGAGGTGGATATGAGTACTTCATCACTTTCACATATGATCACTCAAGATTTGGCTATGTGTATCTCATGAGACATAAGTCGGATGCTTTTGATATGTTCAAAGCATTTAAAGCTGAAGTTGAAAATCAGCTTGAGAAACGCATAAAAATCTTGAGGTCCGATCATGATGGAGAATATCTATCTGGTGAGTTTCATCAATATCTTATTGATAATGGAA
Source organism: Dipteronia dyeriana (assembly GCA_032871835.1). Lineage (NCBI taxonomy): Eukaryota > Viridiplantae > Streptophyta > Magnoliopsida > Sapindales > Sapindaceae > Dipteronia > Dipteronia dyeriana. Next base: position 42,217,700 of record CM065297.1, read on the forward strand.
TAATTTCTCAGTTTTCTGCACCAGGCACACCTTAACAAAAATGGGTGACAGAAAGGAGAAATAGAACTCTTTCAGATATGGTTAGGTCTATGTTGAGTTTTTCAACGCTCCCTAATTCTTTTTGGGGACATGCTTTACAAACTGCAATGTACATTCTAAACGATGTACCATCTAAGTCGGTTCCTAAAACACCGCATGAGTTGTGGACCGGGCGAAAGCCTAGTTTGCAACACTTAAGGATATTTGGATGCCTTGTGCACGTGTTAAACGGAAAGACAGAAAAGATGGAGTCCCGTTCAGAAACATGCATATTTGTAGGGTATCCAAAAGGAATAAAAGGATATTATTTTTATAGTCCATCAGATCTTAAAGTATTTGTTTCAACAAATGCTAAATCTCTGGAAAATGACTATATGAATAATTTTGTACCTAAAAGTATAATTTTCCTGAATGAGCTTTTAGGGGATACAATTCCATAAGAGGTTTCGCAACCAAGCCCAATTGTAAGTTCGGTACCGACACAAGATCAACATTCTACCATACCTCATCATAGTGGAAGGGTTGTTAAACAACCCGAGAGATACATCGGCCTAGGAGAATTTGTGGAGAATCTTCTGGACGGCGATGATCCCTATACGTACAATGAAGCAATGGAAGATATTGATTGTCGCCAATGGCAAAAGGCAATGCAATCTGAAATTGAATCTATGTTCAAAAACAAAGTCTGGTCTCTTGTAGATTTGCCTAAAGGGATAAAACCCATCGGGTGCAAGTGGGTACACAAGAGGAAAAGAGGAATGGATGGAAAGGTGGAAACCTTTAAAGCTACATTGGTAGCTAAAGGTTATACACAGAAGGATGGTATCGATTATGAAGAAACCTTCTCTCCTATGGCAGCCATGCTTAAATCCATTAGGATACTCTTATCCATTACAGCATCTCTAGATCTAGAGATTTGGCAAATGACGTCAAGACAGATTTCCTTAATGGAAGTCTTGACGAAAGCATCTACATGATGCAACCAGAAGGATTCATTGAAAAGGGCCAAGAGGAAAGGGTATGCAAGTTGCAAAGATCCATATATGGATTGAAACAAGCATCCAGATCCTGGAACATAAGGTTCGAGAAAGCTATGAAAAGTTTTGGATTTATTTAAAACCTTGATGAACCTTGAGTATACAACATGATTAAAGGCGACAAGTTGGTTTTCCTAGTTCTTTACCTTGATGATATACTACTCATCGAAAATGATGTAGGTGTACTGACATCAATAAAAGAATGTTTAGCAAAATAATTTGATATGAAGGTATCCAAGTCATAAGGGATAGAAAGAATAGAACAGTTGCATTATCCCAAGCTTCATACATAGATAAAATCTTGTCTAGGTTTTCCATGCAAGATTCCAAGAAAAGTATGTTGCCTTTCAAACATGGAATCAAACTTTCTAAGGAACAAGTTCCTAAGAATGAGCATGAAGAGCAATTCATGAGTAGGGTTCCATACGCATTGGCAGTTGTAAGTCTCATGTATGCAACGCTCTGCACTATACCAGATATTTGTTTTGTTGTGGGCATAGTTAGCTGGTTTCAATCAAAACTTGGTCCTGATCAATGGACGGCAGTCAAGTATCTTAGGAGAACGAGAGATTATATGCTTGTATACTTTGGAGGGGATTTAATTCCCGTTGGATATACAGATTCTGATTTTTAGTCAGATTCTGACTCTAGAAGATCAACATTAGGATCTGTGTTTACTATTGGAGGAGAGGCAGTCATATAGAGGAGTATCAAGCAATCTTGTATTACCGATTCCACCATGGAAGCCGAGTATGTTACCGAATGTGAGGCTGCTAAAGAGGATGTCTGGCTCCGCTAATTCTTGATTGACATAGAAGTGGTTCCTGATGTAAAAAAGTAGATCACAATCTATTGTGACAATAGTGGAGTAGTGGCTAATTCGAGAGAACCAATAATTCATAAGAGAGGGAAACACATTGAAAGAAAGTATCATCTTCTAAGGGAAATTGTGCATAGGGGTGACGTGACGATTACCAAGATCGCATCAGTAGAAAATCTAGCGGATCCCTTTACAAAGGCTTTTCCACAAAAGAGTTTTGATAGGCATCTAGAGAACATGGGATGAGAGATATGACACATTTGCTATAGTGCAAGTGGGAGATTGTTAGGATTATGCTCGATAGCAAGAGTATAATAATGTAATTGACAATCTTTTCATATTAATAAAGTGATTTCTATTTTAACAAATCTTATAGCATTTATAGTTTAACTATTATAATTGTCAAAAGTAAATAATCGTAAGGTCAAAAGACTATGAGAAAAGAAGAATTGTTCATACATCTAGATATGTATGAGGTAGACACAATTCTTTAATTAGTCTTGAATAACATTCACAAGTTGAGATAAAAGGTTGGGCGCCTTTATCTTGTCAAATTTGTAGATTCTTTTGCTAGCATTTAAGTGGGATCAAATGTGTTATGATGAGTCTAAAATCATCAAAGTGTGGCGTCTTAAGGTAAAAGAATCTAGTGCATTGAATAGGATCAACATGAAATACTTTATCTAGAACCATCAATGGATAAAAGTTTTAATTTGAAGACAATCGGAGAGTCTATCTCAATCCTAAGATAAATGATGGACTTATGGTTTCAAGTGCTATCATTTGAGCTATCAATGAGTACAATTATATAGCATAGTCTATCCTCCATAGTTTGGTTGTATTCATTTGTTAATCGATTGAGGGTTTCATTTATAGATATGGACATCGTGACTCCATTTATTGAATGAGAGTAGAATACCATCATATGGGTGTTTTGATGTTTTGGATATTAAATCTAAACGTTAAGTTTTCAATAGTGACTATTGAAACATGGCTTCTGAACAAGTCAAAATATCCAAGTTCAAAATGTGGTCATATGAGTAAATATGGTAACTTGGAGAGCTATAGGCGGTCTATGAGCTCTTGGCGATTACTGGTATACTTCACGAGGATACACTTTCTCTAATAAGGTTGTCTAGGGTATGAGTGAGTAACATCAACTTATTTTATCTTTATTTAAGAGTTCAATTTTAGTTCTTTATTGGAATGAACTAAATTTAAATAGATTGGACCTAAGTGAATCATTTGTTGATTGTGATTGGGTTGTGTCTATTGGAGCTTAAATTTAGATAGCCCACCAAGATCCCTAATCCACAAGAACTTGCATGGATCACTTGATATATTCTACCGGACCAATTTAGGGGTCCATCTAGAATTGTATTAAGACATGTGAACTTGTTTCTTTTTGTAAGAATATGTCTAGTTCACACGTAGACTTTTTATTAAGGTCCAATGGATTTAATAAAATAAGAAAAATAATATATGGCCCATATACATGTGTTGGGTAGCAAGGCTAGTAAGAATAGCTTAAATTATATTATTTTATTTTATTATTTAATTAAATGGGAATTAATTAATTTGTTTGATTAATTATTTATATAATGAAAAGTCAAAATATTTTTCTATTAGGAGATGGTCTCCTAATATTATACTATTGTTGGTAGTATACTTAATATTAAATACTATATTTGATTAGTAGATAAATAAAAGGACTTATTTATCTAATCAAATTAGGAAGTCTTTAATATGGTTAGAAACACACTATTAAGTTGGATTAGGAGTCTTGGAGTAGGATAGAATTCTTTTTTGAAAAGGATTCTTCACCACCAATTATTCTACCTATGGAAATGATTCTTAACAACCAAGTAAATCGTTCTTAGGAGAAGAATTAAGTTTCCTAATACATATCCTATGAATTTCTTCCACACACACACACACACACACACACACACATATATATATATATATATATATATATATATATATATATATATATAATAGGATAGAATTCCTTTTAGATAAGGATTCTTAACTACCAAATAAATCCACCTAAGGAAAGGATTCTTGCTTACCAAGTAAATTCTTCTTATGAGAGGATTTATGATCCTATATATATACGTATGTTAATTTAGGCCAGCCTAAGTTTTTCTATGAGAGGAATTTCGGCCATGCTAAGCAATTTTCAAGAGGAGAATTTGGCCTAGCAAGAGAGAATTTTGAGGGAGAAACACACTAGTGTGAATTCAGCCAAGAAGAGAAAAAGGGGAACGTTTTTGTTTTTGATAGTACAGTAGTATCATTTGCATCAAAATGGTTTTGTGTACAACATCCAATTAAGGTTCACGCCATTTTCAATTAAATTGATTGATAATTCAAAAATGACCAGACGTTCATGGTTTTTCTCTTGGAGGATTATTGTGACTAACAAAGAAGAAGATTTTGTTTATTTCCATCCTCAGATATACAATTTAAAGAAAGGGAGCCCACCCTCCTAGGTGATTCACGTTTGTGATTGGATTGGAAGATCTTACGGATTCAATTCGACGCTAGTTCAATCGTCACGAAAAAAAATGTTCGATACGTTTTATATACATCAATCAATCTAGGGTTAAGGTTCTCGTTGCGTTAAAGGAAAAAAAATTAATTTATACGTAAACCCTAATTTTGTTTTTATCACACTTTCGTTGTGTTTTGAAACCGTTTTTCCCTTCACCAAGTACGATCTAAATTTGTCGAATGCAAACAGTTACCCAAAAGCTCCTTTTCTGTTGTTGCATAGTTGACCTGGATATCATTCAAGGTTTGGCTTGCATAGTAGATCACATGAAGCCTCTTCTCTTTCCGTTGACCCCAAAATTGCTCCCACCATAAAATCATTGGCATCACACATCAATTTGAATGGCAAACTCCAATCTGGGGTAGAAATGATTGGAGCCGATGTAAGTTCTTTCTTCAAGAGGCCAAAAGTTTTATGACACCCTGCATCAAATACGAATGGCGAATCTTTCATCAATAAAGTATACAAGGGCTTTAAAATTTTTGAAAAGTCTTTGATGAAGTGCCTGTAAAACCCAACGTTCCCCAGAAAACTCCTAATGCCTTAAACTGACACCGGCGGTGGTAACTTCTCTATCACTTCAATTTTTGCTCTATCCACTTCTATTCCTTAGATTGAAATTCGATGACCAAGCACTATCCCTTCTTTCACCATAATAGACACTTCTCCCAACTGAGAACAAGATTAGTTTCCTCACATCTCTCCAATACATATGTCAAGTTCTTTAAACAATTGTCAAAGGATGTCTCGAAAATTGAGAAGTCATCCATAAAGACTTCTCTAAACTTATCCACCATGTCAGAGAATATTGTCGCCATACACCTCTGAAATGTAGCCGGAGCATTACATAATCCAAACGGCATTCTTCTGTAGACAAATGTCCCATAAGGACTTGTGAAGGTGGTATATTCCTAGTCTTCGGGGTCTAAAGGGATTTGGTTATATCCTGAATAACCATCAAGGAAACAGTAGTATTCGTGTTCCACCAATTTTTCTAGCATCTGATCAATAAACGGCTACGGGAAATGATCTTTCCTAGTAGCACTATTCAGCTTCCGGTAGTCTATACACACTCTCTATCCTGAAATCTTTCAGGTGGGAATCAACTTATTGTTGGCATTTTTTACTACAGTGATCTCACCTTTCTTTGGCACTACCGTCACCCACGGACTATCCAAAATCGGATATATGATTCCTGCATCTAGAAGTTTAAAAATCTCTGCCTTTACTACCTCATTCATGTTTAGGTTTAATCTCCTTTGGTGGTCCACTAATGGCTTGAACAGCTCTTCCATTAAGATCTTGTGCATACACAAGGATGGGATAATCCCTTAATGTCTGAAATAGACTACCTTATAGCCTTCTTATGCTCTCTAAGAATTCTCAACAACTTTCCTTCTTCCATTTTGTTCAACAAAGATGACAAAATCACCTGTAAACTTGTTGGTTCTTCTAGGAAGGCATACCTTAAGTGAGAAGGTAATTTTTTTAGCTCAAGTAGTGGAGATTTTTCTATAGAGGGAGGAATTCTTGGCTTGCTTTGGCCAAGGTCTTCGAATCTCATTTATTTTTGGTTCGCTACACCGGTATTACATATAAACTCGCCACACATTCCGATATTTCCTCATCCTTGTCTTCAGTTGTTATGATTTTACTGATGCAAGCTAGCAAAGGCACATCCATTTCTTTCATTCTTAGAAGTTCTTCCACACATGTATCCATACTTTCCACTCTCAAACAATCATCTACTGGATCCGACTTTTTCATCATTTTAACCATATCAAATACAACCTTTTCCTCACCAACTCTTAACTTCATCTTATCATCCCTTAGGTCTATCATAGCTTCTACATTCTTCAATAATGGTCTTCCTAAGAGTAAAGGTACTTCTACATCTTCCTCCATGTCTAAAATCACAAAGTTAACAGGGAAGTATAACTTGTCTACCTTGACCAAAACATCTTCCATCACTCCTCCCGAATACTTGATTGATCGATCCGCTAGTTGCAAGGTGACATTGGTGGGTGCCATTTCACCGCCTCCTAACTTTTGAAAAATTAAGAGCGGAATTAGATTAATTCTAGCTCTCGAGTCTATTAAAGCCTTACTGAATTCCGATGTACCAATGGTACAAGGGATGGTGAATTTCCCCAGATCCTTCAATTTGGGTGGAAGCTTGTTTTGCAGTATAGCACTGCATTCTTTCGTCAATGTCACTGTTTCGAACTCTTCTAGCTTCCTTTTGTTAGATAGAAGCTCTTTCAAGAACTTCACATAGGTTGGCATCTGTGCTAGGGCTTCGACAAACGGGATGTTGATGTGCAGTTTCTTGAACATTTCTAAGAACTTTTCAAAGCTCTGGGCATCCTTATACTTTCTCAACCTTTACGGATATGGAATAGGTGGAACATATGTTTTGACTTGTGGAGGTGTTGGTGGCTCACTTTCTTGATCCTTTTCCAAGATCACTTCCTTAGTCTCAATTTTTCATTCTTATCAACCTCTATTTCATCTCTATCTTCAATGACACCCTCCTCTCTTACTCCAAAGTCCTTTGGCAACTCCACATTCTTTCTACTCCTTAGGAAGATTGCTTGACATAGATCTTTTGGATTTGTGATTGTATCGATGGGAAAGGTCTTTCGCTGTCTCACTTGAGCTCGTCTAGCTAACTGACCAACTTTCATCTCTAAAGTTTTAATGGAGGCTTGGTTGTGTTGCATTATCTGGTCCATCTTAGCATCTAGCTTCTTAAGTGTGGCATCTTTGGTGTCCATCCGGTTGTCTATCTGTACTGAATACTTGGAGAGAAGATCTTCAAATGTCGACTTCCTTTCTGACTCAAAGGCTCGATCCAAGTTTTGATAACTAGGATTCTGTCGGTGGTAAGTCTGAGGTTGCTATTGGTTGTCAAAACTTGGAGGTTGTCACTGGATCAAATTCTGTTGTGGTTATGGTTATTGGGTATCCTTCCACGAAAAATTTGGATGGTTCCTCCATCCTTGGTTATATGTGTTTAAATAGGGATTATTCTGATGGTTTTGAGTTGCTTGTTGGTTACTGAAGTTTTTGTTATATCCAACGAAAGCTACTTGATCTGATGAATCTAAAGCAAAGGGGTTTCCATCTTGACATTCAGAATATAGGAAAAATACGCGCAACAGAAGCGTGAAAAATCAAAATTAGGGCTTCGGTATAAATAAAAAATTTACCTTTTTTATTAACAAGAACCTTAACCCTAGATTAATTGATGTATATAAAAAGTATCGTACCTTTTTCTCGTGGCAATTAAACAAGCACCGAATTGAATCCGCAAGATCTTTCAATCCAATCACGAACGTGAATCACCTCGGAGTGTGGGCTCCCTTTCTTTAAATTATATACCTGAGGATGGAAACAAACAAAATCTTTTTCATTGTTAGTTACAATTATCCTCCAAGAGAAAATCCAAGAATGTCCGGTCACTTGTGAATTATCAATCTACTCGATTGAAACTCGCGTGAACCCGATTTGATTTTGTGCACAAAACCCTTTTGATGTAAAGGATACTAGTGTACTATTAGAAACAAAAATGTTCTCCTTTTTCCTCTTCTTGGATGAATTCACACCCTATATCTTAGAGTTGATTGAATTTTGTCTAGACAAAATACTAAATTTTTCTCTCTCAAAATTCTCTCTTGCCAAGTAAAATTCTCTGTTAGAAAATACTTTGGTTGGCCAAAATTTTCACTCTAAGAACCATAGGGCTGGCCGAATTTCATCAAGAGGATATATATAGGATCACAAATCCTAAGAAGGATTTACTTGGTTGGTAAGAATCATTTCCTTAGGTGGATTTACTTGGTCGTTAAGAATCATTTTCAAAGAAAAATTATACTTTATACCAAGACTCTTAATCCAACTAATTAGAGTATCTATATTAAAGATTTCCTAATTTGACTAGATAAATAATTCCTATAATTTATCTACTTATCAAATATAATCTTTAATATTAATTATACTACCAACAATAGTATAATATTAGGAGACAATCCCTTAAAAGGAAAAAGATTTTGACTTTCAATTAAATAATTAATTAATCAACAAATTAATTAATTTTCATTTAATTAAATAATAAAATAATAAATAATATATTAAGCTATTTTATATAGCATTACCGCCCAACACATATATATGGGCCAATGTAATATTTTTCTTATTTAATTAAATCCATTAGACCTTAACAAAAAGTCAACATGTGAACTGTTGTGCTCGATAGCAAGAGTATAATAATGTATTTGACAATCTTTTCATATTAATAAAGTGATTTCTAGTTTAACAAATCTTATAGCATTTATAGTTTAATTATTATAATTGTCAAAAGTAAAGAATCATAAGGTCAAAAGACTATTAGAAAAGAAGAATTGTTCACAAATCTAGATATTTATGAGGTATTCTTTAGTTAGTCTTGAATAATATTCACAACTTAAGATAAAAAGTTGGGCGCCTTTATCTTGTCCAAGTTGTTGATTCTTTTGCTAGCAAATGAGTGGGATCAAATGTGTTATGATGAGTCTAAAATCATTAAAGTATGGTGTCTTTGGACAAAAGAATCTAGTGCACTGGGTGCATTGAATATGATCACAATGAAATACTTTATCTAGAACCGTCAATAGATAAAAGTTTTTATTTGAAGACAATCGGAGAGTCTATCTCAATCCTGATATAAATGATGGACTTATGGTTGCAAGTGTTATCATTTGAGCTATCAATGAGTACGATTATATAGCATAGTCTATCCTCGATAGTTTGGTGGTTATCATTTGTTAATCGATCGAGGACTTCATTTATAGATATGTACATCGTGGCTCCATATATTAAATGAGAGTAAAATATCATCGTATGGATTTTTTGAGGTATTGGATATTAAATCTTAACGTTAAGTTTTCAATAGTGTCTATTGAAACACAGCTTTTGGACAAGTCAAAATATCCAAGTTCAAAATTTGGTCATATGAGTAAATATGGTAACTTGGAGAGCTATAGGCAGTCTATGAGCTCTTGGCGATTACTGGTATTCTTCACGAGGATACACTTTCTCCAATAAGGTTATCTAGGGTATGAATGAGTAACATCAACTTATTCTATCGTTATTTAAGAGTTCAATGTTGGTTATTTAGTGGAATGAGCTAAAATTAAATAGATCGGACCTAAGTGAATCATTTGTTGATTGTGATTGGGTTGTGTCTATTGAAACTTAAATTTAGATAGCCCGCCAAGATCTTCAATTCACACGAACTTGCTTGGATCACTTGATATATTCTACCGGACCAATTTAGGGGTCCATTTAGAATTGTATTAAAGCATGTGAACTTGTTTCTTTTTGTAAGAATAGGTCTAGTTCACATGTAGACTTTTTATTAAGGTCCAATGGATTTAATAAAATAAGAAAAATAATATATGGCCAATGTATATGTGTTGGGCGGCAAGGCTATTTAGAATAGTTTAATTATATTATTTTTATTTTATTATTTAATTAATTAAAAATTAATTAATTTGTTGATTAATTAATTATTTAATTAAAAGTCAAAATCTTTTTCCTAGTAGGAGATGGTCTCCTAAAATGATACTATTGTTGGTAGTATAATTAGTATTAATGACTATATTTGATAAGTAGATAAATAAAAGGAATTATTTATCTAATCAAATTAGGAAGTCTTTAATATGGTTACAAATACACTATTGAGTTGGATTACGAGTCTTGGTGTAGGAAAGAATTTATTTTGGAAAAGAATTCTTAACCACCAAGTAAATCCTTCTTAGGAAAGGATTTAGTCTCCTATATATAATACATATTAAATTCGACCAAGGATGAATTTTTGGTGTGAGAAGTTTTTTTTTTGGTTATATATAAAAAAAAAACTTCGTCAACCTCATTGTGTGAAGAATTTGTCCAAGCATAGAGAAAAGAGGGAACGTTTTTGTTTTCGATAGTACACTAGTATCCTTTGCATCAAAAGGGTTTTGTGTACAATATCGAATCAAGATTCACGTGAGTTTCAATCAAATTGATTGATAATACAAAAGTGACCGGACGTTCTTGGTTATTCTCTTGGAGGATTATTGTAATTGACAAAGAAGAAGATTTTGTTTGTTTTCATCCTCAGGTACACAATTTAAAGAAAGGGAGCCCACACTCCTAGGTGATTCACATTCGTGATTAGATTGGAAAATCTTGCGGATTCAATTCGACGCTAGTTTAATCGTCACAAAAAAAAATGGTACGATACTTTTTATATACATCAATTAATCTTGGGTTAAGGGTCTTGTTATTAAAAGTGAACATTTTTATTTATACGCAAACCCTAATTTTATTAAATTTTCTCATGCTTCTGTTGCGAGTGGTTTTTTCCCTACAATTGGTATCAGAGTCTTGTTGTACCCTTGATTATTTGATGTATGTGTTCGTGAATCTTTTTCTTTTTATTGTATATATGCATGTTTTAGAAAGAGGTGGCACTATAGGTATTCGCATATATATTTACATTGGAATGTATGGATATATATATATATATATATATATATATATATATATATATATATATGTTTTATATGCGGTTTGTTATTGATCAATTTTGGTCCTTGAATTTCAATGTATTTTTGTTTTGGTATTGTAACAAGAAGGGTGGTCTATTATTGTCATAATTTCCTTCTTGGTAATTGTTAAGTTTTTTTTATTATTATTTTGTTGTTGTAATTAAAAAAAACTGCACTTTTGTAAAAAAAAACCTGCAGTTATTTTTTATTTATAATTCTTCTATAACACATTCAAGTAGCGAAGACTCGAAGGTTTGAAGAATTGGAAGCAACCGGAACAAGTTTGGGATCGCACGAGCCGTAGCAAAGAACGTGCGTGTGAAGAGGACGCAGCCACGTTTGTTGTGGCATGGGCTGCACACGGCAGACCTATGGAAGCCGTGGGCTGCACATGGAAGCCCTTTATGGGTTCGTGGCATGCACACGCCCATGGGTAGAGGCCAAGGGTGCGCACGCCCATGGGAGATAGCCAAGGGAGTCCGAACGATGAAGGTCGGGTGAAGACTTGTTCGCCAAGATAGAAGTTCTTGTATTCCAAGATATATGTAATTTACTTGTTTTTCTAGGATGGACCAAAATTGTAGCTTTTTATATTTTTGTAAATATTGCAATGTTTGTCATTGTTTGATAACATGTCATATAGAATAGGAGTGTCACTCATATATCACTTTTGGTATGAACATGCATGGAATGGTTTAAGTATCTAAATTGGCATCTAGATAACTTGGTAAATCATTCTTTGGAATTCGATCACACGCCTTAAACAATTGAGTGGGAGAAGGTGTTTTGGAACACCTACGGCTTCCAAGTTTTGTTGAGCTTTATGTTTCGTGAATAACTCCCCAAGGGGTATTCATGAATGGAATTTAACAAGATACTTCCTTACAATGATAGACTAGACAATTAACCCAAACGATATCTACTCTCAATGGAGGGATATTCGTGAAGGATTATACTGAAGGTCGATAACTTGGTATTATACTCTATGTAATTTTATTAATATCCCCCCAAGAGTTCTTGTTAATAAAATTACAAGGCTAAAATTGAAAACATTGGTTGTTATATTAACAATTAGGTAGGACCTAATCCAACTAGTAAATGTTATGAACTCCCAAAGGAGGCGTGATATTTATGAGTGTTGGATCACCGTTGAATTTTTACGATTGAATTATTTTATTTAATTCAAGATAAATATTCAAAAGTGCTATATCATGATTATTTACTTATATATTTTTTGTTAATATAAAGAAATCGTGACCCCATCCCTAATCAAATTCCTAAAAGATAATACTTTAATTGATGATAATTATGTCACATGGAAAAAGGAAAATTGGGTTGTTGTAAGTTGAAAAACCATAAGATCATTCTGTCTATTCCTAAACCACCAAACTAATGAATCTACTCAGGAGCAAAGAGATATGTATCAATAAAGGATGTCTTCAAAAGAGATGGCTAAATGTACGTTACATTATTGTCATCATCTCCAATGTGTTGCAACAGTAACATGAAGGAATGGAGACTGCTGTCGATATAATGATGTCTCTATAAGAGATATTAGCTATGAGGTTTAGGACGACTAAGAGGAGAGGCAGTGTTTGCTTTCATGAATCTTAGGATGAAACCTGGACAAACTGTGAAAGATCACATGATAAAAGTCATAGCACATCTCAACATTGCTGAACTGAATGGTGCTGAGATAGATGGTGAGATAAAAACTTGACATGATTGTCAACTCACTATCGGATTCCTTGTTCAAAGTTAGACTACACCTTGAACAATAAGGAATACACCTTGCAAAGCCTGATACAAGATGTTCAAAGTGCCAAAACGATTCTTATGAAAGGCAAGGGTCAAGAGATTCATATGATTGGTAAAGTTGCTACTGTTAAAGACCTGTCAGAAGGTCAAGTAACAACAAAAGAAAAAGCAACTTGGGCCTAACTAGAAGGGGTATCGAGAAAGGAAAAGATAGAATGAGAATGAATTCAACCTGCATTTAGGCAATAGAGCGTTGGTGTCTACAAGTGTATTGGGAGATATTAGAATCAATTTAGATTTTTATAGGCATTTAGTTTTAATAAATGTTTATTATGTACCACAATTCAAGAGGAATTTAATTTCGGTCTCTTATCTAAATAAATTTGGATATTCAGTACTTTTAATAAAGGTTTTATTATTAGTAAGAATGACAAAATTATTTACAAAGGTACATTGGAAAATGGTTTATTCTATTTGCATGGAAATATCTTTCACTTGTTAGACACGGAATCAACGGAACCTAATCATAAAACAGTAAAATTATCAAAAGATGAAATCTACCTAAGGCATTTGCGCCTAGGTCATATTAACCATAATAGGATTAAAAAATGGTATGTAACGGATCTCTAAGTGACTTATAGGTTAATGATCTACTAACTTGTGAATCTTGTTTGGAAGGTTAAATGACCAAAAGGTAGTTTATGACCAAAGGCGCAAGAGCCATCGAATGTTTAGGATTGATACACACTGATGTGTGTGGACCTATGAGCATTCAAGCTAGAGGTGGATATGAGTACTTCATCATTTTCACGGATGATCACTCAAGATTTGGTTATGTGTATCTCATGGGACATAAGTCGGATGCTTTTGATATGTTCAAAGCATTTAAAGCTGAAGTAGAAAATTAGCTTGAGAAACGCATAAAAATCTTGAGGTCTGATTGTTGTGGAGAATATCTATCTGGTGAGTTTCAGCAATAGCTTATTGATAATGGGATAATTTCTCAGTTTTTTGCACCAGGCACACCTCAACAAAATGGGGTAGTAGAAAGGAGAAATAGAACACTTTTGGATATGGTTAGGTCTATGTTGAGTTAATCAACGCTCCCTAATTCTTTTTGGGGATATGCATTACAAACCGCAATGTACATTCTAAACGATGTACCATCTAAGTCAACTCCTAAAACACCGCATGAGTTGTGGACTGGGCGACGACCTAGTTTACAACACTTAAGGATATTTGGATGTCCTACGCACGTGTTAAAAGAAAAGACAGAAAAGATGGAGTCCCGTTCAAAAACATACGTATTTATAGGGTATCCAAAAGGAACAAAAGGATATTATTTTTATAGTCCTTCAGATCTTAAAGTATTTGTTTCGACAAATGCTAAATTTCTGGAAGAGGACTATATGAATAACTTTGTGCCTAAAAGTATAAGTGTCCTGAATGAGATTTTAGGAGATACAATTCCACAGGAGGTTTCGAAACCAAGCCCAATTGTAAGTTCTGTACCAACACAAGATCAACAATTTACCATACCTCGTCATAGTGGGAGGGTTGTTAGACAACCCGAGAGATACATCGATCTAGGAGAATCTGTAGAGAGTCTTCCAGATAGTGATGAACCCAATGCGTACAAGGAAGCAATGGAAGATGTTGATACTCGCCATTGGCAAAAGGCAATGCAATCTGAAATTGAATCTATGTTCAAAAACAAAGTCTGGTCTCTTGTAGACTTGCCTCAAGGGTTAAAACCCATCGGGTGCAAGTGGGTATGCAAGAGGAAAAGAGGAATGGATGGAAAGGTGGAAACCTTTAAAGCTAGATTGGTAGCTAAAGGTTATACACAGAAGAAAGGTATCGTTTATGAAAAAATCTTCTCTCATGTGGCCATGCTTAAATCCATTAAGATACTCTTATCCATTACGGCATCTCTAGACCTAGAGATTTGGCAAATGGACGTCAAGATAGCTTTCCTTAATGGAAGTCTAGACGAAAGCATCTATATGATGCAACCAAAAGGATTCATTGAAAAGGGCCAAGAGGAAAGGGTATGCAAGTTACAAAGATTCATATATAGATTGAAGCAAACATCCAGATCCTGGAACATAAGGTTCGATCAAGCATTAAAAAGTTTTGGATTTATTCAAAACCTTGTTGAACCTTCTGTATACAAAAGGATTAAAGGTGACAAGTTGGTTTTCCTAGTTCTTTACCTTGATGATATACTACTCATCGGAAATGATGTAGGTGTATTGACATCACTAAAAGAATGGTTAGCAAAACAATTTGATATGAAGGACTTAGGAAAAGCAAGTTATATTCTTGGTATCCAAGTCATAAGGGATAGAATGAATAGAAATATTTCATTATCCCAAGCTTCATACACAGAAAAAATCTTGTCTAGGTTTTCCATGAAAGATTCCAAGAAAGGTATGTTATCTTTCAAACATGGAATCAAACTTTCTAAGGAACAAGTTCCTAAGAATGAGCATGAAGAGCAATTCATGAGTAGGGTTCCATATGCATCGGCAGTTGGAAGTCTCATGTATGCAATGCTCTGTACTAGACCAAATATTTGTTTTCTTGTTGGCATAGTTAGCAGGTTTCAATCGAAGCCTGGTCTTGATCACTGGATGGTAGTCAAGCATATTTTCAAGTATCTTAGGAGAACGAGAGATTATAGGCTTGTATACTCTGTAGGGGATTTAATTCCTGTTGGGTATACTAATTCTTATTTTCAGTTAGATTTTGACTCCAGGAGATTAACATCAGGATCTGTGTTTATTGTTGGAGGAGGGGCAGTCATATGGAGGAATATCAAGCAATCTTGTATTGTTGATTCCACTATGGAAGCCGAGTATGTAGCCACATGTGAGGCTGTTATAGAGGTTGTCTGGCTCTGCCAATTCTTGATTGACTTGGAAGTGGTTCATGATACAAATAAGCAGATCACTATTTATTGTGACAACAATGGAGCAATAGGTAATTTGAGAGAACCAAAAAGTCATAAGAGAGGGAAATGCATTGAAAGAAAGTATCACCATCTAAGGGAAACTGTGCATAGGTGTGACATGACGATTACCAAGATCGCGTCAGCAGATAATCTAGCGGATCCCTTTACATGGGGATGAGAGATATGACATACTTGGTATAGAGTAAGTGGGAGATTGTTGAGATTATGCTCGATAGCAAGAGTATAATAATGTATTTGACAATCTTTTCATATTAAAAAAATGATTTCTAGTTTAACAAATCTTATAGCATTTATAGTTTAAATAATATAATTTTCAAAAGTAAAGAATCATAAGGTCAAAAGACTATGAGAAAAGAAGAGTTGTTCATACATCTAGATATGTATGAGGTAGACACAATTCTTTAGTTAATCTTGAATAATATTCACAACTTAAGATAAAAGGTTGGGCGCCTTTATCTTGCCAAAGTTGTATATTATTTTGCTAGCAATTGAGTGGAAT
Source organism: Dipteronia dyeriana (assembly GCA_032871835.1). NCBI lineage: Eukaryota > Viridiplantae > Streptophyta > Magnoliopsida > Sapindales > Sapindaceae > Dipteronia > Dipteronia dyeriana. Next base: position 42,233,962 of record CM065297.1, read on the forward strand.
CAAATGTGTTATGATGAGTCTAAAATCATCAAAGTATGGTGTCTTTGTGTAAAAGATTCTAGTGCACTAGGTGCATTGAATAGGATCATAATGAAATACTTTATCTAGAACCGTCAATGGATAAAAAATTTCATTTGAAGACAATCGAAGAGTCTATCTCAATCCTGAGATAAATGATGGACTTATGGTTGCACGTATTATCATTTGAGCTATCAATGAGTACAATTATATAGCATAGTCTATCCTCGATAGTTTGGTGGTTTTCATTTGTTAATCGATCGAGGACTTCATTTATAGATATGGACATCGTTGCTCCATATATTAAATGAGAGTAAAATATCATCGTATGGATTTTTTGAGGTATTGGATATTAAATCTTAACGTTAAGTTTTCAATAGTGTCTATTGAAACACAGCTTCTGGACAAGTCAAAATATCCAAGTTCAAAATTTGGTCATATGAGTAAATATGGTAACTTGGAGAGCTATAGGCAGTCTATGAGCTCTTGGCGATTACTGGTATTCTTCACGAGGATACACTTTCTTCAATAAGGTTGTCTAGGGTATGAATGAGTAACATCAACTTATTCTATCGTTATTTAAGAGTTTAATGTTGGTTATTTAGTGGAATGAGCTAAAATTAAATAGATCGGACCTAAGTGAATCATTTGTTGATTGTGATTGGGTTGTGTCTATTGAAGCTTAAATTTAGATAGCCCACCAAGATCTTCAATTCACACGAACTTGCTTGGATCACTTGATATATTCTACCGGACCAATTTAGGGGTCCATTTAGAATTGTATTAAAGCATGTGAACTTGTTTCTTTTTGTAAGAATAGGTCTAGTTCACATATGGACTTTTTATTAAGGTCCAATGGATTTAATAAAATAAGAAAAATAATATATGGCCGTTGTATTTGTGTTGGCCAGCAAGGCTACTTAGAATAGCTTAATTATATTAGTTTTATTTTATTATTTAATTATCTTTTTCCTAGTAGGAGATGGTCTCCTAAAATGATACTATTGTTGGTAGTATAATTAATATTAAAGACTATATTTGATAAGTAGATAAATAAAAGGAATTATTTATCTAATCAAATTGGGAAGTCTTTAATACGGTTACAAATATACTATTGAGTTGAATTACGAGTCTTGGTGTAGGAAAGAATTCCTTTTGGAAAATGATTCTTAACCACCAAATAAATCCACCTAAGGATAGGATTCTTAACCACCAAGTAAATTCTTCTTAGGAGAGGATTTAATCTGCTATATATAATACCTAATAAATTCGACCAATGATGAATTTTTGGTGTGAGAAGTTGTTTTTTATTTTTTTTTATTGTTATATATAAAAAAAACTTCGCCAACCTCATTGTGTGAAGAATTCGGCCAAGCATAGAGAAAATATGGAATGTTTTTTGTTTCGATAGTATACTAGTACCATTTGCATCAAAAGGGTTTTGTGTACAATATAGAATCAAGGTTAATGTGAGTTTCAATCAAATTGATTGATAATTCAAAAGTGATCGAACGTTCTTGGTTTTTCTCTTGGAGGATCATTGTGACTGACAAAGAAGAAGATTTTGTTAGTTTCCATCCTCAGGTACACAATTTAAAGATAGGGAGTCCACACTCTTAGTTGATTCACGTTCGTGATTGGATTGGAAGATCTTGCAGATTCAATTAAACGCTAGTTCAATCGTCACGAAAAAAAAAGGTATGATACTTTTTATATACATCAATTAATCTAGGGTTAAGGGTCTTGTTATTAAAAGGGAAATTTTTTATTTCTACGCAAACCCTAATTTTATTAAATTATCTCACGCTTCCGCTGCGCGTGGTTTTTTCCTTATATGAACTACACCCATTCTTACAAAAGAAACAAGTCCACATGCCTTAATACAATTCTAGATAGACCCCAAAATTGGCCCGGTAGAATATATCAAGTGATCCATGCAAGTTCATGTGGATTGGGGATCTTGGCGGGCTATCTAATTTTAAGCTCCAATAGACACAACTCAATCACAATCAGCAAATGATTCACTTAGGTCTGATCTATTAATTTTAGTTCATTTAACTAAAGAACTAAAATTGCACTCTTAAATAAAGGTAGAATAAGTTAATTTTTCATACTCATACCCTAGACAACCTTATTAGAGAAAGTGTATCTTCATGAAAAATATCAGTAATCGCCAAGAACTTATAGACCGCCTATACCTCCCCAAGTTACCATATTTACTCATATGACCACATTTTGAACTTTGATATTTTGACTTGTCCAGAAGCCATGTTTCAATAGACACTATTGAAAACTTAACGTTAAGATTTAATATCCAATACCTCAAAACATCCATATGATGATATTTCTACTCTCATTTAATAAATGGAGCCACGATGTTCATATCTATAAATGAAGTCCTCTATCGATTAATAAATGAATACCACCAAACTATCGAGGATAGACTATGCTATATAATCGTACTCATTGATAGCTAAAGTTATAACACTTGCAACCATAAGTCCATCATTTATCTCAGGATTGAGATAGACTCTCCGATTGTCTTCAAATGAAAACTTTTATCCATTGGCGGTTCTAGCTAAAGTATTTCATTGTGATCCAATTCAATGCACTCAGTGCACTAAATTCTTTTGCCCAAAGACATCACACTTTGATGATTTTAGACTCATCATAACACAGTTGATCCCACTCAAATGCTAGCAAAAGAATCTACAACTTTAACAAGATAAAGGCACCCAACCTTTTATCTTAAGTTGTGAATATTATTCAAGACTAACTAAAGAATTGTGTCTACCTCATACATATCTAGATGTATGAACAATTCTTCTTTTCTCATAGTATTTTGACCTTATGATTAATTACTTTTGACAATTATAATAATTAAACTATATATGCTATAAGATTTGTTAAACTAGAAATCTCTTTATTAATATGAAAAGATTGTCAAATACATTATTATACTCTTCCTATCGAGCATAATCCCAACACGGAACTCATGTGTGGTCTTGAACATAATTCACAGCAAGCGACTACAGCATGACTACTCCCTGCACTCATCCTATTCATTTGCTTAGTACGTGTGTCATGCTGAGCCTTCACACTTGTTAATTCGTCAACCTCGAGGACACCATGACCCTTTTTCAGCAGTTGCCTTTCATCTCCCCAATGGTTATTATTACTGGACATTCCTTCTATAAAATCATAGGCCACATCTGTTGTCTTGCTCTGAAGCGACCCTCCTGAAGCTACATCCACAAAATTCCTAGTTGGTTCTAAGATTCCATTGTAAAAGGATTGCAAAATCTGTCATTTTGCCAATCCATTATGTGGACACTTCCAAATCAGTTCCTTGAATCTCTCATATGATTCTTAGAGATTCTCCATATCAAATGCCACAAAGGAAGTTATGTCATTCCGATGGCGGGAAGCTTTTCCCGGAGGGAAATACTTGTTCAGAAACAGCTGAGTCAACTGCTCGAATAATTTAATGGAATCCGGTGGTAGTGATTGTAGTCATGCTTTTGCTCGGTCCTTCAGAGAAAACGGAAAAAGCTTCAGCTTGATGAAGTTTTCTGTTACTCCATTATAGCGGAAGGTCTCACATATGTCGTTGAAGTTTTGGAGATGCTGGTTCGGGTCTTCATGTGGATGGACATAGAAATGAATCGTGTTCGAGATCATTTGAATCAAAGCTGGCTTGATCTTAAAGTTATTAGTCGCAGATGTTGTTCTTCTAATGGACGAAACATTCTGGTCCACCCTTGGCATGATAATATCGTGGAGACTACTTTCATCAACTCCCATGAGAGGATTTTGAACATCAGAAGGATCTGTCATTGCTCTATTTCTTCGTCGATTTCGGCGATTTCTCCTTGTCGTTCATTCAAAATCCGGATCAAATTTCAAATCTTGTGGACTCTTACTCCTTGAACGTTGGTGCATAAAAGAGAAACCTGTCTGAAATGTTCTGGATGATTCACAACTATGGGAGGATTTTGAACATCAGAAGGATCTGTCATTGCTCTATTTCTTCGTCGATTTCGGCGATTTCTCCTTGTCGTTCATTCAAAATCCGGATCAAATTTCAAATCTTGTGGACTGTTACTCCTTGAACGTTGGTGTATAAAAGAGCAACCTGTCTGAAATGATCATTTAAAGTAACACGTTCAAATTAATTATAACCAAATATTTACAATATCAAATACAACTGAATCCCCGGCAGCGGCGCCAAAAATTGATTGTGTCAAACTAGACTTATTGACTCTCGCAATATCACGAGGTCGGGATAATAGTATAATGACAATGTAGGGATTGTTCCCACAGGGATCAAGGTTATGATTACTGGAATTCAAAGGCTTGCAAACTATTTGAACAATCTAAAATGTGAGTTTCCAAGAGTTGCAATAAAGTAAATTAACTCAAACACAAGCTAAATTATCTAACACAACACTTATAGAAATGTATGGAAAACATGTTAGAACTCGAATCCGCTTCAACCCTCCCAATAACACACTTGACTCCTTTGAATCCATATTCGTGCATGTACATGCTATAGATTCGTATTCCATAAACAAATCTCAAACCTCTCTCGATGTATTTAGAGATAGTATCTATATATACCCAGAATCTTTCTCAAGCAATCCGAACAACATATATATAAACCCGTTAAGCATTTGGAATACAAATTGAACCCTATACGCTAGTCAAGCATAGTGAATGTTTATCTAAGCATAGTCAAATGCATCTCCTCTCGATACTTAGTATCTAACCATAGATCAATTACAAAATGATCAATTAAGCAAAGCCTTAAGCATTCAAAACGTCCATATAGCTTCACAAGCACAAAAATAGAGAAATCAAAAAGTCTATCACAAATGAATCAAGGGTTAAGCATCATCTTGTTCTAACATAAGAATAATTAACTCATAATATACAAAGAGAAGCCATAGATGAGCTAACATCAATACAAATCATGAATCAATACAAAGAAACAAGAGAAGAGAAGAGTTGAAGAGATAAAACTAAGTTGTAGATTCAATCTCTTGTAGCTTGAGTTTCCATAGCTTCCTTGGATCAACCAAACCTTGCCCTAGTTGCTCCAACCTTGAAGAACTCAGTCCAGAAATGAAGACAGAACCTCCAAAACGTGAAGGAGAAGAGTTGGTCTAAAGTGTTGATGAATTTTAGATCCTCTTTCTCTCTTCTCTATCTCTTTCCTTTATAGGCAACCCCCCCCCCCCCCCCTCACTTGTGTAGGAGGGTCCTAAAGACATCCTCTTAGACTCTAGAAACATCCCCTCTCCATGCCTAATCAGAGATAAGAGAGGGGGTCCCACTATTAAGCACATACTCTGTTCGCGAAACAGAATATTCACAATCTGCCATAAAGTGCAGTTCGATATGCGGTTCACTTCAACACATCGTACCGCACATCAGTTTGATTTGAGCGACTTCCCTCCTATGCAGTACGCGTGCAGTACACGTTTCCTTATGGTGTGGTATACGTACCGCACTTGAAGCTTTCTACAATTTTGCCTGCCTTCCCACGCGATACCAAGTGCGGTTCACTTCAGCACGGTGTACCACACTTACTTTTATAATATATGTTGTTCTCCTACGCGGTACGAAGTGCGGTACGCATTTGCTTCTAGTGTGGTACGCGTACCGCACTTCTCGTTCCATACCAAGCTAAAAGCCTCTTTTTTTCTCCAAAAGCTTCTGGTTCCGTACAAGGATAACTTTTGGCTAGAGAGGACTTGTTTAAGCATTAAGAACATCAAAAGATGGAGTTTGCAAAGAAAACGAGAGCAAAACTATACAAAATGAAGGGTACGTAAAGCATTAAAATGAGCTTATCACACTACTGTTATGTGCATATCTAATGAAAATACAATCAACGGTTTTCGGACCAATTTTCATCTTCTCAGGTGTAGGTACGACCGCTTTGGCAAGACACCCCTACATTCGTAAGAATTTGTAGGAAGACTTTCTTCCTTTCCACAACTCATATGGGGTCTTGTCTACTTTCTTACGGGGTACCTTATTTAAAAGGTAATTGCTAAACAATATAGCTTCACCCCATATGTTCTGAGGTAATTTAAAACTTATCAGCATTGCATTCATCATTTCTTTCAATGTACGATTTTTTTCATTCTACAATGTCGTTTTGCTGAGGGGAATATGGTGCAGTGGTTGATGTATAATTTCGTGTTGTGCATGAAATTAACCAAAAGGTGCTTTATACTCACCACCTCAGTCACTTCTTAGTACCTTGATTTTTCTTGTTGAATTGATTCTCAACTTCAGCTTTATAGAGACTAAACTTCCCTATAGCTTCATCTTTGCTTTTCAATAAATATACATAGCAGTATTTTTTGCTATCATCTATAAATGTGATAAAATATTTTTTGTCACTTCTTGTTTGAACAAATTTTAAATCACATATATCACTGTGAATTAAATCAAAGGGTTCAGATTTTCTTTCAATACTTTGAAATGATGACCTTGTTAGTTTTGCTTCAATGCAAACTTCACACTTATGTTTAGGATTAATATTAAAAGTGGGAATATGATTTAAGTTAATTAATCTACGTAAAGTATCATAATTAACGTGTCCTAGCCTACCATGTTATAAATAGGAAGATACAAGAAAATAAACTGAAGCATTATCTTTATTGATTGTTCTTTTAACAACATATACATTAAGCTTAAAAACCCCCTCAGTTACATATCCCCTACCCACATAAGTTCCTTGCTTGGTTAAAACTACTTTTTCCGAATCAAACACCATCTTGAACCCATGCTGATTGAGCAACGAACCGAACACCAAGTTCTTACGGATATCAGGTACATACAACACATTGTTCAAGCTTAGGGTTATACCAGAGCTCATCTTGAGAATGACTTAACCATGTCCCTTCACATCATATGTGGCTGAGTTCCCTATACAACTTTTCTTCATTCTCCATTTCTTTAAATGTATTGAATATCTCTCTGTCAGAGCATATATGGCGTGTGGCCCCAGTATCTAACCACCACTCCCTCGGGTTTGACCAGACCAAGTTTGCTTCTATCACAACTGTAGAGAGATTGATCTCTGAGACCTCCTTTGAAATCCCATCAACCACGTTTGCCTCGTGGTTCTTTGGCAACCTGCACTCAGAAGACTTGTGACCCAGCTTGTCACAATTGAAGCACTTCCTTGGAATTTTGGCTTCTTAGAGACTCCTCCATTTGGACCCAATTTGGATCCTTTTCCAGGCTTGTTCTTCTTAAGTTTAGAACTTTGCCAATGTTCCATGACATTAGTTTTTGCTTCAGTCAGACTAACATCCTTTTTCTCAGACTTTCCTATGATCTTTTTCAATACAAAGCTTGAGAATGAGATCCTCGATCTTCATCTCCTTTCGTTTGTGTTTGAGATATTTCTTGAAAGTCTTCCATGAAGGATGCAACTTCTCAATGATTGCAGCCACCTGGAAGGTTTCACTTAGGGTCATCCCTTCGACATGAATCTCATGCAGAATCACCTGAATCTCTTGGACTTGACATATAACTGATTTTGAGTCTCCCATCTTATATTCAAGAAACCGGCACACAATAAACTTTTTGGATCCAGCATCCACAGTTTTGTATTTCCGGTCTAATGACTCCCACGGTTCTTTGGCTGTTTTTTTTTAAGAATATACAATTTACAGCGAATCTGACAGCCCCTTCAGTTTGTAGTTATGGTACAAGAAATCTGAATGGTTCCATACGTCTATAACATTACATACCTGAACATCTCGCTCTTCACCACTAATGGCTTTAGGAGCTTCTTCAGTCAATAACCAATCAAGGTTCAGTGTGGTCAAATAAAACAACAGCTTTTGCTGCCACCACTTGAAATTTGGTCCATTGAACTTGTCAAGCTTCTCTATATGATTCATCTGTAACGGAATCGAATTCATATAGGGATTTTCCATCGGAACATTCCCTTGACTCACATACTTGCTCATCACCGGATCAGGCATATTTCTCACAAATGAGTTGATGGTCGGAGTCCTTGTGGTCACACTTGATAATACAATAGGTTCTTTGCCCACAAGAAAAGAATTCATAGCCGAATTGTCTAATCCCAAACTTGGATTAACATTCGAAGTCTCTAGTGGAACACTCGTGTTCACGTTAGACTTATCTATCATAATATCTGAAACAAAAAGTATCACAGAAAAAATAGCACAAATATCAGGCGATGACAATAAGATTTCACAATGGAAATCACAATCAGTGTCTGATATTGCAGACCCGATTACCCAGTTGAAATCGCAATTGATTTCGAAACCAGTGTCTAATAATAGACCCGATTTGCCCAAAAAATCAGTTTTTCTTTTTTAATTGAAATAAGTGTCTTAAAGTAGACCCAATTTCCACAGATTAAAGTTATTTAATTGAAATCAGTTTCTGAAAACAGACCCAATTTCCATAGATCTATTTTAAACCAGAATCACTGAAGTTTCAAGCTTGTTACGATCTGTACCAGAAACCAAAACTAGAAAGTTTAAAGAAAACGTTTTGTAGGAGTATAGAAGAGGAATAAAAATTGTCTTAAGATTGTTATTTGTAATACGTAAAAACAATCTGGTTCAAATCTGCAGAAAATAACAAATGAAACAAAGGTTAGAGAATCGAGATCCGTGTTTCACACGGTGTCCTTAAGACAATTTCACCGTATATAACACTGTATGTGTATAGCGATTGTCTCCCAAGATACAGCTATTCAGCAGTGGAAGTGTGAAGCGCAACCACTTTCAGCGAACTCAAATTAGGTTCGAACTTACCAAGCAAAGAAGAAGAAGAAAACCGAAAAAGAGAGAAGGAATAAAACTCTAAATTTCGTATTCCAAGAATAAAAAAAATAGAAGTGTATACTAGGGTTTCTTATGTAACCGAAGTCAAAGATATTGATTTTGAAATTGCTTAATAACTACGTTTTAAATGATAAAGAAAAGTTAATTAAAGAATAATCTTTTAAATGATTTATTCTTGATTGATCATTGATTCTGATCACTTAGTGATCAATTAAGTATCAAAATCCAAAATTGATCATTGATTCTGATTACTTAGTGATCAAGTAAGTATCCGAATCCAAAACGGAAATCACCTATTCCCATAATCAAAATTGAAAATTATCATTCTGCCTTATCATTTATTTAAAATGTTTGACTTAGAGAAAAATAATTAATTCTTTCCTTATTAACAAACTGATTTAGGAAAAAATTAAATTTAAAATAGTAGTAAAATTTCTATTGTACTCTCACGGTCCAACTGAAGCAGCATTCGTGCAAGCAGGTCGCGCCCACACACGATTTGTGCAATCAAAAGTTCGAGGTCTTTGATTTTCACCCCCTCCCCCACATATAAGTTCTTTACCCAACCAATGTGGGATGTTCTTTTTTCCCTACACAATGGGCTCACTTTGAGACTCAATTTCTCATTCATCAATTAATCGATTTTTGAGTTTAAGTATACCACTTCGAAGTTCTCACGAAGAAGAATATGAATATACATTAATCTTTCATTTTTATGAAACCGATCATACTCAAATATCACTCTCAAACCGCAAGTTTATCACAAATATTCCAACAAACACAGTCTTTGATAATTGAAATTCAAACAAACTTTCATATAGTTTATTTATCTGATCAATTAATAACTAATTACCAAATCATTTTACCGCTTGAGCCTAAATTTCCTACAGGTAAAATCCCTATCATTGACAAAGTGATCTCCAGATTTTCTCCCAAAACTGTCGTAACAACCGAAGGAATTGAATTGACAAGATATTATCCTCTGACAGCTGATTTTCTGGATCCAAAATAGGAATATTTTCTTTCACCGGGTTCTGACTCTCACGGTGGCTGTTCTGCTCCTCCGAGACCAAAAGTTGCATATTCTCAACTGAGTTGACCTATTTTAGATCAAAGTTTTCAACAAGAGCCTTCGTGTTTAAGATTTTAGATCTTTTCGCACATTATTATTGACTCGCATCCATTGTATCTTGCTGATCATTATCGCAATTGTGCACCACATGGTCCGCATCTGATGTGCGTTGCACAATCTGACCTGCATTTTTCTCATTGTCACCATTTCTGGCCATGAAAGTTTAAGATCTTCCCCTCGATGGTTTGGTAACCTTGGCATTCTGGCGACATCTGCTACATCGTGTCCAAAGGTATTACACTTTGAACATTTTCCGGGTAGAATTTCATAAATAGCCTCCACTGTAAATCCCCTATGTTCATCTCTTTCTATAACTAGATTCGAAGGTAAATTGGTTGTAAGATCAGCATCCACCAAGACCCGAGCATAGTAATTATATGCTTGATCTCTAGTTGCTTGGTCCAATTGCAAAGGAATCCCAACACCAAGAGCCAATTATATTGGTTTTGTCCAAAAACTTCCCCAAACGACTTCCCTCAAATCTTCAATTTAAAGCCGGCACCAACTCAAATCTTCAGAGAAAATTGTGTGGCGAAAATGGGATCATATCTTTGTTCAATTTAGATAATGGAAGAAGAAGAGAAAGAAGGAAAGAAGAGAATTGTCATGGAAGAGAAAAGAAGAACAGAAGAAAATTAGAAAAATGAAAATACTAAGTGGATGGGGATATTTCTGTAGTTTTGGCTAGAGATTTATATAAATTATTGAAAGATGGATATAAACGGTTAAAATGTGAAACAAGGTTATAAATAATTTTTGCATAATTTGAGTCTTTAGATTTGTCGATTTCCACTAATTTATTTTTTATATATTTATATATATCAAAATTTTTAAATCAGTACGTAATGATAATTAGATTTATATATTTTAACTCAAAATGTATGTGTTTATGTAAAACTTTACACTCATATAATTTTTATTTGTACGTACTGATAGAAAACCGTTATATATATATATATATATATATATATATATATATATATATTCTTAGAAAATATTGTTTTGCTGTTAAATGTAATTTTTATGAATCATTTTAATATTAAAATTTAGAAAATATTTGGAATAAATTATGAAAATTAAAGGTGCAATAACAAAAGGATTTTCATCTTCAAAAAAAAAACATAGTTAAAAAGGGTAAAACAAAATAGGGATTAAAGCTATTAAGGTAACAAAGAAGTAGAGACTTTAGTTAATTACCCGTTAAAAATATACTCATATTTTGAAAATACTTATTCACTATATTAATAATCAATGTAGAATATTGTTCTATTAATATTTTTAATTTTCCTATATTTCATATGTAATTTTTAATTTATATTATGTAATATAAATATTATATATATAAGTGGATAACCACAACTATTATAGAAATTTTGTTTTTAACCACATATGAAAATTTATTTGTTAATAGCCACTTTTTTGAGAAATTACTTGAATATCCCCATATAAAAACCATCCCCAAATATTTTCTCTTTTCTCTTTTTTTTTCTCTCTCCTTTCCTCTCTCTCCCCGATCTCTCTCTCTTCTTTCCTCTCTCTCTCCCCGATCTCTCTCTCCCGCCGGCGAACCGTCGCCGGCATCCTTGCGAAGGCCGGCGAACCGTCGCAGGCCTCCTCTCTCTCTCACCCAACCTCTCTTCTCTCTCCCCACAGCTCTCTCTCTCTTCTTTCTCTTTCTTTTCCTTTCTCTCTCACATGTCGTTGACGGCTTGCCGGAGTGCCGTCGCCTGGGCTTCACGACAGTCCAGCAACGCCGTCAAGCTCTCCATCCGTCGGCGATTAGATCTGCTGAAAAAAAAATGAAATATTAGAAACCCAAAATATTTCAAGTTTGAACATTTCAATTTAGTCAACATTTCAAGTTTCAATATTTCAATTTAGACAGCATTTCAAGTTTCAAAATTTGAAAACGAAAAACTTAAAAACCCAGAAGATTTCAACTTTTAACTTTCAATTTAGTCAAGATTTCAAGTTTCAACATTTCAATTTAAACAAGATTTCAAGTTTCAAAATTTCATTTTTTAAAACAAGATTTCAAGTTTCAAGTTCCTAGCCGTGATTTCAAGTTTGGTTTCAGATTTTAATCATGATTTCAAGTTTGCTTTCAGTTTAAAAGAAAAAATCAAATCCAGTGGTATTTTGTAATTTATGAACATACACTGAATTTTTTAAAAAAAGTGACTATTAACAAATAAATTTTCGTATGTGGTTAAAAATAAAATTTTCATAATAGTTGTGGTTATTTTTTATTTTCTCTCTATATATAATTATCTTATACAGTATTACAATAATAATGTGCGATAAGATCCAATATTTATAATTATATATATTAACTTTCTAGTGCAGAATCCTGTATGAATTTTTCATAGATTTCAATGATTCAAAGTATTTTTTTTTCCACTGATTTCATCTGGTTGGAATTAACAAAACCCTACAAAATTTTTGTATAAGAGCCTTCTTTTGCATTTCAATAATAATCTAAAAATAAAAATTCTACAATAAAAAAAAGAGTTATCTGTAAATCATTTTTGAAACAATAGAATTCACGAAGAGTTAAGTACACAACAAATTAACTTTCTACTGTTATATTGTTTCTGATTATTATGTCTTTATTTCTGTGAATGGATCAAATCCCCGAATCCATTTATTTTTTTGATATTCAATCGGATTGGAATATGTAATATCATAATAATGGTCTAGAGTGAATTTTCTATTCTAGACAAAATAAAAAAACTCCATAATTCTATGTGGATTTAATCAATTCCTTTCTATTTCGATTTGTCTCTTAAAAATTAAATCTAAAATCATCTTCTTCTTCTTTTTTCCTCTGTTCATGCATATTTCATACATTCCATACATATGGAGTTTGGTAAAATTCATATGAATCGGTAAACAGAATCTAAATTCTTTCATTGCTAAATCAATTCATATGATTCAATGCAAAATGATAAAAGAATAGGATTTTTTTGATAAATGGAAAATTCAGAATACTCGGTGATCAAAATGCATGAATGTCTACAATACCTTGATTGAAATATTTCAATTATTTTGCATTCCAATAAAAGAAATTGGATCAAATAATTTTATCGACAACAGTGGAAAAAAACAAATTCCAATTAATCATTTTGCAACAATTTATGTTCTATAATAATATAGTATACTGCATTAGGGTCGAAAAGTTATATAGCACTTTTTAGGAGTAGGTTTGTGCAATTAGCATCACTTTAATAACTCTAGTTTAAATAGCACTAAAGATGAGATTTAGACAAAAATATCCCCCTCATCTATCTTTTTCTCTTGGCAGTCCTTTTCTTTTTTAATTCAGAAACCACCATAGATGGAGCTCCGAGCTCCATCAATGGAGTTGTCGCCGTCAACCGGAGAGTTGACGGACGAAACCATCCGAAAAACGTTCGTCCAATGCCAATCGTTGTAACTGTAGTATTTGTTCCAATGCCAATCGTTGTAACTGTAGTATTTGTTTTCAGTTTTGAGCTGTGTAGAGAGAGAAACGAAGCAAAACTCGAACCGCCGTCGATCCTTCATCATCAGATCTATGACGATCCATTGCAAATCTGATGAAATCGACGGCACCAACGAACTCGGCGTCATCCGATCTTTCAGATCCGACTATCTCCGAAGTTGATGGGCACCATCGTCAGCTCGTCGCTTTCACCATTGATGGAGGTCGAACAGACCTCCATCGCGATGAAGAAGAAGACGTAAAATGAATTAAGTTTCGAAAAAGTATGAATAAGTCTAAAAAACGTATGAATAAATCTCAAAAACGCATGAATAAGTCTCGGGTATTCATAAATAAGTCTCGAAATGGAGTAAATACGTATTCATAAATTAAGTCTCGAATAAGAGTAATAAATATCGGGTATTCATAAATAAGTCTCGAATAAGTGCAGTAAATCTCAGGTATTCATAAATAAGTCTCGAAATTAAAAAAAAAAAAAAAAAAAAAAAAACTCAACATCAGCTACTGTTCATCTTCTCCGATTCGATAAACCCAAATTCAAACCCACCAATTCAATATTCAAACAAACACCCATTCAGATTCAACAAACTCACCATCCACATCAAAATCAATAAATTCACAATATAAACTAAATTGAAAACTCAAAATCAACCAAAACCAAATTAATATCTCATAATCAACAAAATCAAATTTGAAATAAAACATCAAAAAACTTTTTTTTTTCAGAAGTATTGCCTTCAATCGCCACTGTTCTGTGGCCAAGAACTCCTGTCAACCCAACTTCGTCAAGTGTTCATTCAATAGACGATGGAGGGAGAGAGAGAGAGGGATGGAGGGAAGGTGGGCGAGAGAGAGAGCAAGAGAGGTAGTACGAGAGAATGGGAAGAAAGAGAAAGTAAAAAAAAAAAAGATAAAAACAAGTAAGGGTATTTTGGTCTGATCACTTATTTTGATGTTAATAAAACATGAGTTATTATAGTTGTGTTAGTTACACAAATCAAAATTGAAAAAGTGCTATATACCCCTATTTCCTCCCTTATTTGATAATCTCTTATATATATAGTGTTAATTTGTACCAAGGTACAAGTTAACAACCATTTTATTTCTATAAAGAGAGAAATAAAAAAACATATCAATAATTACATTTATTACCATGTTATGATAAATACAATAAATATATTCATTTTATAGTAATAAAATAGTTGTTATCCTATACCCTTCACTGGTTTAAACCGAACCACAGTTGGTTTGTAAGATACAAAAGCCAAGTTTGGCGTTGCTTAACAATTCGACAAAGATGAGTTGATTTTGAACATCTAAGAATTTACACATCAAAACAAATTTACCTCTTTAAAATTCATGATGTGACATCTTCGATATAATTCGACTAGGAATGATAATGGATCAGATTGAATATGAATATCCCAATATTCATCCTCATTTATAAATAAACGGATCGAATTCGGTTAATACGCTAATTAAGATAGAAATATCCAATCTCACTCCGTTTATATCCATATCCGATGAAAATATTTTAAATTTTTATAATTTATAAGAGAAATGTAATTAACATTTGTAACAGTACATTTTATTCTATCTAAAGATAAAGTACATCCAATAAAATTTAAATAAAAAAATTAATAATAATTTATATAATTAGAATTAATAATTACATAACAAATTTTTATATTTTTAAAATATTAAAATCTATAACGGATCCAGATAATGATGGATATTCATAGACTATATCCATTCACATCCCCGAAAATAAAATAGATATTGGAATAACATTCATCCCCGCTTTATCCCCGAAATAATAATATCCATCCCCATTTTAAGCGGAACAGATCTCATGGATATCCATATCCGTGGATAATTTTACCACCCCTAAATCCGACCACCATAGAACAACTAAATATTTATTCAAAATGTACAAGACCAGAATTCAATGGTATGTCAGCATTTTTTTGTACGTAACAAACCTGTGCATCTGATGTTCGATTACAGCATGAAATAACACTATGAACAAGGACTAAAAAGGCCACTCCCCGCCCATCTTTCTTTATTTTTACCGTCTCAGTTCATCTAGATACCAGCCACGATCAAACTTGCAGTCTCAAAGTAACATCGTGGATTGATATTCATATACCAATTGTAGTAGAAAGAACTATTCAACTCTGTTTGTGCACGACATAATTGTTAATTTCATCTCTTCTTTATCCAATGATGCTTTAACTATTACCTGCACGATAAGAATAAACTGTTATCACCATAAGTATTGACAACTTCCACTACTTTCACGTGGAAACAAGTGTGTATAACACATACTCATAAGCTCAAAAACATAAATATATACTGCATGATATGGAAGTTTATGGCTTTACAAATTACAACATACAAAGTGCAACTTGTAAGATGGTATTTACATAAAAACTCAACTAACAAAACAGATACTATTAGATTGAGACCTGATAGCTTTACCTCTTGCACTTTTTTCCCAGATCGAGCAAGTAATTTGTACTGATTGTCAAACATAGAGGTCATATATACCTATACAATGTAGATTTGAAAAATGAGTTTATGAACTTGACTATGACAGCAGAAACTAAATGTATCGGTGAACACATGATTAACGCACTAACGCATTTTGTAGTCAATATTAACCTAAGAATTCAATTATGGGGAGAGCATAACCAAAATGGCTATATTTATTGAAATGTCTGGCAGCAATTCCAAGCACTCAAAAATGTGTGGCTTTTAACAAATCCATGTCAGAACTTATTGATCCCATTTGATGTCGAAGTAATGACAGGGTTGGAATGGACTATAAACATAAATAACCGAGTCTCAACTTTCAATACAGGCCTCATGATTGGATACTTTTATCAAGCTCCATATTGATCCAATCTCAACCAAAATCAGAATCAATAATTCAATTCAATCTAATCCAATCGTGTAAATCAAATGTGGCTTCAGAGAAAAAGATGTAAGACCATAAGTAAATGGTTATCAAATCAGGCTAATGTTATCACAACTCTCAAATCCGGATTTATCTAGTGAAAAGAAGTTTGCATAGTAACCCAAAACTATACAACGCATATATTTCCCCAAGGCTTTTGGTCTTTACTATGCTGCTGTAGAGTGTGTGCACAAACTAAGAAGGTATTAAATGGAAACCTCAGACCCCACGTACTAAAATAACTTGGTAAACAAGTTGAATTAGAAAAATGTATGACGCAATTATTAGACAAACAGTCCATTCTCTCAATAATAATAATAATAATAATTAGATAAGTATTCCGAAAATATTTCTAAAGCAAAAACTTCTATTTATTTTTCCCACTACTTAAATCTAGGTATTTAGGGTCTTAATACCTGAAATGTTGGAGCTAACCCTGGGCTCAAGAAGAAACGACCTTTTGATACAGACTCAACCCCTTCAATTTGTTGCAGTTCTTTAATGATAGATTCTACATCATCCCACTGTAAAAATTCAGGAATAAGATTTTGACTAACAGCCACAGTATCACCAATACAAATGTAGAATGAAATTATTTAGAGCAATTATTGATAAAACTCTCCACATAAATTACACTGTAGGAACAGTCGTACAAACGGCATTGATGCAAGTCTTAATGCATGAAGCAACTCTCAATACTCAGTTAGTACTTATTCGAAGAACAAAATCAATTTATATATGGATATTTGTTTCCAAATATGCATCTTAAGCATTTTATCATGTAATCCTCCAATCACAATGCAGTCCTTTATGGCACAGCTGTGATGAAACAAATTCCTATTCTTAGGGAGAAAACAAAAACCTCGGTATCAGCTTGAGCTGCTTCGAGTCTTCCATCCAAGGGATCACGACCACCAACTACAGACTCCAAGGCCTCAGTCAATGGATCCGGCTGCCATATGAAATTTAATATATAGACAATGTATCTTCTTAATCTACAATTGAAATGCAGATAAAGAATAAGCTAGGTGCATGTAAATTACCATAATCTCCTTCAATGACAGAAATATACGTTCAAGAGCAAAATCCAATTGATGAACTTTGGCCTCCACAACCTATGACAAGAAATAATTATCTTAAATCCTAAAAGGAATGGAAACACAAGGTAGCTATTAGAAGCAAGTACAACATGCAAAGTGTGTATCAAGACCAAATCATAAAACAAAAAACAGAACCATAGAGAAATTGGAAAGGCACAATTAATTGGCAGGACAATCAACTTCTTTTAGCCAGCCAATATTTAGCTGTTTCACAATTAGTTTTCTCAACAGGTCAATGCCATAGGGTATATATAATACACAAAGAGTTGACGAACAACTGAACCATCATTCATCAAGTTAAATGATATACCTGACCAATTTTGAAATATGATGCAGGGTCCAAAGTGGCATCCCATGATACTTCTGTTTGGTGAATTAGTGCAGGTACACCTTCAACCTATTTATATAACGACCAAGTCAATATCTCATTAAAATGGAAATCAAAAGAATAATGATCTCATGGTCATTGGCTCCATGTTTAAGCAGTGAATTTATAAGAATATTAACTGGAGTCAACGAGCTTATTTGCATGGTCCTCAAATCACTTATGGAAATTTGTGCCATCCAAATCTATCTATCATGTAACGATACTGTGATATAAAGACAATTGAAACACAATTTCAAGAAACAAGAACAGAAAACATCTACTTTACCTCAACAAAAACACCAAAATAAGTAATCTTCTTGATGCAACACTTCACAACATCCCCGACACGAAGTTTGGCCTAAAATATTGGACCGCATGAAAGGTCAAATTATTCAAATTGTTAGAACAAACAGACAAGAAGCTTTGAGACTATACAAATACAACTACTTCAAATTTTTAAAGGCCATTCTTGATTTCATAGTTGATCAAGCCCAAGAATCAAAATACTTCTTTCATATAAAATATATTTTCATATATTAAGAATTCATTTGGCATGAAACAAAAAAATATTCAAACTCTGGGCATAAGTGATTCAGCTTCCTATGGAAAACATGAACCAAACAAATCATGAAAAAACTAGCATTTCACTTCCAAACAATAGATTTACAAAAAGGAAACACTCACAAGCTGAAGTATAAGAATATATAAAGTGAAATACTTAACTTTAACAGCATAAAATAAAAGATGAGAGAGACAGAATGCTGACAAAATATGATAAATCATTTAGAAAGGTTTTAGTAGTCAATAACAATAACAACAACAACAACAACAACAATAATAATTTGAAAAGGACAAACAAAAAGTAATCAAGATATATTACAACTAAATATAACTCAACTCATGATAAAAGTGACCACAAGGTTGTAGGGTCTGGTAGTAGTAGTATTAAGTTTTGAGACCCAAGAACAAAGAAAGGCTGGGTAATAGGGAAAGAATAAAATCGTTGTAGATTTTATTGGCTCGTTTTTGGTAATTTCCATATGAGGCTTTAGACTCCTTTAAGGAGTAGGAAATCTCTATAATTAGGATATATAACTTATTCAAGAAAAAGGACTTCATGTCTTTTTTAGATTAGGAAATCTTCGCATACCCTATAAATAGGAATAGAGAATCAAGTTTAGAGTATGAGAGAGATCTATGTTAGAGTTTCACAAAGTTTGTCAAGACTGTGAGGAGTGTTGGGTATAAACAAGGGGATACCATGGTTATTCAATATTTGTTATATATCAAGAACAAGACTTTGTTATATATCAGGAACTCCATTGAGACTCCATTGCTTATAGGGAATATCGTGTGAGGACTTCATGACTACGTTAGTATCGGATTATTGTAGAGGAATTCATGTTTGGTTTTGTTTCAAGTGAATATGTTTTTATGTGATAATGTTACTCTTGTATCTTTATGGAAACCCACAGGCTACAACTCTACAAGTGGATTCTCTCTCATCTGTGGACGTAGGCATTGATCGAACCACTTATATCATTGCGTTTCTTGATTGCTTATGTTTTTAAACTTTCTATTATTGTGTGCCTGAAGAGTTTATTAGTTCTGGCATCAGTTGCTTCATACTTGGAGAACCAATGATAATTTTTTTCAGCACTCGTTTACAACAAAAATAAAAATAAATCGCAACCAAATCTATTGTCTTACCATAAGACTTCTTTTCTTCTCAACCAATTCTTCCTTCTCTTTAGGCCTCACAGAAAATATAACCTTTTTGAATTTTCTGTCAACCATTATCACATTCACTTTGATTTTCTGCAGAGACAAAATTCATCAATACCTTTCCTACAAGAAGGTTCATCAGTACTCAACACAGAAATACTCAGATTCTACCATCAAGCAAAAGTTTCAAACCTGGCCAACAAATGATGACAAGAATTTAAGTTTCTCTTGATCATATATTTTAAGAAGATGTTCCAATTTCATATTTGGTAGAATTTCTCCCTCAACTTTCTGATCACTTTCTTGGTCTAGACTTGAAGCAAGAGTAAAAGTTTTATTTGGTGGGTCATAATTTCCAATGATTCCTAAATTTTGCCTGTACATCGATGGATCTAAGCCTTTGCGTCGCAACCATGATTCAAAGGCCAAGAACTTCCACTTGGCAGCGAGATTACGGTATGGTAGAAATCCAATCAAAGAGCCAAAAAATACCTGTAAAAATTGTATCAGATTCAGAGAGGTAACTGAAAATACATTATTAGCTTGCAAATAAATAAGTAAAGAAGTGGAAATAAAATGCACATTAAAACCTCCTTTAACTGTACTTACAACAAAACCTCTGGTGCTAGAACTTATTAATTCCACATCCACTCTTTCTCCTGTCTTAACAAGATCTTCTGCCTTGGTCCAGTCAGAATCTTCATGTTCCTATGATATTATAGAGTATCAGCAGTATCACATAAGATTTGTCAGTAAAAGAATTTAAGTGAATAAGAGTAGAATTATATATTCTCACCCCTATCGGAGATATAGAATGGAGACTGTTTATATCGATATCATCCCCATAACCAACAGGATTTACCAGAGCAATCTCTACTCTTTCTTTAGCAGACAGACCTAATCTATATAACAAAGTAACATGATGATAAAAATCAATCTATCAAGTGAAGGACTGGAATGTAAAAAATTACAAGGCCAACTTGGATACCTTTTTGGTTTTTCTAGTATTGCAGATTCTGTAGCAAAAGAGACACTGGAATCCTCCAAATTTCTTTGAGACGATTCATTGACAAAACTTTCACCGTTACTGAACCCCTTTTTGCTCTGCTCAGCTGGCTTCATTCCTTAAAAAGCCAAGCATAATATCAGTTTAAAGACTTTTTCTCTCATTAAAACACTCTTAAATTCCCACATCATTGCAACCAATGGAAACATTTTCGGACAGTGTGGTTCATTACCTAAGTTAGAGCCACCTTTGAGCTTAGTTTCCTTTGAAATTGGACCATCCCGAATATCCAGAGATTCTTGAAAAATCGGTTTGGTGGCTTCCAACTCTGCATTTAAACTTTTCTCCTCTAAAAAGTAAGAAAGTTGGGCTTCTGCATTTCCAAATTGCTCTTGTTTCTCATTAAGCTCTCTCTGGACACTTGCTGCAGGCTTTTTCAACAGTGTAAAATCAACATTATTATCATCCGGTTCTTCTTTATTTGTTTTCGACCAAACCCCATCATCAATAACTTTGGATTCTGAATAACTAGAGGAGTCCTGTTTCATATCAACACTTGTTGGTTTTGGCCTTCTCAAGAGAGTCATATCACTAAATTGCTCCTTTGCAATCTCGTTCTCGTTTTCGTTCCTCAAATTCAACGACAAATTAGGTTTCATCCTCAACCTCGAAGAAGGTATATCTGTGACGCCTTCCTCGTTAACCATATTTGGCTTTCGCAAGATAACATTAGGAACACTACTAGTTTTGCTTCTATTATCTATTGCCTTTTTAGCGGAAGGACTCGGTTTATTCATCTTTGGCACATTGGTTTGGAATTTGATTCCATTCTTTGGAACTGGCCTAGCCAAATTCAAAGCGTCCAATGAAGAAGTTGAAGATGATTTATGTTTATTATTTTCGTCAAAAGGAACCTCTCGGACTTGTAGTAATTTACCCTTACTGTTGTAAAATTGTTTCTCAATTTCAAGGTACGAAGCATCTGGGTTCACTTTTCTACCAGTAATCTGATTACTCAAAACATATAACAATAAATAAAAAACATAATCTAACAATATAGGGCCTTAGATTTGAATATGTATATATATATATATAGAGAGAGAGAGAGAGAGAGAGAGAGAGAGGTGACCTTGGCAAGAGTGAGTTTGGGGTCTTCACCGAGCATTTTGCCAAACTTGAGCTCCATAAGGTCCCATTGGTCAAACTTAGGGTCTTCTTTTTTTGCTGCGAAAACTGAAAATTTTAATTTTAGACGAAGGAAATAAACGTTTCTTCTTATTCTTGGAAAAATGAATCCATTGGCCGCGAAGGAGTTGAGAAAGAGACTGTCCATTTAGCTATCAGAAGAATACCAAGCAAGCATTTCACATACACTATAGTCTATACTCTGGTGCCTTCAAAATTGTCTCTCTTGGAGATGGAGTTTATGGATAAAGATGGAGACGATGACGTGGCATTTTATTGTCCACAGTTGGGTTAAAATCAAAAAATTCCCCTCACCTTTCATCTATTATCGGATGTGCCGAGGAGATTCGTTAGATTGACTAGGGCTGACCGCTTTAAATGACTATTATGCCCTTCAGCCATTAAATGTTGATTAAAAAACAAGGGTATTATTTATTCAGGAGATTCGTTAGATTGACTAGGGCTGACCGCTTTAAATGACTATTATGCCCTTCAGCCATTAAATGTTGATTAAAAAACAAGGGTATTATTTATTTACTTTCTATTTTAAATTGTTTATATATATATATATATATATATATATATATATATATATATATATATATATATATATATATATATATATATTAAGTTCTTTGAGCATTTAAAAAATTAAAAAAAAAACTTAATGAGTTCAATTCAAATCCATTAAGTTTTAAATAAAAAAAATAAATAAACCCTAAGTTTTGATGAAAGATCAATTTTACAAACGAGTTTGGTTTTTTTAAAACCCTAGGTCTCTTACTTTTAAAAAATACGTCTAATTGGTCCTTCTTACTTATTTTTTTAATGGTCAATAGTGACAGAAAATAATAATGAATATTTTACCCTTTGTATTAAATTATTGAATTAAAATGACTCTTTTAACCTCCAACGTTTTACAATTTCACAACTTTACCGTTTTGTATAGTCCAATTAAAAATTGACACGTGTTCCTAAAACTTTTTAAAAAAAACCAATTACTTAAAAAATTAAATTATAAAAGAAAAATAATAACATAAATGACAACATAAAAATATTATATTTTTTTTTTATAAAAATTAATCTTACCCCACCGTTCTTTGTTAGTCACCATTATCCTCCAAGAAGAAAACAAAGAACGTTAGGTCACTTGTGAATTGTCAATCAATTTGATTAAAAGTTGCGTGAACCTTGATTCGATATTGTACACAAAACCTTTTAATGTAAAGGCTACTAGTATACTATCGAAAACTAAACGTTCTTTCTTCCTTTTATTCTTTGCCGAATCTCACACTATTTTTTAAAGTTGATTGAATTTTGTCTAGAGTAAAACCAAATTTTCTTTCAAAATTCTATGGTAGTCGAATTCTCTTTAAAAAAATCTCACCCTTGGCCGAAATTATGTAAGCCATATATATATATCATGGCCGAATTCCTAGCCCTAAAATATATACGGTTGGCCAAATTCAACTTATATTTAATTTAAGAGACTTGATCATTTTTTAAGAAGGATTTACTTGATGGACGAGAATCTTATCCTTATGTGGATTTACTTGGTGACCAAGATGTTGGAACCCCGTTCACCGGTCACGCAGCGGAACTAGGTTTTAAAAAATTTATACAGATCATATCTGTATATGGGACCAGTGAAATTTGGATCGTAATTATTTTTCAGAACCAATACTTACAATATGTATACACAGGAAATTGTAATCAACAAAAATCAGAAGAAGAAAATCTTACCAACGTTTGGAAGCTCCTTCACTTTTCGATATGCTCCTGTCTGAACCACTCGATCTTCCTCGCTATCTCCCGGAACTGGTAACTGCGTGTGGGCGCGTCACGGTCTCAGGAACTTGAATGGAGGATGTAAAAAGAATTGAAGAAACTCTTTCTTCTATGTGTTTCAAAAACACATAAAAACATAAAACAATATATATATCTTGCTTCGTTTTTCACGAATATATATATATATATTCGCAATGCTGCTCATTTTTATATCTCTCGATGCTTGCTTTTTATACAAATATATATATATATATCCCTGCTTCACGTTTATATATATATATCTATATATATATATATATATATATATATATATATATATATATATATATATATATATATATATCTACAGCTCTATATATATGTTTGTTTCACACCACTGTTTGCTAACAAAATATCTCTATATCTATTATGTTACTTGCTTCCCAAAATTCTTCTTTTCGTTATTGTTTCATGTACATACTAATTTGCATCCAATGCAATCTCTTGTGTTATTAATTGATATATTTTTTTAAATTATCCTTGTCAAATATATCTAATATATTAAAAGTAATAATAAGTATTTTAAATTTAAACTTAAATTCAAATACTTAGATAAATGATTTAATAAAATAAAATAATCCTTTTATTTTATCTTCACCTAAATCCATATATCAACTAACACCCTCCATTTAATAGTTAATTAATAATTCATAATTATCAATATAATTAAATAATCTAATTATTTAATTAATTTAACTATTAACATTCATTAATTAAATAATCTCATTATTCAATTAATTCCCGAATATATACGTGTCACTTTTGTAACACAGTTAATTAGACAATCCAATTAATTAACCGTGACCTTTGTTACTTAAATCAATCAGGATAGCAAGGGGACCTAATAGACCCACTGTATTTTGAGCTCCAATAATCCTCAGAATCATTAATTAAACTCTTTAATTAATATTCCTTGTTTATTAACTCCGATGTTATTCCACTAAAAACCCGAAGCTGTACTCTCTCAACTGTAGACGTTTTTACCCAGACAGATACAACTCGGTGTCCATCGATATAGCTATTACACATGGTGTGATCCTCCACAGTAGTTCATAATTATAGCTGGGTCATAATGATCGTTATACCCCTCTAATTACATATATCCTTTAAGCACCGTTGATTCTATAATGAACAATAAATCCTATTTCCTTACGGAATTAGGAGAGCGCTCATATTGCCCAAGCCCCGAATCAACCCTTAAGAGAACTATTATCTACTTCTCATAAGAAGGAGTGGATTCCACTATTGTGTACAAACCTTCCTAGCCACAAGCCAAAACACAATCCCAACATACGGAGCATATTGATCGGGAACTGCATCCTACCTCACCCATGGTATATAAAATACCACGATCTAACCTGAAGGAGTCGATAAGTCACTCAGGATTAAGATCACCCACATATAGCCATCATTAGTTGGTATATATGAATCTCATCGATAAACGGATCTTGGTGAGAGATTCATATAGATCATGGCTCAGTCCTATATGATCACATCATACAAGGTGCCTACATTCTCATATCTCCATATGAATGATTCAGGATAGAATCATCGTACATTACGGAGTGGACCGCAACTATATATTAACCACAAATAAAGTACCTAACTTTATTTGCTATCTATGGACTCTTTAGATTGCACGTCTCTTACTGTATCCATCCGTATATGACACTCATATACACAGTTTAAGATTACATCTAGCAATCTTGAATGTTAAATTTATGCACAAGTTATGAAATAAACAGCACAACAGGAATGAATTGAACTTTTTCTTTTATTTATTTCATAAATCCATTTACAAATTATATCTTTAAGGCATAAACCCTAACAATCTCCCACTTGCACTAAAGCATGTGAGGCATGTCTCGTAACCCTAGACCATTTAGGTGACCCAAAAACACTTTAGCCGGTAAGGTCTTCGTAAATGGATCAACATGATTGTCTTGTGAGGCTATCTTGGTGACGATCACATCTCCTCTCTGCAGTATCTCTCTAATAAGATGATACTTTATCTCTATATGCTTCCCTCTTTTGTGGCTTCTTGGGTCTTTGGAATTAGCCACAGCATCACCGTTATCACAATAAAGTATGATGGGCTTTTCCAGGTCTGGAACAACTTCTAGATCACTCAAGAACTTACGGAGCCAAACAGCCTCTTTAGCAGCTTCACAAGCGGCTACATATTCGGCTTCCATGGTGGAGTCAGCAATGCAAGATTTCTTGATACTTCTCCACACAATGGCTCCACCACCCAGGATGAATACTGATCCAGACGTGGATTTCCTAGAATCTCTGTTTGATTGAAAATCAAAATCCGTGTATCCTAAGGGGATCAAATCCTGCCCATAATACACTAGCATATAGTCTCTCGTTCTAAGAAAATACTTGAGAATTGTCTTGACAGCAACCCAATGATCCAATCCTGGGTTGGACTGGTATCTGCTGACTACTCCCACTGCATAGCAGATGTCCGGTCTCGTGCATAACATAGCATACATGAGACTACCTACTATCGATGTATAAGGTACACGTTTCATATCCTCAACTTCTTGAGGTGTCTTAGGACACTGTTCCTTAGACAAGTGAACTCCATGCCTGGAAGGTAAATTACCTTTCTTACAGTTTTGTATCGAAAATCGTACAAGAATCTTGTGGATATATGATGCCTGAGACAGTGCTATGAGTTTGTTTTTACGATTCCTTATAAGCTGGATCCCAAGAACATAACTCGCGTCTCCCAAATCTTTCATTTGGAATTGGTTAGCCAGCCATCCCTTTACATCAGACAATACTCCCACATCATTCCCAATGAGTAGGATATCATCTACGTATAGGACCAAGAAAACTTTTTTCTTATCAATGATGCGCTTGTAGACACAAGGCTCATCGACATTCTGCTCGAAGCCATAGGTTTTGATCACATCATCAAAACTGATGTTATAAGATCTAGATGCTTGCTTAAGCCCATAGATGGACCTTTGCAGCTTGCAAACCTTTTGCTCTTGATCTGGAGACACAAATCCCTCTGGTTGTATCATATAGATGCTCTTATCAAGATTGTCATTCAAGAATGCAGTCTTGATGTCCATTTGCCAAATTTCGTAATCAAAATAGGCAACAATGGATAAGAGAATCCTAATAGACTTAAATATGGCTACTGGCGAGAAGGTTTTCATAATCGACCCCCTCTTTCTAGGTATAACCCTTGGCCACTAGCCTTGCCTTAAAGGTCTCTACCTTCCCATCTACTATTCTCTTTCTCTTGTAGATCCACTTACACCTTATGGGTTTACCCCATCCAGTAAGTCTACAAGATCCCAGACTGAGTTAGAGTACATGGACTCAATCTCGAGATTCATGGCTTTAAGCCATTCCTATTTATCAGGATCTTCTATTGCATTCTTAAATGTCAATGGATCATCAACACTATCAGCAGAGACAACATCTTGTCCCTCACCTATACCTAAATAGCGTTCAGGTTGTCTCACAACCCTCTCACTACGCCTAGGTGGTAGTGTATCCTGATCAGGAACCATCTGACTCTCAGATGTTTGTGGATCAACAACTCTTGTTGATGAAGCACTAGTCTCACCAGGCTCCAACTCATTCAATATAATCTTAGAACGAGGTTTATTGTCACTAATATAACTATCCTCAAGAAACGTTGCATTTGTCGATACAAATACTTTGTTATGTTCGGGACTATAGAAGTGTCCACCTCTGGTCTCTTTGGAGTATCCTACAAACATGTAGACCACAGACTTGGAGTCTAGCTTTCCAGTTATATTATTCAGCAAGTGTGTTGGACACCTCCATATACGGAAATGTCACAAACTAGCTTTACGATCATTCCACAACTCTAGGGGAGTCTTAGGAACATATTTGGATGGCACCACATTCAAAATGTATGCCGCTGTTTGTAATGCATATCCCCAGAAGGAATTTGGTAACGATGAGAAACTAATCATAGATCTCACCATTTCCATTAGGGTTCTATTTCTCCTCTCCGCTACACCATTTTGCTGAGGTGTACCGGGGGCTGTGAGTTGGGAAACTATCCCATACTCGACCATGAAGTCTTCAAACTTTTGGTCAAGGTACTCACCTCCACGATCCGATCGTAGTGACTTGATAGTCCTACCTAATTGATTCTCAACTTCAGCTCGGAATTCTTTGAATTTTTCAAATGTTTCCAACTTTCGTTGCATCAGGTAGACGTTTCTGTATGTTGAGTAGTCATCTATAAAGGTGACATAATACTCATAACCACCCCTCGCTTTAACATTCATCGGTCCGCAGACGTCTGTATGTATAAGCTCTAACGGTTCTTTAGCTCTTACCATTTTCCAGTAAAAGGTCTCTTAGTCATCTTACCTTCCAGACAAGATTCGCAGACAGGTAAGGTGCCAACCTTTAACTCACTTAAAGGTCTGCTTTTTACAAGTCTGTCTATCCGGTCAAGGTTGATATGACCAAGCCTTAGATGCCAGAGATACGTGTCATTATCTAGAGAAATATTATGTCGTTTAGTTTTTGGTTTTTCAACCTTAAACATTTCGGTGTTTAGCAGTGTAGTATGTATTAACGATCTTAACACATACAAATTGTTTTCATTAATTCCTGAACAAATATTCAGACCATTCTTTCCAATAATAATAGACTTATTATTAAAAGAAATAGAATACGATTGTTCTAACAATTTAGAAAAGGAAATCAAATTCCGTGTAAATCCAGGAATATAAAAAACATTGTTCAATAATAAAAAAACTATTATTATTACAAAATTGCAATCTTATTGCTCCCACTGCTTTTGCCGACACGACATCCCCCAACCCCACACGTATTGAGAAGGCTCCCTCATCTAGCTGTGTCCAAGAATCAGTCCATTGCAAAGAAGAACAAACATGATTAGTGGATCCCGAATCAATTATCCATGATGAAGAATCATCTTCCACTAAACAAGATTCAAGAACAAGTAAATCATATTTACCTTTTGTCTTTTTCTTCTTGGCTACCTCCTCCGGGTATTGAGGACAGTTCGTCTTCCAGTGCCCGACCTTATCGCAATGGAAACATTTTCCTTTGCCTTGGTCGGTGGAGGCGCTCTTCTTTTTGCTTTGGGCTTTCTTGGGTTTGGGCTTACCATTCACCTTCCCAGCAGACCTCTTTCTCTTTTTATTATTTAAGGAGGAAGATGGTTCAGCAACATTTACCTCACCGGTCTTTCCCTTATTGTCCTTAATTAAAGACTCAAATGTAGCAAGCTCATTGAGCAACTATGTAAGACTAAACTTTAATTTGTTCATCCCATAGTTGCTCTTAAACTGATCGAAACTCTTCGAAAGAGTTGTCAGTATGATGCTCACTCGACTGGGTTCGTCAATGTCCCCGCCATTGACTTCTGCCGTGTTGAAGTAGGACATCATGCTCAGGACATGTTCCCGAACTGACATTCCTTCCTACATGCGAGCGAGCATAGCAGAACGAATGGCTTCATGTCGCTGTTGCTCGGAGGGCTGCCCGAACATGGCTTGCAATGACTCCATGATTTCGAATGCTGAAGTCATTGCTTCATGCTTTGTGACAAGCACGTCTGTCATAGAAGCCAACAGATATGTTCGGGCCTTCTCATCAGATGAGACCCATCGCTCGTATGCCTCACGAACAGTTCGTGTGGCATTTGCAGCAGGCACTGGAGGACATTCCTCCGTAAGCACAAACTTGAGGTCTTTGGTGACCAATATTGCATTAATGTTAAGTTTCCACTTAGTGTAGTTATCACCAGTTAATTTGTCGTTTGCGAGAATTTGAAGTAATGCAGAAGACATTATTGCTAAAATATATAAAAACATTCCTTCAGTCATTTGTTTAAAAAACAAATACGAGTGCTTTGGCATCAATTTAAACATGATGCATGCACATGTTTAACGAACTAGAACTACCCTAAAACTAGTTACTATACCACGACAATCCAACATACCATAAAGAAGTGCCACCTTAGGGTCGGTCAAGTCTTTGCATGTTGGACCGAGACATTCTCAATCAAATGATATTTTAGAATAACTCTTATTCCATATCATTCAACCATCGTTCATTCAGTCAGGTTTTTAATTAACAAACTTAATCAAAACCTTCGTGAGTGTAACCCACAATTTCAGATCTCACGAGTTTAACTCGAGAATTGCCACCTTAGGGTCGGTCAATCCTGAAATACCTTCAGAAATCCTATCCGTTAGGAAGTCAACCTTTGTATTGACCTTTGTGGAAACCCTCATTAGGGAGGACGAAAGCAAAGCCGTCACGAGGCCCCACTCGGATCTCACGGTGTTGAACTAATGATGGAGACCGCGAGATATATATGTCATATATCCCTCTCCCACTCACTATTTTAAAATTATGGTTTTCTTTTAACCGTTAATACACCTAGACTCTACCGGATTAAACGACTAACTTTAATCAAGTTATCTAGCGCATTAACTAATTAGAACCAAATTCTAATTAACTAATAAATTATTAATGATTTTTAACAATTAAAAATCTAATCTATTGGTGAATAATTTAAGTCTTTGTAAACTATTTACTAGGGTTAGATTATTTTGTTAGTGTTTACCAAATTTTAACTATTAAAACTCTAACACTTTATTTGGTTCATTTATTATTAGGTAATTAATCATATTAATCCTAATTACAATAAATGACCCTATTAATCTAACTTATTAAACTCTTTAATAACTAGATTAATATTAATGAGAATTACCAAGTTTTCTAACTATTAAAAAACTAATCTCATTATTCATAGCCAATTATGTATATTGCCCATTTTAATCACATTAAAAAATATACATAAAATATCAGGCTATGATGCATGTATGACATATCAAATATATTTGTGTAGGCACATCTAATCTAAATGGCATACGTATGCATGACAATACTTTTATCATCACATAATATAAAGCATACATAAATTGACCGAGTACTGTGGATTATTTAACCTAAAAATTGGAATCTAAAATTACAAAAATTTCCTAAGGCATTCATTGGTCTTCTAGTAACTTCAGATATCTTCCAGTCTCTTCAGGTTACTCTGATTCATCTCATGAATCCATCTTCGTGATTTTTCCAGGTCTTCAATATATGTTATATTTTTTTTTACAATACAATAATAATAATAATAAAATATAAACAAAAAAAATTAATACAACCCATAAACCCTAAATCCACAGTACCATATAATTAACGATCAATCATGTTTTTGTAAAATAAAAAAAAATAAAAAATATACACACAAAAA
This sequence comes from Dipteronia dyeriana, assembly GCA_032871835.1. Lineage (NCBI taxonomy): Eukaryota > Viridiplantae > Streptophyta > Magnoliopsida > Sapindales > Sapindaceae > Dipteronia > Dipteronia dyeriana. The sequence goes on from CM065297.1 coordinate 42,264,908, forward strand.
CATCATACAGTCAATTTAAATTGTGCCTACATAATTCATACATACAGGAGCATCGAAAACAATTTCCTGTTCCGAAAAATAAATCAGGCTCTAATAACAATTGTTGGAAGCTCGTTCATCGGTTATGCAGTGGAACTAGGTTTTAAATTTTTAATACAGATCATAATCTATATCTATGACCAGTGAACTTGAGATCGTAATTATTTTTCGGAACTAATACATACAATATGTAATCACAGGAAATTGAAATCGATATAATCAGAAGAAGAAAATCTTACCAACGTTTGGAGGCTTCTTAACTTTTCGATATGCTCCCGTCTGAACCACTCGATCTTCCTCACTATCTCCCGAAACTGGTAACTGGGTGTGGGTACGTCACGGTCTCAGGAACTTGAATGGAGGATGTAGAGAGAATTGAAGAAACTCTTTCTTCTATATGTTTCAAAAACACATAAAAACATGAAACAATATATATATCTTGCTTCGTTTTTCATGTATATATATTCGCACTACTGCTCGTTTTTATATCTCTCAATGCTTGCTTTTTATACAAATATACATATCACTGCTTCACGCTTTTTTATATATATATAACTATTGCTCACAATATATACATATATATATATATATATATATATATATATATCTACAGCTCTATATATATGTTTGTTTCACGCCACTGTTTGCTAACAAAATATTTCTATATCAATTATGTTACTTGCTTCCCAAAATTCTTCTTTTCATTATTGTTTCATGTACACACTAATTTGCATCCAATGCAATCTCTTGTGTTATTAATTGATATTTTTTTTAATTATACTTGTCAAATATATCTAATATATTAAAAGTGATAATATGTATTTTAAATTTAAACTTAAATTCAAATGCTTAGATACATGATTTAGTAAAATAAAATAATCCTATTATTTTATCTTCACCTAAATCCAAATATCAACTAACACCCTCCATTTAATAGTTAATTAATAATTCATAATTATCAGTATAATTAAATAATCTAATTATTTAATTATTTTAACTATTAATATTCATTAATTAAATAATCTCATTATTCAATTAATTCCCGAATATATACGTGTCACTTTTGTAATACGATTAATTGGACAATCCAATTAATTAACGGTGACCCTTATTACCTAAATCAATCGGGCTAGCAAGGGGACCTAATGGACCCACAGTATTTTGAGCTCCAATAATCCTCAGAATCATTAATTTAACTCTTTAATTAATATTCCTTGTTTATTAACTCCGATGTTATTCCACTAAAAACCCGAAGCTGTACTCTCTCAACTGTAGACGTTTTTACACAGACCGATACAACTCGGTGTCCATCGATATAGCTATTACACATTGTGTGATCCTTCACAGTGGTTCATAATTAGAGTTGGGTCATAATGTCCGTTATACCCCTCTAGTTACATATATCCTTCAAGCACAATTGATTCTATAATGAACAATAAATCCTATTTCTTTAATGAATTAGGAGAGCGCTCATATTGTCCAAGCCCCGAATCAACCTTTAAGGGAACTACAATCTACTTCTCACAAGAATGAGTGGATTCCACTATTGTGTACAAACCATCCTAGTCACAAGCCAAAATACAATCCCAACATACGGAGAATATTGATCGGGAACTGCATCCGAACTCACCCATGGTATATCAAAGACCACGATCTAACCTGAAGGAGTCGATAAGTCACTCAGGATTAAGATCACCCACATATAGCCATCATTAGTTGATATATATGAATCTCATCGATAAACGGATCTTAGTGAGAGATTCATATAGATCATGACCCAGTCCTATATTATCACATCATACAAGGTGCCTCAATTCTCATATCTCTATATGAATGATTCAGGATAGAATCACCGTATATTACGGAATGGACCGCAACTATAGATTAACCACAAATAAAGTACCCAGCTTTATTTGCCATCTATGGACTCTTTAGATTGCACATCTCTTACTGTTCATCCGTATAAGACACTCATAGACACAGTTCAAGATTACATCTGGCAATCTTGGATGTTAAATTTATGCACAAGTTATGAAATAAACAGCACAACAGGAATGAATTGAATTTTTTTATTTATTTATTTCATAAATCCATTTACAAATTACATCTTTAGGGCATAAACCCCAACACAAGAATACTTTTTCAAAAAGAATCATTTCCTACACCAAGACTCCTAATCCAACTCAAATAGTATTTTTGTAACCATGTTAAAGATTTCCTAATTTGACTAGATAAATAATTCTTTTTATTTATCTACTTATCAAATATAATCTTTTATTTATACTACCAACAATAATATAATATTAGAAGACCTTCTCCTACTAGAAAAAGATTATGACCTTTAATTAAATAATTAAATAATTACCAAATTAATTAACTTCCATTTAATTAAATAGTAAAATAAAAATAATATAATTAAGCTAAACTATATAGCTTTGCCGCCCAACAACATATATGGGTCATTATATTATTTATTCTATTTTATTAAATCCATTGGATCTTAATAAAAGGTACACATGTGAACTAGACCCATTTTTACAAAAATAAACAAGTCCACATACCTCAATACAATTCTAGACGGACCCCTAAATTGGTCCGATAAAATATATCAAGTGATCCATATAAGTTCGTGTAGATTGGGGATCTTGGCCGGGCTATCTAAATTTAAGCTCCAATAGACACAACCCAATCACAATCAACAAATGATTAGTTCGTGTAGATTAGGGATCTTGGTGGGCTATTTAAATTTAAGCTCCAATAGACACAACTCAATCACAATCAACAAATGATTCACTTAGGTCCGATCTATTAATTTTAGTTCATTCCACTAAAGAACTAAATTGAACTCTTAAATAAAGATAAAATAAGTTAATATTTCTTACTCATACCCTAGACAATCTTAATGGAGAAAGTGTATCATCGTGAAGAATACCAGTAATCGCCAAGAGCTCATAGACCGCCTATATCTCTCCAAGTTACCATAATTACCCATATGACCACATTTTGAACTTGGATATTTTGACTTGTCCAGAAGCCATGTTTCAATAGATACTATTGTAAACTTAACGTTAAGATTTACTATCCAATATCTCAAAACATCCATATGATGATATTCTACTCTCATTTCATAAATGGAGCCACGCTGTCCATATCTATAAATAAAGCCCTCTATCGATTAACAAATGAATACCACCAAACTATCGAGGATAGACTATGCTATATAATCGTACTCATTGATAGCTCAAATGATAACACTTGCAACCATAAATCCATCATTTATCTCAAGGTTGAGATAGACTCTCTGATTGTCTTCAAGTGAAAAACTTTTATCCAATGACGGTTTTGGATAAGGTATTTCACTGTGATCCTATTCAATGCACCAAGTGCATTAGATTCTTTTGCCCAAAGACACCACACTTTGATGATTTTAGACTCATCATAACACATTTGATCTCACTCAAGTGCTAGCAAAAGAATCTACAACTTTGACAAGATGAATGTGCCCAACCTTTATCTTAGGTTGTGAATATTATTCAAGACTAACTAAAGAATTGTGTCTACCTCATACATATCTAGATGTATGAACAATTATTCTTTTCTCATAGTCTTTTGACCTTGTGATTATTTACTTATGACAATTATAATAATTAAACTATAAATGCTATATGATTTGTTAAACTAGAAATCACTTTATTATTATGAAAAGATTGTCAAATACATTATTATACTCTTGCTATCGAGCATAATCCCAACAAGGATCTCCATGAGAGGCGCCTCCGGTTTGCTACTCGAGAAGGTAGGGCCATCCAGAGACCACCGTCTTTGCCATCTATGGCCACTAGAAGCCCTCATCTTCGCCATCTTTTACAAACAAAGACATTACTATTCGTTTCCAAAGAAGGCAATGGTCACGCCATTGCAAATCACAAAGTCGTTGATGGGCCAGCAATAGAAATGAGCAACAAGAAGAAGAGATGGACAATGACTGTCTAGAATGAAAAGATAGAAGGTAATGGTCTAGAATGATATAAATGGACGGCATTGGTAACAAAGTGCTGGTTTGGAATGATAGAGATCCAATCTCCAGAATGGATCAGATAGGATCTCCATCTATCATATTATTTTAAAAAAATTGTTTTTCTTAAATTTTTAATTGTCTATATAAATATTTAAATTTTTTTTTTATGTTTTTTTGTTGATAGGTGGGTCATTTTTTTCAGTTTATTTGTTTTCTTTTAATTTATAATTATGTATTTATTTTATTTTATGATAAATAGTTTTTGTTTTTGTTTTTATTTCTATTTTTTATGACACATGACATGTTCTTGGTTTAAAGACGAAAATAACACTACAAATGTTAAGTTTGACTGACTATAGACTAATTGAATGATTAATTTGATGTATTTTTAAAAAGTAAAAGACTATGAATCCTTAAAAAAGCAAACTCATTTAAAATATTGCTTTAACCAAAACTTAGGGACTAAATTGATAATATCCCAAAAAATAAAAAACCGAAATGACATTCACAATCCATCAAATATCTTTCTACACTTCGTTAAAAAAAAAAAAGAGTTTCTCCTTACAATTCAAAAATTATTTATTTACACTCCAGTTTAAATTTTTTATTAATGATAATTTTAACACGAATTAAACTTACTAAATAAGACAAAAAATTTAAAGACACTCCAAATTAATTAAATTATTAAAATAAATAAATTCTCTCTCCTCAATCATGAGATTAAATATTACGTATTATACTCTCTTTCCTAAATTTGTTATTACCATATTAAACTCTCTCCTAATTACTCTCTCTCCATTTAAAAAAAAAATCTTATTTCCTTGCTTTCTCAATCAATCTCTAATAATAGTTAAAGAAAAAAACTTATGAATATTTTAGTTTTTTTACTAACAGTAATATATAAATAGTCAATTTGTTTTTTAAGAAAAGACATATGAAAGCTTGATTTGTTGCAACTAGATTCGATTAAACTCAGAATTTCTAAGACTAACGAAAGAATTAAAGTTCTCTAGGCAATCACATACCTCGAAGACTAACAAAAAGCATTTTCATACTTCTAGTTTTCTTTTAAAAAACATATACATGCATATGGTTCTTAAAAATCAAGCTTATTAGTAAGTGTTGACGTCAATTTCTTGATAGTCAAGAAAATCAACCGTGTTGGATTTGGTTATGACCTGTTAAAAGAGAAAGAGAAAAAGAATGCAATTGATATATCAGTGACACGAGTTATGTGGTAAAACTCCGGTGATCGGAGAAACGTCCATGGGTGGGTGAATGATCAACCAAGTCAATCCACTATTGAATAATCGGTTACACCACTCGATCTCTCTTGCCTCTCTTTTATAGTGATTTCTTCTCTACTCTGTTTTGTATTTTTTCTGTCTCTCGTCCCTTTTACTGTAAGATTATGAGTCTATTTATACATGCATAGAACCCTAATCCATGTTGTACAAGTAAAGTAAAGAATTTGTATTTAATTATGACTGGTTGCTTATTGAAGTCGTCTTTATCTTCTTATATGTTTCGGAGATCTTCTGGGTTGAGTCTGAATCTTTGTGGGAGTCTAACTACACAGTGTGCTTAGAATTTATTTCCTAATCGATATGCAGTCTTCTAGAATAATAAAGTTGTTGCTTGTTTTGGACTCGCTTCCTGTTTGGTGTTTTATCCTTTTAGAAACTTTCTAAACTCTTTCCTCCTTTGATACAGATACATATTGGAGTATGATTCTTGGGATTACTCACGTATGTGAATCGTATGCTGAACTTCTTTATTCGGGCTTATTGTGTTGTCCCGAGTAGAACATAATGTGCCGAGTACCTGTGTTCGGGCTTACTCGGGTTCTTATTCTTTAATAATATCTTGGATGGTGTCTTCTAGATGCTAGCTCGGATGCCCACCTGGAAATCTTTTTAAAGAATTGTCCTACCTGTCAATGACATGTACATTCAGTAAAATATACATATAACAATACCCCCTTAAAATACTTTTACCTAGTAGAATTTTATGTTGGCGGAAGGATTTTAAATGCTTAAAACTCCGAATAATTTTTGTCTCGTCCTTCATTAATGCCTCATTGAATAGGAACTATAACCCTTAAATTAATTCGCAACATTTATGACATGTCTTAATGGTGACCATGTATGTGCAATTTGTCCCTTCATGCGAAATCCCAATGATTGTGACGTTTTAAAATCCTGATGGCTTGGTCAGTTCTTTCCACAACACGTGTCCTTTAATCGCTTGGTTTCTCTGATAGCATTTATATGATACGACCCGCTGATTATCGGATATGTCGCTTACATCACCAAACGTTCCTCCCATTCTTTCAATTTTTCCCGCTTCTCGAAACCCTAAGGTATTACGTCTTTCAATCATTGAGTGGTTTATTTAAACCGAAGGGGGTTATTCTTATCGTTCATTTTCATATAAAATAAAGGCAAGAAACCCAGGCTCTCTCACACACAGATTCATCTAGGTTCTTTGCTGAAGCTTTTTTTCGATATCTCTGCGTCTACTTTTAAGGTCAGTTCAGATGGATCCTATTTCACGACATCGCCTTCTTGTTATAGCTTTCGATGCGCTTAAGAGTGGAGACCTTCAATTGGTTTCTTGTATTCGTAGATTATTTGTATAAACGCCTCCAAATGAGCCTTATTTTCTAAATGTTGATGTTTACAGGCTTTATCCTAATGTTTATTTCAGTTCTAACTCTGAATCTTCTTCTAGCTATGAGTCTTCCATTTTTGAATGTCATAGGGTTCCTTTATGATCTAGAATGAGGAAACATCGGAGTAATCGTACGGTTCACAGACATGGTTCAAGCGACATTCAGATTGGGAGGCAAGTAATTAACAAGGATGATGTTGAGCAAGAGCATCGTGCCTCTCGGATTCCTTTTTCTCTTAATTTCCCGAGTGCATATGATGCCAAACTGAATGTGGTCGGGGATGCAGAGATCGAAAAATATCGTGCTCGATTTGATTTGGATGACTCAGTTTTGATGGTTCCTACTGATAATAGGGCCGCATGGAACCCTCCTCCGGGCATGGTAGCAGTTTATGGGTCTATGCTCTGCTGTGGTGTGACTCTTCCCCTCCGGTCTTTCATTGCTTGGTTCCTTGCTGAGGCAGGGATCGCCCCAACCCAGCTAGCCCGAACAACTATAGGATCTTGATGTGTATGTGGCATATGTGGAGCCGGATGAACATGCCACCGCTTCCTACTCATGAAATTAGACATTTTTATACTCTAAGGCAATCTGGTCAGACAGGGACTTACTTTTTTCTATCCAGCCAGCTAGACAACTGGATTTCTAAGGGGACGAAGGTGAACCGGGGAATCGACATCTCCTCGAATGTCAAGAAGAAGGGTTTTGTATGGGGTTTTCCTACCTCCAATAAGTACTGGAAAAACAGTTGGTTTTTTATCGGAGGAAACAAGGGATACAAGATCGAGCTCTCAGTCGGGGAAAACCGAGAAGTATTAAAGGTTCCTTATTTCTTTTGCTCTTCTGTTCGCTGGAACAAGTCGTGTCCTGACTTCACTGATACCGAATTGAGTAACCTTGCTTGGGTAGCCGAGCGTACCCTGAAGAAGAGGAGTAGGTCCTATTTTTTTGATGAGAAAAAAATGATAGCTCTCAATATTTTTACTCAGATTTCAGTTTACCGCAGACTTTGTAAATGGATTATTTTCATTTCTTTTACTTTGTCGTTTTTCACCGTGCCTTTTTAGCTCATCCTTTTTTGAATTCAGTGTATGATATGGATGTCGTCTGTGACGCCTAAGCCCACCAAATGAAAACAATTATTTAGACGAGTTGTAAAGAGGCTTTTCGTCAAAACGAAGAAGGGATTGCTTCCCTTGTTGATGAATCAGATGAAGACTCCGAGGAGGCAGATGAGCAGGTTCCTGAATATATTCCCGAAGAGGTCATTCGACAGACCGCGGGGAATCAAACTGTCCGAGTAGCCCTGTTGGACTTGATAATGACCAAAAGATTTCTGAGGATGTAGGCAGGCAGGCAGACAGGGAGGGCATTCTGGTGGTTTAACATCTGATGATCCTAGTTCGATAGGTGAAGGATCTAGAAACCCTCCTAATGAATAGGTTGGTCCTCTTTCTAATCCTTTTGAATCTTTTGGAGATATCAGGGAGGATCAAGTAGATTCTGCAGCTGACCTCAGCTTCCACCGTACTCGAGCTAAGAAGAGGAAGATAATTGATTCTCCCATTTGAACTCTTCTAAAAATTCCTCGAGTGGTTTTGTTCATCGAGTCAAGCAATGATGATGCTGACATTAGGGGTTCCCGAAGTGCTCAAGCTGAGACACCTTTAGGAAGAGAAGAAACTCCAGAAATTTTAAACATAGATTTTTTCCCCTAGAGGTTGAGGAGGCAGAAGTGGGATCCTCAGGAAACCCTACGTTTCCCATTCCCTAGGATATACTGAGTATCATGTCATCTGGTCAGGCTTTTTTTGGTGACGACCATTGGAGTCGCTTTAGAAATTGTTCTCATACGGAGCGTCTTCATAACATTTTTTATAGTGCGACTTACGTAAGTCTTCTGTCCTGAGCTTCATCTAAATATGACTTTATTTAGATCTTTAACTTACTTCCCTGTAGGTGGTTGCTGAGTTGTTGAGTTTATTCAGATGCAACAACATCAAGCTGATCGGATTAGGCATTTTGAAGCTCAGTTAAAGGAGAGTGAGGATTGCCGTGCTCGGATTGAGCCAACCTACCAAAAGGAGGCGAGTTCTGCCTAAGAGTTTATCGATCGTTGCTTGGTGAGACAGATGGAGGCCGAGGAGAGGACTTCTATTACGGAAAAGAGGGCTAAATCTTTAGAAGACTCGCTGTTCGTGCCCAAGAGTCAATGTTTCGGGCCGAGCAAGAGGCTGAACAAGCAAAGTCTTCTTATGAGTGCAAGATTGAAGATTTTGAGCGCCACACTTTGATGGTTGAATCCTTTTCGAAGGAAGCCAAACTGGAACTTGAAGTGCAAGAGGGTTGATGGTTTTAAGAGGCCTTCAGCCTAAGATGCCCTACTCCTTAGGGTGTTCCAACGGGGGTTGGTCTCGGCTGGCGAATTCTTCAAGGTCGAGAATCGGGTGACTGAAAAGGCTCGAGCCAACTGGGAGCTATCAATCAAATATCACGTGGATCGCTTGTTAAAGGCTCTTTATATTCAAATGAAGGATTGGAGAGCCTATTGTCGTAGCAAAGGCAAGGATCCCCATCTTATGCATCTGGAAGTCCCGTCCGAGCATTCTCTTTCGACTTTTTATGCCAGTCAAGAGATTGGTGTGGATGGGTCGAAGCCTGACGTTGGACTGGTCTCGGGAATGGATTACAGCGATTGAATGGATGATTCAGTTGACACAATTGCATGGCCTTCTAATGAAAGTCTTCTATATGAATATAAAATGGTGCTTGATCCGAGCATCGGTAAGGGCTCCAAATCCTAAGCCCCACATTAGGCATATTTGTAAAAATCTCCAGGATTAATAAAATTCCATATTTTGGTTGACTGTTTTTGGTTGCAAATTCTGTTACGAATGTTAAAACGCCAAGTATCTTATTTAACTGGCTAATGTTATTTCATGAGTAATCTTGCCAAGTATCTTATTAAACTGGCTAACGTTCAGTATAACACAATTTAAAGTGCCTAGTGTCTTATTAAACTAGCTAATATTATTAATCGAGCCATCTTAAAACAGGCAAGTAGATTTATACTAAGCTTTATACTCGGTTGCTACCCAAATGTTACATCGAGGCTCGCCACGATCATTCGTTTGGGTCCTTATGCAAGTCACTAAGGACATCTCCTAGTTTTATCTACACAAGGGTTTGCCAAATCGTTAAGCTCTGAATTACCTAACACAGCTGCGCAACTCACCAGGGTTTTCCCGACAGCGCCCAAGCCATTTTCCAGAATCTGGTGTATCGGGTTTGCCTTTTGGCTAAGGTCTTGGCTGACCTTTCTCGGCTGGCATGCTTTTTTGAGCTTCTCCGTCCATTCGGGATTTTTACCAAATTAATGGCCCGATCATTTTATTTCAAGTAGTTTCATATGTTCATTTTTTTTTCATATGTTCTTATTATCATATGTTCTGATTTTTGTAATCCCGTGTTGGGCTTTTATTTATAACTGCAAAACTAACAATATGAAAATCTCAAGGATTACTAAGAATAAGTAAAAACATCCTGACTAAAAAATAAAAAAACAAATTTCACTGGTAGAAGATCTTTAAATATTAGGCATTGCATGGTCAGGGTAAAACCCCTCTATCTGGTCGAACAATCCAATATGCTCTGTGACAGGCTATTCCTTCAATTTTGTTTGGGCCTTCCCATTTGTCAACCAATGAACCCGTAACTTTGTTCTTCATGTTCAACGATTATTTTCTGAGCACTAGGTCTTCTAATTGGAACTTCCTAATCCGAACATGAGAATTATAGTGTCGGGTCACTCTTTGCTGATATGCCGCGTTTCGTACTCAGGATTTCTCCCTTTTTTCTTCCAACTCATCTAAGCTTTGTAACAATATATTAACATTTTGATCTTCATTATACAGCCTGACTCTAGGCGACATATACGATGTGTCTACCAGGATGACAACCTCTGTTCCAAATGCTAAAGAAAACGGTATTTCTCCTGTAGAAGTCTTTGCTGTAGTCCGATAAGCCCATAATACTTCAGGAAACTCTTCGACCCAATTGCCCTTTTTGGCATCTAGCTTTGCTTTGAGCGTGTGTTTGATGATTTGGTTCACTACTTCAGGTTTTCCATTTGTTTGAGGTGGGCTGGTGTGACATAATAATTTACAATTTGGTACTCGTTGCACAGCTGCCAGAATTTTTTATTATCGAATTAAGTGCCGTTGTTAGTGATAATAGTATTCGGGACTCCAAACCTGTAGAGTATATTTTTCTTTACAAAGTTTGTGGTGTTTGCTTTCGTGATGTGAACTAGTGCTTTAGCTTCCACCCACTTTGTAAAATAATCAGCAACCACGATTGCATGCTTCGATCCACCCCAGTTCCTGCTGGCATCGAACCAATTAAATTCAATCCCCATATGGCGAACGTCCATGGGGATGTGAGGCTTCTAAGGTGTTCTAGGGATTGTTGAATGCCATTGGCGATCCTTTGGCAAGCATCACAACTTTCTGAACATCGTTGTGTATCAGTGAACAGAGAAGGCCAGTAAAAACCTTGCCTGAGTACCTTGTGTGCAAAGCTTTTGTCTCCTGTATGGTTCCCACATACTCTGCCATGTATTTCCTGTAGTATCCGGTGTGTATCTTTCTCTGATACATATATTTGGATTGTTCAGGAAAACCCTTTTCTTTACAGTTCTCCTCCAATCAGTGTGTATCTTGCTGACCTGTACCAGACGCCTTTTGCTTCTAAGGGATCTTGTGGGAGTATATCTTATTCCCGGTACCTTTTTAGCCGAGTCATTCTACCGTCTAACGATGTTCAGATTTTTGAGACTTCAAAGTCTTTTGGGTCAACTATACTTAGTCTGACGAGATGTACAATTGGGATATTCTTTGGCCTGATTGTGGTTGTTACTGATGCTAGTTTAGACAAAGTATCTGCCTTTTCATTTTCTTCTCTAGGGATCTGGACAATCCTATATTCCTTGAATTTTTGGAGGAGTTGTTTCGCTATGCCCAAATAAGCCATCATACTTTCATCTATGGTCAGATACTCGTCTAAGACTTGGTTGACGACTACCTGTGAGTCACTTAATATCTCAACCTCATAAGCTCCGAGAGCTATGCAAACTCTAAGCCATGCTAGCAATGCCTCATATTCTGCTTGGTTGTTTGTCCCTTTGAAATCGAATCTCATGGCATATTCAAAGTTATTTTCCTCTGGGGTGCATATTACGATCCCTGCCCTACCGCCATGAGTGTTCGAGGAACCATCAACATATAATCTCCATGAGAAACTCCTGCCCAACATTCTTTTTGCTTCCAGATTTGGTTTTGTGAATTCTGCTTCAAAATCTGCCACTGCTTGACCTTTGAGTGATGTCCTGGACATGTATTGAATATCGAATTCGCTCTGCTCGATCGCCCATTTAGTTAATCTCCCTGAAATCTCAGGCTTCTGTAGAATTTGCTTAAGCGGGCAGTATATGCCTGAAAGTACGGCCTCAACTTCCTTGCTACCGAAACCAACGTTAAAGCCATTTTCTCTACTTGTGAATATCTGGTTTCACCTGGAAGAAGAGCCTTGCTTGTATTGTACATTGGTCTCTGTATCCTGTCTTCTGTCCAGACTAGAACCGAGCTTACTGCTAACTCCGTAAGGGACAGGTACAGGTGAAATATTTCTCCCTCTTTAGGTTTTAAGAGGATAGGAGACTGTCCTAAGTATTCTTTGATCTTCAGGAATGTCTGTTCACACTCTTCTTTCCATTCAAATCCTTTCCCTTTTTTGATCACTTTGAAAAAAAAAGCACATCTATTTGTGGCCTTCCAAATGAATATGCGTAGGGAAGCTAAGCATCCCGTCAGACGTTGTACCTATTTTAATGTCCTTGGTGAAGCCATTTTTTGAAAGGCTTGGATCTTCTTGGGATTCACTTCGACCCCCCTCTGGTGAACTTAGAACCCAAGGAACCTTCCTGAAGGAACCCCAAATAGGCACTTGTTTGGATTTAACTTCATCTGATACCTTCTCAGGACATCGAATGTTTCGCGCAAGTCAGAAGCATGTTCGTCTGCCGAGACACTCCTGGTTAACATGTCATCTGCGTAAACTTCCATGTTTCTTCCTATTTGACGAGCGAAGTTTCTATTGACCAATCTTTGATATGTTACCCCAACATTTTTTAGCCCAAAGGGCATCACTGTATAACGTACAAGCCTTGATCGGTCTTGAATGCCATTTTTTCTTCATCAGCTTTATTCATCTGGATCTGATTGTATCCCGAATAAACATCCATAAAACTAAGTAATTCATGTCCTGATGTAGCATCGACCAGTTGGTCTATTCTCTGGAGTGGAATACTGTCTTTTGGGCAGGCTTTGTTCAGATCCGTGAAGTCCTCACACATTCTTCATTGGCCATTCTTCTTTTGGACCAAAACCACATTTGCTACCTGTTGAGTATAGTTGATTTCTCTGATCGACCCTACAACGAGTAACTTTTCCACCTCCTGCTTGATCGCCCAACTTCTTTCGAGGTTGAAAGATCTTCACTTTTGTATCACAGGTTTCGTATTAGGATCCACCGCCAAGTGATGTGATATTATTCACGCGTCTATCCCAACCATGTCTTCATGACTCAATACGAACACATCTTTGTATTCTCCGAGCAAACCGATAAGATCTAGCTTGACATTTTCTTCTAAGTTGGCTCCAATTTTGACCTTCCTATTCGGTTCATCTTCCTTTAAAACCACCTCCTCTATTGGTTCATTCTTTGATGTTTCTAGTTTTTCACTTGGATCGAACTCGAACAACAGTGATTCTTCTTACTTGATCTAATCTGGTTGAGTTAAAGTGCATAGTTGGTGTTCACTATTATCTTTGTCTTTGTAAACTGAGAGATTAACTCTTCTAGCCATCTCCTGTGACTCTTTGATTATTTCTAACCCCCATTCAGTAGGGAACTTGATCATCAGGGCGTTAGTAGCTGTTACTACATTGGTTTTGTTTAGAAAAGGTCGACCTACTAACGCATTATAAGGCTAGTTGTTCAGATCTATCACCACGAAGTTGAGCAACACTGTTTTCTAGCAAAGAGCTACTCTGATCTTCTCGGGCAGCTTCACTGTTTCGAGAGACCTAATCTCAACTCCCCTAAATACTCTGAGTGGTGTATGGAAAGGTTGCAAGTCCTTTCGGTCCAATATGAGTTGGTCATAAACAGCTACATTGAGGATGTCTGTCGAGCTACCATTGTCAACTAAAATTCACCTGACTTCTCTATGGCCAATTTGGGCACTAATGACTAAAGCATCATTCGGTCGGAATTCGACCCCATGTGAGTTAGCTTCAGTGAATATTATCGGGTCCCATCCTTCCTTTATTCTCTTCGGATCAGGCTCGATATAGTTAATGCTAAAATTTTTTCTTGCTTCTACTACTTCTCGGATTTTCTGAGTCCGCTCTCGGTTACTTCTCCCAGTTGATTATCCTCCAAAGATGGTCTGTATCACTTCATTTGCCTCAAGACTGGCTCTTTATTCCAACCAGAATTATGATCTCCCATCTTGGTTTCTTTTTTATTTTCTGACTTCTCGTCTTTCTTCGGGATTATATCTTACAGATGTGCTTCTCGGATGAGGGTTTCTATATAGTCTCTGAGACGGTAACATTTGGAGGTCTCATGACCGGTTTCTTTGTAGAATCTGCAATACTTTATCGTGTCTCACCGGGCAAATTGCGACTGCCGATGTGGTTCCTTTACCAAATATTTTTCTTCTAATACTGTCAGGATCTCTTCCTGTATTTTCCCAAGCGGGGTGTAGTTCGTATACTTTCCTTGAAATTTTTTATTGGTTTTGTCAACATTACGTCCAATTCCCCCATCTTTGCTTCTCTCTTTACTATTTCTTTTCTGTTTCCCTTTATGGTTTTACGACTTTGCCTCAGCATCTTTTTGTTCGGGTCTTCCCCCATGCATGTAACTGCCACCCGTTGCCAACTCTTCTTCTTTCGCCAAAGCCATGTCTATCATACCTGTATATCTAGTTATGTGAGCCCTTTTTAGGTCAAAAGACAACTGCCCATTCTGTAAGTTATTTATGACTGCAACGATCATTGCTTCATCATTTGCACTATCGATTTCTGAGACCGCCTGGCCATCTTTCTAGATACTTCTTTAACAACTCATCTTTCCCCTGTTCCAGTTGAGAAAGATATGCCACCGATTTTTTCATGTGCACATTTCCTAGAAATTATCTCGATAATCTTCTGCTCAACTCGCTAAAACTCCCAATACTTGTCGGAGGCAATCTCCCAAACCATCTTGAACCGGTATCCCTAAGCATTTGTGGGAAGTTAAGGCACAACAAAGGGTCATTGTGGGCATACTGGGCCATAACGCTGTTATATCGTCTGACATGCTCTCTAGGATCTATATCCTTTTTGAACTGTTCCATGTGCGGCATCTTGAATCTTTCCGGGAATGGTGTTCGCAGAATGTTTCTAGTGAAAGGGCTATCAGAATCGTCATCAGACAACTCATTATATCCATATCGCCTAATCTATGCATCAATTTTACGTCTGTTGTTCTCGACTTCTTGAGTCAGGCTCTGAATTATGGCATCTCTGTCATCCACAGGACTCTCCGATGGCCGATCGGTCGTCTGTCTGTCATATCTGTCATTATCTCCTCTTCGTCTTGCCTTCAAGTCTCATGCGCTAACCCTTACATTTGTACGGTTCCACGACAACGTTTACCATGGTGTCGATTACTATCTTCTGAACACGATGACCGATCTCTTCGCCGGTCGTATTTACGGTGCCTATTAAGGCCTTTTGACCTTGATTTTATCGTTGGTGGTGGCCTTTCTTCTACAGGCGTTTCACAATCCTTATCCTGGTTATACGTTATACTCCTAGTCTGGTTGACTGGATCTGAGTTCATGATGGCCACTGGTATATCTTGTTCCGGCCCTACTACAACCGATCGGAGCCTATGAGGTGATGGAGGATTTGGCAGATGCGCCTTTTCTATGGCCAATAGATCTATTCCTTCTTGCACCACATCCATTTACAACTATTGCAATGCGTCACGGTAGCGATGTGCTATGTTCTCACTGGTAGGTGGGACTTGCTGGATGCCAGCCAGGGATATCGGTGGCTTCTGGTGGTTGTGGTGGGATCTTTAGTGGATCCGCATGTTAGGATTATGCTCGATAGCAAGAGTATAATATTGTATTTGACAATCTTTTCATATTAATAAAGTGATTTCTAGTTTAACAAATCTTATAACATATATAGTTTAATTATTAAAAGTAAATAATCATATAGTCAAGAGACTATAAGAAAAGAATAATTGTTCATACATCTAGATATGTATGAGGTAGACACAATTCTTTAGTTAGTCTTGAATAATATTCACAACTTAAGATAAAAGGTTGGACGCCCTTATCTTGTCAAAGTTGTAGATTCTTTTGCTAGCATTTGAGTGTGATCAAATGTGTTATGATGAGTCCAAAATCATCAAAGTGTGGTGTCTTTGGGCAAAAGAATCTAGTGCACTGGGTGCATTGAATAGGATCACAATGAAATACTTTATCTAGAACCGTCAATAGATAAAAGTTTTTCATTTGAAGACAATCGGAAAGTCTATCTCAATCCTGAGATAAATGATGGACTTATGGTTGCAAATGTTATCATTTGAGCTATCAATGAGTACGATTATATAGCATAGTCTATTCTCGATAGTTTGGTGGTATTCATTTGTTAATCGATAGAGGACTTTATTTATAGATATGGACATCGTGTCTCCATTTATTAAATGAGAGTACAATATCATCATACGGATGTTTTGAGGTATTGGATATTAAATCTTAACGTTAAGTTTTCAATAGTCTCTATTGAAACATGGCTTCTGGACAAGCCAAACTATCCAAGTTCAAAATGTGGTCATATTAGTAAATATGGTAACTTGGAGAGCTATAGATGGTCTATGAGCTATTGGCGATTACTGGTATTCTTCACGAGGATACACTTTCTCCAATAAGGTTGTCTAGGGTATGAATGAGTAACGTCAACTTATTCTATCTTTATTTAAGAGTTTAAATTTAGTTCTTTAGTGGAATGAACTAAAATTAAATAGATCGGACCTAAGTGAATCATTTGTTGATTGTGATTGGGTTTTGTCTATTGGAGCTTAAATTTAGATAGTCTGCCAAGATCCCCAATCCACACGAACTTGTATGGATCACTTGATATATTCTACCGGACCAATTTAAGGGTCCATCTAGAATTTTATTGAGGTATGTGGACTTGTTTCTTTTTGTAAAAATGGGTCTAGTTCACATGTGGACTTTTTATAATGGTCAAATGGATTTAATAAAATAAGAAAATAATATATTGGCTCATATATATGTGTTGGGCAGCAAGACTATTTAGAATAGATTAATTATATTATATTATTTTATTATTTAATGAAAATTAATTAATTTGGTGATTAATTGATTATTTAATTAAAAGTCAAAAAAAATTTCTATTAGGAGATGGTCTCCTAATCTTATACTATTGTTGGTAGTATAATTAATATTAAAGACTATATTTGATAAGTAGATAAATAAAAGAAATTATTTATATAATCCAAGTAGGAAGTCTTTAATATGGTTACAAATACACTATTGAGATGGATTAGGAGTCTTGGTGTAGGATAAAATTCTTTTTAGAAAATGATTTTTAACCACCAATTAAATCTATCTAATGAAAGGATTCTTAACTACCAAGTAAATCCTTCTTAGGAGAGGATTTGGTCTCCTATATATACTACTTGTAAATTTCGACCAAACCTTAGTTTTTGATGTGAGAAGTTGTTTTTTATTGTTATAAAAAAAATAAAAAACTTCGTCCAACTCATTGTGTGAAGAATTCGGCCAAGCATAGAGAAAAGAGGGAACGTTTTTGTTTTCGATAGTACACTAGTATCCTTTGCATCAAAAAGGTTTTGTGTACAACATCGAATCAAGGTTCATGCGAGTTTCAATCAAATTGATTGATAATTCAAAAGTGACCGGACGTTCTTGGCTTTTCTGTTGGAGGATTATTGTGACTAATAAAGCAGAAGATTTTGTTTGTTTCAATCCTCAGGTATACATTTTAAAGAAAGGGAGCCAACACTCCTAGGTGATTCACGTTCGTGATTGGATTTGAAGATCATGCGGATTCAATTCGAAGCTAGTTCAATCGTCACGAAAAAAAAAGGTACGATACTTTTTATATACATCAATTAATCTAGGGTTAAGGTTCTTGTTTTTAAAAAGGAAAATTATATATATATATATACGCAAACCCTATTTTTTTTATTTTTCATGCTTCCGTTGCGTTTTGAATCATTTTTTTCCCTACACTGCTTATATGAGCATTATCTGGAGATTTCCGTATGTCCCTGGAACTGTCCTTACTGCCACTACCAGTCATTGCTTAAACTGATCGAAGGTTCAATCCCCCCTCCTTCTAGTGCCAATTGTTGACGTCGATTTCTTCATGGTCAAGAAAGTCAACAATGTTGGATTTGGTTATAACCTGTTAAAAGAGAAGGTGAAAAAGAATGCAATTGATATATCAGTGACACGAGTTACGTGGTAAAACTCCGGTGATCGGAGAAACGTCCACGGGTGGTTGAATGATCAACCAAGTCAATCCACTATTGAATAATCGGTTACACCACTCGATCTCTTTTGCCTCTCTCTTATAGCGATTTCTTCTCTACTCTGTTTTGTATTTTTTTCCGTCTCTTATCCCTTTTACAGTAAGATTATGGGTCTATTTATACATGCATAGAACCCTAATCCTTGTTGTACAAGTAAAGAAAAGAATTTGTATTTAATTATGACTGGTTGCTTATTGAAGTCATCTTTATCATCTTTCATGTTTCGAAGATCTTATGGGATGAGTCTGAATCTTTGTGGGATTCTAACTACATGGTCTGCTTAGAATTTATTTCCTAATCGATATGCAATCTTCTAGAATAATAGAGTTGTTGCCTGATTTGGACTCGCTTCCTGTTTGATGTTTTATCCTTATAGAAACTTTCTAAACTCTTTCCTCCTTTGATACAAATGCGTATTGGAGTATGATTCTTGGGCTTACTCACGTATTTGAATCGTATGCTGAACTTCTATATTCGGGCTTCCTGTGTTGTCCTGAGTAGAACATAATGTGCCGAGTACCCGTGTTCGGGCTTACTCAGGTTCTTATTCTTTAATAATGCCTTGGATGGTGTCTTCTATATGCCAGCTCGGATGCCCATCTGGCAACCGTTTTAAGGGATTGTCATAACTGTCAATGATGCGTACATTCAGTAAAATATACATATAACAGTAAGTTTTTTTTTTCTTAACTGTTAAGGGAGGTGTATTGGATTGAAAATCTAATAGACAATTTTAGGATGTATGGATTTAATGGATTTATATGATTTTAAAGACTATTAAGATTATATGGACTAGACTTTCAGGATTCTGAAAGAGTCTTTGGACTTTATTTATAGATTATTATGATTATTTCAAAAATAAGTATGGACCCTATAAATTTACTAGTTGACACACAGGCTTGAGTTGAGAAACCCAAACTAGCTAACTGACCTGAGCTGAAAAAACCCAAACAAGAAGTACTTTCTTGAAACAAGCATCAACACACAATGAAAATGCGTATAAACGAATACCACATTAGTATGAATTATAACAGAAAATAATTTTGGTATAAATAAAAAAGAATTCGGACTCGGATCATTATCGTTCATCATACGGAAATCCGAATTCTAGCAGAAGCGGGATTGAACACCTAAGATTGTACCACCGGTCGGAGGACGATCACGCGATCAGAAAGTCCCCTCTGATCACAAGGCATATACTGTAGAGAAAAAAACGGTTCAAAACGCAACGGAAGCGTGAGAAAATTAGAAAATTAGGGTTTGCATATATAAAAAAAAATCCCTTTTAATAACAAGAATCTTAACCCTAGATTAATTGATGTATATAAAAAGTATAGTACCTTTTTTTAGTGACGATTGAACTAGTGTCCAATTGAATCCGCAAGATCTTCCGATCCAATCAAGAACGTGAATCACTTAGGAGTATGAGCTCATTTTCTTTAAATTGTATACCTGAGAATGGAAACAAACAAAATCTTCTTCTTTGTTAGTCACAATAATCGTATGAAATTCCATAGAAAGTGTGTATCTATAACCTAGAGGGGGGTGAATAGGTTTTAATTCGATAGATTACCAATTTTATAATTAATCAATATTAACAATTCTACCTCATTCTACTTAAATGCTCAATTAAATGATAACAAACATAAAACAATAACAACACGGAAAATATACGTGAAAACCCAACAAATGGGAAAAACCACGGGCTATTTAGAGTGCCACCCTTGATACTCAAAATCCAATATTGAGTAAAAGTTTACAACCTAGTTTGACCTCCCGTCTAAGTCTCCAGTTACAAACCCTTTCACTCTACCCAACGAGCCTTAATAGCGATTTTGGATCACTAGCCTTGTGCACTAACCACTTAGCCACATGCTAACTCAACAATGAAGAGATAATGGCAACCTAAGTGAATATGCAAGAATATTCAATATGCAAAAATGCTAGGTCAAGACATTCATGCTTATCTAGGTTTAATAATGACAATTAATGCAAATCGTAGATATCAATGTTCTAAATGCAAAGGCAAGAAGAATTAGCTAGAAGGGTAAAATCGTCATAAACGCTAGCTATCACAAATTAATGCATCTCAACCAACAATCAATACACAAGGATGTCATAAAAGCAATTAAACATACAAGCAAGCAATTAATATGCAATAAAGACTAAAACCCAAGGCATACATGTCTTAGTAATGAAATCATAAAGATTAGAGCATGTAGAGAATACCTAGGTATGAACACACAAGAAACCCATGCTTGAAAGATGCTTGAAGATTTGGATATTAAGGATGGTTGAGTAAAAATGCCTTCTTGGAGCTTCTCTCTCTAAAGAACCTTATCTCTCTCTCAAAAATAGGTTAGGAAGCTCTAAAAACGAATTGGGAAGAAGATGGTATATTTATATGAAGCCCAAAGTGAAGCTATGTCGTTTTGGCAAAAACATGCCAAAAGACGCAATGTGCGCTAGTCGAGTAGCGCACGACCAGCGACAACTCACTAGACAAGTTACGTTGGTGAGGTGCGCATGACGACCAGCGCACCACCAACGACAACTCACTAGACAAGTTACACGGGTGAGGTTCGCATGACAACCAGCGACACCCCACTGGAAAGTTGTGCTGGTGTTGGAGCTGGTGAGGACGCTGCTTTAGTGGCGCACAACTCACCAACTTCACACACACACAATACATGCAAGAGAATTGAGGTGAAGGGAATGCATCCTAATGCCTAACATGACATGACATTTTAATCACAAGATGCAATCAATTCAAACAAGCAAGAGATACCAACATTAGGAAGACAATCAAGACAATTAAGCACAAATGCAAAGTGATCTAAAACATGCATGAGAGTGAGTGTGTGCACTAAATCTCTTCAATGAAGTTAAGCAAGTGATTTTACCTTTGATGCTTGAGAAGGGACTTGAGCAATGAAGACCTGAACTACCCTTACATATTGATCCCAAAATATGGTTGTCAACGAAATAATCCAATAAAAAACCGAGGAACTTACAATCTCCCCCTTTGGCTATTTCGTGACAAAACCACTCACTCACAAGTTATCCTCACAACAAATAACAAGAAACAACAAGAGGTCAACAAACAAACATTCTATGTTACAAGAGATACCTAAAGCTAAATATTCACATCTTTCATTTCTTGTAGCATGATCATCCCTACAAAACAAAGAACTACACTTTCCAAGACAAATGCATGAGAGGGATCAAGAAAAATATAAACAAGTGCAATTTGCATGAAATGGAAACAAGTAATATGCAATCAACAATGCACAAAGAAAATGCTCCCCCTAAATAGGTCAACTCCCTCACAATAGGTCAATCTCCCCTTAAAACATGCCAATATCAACTCCCATTAAATCCAACACTACTCCCCCTTTTTGTCACAAGATAGGCAAATGAGTATTCCCCAACCAAGATGCTGTAGCAAAGAGAGATTTTTGCAATGTAAATGTATAATCATATACAACAACTTTATGTAGGTTAATTAAGAAAGAGAGAAATTCATGGAAGTTTTATTGATTTGAATATGTGCGAAAGAATGCCTTGAATGAAATACATGCAACATCAATTTCCAAAAGCATGGTATTTGGCAAAGGAAAATAACATATGAGGTTCCCAGAGAAGTCAAACCAATTTGCACCAAATTGACAATGGAAAACAAGATATAGTTCAACCAAAAACATACGAGCAACTATCAAACTTACAAGTTGAACAAGACATGAGCGACTATTGCACCCTATTAGATTTTTCCGGGCAAGATGCCCGTATGATAGTAGCCTTGTTCAATAAGTAAAGAGAGAGACTATTGGATTGTGAAATCCTTGAAATGGATACAATATCCTTATTGAATGAAGTCTCAAAAGTTACTTGCACACATATTTGCAATCATTTTGTACACACATATTTGCAATCATTTTGTAAGCATTCAATAAATTCATCATATATATCACTTTAAGCATGTCAAGATCAAGTTTTCACAAAGATGGAGATAAACTTTGGGTCAATCAAATGTACTTCCCAATCAAATTTCCTAATCCAAAAATGCATGTTTGAACACAAATGAGACATGCATTTCAAATAAGACAAAAACACACTTATTGAATAAAAAAACATATAATAATATGTGCAACCAAGATACTCAAGCAATTAATTAAGAGCATAAAATTGAACAATTATTTGCTTATTAAGATGCAAGTTCGCTCTCTTTGCTTGAGCTCCCCATATGGGGTCAACCACCAAAACCCATCAATGCATATGACAAATCCCAATAGACCTACTAAGAGATTTAAACATAGTTGAATCTAATGGTTTAGTAAATAAATCCGCTAATTGATCATTTGTGCCCACATGTTCAAGTGCAATGCATTTGCTCGAAACTAGCTCCCTAATGAAATGATGTCTAATGTCAATATGCTTGGTTCTAGAGTGTTGGACAAGATTTTTTGAAATATTGATGGCACTCATATTATCACAATAAAGGGTTAGAGTACCTTGCTCAAAGCCATAATCCATAAGCATTTGTTTCATCCAAAGAAGCTGTGTGCAAGCACTCCCAGCTGCTATATACTTGGCCTCAGCTGTGGATAATGAGATGGAATTTTGCTTCTTGCAAAACAAAGACACAAGATTGTTCCCTAGGAAGAAGCAACCGCCGGATGTACTCTTCCTATCGTCACAATTACCGGCCCAATATGCATCACTAAAGCCAACTAAACTAGCATTAGTGTCAAAAGAGTACCATATCCCATAGTTGGATGTCCCATTCACATATCGAATGATTCTCTTCATAGAGGAGAGATGGGATTCCTTGAGATTGGCTTGATACCTAGAACACACACCAACACTAAAAGCTATATTAGGCCTACTAGCAGTCAAGTATAGCAAGCTCCCTATCATGCCACAATATAGACTTTGATCCACACTTTTTCCACTAGCATCCTTGCTAAGTTTCAAAGTGGTACTCATTGGTGTGTCACAATGCTTGGCATTCTCAAGGCCAAACTTCTTCACTATGTTCTTGGTATACTTAGCTTGAGATATGAAGATCTCATCATGCATTTACTTGATTTGCAAGCCTAGGAAGTAATTAAGTTCACCAACCATGCTTATTTCAAACTCATGAGTCATGACATCAACAAATTGTTGAACTTTCAAGTTGTTGGTGGAACCAAAAACGATGTCATCAACATAAATTTGAGCTATGAATAGCTCAACTTTAATGCACTTGATGAACAAAGTCTTGTCAACACTAACTCTAGAATAGCCATTGTTAACAAGATAAAGAGTGAGGCACTCATACTATGCCCTCAATGCTTGTTTCAACCCATATAGTGCCTTCTTGAGGCGATAGACATGATTGGAATGGTGTGGATCCTCAAACCCCTTAGGTTGCTCAACAAACACTTCCTCTTGTAAGAAGCCATTAAGGAAGGCATTCTTAACATCCATTTGATACAACTTAAACTTATGAACACACGATATGGATAAGAGAAGCCTAATGGACTCTAATCGGGCAACAGGAGCAAAAGTCTCCTCAAAGTCGATATTTTCAATTTGAGAGTATCCTTGTGCAACAAGTCTAGCTTTGTTCTGCACAATGTTGCCATTCTTATCTGATTTGTTCCTATAGACCCACTTGATGCCTATCACATTAGTGTTATTAGGCCTAGGAACTAAAGTCCAAACCTCATTCCTTTCAAATTGATTTAACTCTTCTTGCATAACAAGAACCCAAAACTCATCACTTAAAGCTTCATCTACCTTTTTGGGTTCAATTTGAGAGGTGTAACAAGTGTAACAAATTTGATTTGCTAATTGATGTCTAGTCCTCATGCCCTTATTCACATTTCCAAGAATGTCACTCTTGTTGTGGAGATGCCTAACCCAAGGAACGGGTTCCTTAGAGTCCAAAGTAGGATCTCTATCAAGAGATTGAGTGACCTCTTTTTCAAACTTAGATTTTTCATCACTAGGAATCTCATCAATCTTCACCAAGGGAGTATCATCAACCACACTAATCTTCTTATCATGGTTACTAACCTTAGGCCTACAATCATCTATGACCACATTAGATGATTCTATAACACTTCGTGTCTTCAAAATAAAAACTCTATAGGCCTTACTATTTCGGGCATAGCCAATGAAAATCCCCTCATCACTCTTGGCATCAAACTTTCCAAGTTGATCACGGTCATTTAGAATGTAGCACTTGCTTCCAAATGAGTGGAAGTAGCTAACATTTGGCTTCCTACCCTTCCACAATTCATAGGAGGTTTGCCTAGTCCCGGGCCTAAGAAACAGCCTATTGCCTATATAACAAGCCGTATTGACAGCTTCAACCCAAAGATTCCTAGGCACATTGTTGCTATGCAACATCACACGAGCCATCTCTTGAAGGACTTTATTCTTCCTCTCTACTACCCCATTTTGTTGAGTAGTTCGAGGAGCTGAGAACTCATGGGAAATGCCAAGACTATCACAAAAGTTTTCATATCTAACATTTTCAAATTCTCTCCCATGATCACTCCTAATTCTCTTGATGCATTTTATGTGAGAATCCTTCTCATTTTTAATTTTAGTGCAAAGCATTTTAAAAATTTCAAACGTTTCAGATTTTTCTCTAAGAAAGTAAGTCCAAGTAAATCTAGAAAAATCATCCACACAAACAAAAATGTACCTCTTGCCACCGAGACTCTCGGTTTGCATGGGACCCATAAGGTCCATATGAAGAAGCTCTAATGGATCCTTAATGGCAAGATACTTACCTTTCTTATGCACACTCCTATTTTGTTTTCCTTGTTGACAAGGTCCACAAACTCCCTCAATCCTATTTCCAAACTTAGGAAGGCCTCTCACAACTTTCAACCTCTCAAGAACTTTCAAGTCTTTGAAATTCATATGACCTAACCTTTGATGCCATAATTCAACTTGATCACAACTAGACAAATTGCAAGAGATGCCATTAGAATCAAGACAATAACAATTGTCACTTGATTTCTTACCTTTCAATAGAACTTGTCCATCTTCTCTTAAAATAGAGCAATCAACTTTTCCAAACAAAACCGAAAGCCCTTCATCACTTAAATATGACATGCTAATGAGATTGGCTTGCAAACTATCTACATAGAGAGCATTAGGCAAGGAGGGAAAACCGGGAATGCAAATGTTTCCTTTTTCTAGAACCTTCTTACGTGAACCATCACCAAATGTGACAAATCCACCATCCTCTATCACAAGTGTTTCAAAAAAACTCTTTTTTCCGGTCATATGTCTAGAACAACCACTATCAAGGTACCAAGTGTTAGAGACTTTCGCCTTCAACGCCACTTGGGCCACATGGAAAACATACTCATTTGTTCTAGTCCACCTAGTAGTAACATTTTCATTTCTAGGAGCCTTAGGTTCATTGGCTCTAAAATTCCTGGGTGCATGCATTTTGGCTCTTCTAAACATATTCTTCTTAATCATGCTTTCAAAACGACACAACTTAATAAATTTGAAATAGTTCGACCTTATGTGACCTTCAACACCACAAAAATGACAAATGGGAGTAAAGTATGAATTCATACCATATCCTTGTGAAAACATGGAAGACTTCCCTCTCCTTTGAGTTGTCCTTTGGTGTTGAGCCGAATCTCTTCTTTGAAACATCCTTTATGGTTGAGCCACATTAGCTTCTCTTATTGGTTGTGGGTGAAAACTTCTTTGTTGAATTTGAGGGCCCCTTGGAAGTTGAGGTCTTGTATGATGTGTTCTAGCTCTTGATGGATGAGCTTTAGCTTAAGAATTTGTTTGAGTCTTCATTTGAGCTTGCTTTGAAGATTCTCCAACTTCATTCGATCTCATTTGTTGGTGTGAACCTTGAGTCTCTTTGACCTCTTGACTTTGACAAAGATGGTATTCTTCAAGGAAGCGGCATCCTTGCCTTCCACATATCCTAAGCCCATTTTATCATTAGGACTCTTCCCACATGATAGCACCTTGTAAAGTCTCTCGGTTCCGGATGTCATCTTGGCCATCAATTCTTTCACTTCTCTAAGCTCAATCTTTTAGTTTTTCTTTACTCTTTTCTAACTCTTTTCCACTATTTACCTTCTCATTCAAGTTGGTAATCGTGAAAGTAAACTCTAGATTCTTCTTTTTCAACTTTTGAACCTCCTTCTTCTTTTTCAATCTACACTTTTCAAAAAACTTCATGAAGTCTACATAGTCCATTTCCTCATCAATCTCAAACCTAGAGTTAGAGGAGGTACTTTCATCACTAGAGTCATCTACTTCTTCCTTGTCACTCACAACTTCCTTGCCATTATGAGATGTTGTGAAGGCAATGAAGTTTGCAACTCTATCTTCATCATCCGAAGATTTTTCTTCCTCTTCTAAGTTGTCACTGTCACTCCAAGTGGCCGCCATCACCTTCCCCTTTTTCTTTTTCTTCAAATTTGCACATTCTGGAGCAATGTGACCAAAACCACTGCATTCATAACATTTAATGCCCTTATTGGATTCATTTTCTTGAAACATTTCAATCTTCTTGAAGGGTGTTTTCTTCTTCACTTCCTTTCCCTTTGACCCAAAACCTTTCCTCTCAAACTTCATGAATTTCTTGAATCTTTTAACCATGAGGGCCATTTCTTCATCTAAGTCTTCCTCCTCTTCTTCACCTTATTGGTCTTCAAGGCAATGCTCTTTTTCTTCTTCAGAGGTGTAGGTGAGGTGTTCCATCTAGACTCATAAGCTAGAAGTCTTCCAATGACTTCACTCAGCTTCATATACTTGTACTCACTATTCTCTTCAAGTAACGTCACTTTTGATTCGAACCTTGACGGAAGTGACCTCATAATCTTTTTCTTGACTCTCCTATTTGAATAGGGTCACCAAGTTCATGGCTTTGGTTGACAATGTCCATCAAATTCACTTGGAAGTCATTGAAACATTCATGCTCATCCATCCTAATCATCTCAAACTACATTTGGAGGACTTGGAGCTTTGAGTCCTTGACTACCTCGGTTTCATCATGTGCCGTTTGAAGAATGTCCCAAGCTTCCTTTGCAATCCTAGTGTTTTGGACCAGCTTGTACTGATTATCATCCACGGCACAAAGAATGGCATGCATAGCCTTGTTGTTCCACTTGGATGCTTCAAACTCTTGAGTACTCCAACTAGACTTGGGCTTAGGAGCTTCTACACCATCATCAGTGGTCATTGTTGGAGGAGTATAACCATCTTCAATAGCCATCCAAGCATGGTCATATATTTGGCAAAGATAGGCTTCCATCTTGCCTTTCCCATTGAGCAAATGGGGTCTTGAGCTTGAGGCTCCCTCTTGACTATTTTCGTTTCCACTCATTGTGTTTGAGGGAAATAAATGATATGAAGATGAAAATGTAATGCAACAAACAAAATGCAAACAACCAAAATACACAAGGTAAGACACACACAATGCACGGATCACCTAAGTATATCTAGGCACCGGCTCTGATACCAATTGAAATTCCCTAGAAAGTGTGTATCTAAAACCGTGAATAGGTTTTAATTCTATAGATTACCAATTTTGCAATTAATCAATATTAACAATTCTACCCCATTCTACTTAAATGCTCAATTAAATGACAACAAACATAAAACAATAACAACACGGAAAATATACGTGGAAACTCTCCAACTGAGAAAAACCATAGGCTATTTAGAGCGCCACCCTTGATCCTCAAAATCCACTACTAAGTAAAAGTTTACAACCTGGGTTGACCTCCTGTCTAACCCTCCAGTTACTAACCCTTTCACTCTACCCAACGGGCCTTAATAACGATTTTGGATCACTAGCCTTGTGCACTAACCACTTAGCCACAAGCTAACTCAACAATGAAGAGATAATGGCAACCTAAGTGAATATGCAAGAATATTCAATATGCAAAAATGCTAGGTCAAGACATTCATGCTTGTCTAGGTTTAATAAATACAAATCCTAGATATCAATGTTCTAAATGCAAAGGCAAGAAGAATTAGCTAGAAGGGTAAAATCGTCCTTAATGTTAGCTATCACAAATTAATGTATCTCAACCAACAATCAATACACAAGCAAGTCATAAAAGCAATTAAACATACAAGCAAGCAATTAATATGCAATAAAGACTAAAACCCTAGGCATACATGTCTTAGTAATGAAATCATAAAGCTTAGAGCATGTAGAGAATACCTAGGTATGAATACACAAGAAACCCCTGCTTGAAAGATGCTTGATGATTTGGATATTAAGGATGGTTGAGTAAAAATGCCTTCTTGGAGCTTCTCTCTCTAAAGAACCTTATCTCTCTCTCAAAATTAGGTTAAGAAGCTTTAAAAATGAATTGGGAAGAAGATGGTATATTTATATGAAGCCCAAAGTGAAGCTACATCGATTAGCGCACGACCAGCGACAACTCACTGGACAAGTTATGCCGGTGAGGTGCGCATGACGACTAGGGCACCGCCAGTGACAACTCACTGGACATGTTGCACTGGTGAGGTGCGCATGACGACCAGCGCACCACCAACGACACCCCACAGGAAAGCTGCGCTGGTGTTCGCGCTGGTGAGGGCACTACTCGAGTGGCGCACAGCTCACCACCTTCACACACACACACAATACATGTAAGAGAATTGAGGTGAAGGGAATGCATCCTAATGCCTAACATGACATGAAATTTTAATCACAAGATGCAATCGATTCAAACAAGCAAGAGATACCAACATTTGGCACACAATCAAGACAATTAAGCACAAATGTAAAGTGATCAAAAACATGCATGAGAGTGAGTGTGTGCACTAAATCTCTTCAATGAAGTTAAGCAAGTGATTTAACCTTTGATGCCTTTTAATTAAGAAGCATGAATAAGATGATTTTGATATCATTTTTTGGTTTGTTGTTTTGATTTTCAAGTTTAGCTAGATTTGTGAAAAGTTGATTGATTTGTGCTAAACTTGATAAACATGAAATTGTTTCTAGAAATCTTTTGTTCTTATGCTTGATTGACTATTTCTAGATTTAATTTCATTTTCTAAGAACTAGGTCTACATCAATTGGTATAATCATTTCATTGATTTGGTTCTTAATTGATAACATGCTTAGGTTGCCTAGATACATTTGTGATTGTTCTTTGAAAGCATAATCTAGCTATCCAGTTGCATGTCCATAGAATTTGTTGATCATCATTTTCTATGTTGAGTGCTTGTTTACGTTTTTGAAGTCTTTTGACTAGTACATTTATGATGACATATGGTTAGTATCCATTTTGCTTCGATAACTACATAGAACTCAACGAGCACCTTCATGAAAAGGGATACACACTTTGGTTGTGAAGCCACCCAATGTAGGAAAGGGCTACACCATTGTGACGAGTGAAAGTCGTCATGAAGTGCATATTTTTATGTTTAAAAAAAATCAAAGAAGTGTTGCAAAGAATCAATAAAAAAAAAACTTTGATTCAAAGCCTAAAAAGAAATGGAGGAAGGCTTAAAGGACTATAGTTGAAAATTGTGATTGCTCGGGTTGAAAAACAGAAATGGGATTACGAGCCACATGCACACACTCACTCATATGTTGAAATCTATTCTCTTAAAAGCAAAAATTTCCGGATGATAATCGGTTTGACCTTTTATGGAAAAACTTAGGATGAATAGATGTTGATATGGTTTGCATGTTGATGATCCAATTACTCCTTTATATATGTTTGAAGCAAATCCACACACACACACTTATTTGGCTTACAAGTGAATTTGATTTGCTAGCAATTTTAGAAGAGTTATAAGAGAGATTGAAAATCTTGGTGTATCTCTGATAGTTTGTGGAGCTTATTTTGTTGAATTTCTTTAAAATTGCATGATTGTGTGATTGTGTGGTTATCATTGTGAACAATATCCTATCTTAATCTTAGATAGAGAACTTATCAAGGGGGAGCATAGTATGCTAGACTTTGTTCTCTTTTATGATAAGTTCACATGATTTTTTTTAGATAAAAACATGACAAACTTGAACAATGAAAATGCATGTTACTTATCTCATATATTTGCTTTGCTCCCTTATTAAACCCTTGTTTGTCTCTTTGACTATTCCTTGACAAAAAGGGGGAGAAATGTATACCTCACCATGTGTTGAAGAAATGTACCTCTTTATGGATTATTGACATTCTTGTATTAAGGGGGAGAGTTCTTTTCTTAAAGGGGAGTAAAGAATTCTTGTATGCTGAGGTTAAGGAACTAAAGGGAGTGCTTTAAAGTGAACTTTTATATGAGATAAATGATTTATTATTTGATTTTTGTGGATATATCTCACCAATCTTCTTTGTAGAAGATCTCCTGTTTGTTTGGTAGTGCTTGTCTCACAGGTGCCTTGATGATTAAAGAGGAGAATCTTGAAGACTCATGAAGACTTGAAGATGTGTTAGTTTAGGGTTCTCATTGTAATGTGAGGATGTGAGAATGCAATCAACTATGAGTGATCATTGTATGGTGAGGTTGAGGTTTAGTCATCGAATAGCCAAATGGGAAGATTGTTAGGTTTTAGATTTGTGTTGCCTTGATTCCATAACAAAACGCTCTTTGTTTATATTGCTTAGTTGCTTAGGTGGTTCGTGATTAGATCGGTCTTCAATGATGGAAAGCGACTTTGCATGCAAAGTTCGTCTTCAAGAGGATATATGCTTACTTGGATGCTAAGGTATCAAGATTCTTCTTCCTCTTGCAAGGCGTAGGCACACACACACAATTCATACATTTGTGTCCCTACATCATTATGCACCATTATAGGCACACACATACAATTCATTTATATGTGTCCCTGCATCATTGTGCACCATGTATAACACATTCACACACTTGAAGATGAATGCTCATGCATTGGTATGAAAATAACATGTTTTGGAAAATGCATGATTGGAGACTATCTCTATGTAGTTTGCATTCTAGTGTGAATTGTGTTTGTATGTATATATGTTTGTATAACATGAATATTGAACTTGAATTTAGTCTTAAATCATTCTTGATTGAGTTCCGGTCATTTCGGTTACTCATACTATTGATTTCAAGTTCTAAGTCAAAAGATACTACACTTTCAACTCATGTTGCATATATTGTCTTCGTCTTCATATATCGAGTCGAATTCTTATTTTATGGGTTAAGTATCTTATATGTACATGTCTGTAAGGGAGTCTTGGTTTGTAATCTTTAAACGGATTTGAATTTTAATTTTGGAGGCCAAAGAACGGTCGAAGAACGCGAGAGGAGCGCAAGGGAAGAGGTGCAATGGCACAAGCCATCACTTGGCACCTTCCTGAGATGGCGTGTGGCCATCTCGGCCTCAAAGCCTTGCTGCCTTGAGATGCCCACATGCCATCTCGGGGAGGCACTAAGGCATGAGGGTAATTTGGTCTTTTGGTTTTTTTCTCTTTAAAACCTCTCCTTCCCTCTCATTCATTACAAGTTAAGAAAAACGAATTTGAAGAACAAGTGCAGAATTTTTCTCTCAACATTTTGATTTTTGTTTTTGTGATAACTTCTTCATTTCAACTCCGAATCACTTGATTCAAAAACCGATTTCGAGTGTATTGAAGATTTCTACAAACCCCAAGCATTTCCAGAACCAAATTATTTCTATATCGTTCGTTGTGATCAGATGTTTAGTTCGTGATTTTCATCCTTGTTGGTAAAATCATCTTCTTCTTAGTTTTCTTCTTAGATCTTCTTATTGATTGATGCCTTTTAATTAAGAAGCATGACTAAGATGATTTTGATATCATTTTGTGGTTTGTTGTTTTGATTTTCAAGTTTAGCTAGATTTGTGATAAGTTGATTGATTTGTGCTAAACTTGATAAACATGAATCTTTTGTTCTTATGCTTGATTGACTATTTATAGATTTAATTTCATTTTCTAAGAACTAGGTCTACATCAATTGGTATATTCATTTCATTGATTTGGTTCTTAGTTGATAACATGCTTAGGTTGCCTAGATACATTTGTGATTGTTCTTTGAAAGCATAATCTAGCTATCTAGTTGCATGTCCATAGAATTTGTTGATCATCATTTTCTATGTTGAGTGCTTGTTTGTGTTTTGCATTCATGATCACTTAGATGCCTTATGAAGAGGTAGGAAGTCTCATATCTTAGAGTGATTCTTTGATTTGAGCAATTGGAAGTCTTAGCTAGAGTCGGGAGGACTTGGATAGCTAAGCAAGTGGAAGTCTCGACAAGAGGTGTGAAACCTCAGATTGTTGAGCAATGAAGTATTGACTAGAGTCGGGAGGACTAGGATAGTTGAGCAAGAAGTCTTGCCTAGGGTCGGGAGGATCCGGAAAGGTGAGCAAGGAATCTTCCTAGAGACAGGAGGTCTTGGAGAGGAAGTCGGCTTAGTAGATCACTAGGTTCAAGGGTAGAGTAAGAGTGATAGCTAGAAGAGCATGTGTTGATTGCTTGAGTGTGTAACTCTTATTTGAAATAGTGGATTTGCTTTTGCCGGTGGTTTTGGTATCAACCCATGGATGTTTCCTCTTAGGAGGTTTTACCACATAAATATCTTGTGTTGATTTTTAGCATCTTTAATTTCTTCATCTAGTTGATTTGTGTCATTTGCTTTGTCATATATCATTTTGGATATTATGCTAAGTGTTGTATAAGATTGCTTGTATTTTTAAAGAAGATTAAAATTTGAGCATATACCTATTCACCCCCCTCTAGGTATATTTTACACTATAATTGGTTAAGGGAATTTACACAAGTACAATCTCTCAAGTGACCCCTTCACCTAGAAACTACCCTCCTATTCTACTCATGAGGATGTCGCCCTCTTGCTCAACAATCCGAGGCCTCACACCTCTTGTCAAGACTTCCTCACTCACCCTTCCGGATCCTCACGACCCTAGGCAAGACTTCTTGCTCAACTATCCAAGTCCTCCTGACTCTAGTCATGACTTCCTCGCTCACCCTTCCGGATCCTCACGACCCTAGGCAATACTTTCTTGCTTGACAATCTGAGGTCTCCCACCTCTTACCAAGACTTCCTTGCTCAACAACATAGGTCTCACACCTATTGTCAAGACTTCCTTCTCACAAGGCATCTAGGTGATAATGAATGCAAAATGCTTACAAGCACGCAACATAGAATGTTATGATCAACACATCCTATGGAAAATACTAGACATGAGCATGAATGTAGTCTAGTCAATCATGCATGTTTAATCCATCTAGATCATGTAAGATATGTTCAATATTAATTACAACCTAGATACATGCATAGATTTAAAACTTGATTCACAAGATATGTTCAATTAACACATAATCAAATTTAAATCTCATATATCAAAAACATGCTAAAATCATGTGACAAAGTCATTTAGATTAAAGCTAAAGTTCTAGAGCATATTTCCTATTCATAGATTCAACAAAGCACATGAATAGTTCAAAAGAACACAAGCACATGTATTATAGTGAGATTTTGGCCAAAGAGAGCCTAATACATGTGAGGAACTATTTTTCACAAAATCAATCAATTAAAGATCATCAAATAGTCCTAGAATCAAAGCTAGCACAATACAATCCCAAACATGTGAAAACATAGGCAAAATCAAAACCTAACTCAACATGTGAGATTTCAATTGAAACTTAATCTAGCTTTAAATGAGTTCAAAACTCAAATCAAAACAATCACAAGACACATATATATGTTGAAGAAGAAAACCCAAGGCAATTGACCAAGTTGTAAAAGAAAACTTTGAGAGAAAATCAATACCTTAGTTGATTTGGTGCAATCCCGTTTTTTTGAGATTAGACTCCAAAAAAAGAAATACAACTAACTCAAACCTTCAGATAAAAGATGGAGGATGAATAGACAAACACTATCAACTTTGAATCACTCAAATCGGAGTTCAAATGAAGAAGTTACGGTGTTTGGAAGGTGAGAAAATTTGGGAGAAAATTCTTCATTCAAAATTTAAATCTCTTCATAGAATGAAATGTGAGAGGGAAGGGAAGGACATATGAAATGATCAAAAGGGACAAGAGGCAGCCAAGTTTTCTTGCTGCTCGAGATGGCACATGGGCATCTCGGGGTAGCAAGCCTTCTTCCCAGAGATGGCCACATGCCATCTCGGGAAAGAAGAGCTTTGCTCTCTTCTTTTTCCCTTGACCTTCCTTCGAGTTATTCGACCGTTCTCCGGCCTCCAAACTCAGAATTTGAATCTGTTTGCAGATTACAAACCGTAACTCTCTCACAGACATGTACATATAATATACTCAACCCATAATTTAATAATTCAACTCGATATAGGAAGACGAAGACAATGTATGCAACATGAGTTGAAAGTGTAGTATATTTTGACTTAGAACTTGAAATCAATAGTATGAGTAACCGAAATGACCGGAACTCAATCAAGAATGATTTAAGACTAAATTCAAGTTCAATATCCATTTTTTACAAGCATATACACATACAAACACAATTCACACTAGAATGCAAACTACATAGAGATAGTCTCCAATCTTGCATTTTCTGAAACATGTTATTTTCATACCAATGCATGAGCATTCATCTTCAAGTGTGTGAATGTGTTATACATGGTGCACAACGATGGAGGGACACATATGAATGAATTTTTTGTGTGTGCCTATAATGGTGACCAACGATGCAGGGACACAAATGTATGAATTGTGTGTTTGTGCCTGAGCCTTGTAAGAGAAAGATAAGGTCTTAGTATACCTTTGCAGAACCATATGGCATCCTTTATCTTTGAAGACTTTGACTAGTTGTTCCTTCTTCTTTGAAACTTGAATCATCATGAATCTAAACAACTAAATCATTATAAGTAAACATCATTTTGATATGGAATTAATGCCAACACAATCTAAAACCTAACACTAGACCCATTCTTACAAAAAGAAACAAGTCCACATACCTCAATACAATTCTAGATGGACACCTAAATTAGTCCGGTAGAATATATCAAGTGATCTATACAAGTTCGTGAGGATTGGGGATCTTAGTGGGCTATTTTAATTTAAGCTCCAATAGACACAACAAAATCACAATCAACAAATGATTCAGTTAGGTCCGATCTATTTAATTTTAGTTCATTCCACTAAAGAACTAAAATTGAGCTCTTAAACAAAGATAGAATAAGTTGATGTTACTCATTCGTACCCTAGACAACCTTATTGAAGAAAGTGTATCTTCGTGAAGAATACCAGTAATCGCCAAGAGCTCATAGACCGTCTATAGCTCTCCAAGTTACCATATTTACTCATATGACCACATTTTGAACTTGGATATTTTGACTTGTCCAGAAGCCATGTTTCAATAGGCACTATTGAAAACTTAACGTTGAGATTTAATATCCAATACCTCAAAACATCCATATGATGATATTCTACTCTCATTTAATAAATGGAGCCACGATGTCCATTTATATAAATGAAGTCCTCTAACGATTAACAATTGAATACCACCAAACTATCGAGGATAAACTATGCTATATAATCGTACTCATTGATAGCTCAAATGATAACACTTGCAACCATAAGTCCATCATTTATCTCAGGATTGAGATAGACTCTCCGATTGTCTTAAAATGAATTTTTTTTATCTATTGACGGTTCTAGATAAAGTATTTCATTGTGATCCTTTCCAATGCACCCAGTGCACTAGATTCTTTTTCACAGAGACACCACACTTTGATGATTTTAGACTCATCATAACACATTTGATCCCACTCAAATGCTAGCAAAAGAATCTACAACTTTAACAAGATAAAGACGCCTAACCTTTTATCTTAAGTTGTGAATATTTTTTAAGATTAACTAAAGAATTGTGTCTACCTCATACATATCTAGATGTATGAACAATTCTTCTTTTCTCATAGTCTTTTAACCTTATGATCATTTATGTTTGACAATTATAATAATTAAACTATAAATGCTATAAGATTTGTTAAACTACAAATCACTTTATTAATATGAGAAGATTGTCAAATACAATATTATACTCTTGCTATCGAGCATAATCCTAACATATACCCTCACTTTGATCTTGGATGGGAGAAAATTCTCTCATGAATTTCTCCACATCTCTTACATGTGTTTTTCTTCTCTGTATCTTGTTCTCTGTTGAACACATGAACATATGCACTCTTACATGCAATGCATTGCACAACACACACATATGCCTTGCATTGCACATACCATGTCCTTGCTTCCATTGCATAAATTATAAATACACGTACATCTACATGTTGTGTATTTCCTTGTGTGTATCTTTATCAGTTTCCAAAACTGATTCTTATATAGCATAAACTGCTCATGCAGTTATACAAGTTGGTACATGGGCTTTGCATATGTTGGGCTAGGTGGCTTAGGTTTGGTGTACATGGATTTTGGGCTCTTCGTGTATGTTTAAGATCTTTGCCCACTTGGGTGTACAATGGGTCTCCAACCTATACCCAAATATACTAACATCTCCCACTCGTATAAGTGGAGCCAACATAATTTAGTTACCATAAGCCCATCGTGGGTGCACAATTATTAATCAACATCTGTCACTCCCAAAATGGCGTAAGATGTGATACGTATAGAGGAATCTTTGATCCTTCAAATATTCAAACACAAATATTATCATCATTATCAAAAGTGTTCATACGGTTAAATGCATCATGTGACCTATGAACAATCAATAATATATATAAAAGGGAGCTAACAATCTCATATGTAAATTCTCTATTTACAAGAGATAATATTGTTCATTACTGTATCCTAGATTTCATTTATAATTTTTATCAGTCTAAAGCATAGTTAATCCCTCAAAAGCAATGCTTGACTTTATCACATTTCATGTATTCACAATTATAACAAACACTATTGGTCGACCGGTG
Organism: Dipteronia dyeriana; assembly: GCA_032871835.1. Classification (NCBI taxonomy): domain Eukaryota; kingdom Viridiplantae; phylum Streptophyta; class Magnoliopsida; order Sapindales; family Sapindaceae; genus Dipteronia; species Dipteronia dyeriana. Next base: position 42,302,253 of record CM065297.1, read on the forward strand.
AATACGTAAGTTAGATAAAAATTCATTAAATCTTCTCATTTCATCTCTATCTCTCCGTCTCCAGAACAACTGCTACCCTAGACGTTCCCCATAGGCTGAATTATCATAGCCATAGAAATAACACGCTAAAGGTACTAACATTATCTTGTCACTTCAAGATAGAGTGAATGGGCATAAGGACACTGTTTGAAGTTAACGTAAAATTTCAATAGAACTTACATAAGGAGGAAGCAGGGATTCATTCTCTCATTTTTCACATCGGTCTCAAATAGCACATGTGGTATGAAACACGTGTTACAATAAATTTCATTCTAAATAAGAATGCATATGTCTTTATATTATTCATTGTACAGATCTTAGTCTAGTCACATATCTCGTGACTAACATGAGTTCTTAAAAGCTTGTCTCTCTATAGTGCCACATTAAGATCTGACATCTGGCTTGAATCAAGTATCAATGATAGTGGGGTTTATCATGATCGGTTCTAAAATATATTAGTATATTTATTGTGAACCTCATCTTGACAAAATCAAGGCGACATATGCATATATACTAGCTCCGCGAGAATATATCCTACATATGTGTCTCATCTCAGCTTGCTATCTCGGCAACTGAGACGACCACAGGTGTAAGAATGCTAGTCTTAACCTGATGACATATTTTTATTACATATGTGTGTAATTATGCTAGCATTAACTGTAAATTTCCTTACTATTAAAGTTATATCATAATCCTCTCAATCTAGGATTATATTGGTATACACTTACCAATCTTGTAGCATAATTTCTATTGGGCTTTTGGATAACATACTTGTAACTAATCTGGAATGCATCCTCTCATTTATTTAATCCTTTGGATAGCATACCCCTAGGGTTGTAAATTAGTTAGACCAGGCTACCTATCTGTCCAGAATTCATATGGTGTGGAAGTGTTTAGTCTAGTGGAAAATGATTAAGTAAGTAGACAGTAATTAACATATCTTCTAATAAGATACTAAATAATTTACTTGCGCCATCACAGACTTAACCATTTCCAACAGCATTTAATTCTTTCTTTCCACTACACTATTTTGCTGCGAAGTCATAGGAATAACTAAATAATTTTATATATTTCTTACTAAACAATTCATTTAACCGTTCATAAAGATATTTACGTGCTCGGTTTATTCTTTAAACTCAAAAAATTATAATCAAATATGATTCTTAACCAAACAATCTGAATGCAATCCAATGATTTTGATTTATGAGAGATCAAATAGATATAACCGAGACGTTTGAAGATATTAATGAATGCAACTAGATATGAAATTTCATGCCTAGCCTTTACACTCATTCAATCATAAATGTAATAATGAATTAGTTGCAATGAAATTTCTGATATAGTTCCTTATGAAATGGTTTTCTAGTTGTTTTTCTTGCTAGATAATTTGCATGACCTTAAGGATGAATGAGTGCAATTAGTTCTCTTTGACTAACATAATCATTCTATCTAGTCCAACTTGACTTAATCTAGCATGCCAAAATGTCAAAATCATTACCTTTGTAATGATTGAAAAACAAACAAAATTATATCCGTCTCTACTAACTTATAATACTATAAAACCATTAAGCAACTATTAAGTACCATATGAATATAATTTGCTAAAATAATATTCATATATACAACTATCACGATCATTAAGGATAATCCGAATCAATGAGGATAACTGCAATGTTGGGATTATGCTCGATAGCAAGAGTGTAATAATGTATTTGACAATTCCGACTTCTTAACATTGCTAACCAATGTTAAGCACTTGGAGTACCTATCTCAAAAGAGCGTTGAAATTGGAAAATCCATAGGTCTCTTTCTAAGAGATTTAAATCAAAGGTGAAAGCTATTGAGGAAAGCAAGGATGTGGATAGCATGAACATTGATGAGTTGCTTAAGTCTCTCTAAACTTATGAGATGTGCTTGAAGCCAAATATTAAGAGTAAGGGAATAACTCTCAATGCTATTGAGGAGGAGAGTGATGATGAAAATGAAGAGATGGCTCTTTTGGTTAGAAAGTTTGAGAAGTTTCTAAAGAAGAATGCCAAGCCTAGAGGCAAGTCTTCTAAGGAAAAGGGAGTTAAGAAAACATCATCTCCAAGGAATGAGAAGAATAGTCAAGCCATGAACAAGAAGAATAGTGATTTTGGATCCCTATCATTGTGCACTAACCACTTAGCCACAAGCTAACTCAACAATGAAGAGATAATGGCAACCTAAGTGAATATGCAACAATATTCAATATGCAAAAATGCTAGGTCAAGACATTCATGCTTATCTAGGATTAATAATGATAATAAAAGAAAATCCAAGATATCAATGTTCTAAGTGCAAAGGCAAGAAGAATTAGCTAGAAGGATAAAATCATCCTAAATGCTAGCTATCACAAATTAATGCATCTCAACCAACAATCAACACACAAGCATGTCATAAAAGCAATTAAACAACCAAGCAAGCAATTAATATGCAATAAAGACTAAAACCCTAAGTATACATGTCTTAGTAATGAAAACATAAGTTTAGAACATGTAGAGAATACCTAGTCATGAACACACAAGAAATCCATGCTTGAAAGATGCTTGATGCTTTGGATTTTAAGGATGGTTGAGTAAAAATGCCTTCTTGGAGCTTCTCTCTCTAAAAAACCTTTTCTCACTCTCAAAATTAGGTTTGGAAGCTCTCCACACGAGTTGGGAAGAAGATGGTATATATATAAAGCCTAAAGTGAAACTGCATCATTTTGGGCGAAATGCAACCAAAACGCGTCAGGATCGCTGGCTGTACCTCGGTCAAGGCAAGTGTCCAGACCGTGGCACAGAGAGCGGTGTACCATTTGGACAATGATGCTCTGTAGGCCGTTGTGCATGCAGTGTGCACAGACCGTGGTCTGGACAGCGTGCATCCTCTGTGAAACTCCGTTTGGGAGATCGCGGTAGACACCGCGCGCATCCTCTGCCAAACACCGCTATGCAGGCCGCGACATGGGCACTGCACAGAGAGCGGTCTAGACCGCGGTATAGAGAAAAAAAATCTTCTCTTTAAGGCACAAACATACATTCAACACTCAAATAAAAATAGGACACAAAAGGCACACAAAATGGCAAATAAGCATGCGAGCAAGATAATTAAAATAAAATGCATGAGTGTGAGTGTGTACACTAAATCTCTTCAATGAAGTTAAGCAAGTGACTTTACCTTTGATGCTTGAGCTTGGTTACGAACAATGAAGCCCTAAACTACCCTTACATATTGATCCCAAAATGTGGTTGTCAACGAAACAAGCCAATCAAAAACCGAGGAACTTACAATCTCCCCCTTTGGCTATTTCATGACAAAACAACTCACTCATAAGGAATCCTCACAACAAACAACAAGAAATAACAAGAGGTCAAAAAACAACCATTCTATGTTACAAGAGATACCTAAAGCTAAATCTTCAAAACGTTCATCTCTTGTAGCATGATCATCCCTACAAAACAAAGAACTACACTTTCCAAGACAAGTGTATGAGAGGGATAAAGATATATAAAAACAAACGCAATTTGCATGAATTAGAAACAAGTAACATGCAATCAACAATGCACAAAAAAAATGCTCCCCCTTAATAGGTCAACTCCCTCACAATAGGTCAATCTCCCCTTAAAACATGCCAATATCAACTTCCCCTAAATCCAACACTACTCCCCCTTTTTGTCACAAGATAGGCAAAAGAGTATTCCCCAACCGGGATGCTGTAGCATAGAGAGATATTTACAATGTAAATGCATAATCATATACAACAACTTTATGCAGGTTAATTAAGAGAAAGAGAAATTCATGGAAGTTTTATTGATTGGAACATGTGCAAAAGATTGCCTTGAATGAAGTACATGCAACATCAACTTCCAAAAGCATGGTATTTGGCAAAGGAAAATAACACATGAGGTTCCAAGAGAAGTCAAACCAATTTACACCAACTTGACAATGGAAAACAAGATATAGTTCAACAAAAAAAAAACATAAGAGCAACTATCAAACTTTAGAAGTTGAACAAGACATGAGCGACTATTGCACCCTATTAGATTTTTCCGGGCAAGATGCCCTTATGATAGCAGCCTTGTTCAATAAGTAAAGAGAGAGACTATTGGATTGTGAATCCTTGAAATGGATACAATATCCTTATTGACTAAAGTCTCAAAAGTCACTTGTACACATATTTGCAATCATTTTGTAAGCTTTCAATAAATACATCATGCATATCACTTTAAGCATGTCAAGATCAAGTTTTCACAAACAATGAAGATAAACTTTAGGTCAATAAAATGTACTTCCCAATCAAATTTCCTAGTCCAAAAATACATGTTTGAACACAAATGAGACATGCATTTCAAATAAGGCAAAAACACACTTATTAAAAAAAAAAGAAAATGATAAAATATGCATCCAAGATACTCAAGAAATTAATTAATGAGCATAAAATTGAACAATTATTTTCTTATGAAAATGCAAGTTTGCTCTCTTTTATTTAGCTCCCCATATAGGGTCAATTGAAATCATGTCAAAAGGGGTTATGAGTCCTTATAGACCTTCCAAGTCCATTGGACCTTGTTGAGCCGTTTGGTGAAATCTGAGCACAATGACATGTGGGTTCATCTCTTCTAATCCATTTAGGTGATACAATGCCATTCCTAGTGGTCATAGTCGTCATATTTCTCCTAGGATCATTAATTCTGAACTTTCTAGGCACATGCATATTGGCTCTAGCCCTATTCTTTTCAATCATGCTTTCAAAATGACATAACTTAATAAATTTAAATCAATTCGGCCTTATGTGACCTTCAACACCACAATAATGTCAAATGGGAGTAAAGTAAGAGTTCATACCATATCCTTATGCAAGCATGGAAGACTTCTCTCTCCTTTGAGTTGTCCTTTAGTGTTGAGCCGAGTCTCTTCTTTGAAACACCCTTTACGGTTAAGCCAAATTAGCTTCTCTTCTTGGTTGTGGATAAAAACTCCTTTGTTGACTTTGAGAGCTCCTTGGAGGTTGAGGTCTTGTTTGATGAGTTCTAGCTTTTGGTGGATGAGTTTTAGCTTGAGACTTTGTTTATGCTTGCTTTGATGATTCACCAACCTCATTCAATCTCATTTGTTGGTGTGACTCTTGAACCTCTTTGTCCTTTAAACTCTTGACAAAGATGGTCTTATTCAAGGAAATGGCATCCTTGCCTTCCACATATCCTAGGCCTGTTTTATCACTAGGACTCTTCCCACATGATAACATCTTGTCAAGTCTCTCGGTTCCGGATGTCATCTTGGCAACCAATTCTTTCGCTTCCTTAAGCTCAATCTTCAAGTTTTCTTCACTTTTCTTAGTGATCACAAGCTCCAACTTTAAACTCTCTTCTAACTATTTTCCACTCTTTACCTTCTCACTCAAGTTGGTAATCTTGAAAGTCAACTCTAGATTCATCTTTTTCAACTCTTGAACCTACTTCTTCTTTTTCAATCTAGACTTTTCAAAAAACTTCATAAAGTCTACATAGTCTATTTCCTCATCAATATCAAATCTAGAGTTGGAAGAGGTACTCTCATCACTAGAGTCATCTTCTTTTTGTATTTCCACCTCTTCATCACTTGAGGATGTGATGCTCTCATCACTTTTCCTCTTGTTAGCTTCATAAAAATTACTTCTAGCTACTTCTTCACCGACTCCTTTTTGAAGGTCACTACTTAAGGCTTTGTTGCCTTTTTCTACATCTTCCACAAAAGAGGCTCCAAAAGCCGTGTACTTAAGAACAACCTCTTCATCACTTGAGGAATATCCTTCACTTTCACTATCACTTTATGAGGCAACCACCATATTTCCTCTCTTCTTCTTCTTCTTCGAATTAGCACACTCGGTGGCAATGTGACCGAACCCACTACACTCATAGCATTGAATTCCCTTCTAGGAATCCATGTTGTGAGATTTCTCCACCTTTTTAAAAGGATTCTTTTGCTTCAATTCCTTTCCTTTGGATCTAAACCCCTTCTTGTTAAATTTGATGAACTTCTTAAATTTCTTCACCATAAGGGCCATCTCCCTATCTGAGTTATCCACTTCCTTCTCCACTTTGGAGGTCTTCAAAACCATGCTCTCTTGCTTCATGGATGGTGTAGATGTAGAGGTCCACCTCGACTCATAGGCTAGAAGCCTTCCAATCACTTCACTCAGCTTCATTGACTTATAATCACTATTTTCTTCAAGAGCTATCACCTTAGATTCGAATCTAGGAGGAAGTGACCTCATGATCTTTTGCTTGATCATTCTATCCGAATATGGGTCACCTAGTTGATGGCTTTGATTTACGATGTCCATCAACTTCACTTGGAAGTCATTGAAGCACTCTTCCTCCTCTATCCTAATCATCTCAAATTGTGTTTGGAGGATTTGAAGTTTGGAGTCCTTAACCACGTTCCTTCATGAACCGTTTGAAGAATCTCCCAAGCCTCCTTTGCATTCATAGTATTTTAAACCAACTTATATTGATTGTCGTCCATGGCACATAAGATGGCATGCATTGCCTTGTTGTTCCACTTGGAAGCTTCAAATTCTTGTGTGCTTCATTGAGACTTAGGCTTTGGAACTTCATCTCCTTCTTCGGTGGTCATTGTTGGAGAAGTTTAGCCATCTTCATTTGCCATCCATGCACGGTCATCTATTTGGTAAATATAACCCTCCATCTTGCATTTCCATGAGGTGTAATTATCACCCTTAAGCAAAGGTGGTCTTAAGCTTAAAGCTCCCTCTTTACTCATCCCAGGCTCACTCATAGGGTTTGGGTTATAAATGAGATGCAAATGATATGCAAGAACACAAGATGCAAAAAACCAAAATGCACAAGGTAAGACACACAATGCACGAATCACCTAAGTATATCTAGGCACCAGCTTTGATACCAATTGAAATTCCCTAGAAAGTATGTGTCTATAACCTAGAGGGGGGGGGGGGGGGGGGTGAATAGGTTTTAATTCGATAGATTACCAATTTTGCGAATTAATCAATATTAACAATTCTACCCCACTCTACTAAATTCTCAAATAAAAGACAACAAACATGAAACAATAACAACAACCAATATATATGTGGAAACCCTCCAACTGGGAAAAACCATGGGCTGTTTAGAGCGCCACCCCTTGATCCTTAAAATCCACTATTGGGTAAAAGTTTAGAACCTAGGATGACCTACCGTCTAACCTTTCAGTTACTAACGCTTTCACTCTATCCAACGGGCCTTAATAGTGATTTTGGATCCCTAGCCTTGTGCACTAACCACTTAACCACGAGATAACTCAACAATGAAGAGATAATGACAGCCTAAGTGAATATGCAACAATATTTAATATGCAAAAATGCTAGGTCAAGACATTCATGCTTATCTAGGATTAATAATGATAATAAAAGCAAATCCTAGATATCAATTTTCTAAGTGCAAAGGCAAGAAGAATTAGCTAGAAGGGTGAAATCATCCTAAATGCTAGCTGTCATAAATTAATGCATCTCAACCAACAATCAACACACAAGCATGTCATAAAAGCAATTAAACAACCAAGCAAGCAATTAATATGCAACAAAGACTAAAACCCTAGGTATACATGTCTTAGTAATGAAAACATAAAGTTTAGAACATGTAGAGAATACCTAGTCATGAACACACAAGAAATCCATGCTTGAAAGATGCTTGATGCTTTGGATTTTAAGGATGGTTGAGTAAAAATTCCTTCTTGGAGCTTCTCTCTCTAAAAAACCTTTTCTCACTCTCAAAATTAGGTTTGGAAGCTCTCCACACGAGTTGGGAAGAAGATGGTATATATATATAAAGCCTAAAGTGAAACGCAACCAAAACGCGTTAGGACCGCTGGCTGCACCGAGGTCCAGGCAAGTGTCCAGACCGCGGCACAGAGAGCGGTGTACCGTCTAGACAATGCCGCTCTGTAAGCCGTTATGCATGCAGTGTGCACAGACCACGGTTTGGACAGCGTGCATCCTCTGTGAAACTCTGTTTGGGAGACCGCGGCATAGGCAACAAGCACAGACTGCGGTAGACACCACGCGTATCCTCTGCCAAACACCTCTGTGCAGGCCGAGGCGTGGGCACTGCACAGAGAGCCGTCTAGATCGCGGTATAGAGGAAAAAATCCTCTCTTTAAGGCACAAACATACATTCAACACTCAAACAAAAATAGGACACACAAGACACACAAAATGGCAAATAAGCATGCAAGCAAGATAATTAAAATAAAATGCATGAGTATGAGTGTGTGCACTAAATCTCTTCAATGAAGTTAAGCAAGTGATTTTACCTTTGATGCATAAGCTTGGTTACGAACAATGAAGCCCTAAACTACCCTTTCATGTTGATCCCAAAATGTGGTTGTCAACGAAATAAGCCAATCAAAAGCCGAGGAACTTACAGATTCATTAGTTGGAGTAAGTGGTTTAGGAGTATACAGAATGAACTTATGCTTTTCAGCTTGCAATAACAACCAAATATTCCTTTTCCATGTGACATAAATTATCATCAGTTAAAGTATTATCGTTTAGGATGTTGATTAGGGATGGGGTCAAGATTTCCTTTTATTAACAAAAAATGTATAAGTAAACAATCATGATACATCACTTTTGAGTTTTTATCTGGAATTAAATAAAATAATTCAATTGTAAAATTCAACGGTGATCCAACACCTATAAATGTCACGCCTTCTTTGGGAGTTCACACCATTTACTAGTTGGACTAAGTCCTACCTAATTGATAACAAAACAACCAGTGTTTTCAATTTTAGGCTTCAGATTTTCTTAACAAGAACTATTGGGTGGATATTAATAAAATCAGATTGAGTGTGTTACCAAGTTATCGACCTTCAATATAACCCCTCACGAATATCACTCCTTCGGGAGTAGATATCGTTTGGGTTAATTGTCTAGTCTATCCTTGTAAGAAATTATCTTGCTAAATTCCATTCATGAATACCTATTGGGAGGTTATTATATGAAACATAAAGCACAACTAAACTTGGAGGCCGTAGGTGTTCCAAAACACCTTTTCCCACTCAATTATTTAAGTCGTGTGATTCAATTACAAAGAATGATCTACCAAGTTATCTAGATGCCAATTAGATACCTGAACCATTCAATGCATGTTTATACCAAGAGATATATGAGTGGTACTCCTATTCTATATGACATGTTATCAAACAATGACAAACATTGCAATATTTACAAAAATATAAATAGCTACAATTTTGGTCCATCCTAGAAAAGCAAGTAAATTACATATGTCTTGGAATACAAAAAAAAAACTCCTTTCTTTACGAACAAGTCTTCACGCGATCTTCATCATTTGGTCTCCCTCGGCTTCCTCCCATGGGCGTGCGCAGCCCACAACCCCATAAAGGGCTTCCATGCGCAGCCCATGGTTTCCACAGGGCTGCCGTGCACAACCCATGCTATAACAATCGTGGTCGCGTGCTCTTCGCATGCACGTTTGTTGCTATGGCTTGCACGGTCCCAAACTTGTTCCGGTTGCTTCCAATTTTTCAAAACTTCGAGTCTTCGATACTTGAATGTATTACAGAAGAATTTTAAATAAAAAAAATACTGCAGTTTTTTTTTACAATATAGTGCATTTTTTTTTATTACAACGTAGTGCAGTTTTTTTCTTACAACAACAAAATAAACAAAACTTAGCAACTACCAAGAAGAAAATTATGACGATGATAGGTCACCCTTCTTGTTACAATCCCAAAACAAAATATATTGAAATTTTAGGACTAAAATTGAGCAATAACAATCCATATAATAAAACACATATATACCCATACATTCTAGTGTAAATATATATATGTGCGAATACCTAGAGTGTCATATCTTTCTAAAACATGCATAATCACAATAGAAATAAAGGGTTCACATACACATACATCAATTAATCAATGGTACAACCTAGCTATAATACCAATTGTAGGTAAAATCGCGCAACGGAAGCGTGAAAATTAGAATCAGGGTTTAATAATATAAAATTTTAACCTTTCAATAACAAGAACCTTAACCCTAGATTAATTGATGTATATTAAAAGTGTCGTACCTTTTTCTCGTGACGATTGAGCTAGAGTTGAATTGAATCTGTAAGATCTTCCAATCCAATCACGAACGTGAATCACCTAGGAGTGTGGCTCCCTTTCTTTAAATTGTATACCCAAGGATGAAAACAAACAAAATCTTTTTCTTTGTTAGTCACAATAATCCTCCAAGAGAAAAACCAAGAACGTCCGATCACTTGTGAATTATCAATCAATTTGATAGAAACTCACGTGAACCTTGATTCGATGTTGTACACAAAACCCTTTTGATGCAAAGGATACTAGTGTACTATCGAAAACAAAAACGTTCTCTCTTTTCTCTGTGCTTGGCCGAATTCTTCGCACAATGAGTTTGATGAAGTTTTTTTTTATATAACAATACAAAACAAATAAAAAACAACTTCTCAGGCCAAAAAATTATGTCTTGGTCGAAATTAATAGGTAGTGTATATAGGAGACCAAATCCTCTCTTAAGAAGGATTTACTTACTGGGCAAGAATCTTTTCCTTAGGTAGATTTACTTAGTAACAAAAAATCCTTTTCCAAAAAGAATTCTTTCCTACAACAAGACTCTTAATCCAACACATTAGTATATTTGTGACCATATTAAAGACTTTCTAATTTAACTAGATGAATAATTCATTTTATTTGTCTACTTAAAAATATATAGTTTTTAATATTATTTATACTACCAACAATAGTGTAATATTAGGAGACCTTCTCCTATTAGGAAAAAGATTTTGATTTTTCATTGAATAATTAATTAATTACTAAATTAATTAATTTCCATTTAATTAAATAATAAAAAAGACAATATGATTAAGCCAAAAATATTTTTCCTTTCCCGCCCAAGACCACACACGAGCATATAAATTATTTTTCTTATTTTATTAAATCCATTGGACCTTAATAAGAACTCCACATGTGAACTAGACCCATTCTTACAAAAAGAAACAAGTTCACATGCCTCAATACAATTATAAATGGACCTAGAAACTGGTTCGAAAGATTATATCAAGTGAACCAAACAAGTTCATGTGGATTGGGGATCTTGGCGGGCTATCTAAATTTAAGCTCCAATAAACATAACCTAATCACAATCAACAAACGATTCACTTAGGTCGATCTATTAATTTTAGTTTATTTCACTAAAGAACTAAAATTGAACTCTTAAATAAAGATAGAATAAGTTAATATTGCTCATTCATACCCTAGACAATCTTAACGGAGATAGTGTATCCTCGTGAAGAATACCATGTTGGGATTATGCTCGATAACAAGAGTATAATAATGTTTTGGACAATCTTTTCATATTCATAAAGTAATTTCTTGTTTACCAAATCTTCTAGCATTTATAGTTTAATTATTATAATTGTCAAAAGTAAATAATCATAAGGTCAAAAGAATATGAGAAAAGAAGAATTGTTCCTACATCTAGATACGTATGAGGTAGACAAAATTCTTTAATTAGTCTTGAATAATATTCACAACTTAAGATAAAATATTGGGCGTCTTTATGTTGTCAAAGTTGTAGATTCTTTTGCTAGCATTTGAGTGGGATTAAATGTGTCATGATGAGTCTAAAATCATCAAAATGTGGTGTTTTTAGGTAAAAAATATAGTGCACTGGGTGCATTGGATTGAATAACAACGAAATACTTTATCTGGAACCGTCAATGGATTAAAGTTTTCACTTAAAGACAATCGGAGAGTCTATATCAATCCTGAGATAAATGATGAACTTATGGTTGCAAGTGTTATCGTTTGAGCTATCAATGAGTACGATTATATAGCATAGTCTATAGTTGATAGTTTGGTGGTTTTCATTTGTTAATCGATAGAGGACTTCATTTACAGATATGGACATCGTGAAAATTTAAAGATTAAATACCACCAAACTATCGATTAACAAATGAATACCACCAAACTATCGAGGATAGACTATTCTATATAATCGTACTCATTGATATCTCAAATGATAACACTTGTAACCATAAGTCCATAATTTATCTCAGGATTGATATAGACTCTCTGATCTTTAAGTGAAAACTTTAATCCATTGACGGTTCCAGATAAAGTATTTAACTGTTATCTAATTCAATGCACCCAGTGCTTTATCGATAGTTTGGTGGAGCCACAATGTTCATATATATAAATGAAGTCCTCTATCGATTAACAAATGAATACCACCAAACTATCGAGGATAGACTATGCTATATAATCGTACTCATTGATATCTCAAATGATAACACTTGCAACCATAAGTCCATCATTTATCTCAAGATTGAGATAGACTCTCCGATTGTCTTCTAGTTAAAACTTTTATCCATTGATGGTTTTGGATAAAGTAATTCATTGTGATCCTATTCAATGCACCTAGTGCACTAGATTTTTTTGCAAAAAGACACCACACTTTGATGATTTTAGACTCATCATAACATGTTTGATCCCTTCAAATGCTAGCAAAATATCTAAATGTATGAACAATTCTTCTTTTCTCATAGTTTTTTAGCCTTATGATTATTTACTTTTGACAATTATAATAATTAAACTATAAATTCTATAAGATTTGTTAAATTAGAAATGAATTTTTTAATCATAGATACATTATTATACTCTTGTTGTCGAGCGTAATCCCAATATTTAGAAGCTCATCCTCTCTCTTAATTTGGTGAAGAAGATGAAGTGTGGGATAAATGGATGAATAGATTGATTAGATAATGGGTCTTATGGTAAAAGTGATGTACTTTTAGGTTTGATAGGCTAGGACACGAAATAGGTATGATTGGTCGACTTTGCCCTTCTAGAAACGTGATTTTGCCCAATTGGAATGTACAGTGCCCTGGTTGTACGGGGGTAAGGACCCCGTGCAGTAACCCGTGCTTGCTCATGATCCTTTCTGATCTACTCTCGGCTTGGCTCATATGAACGGTTAGTGAGCTGGTTGTGCATGGGTAAGGACCCTTGCAACGACCTACACATTAGGCTCAATTCCTTGACAAATTCAGGTCATTTGCACCTGAAATCCCAGTTTCTACCTCCAGCACCTATAATCCATTGAATGCCTACAATCACTATAAACGAGCCATAAAAATATGCTCGGAAACAAGCTAAAGGATATGGAATTGAGGGTTAAAATGTATGATATTTTTGGTTGATCGCAAAGGTTGGAGAATACTGGAAAGAGGAATGAGATGCCGCAAATGTTAAATTTTGCGGTTGAAATACTTGATTGTTGGGGAATCGACTTCGTGGGACCATTCTCACCTTATAAGGGGAACTTGTATATTTTGGTGGCAGTGGATTGTATGTCTAAGTGGGTAGAAGCAAAGGCCACAAAGATGAACTACAACAAGGTTGTTGTGAAGTTTGTGAAGGAGTTTAATTTCACAGGACTCGGGACTCCTTGGTGCATAATCAATATTGGAAGAAGCCATTTTTGTAGTAGAGTATTTGCAACATTAATGAGACTGTACAATGTGAGGCACAAGGTGGTGACTCCATATCATCCTTAGACCTCGGGCCAAGTAGAAGTCAGTAATCGACATATCAAGCATATTCTAGAGAAGACTGTAAAGACAAACCGAAGAGATTGGGCGTCCAAGTTGAATGATGCATTATGGGGATATATGATAGCTTTCGAAACTCCAATTGGTATGACTCCATTCCGGTTAGTTTTTTCAAAGGCATGTCACCTACCGGTGTATTAGAGCACCATGCATATTGGGCGATTAAGTCGCTCTACTTTGACTTAGACAAAGCGGGTGAGCAATGGAAGTTACAATTTAATGAACTTGAAGAAATTCAGGATGAGGCATTTGAGAATGTAAACCTCTATAAGGAGAGATCAAAAGAGTGCATGACAAAATGATCATTAGAAAAGATATACATATAGGAATGTTGGCACTACCTTTCAACTCTTGGTTGAAAATATTTCCAGGAAAGTTGAAGTTAAAATTGTTCGGTTCATATCGAATCAAGGAAATTTTCCCCTATGCAGTGGTAGAGATAGAAGATTTAAGGAATGATGATACGTTCAATGTCAATAGGCATAGAATTAGATCGTACTTGAAAGCGATTGAAGAAGCAAAAGTGCTACAATAAATCAAGCTTACAGAGCCGGAGAGCTCCAATGCAATGCTTGGTGGTAGGCAAACCACCTAGGTACACTGTACCTTTGTATATAGTGGTTAATTCTATAAATTTTCACACTTCCGTTTGGTGATTTTCCCAACAACAGGTTTCAAAGCCTGGTTGTACCCTTGATTAACTGATGTATGTGTTCGTGAATCTTTTTCTTTTTATTGTATATATGCATGTTTTAGAGAGAGATGACACTATAGGTATTCGTATATATATTTACATTGGAATGTATGGATATATATGTTTTATATATGGATTGTTATTGCTCAATTTTGGTCCCACAATTTCAAGGTATTTTGTTTTGGGATTGTAACAAGGGTGGCCTATCATCGTTGTAATTTTCTTCTTGGTAGTTTCTAATTTTTTTTTATTTTGCTATAGCAATAAAAATACTGCACTATATTGTAATAAACAAATAAATAACGGCAGTATTTTTTCATTTAAAATTCTTCTAAAATACATTCAAGTATCAAAGAATCGAAGGTTTGAAAAATTGGAAGCAACCGGAACAAGTTTGGGACCGTGCAGGCCATAGCAACAAACGTGCGTACAAAGAGCACACGGCCACATTTGTTGTGGCATAGGCTGCGCACTGCAGCCCCATGAAATCCATGTGCTGCGCATGGCAGCCCTTTATGAGGTTGTGGCGTTCGTACGTTCATATGAGGAAGCCAAGGGTGCGTACGCCCATGAGAGGCAGCCGAGGGAGTCCAAACGACGAAGGTCGCGTGAAGACTTGTTCGCCAAGATAGGAGTTTTTTGTATTCCAAGACATGTAATTTACTTGCTTTTCGAGGGTGGATAAAAATTGTAGCTATTTATATTTTTGTAAATATTGCAATGTTTGTCATTGATTGATAACATGTCATATAGAATAGAAGTGTCACTCATATATCTCTTTTGGAATAAACATGCATTAAATTGTTTACGTATCTAATTGGCATCTAGAAAACTTGGTAAATCATTCTTTGGAATTCGATCACACGCCTTATATAATTGAGTGGGAGAAGGTGTTTGGAACACCTATGACCTCCAAGTTTAGTTGAGCTTTATATTTGGTGTAATAACCTCCCAAGAGGTATTCATGAATGGAATTTAGTAAGATACTTCCTTACAAGGATAGACTAGACAATTAACCTAAACAATATCTACTCCCAAAGGAGGGATATTCGTGAGGGAATATATTAAAGGTCGATAACTTTGTAACACACTCGATGTGATTTTAATAATATCCTCCCAAGACTTCTTGTTAATAAAATCTCAAGGCTAAAATTGAAAACGTTTGTTGTTATATTAACAATTAGGTTGGACCTAGTCCAACTAGTAAATGGTACGAACGCCCAAAGGAGGTGTGACATTTATGGGTGTTGAATCACCGTTGAATTATACGATTGAATTATTTTATTTAATTCAAGAAAAATATTCGAGAGTGCTTTATCAAGATTATTTACATATATAATTTTTGTTATTGTTCAGAAATTATGACCCCATTCCTAATCAACATCCTAAAAGATAATACTTTAACTGATGATAATTATGTCACATGAAAAAGTAAAATTAGGTTTTTTTTTTTCAAGCTGAAAAGCATAAGTTCATTCTGTATACTCCTAAACCATATACTTCTACTAATGAATATACTTAAGAGCAAAGAGATGAGTATCGGCACTGGGAGTCTTCGGATAGGATGGCCAAATGTACGTTACATTATGGCCATCATCTTCGACGTGTTGCAACAGCAACATGAAGGAATGAAGACTGCTGTAGATATAATTATGTCTCTATAAGAGATGTTAGCTACAAGGTCTAGGACGACTAAGAGAGAGGCAATTACTGCTTTCATGAATCTTAGGCTGAAACCTTGACAGGCTGTGAAAGATCACATGATGAAAGTCATAGCACATTTCAACATTATTGAACTGGATGGTGCTGAGATAGATGCTGAGACAAAATTGACATTATCATCAACTTATTGTCAGATTCCTTTGATCAGTTTAAGTTGGACTACACCTTGAACAATAAGAAATACACTTTGCAAGGCCGGATGCAAGATGTTCAAAGCACCAAGATAATCCTTGTGAAAGGCAAGGGTCAAGAGATTCATATGCTTGGTAAAATACAATTATTATAGACCCATATGAAGGTCAAAAGACAACAAAAGAAAAAATAACTTGAGCCTTCTTAGAAGGAGACCAAGAAAGTAACCAAGATCAAAGGGAAGTGTTTCCTTTGTGGTGAAAAGGGTCAAAAGAATAGACTGAATAAGAATGAATTCAACTTACATTTAGGCAATTGAGCTTTGGTGTCTACTAGTGTAGTGGGAGATATTAGAATCAATTTAGGTTCTTATAGGCATTTAGTTTTAATAAACATTTATTATGTACCACAATTCAAGAGGAATTTAATTTCGGTCTCTTGTCTAAATAAATTTGGATATTTGGTTACTTTTAATAAAGATTTTATTAGTAGTAAGAATAAAAAACTTGTTAATAAAGGTACATTGGAAAACGGTTTATTCTACTGACATAGAAATATCTCTCAATTGTTAGACATGGAACCAACGAAACCTAATCATAATTGAGTAAAATTATCATAAGATGAAACCTACCTATGACATTTGCGTCTAGGTCATATTAACCTTAATAGGATTAAAAGATTGGTTAGTGACAGACCTCTAAGTGACTTAAAGGTCGATGATCTATCAATTTGTTAATCTTGTTTGGAAGGTAAAATGACCAAAATGTCATTTACAACCAAAGACACAAGAGCTATCGAATGCTTAGGATTGATACACATTGATGTGTGTGGACTTATGAGCATTCAAGCTAGAGGTGGATATGAGTACTTTATCACTTTCATCGATGATCACTCAATATTTGGCTATTTGTATCTCATGAGACATAAGTTGGATGCTTTTGACATGTTCAAAGCATTTAAAGCTGAAGTAGAAAATGAGTTTGAGAAACGCATAAAAATCTTGTGGTCTAATCGTGGTGGAGAATATCTATCTGTGAGTTTCAACAATATCTTGTCGATAATGGGATAATTTCTTAGATTTCTGCACCAAGTACACCTCAACAAAATAGGGCGACTAAAAGGAGAAATAGAACTCTTTTGGACATGATTAGGTCTATGTTGAGTTATTCAACACTTCGTAATTCTTTTTGGGGATATGCTTTACAATCTGCTATGTACAATCTAAATGATGTACCATATAAATCAGTTCCTAAAACACCACATGAGTTATGGACCGGGCGAAAGCCTAGTTTACAACACTTAAGGATATTTGGATGTCCTGCGCATGTGTTAAAAGGAAAGACAAAAGATTGAGTATCGATCAAAAACATGCATATTTGTAGGGTATCCAAAAGGAACAAAATGATATTATTTCTATAGTCCTTCAGATATTAAAGTATTTGTTTCGACAAATGCTAAATTTCTGGAAAAGGAATATATCAATAATTTTTGTATAAAAGTAGAATTGTCCTGAATAAGCTTTCAGAAGACACAATTCCATAAGAGGTTTCACCACCGAGCCTAATTGTAAGTTCCATACCAACATAAGATCAACAATCTACCATACCTCATCGTAGTGAGAGGGTTAGTAAACAACCCGAGAGATACATCGGTTTAGGAGAATCTGTAGAGAATCTTACGGATAACGATGATCCCTATACGTACAAGGAAGCAATGAAAGATGCTGATTGTTGTAATTGGCAAAAGGCAATGCAATCCGAAATTGAATCTATGTTCAAAAATAAAGTCTGGTCTATTGTAGACTTACCTAAAGGGAAAAAACCCATCGGGTGCAAGTGGGTAAGCAAGAGGAAAAGAGGAATGGAGGGAAAGGTAGAAACCTTTAAAGCTAGATTGGTAGCTAAAGGTTATACACAAAAGAAAGGTACCGATTATGAAGAAACCTTCTCTCCTGTGGCCATGCTTAAATCCATTAGGATACTCTTATCCATTGTGGCATCTTTAGACTTAGAGATTTGGTAAATGGACTTCAAGAAAGCTTTCTTTAATGGAATTCTTGACGAAAGCATATATATATTATGCAACCAGAAGGATTCATTGAAAAAGGCCAAGAGGAAAGGGTATGCAAGTTGCAAAGATCCATATATGGATTGAAGCAAGCATGCAGATCCTGGAACATAAGGTTCGATCAATCCGTGAAAAGTTTTGGATTTATTCAAAACCTTGATGAACCATGTGTATACAAAATGATTAAAGGTGACAAGTTGGTTTTCCTAAATCTTTACGTTGATGATATACTACTCATCGGAAACGATGTAGGTGTGTTGACATCAGTAAAAGAATGGTTAGCAAAACAATTTGATATGAAGGACTTAGGAGAATAAAGTTATATTCTTGGTATCCAAGTTATAAAGGATAGAAAATATAGAATGATTGCATTATCCCAAGCTTCATACATAGATAAAATCTTGTTTAGGTTTTCCATGTAAGATTCCGAGAAAGGTACATTACCTTTCAGACATGCCTGTATACTTTGGATGGGATTTATTTCCCGTTGGGTATAAAGACTCTGATTTTTAGTCAGACTCTGACTCCAGGAGATCAACATCAAGATCTGCATTTACTATTGAAAGAGGGGCAGTCATATGGAGGAGTATCAAGCAATCTTGTATTGTTGATTCCACCATGGAAGCCGAGTATGTTGCCACATGCGAGGCTGCTAAAAAGGCTGTTTGGCTCCACCAATTCTTGATTAAATTGGAAGTGGTTCCTGATGCAAATAAGCAAATCACTATCTATTATGACAATAGTGGAGCAGTGGTTAATTCCATAGAACCAAGAAGTCATAAAAGAGGGAAACACATTGAAAGAAAGTATCACCTTCGGAGGGAAATTATGCATAGGGGTGATGTGACGACTACCAAAATTGTGCAGCAGATAATCTAGCGGATCCCTTTATAAAAATTCCTTCAACAAAAGAGTTTTGATGGCCATCTATAGAACATGGAGATGAGAGATATGACACATTTGTTATAGAGAAAATGGGAGACTGTCGGGATTATGCTCGATAGCTAGAGTATAGTAATGTATTTGACAATCTATTTTTTAATAACAAAGTAATTTCTAGTATAACAAATCATATAGCATTTATAGTTTAATTATTATAATTGTCAAAAGTAAATAATCGTAAGGTCAAAAGAATATAAGAAAAGAAGAATTTTTCATACATCTATATATGTATAAGGTAGACACAATTCTATAGTTAGTCTTGAAAATATTCACAACTTAAGATAAAAGGTTAGGCGCCTTTATCTTGTCAAAGTTGTAGATTCTCTTGCTAGCATTTGAGTGGGATCAAACGTGTTATGATGAGTCTAAAATCGTCAAAGTGTGGTGTCTTTGGGCAAAAGAATCTAGTGCACTGGGTGCATTGAATTTGATCACAGTGAAATACTTTATCTAGAACCATCAATGGATAAAAGTTTTCACTTGAAGACAATCAGACAATCAATCTCAATCCTAAGATAACTGATGGACTTATGGACTTATAGTTGCAAGTGTTATCGTTTGAGCTATCAATGAGTACGATTATATAGCATAGTCTATCCTCGATAATTTGATGGTATTTATTTGTTAATCGATAGAGGAATTCAATTATAGATATGGACATCATGGCTACATTTATGAACTGGCAGTAGAATATCATCATATGGATGTTTTGAGGTATTGGATATTAAATTTTAACGTTAAGTATTCAATAGTGTCTATTGAAACATGGCTTGTAGACAAGTCAAAATATCCAAGTTCAAAATGTGGTCATATGAGTAAATATGGTAACTTGGAGAGCTATATGTGGTCTATGAGCTCTTGGCGATTACTGGTATTCTTCATGAGGATACACTTTCTCCATTAAGATTGTTTAGGGTATGGGTGAGGAATATTAACTTATTTTATCTTTATTTAAGAGTTCAATTTAGTTATTTAGTGAAATGAACTAAAATTAATAGATCGAGCCTAAGTGAATCATTTGTTGTGTCTATTGGAGCTTAAATTTAGATAGTCCGCCAAGATCTCCAATCCACTCGAATTTTCATGGATCACTTGATATATTCTACCAGGCCAATTTACGGGTCCATCTAGAATTGTAATGAGGCATGTGGACTTAATTCATTTTGTAATTATTGGAATAGTTCACATGTGGACTTTTTATTAAGGTCCAATCGATTTAATAAAATAGAAAAAATAATATAATGGCCCATATATGGTGTTGGTCGGCAAAGCTATATAGTTTAGCGTAATTATATCATTTTTATTTTATTATTTAGTTAAATGGAAATTAATTAATTTGGTAATTGATTAATTATTTAGTTAAAAGTCAAAATCTTTTTCTAGTAGGAGAATGTCTCCTAATATTATACTATTGTTGGTTGTATAATTAATATTAAAGATTATATTTGATAAGTAGATAAATATAAGAATTATTTATCTAGTCAAATTAGGAAATCTTTGATATGGTTACCAATACACTATTGTGTTGGAGTAGGAGTCTTGGTGTAGGAAAGAATTCTTTTAGGAAAAGGATTCTTGGTCACCAAGTTAATCCACCTAAGGATAGGATTCTTGCCCATCAAGTAAATCCTTCTTATGAAAGAATTAAGTCTCCTGAATCAAATATTAGTTTAATTCAGCCAACCCTATATATTTTATGTCTAGGAATTCGGCCATGATATATATATATATGGCTTACATAATTTTGGCCAAGGCTAAAGATTTTTTAAAGAATTCGTCTAACATAGAATTTTGAAAGAGAAAATTTGTTTTGGCTCTAGAACAAAATTCGATCAACTTATTAAAATAGTGTGAGATTCGACAAAGAAGAAAAGGAAGAAAGAACGTTTAGTTTTCGATATTACACTAGTAGCCTTTACATTAAAAGGTTTTGTGTACAACATCGAATCAATATTCACACGAGTTTCAATCAAATTGATTGATAATTCACTAGTGACCTGACATTATTTGTTTTCTTCTTAGTCGATTATTGTGACTAACAAAAAAGAAGATTTTGTTTGTTTCCATACTCAGGTATACAATTAAAGAAAGGGAGACCACACTCCTAGGTGATTCACGTTCGTTGGATTAGAAGATCTTACAGATTCAATTCGGTGCTTGTTCAATCGTCAAGAAAAAAAAGTTACGACACTTTTATTTACATCAATTAATCTAGGGTTAGGTTTTGCTATATTGTTGGGATTATGCTCGATAGCAAGAGTATAATAATATATTTGACAATCTTTTTATATTAATAAAGTGATTTCTAGTTGAACAAATTAATTGTATTTATAGTTTAATTATTATAATTGTCAACAGTAAACAGTCATAAGGTCAAAAGACTATAAGAAAAAAAAATTGTTCATACATTTAGATATGTATGAGGTAGACACAATTCTTCGGTTAGTCTTGAATAATATTCACAACTTAAGATAAAAGTTTGGGCACCTTTATCTTTTCAAAGTTGTAGATTCTTTTGCTAGCATTTAAGTGGGATCAAATGTGTTATGATGAGTCTAAAATTATCAAAGTGTGGTGTCTTTAGGCAAAAGAATCTAGTGCACTGGGTGCATTGAATAGGATCACAATGAAATACTTTATCTAGAACCAACAGTGGATAAAAGTTTTCATTTGCAGACAATCAGAGAGTCTATCTTTATCCTGAGATAAGTGATGGACTTATGGTTGCAAGTGTTATCATTTAAGCTACCAATGAGTACGATTATATAGCATAGTCTATCCTCGATAGTTTGGTGGTATTCATTTGTTAATCGATAGAGTACTTCATTTATAGACATGGACATTGTGACTTCATTTATTAAATGATAGTATAATATCATCATATGGATTTTTTTAGGTATTGGATATTAAATCTTAATGTTAAGTTTCAATAGTGTCTATTGAAACATGGCTTCTAGACAAGTCAAAATATCTGAGTTCAAAATGTGGTCATATGAGTAAATATGGTAACTTGGAGAGCTATAGGCGGTCTATGAGCTCTTGGCGATTACTGATATTCTTCACGATGATACACTTTCTCCAATAAGGTTGTCTAGGGTATGAATAAGTAACATCAACTTATTCTATCTTTATTTAAGAGTTCAATTTTAGTTCTTTAGTGGAATGAACTAAAATTAATATATCGGACCTAAGTGAATCATTTATGGATTATGATTGGGTTGTGTCCATTTGAGCTTAAATTTAGATAGCCCAGCAAGATCCCCAATCCACACGAACTTGCATGGATCACTTGATATATTCTGCCGGACCAATTTAGGGGTCTATCTATAATTGTATTAAGGCATGTGGACTTGTTTCTTTTTGTAAGAATGGGTTTAGTTCACATGTGGACTTTTTATAAAAGTCCAATGGACTTAATAAAATAAGAAAAATAATATATATGCCTATGTATTGTCATGGGCGTTAAGGCTAATATATAAAAGCCTAAA
The DNA here is from genome assembly GCA_032871835.1 of Dipteronia dyeriana. Classification (NCBI taxonomy): domain Eukaryota; kingdom Viridiplantae; phylum Streptophyta; class Magnoliopsida; order Sapindales; family Sapindaceae; genus Dipteronia; species Dipteronia dyeriana. The sequence continues at coordinate 42,324,998 of CM065297.1, forward strand.
TATATTATTTTTAATTTTACTATTTAATTAAATGGAAAATAATTAAATTGGTAATTAATTAATTATTTAATTAAAAGTCAAAATCTTTTTTCTATTAGGAGAAGGTCTCCTAATATTATACTATTGTTGGTAGTATAATTAATATTAAAGACTATATTTGATAAGTAGATAAATAAAATGAACTATTTATCTAGTCAAATTAGGAAGTCTTTAATATGGTCACAAATGCACTAATGAGTTGGGTTAGGAGTCTTTGTGTAGGAAATAATTCTTTTTGGAAAAGGATTCTCGGTCACTAAGTAAATCCACCTAAGGAAAGGATTCTTGCTCACCAAGTAAATCCTTCTTAGGAGAGGATTTGGCCTACTGTATATACTACCCATAAATTTCGACCAAGCCTTAGTTTTTGATTTCAGATGTTGTCTTTTATTTGTTTTTTTTTTATAAAAAAAAAACTTCGTCCAACTCATTGTTTGAAGAATTGGGCCAACCATAGAGAGAAGAGGGAACATTTTTGTTTTCCCTACTTGTATCCTTTGCATCAAAATGGTTTTTTGTACAAAATCGAATCAAGGTTCATGCGAGTTTCAATCAAACTGATTGATAATTTAGAAGTGACCGGATGTTCTTGGTTTTTCTCTTGGAGGATTATTGTGACTAACAAAGAAGAAGATTTTGTTTGTTTCCATCCTCAGGTATACATTTTAAAGAAAGGGAGCCCACACTCTTAGGTGATTCACGTTCGTGATTGGATTGGAAGATCTTGCGGATTCAATTCGACGCTTGTTCAATCGTCATGAAAAAAAAGATAAGATATTTTTTATATACATCAATTAATCTAGGGTTAAGGTTCTTGTTCTTAAAAGGGAAATTTTTTATTTATACGCAAACCCTAATTTTCTTATTTTCTTATTTTCTCACGCTTTCGTTGCGTTTTTGACCCGATTTTCCCTACAATTGGTATCAGAGCCTGGTTGTACCCTTGATTAATTGATGTATGTGTTCGTGAATCTTTATCTTTTTGTTGTATATATGCTTGTTTTAGAAACAGATGACACTCTAGGTATTCACATATATATTTACATTGGGCTGTATGGATATATATATATATATATATATATATATATATATATATATATATATATATATGTTTTATATGTGGTTTGTTATTGCTCAATTTTGGTCCTAGAATTTCAATGTATTTTTGTCTTGGGACTGTAACAAGAAGGGTGGTCTATTATCGTCATAATTACCTTCTTGTTAGTTGCTAAGTTTTTTTTTATTTTGTTGTTGTAATTAAAAAAAACCGCACTTGTTGTAATAAAAAAAACTGCACTGGTTGTAATAAAAAAAAACTGCGGTATTTATTTATTTTAAATTCTTCTGTAATACATTCTAGTATCGAAGACTCAAAGGTTTGAAGATTTGGGAGCAACCGGAACTTGTTTGGGACCGTGCGAGCTGTAGCAACAAACACGCGTGCGAAGAGCACGTGGACACATTCGTTGTGGTAAGGGTTGCGCACTGCAGTCCTTTGTGGGGTTGTGGCATGCGTACACCCATGGGTAGGAGCCAAGGGTGCCCATGCCCATGGGAGGCAGCCGGGATAGTCCAAATGATGAAGGTCACGTGAAGACTTGCTCGCCAAGAAAAGAGTTTTTTGTATTCCAAGACATGTAATTTACTTACTTTTCTAGGATGGACCAAAATTATAGCTATTTATATTTTTTGTAAATATTGTAATGTTTTTCATTGTTTGATAACATGTCAAATAGAATAGGAGTGCCACTCATATATCTCTTTGGGAATGAACATGCATAGAATGGTTTAGGTGCTTAAATTGGCATCTAGATAACTTGGTAAATCATTCTTTGGAATTCGATAACACGCCTTAAATAATTGAGTGGGAGAAGGTGTTTTGGAACACCTATGGCCTCCGAGTTTAGTTGAGCTTTATGTTTCGTGTAATAACCTTCCAAGAGGTATTCATGACTGGAATTTGGCAAGATACTTCCTTACAAGGATAGACTAGACAATTAGCCCAAACGATATCTACTCCCAAATGAGGGATATTCGTGAGGGATTATATAGAAGGTCGATAACTTGGTAACACACTCAATGTGAGTTTATTAATATCCTCCCAAGAGTTCTTATTAATAAAATCAGAAGGCTAAAATTGAAAACATTGGTTGTTATGTTAACAATTAGGTGGGACTTAATCCAACCAGTAAATGTTGCGAACTCCCAAAGGAGGCATGGCATTTATGGGTGTTGGATCACCGTTGAATTTTTACGATTGAATTATTTTATCTAATTCAAGATAAATATTCAAAAGTGCTTTATCATGATTATTTACTTATATTATTTATGTTATTTTAAAGAAATCATGACCCCATCCCTAATCAACATCCTAAAAGATAATACTTTAACTGATGATAATTATGTCACATGGAAAAGGAAAATTGGATTGTTATTGCAAGCTGAAAAACATAAATTTGTTATATCTATTCCTTAACCACCAAACTAATGAATCTACTCAGAAGCAAAGAGATGAGTATTAGTAGTGGAAGTCTTCAGATGAGATGGCTAAATGTACGTTACATTATGCCACATCTCCGACGTGTTGCAACAACAACATGAAGGATTGGATACTGCTGATATATTGATGTCTCTAGAGGAGATGTTTGCTATGAGGTCTAGAATGACTAAGAGAGAGGTAGTGACTGCTTTCATGAATCTTAGGATGAAATCTAGATAGGGTATGAAATATCACATGATGAAAGTCATAGCACATCTCAACATTGCTGAACTAAATGGTGTTGAGATAGATGGTGAGTCCAAAATTGAGATAATTGTCAACTCACTCTCAGATTCCTTTGATCAATTCAAGTTGGACTACAGCTTGAATAATATGGAATACACCTTGCATGACCTGATGCAAGATGTTCAAAATGCGGAAAAAGTCCTTGTGAAAGGCAAAGGTCAAGAGATTCATATGCTTGGTAAGTTGCTACTGTCAAAGACCCGTAAGAAGATCAAGAGACAGTAAAAGAAAAAAGCAACTTGAGCCTTCTTAGAAAAAGACTAAGATAGTAACCAAGATCAAAGGGAAGTGTTTCCTTTGTGGTGAAAAGGGTCAATAGAATAGACTGAATAAGAATGAATTCAACTTGTAATTAGGCAATAGAGCATTGGTGTCTACTAGTGTACTGGGAGATATTAGAATCAATTTAGATTCTTATAGGCATTTAGATTTAATAAATGTTTATTATGTACCACAATTTAAGAGGAATTTAATTTCGGTCTCTTGTCTAAATAAATTTGGGTATTCGGTTACTTTTAATAAAAGGTTTTATTATTAGTAAGAATAGCAAAATTATTTGCAAAGGTACATTGGAAAATGGTTTATTCTATTTGCATAAAAATATCTCTCACTTGTTTAACACAGAATCAACGGAACCTAATTATAAAAGAGTAAAATTATCAAAAGATGAAACCTGCCGATGGCATTTGCGCCTAGGTCATATTAACCTTAATATGATTAAAAGATTGGTAAGTGACGAACCTCTAAGTGACTTAAAGGTTAATGATCTACCAAATTGTGAAATCTTGTTTGGAAGGTAAAATGACCAAAAGGTCGTTTATGACCAATGGCATAAGAGCCCTCAAATGTTTATGATTGATACACACTGATGTGTGTGGACCTATGAGCATTCAAGCTAGAGGTGGATATGAGTACTTCATCACTTTCACGGATGATCACACAAGATTTGGTTATGTGTATCTCATGAGACATAAGTCAGATGCTTTCGACATGTTCAAAGCATTTAAAACTGATGTGGAAAATCAGCTTGAGAAACGCATAAAAATCTTGAGCTCTAATCGTGGTGGAGAATATCTATCTGGTGAGTTTCAGCAATATCTTATTGATAATGGGATAATTTCTCAGTTTTCTGCACCAGGCCCATCTCACCAAATTGGGGTGGCAGAAAAGAGAAATATAACTCTTTTGGAAATTTTTAGGTCTATATTGAGTTATTTAACACTCCCTAATTCTTTTTGGGGATATGCTTTACAAATCGTAATGTACATTCTAAACAATGTACCATCTAGGTCGGTTCCTAAAACACCACATGAGTTACGGACCAGGTGAAAGCCTGGTTTACAATACTTAAGGATATTTGGATGTCCTGCGCACGTGTTAAAAGGAAATACATAAAAGATGGAGTCCCGTTCAGAAACATGCATATTTGTAGGGTAGCCAAAAGGAACAAAAGGATATTAGTTTTACAGTCCTTAAGATCTTAAAGTATTTGTTTCTACAAATGCAAAATTTCTGGAATTAGCTTAAAGTATATGAATAATTTTGTGCCTAAAAGTCGAATTATTCTGAATGATCTTTCAGGAGATACATTTCCACAAGATGTTTCACAACCAAGCCCAGTTGATCTACCATACCTCGTTAAAGTGGGAGGGTTAGTAGATAACCCGAGAGATACATCAGTCAAGGAGAATCTGTAGAGAATCTCCCAGATGACGATTAGCCCTATACGTACAAGGAAACAATGGAAGATATTGATGGACACCATTGGCAAAAGGCAATGCAATATGAAATTGAATCTATGTTTAAAAACAAAGTCTGGTCTCTTTTAGACTTGCCTAAAGGGATAAAAGAGGAATGGATGGAAATGTGGAAACTTTTAAAGCTAGATTGGTGGCTAAAGTTTATACACAGAAGGAATGTATCGTTTACAAAGAAACCTTCTCTCCTGTGGCCATGCTTAAATCCATTAGGATACTCTTATCCATTGCGGCATCTCTCGCCTAGAGATTTGAGAAATGGACGTAAAGGTAACTTTCTTTAATGGAAGTCTTGACGAAAGCATCTACATGATGCAACCAGGAGATTCATTAAAAAAGGCCAAGAGGAAAGGGTATGCAAGTTGCAAAGATCCATATATGGATTGAAGCAAGCATCCAGATCCCGGAATATAAGGTTCGACCAATGCTCTGTACTAGACCATATATTTGTTTTGATATGGGCATAGTTAACAGGTTTCAATCGAAACATGGTCCTGATCATTGGACAACAATCAAGCATATTTTCAAGTATCTTAGGATAATGAGAGATTATATGCTTGTATACTCTGGAGGGGATTTGATTCACGTTGGGTATACAGATTCTGATTTTCAGTCAGATTCTGACTCTAGGAGATCAACATCAGGATCTGTGTTTACTATTGGAGCAGAGGCAGTCATATGGAGGAGTATCAAGCAATCTTGTATTACCGATTCTACTATGGAAGCCTAGTATGTTACAGCATGCGAGGTTGTCTGGCTCCGCCAATTCTTGATTGCCTTGGAAGTGGTTCTGGATACGAATAAGCAGATCACTATCTATTGTGACAATAGCTGAGCATTGGCTAATTCGAGAGAACCAAGAAGTCATAAGAGAGGGAAACACATTGAAAGAAAGTATCACCTTCTGAGGGAAATTGTGCATAGGGGTGATGTGACGATTACCAAGATCGCGTCAGTAGATAATCTAGCGGATCCCTTTACAAAGGCTATTCCACAAAAGAGTTTTGATGGGTATCTAGAGAACATGGGGATAAGAGATATGACACATTTGCTATAGAGCATGTGGGAGATTGTTAGGATTATGCTCGATAGCAAGAGTATAATAATGTATTTGACAATCTTTTCATATTAATAAAGTGATTTCTAGTTTAGCAAATCTGATAGCATTTATAGTTTAACTATTATAATTGTCAAAAGTAAATAATCATAAGGTCAAAAAACTATGAGAAAATAAGAATTGTGCATACATCTAGATATGTATGAGGTAGACACAATTCTTTAGTCAATCTTGAATAATATTCACAACTCAAGATAAAAGGTTAGGTGCCTTTATCATGACAAAGTTGTAGATTCTTTTCCTAGCATTTGAGTGTGATCAAATGTGTTATAATGAGTTTAAAATCATCAAAGTGTGGTGTCTTTGGGCAAAAAGAATCTAGTGCACTAGGTGCATTGAATAAGATCACAATGAAATACTTTATCTAGAACCGTTAATGGATAAAAGTTTTCATTTGAAGACAATCAGAGAGTCTATCTTAATCCTAAGGTAAATGATGGACTTAGGGTTGCAAGTGTTATCATTTGAGCTATCAATAAGTACGATTATATGGCATAGTCTATCCTCGATAGTTTGATGGTATTCATTTGTTAATTGATAGGGGACTTCATTTATAGATATGGACATCGTGGCTTCATTTAATAAATGAAAGTAGAATATCATCATATGGATTTTTTGAGGTATTGGATATTAAATCTTAACGTTAAGTTTTCAATAGTGTCTATTGAAACATGGCTTCTACACAAGTCAAAATATCCAAGTTCAAAATGTGGTAATATGAGTAAATATGGTAACTTGGAGAGCTATAGGTGGCCTATGAGCTATTGGCGATTACTGATATTGTTCACGAGGATACACTTTCTCCAATAATGTTGTCTAGGGCATGAATGAGTAACATCAACTTATTCTATCTTTATTTAAGAGTTCAATTTTAGTTCTTTAGTGGAATGAACTAAAATTAATAGATTGAACCTAAGTGAATCATTTGTTGATTGTGATTGGGTTGTGTCTAAAAGAGCTTAAATTTAGATAGCCCACCAAGATCCCCAATCCACACGAACTTGCATGGATCACTTTATATATTCTAGCGGATCAAATTAGGGGTCAATCTAGAATAGTATTAAGGCATGTGTACTTATTTCTTTTTGTAAGAATGGGTCTAGTTCACATGTGGACTTTTTATAAAAGTCCAATGGGTTTAATAAAATAAGAAAAAAAAAATATATGCCTATACATTGTCATGGGTGCTAAGGCTAATATATAAAAGCCTAAATATATTATTTTTAATTTTATTATTTAATTAAATGGAAATTAATTAAATTGGTAATTAATTAATTATTTAAATAAAAGTCAAAATCTTTTTTCTATTAGTAGAAGTTCTCCTAATATTATACTTTTGTTGGTAGTATAATAAATATTAAAGATTATATTTGATAAGTAGATAAATAAAATGAATTATTTATCTAGTCAAATTAAGAAGTCCTTAATATGGTCACAAATACACTAATGAGTTGGATTAGGAGTCTTGGTGTAGGAAAGAATTCTTTTTGGAAAAAGATTCTTGGTCACTAAGTAAATCTACCTAAGGAAAGGATTATTTCCCACCAAGTAAATCCTTCTTAGGAGAGGATTTGGCCTCCTATACTACCTATAAATTTCGACCAAGCCTTAGTTTTTGGTGTGAGAAGTTGTTTTTTATTGGTTTTTTTTTATTGTTATAAAAAAAAACTTCGTCCAACTCATTGTATGATGAATTCGGCCAAGCATAGAGAAAAGAGAGAATGTTTTTGTTTTCGATAGTACACTAGTATCCTTTGCATTAAAAGAGTTTTGTGTACATCATTGAATCAAGGTTCAAGGGAGTTTCAATCAAATTGATTGATAATTAAAAAGTGTCCGGACGTTCTTGGTTTTTCTCTTAGAGGATTATTGTGACTAACAAAGAACAAAATTTTGTTTGTTTCCATCCTCAGGTATACAATTTAAAGAAATGGAGCCCATACTTCTAGGTGATTCACCTTCGTGATTGGATTGGAAGATCATACGGATTCAATTCGACGCTAGTTCAATCGTCACAAAAAAAGGTACAATTCTTTTTATATACATCAATTAATCTAGTGTTAAGGTTCTTGTTATTAAAAAGGAAAATTTTATTTATACACAAACCCTAATTTTCTAATTTTCTCATGCTTTCTTTTGTGTTTTTGAACCGATTTTCCCTACAATTATAACTAGAAATCTTTTATTTATACCAAAACCCTAATTTTAAATTCTATAAATTTTCACTCTTTCGTTGCGCGATTTTCCCTTTGTACCAGTAATTGCCAAGAGCTCATAGACTGCCTATAGCTCTCCAAGTTACCATATTTACTCATATGACCACATTTTGAACCTAGATATGTTGACTTGTCCAGAAGCCATGTTTCAATAGACACTATTGAAAACTTAACGTTAAGATTTAATATCTAATACGTCAAAACATCCATATGATGATATTCTACTCTCATTTCATAAATGGAGCCACGATGTCCATATCTATAAATGAAGTCATGTATCGATTAACAAATGATTACCACCAAACTATCATGGATAGACTATGCTATATAATTGTACTCATTGATAGCTCATCATAACACGTTTGATCCCAATAAAATGCTAGCAAAAGAATCTACAACTTTGACAAGATAAAGGCGCCCAACCTTTATCTTAAGTTGTGAATATTATTCAAGACTAACTAAAGAATTATGTCTACATCATACATATCTAGATGTATGAACAATTCTTCTTTTCTCATAGCCTTTTGTCCTTATTATTATTTACTTTTGACAGTTATAATAATTAAACTATAAATGCTATAGGATTTGTTACACTAGAAATCACTTTATTAATATTAAATACATTATTATACTCTTGCTGTCAAGCATAATCCTAATATTTTGAAGCTCATCTCTCTCTTAATTTGGTGAAGAAGATGAAGTGTGGGATAAATGGATGAATAGATTGAATAGATAACGGGTCTTATGGAAAAAGTGATGTACTTTTAGGTTTGAGAGTCTAGGGCACGAAATAGGTCTGATAGGTCGACTTTGCCCTTCAAAAAATGTGACTTTTGCCCAACTGGAATGCATAGTGCCCTGGTTGTATGGGGGTCAAGACATGGTGCAGTAACCCATACTTGTCCCTGATCCTTTTTGACATTTTCTTGATTTGGCTGATATGCACGGTTTGTGAGCTGGATGTGCATGGATAAGGACCCGTGCAGTGACCTACGCACTGGGCTCATTTCCTTGACAAATTATGCTCGTTTGCATAAGAAATCTCGGTTTCTGCCTCCAGCACCTAAAATCCATTGAATGCCTGCAATCACTTTAAAATGAGCCATTAGACATAAAAATATGCTCGGAAACAAGCTAAAGGTTATGGAACTAAGGGTTAAAATGTATGATAATTTTGGTCTATCACAAAGGTCGGATAATACTGGAAAGAGGAATGAGATGCCACAAATGTTGAATTTGGTAGTTGAACTACTTGATTGTTAGGGAATCGACTTCGTGGTACCATTCTCACCTTATAAGAGGAACTTGTATATTTTGATGGTAGTGGATTGTATGTCTAAGTGGTTAAAAGCAAAGGCCACCAAGATGAACTATTGTAAGGTTGTTGTGAAGTTTATGAAGGAGTTTATTTTCACAAGATTCAGGACTCCTTGGTGCATAATCAATATTGGAAGAAGCCATTTTTGTAGTAGAGTATTTGTAACATTAATGAGACTGTACAATATGAGGAACAAGGTGGTGACTCCATATCATCCTTAAACCTCGGGCCAAGTAGAAGTCAGTAATCAACATATCAAGCAGATTCTAGAGAAGACTGTCAAGCCAAACCGAAGAGATTGGGCATCCAAGTTGAATGATGCATTATGGGCATATAAGATAGCTTTCGAAACTCCAATCGGTATGACTCCATTCCGGTTAGTTTTTTTAAAGGCATGTCACCTACCGGTGAATTAGAGCACCATGTATATTGGGTGATTTAGTCGCTCTACTTTGACTTAGACAATGCGGGCGAGCAATGGAAGTTACAATTGAATGAACTTGAAGAACTTCCAATGAGGCATATAAGAATGCAAACCTCTATGAGGAGAGATCAGAAAGAGTGCAAGACAAAATGATTATTAGGAAAGATATACATCCAGGAATGTTGGCAATACTTTTCAACTATCGGTTGAAAATATTTCCAAGAAAGTTGAATTTAAAATGGTTCGGTTCATATCGAATCATGAAAATTTTTCCTTATGGAGTGATAGAGTTAGAAGATTTAAGGAGTGGGGATACGTTCAATGTCAACATGCATAGAAGTAAGTCGTACTTGAAAGGGATTGGAGAAGCAAAAGTGCTACAATAAATCAAGCTTACAGAGCCGGAGAGCTCCAATGCAATGTTTGGTGGTAGGAAAACCACCTAGGTACACTCTACCTTTGTATATAGTGGTTAATTATTTAAGTGTTTACTTAATTTGTTTAGTTTAAGAGTGTATTTGCTTTATGATTAGTGAATTGGGTGTTTTGAATTTTGTGTAGTGGAGGATTTTTATGATTGTATATATATATATATATATATATATATATATATTTATATATATGGTAGTAAAAGTTTTGTTGTTTATACAACCAAACCTTTGAACTCATGCCCATGTTCTTTATTGTTTAAAACATTGGGGGCAATGTTGTGTTTAGGTTTGGGGGTGTGGGCAAAGTGTTACGATTTGAACCTTTCATGAACAAAAATAAATTTTTGAACGTGTTGTTTGTCTTGTTGAGGAGTATCTTGCATTGCATTAGTTTATTAGTTTTGTATAACTTTGTATCAATCTATGATTGATCACACAAATTGTGTTAGTCCCTTTTCTCTTTATGACTTACTGAAATAGATTTTGTTCGAAAATGTTAGGATTAGTAGTGGAGGCTACCAAAGAGAGAAGTTGTGCCTAAATGTCTTATTTTTTAGGGTTTAATTCTACTCATCTAAACTGTGTTTTTAAATGTTCCATGCTTATGTTGATCTCTTTAAGCATGATACATAATGAATGCCATTGAACATGCATGTGGACTGCTTACTAAATTTTGTATTCCCGTGATAGATAGACTTTTGAATATTATTTTAGGCAGTTTGTGTTCTTAATTTCCAAATCAACCCAAACACATATCCTAAAGAAAGATTTCAAGGTCAAAACACAAGCCATAAACATATACCTATCTCTGAAAATAGGAGGACTAACGTGTACTTAGGCATACTACAAATTATGCAAAGAAAGGTATTCACAAAAGGAGAAATGAAGTAAGTGTTGGAAAATTGAACACTTGAGCCCTTTTTCATTCATCTATATATGTCACTCAAAATACAAGTGACAACTTAGCATAAGAAAATGGTAGTGAAGCCTAGATGCTAAAAGAAAATTGAAATGTGTTGAGTCAGGATGGGGAAACCAGAAAAATTGCCAAAGTGTCATAATATAAAACTTAGTAGGCAATGATCCTCAATATACACCAAACTCCCATCACAAATTGAAATCAAGAGGAGTCCTAATTGATCTTTAGAATGTCTAACTTGGGAATACTAATCGATGTATGCTCTTTCATGTTCTTGGTTTATCAACTCTTTCATGTGATCTAATTTTTAGACATGTGCTTCCAAGTAAAAAATATATCTTATGTGAACACATTCATATATATTCAATTTTACATATGTTGATAAAGAGTGAACCTAGGATTTTGAGAGAAAAATCGACTGAAATCAGTGAGGATTAGAGTAAAGGCGAATTGTATCTATGCATTCAAGTTCATAGTCTTTGAAACTTTGAAATTATAGTGTGTGATTTAATTGGGTGCTATTTCATATTGAATGACATTTTGTTATTTCCTACTTAGTATCTTTCGCTTGATCTCTTCATTCACATGTATAACAATGAAAATCATTTGAAACATTGGTTCTCGTAACATTTTAGGAGTTATTTTTGTTAGTCTATATTTTTAGTAGCTTTGCTTGAGGGCGAGAAAAGGTTAAGTTTGGGTTTTGATCACTCTAAGTTTGTATATATTTGAGCATCTAATTAATCCCCTTGTGTCCGTTTTATCAGACATTTGTGTGTTTTAATTATCTCTTTGAGTCGTGTGTAGGTATTTTTGTTATTAAGGGGCAATTGAGGACTTGATAAACAAAATAGGAGAAAACAAAGTAAAAACTGCATGTATGAGGAAATCTGTGAATTCCATCTCACATAATGAAATTGCAGATCAAGTCAGATCAAGCAACGACAAGCACCTAGCAGAGCAAATATGCTAGTTATCACTGCGAGTTGCACCTTACATAGTGAGGCGACAAAACAAAGGTAGATAGTATTACGAGAAGCAACTGCGAGTTAGATCTTGTAGAAGGAGGTAATAGCCAAACCAGATAATTTTCTACGAGTCCTTACTGCAAGTTGTCTCGTAGTTCTTTTCCATAAGAGAATAAGAGAGAAGTCAACGAGTTCTTTCTCGTAGAAGCAACTAGCATAATTGCCCCAGATGTCACTGTAAATGGAGATTGCGATATCAAAGATGCAAAGTAAAGTCGTAGAACAACCACAAATGAAGATCTGTGAGTCATAACCAGCTGATTGGAGTGGCAGATCTTATACCGACTCAACTATGAGATGAATCTGCAAGGTCCAAATTGTAGGTCATGGTCGCAGATCTTGTTATGCGTCACCGTACAAGTGGACCTCATCTAAATCTTCTCCCGAATATATAAATTCATTTTTTCTCAGAAAAGAGTGTGTTGTGTTGTAGTCTTCTGCTTAAGTGTTAGAGTTAGAAACACCTTTTCATTTCACTTTGATCTTTTATTTTTTAGACTAAACACTTTAGATTTTATAACTTAGAATTAGAATCTTTAAGGTAGTGGTAAGTAGATCTACTGTTTGTCAATAAAGCAAGGTTTTGTTGAACAAGTATAGAAAGGAGCATCAAGAATCCATGAGCTTCCTTTATCTTTCTCTTTACTTTACTTGTATCTATTTGATAATGTATGGCTAAATCCTTTTTGTTAAGGATTTAGTGATTGTATATATGTGAACACTTTTAGTAATGATTTATTCTATCTTTTGTCTATCTTGAATTTGCATTTATGCTTGATAGATTCTCATGTTGATTGTTGGGTATGAACCGTACATAGCATCTAAGCATGAATTGTGTGCTTGAATAGTTGATATGTCTCTTGGTTGTTCAAGCCTGGGTAGGTTACAATTGAAACTCTTATTTATATCTTTGATGATAGAAATTAGGTTGTGAACTTTGTTATTAGCATGTTTCATCATTATCTCCTCAGCATATCCTTAGAACCTTTATAACTAATCATTTTGCAAGCAATTTCCATTTAGCATAACTTTCGATGAATTATACTAGAGTAATCACTAGTACACGTTTCAAGTTTCATGTGGGAATGATACCCTTACTTGTGTCCACTACACTCGAAAATGATTTTCTACACTTGCGAAGGGTCATCTAGACTCAACCATTCCATTTAGTTATATACCATCATTAAGTTTAGAGTTATGCTCGGAGTTCCTTAGATAAATTAATTAAAATCTTTAATTAATATTTCAAGATTATTAACCTCGGAGTGACTCCACTAAAAACCTAGGTTGCGACTCTCGTAACTCTAAATGTTTTTACACAAACTGAAATTCAGTGTCTATCGATATAGCTATTACATGTGGCATGATCCTTAACATGTAGTTCATAATTAGAGATGGGTCATAAAGTCTGTTATACCTCTATAATTATATCTTTTTCCATTAAGTACCATTGATTCTCTAATAAACAATTTTATCCTTCATTCCTTTATGAAAAAAGGAGAGCGCTCTTAATTGTGCAAGCCCTGAATCAACTCTTAAGGGAACTACTTCCCTATTTCTAGCAATAAGGAGTAGATTCCACTATTTTGTACTAACCTTCCTAGCCACAAGCCAATTCGCGACTCTAAAATATAGAGATATTGATCGGGAATGCTATCTCACCCATGGTAAATCAAAAACCACGATCTAATCTGGAGGATTCAATAGGAGACTCAAGATCAAGATCACACATTTTCAGTCATCATTTGTCGATATATATATATAAATCTCCCCACGTAACAGATATTGGTGAGAGAGATTCTTATAGATAGTGGCCCAATGCTATATGATCACATCATATAAGGTGTCTCCATTATCATATCACCATATGAGTAGTCTAGGATAAGACAACCGTAAACTACATAATGGACCGCAGATGTTGATCGCTCTAAAATTGTCATATATTTTTCCCTTCAATTTCAATTACTATGGCTCATTTTCATGCACTTTTGCATGTCTTATGGCTCTTTTGATATGTTTGCACACAATTAGGCATTTTAGAAGAAAGGATCGAAAATATGGAGTTATGTAGAAAATAGGCAAAAATTAATGAAGTAAAGATGCATCGGTGCGCTGGTACTGCGCAAGTCCTTACCTGTGCACTACACGCTTTGAAGAATGGAAACTGTACGGGTACTACCCTCACTATAGTGTATAATCCATGCATATGAGTGTTAGGATTATGCTCGATAGCAAGAGTGTAATAATATATTTGACAATATTTTCATATTAATAAAGTGATTTCTAGTTTAATAAATATTATAGCATTTACAGTTTAATTATTATAATTGTCAAAAGTAAATAATTATAAGGTCAAAAGGCTAAGAGAAAAGAAGAATTGTTCGTACATCTGGATATGTTTGAGGTACAATTCCTTAGTTAGTTTTGAATAATATTCAAAACTTAAGGTAAAGGTTGGGCGCTTTTAACTTGTTAAAGTTTTAGATTCTTTTGCTAGCATTTGAGTGGGATCAAATGTGTTATGATGAGTCTAAAATCATCAAAGTGTTGTGTCTTTGGACAAAATAATCTAGCGCACTGGGTGCATTGAATAGGATCACAGTGAAATACTTTATCCAGAATCTTCAATGGATAAAAGTTTTCACTTGAAAACAATCAGAGAGTCTATCTCAATCTTGAGTTAAATGATGGACATATGGTTGCAAATGTTATCATTAGAGCTATCAATGATTATGGTTATATAGCATAGTCTATCCTCGATAGTTTGGCGGTATTCTTTTGTTAATCGATAGAGGACTTCGTTTATAGATATGGACATCGTTGCTCCTTTTATTAAAAGAGTGTATAATATCAACATATGGATGTTTTGAGGTATTATATATTAAATCTTAACGTTAAGTTTTCAATAGTGTCAATTGAAATATAGCTTACGGATAAGTCAAAATATCCAAGTTCAAAATATGCTCGTATGAGTAAATATGGTAAATTTGAGAGCTATAGGCGGTCTATGAGCTCTTGGCGATTACTAGTATTCTTTACGAGGTTACATTTTCTCCAATAAGGTTGTCTAGGGTATGAATAAGTAACATCAACTTATTCTATCTTTATTTAAGTGTTCAGTTTTAGTATTTTAGTGGAATGAACTAAAATTAAATAGATCGGACCTAAGTGAATCATTTGCTGATTGTGATTGGGTTGTGTCTATTGAAGCTTAAATCTAGATAGCCCGCCAAGATCCCCAATCCACACGAACTTGTATGGATCACTTGATATATTCTACCGGACCAATTTAGGGGTCCATCTAGAATTGTATTGAGGCATGTGGACTTGTTTCTTTTTGTAAGAATGGGTCTAGTTCACATGTGGACTTTTTATAAAGGGAAAATGGATTAAATTAAAAAACAAAATAATATATTGGCCCATATATATGTGTTGGACGGCAAGGCTATTTAGAATAGCTTAATTATTTATTTTATTTTATTATTTAATTAATTGAAAATTAATTAATTTGGTGATTAATTAATTATTTAATTAAAAGTCAAAATCTTTTTCCTAGTAGGAGATGGTCTCCTAAAATTATACTATTGTTGGTAGTATAATTAATGTTAAAGACTATATTTAATAAGTAGATAAATAAAATGATTTATTTATCTAATCAAATTAGGAAGTATTTAATATGGTTACAAATACACTATTGAGTTGGATTAGGAGTCTTGGTGTAGGATAAAATTCCTTTTTGAAAAAGATTCTTAACCACCAGGTAAATCTACCTAAGGAAAGGATTCTTAACTACCAAGTAAATCCTTCTTAGGAAAAGTATTAAGTCTCCTAATTATATTCTATGAAATTTCGGCCAGCTATGTATATATTAGAGGAGGATAGAATTCCTTTTAGATAAGGATTCTTAATTACCAAATAAATCCACCTAAGGAAATGATTCTTGCCAACCAAGTAAATCCTTCTTAGGAGAGGACTTATGATCCTATATATATATAGGTTTGGAAATTTCGACCACCTCTAATTAATTGCAAGAATTAATTTCGGCCAAGCTTGGGACTTTCTAAAGAGAGAATTCGGCCAAGCAAGAGAGAATTTTGAGGGAGGAAAAAATTGGTTTTTACTCTGGACAAAATTCGACCAACTCATAGATATAGTGTAATTTCTCCCAAGAAGAGAAAAAAGGGAACGATTTTGTTTTCGATAGTACACTAGTATCTTTTACATCAAAAAGGTTTTGTGTACAACATCAAATCATGGTTCACGCGAGTTTCGATCAAATTGATTGGTAATTAACAAGTGGCCAAACGTTCTTGATTTTTCTCTTGGAGGATTATTGTGACTAACGAGGAACAAGATTTTGTTTGTTTCCATCCTCAGGTATACAAGATAAAGAAAGGGAGCCCACACTCCTAGGTAATTCACATTCGTGATTGGATTGGAAGATCTTGATGAATTAATTGAGCGCTTGTTCAATCGTCACGAGAAAAATGTACGACACTTTTTATATACATCAATTAATCTAGGGTTGATTCTTGTTATTATAAAGGGAAAATCTTTATTTATATGCAAAGACTAATTTTATTCAATTTTCTCATGCTTCCGCTGCACGGGGTTTTATTTTCCCTACAGCTACGGCTTGTAAAATTGCTTAATATACATTTTTTTATTTTAATATGTAATTAAATTAAAATTAATCAACTAATTAATTTATTAATTAAAAGTCAAAATCTTTTTCCTAGTTGGAGAAGCTCTCCTTGAGTCATATTATTGTGGGTAATATGACAAGAATCAAATACTGTATTTGATACGTAGATAAATAAAAGGAATTTATTTATCTATCTAAATTAGAAAGTATTTTATTTCTATTAAAACTCTAATTGACGATTGGTCAAATTAGGAAGTTTTAATATAGTAACAATTTAATTTATATTCAACAGTCGACAATTGAATAGATACACGGTTAGGTTTTAGTTTGTGTTGGCATTAATTCCATATCATAATGATGTTTACTTGTAATGATTTAGTTGTTTATATTCATGATGATTCAAGCTTCAAAGAAGAATGAACAAGAAGTCAAAGCAAGTTCAAAGTCTTCGAAGAGAAAGGATGCAATATGATTCTACAAAGGTATACTAAGACCTTATCTTTCTCTTACAAGGCTTAGGCACACACAAACAATTCATGCATTTGTGTCCCTGCATCATTGTGCACCATTATAGGCACACACATACAATTCATTCATAT
Source organism: Dipteronia dyeriana (assembly GCA_032871835.1). NCBI lineage: Eukaryota > Viridiplantae > Streptophyta > Magnoliopsida > Sapindales > Sapindaceae > Dipteronia > Dipteronia dyeriana. The sequence goes on from CM065297.1 coordinate 42,342,276, forward strand.
GTGTCCCTTCATCGTTGTGTACCATGTATAACACAATCATACACTTGAAGATGAATGCTCATGCATTGGTATGGAAATAACATGTTTTTGGAAAATGCATGATTGGAGACTATCTCTATGTAGTCTGCATTCTAGTGTGAATTGTGTTTGTTTGTATACATGTTTGTATAACATGGATACTAAACTTAAATCTAGTCTTAAATCATTCATGATTTAGTTTTGGTCATTTCGGTTACTCATACTATAGATTTCAAGTTCTAAGTCAAAAGATACTACACTTTCAACTCATGTTGCATACATTGTCTTTGTCTTTGTCTTAGTATATTGACTCGAATTATTATTTTTTGGGTTGAGTATCTTATATTTCCATGTCCTTCAGAGAGTTACATTTCGTAATCCTCAAACGGATTCGAATTCCGAGTTCGGAGGCCGGAGAACGGTCGAAGAACCCGTGAGGAGTGCAAGAGAGTTGCACCATGGCCAAAGGCCATGCATTGGTGCAAGCCCGAGATGGTGCGTGACCATCTCGGCTGCAACACCTTGCTGCCCCAAGATACCCATGCGCCATCTCGGGGAAGCAACAACAAAGGAGGCTATTTTGGTCTTTTAAGCTTTTTTCATTCCCTCTCCTTTATATTCCTCTTCCCTCTCACATTTCATTCCAAGAAGAAATTTAAACTTGTGTGCAGAAATTTTCTCTACATTTTCTCACATTCCAAAAACCATAACTTCTTCATTTGAACTCCGATTTGAGTGATTCAAAGTTGAGAGTGATTTTATATTCATCCTCCATCTTTTCTTTGAAGGTTTGAGTGAGTTTTATTGCTGTTTTTGGAGTCTAAACTCACAAAAACCGGACTGCACTAAAATCAATTAAGGTATTGATTTTTTCTCTAAATTTTCTTTTAAAACTTGGTCAATTACCTAGGGTTTTCTTATTCAAGATATATATGTGTATTTTTAGTGTTTTGATTTGAGTTTTGAACTCCTTTAAATCTAGGTTGAGTTTCAATTGAAATCTTACATGTTGAGTTAGGTTTTGATTTTGCCTATGTTTTCACATGTTTTGGATTGTATTGTGCTAGCTTTGATTTTAGGACTATTTGATGATCTTTGATTGATTGATTTTGTGAAAAATAGTTCCTTACATGTATTAGGCTCTCTTGGCTGAATTCTCACATTAATACATGTGCTTATGTTCTTTTGAGCTATTCATGTGTTTTGTTGAATCTATATATAGGAATATGCTTTAGAAATTTACCTTAAATCTAAATGACTTTGTCATATGATTTTAGCAGGTTTTTGGTTTATGTGATTTAAACTTGATTTTGTGATTAAATGAACATATCTTGTGATTCAAGTTTTAGATCTATGCATGTATCTAGGTTGTAATTAATGTTGAACATATCTTACGTGATCTAGATGATTTAAACATGCATGATTGACTAGACTACATTTGATTTGTGCATTCATGCTCATATCTAGTATTTTCCATAGGATGTGTTGATCATAGCATTCTATGTTGCGTGCTTGTTTGCGTTTTGCATTCATGATCACTTAGATGCCTTGTGAGAAGGAAGTCTTGACAATAGGTGTGAGACCTATGTTGTTGAGCAAGTAAGTCTTGGCAAGAGGTGTGAGACCTTGGATTTTCGAGCAAGGAAGTCTTGGCTAGAGTCGGGAGGACTCGGATAGTCGAGCAAGAAGTCTTGCCTAGGGTCGTGAGGATCCGGAAGGGTGAGCGAGGAAGTCTTGACTAGAGTCGGGATGACTCGGATAGTTGAGCATAAATTCTTGCCTTTTGTCGTGAGGATCCAGTAAGGTGAACGAGGAAGTCTTGACAAGAGGTGTGAGGCCTTAGATTATTGAGCATGAGGGCGACATCATTATGAGTAGGATATGAGGGTAGTTTCTAGGTGAAGGGGTCACTTGAGAGATTGTACTTGTCTTATCTACTAGTGGATTTTGTTTGCCAGTTGTTGCTAACCCGTGAATGTTTCCTCTTCGTAGGTTTACCACGTTATATCTTGTGTTAACTTTTCTCTATCCCTATCTCTCTTATATTTTTATTTGTTATTTGAATACTATGGATAGAACTCTTTATGTAAGTTGACTTCCTTTCTAAAATATAGATTGTGTATGTGTTGCAATTACTTGTTTGTATCACACTTTGCTTGTTTTATATATTGATTAAGTGTCTTTAATTGATATATTTGTTGTGATACAAGCAATTTAAAGGGACAAACTTTTGTTTGTTTCTAAAGGAGTCGAAAAAGGTGTCTAACCTATTCACCCCCCCCCCCCCTCTTGGTTAGTCTTGAGCATTTAACCGTGTTTGTATTTTCAATTGGTATCAGAGCAGGACACTAGATTTTAGTTAGTGAGAGTCCATGTGATACATTCACAGTTTTTGCAAAGCTTTTAAAGTCATGGGTTTACAAGATGATGTAATGGCGGAAGGAGCCTCAAATATTAGGCCATCATTACTTCGAGGCACTAACTATGGGTATTGGAAGTTAAGGATGAAAGCCTACATCCGCTTTATTGATGAAAGGGTTTGGATGGTAGTGGAAAAAGGTTATAGTCCTCCTACGAAGGTTCAAAAGGATGGAACCATGATACTCATTCCAAGGAGTGAATGGACAATGAATGAGTTTGAGGTTGCTAAATGGCACCATCGTGCTATGAATGCCATCTTTGGAGTAGTTGATGGGCATCAATTCTCCTACATTCAAAATCTTGAATCTGTAAAGGAAGCTTGGGATACTCTCCAAGTTACTAATAAAGGAACCTTAGCGGTGAAGAAATCAAGGCTTCAAATGTTGGCATCACAATTTGAAGATTTAAGTATGGGTGAAGAAGAAAAGTTTGAAGACTCCCAATTCTGGCTTCTTAAAATTGCTAAACAATGTCAAGCATTTGGAGTACCTATCTCAAAAGAGCGTTTAAATTGGAAAATCCTTAGGTCTCTTCCTAAGAGATTCAAATCAAAGGTGATGGCCATTGAGGAAATCAAGGATTTGGATAGTTTGAACATTGATGAGTTGCTTGGGTCTCTCCAAACTTATGAGATGTGCTTGAAGCCAAAGATTAAGAGTTAGGGAATCGCTCTCAATGCTATAGAGGAGGAGAGTGATGATGAAAATGAAGAGATGGCTCTTTTGGTTAGAAGGTTCAAGAAGTTTCTAAAGAAGAATGCCAAGCCTAAAGACAAGTCTTCTGAGGAAAAGGGAGTTAAGAGAACATCATCTCCAAGGAATGAGAAGAATAGTCAAGCCATGAACAAGAAAGATGTTCAATACTATAATTGTCATGGTTTTGGTCACTTTGCTAGTGAGTGCACCAAGAAGCCATCTAAGAAAGACAAGAAAGGCAAAGTGTTGGCGGCTACTTGGAGTGATGATAACTCTAGTAACAATGAGAGCTCTAGTAGTGAGTCTTCAAGTGATGAAGAATTAGTGAACAAGGTATCTTTGCAAACTCCTAGTGAAGCTAGTTAAACTCCAAAAGGTACAATCTCATCTTTTATTCCAATTTGCCATTATTGCAACTTAATAGGTCATATTATGCCTAGGTGTTATAAATATATTGAAAAAAGCAAATTAGGAAATGGATCTAGAGATAAGGAGATTAAACTTTGACTTGAACATGCTAAGGATTTAAAAGTTGAAAAACATGATAATTTTGCTAAGCTTGAAAATAAGTTTTGGAGTAGAAAGAATACTAATCTTGTTCAACTTGACAAAGCTTGTGTTGAAAATGTTAAGGAATAGTGTGTTAATGATATTCTTGTTAATCAAGTCATTGAAGGACTTTAGTCTAGATTTAACATTGTTGTCAAGGATGATATTGGAAATGTTTGTGTAGGTAAACCCAAGAACAAGTGGTTCAAGGGTGAGTGCTCTTGTCACTAATATAAGAAGCACATGTGAGATAGCTTTGAGGCAATATATCAATTATGTTGAGAATTCTTGCTTGCTAGCTTTGAATACTCCATGTATTGATATGAACTTGGTTATCTCACATCATGTTTGTTATGATGGTCAACATTTATTGATTAACTTTAGAGAAGTTCTTTTGATATATGTGTTGATTGAGTTGAGAAATTATGCTTTTTATACTCTTGTTGTGAAACATCGTCAACTTGGTGTCATGAGGACATTCAAGACAAAAGTGCTCATGAAAAGGGCGGAAGTATGATATTTGGTGAATATAATGTGCAAAAAGGTATCTCTATACTCTAATGCATGTTCTCTTAGATATTCATTTTTTGACTCAATTTTTGATATACATCTTATAGCATGTCATATTAGAGAATTTTGTATAGTATACGTATGGTTCTCATTGACATTTGCTATTTTAGGATCTAATAGTGATATTGTTCACACTGATCTTAACATTGATGATTGTTTGTGTACAGTATACTGAGTGGCATTACTTTTGAAAATATGAGCATCATATTCTTTGAAAGCTACTCATTAGAGAAGTAATGATCTTGAACAAGTCTCTACTTATTGCTTTTAGATCATGTGCTTATGAGTCATAAAACCTTGGTTTTCTAAAAATTGCACCTTGCTTCTCTTATATGTTTTGCTAGTAGGTTGAGTTTACTAATATGTAAACTTTGGATACACCTTGAAGTTTTTGTGCTTAAGTACATTTAAAATGACATAAGGTTAGTATCCATTTTGCTTCGTCAAATACATAGAACTCAACGAGCACCTTCATGGAAAAGGCTACACACATTGGTTGTGAAAGCTACCCAATGTTGGAAAGAGCTACACCATTGTGATGAGTGAAAGCCGTCATGAAGTGAATTTTGTTTATGTTTTTAAAAAAATGGAAAAATCAAAGAAGTGTTGAAATGGAATCATAAAAAAAATTCTTTAATTCAAAACCTATAAAGTAAAGGAGGAAGGCTTAAAAAGGAGTATAGTTGAAAAATCAAATGAGCTCGGGTTGAAAAATAGAAATGGGATGATGAGCCACAAGCACACACACGCTCATATGTTGAAATCTATTCTCTTAAAAGTAAAAATTCCGGATGATAATCGGTTTGACTTCTTATGGAAAAAGCTTAAGATGAATAGTTGTTGGAAATTGTTTGCATGTTGATTATCAAACTACTTCTTGATATATATTTGAAGCATATCTCTCACTCACACACTTTGTTTATGAGTATGATGATATTTTAGCAATTGTTGAAGAATTATGAGAGAACTTGAAAAATCTTTGTGTATCTCTCTTAGCATATGATGCTTATTTTATTGATATTTCTTCAAATTGCTTGAATATGTGATTGTGTGAACATTTTTGTGAACTTTATGCTATCATTGATTTTAGTTATAGCATTTATCAAGGGGGAGCATTGTATGCTAGACATTGTTCTCTTTTACGATATGTTCACATGCTTTATTTTGTTACATGTTGGCATATTTTAACTTAATGATACTTGTAAGATATTACTCACTATCTTTGTCTTGCGTGATGATTCATTCTTAAGTCATATGTCTTTGTTTTTTTATAAATTTGTGACTACTATGCTTGTTTTGTCTTTCAATCACTTTTGTTGTATGTATATAGCATCTTATAACACAAGAACAAATGAGAAGAACTAAGGTCACCGGAAGTGGAAATCAATTGAATCCCGTTGTGAAAGCCAAGTCTACCTCAAAAGGATCCAAAGCTTCAAGGACAAAAGATTTAGGGATCTTTGGAACTAAGAAGATATTTCAAGAGAGAGGCATTGACTTAGGTAAGTGTAAAGATTCTTATATTCTTAAGTGCATTAAGGATAGAAATTGGGAATCTTGGGTGATCATGTTAGGAATTGTGAATGATACTCTTGTTAAAGAGTTTTATCTTGAATATAGAGAGAAGTGCCACCTTATTGGATGCTTTGATATAGATTAGGGGTGTTGTGCTTAGAGTTAACCCGGAAAACATTAACAAGTTTGTTAGGCTATCTAATGATATAGATTCGAGTTTTCTAGATGTAGATGTCATTGAGAATCTTAATATCATGGGTAGAACTCTTTGTGACAATATTTCTTTTGAGTGGAAAGGTAGAGCATATATTAGTCAACATGAGTTAACTAAGGCTAGTGCATTTTGGCATCTAATCATTTGCACTAACATTATTGGATCTTCGAATTCAACAGAGTTGAATAAAGAAAAGAAAAGATCAAAATAGTGTATGCGTTGGTGACTAATCAACCTATAAACGTTGGGGATCTACTTATGCATTATATTGATAGTGCGGCTTTCTCTACTAGAGGTGATAAAAAGCTTTCATTATTGGGGTTTATAACTTCAATGTGTTTAGCTCGTGGGTTAGTACAACCCTTGGAAACGTATTGTGATAAACGTGTGTCATACATGTCATGTAAGGATAAGGGTAAGACATGTGTTACTTTTGGACTATTTAGTAGTTCTCAAGTTGATTGTCAAGAGATTAGCACAAACATTCTTCCGGATTGGGCTTTACAATTGAAGAAGAAGGTTGATGAACTTAGTGCTATAGTTGTTAAACAAGATACTAGAATGAAAGAGTTAGAGGAGTGTATTGCTTCAAGTTCAAGAGCACCTCTCAAGCATTATGTTAGATCAACTACTCGCACATCTTTCTTTGGTGGAACAAGTAGCTAGTATTTGAGTCTTGTGGTATATTTCTTACCTTTTGGCATCATTTCATGTCAAAAAGGGGGAGAAAGAGATGCTAGTTACTTAGTTTCTTTTTATGTTGTTTTTGTGAACTTTTGAACTTTCAATGGCATGTAATAATTAGTCTTATAATTAGTCTTAAGATTTGGTTAAGAATTCTTGTATTTTGGCATGTATTGAGGGGAGATACATGTATTTGTGGACTTAATTGTATATTCTTATCCATATTATATGTTGCCATTTGTTGTTTTTCTCTTGTATATGCATTATGCTTTGAGATGATTTGTAGGTTGCTTCAAGAGAAGATCAAGATGAAGTTCAATAGTTGGTGAAGATTAGTTATACGAATCTTACTCATTGTAATGTGAGGAAGTGATTTTGTGACCTATCTTCATTTTTATATTTGTAGTAAATATATGGGTGTTTTGACATGGAATTTGCCAAAGGGGGAGATTGTTAGGTTTTAGTTTGTGTTGGCATTAATTCCATATCAAAATGATGTTTACTTGTAATGATTTAGTTGTTTAGATTCATGATGATTCAAGCTTCATAGAAGAATGAACAACAAGTAAAAGCAAGTTCAAAGTCTTCAAAGAGAAAGGATGCAATATGATTCTACAAAGGTATACTAAGACCTTATCTTTTTCTTACAAGGCTTAGGTACACACACACAATTCATACATTTGTGTCCCTGCATCGTTGTGCAACATTATAGGCACACAAATACAATTCATTCATATGTGTCCCTACATCATTGTTCACCATGTATAACACATTCACACACTTGAAGATGAATGCTCATGAATTGGTATGGAAATAACATGTTTTTGGAAAATGCATGATTGGAGACTATCTCTATGTAGTTTGCATTCAAGTGTGAATTGTATTTATTTGTGTATACGTTTTTATAACATGGATATTGAACTTGAATTTAGTCTTAAATCATTCTTGATTGAGTTTCGGTCATTTCGGTTACTCATACTATTGATTTCAAGTTCTAAGTCAAAAGATACCACTTTCAACTCATGTTTCATACAATGTCTTCGTCTTCGTATATCGAGTCGAATTATTATTTTTTGGGTTGAGTATCTTATATTTCCATGTCCGTGAGAGAGTTACGGTTTGTAATCCGTAAACGGATTCAAATTCCGATTTCGGAGGCCAGAGAACGGTCGAAGAACGCGTAAGGAGTGCAAGGGAGTTGCACCATGGCCAAAGGCCATGCATTGGTGCAAGCCCGATATGGCGCGTGACCATCTCGGCTGCAACACCTTGCTGACCTGAGATACCCACGCGCCATCTCAGGGAAATAATAACAAAGGAGGCTATTTTGGTCTTTTAAGCTTCTTTCATTCCCTCTTCTTTATATTCCTCTTCCCTCTCACATTTCATTCCAAGAAGAAATTTAAACTTTTGTGCAGAAATTTTCTCTCTACATTTTCTCACCATCCAAACACCATAACTTCTTCATTTGAACTCCGATTTGAGTGATTCAGAGTTGAGAGTGTTTTTATATTCATCCTCCATCATTTCTCTGAAGATATGAGTGAATTTTATTGTTGTTTTTGGAGTCTAAACTCAAAAAAACGGGACTGCACTAAAATCAACTAAGGTATTGATTTTCTTCCAAAGTTTTTTTTAAAACTTGGTCAATTACCTTGGGTTTTCTTCTTCAACTTATATATGTGTATTGTGAGTGTTTTGATTTGAGTTTTGAACTCTTTTAAAGCTAGGTTTAGTTTCAATTGAAATCTTACATGTTGAGTTAGGTTTTGATTTTGCCTATGTTTTCACATGTTTGGGATTGTATTGTGCTAGCTTCAATTCTAGGACTATTTGATGATCTTTGATTGATTGATTTTGTGAAAAATAGTTCCTTACATGTATTAGGCTCTCTTGGCCAAATTCTCACATTAATACATGTGCTTATGTTCTTTTGAGCTATTCATGTGTTTTGTTGAATCTATATATAGGAATATGCTCTAGAACTTTAGCTTAAATCTAAATGACTTTATCATATGATTTTAGCATGTTTTTGGTTTATGTGAATTAAACTTGATTTTGTGATTAATTGAACATATCTCGTGATTCAAGTTTTAGATCTATGCATGTATCTAGGTTGTAATTAATGTTGAACGTATCTTACATGATCTAGATGATTTAAACATGCATGATTGACTAGACTACATTTGATTTGTGCATTCATGCTCATGTCTAGTATTTTATATAGGATCTGTTGATTATAGCATTTTATGTTGCGTGCTTATTTGCGTTTTGCATTCATGATCACCTAGATGCCTTGTGAGAAGGAAGTCATGACAATAGGTGTGAGAAATATGTTGTTGAGCAAGTAAGTCTTGGCAAGAGGTGTGAGACCTTGGATTGTCAAGCAAGGAAGTCTTGGGTAGAGTTGGGAGGACTCGGATAGTTGATCAAGAAGTCTTGCCTAGGGTCGTGAGGATCCGGAAGGGTGAGCGAGGAAGTCTCGACTAGAGTCGGGAGGACTCAGATAGTTGAGCATAAAGTCTTGCCTTGGGTCGTGTGGATCCAGTAAGGTGAGCGAGAAAGTCTTGACAAGAGGTGTGAGGCCTCAGATTGTTGTGCATGAGGGCGACATCTTCATGAGTAGGATAAGAGGGTAGTTTCTAGGTGAAGGGGTCACTTGAGAGATTGTACTTGTCTTATCTACTAGTGGATTTTGTTTACTGGTGGTTGCTAACCCGTGGATGTTTCCTCTTCGAAGGTTTACCACGTTATATCTTGTGTCAACTTTTCTCTATCCCTATTTCTCTTATATTTGTATTTGTTATTTGAATACTACGGATAGAACTCTTTATGTAAGTTGACTTCCTTTCTATAATATAGATTGTGTATGTGTTACAATTACTTGTTTGTTTCACACTTTGCTTGTTTTATATATTGATTAAGTGTCTTTAATTGATATATATATTGTGATACAAGCAATCTAAAGGGACAAACTTTTGTTTGTTTCTAAGGGAGTCAAAAAAGGTGTCTAACCTATTCACCCCCCCTCTAGTTTAGTCTTGAGCATTTAAACGTGTTTGTATTTTCATACACTATTTATTTGGATTAGGAGTCTTGGTGTAAAAAATAATTCTTGGTCACCAGGTAAATCCTCATAAGGAAAGGATTCTTACCCTCTAAGTAAATCCTTTTTATTAGTGGATTTGGTCTACTATATATATGACCTAAAGAATTCGACGGGGCCTGATGTTTTCTCTAAGTGAGATTTCAGCCAACCCTAGATTTTCTTAAAGAAAGATTTCGGTCTAGAGAGAGATTTTTTTTTTTTGCTCTAGACAAAATTCGGTCAACTCATAGATTTGGTGTGTGAAAATTCAGCATAGAGGAAGAAAGAACGTTTTGTTTTCGATAGTGCCATAGTAACCTTTAAATCAAAAGGATTTGTGTACAACATCGAATCAAGGTTCACGCAAGTTTTAATCAAATTGATTGATAATACACAAGTGACCTAAGGTTCTTTGTTTTTCTTCTTGGAGGATTATTGTGACTAACAAAAGAAAGAGATTTTGTTTGTTTCCATCCTCAAGTATACAATTTAAAGAAAGGGAGCCCACACTTCTAGGTGATTCACGTTCGTGATTGGATTGGAAAATCTTACGGATTCAATTTGACGCTAGTTCAATCGTTACGAGAAAAAGGTACGATACTTTTAATATAGGTTGATTAATCTTGGGTTAAGGTTTTCTCTTTTATAGGGAAATTTTATAAAATATTTCAAACCCTAATTTTACGCTTCCACCCATTTTGAATCGATTTTTCCTTACAATTGGTATCAGAGCCTAGTTGTACCCTTGATTAATTGATGTATATATACATGAATCTATTTCTTTTATCTCAAATATGCATGTTTTAGAAAGAGATGGCACTCTAGGTGTTCACATATATATTTACGTTGGAATGTATGGATATATATATATATATGTGTGTGTGTGTGTGTGTGTGTGTGTGTGTGTGTGTGTGTTTTATAATGTGATTTGTTATTGCTCAATTTTGGTCCTAGAATTTTAATGGATTTTTGTTTTGGGATTGTAACAAAGAGGGTGGCCTATCATCGCCATACTTTTCTTCTTGGTAGTTGATAAGCTTTTTTATTTTGTTGTTGTAATAAAAAAATACAGTAATTTATTATTTAAAATACTGTTGTATTATATTCAAGTGACGAAGATTCAAAGATTTTAAGAATTGGAAGCAACCGGAACATGTTTGGTACCGTACGCGCCACAACAAAAATTGTGCATGCGAATGAGCATGTAGCCACGATTGTTGTGGCATGGTCTGTGCATGGCTGCCCTAAAGATGCCATGGGCTGCACACGGCAGCACTTTATGGAGTTGTGGGGTATGCACTCCCATGGGAGTCAACCAAGGGGAGCAAATGGACGATGGCTGCGTGAAGACTTGTTCGCTAAGAAAAGAGTTTTTGTATTCCAAACATATGTAATTTTCTTGTTTTTCTAGGATGGACCAAAATTGTAGCTATTTCTATTTTCGTAAATATTGCAGTGTTTGTCATTGTTTGATAATATGTCACATAGAATAGGAGTGCCACTCATATATCTCTTTTGGTATGAACATCAATTGAATGGTTTAGGTATCTAATTGGCATCTAGATAACTTGGTAAATCATTCTATTGAATTCAATCACACGCCTTAAACAATTGAGTGGGAGATGGTGTTTTGGAACACCTACGGCCTCCAAGTTAAGTTGAGGTTTATGTTTCATGTGATAATCCCCAAGGGGTATTCATGAATGGAATTTAGCAAGATACTTCCTTACATTGTAGACTAGACAATTGACCCAAAGGATATCTACTCCCAAAGGAGGGACATTCTTGAGGGAATATATTGAAGGTCGATAACTTGGTAACACAATCAATGTGATTTTATTAATATTCTACCAAGTTTTCTTGTTTATCGCAAGGCTAAACTAAAAATGCTGGTTGTTATATTAATAATTAGGTGGGACCTAGTCCAATTAGTAGATGGTGCGAACTATCAAAGGAGGCGTGCCCTTTATGGGTGTTGGATCACCGTTGAATTTTATGATTGAATTATTTTATTTTATTCAAGATAAATATTCAAAAGTTCTTTAACAGGATTGTCTACTTATATAATTTTTGTTATTATAAAGAAATCATGACCTTATCCCTAATCAACATCCTTAAAGATAATACTTTAACTGATAATAATTATATCACATGGAAAAGGAAACTTGGGTTGTTGCTGCAAGCTGAAAATCATATGTTTGTTCTATGTTCCCCTAAACCACCAGCTTCTACTAATGAATCAAACGAGGAGCAAAGAGATGCGTATCAACAACAGAAGACTTCAGATGAGATGGCCAAATATAACAATATGGCCACCATCTTTGACGTGTTGCAACAACAACAAGAAGAAATGGAGACTACTGCCGATATAATGTTGTCTCTGGAAGAGATGTTTGCTATGAAATCCAGGATGACTAAGACAGAGGCAGTGACTACTTTCATGTATCTATGGAGGAAACCTGGACAGGTTGTGAAAGATCACATGATGAAAGTCATAACACATCTCAATATTGTTGAAATCAATGGTACTGAGATTGATGGTGAGACAAAAATTGACATGAATGTCTGTTGAATTCTTTTGACCAGTTCAAGTTGGACTACACCTTGAGTAATAAGAAATACACCTTGCAGCACCTGATGTAAGATGTTTAAAGTGCCGAAAAAATCCTTGTGAAAGGCAAGGGTCAAGAGATTCTTACAGTTGTTAAAGTTGCTACTGTTAAGACTAGTAAGAAGGTCAAGAAATAACAGAAGAAAAAAAATCTTGGGCCTACTAAGAAGGAGACCAAGAAAGTAACCAAGATCAAAGGAAAGTGTTTCCTTTGTAGTGAAAAGGGGTTCAAGGAAAAGAATAGACTGAATGATAATGAATTCAACTTGCATTTAAGCAACGACGCATTGGTATCTGCCAGTGCAGTGGGAGATAGTAGAATCAATTTAGATTCTTATAGGAATTTAGATCAAATAGAAGTTTATTATGTACCTTAATTTTAGAGGAATTTAATTTCAGCTTATTGTTTAAATAAATTTGGATATTCGATTACTTTTAATAATGGTTTTATTATTAGTAAGAATAACAAATTTATTTGCAAAGGCACATCGGAAAAACGGTTTATTCTATTTGTATAGCAATATCTCTCACTTGTTAGACACGAAATCAACGGAACCTAATCATAAAAGAGTAAAATTATCAAAAGATGAAACCTACCTATGGCAGTTATGCCCAGGTCAAATTAACCTTCATAGGATCAAAACATTGGTTAATGATGTAGGGGAAAATGATTCAAAACGTGGCAAAAGCGTAAATTTAGGGTTTCATATATTTTAAAATTTTCCTTTATAAGAAAGAAACTTAACCCTTGATTAATTAAAATATAATAAAAATATCATACCTTTTTCTCGTGACGATTGAAGTTGCACTGAATTGAATCCGCAATATTTTCCAATCCAGTCACGAACGTGAATCACCTAGGATTGTGGGCTCCCTTTCTTTGAATTGTATACTTGAGGATGGAAACAAACAAAATCTTTTTCTTTTGTTAGTCACAACAATCCTCCAAGAGAAAAAACAAAGAACATTAGGTCACTTGTGAATTTTCAATCTATTTGATTGAAACTCGCGTGAACCTTGATTCGATGTTGTACACAAAATCTTTTGATGTAAAGGCTATTAGTGCACCATCGAAAACAAAGTTTTCCTTCCTCCTTTTTCTTTTTTATGAATTTTCACACACCAATCTTTAGATTTGGATGAATTTATCTAGAGCAAGAACCGAATTTTCTTTCCCCAAAATTCTCTCTTGGCCGAAATTTCTCACTAAGAAAATGTAGTGGCCAAACTTTCTATCTCTAAAAATTAGCCTTGGATATATATATATATATATATATATATATATATATATATATATATATATATATAGCTTCTCAAAACCTCTCCTAAGGAGGATTTAGTTGTTAGGCAAGAATCCTATCTCTAGGTGGATTTATTATGTGACAAAGAATCCTTTTCAAAGAGGACTTATTTTCCACGCCAAGACTCCTTTTCCAACCCATTGGTGTATTTATTCAGTAACCAATTATTGAATATAAATTAAATTTATGACTATATCAAAACTTCCTAATTTGAACAATAGAAATCAAATGCTTCCTAATTTAACTAGATAAGTAATTTCCTTTTATTTATATACTTATTAAGTATAGTATTTGATACTTGTCTTACTTCCAACAATAGTATGACAACAGGATACCATCTTCTACTACGAAAAAGATTTTGACTTTAAATTAAACAATTAATTAATTAATTAATTTCCATTTAATTAATTAATAAAATAAAAAACAATATATAAGGCTATTATATAGGCCCTTGCCGCCCAAGCTAAATAAATACTGGTCAAATATTGTTTTTTCAATTTTATTAAATCCATTGGACTTTATTAAAAAATCCACATGTGAAATGGAGCCATTTTAACTAAATGAAACAAGTTCAGATGCCTTACCACAATTCTAAATGGACCCATAAATTGGTCCGGTAGAATATATCAAGTGATCCATGCAAGTTCGTGTGGATTTTGGATCTTAGCGGGCTATTTAAATTTAAGTTCCAATAGACATAACCTAATCACAAGCAACAAATGATTCACTTAGGTTCAATCTATTAATTCTAGTTCATTCCACTAAAGAACTAAAATTGAAATCTTAAATTAAGATAGAATAAGTTCATATTTCTCGTTCATACCCTAGACATTCATTACGGAGAAAGTGTATCATCGTGAAGAATACCAGTAATCGCCAAGAGCTCATAGACCGCTTATAGTTCTCCTAGTTACCATATTTACTAATATGACCACAATTTGAACTTGGATATTTTGACTTGCCCAGAAGCCATATTTCAATAGACACTATTGAAAACATAACGTTAAGATTTAATATCCATTACCTCAAAAAATCCATATGATGATATTTTACTCACATTTAATAAATGGAGCCACAATGTCCATATCTATAAATGAAGTCCTCTATCGATTAACAAATGAGTATCACCAAACTAGATAAACTATGCTATATAATCGTACTCATTGATAGCTCAAATGATAACACTTGTAACCATAAGTCCATCATTTATCGTAGGATTGAGGTAGACTCTCCAATTGTCTTTAAGTAAAACTTTTATCCATTGACGGTTCTGGAAAAAGTTTCTCACTGTGATCCTATTCAATGCACCCAGTGCACTAGATTCTTTTGCACAAAGAAACTACACTTTGATGATTTTGGACTCATCATAACACATTTGATCCCACTCAAATGCTAACAAAAGAATCTACAACTTTGACAAGATAAAGACGCCCAACCTTTATCTTAAGTTGTGAATATTATTCAAGACTAACTAAAGAATTGTGTCTACCTCATACATATCCAGATGTACGAACAATTCTTCTTTCCTCATAGTCTTTTGACCTTATGATTATTTACTTTTGACAATTATAATAATTACACTATAAATGCTATAAGATTTGTTAAACTAGAAATCACTTTATTAATATGTAGAGATTGTCAAATACATTATTACGCACACTCTATTGAGCATAATCCCAACAATCTCCCAATTGCTCGAAAGCAACTGTGTCATATCTCTTATCCCATATTCTCATTGTGGCCATCAAAATTATTTCATGGAATAGCCTTTGTGACGTGATTTGCTAGATTTTCTACTGACGCGATCTTGGTTATCGTTAGGTCTCCCCTATACACAATTTCCCATTAAAGGTGATACTTTTTTTCAATGTGTTTCCCTCTCTTATGAATTCTTGGTCCTCGTGAATTAGCCACTGCTCAACTATTATCACAATAGATAGTGATCTGCTTATTCGCATCATGAACTACTTCCAAGTCATTCATGAATTAGCTGAGCCAGACAACCACTTTAGCAACTTTGCATGCGGCCACTTTTTCAACTTCTATGGTGGAATCAGCAATACAAGATTGCTTGATACTCCTCCATATGACTACCCCTCTTCCAAGTGTAAACACAGATCCTGATGTTGATCTTCTAGAGTTAGAATCTGATTGCAAATCAGAATCTTTATACCCATCGTGAATTAAATCCCCTATAGAGTATATGATCATGCCTAATTTGTCATATATTTTGGCCCTCATTTCCTTAACCTTTGTCTTTTTTTTTGGGTGTTTTTGCAACTCTCAGGTGATTAGGTACATTCCGGATAATTGGATAAAAGATGCAGTTTTGTATGGAAAATGGTTAAAAAGTTGATGAAGCAGCATCAGGTCTGTGCACTGGTCTTGCATGGGTCCCAACCCATGCATAACGCACGCACAACGAAGGAAGTAAGGACTAGGCCATTGCATGGGTCTACACCCGTGCACCATCGCGTAAGTGTCTGTGCAATCCTTTAAAACTGGGAGATGAAATCAGGGCACTAGGTGCTTGCACGGGTCCAGCGCGGGTCTCAACTCTTGTACAACCCACGTATTTTGTACGATAGGTCTGCCACATCAGCGTTTTCAGACCTATTTTAGAAACCCTATAAATATATCTTGTTTTTATCATCTCAATGACAAATTTTGAATCTAAGAATCATTCATTTTCTCTCCCAAACACTTTCTCTCATCTCTAACAACTATCCTAGGTTTAGGAATCATTCTCCACCATATCTAACATTTCTCCATCATTAACTACTCAAGGACACTGGGAGATTGGATCAAAGCTTCAAGAAAGAAGGAGCTTCTCACCATGGGTCTTTTCTATCTCTTTTTGCCTTGTTGTTTTACTATAATTGTCATGAGTAGCTAAACATCCCACTAAGGGATTGATGTGAACACTTGTGGATATTGGGCTTTGTAATGAACTCTTTTTTATTATCTAATTAAATCTATCAATTATGTTCTGTTCATTGTTTTAATTGCTTCCCTTGGTTGATTTGCCTTTGATTGTACATTCCTCTCTTAGCCAATTGATTAAGGGAATTAATTGGGTGATTGGGTATACATTTACTCAATCTCCCTTAGCTAAATTGATTGGATGGGTCAAACAAGAGTACATCCTCAAGTGAGACCCGGACTTAATAATCTCAATTTTAATCTAATCCTGAACGGGTGATCAATTCAATACATCTAGGTCGGTTAGTTGTGATAGGTTAAGCATCAACAATATACATCAAGGTTGGTGAATTTATAAAGAGATTAGTCCTTCAGTTGGATAGATGTGCACTCATGAACAATGACAAATGAGTGGCCAATACAACCGATGTACATCTAGATTTGTTGCAATCTATTCTTGTTCATTCATTTCATGACAGTTTGTACACCCCCATAATTCACGTATTAGATCATAAATACCTTAGTCTTAACCATCATTTTCTAACACCCATTGTAGATTAACAATAATTACATTTTTAGATTAACTTACCTAATTGTAGTTGCATTGTAGTTAATTAACACTTCAAAATCCAACCCATTTATCTTTACGTTTTTATGCATAGTTTTAGTTTAGTAATAGTTAACTAGTTTTATCCATCCTATTTTCCTTTCCCCGTGGACGATACCCTTGCTTGTCATTATACTTGTTTTGTTTTCAAAATTCTAGGACATAGCTAAGGATTTTATAAATATTTATTTGACCAGCGTTTTATAACGACTAAAAATAGCTCGATCAAAATGGCGTCGCTGCCGGGGAAATGCGTTAATTAGGTTGCTAATCTTACTTATCTATTTATCTAGTTAAGAGTTTTAGTTGTTTTTAGTTTTCTTTTGTATCTTTTTACTTCTTTGGTAGTTTTTATTTCCTTTTGTTACAGGTTCTATGGATTACTTTAGGCAGAACACGGAGCCTAGACAAGAGCTTAAATACGATCCATATAACCAAAATTGGAGGTCTTACACAGATTCCTCATAGAGCTTTAACAATGTCAATATCTATGAGCCGTCTCTCTCATCTTACAAACCAATGAGCACATCATTGGAATAAGAAATGAGGAGTATCATGCAATCAACTCAAAAGATGACAGATTATTTCATACACTCGCATCTGGCAAAAGGTGAAAAGTTAGACATGGACATCTGGAAGAGCAAACAAAGAACACATGAGATTAACGCTTCCTTGCATAGGCTCAAAGCTTAGGTGAGTCTGATAGCCAGAGAGTTGCAAAGAAGAAAAGAAATTGATCAGAAGAGTTGTAGTGCATTAGATGATTCAGAGCAAAGAAAGACAAGAAGCAGTGTACATCCTCTTGTACAAGCATTTGAGAAGGAGGAGAATGTGGATAAAGAGCACCAAAGAAAATAAGAGAAATCTAAGAGATTAAAAGAGAGAGTCTATTCACTTTAAAAGAAATTGATAAAATCTTCCCAAAAGAAAGAAGAGATTAGAAAAGAATTTGATAAGAAGTTTCGGCTCTTGAAGAAGGAATTTGAGGGTCAAGAAGCCTATAAAAGGGTGAAAGTTGATGAGCTTGAATGAAGAAACGAGTAGCTCACAATTGAAATTGAATCATTCAAGGTGGAGAATGGAACCCTCCAGAAGAAGATAAAAGACATTGCTAACAAGAACAAGAAGGTAGAAATGTAATTAAAGAGCTTTGAAGCCAAAAGTAGTGCACCCTTGAAAGTGTTAGAGGAGATCACGAAAGACTTTGCCAAGAGGTTACGGTTAATGCAAGTAGAAATTGAAACAAGAGACAAGGTCTTGGAGATTTTGAAGAAGAAGGAACTTGACCACCTTACAGAATTTTCACAAGCTAAGCAAGAAATTGAGGCAATAAAAGAGGTGGTTCGACTTCCAAATGATGAAAAGGTTTCTATGAGTCAAGAAAATCTAAGTGCAAAGATCAACAAGCCAAATCCTAGCAAAGAAAGGAGTAGGAAGACTGAAAAGAAAAGGAAGCATCCTCAAATCCCACCTCTAACAAAGACCCACCAAAAAGGTATCATTCCTAACCCTATCACAATGTGTCACCACTGCTATGAGATTGATCACATTAGACAACTAGGCAATCAATAAGCAAGACTATGCACACATGGAGATTGTCAACATAGAGAGAATTATAGGGATGTTAGGAAGATATGGGTTGAGAAGCCTAGGAATAGGAAGAAACTACCTAGGATCTAGAAAATTTTGGGTAAGGAATGACTTGGTTGACCAAGTTAGATGCAACACTCAGAAAAAGAGGAAATCATTTCAACCTGTTTGGGTTGTGAAAAAGAATCAATTTCCAAACTTAGTGAAGACTCCTTTAGTTGATGACAACCCTAGCACAAGTTCATAATGTGGAATACTTATTTTGTGCATCTTATTTTTATGCTTTGATTTGTTTTGTTTGTTTGTTTTCAATAAAAAGTGGTGTTGCAAGTTTGGGTTGGCAACTACATGTATTGTGTGAATCTTATTTGCCTGAACTTTCTAATGAGCTTTATGAGTGTGCACATTTTCTATAGCTTCTTGAGGAAGTGGATCTTTACAGTTGTGCTTCAAGTGAGGTTCTTTGTCTCTTGGTAGGAAACAACAATAACCTGTGCGTCTGGAAAGGACAAGCAGGCCAAGAGTGCTCATAAAAAGGGTGAGAGCCTTGCCTAAATTGGAAACGCTTGCAAGGAAGCAACACACAAGTTTTACTTTCTCAAACTCACTTTTAAAATTTTTGCATTATTTTTGTCTTTTAATTTTACTAGCTTTCATGAAAAATTGTTGGAATGAGTGTGGAAGAATATTTAGATGATGATAATTTTAATTTGATTTGATTGATTTATCTTTCGATGTATGGATAATACATTTGTGCATATTGAATACATTTTTGAGTTGATTGAGGAATTTATTGATTTATCAATTTTGATGGAATTATGAGCCAAAGGCTCATGTGGATATATATGTGACTGTACATGTGCCTAATTTACATATATTGCCCCATTTGGTTTAGGGGGTAGTACATACATACACACTTGAATAGGTTTTGAGCATATAGTGAAAATCGGTTTGGGGGTCGTCATGTCCCCATTCCATCATTTTTTATTAAAAGAAAAATGCTTGATGTTTGGTGGTGCTTAAATGTCAATATTGCACTCGATTGCCCTATTTTATGTATGAGCCAATTTGAGTCTTTTGCTTTGTTAGGCATTGATTGTGCATGATTAGTGCCTAGGTTTGTTTTGAGTCATGTTAGGTGCGCGTCACTAGGTCGGACTCTCTAGTCTTCAACATTGAGGACAATGTCGGGTTTTTGTTTTGGGGTGTAGACCCCTTGTTGAGTAGTCTTGAGTCTTTTATTTTTCATTTTTTGTCCAATTTTTTAAACTTTGTCGCAATGGCCAAATTTTTGAACTTTAACTTGATTGGATACGATGCCTTGAGAGTGTGCTTTTGGCGAGTCTATACATGCATTGTGAGCTTGTGTAACAAATCTTTGTCACTCGTGGGTTTTATTTGCATTGTCATGGGCCAGTCCCATTTTTTATGTTCTTGATTTGAGGGTACTCGGTGCTCTTGCGATTTGTTATAATAGTGGAGAAACCCGCGAGTTCACAAACACAGGCCATTAAAAAGGGCATTGATTGTTAAATTATTTCTGTTCTTTAAACACTCTTCTCATCATTAGTGTCACATGCCATAGAACTTACATCTCATACATATAGTAGATTACTTGATGGATGCATTCATTCCCTTGATAGACTAATTATGGAAATGATATTAGGCAATGTGTGTAATTAACTACTTAAAATGCCTAAACACATTCCTTTATCCCTTATGTGTGCTTCAAAGCCAAATTTGCGGCCAAACACTTACCTTTCATTTGGAACCAAATTGTAACCATATAACCATAGCCAGACACAAGCTTAACCTTATTGTCAATCATGTGGGGTGTGTGTGTAGTATGGGTTGGAAAGGAGTAAGCTCTAAGCAAAAATGACATGTTTTTAGGCAACAATGATTTGCGTGAAAATGGCTTGACAATGTAAAAGTGCCTAATTTTCACTTATGAGCTTAATTGTCAAAAATGTAATAAGCAAGTGTACAAAAGAAAAGAAAAGAAAAATTCAGGAAAGAAAAGGCAAAGAAAAATAAGAGAAAAGTTCTTTGAAAGTGAATGTAAAGTACTCACATTGTAGAGTACAATTTCGAAACTCAAAGTGTGTATAGTGTAAATGCCTGGTTGTTAAAGTGTGAAAATGTGTAATAGAGCTTGTGTGGGGTGTGTGAGTATGTTAAGCATGATTGGTGATCTTTGAACTTAAATTTTACCATTTTTCTTTGTTCACCAAATCTAACCCAATGGCCCCATTACAACCAAAGGGAAAGTCCTATTTGATCCATAGTATGTCTTGATTGGGAATGTTTGTTGACAAGTTGAGCTTCAACATTCATGGCATAGTGAATCGTTCCTAGGATAGCTCACATACACTTATCGGTTTTTGAATGTATTTGTATACAATGCATTAGATTTCTATGCATAAATTCCATCATTGCGTACCTTGTATAAGTGTAAACTTAGGACTCTAAGTGAAAAAAAAATAAGAGTGAAACCGGGTGAGGATTATAATCTAAGCGAATTATGCTCAAGGTGTGGGAGTGAGTAGCTCCCGATATGAGAACGCTCTTAGGTGTGGGATTCGTGGTAGTATGAATTTCTCTTAAGTGCCTTTAAGTTGTTTTAGACTGCTTTGCATATGTTTACTCCTCTCTAGCACATATCCTTGCATCTCATCACCGGTTGGACATGCGACTTATGGGATTATTTGATTTTGAGTCATAGGACGAGTCAATTTTGTTTGAGTCATTGATTTGTTTTAAGTTTGCTCGAGGACTAGCAAAGGTTTGGTTTGGGGGTATTTGATCGTGCCAAAATTGTTATATATTTTGGCCCTAATTTCCTTAACCTTTGTCTTATTTTCAGGTGTTTTTGTGTCTCTTATGGCACTTTATTTGTGTTTTCAGGTGATTAGGTACATTCTGGATATTTGGATAAAAGATGCAGTATTGTGCGGAAAAATGTCAAAAAGTTAATAAAGCAGCATCAGGTTTGTGCGCTTGTCTTACGCGGGTCCCAACCCGTGCACAACCTGTGCACTATGATGGAAGTAAAAGCCAGGCCATTGCGCGGGGTCTACACTAGCGCACCATTGCGCAAGTGTCAGTGCATTCCTTTAAAACAGGGAGATAAAGTCAGAGCACCATGTATTTGCATGGGTCTCAACCCAAGCACAAGTCATGCATTTCACGTGATAGGTCTACCACATTAGCGTTTTCAGACCTATTTTAGAAACCCTATAAATATATCTTGTTCTTATCATCTCAAGGATAAATTATGAATCCAAAACCACTCATTCTCTCTCCTAAACACTTTCTCTCATCTCTGACCACTAACCTAGGTTTAGGAATCATTCCCCGCCATATTTAACCATCCTCCATCATCATCTACTCAAGGACACTTAGAGATTGGATCAAAGCTTCAAGAAAGAAGGTGTTTCTCACCACGGGTCTTTTCCATCTCTTTCGTCCTTGTTGTTTTATTATAATTGTCATGAAAAGCTAAACATCCCACAAAGGGATTAATGTGAACACTTATGGATATTGGGCTTTGTAATGAACTCTTTTTTTTTAATCAAATTAAATCTCTAAATCATGTTCTATTCATTGTTTTAATTGCTTCCCTTAGTTGATTTGTCTTTGATTGTACATTCCTCCCTTAATTAATTAATTGAGAGAATTAATTTGGTGATTGGGTATACATCTACTCAATCTCCCTAAGCTAAATTGAATGGAAGGGTCAAACGAGAGTATATCCTCAAGTGACTTAATAATCTCATTTTGCTTAATTGAATTGATGTGCATTCATGAACAATCATTCATGAGCGGCCAATACTATATATCTAGATTGGAAACCCATGAGGGAATAACGTCGATGTTATACATCTAGATTGGTTGTAATTGATTCCTGTGCATTCATTTCATTAGAGCTTACATGCCCATAATTCACTTGTTCGATCATCAATACCTTAATCTTAACCATCATTTTTAACACCCATTGCATATAAACACTAATTACATTTTTAGATTAACTTGCCTGATTGTAGTTGCACTGTGGTTAATTAAAGTAAAGTAATCATTTATTGATTGGCTTATTTCGTTAACAAAATCACATGTTTGGGGTATTATGTAAGGGTAGCTTAAGCTCTCAAGACCTCAAGAGGAGAAGCACCAAAGGTAAAATTCTTATGCTTACTTGCTTTGAAGAGATAGTTGCACACACTCACAAATTCATGCATAACTCTTATTCATATATGTTGTGTGTTTATTCTTGTGTTCATTTTGGCTTAAATGACTCTTGTTGATTTATTTGCATCTTGTAATTATATGTTTTATGTCATGCTTTGCATTAGAATAGGTTGCATTTTTCATCACTCTTGAATTTATTGATTGTGTGTGTTTGAGTGTTGAAAATAGGCTTTGCGCTGGTGGTGCGCTACTCGACCTGCAAAGCATTCCACTGGATTATCGCATGTGTTGTGCCACTGAGTTGTGCAGCTGCACCAGCGCAAAGATGCAAAAATGGGCAGTGCGCTGGTGGTGCTCTACTCGACTAGCGCAACCTCACCAGTGTAACATTCCAGTGGATCGTCGCATGTGTTGCGCAACTAAGCTGTTCCAGTCGACCAGCGCCTATTATAAAATTAAGTTGTGCGCTGGTGGTGCGCTACTCGACTAACGCACGTCACCAGCGCACAAAGAGGAAGCTGGAATATTTTTTCCAAAACGACCTCACTTTGTTTGGATCTCACATATATATAACTCTTTGCTTTAAGGTTGTGTAAGAGTTCAGAACATCACATATTTCTTTTATAACACATTTCAAAGGAAAAACTCTTCCAAGAACTCATTTTTAATCACTCAAAGCATTCCGATGTGCATAAAAACTTCATCTTGCGTCATCTAAGTTCATTTAGAGTGCATCAATGGATAGGCTTGCTTCATCACATCTTGTTTGGTAAGTTCTTCACTATCTTCTTACAAGTTAAGTGTTTTACTTGCTAAGCCTTCTCTTTAATTATTTGTATGCTCTTAGAACATTTTGTAGATACAATTTAGAGATTGTTGTGATGCCATGATTGAGTGTTGTATTGTGATAGCTTCATAGGATTGTTTGATCTATGTTTAGCTAAGCTTCTTGAACATGTCATTTAGCTCTTGATATCTAGGATTGCATTAACTGTCATCTCATTATCCTAGATAAGCATATAGTGTTTCCTAGTCTTGTTTGTTCATTAAATATCATCATATATTCACTTAGGACATTTTATCTCTTCATTGAGAAGTAAGACTTGTGTTGCTTCCGGGAGTAGGTAGCTTAAATCGCAAGCAAGATGGACTAGGTTCACTTACCGGGATTAGGTAGTGGTGGTGGATTAAACCGGGATTAGGTTGCAATTCCTTTGCTATTAGTGGATTCGAGGTTCTAGTGTGGCGCACTCATCAGCCCATGGTTTTTCCCATTTGGAGGGTTTCCGCGTACATCTCAAGTGTCTTTACTATTTCCGTATTTATTACACTTGTGGAATTTTTGTAACAAGATAGAGGCATTTTCGTCAACTTGATCTTTAACGAAAATTCAGTAAAATTTATTTAAAATCTATTCACCCCCTCTCTAGATTAATATTACACACCATAATATTTGTTTCAATTGGTATCAGGGGAGGTTCCTAGACATACATAGGTGATCCTTGTTCATTTTGATGTGTTTGCATTTTGTGTGTTTATTGATCATTCATACACTTGCATTCATATCATTCACTCATTAAACACAATGAGTGGAAACGGTGGCAATGAGGGAGCTACTAGCACTAGACCTCCACTCCTCACCGGATTGAATTATGCCTCTTGGAAAGGCAAGATTGAGTCGTACATTTGCCAAATTCATGACAGGGCATGGATGACGGTTGAAGATGGCTAAACTCCACCCATGATGACTCCTACAGATGGAGGAGATGATGTACTTAAGCCTAAGGCAAAGTGGAACGCACAAGAGTTTGAGGCATCGAAATGGAATAAGAAGGCAATGCATGCCATCCTATGTGCAATGGATGAGAACCAGTACAAGTTGGTTAAAAATACTAGGATAGCTAAGGAGGCATGGGATATCCTAGAAGTTGCACATGAGGGAACCGATATGGTTAAGGAGTCAAAGCTTCAAGTTCTCCAAACACAATTTGAATTGCTCAAGATGGATGATAACGAGTGCTTTAATGACTTTGAAGTGAGGTTGATGGAAATTGTGAACCAAAGTCATCAACTTGGTGATCCTTATTCGGATATGAAGATCAAGCAGAAGATTATAAGATCTCTACCCGATAGGTTTGAGTCTAAGGTGACGACTTTAGAAGAGAATAGTGGCTAAAAGGATATGAAGCCAAGTGAAGTGATTGAGAGGCTTCTAGCTTATGAATCTAGGAAATGTCCTAACCCCACAGCATCGAAAAAGCAAAAAGATATTGCTTTGAAATCCTCTAAAGTTGAGAAGGAGGAAAGTGATGACTCGGATGAAGAGATGGCCTTGCTAATGAGGAAGTTCAAGAAATTCTACAAGTCCGAGAGGAAACGTGTTGGATCCAAGGGTCAAGACTTCAAGAAAAAGGCTCCTTTCAAAAAGTTTAAGCCTAGGCAAGAAAAGATCGAGAAGAAAGGAGTCCAATGCTATGAATTTGGTGGGATAGGTCACTTTGCCCCAGAATGTGAAAATCACAAGGTCAAGAAAAAGGGAAAAGTGATGGTTGCCACATGAAGTGAAAGTGATAACTCCAGTGAAGGAGATGAGTCTTCGGATGATGAAGAACTCATGGCTAACTTCATAGCATTTACATCCTCTCTTAGGAGCAAAGATGCTAGTGAAGAAGAGAATGAAAGTCAAGAGGAAAACTACTCAAGTGATGATGGATCTTCATCACAATTCACAAATGGAAGTGTGGATAGGATGGATCTCAAGGACTACATGGCTAAGTTTGATAGTTCAAGGTTAAAGAACAAGAATGAAATCAAGAGATTAAAAGACGAAAACCTAGACCTCTCAACTCAAGTTGACCAACTAAATGAAAAGTTGGTGAGATCTAAGATGAGTGAAGAAAGGTTGAAGAAAGAGCTTGAAGATGCTAGAGAGTTGTTGGCCAAGATGAACTCTAGCATCAAAATACTTGACCACATGCTAGATGTTGGAAAAAGGCCAAGTGACAAGAAGGGCTTGGGTTTAAAGATGACAAGGTGTCCTCCACTCCAAGCAAGACCATTTTTGTAAGAAGCATGAACTTCAATGGGTCCTCTTCTCATCAATCACCTAGGAAGAAACTTGATTTAAGAGAGTGTTCAAGTAGTGCTCAAGTGAAGGTGGCACCAAGAAGTCTACCTCAAGTCCATCTTACAATAGCTCCTTATGCTAACTTCCCTCAACCGAAAGCTCATAAAGGGAAGATACCTATCATGCTTGCTCAACAACAAAGAAGGAAAGCTCCTCAATAACAACCAAGACAACCACAAAGATATAGGAAGGCTCCAATACTTCCTCAAGGTTATGGTATGATTCCTAACTTCATTCCTACATGTCATTTTTATGGTATTGATGGTCACATTATACCAAATTGCTTTAGATACATTAAATTGTCTAGAATTGAAAGCATGATAGAGAAGAAAAAAACTAAAGCCATGATGCATGTCACTAGGAAAAATGAAACAACTTTGCATGATCCTAGGACACTTAGAGCCCATGTACCATTGACCACTAGGAAGAAAAATATTGCACCTAGGTGGATTAGAAAGGATGAACACTTTTTCCATGTTGCATAAATTGCCTTGAATGCTCATTCTTGTGATTTTTGGTACTTGGATAGTGGGTGCTCTAGGCAGATGACTGGAAATAAGAGTTTCTTTGGGACTCTTGTGATGGAAGAGGGAGGAAATGTCACCTTTGGTGATGGATCCAAACAGAATGTTAAAGGAAAGGGAACCATTTCCATTCCCGGATTACCCTCCTTGTCCAATGCTTTGTATGTTGATGGATTAAAAGCAAATTTGATAAGCATTTCACATCTTAGTGATGAAGGACTTTCCGTCATGTTTAGGAAGGATGATTGTTCTATCCTATCGCCAAATGGACAAACCTTGTTAAAAGGTATGAGATCTAGCGACAATTGCTATTGTCTTGAGGCTAGAGGTGTCTCTTGCAATATGTCCAAGGATGAAAATATTGAGTTGTGGCACGAAAGACTTGGTCACATGAACTTTAGGGATTTACGAATCTTAGATAAGTTCAATGTTGTGCGAGGCCTTCCCAAGCTTGGAAAAAAGGTTAATGGTGTTTGTAGACCTTGCCAACAAGGGAAGCAAACCAAAAGTATGGAAAAAAATGGCAAGTATGTATCCACCAAGAAACCTCTAGAGCTTCTCATATGGATCTTATGGGTCCCATGCAAACCGAAAGTTTAGGCGGAAAGAGATACATTTTTGTGTGTGTAAATGACTTCTCTAGGTACACATGGACTTATTTTCTTAGAGAAAAATCCGAAACCTTTTACAAGTTTCAAATACTTTGTTCCAAAATTCAAAATGAAATGAACTCCAAGATTAAAAGCATTAAAAGAATTAGGAGTGACCATGGGAAGGAATTTGAGAATGCTTATTTTGAAAACTATTGCAATAGTCTAGGCATCTCTCATGAATTTTTGGCTCCTAGGACACCTCAACAAAATGGAGTTGTTGAGAGGAAAAATAGGGTTCTTCAAGAATTGGCTCGTGTGATATTGCTTAGCAACAATGTCCCTAGGAATCTTTGGGCCGAACCCATCAATACGGCATGCTACATAGGAAATGGAGTCTTTCTAAGGCCCCACACAAGGTAAACCTCCTATGAGTTATGGAAAGGTAGAAAGCCAAATGTGAGCTATTTCCACACCTTTGGAAGCAAATGCTACATCTTGAATGACCGTGATCAACTTGGTAAATTTGATGCTAAGAGTGATGAGGGTATCTTTATTGGCTATGCCTTGAATAGTAGAGCCTATAGAGTTTTTAATCTAAGAACTATGATCGTAATGGAATCATCTAATGTTATCATTGATGATACTAGGCTCAAATCTAATGATCATGAGGAGGAGGTAGAACTAGTTGATGACTCCTCTTTGGAGAAGGTTGTTTATGTTTCTAATGTTGAAAAGACTAACCTTCATGATGACACAACATAACTTATTGATAGGATTCCCCTCTTGAACTCAAAAGAACCTGCTCTATGGGTTAGGAAACTCCATGACAAAGATGACATCATTGGAGAGGTTAGTGAGGGTGTTAGGACTAGGCATTAAATGGCTAATCTAATTAGCTACACTTGTTACACCTCTCAAATAGAACCCAAGAAGGTTGATGAAGCCTTAAAGGATGAATTTTGGGTTCTTGCCATGGAATAAGAGCTTAATCAATTTGAAAGGAATGAGGTTTGGACTCTAGTTCTTAGGCCCAAGAACACCAATGTGATAGGCACCAAGTGGGTATATAGGAACAAATCCGATGACGATGGCAACATTGTGCGAAATAAGGCTAGGCTTGTAGCACAAGGGTACTCTCAAATTGAGGGTATTGACTTTGAGGAGACATTTGCTCTCGTTGCTAGGATTGAGTCCATCAGACTTCTTTAATCTATTTCCTATTTGCACAAGTTCAAATTATGTCAAATGGATGTTAAGAATGCCTTCCTCAATTGTTTCTTGCAAGAGGAAGTGTTTGTTGAGCAACCCAAAGGGTTTGTAGATTCTCACCACCCTAATCATGCCTATCATCTCAAGAAAGCTTTATATGGGTTGAAACAAGCACCAAGGGCTTGGTATGAGCGTCTCTCCCAATATCTCATAGACAATGGCTACACTAAGGGTAGTGTTGACAAGACTCTATTCATCAAGAAAGACAAAGATGAGCTCTTTAGAGCTCAAATCTATGTTGATGATATAGTCTTTGGCTCCATAAATGACACCAAGGTTCATCAATTTATTGATGTCATGTCTCATGAGTTTGAGATGAGCCTTATTGGTGAGTTAAGTTACTTTCTAGGTTTACAAATTAAGCAAATGGATGATGGGATTTCCATATCTTAAGCTAAGTATGCCAAAAACATGGTGAAGAAATTTGGCCTTGAAAGTGCCAAACATTGTGATACACCCACGAGTACCACTTTGAAGCTAAGCAAGGATACTAGTGGTAAAAGTGTGGACCAAACTTTATATCATGGCATGATTGGTAGCTTGCTCTATTTGACCGTAAGCAGGCTCGATATCTCTTTTAGTGTGGGTATGTGTGCTAGGTACCAATCGGATCCTAAGGAGTCTCATCTCTCTTATGTTAAGAGAATCATTCGTTATGTGAATGGGACATCTAACTAGGGAATTTGGTACTCTTTTGACACTAATGCTAGTCTTGTAGGCTTTAGTGATGCAGATTGGGCAGGAAATTATGATGATAGGAAAAGTACATCGGGCGATTGCTTTTTCCTTGGGAACAACCTTGTATCTTGGTTTTGCAAGAAGCAAAATTCGATTTCCTTGTCCACGGCTGAGGCCGAATACATAGCTGCTAGGTGTGGATGCACACAACTCCTTTGGATGAAGCAATTGCAAGTCCACTACGGATTCAATCAAGGTACTCTTACTCTCTTTTGTGATAACATGAGTGCAATTAATATTTCTAAGAACCCGGTTCAACATTCTAGAACTAAGCATATTGACATCCGTCATTATTTCATTAGAGAACTAGTTGAGAACAAATGCATAGTACTTGAGCATGTAGGTACTAATGATCAACTAGCGAATCTATTTACTAAACCCTTAGATTCTACTCGATTCAAGACTCTTAGTAGATATATTGGGATTTGTTTAATGGAGTGATGTGTTATGGTCTTTGACCCCATAAGGGGAACTCAAGGAAAGAGAGCTATTGTATACTTGTTGCATGCAATTCTTTTTTTAAAAATATTTATGCTCCTTTATTGATTGCTTGAGTAGCTTGGTTGCACTTATACTTTTGTATATTGTATTTTCTTCAATAAGTGTGAGCTTTGCTTTGATTACAATCCATGTCATATTTATGTTCAAACATGCATGTTTGGACTAGGAGATCTACATAGGAAGTACATATTGAATGACCTATAATTATCTCCATGACATGATGATTCTTTGATGACATGCTAATGAAAAATGATAAAGCATGAATTGATGATTGCAATTGTTGAATGCAAAATAATGTGTGAAAAGAAGCTAGTGAGACTAAAATGTTGCATCAATGTCTCCCTTTCTTTATTAGTTGAACATGGATACTATCATACGGGTATTCTCCCGGAAAAATCAAATAGGGTGCAAAGTTGCTCATGCCATGTTTAACTTATAAAGTTGGATATAGTGTCATTAAAACTTGTTATCTATAAAATCTCTATATCCTTGCTTCTCTCAAGACAAATGGTAAAATTGGTTTGAATTATATTGGAAACCTTTGTCATTTTCTTTGCCAAATACCATTGTTTTTTGGACTTGAATGCAACATGTCTTGTATGCAAAGCATTTTTGATTCACACATTTTCTTCAAATAAATCTCCTTGTTTCTCTCCTATTAATAGAGTTGCATAAATGTGACTTATATAATTATGAAACAACCTTGTATGCTCCTTTCTTTCTTTGCCTTAAGTGACCCGGTTGGGGACTTCTCCTTTGCCTATATCATGACAAAGAGGAGGAGTAGCATTGACCTAGCATTGTGATGTTTGGGGAGTAGCATGTGGTATCATGTGTTGGCTTCAAGGAGAGTAGTGCTTGTTTTTGGGGAGATTACATTTAAGGGGAGTAACCCTTTGAGGGGGAGCAGTGCATGAGCATTACATGATGTCATACTCATATTCTTGAATGCAATTGCTTTTGTTTTTATATTCACTTGATCATCTCACATGCACTTGGTTTGGAAAGTGTATTTGTGCGTGCTTTGTGTGTAGGGTTGATAGTTCTATAAGAGATTGAAGATTTGAAGTTTTTATTTATGTTTATCTCTTTGTAATGTAGAATATCTTCCAGGTGTTTTATTTTGTTTTGTGAGGATCAATGTGAGTGGTGGTTTTGTCACGAAATAGCCAAAGGGGGAGATTGTAAAGTACTCATTTATTGATTGGCTTATTTCATGAACAAATCACATTTTTGGGGTATTATGTAAAGGTAACTTAGGCTCTCAAGACCTCAAGAGGAGAAGCACCAAAGGTAAAATTCTTGTGCTTACTTGCTTTGAAAAGATAGTTGCACACACTCACAAATTCATGCATAACTCTTATTCATATATGTTGTGTGTTTATTCTTGTGTGCATTTTGGTTTAAATGACTCTTGTTGATTTATTTGCATCTTGTAATTAAATGTTTTATGTCATGATTGGCATTAGAATAGGTTGCGTTTTTCATCACTCTTGAACTTATTGATTATGTGTGTTTGAGTGTTAAAAATATGCTTTGCACTGGTGGTGCGCTACTGGACCAGCGTACCTCACCAGCGTAACATTCAAGTGGATTGTCTCATGTGTTATGCCACTGAGTTGCGCTGTTGCACCAGCGCAAAGATGCAAAAATAGGCAGAGCTCTGGTAGTGCGCTACTCAACTAGCGCAGCCTCACCAGCGTAACATTCCAATGGATCGTCGCATGTGTTGCGCCACTGAGCTGTTTCAGTTGACCAACGCCTATTGTAAAATTAGTCTGTGCACTGGTGGTGCGTTACTCGACAAGTGCACGTCACCAGCGCACACAGAGGAAGCTGTAACGTTTTGTCCAAAATGACCTCACTTTGTTTGGATCTCATATATATATAACTCTCTGCTTTAAGGTCGTGTAAGAGTTCAGAACATCACATATTTTCCTTATAACACATTTCAAAGGAAAAACTCTTCCAAGAACTCATTTTTAATCACTCAAAGCATTCCCATGTGCATAAAAACTTCATCTTGCATCATTTAAGTTCATTTAGAGTGCATCAATGGATAGGTTTACTTCATCACATCTTGTTTGGTAAGTTCTTCACTATCTTCTTACAAGTTAAGTGTTTTACTTGCTAAGCCTTCTCTTTAATTATTTATATGCTCTTAGAACATTTTCTAGATACAAATTAGAGATTGTTGTGATGCCATGATTGAGTGTTGTGTTGTGATAGCTTCATAGGATTGTTTGATCTATGTTTAGCTAAGCTTCTTGAACATGTCATTTAGCTCTTGATATCTAGGATTGCATTAATTGTCATCTCATTATCCTAGATAAGCATATAGTGTTTCCTAGTCTTGTTTGTTCATTAAATATCATCATATATTCACTTAGGACATTTTATCTCTTCATTGAGAAGTAAGACTTGTGTTGCTTCCGGGAGTAGGTAGCTTAAATCGCAAGCAAGATGGACAAGGTTCACTTACCGGGATTAGGTAGTGGTGGTGGATTTAACCGGGATTTTGTTGTAATTCCTTTGCTATTAGTGGATTCGAGGTTCTAGTGTGGCGCACTCATCAGCCCATGGTTTTTCCCATTTGGAGGGTTTCTGCGTACATCTCAAGTGTCTTTACTATTTCTGTATTTATTACACTTGTGGAATTTTTGTAACAAGATAGAGGCATTTTCGTCAACTTGATCTTTAACGAAAATTCAGTAAAATTTATTTAAAATCTATTCACCCCCTCTCTAGATTAATATTACACACTATAATATTTGTTTCAATTAACACTTCAAAATCCAACCCATTTATGTTTACGTTTTTATGCATTATTTTTGTTTTGTAATAGTTAACTAGTTTTAGCCATCCTATTTCCCTTTCCTTGTTGACGATACCCTTACCTATCATTATACTTGTTTTGTTTTTACATATCTAGGACATAGCTAAGGATTTTATAAATATTTGTTTGAAGAGCGTTTTATAACTACTAAAAAAAGCTAGGTCAGTACACAATCATATAATCTCTCGTTCTCCTATGATACTTGAAAATATGCATGACTATCGTCCAGTGATCAGGACCAGGTTTCAATGTAAACCTACTAACTATGTTAACAGCCAAACAAATATATTGTCTAGTGTAGAGCATTACATACGTGAGACTCCCAACTGTCGAGGCATATAGAACCCTACTTATGAATTGCTCTTCATGCTCATTCTTAGGAACTTGTTCCTTAGAAAGTTTGATTCCTTGTCTGAAAGGTAACATACCTTTCTTGGAATCTTGCATGGAAATTATAGACTATATTTTCACTATGTATGAAGCTTGGGATAAGGAATCGTTCTATTCTTTCAATCCTGTATGAATTGGATACCAAGATTGTAACCTGATTATCCTAAGTCCTTCATATCAAATTGTTTTGCCAACCATTCTTTTTCTGATATCAATACACCTACATCATTTCAAATGAGTAGTATATCATCAACTTGTCACCTTTGATCCATTTATATACACATGGTTTGTCAAGGTTTTGAATAAATCCTAAACTTTTCACATCTTGATCAAACTTATGTTTCAGGATCTGGTTGCTTGCTTAAATCTATATATGGATCTTTGTAACTTGCAAACCTTTTCCTCTTGCCCCTTTTCAATGAATCCTTCTTGTTGTATAATATGGATACTTTCTTCAAGACTTCCATTAAGGAAAGATGTCTAGACATCCATTTGCCATATCCATAGGCCTAGAGATTTCACAATGGATAAGAGTATCCTAATAGATTTAAGCATGGCCATAGGAGAGAAGGTTTCCTCACAATCGATACCTTCCTTCTGTGTGTAACCTTTAGTTACCAATCTAGCTTTAAAGGTTTCCACATTTCCATCCATTCCTCTCTTCCTCTTGTATACCCACTTGCACCCAATGGGTTTTACCCCATTAGGCACGTCCACATAAGACCAGACTTTATTTTTAAACATAGATTCAATTTCGGATTGCATTGCCTTAAGCCAATGGTAACAATTAACATCTTCTATGGCTTCCTTGCACTTGTAGGTATTATCATCAATCGAGAGATTCTCTACTGATTCTCCTAGATTGATGTATCTTTCAGGTTGTCTACTAACCCTCTTACTACATCCAGGAATGGTAGGTTGTAGATCGTGTATTGGTGTGGAACTTACAATTGGGCTTGGTTGTGAAACCTCTTATGGAATTGTATCTCCTGAAAGCTCATTCAGGTAAATTCAACTTTTAGGCAAAACAATTATTCATATAGTCCTCTTGTAGAAATTTAGCATTTGTCAGAACAAATACTTTAAGATCTGAAGGACTACAGAAATAATATCCATTGGTTTCTTCTGGATACCCTATAATTATGCATGTTTCTGAACGGGACTTCATCTTTTCTGTCTTTCCTTTTAACATATGGGCAAGACATACAATATCCTTAAGTTTTGTAGACTAGGCTTTCGCCCAATCCCCAACTCATGCGGTGTTTTAGGAGTTAACTTGGATGGTACATCGTTTTAAATGTACGTAGCAGTTTGTAAAGCATATCCCCAAAAGGAATTAGGGAGCATTGAATAACTCAACATAGACCTAACCATGTCCAAATAAGTTTTATTTCTTTTTTCTGCCACCCCATTTTGTTGAGGTGTACCAGGTGTAGAAAACCTGAGAAATTATCCCATTATGAATAAGATATTGTTGAAACTCACCATATGGATATTCTCCACCACGATCAGAGCTTAAGATTTTTATGTGTTTCTAAAGCTGATTTTCAACTTTAGCTTTATACTCTTTGAACATGTCAGAAGCCTCCGACTTATGTCTCATGAGATGCACATAGCCAAATCTCGAGTAATCATCCGTGAAAGCGATGAAATACTCATAGCCACTTCTAGATTGAATGCTCATATGACCACACACTTCAGTGTGTATCAATCATAAACATTCTATGGCTTTTAGGCCTTTCAATGTGTATTACCTTTTGGTCATCTTACCTTTCAGACAAGATTCACAAGTTGGTAGATCATCAACCTTTAAGTCACTTAAATGTCCATCACTAACCAATCTTTGGATTCTATCAAGGTTAATATGACCTAGGCGTAAATGCAACAGGTAGGTTTCATCTTATGATAATTTTACTCTTTTATGATTAGGTTGCACTGATTCCATGTATAACAAGTGAGAGATATTGCTATGCAAATAGAATAAACCGTTTTCCAATGTGCCTTTGTAAGCAAATTTGTTATTCCTACTAATAATAAAAGCTTTACTAAACGTAACCGAATATCCAAATTTATTTAAATTAGAAACTGAAATTAAATTCCTCTTGTATTGAGGTACATAATAAACGACCATTAACTCTAAATGCCTATAAGAATCTAAACTAATTCTACTATCTACTACTGCACTAGTAGACACCAACGTTCCGTTATATAAATGCAAGTTGAATTCATTCACATTCAATCTCGTCCTTTCCCTAAACCCTTTCTAGTAAGGCCCAAATTACTTATTTTTTTCTATTGTTTCTTGACCTCTTTACGGATCTTAACAGTAGCAACTTTACTAACCGTATGAATCTATTAACCCGTGCCATTTACAAGGATTTTTTTGTTGCTCTGAACATCTTGCATCAGGCCTGCACAGTGTAATCCTTATTGTTCAAGGTGTAGTCTAACTTGAACTGATCAAAGGAATCCGATATTGAGTTGACAATCATATCAATTTACGTCTCACCATTTGTCTCAGCACCATTTAGTTCAGCAATGTTGAGATGAGCTATGATTTTCATTATGTGATCTTTCACATCTTGTCAAAGTTTCATCCTAAGATTCATGAGAATTGTCAATGCCTCTCTCTTAGTCATCATGGACTTCATAGCAAACATCTCTTCCAGAGACATCATTATATCGGCAACAGTCTTCATTCCTTTAAGTTGTTGTTGCAACACGTCAGTGATGGTGGCCATAATGTAATATTTGGCCATCTCATCTGAAGTCTTCCACTGATGATACTCGTCTCTTTGCTCCTTAGTAGATTTATTAATAAAATCACATTCAGTGTGTTACCAAGTTATCGACCTTCAATATATTCCCTCACGAATAACCCTCCTTTCGGAGTAGATATCATTTGGGTTAATTGACTAGTCTATCCTTGTATTAAGGAAGTGTCTTGCTAAATTCCATTCATGAATACCCCTTGAGGGGTTATTACATGAAATATAAAGCTCAACTAAACTTGGAGGCCGTAGGTGTACCAAAACCCCTTCTCCCACTCAATTGTTTAAGGCGTGTGATCGAATTCCATAGAATGATTTACCAAATTATCTAAACACCAATTAGATACCTAAACCATTCAATGCATGTTCATAACAAAAGATATATATGTGTGGCACTCCTATTATATATGACATGTTATCATACAACAACAAATATTGTAATATTTACGAAAATATAAATAGCTACAACTTTGGTCCATCCTAGAAAAGCAAGTAAATTACATATGTTTGGAATACAAAAACTCCTTTCTTGGTGAACAAGTCTTCATGCGACCATTGTCCGTTTGGACCCTTTGGGTGCCACCCATGAGTGTGTGCACCCCACAATGCCATAGAGGGCTATCGGGCACAGCCCATAGCATCCATAGGGCTGCCGTACGCAGCCCATACCATAACAATTGTGGCTGTGTGCTCATTCACATGCATGATGGTTGCTATGACGCACACGGTGCCATACTTGTTCCGGTTGCTTCCAATTCTTCAAATCTTTGAATCTTCGATACTTTAATATATTATAAAAGTATTTTAAACAAAAAATTACAATACTTTTTTTTTAGTACAACAATAAAAAAAACTTAACAACTACCAAGAAGAAATTATGGCGATGACAGGCCACCCTTCTTATTATAAAACATATATAATAACAAATCACATTATAATATATATATATATATATATATATACATATATCCATACATTTCAATGTAAATATATATTTGAATACCTAGAGTGCCATCTATTTCTAAAACATGCATATTAACAATAAAAACAAGTAGATTCACGTACATATACATCAATTAATCAAGGGTACAACCAGGCTCTGATACCAATTATGGGAAAAACGATTTAAAATGCAGCGGAAACATAAAATCAGGGTTTGGTATATTTTAAAAATTTTCCTTTTAAAAATAGAACCTTAACCCTTGATTAATTAACGTATAATAAAAGTATCGTACCTTTTTCTCGTGACAATTGAAGTTGTGCCGAATTGAATCCACATGATCTTCCAATCAAATCACAAACGTGATCACCTAGGAGTGTGGACTCCCTTTCTTTGAATTGTATACCTAATGATGGAAACAAACAAAATCTTTTTCTTTCGTTAGTCACAATAATCCTCCAAGAGAAAAAAACAAAGAATGTTAGGTCACTTGTGAATTATCAATCTATTTGATTGAAACTCGCGTGAACCTTGATTCGATGTTGTACACAAAACGTTTTGATGTAAAGGCTACTAGTGCACTACCGAAAACAAAACTTTCTTTCTTCCGTTTTCTCTTTACCGATTTTTCACACACCAATCTCTAGAGTTTGACGAATTTATCTAGAGCAAGAACTGAATTTTCTTTTCACAAAACTCTCTCTTGGCCGAAATTTCTCTCCAAGAAAAGGTAGTGGCTAAAATCTCTGTCTCTAAAAATCAGCCTTGGCCGAATTCCACATTGAGGTATATATAGCTTCTTAAATCCTCACATAAAGAGGATTTACTTGGTACGCAAGAATCCTATCTCTAGGTGGATTTACTAGGTGACAAAGAATCATTTTCAAAGAAGAATTCTTTTCCGCACTGAGACTCCTTTTCCAACTCATTGGTGTATTTATTCAATAACCAATTATTGAATATAAATTAAATTTGTGACTATATCAAAACTTTTTAATTTGACCAATTGCCAATTTAGAGTTTTAATAGAAATCAAATACTTCCTAATTTGACTAAATAAATAAATTCCTTTAATGTATCTACTTATCAAATATAGTATTTGATACTTATCACACTACCAACAATAGTATGACACTAGGATACCATCTCCTACTTGGAAAAAGATTTTGACTTTTAATTAAACAATTAGTTAATAAATAAATAAATAAAATTCCAGTTAATTAAATAATAAAATAAAAAACAATAAATAGGGCTATTATATAGGCTCTTGCCACCCAAGCTATATAAATATAGGCCAAATATTTTTTTATATATATTTTATTAAATCCATTGGACTATAATAAAAAGTCCACATGTGAACTAGACCTAATTTTACTAAAAGAAACAAGTCCACATGCCTTACCACAATTATAATTGGATCTGTAAATTGGTCCAGTAAAACAAATCAAGTGATCCATGCAAGTTCGTGTGGATTGGGGATCTTGGCCGGCTATCTAAATTTAAGCTCCAGTAGACACAACCCAATCACAATCAACAAATGATTCACTTAGGTCCGATCTATTAATTTCATTTCATTCCATTAAAAACAAAAATTGAATTCTTAAATAAAGATAGAATAAGTTAATATTTCTCATTCATACCCTAGACATTCTTCGTAGAGAAAACGTATCCTCGTGAAGAACACCTGTAATTGTCAGGAGCTCATAGACCGCCTGTAACTCTCCTATTTATCATATTTACTCATATGACCACATTTTGAACTTGGATATTTGGACTTGTTCAGAAGCCATATTTCAATAGACATTATGAAAACATAATGTTAAGATTTAATATCCAATATCTCAAAATATCCATATGATGATATTCCACTCATAGCTAATAAATGGAGCCATGATGTCCATAACTATAAATGACGTCCTCTATCGATTAATAAATGAATATCACCAAACAATGAAGGATAGACTATGCTATATAATCAAACTCATTGATAGATCAAATTATAACACATGCAACCATAACTCCATTATTTATCTCAGGATTGAGATAGACTCTCCGATTGTCTTCAAGTGAAAGCTTTTATCCATTAACGGTTTTAGATAAATTATCTCACTGTGATCCTATTCAATACACCTAGTGCACTATATTCTTTTGCCCAAAGACACCACACTTTGATGATTTTAAACTCATCATAACATATCTAATCCCACTCAAATGCTAGCAAAATAATCTACAACTTTGACAAGATAAAGGCACCC
Source organism: Dipteronia dyeriana (assembly GCA_032871835.1). Taxonomy (NCBI): domain Eukaryota; kingdom Viridiplantae; phylum Streptophyta; class Magnoliopsida; order Sapindales; family Sapindaceae; genus Dipteronia; species Dipteronia dyeriana. The sequence continues at coordinate 42,381,193 of CM065297.1, forward strand.
AACCTTTATCTTAAGTTGTAAATATTATTCAAGACTAACTACAGAATTATGTCCACCTCATACAAATCTAGATGTACGAGTTCTTCTTTTCTCATAGTCTTTTGACCTTATCATTATTTAGTATTGACAATTATAATAATTAAACTATAAATACTATAAGATTTGTTAAACTAGAAATCACTTTATTAATATGAAGAGATTGTCAAATACATTATTACACTCTTGCTATTGAGCATAATCCTAACAAGTGATGGACCGTAGAGTGACATAAAGGTTTAAGATCTACCAACTTGTGAAACTTGTTTGGAAGGTAAGTTGAACAAAAGGTCGTTCACAACAAAAGGTACAAGAGCCACTGATTGTTTTGGATTAATGCACACTGATGTGTGTGGCCCTATGAGCTTTCAAGATGGAGGTGAATATGAGTACTTTCTTACTTTCACAGATGACTACTCTAGATTTTGCTATGTGTATCTCATGCGACATAAGTCATATACTTTTGACATGTTTAAATCTTTAAAAGTTGAAGTTTAAATTCAGCTTCAGAAACACATAAAAATCTTGAGGTCTGATCATGGTGAATAATATATTTCTTGTGAGTTTTGGAAATATCTTATTGATAATGGCATAATTTCTCAGTTTCCAATGCAAGGTACACCTCAACAAAATGGGGTTGCAAAAAGGAGAACTATAACTCTTTTAGACATGGTTAAGTCTATGTTGAGTTATCCAACACTTCCTAATTCCTTTTATGGATATGCTATACCAACCGCTATGTACATTCTAAACGATGTACCATCTAAGTCGGTTCCTAAAACACCAGGTGAGTTATGGACTCAGCGAAAGCCTACTTTACAATATTTAAGGATATATGGATATCCTATTCATATTTTAAAAGGAAAGACAAAAGATGGAGTCCTTAAGAAACATGCATATTTGTAGGGTATCCTAAAGGAACCAAATGATATTATTTCTATAGTCCTTCAGATCTTAAATTATTTGTTTCGACAAATGATAAATTTCTGGAAGAGGACTATATGAATAATTTTGTGCCTAAAAGTAGAATTGTCCTAAATGAGCTTTCAAAAGATACAATTCCACAAGAGATTTCAGAACCTATCCCAATTGCAAGTTCGTACCAACACAAGATCAACAGTCTACCATTCCTTGTTGTAGTAGGAGGGTTAATAGAAAACTCGAGAGATACATCCGTCTAGGAGAATCAGTAGAGAATCTCCCGGATGATGATGATCCCTACATATACAATGAAGCCATGGAAGATGTTGACTGTTGCCATTGGAAAAAGGCAATGCAATTCGAAATTAAATCTATGTTCAAAGACACAGTCTAATCACTAATGGACTTGCTTAAAGGGATAAAACCCATAAGGTACAAGTGGTTGTACAACAGGAAAAGAGGAATGGATGGAAATATGGAAACCTTTAAAGCTAGATTGGTAGCTAAAGGTTACACACAGAAGGAAGGTACAGATTATGAGGAAACCTTCTCTCCCTTGGCCATGCTTAAATCCATTGGTATACTATTATCAATTGCGGCATCTCAAGACTTAGAGATTTGGCAAATGGACGTCAAGAAAAATTTCCGTATTGGAAGTCATGACGAAAGCATCTAAATGATGCAACTAGAAGGATTCATTAAAATGAGCCAAGAGGAAAAGGTATGCAAGTTACAAAGATCCATATATGGATTGAAGCAAACATCTAGATCCTAGAATGTAATATTCGATCAAGCTGTGAAAAGTTTTGGATTTATTTAAAAGCTTGACGAATCCTATGTACTCAAAAGGATTGATGGCGACAAGTTGGTTTTCCTAGTTCTTTACTTTGATGTTATACTACTCATTGGAAATGATGTACGAGTATTAACATCAGTAAAAGAATGGTTGGCAAAACAAATTGATTTGAAGGACTTAGGATAAGCAAGTTATATTCTTGGTATCCAAGTCATAAAGGATCGAAAGAAGAGAACGATTGCATTATCCCAAGCTTCATACATAGATAAAATCTTGTCTAGGTTTTTCGTGCAGGATTCCAAGAAAGGTATGTTACCTTTCAGACATGGAATCAAGCTTTCTAAGGAACAAGTTCCTAAGAAAGAGCAAGAATAGCAATTCATAAGTAGGGTTCAATATACCTCAGCAGTTGGAAGTCTCATGTATGTAATGCTCTACAGTAGACTAGATATTTGTTTTGCTATTGGCATAGTTAGCAGGATTCAATCAAAACCTGGTCTTGATCACTGGTTGGTTGTCAAGCATATTTTTAAGAAACTCAAGAGAACGAGAGATTATATGCTTGTATACTCTAGAGGGGATTTAATTCATGTTGGGTATATCGATTCTGAATTCCAATCAAGGAGTATCAAGCATATCAGTGTTTACACTTTGATGGGGGACAACCTTATAGAGGAGTATCAAGTAATCTTGTATTGTTGATTCCACTATGGAAGCTGTGTATGTTGCTACATACGAAGCTGCTAAATACGTTGTCTGGCTTCGCTAATTCTTGATTGGCTTAGAAGTGGTTCCTGATACGAATATACGGATCACTATATATTGTGACAATAGTTGAGCAGTGGCTAATTCGAGAGAACCAAGAAGTCATAAGAGAGGGAAAAACAATGAAAGAATGTATTACCTTTTAAGGGAAATTATGAATAGGGGAGACATGACGATAACCAAGATCGAGTCAGCAAAAAATCTAGCGGATCCCATCATAAAGGCTCTTCAACAAAAGAGTTTTGATGGGCACATAGAGAATACGAGGATAAGTGATATGGCACATTTGCTACAGAAAAGTGGGAGATTGTTAGGATTATGCTCGATAGCAAGAGTGTAATAATGTATTTGACAATATTTTCATATTAATAAAGTGATTTATAGTTTAACAAATCTTATAGCATTTATAGTTTAAATATAATAATTGTCAAAAGTAAATAATCGTAAGGTCAAAAAACTATGAGAAAAAAAAGAATTGTTCATACATCTGGATATGTATGAGGTAAACACAATTCTTTAGTTAGTCTTGAATAATATTCACAACTTAAGATAAAGGTTGGGCGCCTTTATCTTGTCAAAGTTGTAGATTTTTTTGCTTGCATTTGAGTAAGATCAAATGTGTTATTATGAGTCTAAAATAATCAAAGTGTGGTGTCATTGAACGAAAGAATCTAGTGACTAGGTGCATTAAATAGGATCACAGTGAAATACATTATCCAGAACCGATAATGGATAAATGTTTTCACTTGAAGACAATCGGAGAGTTTATCTCAATCCTGAGATCATTGGTGGACTTATTTTTGCAAGAGCTATAATTTGAGCTATCAATGAGTGCGATTATAGAGCATAGTCTATCCTCAATAGTTTATTGGTATGAATTTGTTAATCGATAGAAGACCTCATTTATAAATATGGACATCATGGCTTCATTTATTAAATAGGAGTAGGATATCGTCATATGGATGTTTTGAGGTATTAGATATTAAATCTTGAAGTTAAGATTTCAATAGTGTGTATTGAAATATGGCTTCTGGACAAGTCAAAATATCCAAGTTCAATATGTGGTCATATGAGTAAATATTGTAACTTGGAGAGCTATAGGCAATCTATGAGCTCTTGGCGATTACTGATATTCTTCACGAAGATAAACCATCTCCATTAAGGTTGTCTAGGGTATGAATAAGGAATATTAACTTATTCTATATTTAATTAAGAGTTCAATTTTAGTTCATTAGTGGAATGAACTAAAATTAATAGATCGGATCTAAGTGAATCATTTGTTTATTGTGATTTGGTTATGTCTATTGGTGCTTAAATTTAGATATCCCGCCAAGATCCCCAATCCACACGAACTTGTATGGATTACTTGATATATTCTACCAGACCAATTTATGGGTTCTTCTAGAATTGTATTAAGGCATGTGGACTTGTTTCTTTTTTAGTAGAAATGATTCTAGTTCACATGTGGACTTTTTATATTAAAGTCCAGTGAATTTTAGAAAGTATAAAAAATAATATATTGGCCCATGTCTAGGCTTGGGCGGCTATGGCTTGTAAAATAGCTTGATATATAGTTTTTTTTATTTTATTCTTTAATTAAATGGAAATTAATTAATTGTTTAATTAAAATTCAAAATCTTTTTCCTAGTTGGAGAAGGTCTCCTAGAGTCATATTATTGTTGGTAATATGATAAGTATCAAATACTATATTTGATAAGTAGATGAGTAAAATGAATTTATTTATCTAGTCCAATTTGAAAGTATTTGATTTCTATTAAAACTCTAATTGACAATTGGTCAAATTAGGATTTTTTAACATAGTCACAGTTAAATTTATATTCAATATTTGGTCAATGAATAAATATACTATTGAGTTGGATTAGGTGTCTTGGTGTAGAAAATAATTCTTCTTTGAAAAGGATTCTTGGTCACCAAGTAAATCCTCATAAGGAAAGGATTCTTGCCCACAAAGTAAATCCTTATAATTAGAGGATTTGGTGTCCTATATATATGACCTAAAGAATTCGGCCAAGCCTGATGTTTTCTCTAAGTGAGAGTTTGGCCAAGCCTAATTTTTCTTAAAGAAAGATTTTAGCCTAGATAGAGAATTTTTAGAGACAACAAATTTAGTTTTTGCTCTAGACAAAATTTGACCAACTAATAGAATTGGTGTGTGAAAATTCAGCAAAGAGGAAAAGGGAGAAAGAACATTTTGTTTTCGATAGTGCACTAGTAGCCTTTACATCAAAAGAATTTGTGTACAACATCGAATAAAGGTTCACTCGAGTTTCAATCAATTGGATTAAAAATTTACAAGTGACCTTACGTTCTTTGTTTTTCTTTTTGGAGGATTATTGTGACTAACAAAAGAAAGAGATTTTGTTTGTTTTCATCCTTAGGTATACAATTTAAGGAAAAGGAGCCCACACTCATAGGTAGTTCACGTTCGTGATTGGATTGGAAGATCTTCTGGATGCAATTCAACACTAGTTCAATCATCACGAGAAAAATGTATGATACTTATAATATACGTTGATTAATCTAGAGTGAAGGTTCTTTCTTTTTAAGGTAATTTTTTTAAAATATACCAAACCCTAATTTTACGCTTCCGCCACATTTTGAATCGAATTTTCCTTACATTGAGCAAACAGGAGAAGCAGAACAAGGGTATCGGGTCCATACGCGGGTCTTCACCAGCACACTTCTCACGCATTTCTCTAAATCTGAGAGAAGGAAATCAAGACCATTAGGTCACTGTACATGTACTATATGGGTCCCTACCAACATTATACTGTGCATTTCGCAAAAGAGGATCTTCCACATCAGCATTTCTGACCTATTTTTGGGAATCCTATTTAAGGAATCATGTGTAAAATCAGCCAGACGCCCACAAACCATTTACATCACTCATTTTCTCCCTCTAGATCTAGGAATCATTCTCTCCCTTCACATCTAAAACCCACATATTCATTCGTTGATTTTCTACTTAACAATACATTTAGAGATTAGAATTCAAGCATTCAGGGAAGGAGAACCACTCAATAGGTCTACTTTTATTATCTTCTCCTATTTATTTCGTTGTATTTAGCATGAGTAGCTTATCATCCCACTAGAGAGTTGATATGATTCTTTTATGAATTTTGTGCATTGTAATGAACTCTATATTTTCTATTAATCTATCAAATATATTTCATTCATTGTTTTCATTGATTTCAGTGATAATTTGTCTTGGATTTTACACTCCTCTATTTCCAAATTGTTTGAGTAATTATTTGTATAGTTGACTAGGTAAACATCTACTTGGTCTTCTTAAGCGCAATTGAATGGATCAAACAAGCGTACATCTATCAAGTGAGACCCGCATCTAATAATCTCAATTTTTATCTAATCTCATATGGGTAATCAATTCTATACTTCTAGGTTGGTCACTTATGTGAGGTTAAACATCAATTCTATTCATCCAAGTTGGTGACTTTATAAAGAGACTGATCCCTTATTTTGATAGATGCTTATTCGTGAGTGGCCAATACTATACATCTAGATTGGAAACTCATGAAAGATATACAATCAATTCCATACATCTAGGTTGGTTACATTTGGCTAATGTTTAGTATTGTGAGTTTCATCATTGCCCATTGTTTGCTTTTTAAATCCATCAACCTCGTAGTCCATTTATCATCCATTTTCATCTACTAACTTAGTTGCATTTTAATTAGCATAAACTTAGTTTGCATTTTAGTTAATTTCAAATCAAACAACCATTTCAATTTGTTTTTTGTAACATATTTTCTTTGTATTTAATACTAAAGTCACGATTTGTTCATAGCTATATCTCGATCTCTATGGACGATACCTTAACTTGCCATATTACTTGTTTTATACATTTAAGTGCATAGTTATGGTTTTATAAGTTTTGTTTTGATATTGCATATACGACGGATGCATTGTCAAAAATGGCACCGCTACCGGGGATCGACGTATATAGTTGTGACAAGATTTTGCTTTAGTTAGTTGTTTAGTTGTTTATGAATTTTCAGGTGTATAGGTGTATGCACATGAGGCATTCGCTCGGAGGACCATTTTTTCCAGCCCAAAGTAACATCATTCGGATTGGAAGGATAATTAAACATTTTGAGAGTAATTAGTTGGAAGAGAAAATGGCTTAAGCAAACCCACCAAACATGTCGGTTGAAGAGCAGGAAACATATGAGGAGAATTTACGAATAACAATTGAAGAGTACACTCTCCCATCAATTGGAGATGAGTAACCTACTTCTATTGTCTTAGATGACATCACTAGACAATACGAGTTTAAGGGTATGCATGTGAATTTGTTGCCATCATTCCATGGGCTACATACTGATGATTGTCTACAAGTTATGAAGCAGTATAGCGTAGTGCTAGAGTCATTCTCGATAGTAGCCCAGAATACAGTATTGACTTAGGGACAACTATAAATGAGATGTTTCCAGTATTTCTTGAGGGAACGTGCCATGCAGTGGTACATAGCATTGAGGCTAGGGATACTCTCAACATGGCCTCAGGTTTGCAAGGCTTTCTATAACAAACTCTTTCCAACTGTTAAGGCTAGAGAGCCGAAAATGAAGATTTCCACTTTCATAAGGAGGACGGTGAGCCATTTCATAAAGCATGGGAGAGATTTCACATCCTACTAGCACAAGTGCCACAACACACCTATCATGACGAATAAAAGGTCACTTCCTTTTACCAGGGTCTCCTTACTATCACTTAGATGACGGTGGACAATGTTTCTAGACATAGAATTGTCAATAAGAGAGCCATGGAGGTTTATGTGATTATGGAGAAGTTGGCCAAAAATTCACAACATAGATCCTATAACACAAAGAGAGGTGGTGAGATAGAAATTGTGCGAGGAATAGGTGTTATAATGTCTAGGATTATGAAGGAAATGTATTTTGTGAAGGACTAAGTATAGAATTTGCAAAAGTACGGTGCCCAATTGAACCAAGTTATGAGTGATTAAATGTTAGGGGAGGGTCAATGTGAGCAAGAGGCGGCTCATATGTTAGGAGGATTCAAACAACAGAAAAATGACCCTTACTCTAACACATACACTCCAGGTTGGAGAAATCATCTGAATTTCTCATGGAACAACAACAACAACTCCAACCAGAATCAAGGATTTTAGAGTCAAGGTTATAACAGATACAACTATAGGGAAAATCCTGCAACAAAAGCGTGAATAATAAAAATTAGGGTTTGATATAAGTTTTTTTTATAAAATTCCCTTTAAAAGAAAGAACTTAACCCTTGATTAATTGATCTATATATAAAGTATCGTGCTTTATTTTTTCATGACGATTGAACTAGTGTCGAATTGAATCCGTAAGATATTCCAATCCAGTCATGAACGTGAATCACCTAGGAGTGTGGGTTCCCTTTCTTTAAATTATGTATCTGAGGATGGAAACAAACAAAATCTTCTTCTTTGTCAGTCACAATAATCCTCCAAAAGAAAAACCAAGAACGTCTGGTCAGTTGTGAATTATAAATCATTTTGATGCAATGGATACTAGAGTACTATCGAAAACAAAAATGTTCCCTCTTTTCTCTATGCTTGGCCGAATTCTTCACACAATGAGTTGGACAAAGTTTTTTTTATATAACAATAAAAAAACAACTTCTCACACCAGAAACTAAGACTTGGTCGAAATTTACAACCTATATTTATAGGTTCACAAATTCTATCCTTAAGAGGATTTACTTGGTAGGCAAGAATCCTATTCTTAGGTGGCTTTACTTAGTGACAAAGAATCCTTTTCCGAAACAAAAAGAATTCTTTTCTATACCAAGACTCCTAATCCAACTTATTAGTGTATTTGTGACCATATTAAAGACTTCCTAATTTGACTAGATAAATAATTCCTTTTATTTTTCTACTTATCAAATATAGTCTTTAATATTAATTATACTACCAACAATATTATAATATTAAGAGATCTTCTCCTATTAGGATAAAGATTTTTACTTTTAATAAAATAATTAATTAATTAACAAATTAATTTATTTCCATTGCATTAAATAATAAAATAAAAAATAATATATTAGGCTTTTATATATTAGCCTTGCCGCCCATGACATTATATAGGCGTATATATTATTTTTCTTATTTTATTAAATCTACTGGACCTTAAAAAAAAAGTCCACATGTTAACTAGACCTGTTTACAAAAAGAAACAAGTCCACATGCCTTAATACAATTCTAGATGGACCCCTAAATCGGTCCGATAGAATATATCAAGTGATCCATGCAAGTTCGTGTGGATTAGGGATCTTGGCGGGCTATCTAAATTTAAGCTTCAATAGACACAACCTAATCACAATCAATATATGATTCACTTAGGTCCGATCTATTAATTTTAGTTCATTCCATAAAAGAACTAAAATTGAACTATTAAATAAAGAAAGAATAAGTTAATATTTCTCATTCATACCCTAGAAAACTTTATTGGAGATAGTGTATCCCCGTGAAGAATACTAGTAATCGCCAAGAGCTCATTTACCGCCTACAGCTCTCCAATTTACCATATTTACTCATATGACAACATTTTGAACTTGGATATTTTGACTTGTCTAGAAGTCATGTTTCAATAGACACTATTGAAAACTTAACGTTAAGATTTAATACCCAATACCTCAAAATATCCATATGGTGGTATTCTACTCATATTCAATAAATGGAGCCACGATGTCTATATCTATAAATGAAGTTCTCTATCGATTAAAAAATGAATACCACCAAACTATTGAAGATAGACTATGCTAAATAATCGTACTCATTGATAGCTCAAATGATAACACTTGCAACCTTAAGTCCATCATTTATCTCAGGATTGAGATAAACTCTTCGATTGTCTTAAAGTGAAAAATTTTATCCATTGACGGTTCTAGATAAAGTATTTCAATGTGATCTAATTCAGTTCACCTAGTGCATTAGGTTCTTTTGCCCAAAATCACCACACTTTGATGATTTTAGACTCATCATAAAACATTTGATCCCAATCAAATGCTAGTAATAGAATCTACAACTTTAACAAGATAAAGGCGCCCAACCTTTATCTTAAGTTGTGAATATTATTCAAGACTAACTAAAGAATTGTGTCTACCTCATACATATCTAGATGTATGAACAATTCTTCTTTTCTCATAGTTTTTTGACCTTATGATTATTTACTTTTGACAATTATAGTAATTAAACTATAAATGATATAAGATTTGTTAAACTAGAAATCACATCTTTATTATGACAAGATTGTCAAATACATTATTATACTCTTGCTATCGAGCATAATCCGAACAACAACAATTATGGTGGTCCAAGCAACCAGTGGCAAAATACAGAAAGTCACCCTTAAACAAATTTAACCGATCAATCTAGACAATATCAAATCAAGATCAAGACATATGATGAAATGATGAATAAGTTGATATAAAGGCACCGAAAATCAAATCAAGACTTCAGCAACACTAAAAATGCAACTCAACAGAAACTACAGAATTATATTGACTCTAATAATTAGAGGAACTTAGGTGTTGATGCCTCAATTAGAAGGGTAGAGACTCAGTTGCCTCAGATTGTAGAGTCTCTACAAAAGCAAGACAAAGGAAAATCTGTGAGTGGGAATGAGCACACCAAGTTTTGTGTAGTAGTTTAGGGTGGTCAAGGAAAAGGTTGAGCTTGAGTTAAAAATGGTTAGTGAAGATTTAGGCTGTAGAGGAGAATGAGAAGACAGTGGGGGAGACAATTCCCTTAAAATTGGAAGATCATGGTAGCTTCATCATCCTAGTTAGTGTCCGAGATTTGAAGAGAATAAGGGCTAGCATCAATATGATCCCCTTGCAAGTGTGTAAGCAATTGAAGATCAAGTCTATCAAGCCTAACACCATAACCTTAAGAATGGAAGACAACTCTCCACATATCCCGTTTGAAGTAATAAAACAGTTAGATATACTTCGATTTAAAGTCTCAATGGATTTTGTTATTTAAGTTGTTAGGGAGGATAAATTTCCTAAGAGGAATTGGAAATTGCTCTTAGGAAGGTCAGTCATTGCCACAATGGGAATGTTGGTGAATGTGGTTTCTAGGCATTTATCTCTCAACTGTAGGAGTAAAAGAGCAGAATTTATTATGAATGGACTAGAGAAAAAGAGAACGAAAGAGGGTGCTTAGTCATGAAAGTACCTAAAATCCACAAGAAAATGAGCAAAGTTTGTAAGCTAGTTAAGACGTTGGAATTGATCTCAGAATTAGAAGAAGACCATAAAAATGGCATTAAAAAGAAAGTGGCAATGAAAACGGAAGATGCATTTTTTAATGAAAGAGTGCTTAAGGAAGTGGCTAAAGACTTTGAGTTAGAAAGAGAGAACAATAAGCTAAGGCTTGAGGAAGCTTCTAAAGGGTGAAACTAAACTTTTAAGGAAGAAAGTTTTTAAACTTTCTCCAATCAACAAACAATTGGAAGAACAATTTGAATGCCTCGAAGATGAGAAGGAGTCTAAAGCTAAAGATCTAGTAGAACCTGCTACACTTTTGGAAGTATTTTAGAAAGAATATGCATGGGAAACTAGAAGATTAATGATAGAGGTGGAACAAAAGGCAAATGTCTTGAAGGTGGTGAATGAGCAATTAAACAAGAAGGAAGAGCAATTGAAAATTGCCAAGGTCAAGGAATGCGACTACTTAGTCCAATCTGACAAAGTGGAGAAGGAAGTGAAGACGCTTCAATGCTGGTAACACCAAAGGCCACATGATAATGAATATAGAGTGAGTGCTTCTCATTACCGCTTAACTTGCTTCTTTTGCTCATATAATGGGCACATTAATGCCCAATGCTTTAACTTCTAAGAATCTAAGAAAAACCAAAATAGATCTTGGAAGAACCTATCAAAAGTTAAGAAAAATTGGTTTAGGAAAGACTTATACAAAAATTAAGGACTAAGGGAAGGGAATTTTAGATGGGACCTTGGCAACCATTTGGGTGGTCAATAATAACAGACCTCCCCACCTGGTCAAATCACCTTTGGTTGATCCATGTCCTACCTTAAATGCATCACGTTGATCAATTTTTAAGAATGTTGGATTTCACGATTCATTTTCTCTTGTATCTTGAGTTGTTCCTATTTCGAAGTAATGTTGTGTGCTTTTAGTGTTTGATTAGCTCCTAGTTGGGAGAAAAATCTATTGTGAATTCCTTGAGTGTCTGAAATATTGAATTGTAGTAATGATTTGCTAACCAAAAATTTGCTCTAGGTGAGGAATTCCAATTAACGCCCTAATCTCACCACTAGATAGGTAGCGAGGGGTAGCTACCTCGTACCTCAATGACTAAACAAGAAGGCGAATGCAATAAGAGACAATAAGGAGAATATGTTACAGTATGAGTACGAATGAGGTGGAACTGTTTTATTGACTGTGAATAAGTTATTGGTACAATAATGGTGATTTTTCTCTATTGCTCTCACTCTCTCACACAGTTAGTGATGGCGAACTGGTATATGTCGATGAGTGGATATTCTCTCTAAGGCAAAAATTCTTTGTAATGGGGGGTGCCTTGTTCTGATTCCTGGCTCTTAGGCCTAATCAGATCCCCCTCTCTGAATTCGGGTCATTGCATTTATATTCTCCAATCTTTTCAATCAAATCCCTGTTACTTAGGCCAATTGATTTGCAACTATCAAAATTGATTGGGGTTTTACGGAGGCTATCAATTAACATGGGAATTACTCCCCCTGATCAAGAAATTATTTTCGTTACATTTGAATCATAAATTGGTTGACATATTTGGTCTCATTAATGGTGCTTTAGGACGAAGGGGTCATGATCGGACTATTTTAAACCTATTTTAGGGTCCTCATTTCCTTTCATTTGTTCTCATTTTCGAGCATGTTTTTGTATACAATGTGTTTGTTTAGCCATGTGTAGGTACATATTCCCTACAATATGGTTTTGAGCTTAAAGAATGGTTTGAAAGGGTCGAATGAGCGAAAAAAAATGAAAGAATTTAGAGTACCTTATCTCACTGTTGACATAGAACACAGTGTTATCTAAGCCTAACAGTGTCCTACACTTGATCCATTGTCGAGCAAGAACGCGACACTGAGTCCTTGGCCTAATCCCCTCTTACTTACAATAGCTTATGGGATGATTTCAAAGTAGAAGCTAATCGGTAGTCTTTCATTCGTCGTTTGGAGGCAGAAGATCCTAGAAGCATTCAACGAATTGATCGTCGGTCACCCTAACCTGCATTTCAACCACTATTTTCCCAGCGAGAGGCCTGATTTTGGTGAATTTCTGTGGGCAATTTCCTTCTTTTGCTCCCAATTAGTGCCCTAACTCCTCACATTATATAAACATCCAATTATCTCCTCTCTTTATAGAAGAATAAAGCAACACCCTTCTTCTTCATCTTCTTCTTCAATTTCTAAGAGAGACGGAAGCTTTCAAGCTTCCATGGACGTTTTCCTCCATGGAAAGCTTACCACCATAATTTCTACCCATCTTTCCCCATATTTTTGAGTGGATTGCAGGAGATTAAGAGTGGTCTTTAGGCTAATTTGGGTCATCAAAGGATGGAGCTTTTGGAAGGGTTCTTCAAGGGTTGTATCTATCTACTCTTTCTCCATGTATTTCTTGTTTTCCATATATGTAATCCCTATTTGGGAATATTTTGTAATCCTACACTTTGGATTTTTATATACGATAATATTTATGTTCATTAGAGTTTTGTTTCATTCTTGCCACAATTGATTATATCTCTTATCTTGAAATGCATGTTTATGGATGATTGGAAATTAATGTGTTCATGGATGAGATTAGGAGTATATTAATGTAATTTAGGAGTAGTTGTAATCAAATATCCCATTTGTGTGTATATGTTCATGGATGGTCAAAATTGCATGTTCATGGACGGGTTTGAGTGAATTAGAGTAAGGATTAAACCTTGAAGGGGCTTTTCAGGTATACCCTTAGCAATTACCTGGGAAGAATGGATGAAATTAGTAATTACCGTATTCGAAGAGTTTTGGTTCATTGTTTTTGTTATACATTGGTCCTTAGTAATTTCTCACACTAGGGGCTCTAGGTGAGTATGATTATAGACATAATATTGGACTTTGGTTACTCCTCACGCTAGGGGCTCTAGGTGATTGTGGTCGGAGTTACAATGATTGGGAATTCACCTATTCTTGTGCTAGGGGCTCTAGCTAAGTTATGGATGGAGGAACAACTACTCTTTCCACATTCATTAGATGTAACGTTGCCATTATATGTTAAAATCTTAGTATTGGGGCTCAATCTAGCAGTGGTTTGTAGAATCGGTTCACATATGTTGGTTCTGGTTTCATGTTGGAGAGGCTCTCTACACACTCTTCAACCTTTAGCTCTATGAATTAGATTGATGTAAAAATGAATGCTTAATTTGAAACAAATGTGTTTATTGGATTAATATTCTAATAAATATGTCTTTGTGTTTGGTGAACTTGTAAACCCTTATGTGTCCATTATCTTGCAGCTCTCATATCCACCCTTTATTACTTCTCACTTAATCACCATTCTCACCTCTCCATCATTTTGAGATATATGTAAGAATCTCTCCATGTAATATATATTAGTGAGAGATATTCTTTTAGATCCTGACCCAATGCTATAAGAACACATCATATAAGGTGTCTCCATTCTCATAGCACCTTATGAGTAGTCTAGATAAAACCACCGTACATTACGGAATGGACCGCGGCTGTTGATTGCTCCAAAATTGTCATATATTTCGGCCCTTAAGTTAAATTCCTTTGGCTCAATTTCATGCAGTTTTGTGTGCCTTACGGATCTTCTGATATGCTTATAGGTAATTAGGTATATTTTGAAAAAGGGTGGAAAACATGGAGTTATACAGAAAACAGGCCAAAAATCAATGAAGTAAAAAAGTATTAGTGCGCAGGTCCTTACCCGTGCAATACCCGTGCACCAAGAGATGGAATTTGAAGAATGGCAACAGCACGAGTACCACACAAACCCTACTAGTGCATGACTCATGCATATGAGAAAACTAGAGAAGCAAAACATAGCCATCGAGTCCATGCGTGGGCATATGGGTAGGTCTTCACCGTTGCACTAGTCGTTCATTTTGCCAAATCTGAGAGAAGAAAATCAAGAGCATCAGGTCACTGTATGGGTATTGTACGGGTCCCTACCCATGCTATGACATCCATTTAACACATCATGATCTGTTATATCAGCCATTTAGACCTATTTTTGGTAATCCTATTTAAGGAATCATGTGTGAATCAGTCAGACACCCACACAACTTTTACATCACACATTTTCTCTCTCTAGATCTAGGAATCATTCTCTCCCTTCACATCCAAAACCCACACATTCATTCTCTTAATTTCTACTTAACAAGGTATTAGGAGATTGGAATTCAAGCATTTAAGGTAAGAGAACCAATATATAGGTCTACTTTCACTCTCTTCTCCTATTTATTTAATTGTATTTAGCATGAGTAGCTAATCATCTTATTAGGTGGTTGATGTGATTCTTTTGTGAATTTTGCGCATTGTAATGAACTCTATATTTTCTATCAATCGATCAAATATGTTTCATTCTTTATTTTAATTGATTTCAACGATAATTTTTCTTGGTGTGTACACTCCTCTATTTGCAAATTGTTTGAGAAATTGTTTGAATAGTTAATTAGGTAAACATCGACTTGGTCTTTTTAAGCTCAATTGAATGAAAGAGTCAAACAATAGTACATCCCTTAAATGAGAACAATATATAATAATCTCAAATTTTATCTAAACTCATATGGGTAATCAATTTTATATCTAGGTTGGTTGCTTGTGAGAGGGTAAGCATCAATTCTATACATCCAGGTTGGTGACTTTATGAAGAGATTGATCCCTTATTTTGATAGATGCTCATTCATGAATAATCACTTGCGAGTGACTAATACTATAAATCTAGATTGGAAACTCATGGGAGATATACAATTAATTCTATACATGTAGGTGTAGGGAAAAATCAAATCAAAACGGCAGAAGTGGAAAAAGGTATATTTTAAAATTTTCCCTTTAAAAGAAAGAACCTTGACCCTTGATTAATTAACGTATATTAAAAGTATCGTACTTTTTTCTCATGATGATTGTAGTTGCACCGAATTAAATCCGTAAGATCTTCCAATCCAATCATGAACGTGAATCACCTAGGAGTGTGGGCCCCCTTTCTTTGAACTGTATACCTGAGGATGGAAACAAACAAAATCTTTTTCTTTTGTTAGTCACAATAATCCTCCAAGAGAAAAACCAAAAATGTACGGTCACTTGTGAATTATCAATCTATTTGATTGAAGCTTGAGTGAACCCGATTCGATTTTTGTACACAAAACCATTTTGATGTAAAGGATACTAGTGCACTATCAAAAACAAAAACGTTCCCCTTTTCTCTTCTTCTTGGCCGAATTCAATACACAATATCTACGAGTTGGCCAAATTTTGTCTAGAGCAAAATCTAATTTTTTTTTCTCTATCAAAATTCTCTCGCTTGGCCCAAATCTTTCTCTAAGAAAAACTTATGCTTGGCTGAATTCTACATCCCATATATGCAGTGGCCGAATTCCTTGCCCAAATTTATTTAGGGTTGGTCGAATTCCTCTTGTCTTTAGTTTAGGAGACCTAATCCTCTCCTAAAGAGGGTTTACTTGGTAGACAAGAATCCTATCTCTATGTGGATTTATTTGGTGACAATGAATCCTTTTCAAAGAAAGATTTCTTTTTCACACAAAGACTCATAATCCAACTCAAATAGTGTATTTGTTCAATAACCAATTGTCAATTAGAGTCCTAGTAAAAATCAAATAATTCCTTATTTCACAAGATAAATAAATTCCTACTGTTTATCTACTTATAAAATATAGTATTTGATACTTATCATATTACCAATAATAATATGACTCTAGGAGACCATATCCTACTAAGAAAAATGTTTTGACTTTTAATTAAATAATTAATTAATTTCCAATCAATTAAATAATAAAATAAAAACAATAAATAAGGCTATTATAAAGTCCCTTGCCGCCCAAACTATATAAATACAAGCCAAATATTGCTTTTCCTATTTTATTAAATCCTTTGGACTTAAATAAAAAGTCCGCATGTGAACTAGACCCATTCTTACTGAAACAAACAAGTCCACATGCCTTAATACAATTCTAGATTGACCCATAAATTGGTCCAGCAGAATATATCAAGTGATCCATGCAAGTTTGGGTAAATTGGAGATCTTTGCGGGCTATCTAAACTTAAGCTCCAACAGACATAACCTAATCACATTCAACAAATGATTCACTTAGGTCCGATCTATTAATTTTAGCTCATTCCACTTAAGAACTGAAATTGAACTCTTAAAGAAAGATAGAATAAGTTAATACTGCACATTCGTACCCTAGATAATCTTAATGGAGAAAGTGTATCCTCATGAAGAATATCAGTAATCGCTAGGAGCTCATAGACCGCCTATAGCTCTCCAAGTTACCATATCTACTCATATGACCACATTTTGAATTTGGATATTTTGATTTGTCCAGAAGTCATATTTCAATATAAACTATAGAAAACTTAACATTAAGATTTATTATCCAATACATCAAAATATCCATACGATGATATTATACTCTCATTTAAAAAATAGAGCCACAATATCCATATCTATAAGTGAAGTCTTCTTTCGATTAATAAATGAATACCACCAAACTATCGAGGACAGGCTATGCTTTTTAATCGTACTCATTGATAGCTCAAAAGATAGCACTTGCAACCATAAGTCCATCATTTATCTTAGGATTGAGATAGACTCTCCGATTGTCTTCAAATGAAAACTTTTATCCATTACCGGTTCTGTATAAAGTATTTCACTGTGATCCTATTCAATGCACCCAGTGCACTAGATTCTTTTGCCCAAAGACACCACACTTTGATGATTTTAGACTCATCGTAACACATTTGATCCCACTCAAATGCTAGTAAAAGAATCTACAACTTTGATAAGATAAAGGCGCCCAACCTTTATCTTATGTTGTTAATATTATTCAAGACTAACTAAAGATTTTTGTCTACCTAATACATATCCAGATGTATGAACAATTCTTCTTTTATCTTATTCTTTTGACTTTATGATTATTTACTTTTGACAATTATAATAATTAAACTATAAATGCTATAAGATTTGTTAAACTAGAAATCACTTTTATTAATATGAAAAGATTGTCAAATACATTATTACACTCTTGCTATCGAGCTTAATCCCAACAATCCGGACCTCATGTCCTAGCCAAGACTTCATGCTTTTTATGAGGACATCCTAAATGTGATCAATGAATGTAAATATGTAAACAAGCACTCAACATAGAATATGATGATCAACATATCCTATGGGAACTAGACATATGCATGAAAAATCATAGAACAAATGTTGTCTTGTTACTAATCATGTAAAATATTCTAGAAGCATGTGAAACACCATAAACACATTTAATTCTTAAAATCTTTCATGTGACTAAAACTTGAATAAAAACATATACACTATGTACATATTCAAGGTTTTATTAACAAACACAAAAACATGTTAGAATTGTGAGATAATATCAATCAAAGTTCTAGCAAAAACCTAAAGCATATTTTACTCACAATATTCAATCAATGTCAAAATTGCTCTTAGAACTCAATCAAATGTGTTGATACAATATATGTTCAATTAGAAGAACCTAACAAATGTATAGACAATTTATCAACAAAAATCATTCAATTGAATCACAAACAGTCCTAAATCAAATGCTAGCACAATACAATATCCAATCATGTGAAAATATAGACTTTAGAAAAATCTACCTCAACAAGAGATAACCTAATCACGTTCAATCTAGCTTCAATAAAGTCTAAAGCTCTAAGCAAAGTGTACACATTAAACGTACATATATAGAAGAAGAAAACCCAAGGTAATTGAAAATCTTTGAAGATCAAAACATAAGAAATTTTCAACACCTTAAAAGAAAATGTGCGGTCCTATTTTTGATGGAGAACCACTAGAAAAACTTAGAGAAATGATCTCAATCCTTCTTGGAAATGATAGAGGATTGATAGAGGAATAATCTCCAACTTGAATCAATTAAATCAAAGTTCAAATGAGAAAGTTATGGTGTTTAGGAGATATGAAAGTAGAGAGAAAAATTTACGCACAAGTTATTTCGAGTTCTCTTTTTAGATTGAAATGAGAGATGGAAAGAGATTTTCCCTCTCTTATTTCATTCTAAAAAAAGAATATGAATTCCCTTTTTGCATGAAAAAATATGAATTTGACTCAGTACTTGAAGACGAAGGCAAGGCATGGTAATTGACCGGAAAGTTTCGTATCTTTTTGTAAGAAATTAAATGAATGAGTAACCAAAATGACCAGAACTCAATAAGGAACAAAAAAAAAATACTAAACTCAAGTCCAATGTCCATAAAAAATAAACAAACAAACACATAACACACAATAATGCTATTTCCTAGACATAGTCCTCGTACATGCAATTTATAAAACTAGTCAATTTAAAACTAATGCATGAGCATTCAACATCAAGTGTGTGAATGTGTTATACAAATTGAGAACAATGATGCAGGGACACATTTGGATGCAATGTGTGTGTGTGCCTAAGCCTTGTAAGAGAAATAAGGTCTAAATATACCTTTTGTCGAACAATGAAGAGCATTTCTCTTTGAGGACTTTATCTTGCTTGATAAGTTGCAAAATCTTCTTTAAAGCTTGAATCATCATCAATCTAAGACAACTAATCAATACAGGTGAAATAATGTTTTAATATGGAATTAATGCAGCACAACTTTTAAAACCTAACAATCTACTATAAGTTAATCTAACTAAGTGCAAAAAAGGGTAAAATCATTTGGGTTTGAGATAGACTTTGAATTAATATCAAGAAAAGTAAATGACAATAAATTAAAGATAGAATCCCAAAAATCTTGATAATCAATTGGATAAAATTAAATCAGAAAAGTCAAGTGAATCAATGTATTTGCAATTAGACCATAGGTAATGCTTTCATAGCTTCGTTATTGATGATTCGCACAATTAAGGACCCGATCTCTTTCAATAGTGTGATTTTATCGTGGAAACAGAACCACATCACTTCTCACCTAAATTCCTCACCTATGGCATTTAGAGTAAGTCGATTAAGGTTAAATTTGCTAAGTGATGATCAATGGGTCTAGGCCAATGGTAGTGTCATTCTCAAAAACAAACGATCTTATTCATTAAGAGCACTAATTAACCAAATGTGTTAATTCTTAATCAATTGTACCTCAAACTAACTGACCAATATTGCAATTAAAGAGTGATGCTCAATTTCACATAATGAATAAGAACTAATCAAGCACATGAATAGAACAAGAATTGTGTAAATATTTAATTGAAAACTAAGTAAAATTCATTATCAAAATGTTCCTCACATCATTCCCCTAGAAGGAGGTTTTAGTTACACATGCTAACAAAACAAGAAAAGAGGTAAAAATTAAAAGAAGTAGCAAATAGTCATTGCTAAGTATTCTCTTGTTAGATTGATCCTTGCTTGAGCTCCTTGACTTGAATTTGGTGTAAAGTGTGGAAGCTTAGATGTGTAGTGTGATAGAGTCAAATCTTCCTTCCAAATCTTGATTCCTAAATTAAATATTGTAAATAAAATCATTTGATATTAAAAAAATGACTTTTAAGATCTATATTTCAAATTTTTTCAAAAAAAAAAGATCATTATTGAATAACGTAACAATTCACCATTTTATTAAACAAGTACCAAAAAACTTATAATGAAGAAATCCAAAAATTTCCAAATTTCCTCTCTTCAGCAGATCAAAAATAACAGGGCAAAAAGAAGGAAAAGAAGAAGATGAGGTAGGCGACGATGATGGAGAAGAGATCAACAGTGAAGATAGAGAAGATATTAATGGTGAAGAAGGAGCGGATCTGAATAAAAAGAATAAGAAGAATGAGGAGGCGATATGGGAAGAAACATCGAGTGAAAAACAAAATCAAAAACATGGAAAACATCTGAAAGTTGTTTTTCAATATTTTCAATTTTAACACTGATTTAGTTTACCATTTTTTTTTCTTTCAAAAGTAAAATAAAAAATGATTAACAAACTTATTTTCAAAATAGCTTTCGAAAAACAAAAATAGAAACACCCTAATATGGTGCTACCGAACAACCCCTACGATTTTAGTACCATTATTTTCTGTCTATTTTTAACATGAAATGAAGCCAAAAGGAAAAGAAACAATACCTCAAGATCACAAAGCTCTTTGTTAGCCACTAGTGCCATCAAAGAACTTTCCTCGATTTGTTGATCTCACATAATGCTTTGTGGTGGATGCTTTTCTTGAGGATATGCTTTCTTTATTGCTCTTGATTTTAGAATCTTGTTGAACCACATTTGCACTTATCTTCTTGATCTTCTTTCATGATTCTATAGCCCCCTCTTGCAATTTAATGGCCCATCCTAGTAGATAACTTGTGCGAGATACATTGTTTGATTCTTGTTTCTCACCAAAAAACCTAAATGTATCATTAGACCCAACCTTATTCTTATATGACATAAGTGTCACCCATTTCTCAAAAAAAAACCTCTAAGGGAGGTAGAAGCACATCATCATTTAGCCTTTGAACTCATGACATACATAAGTGAGTAATAAACCCCGAAAATGCAAGCTTCTTTTCTAACCAAGTTGTACAAGCCGCACTCTCAATATGATCAATAAGAATTTCTCCAAGGTTAAGAGGCTTATTAATAACCAAGGCAACACAATCTTGATTTTCTACCTATTAAGCTCGATTACATTTGTTGAAGGCACAAGATTGGCCCAAACAAAATGAAGCCAAAAGACACTTACTTTGGTTTAGTTAACTTTGATTAGCATATGCTCTCTTTCCCCACTCAAAATCACTATCTTCACATAGAACTCTCTGAATCTCATTCAAGTGTTCAACATTATCAACATCAAGAAATTCCAAAGAAATTCCAAAGAAATCTCATTTGAAAGCCCAAGGAATTTGTTGATATTTTCTGGGAAGACTATAGAGATAACACACCTAACATTCATCAAAGCATTCTCATAGGTTGTGTTGTCCTTATATTCAAGTTAAAACTCTCTCACCAATCTATCATTCACAGCCTTAAAAGAATTCAACGAAGAATCCCCAAATCTATACCTCTATCAAGAATACATTTCATTTTTCCCATGATACCCAAAGGGTTTAGCTTGTTATTTTTGGTCTTTTTAGAGGTTGAAGAATTAGATTTGTGTCTGCCTATACGTTTTGGGGGATTACCAAGTTCGATTGGTCTATTTCTACCCATAGCTCTAAGTAAATGATCACTAAAATAAAAAAAAAAACCATGAGTGAAAAAAATCAAAGTGTGTTAGTAACAAACAACATATAATGAGGCATATAATAAAATAATGAATAAAAAATGCATATAATATTACTCTTAAGCACATAGGTGATTGCCACCAAATTCAACAAATGCATTAACAATTATATCAACCCCATATAGGGAGGAATTGATTTCAATCACAATTATATCAACCCCAAATATGAAGGAATTGATTGTAATCACGATCCTAACCCCAATCAAGGAGGAAATAAATCAACCCCAAACAAGGAGGAATTGATCATAATCACAAGCACATCTACCATAAATAAGCAGGAATTGCTTGCAATCTTGATCATGTCGACCCAAAAAAGGAGGAATTGATTGCAAACAGACTCATAAAATCATTACAAGATAAGTATCATGGGTTCTCAAGTTTTAATCTTTTAAACAATAATTATGCCATAATATGCCAAAGCAAATCATGTGAACATATCATAAAAGAGAACAAAGTTTAATACACAATGCTCCCCCTCAATAAATGCTCTATCTAAGATCAAGATAGAATATCGTTCACAATGATATCCATATAATCACACGCTCAAGCAAGTTTAAAGAAATCAAACAAAATAAGTTCCACAAACTATGAGAGATACGTCAAGATTTTTAATCATTCCCATAATTCTTCTAAAATTGCCAGCAAATCAAATACACTTAAAAGCAAAACAAGTGTGTGTGTGTGAAATTGCTTCTAGCATATAATAAAGGAGTATTTGAATCATCAACATGCAAATTATATCAACATCTATTCATCTTAACTTTTTTCAATCAATGTCAAACTGATTATCATTTTGAAAATTTTAATTTAAGAGAATATATTTCAACATACGAGCTTGTGTATACATGTGGCTCGTATTCCCATTTCTATTTTTCAACCTCAGCATTTCCAATTTTAAACTATACTCTTCTAAACTTTTTGAAGCTTTGAATCAAAGATATTTTTCATTGATTCTTTTTCAACACTCATTTGATCCTTTTTTTTATATTACTTCATAAGGGCTTTCACTCATCATATTGGTGTAGCCCTTTCATATATCAAGCAGTTGCACAACTAATATGTGTAGCCATTTTCAAAAAGGTTCTCATTGTGTTCTATAAAATTGTCGAAGCAAAATGGATACTAACCATATGTCATTTTTCATGTACTAGTCAAAAAAAATACTAATTGCATCCATAACTTACATATTTTAAAACTCAACTTACTCAAACTAAACATGTGAGAAAAGCAATATGTGCACTTTTAAAATTCAAGTTTTTAAAGGGAAAATCGCGCAACGGAAGCGTGAAAATTAGGGTTTGGTATAAATAATTTTTTTTCCTTTATAATAACAAGAACCTTAACCATGGATTAATTGATGTACATATAAAAAGTGTAGTACCTTTTTTTTCGTGACTATTGAACTAGTATCGAACTGAATCCACAAGATCTTCCAATCCAATAACTAATGTGAATCACCTAGGAGTGTGGGCTCCCTTTCTTTAAATTGTATACCTGAGGATGGAAAAAAACAAAATCTTCTTCGTTGTTAGTCACAATAATACTCCAAGAGAAAAACCAAGAACGTCCGGTCAATTGTGAATTATCAATCAATTTGGTTGAAACTCGCGTGAACCTTGATTCATTGTTGTACACAAAACCCTTTTGATGCAAAGGATACTAGTGTACTATCGAAAACAAAAATGTTTCCTCTTTTCTCTATGCTTGGCCGAATTCTTCACACAATGAGTTCGACAAAGTTTTTTTTAACAGTAAAAATCAAATAAAAAATAACTTCTCACACCAAAAACTAAGGCTTGGTCGAAATTTACAAACTATATTTATAGGTTCTAAATCCTCTCCTAAAGAGGATTTACTTGGTAGGCAATAATCCTATTTTTAGGTGGATTTACATAGTGACCAAGAATCCTTATCCAAAACGAATTCTTTCCTACACCAAGACTCCTAATCCAACTCATTAGTGTATTTGTAAGCATATTAAAAACTTTCTAATTTGACTAGACAAATAATTCCTTTTATTTATCTATTTATCAAATATAGTCTTTAATATTAATTATACTACCAACAATAGTATAATAATGGGAGACCTTATCCTATTAGGAAAACGATTTTGACATTTAATTAAATAATTAATTAATCAACAAATTAATTAATTTCCATTTAATTAAATAATAAAATAACAAATAATAAATTAGGCTTTTATATATTAGACTTGTCGTCCATGAAATTATATAGAAATATATAATATTTATCTTATTTTATTAAATCCATCAGATTTTAATAAAAAGTCAACATGTGAACTAGACCCACTCTTGAAAATTGAAACAAGTCCACATGCCTTAATACAATTCTAGGTGGACCCCTAAATTGGTCCGGTAGAATATATATAGTGATCCATGCAAGTTCGTGTGGATTAGGGATCTTGGCGGGATATCTGAATTTCAGCTTCAATAGACATAACCTAATCACAATCAACAAATGATTCACCTAGGTCCAATCAGTTAATTTTAGTTCATTCCACTAAAGAACTAAAATTGAACACTTAAATAAAGATAGAATAAGTTAATATTTCTCATTCATACCCTAGACAATCTTATTGGAGAATGTGTATCCTCGTGAAGAATATCAGAAATCGTCAAGAGCTCTTAGACCGCCTATAAAACTCCAAGTTACCATATCTACTCATATGACCATATTTTGAACTTGGATATTTTGACTTGTTTAGAAGCCGTGTTTCAATAGACACTATTAAAAACTTAATGTTAAAATTTAATATCCAATACCTGAAAAAATCCATACGATGATATTCTACTCTCATTTAATAAATGGAGCCACAATATCCATATCTATAAATGAAGTCCTTTATCGATTAACAAATGAATAACACCAAACTATCGAGGATAGACTATGCTATATAATCGTACTCATTGATAGCTCAAATGATAACACCTGCAACCATAAGTCCATCATTTATCTCAGAATTGAGATAGAATCTATGATTGTCTTCAAGTGAAAACTCTTATCCATTGACAGTTCTATTTAAGGTATTTCAGTGTGATACAATTCAGTGCACCCAGTGCACTAGATTCTTTTACCCAAAGGCATCACACTTTGATTATTTTAGACTCATCATAACACATTTGATCCCACTTAAATGCTAGCAAAAGAATCTACTTCTTTGACAAGATAAAGTCTCCCAACCATTATCTTAAGTTGTGAATATTATTCAAGACCAACTAAAGAATTTTGACTACCTCAAACATATCTAGATGTATGAACAATTCTTCTTTTCTAATAGTCTTTTGGCCTAATGATTATTTACTTTTGACATTTATAATAATTAAACTATAAACGATATAAGATTTGTTAAACTAGAAATCACTTTTTTAATATGAAAAGATTGTCAAATACATTATTATACTCTTGCTATCGAGCATAATCCCTACAATATCAAACTTGCTCTATAGAAAATGTGTCATATCGCTCATCCCTATTTTCTCAAGACGCCTATCAAAACTCTTTTGTAATGTGATCAACTAGATTATCTGTTGACACGATCTTAGTAACCGTCACGTCATCACTGTGCACAATTTCCCTCAAAAGGTGATACTTTCTTTCAATGTGTTTCTCTCTCTTATGACTTCTTGGTTCTCTAGAATTAGCCACTGCTCCACTACTGTTATAATAGATAGTAGTCTGATGATTCGTATCAGGAACCACTTCCAAGTCAATCAAGAATTGGCAGGGCCAGACAGTTTTTTTTTAGCCTCGCATGTGACAACATACTCAACTTCCATAGTGAAATAAAAAATCCAAGATTATTGGATACTCCTCCATATGACTGCCTCTCCTCCAATAGTAAACACAAATCCTGATGTTGATCTCCTAAAGTCAGAACCTGATTGAAAATCAAAATATGTATACCCAACAAGAATTAAATCCCTTCTAGAGTATACAAGCATATATTCTCTCGTTCTCTTGAGATACTTGAAAATATGTTCGACTGCCGTCCAATGATCAGAACTAGGCTTCTATTGAAACCTACTAACTATGCCCACAACAGAACAAATATCTGGTCTAGTACAGAGCATTGCATACATAAGACTTCCAACTGCCGATGCATATGGAACCCTATTCAAGAATGTCTCTTCATGCTCATTCTTAGGAACTTGCTCCTTAGAAAATTTGATTCCATGTCTAAAAGGTAACATACCTTTCTTGGAATCTTGCATGGAAAACCTAGACAAGATTTTATCTATGTATGAAGCTTGGGATAATGCAATCGTTCTATTCTTTCTATACCTTATTACTTGGATACCAAGAATATAACTTGCTTCCTCTAAGTCATTCATATCAAATTGTTTAGCTAGCCATTCTTTTACTGATGTCAATACATCCACATCATTTTCGATGACTAGTATATCATCAACGTAAAGAACTAGGAAAACCAACTTGTTGCCTTTAATCCTTTTGTATACACAAGGTTCATCAAGGTTTTGAATAAATCCAAAACTTTTCACGGCTTGATCTAACCTTATGTTCTAGGATTTGGATGCTTGCTTCAATCTATATATGGATCTTTACAACTGGCATACCATTTCCTCGTGGCCTTTTTCGATGAATCCTTCTGGTTGCATCATGTAGATACTTTCGTCAAGACTTCCATTAAGAAAAGTTGTCTTGACGTCCATTTGCCAAATCTCTAGGTCTAGAGATGCCGCAATGCATAAAAGTATCTTAATGGATTTGAGCATGGCCATAAGAGATAAGGTTTATTCATAATCGATGCCTTCCTTCTGTGTATAACCTTTAGCTACCAATCTAGCTTTAAAAGTTTCCACCTTTCCATCCATACCTCTTTTCCTTTTGTATACCCACTTGCACCCAATAGGTTTTATCCCTTTAGGCAAGTCTACTTGAGACCATACTTTGTTTTGAACATAGATTAAATTTCAGATTATCTACTAACCATCCCACTACGATGGGGTATGGTAGATTGTTGATCTTATATTGGTACATAAAAAATTGTATTTCGTTGTAAAACCTCTTGTGGAATTGTATCTCTTGAAAACTCATTCAGGACAATTTTACTTTTAGGCACAAAATTATTCATATAGTCCTTTTCCAGAACTTTAGCATTTGTCAAAACAAATACTTTAAGATCTGAAGGACAATAGGAATAGTATCCTTTTATTCCTTTTGGACACCCTACAAATATGCATGTTTCTGAACGGGACTCAATCTTTTCTTTCTTTCCATTTAACATGTGCGCAGGACATCCAAATATCTTTAAGTGTTGTAAACTAGGCTTTCGCCCAGTCCCATTGTTAATAAGATATTACTGAAACTTACCAGATAGATATTCTTCACCACGATCAGACTTCAAGATTTTTATGCGTTTCTCAAGCTGATTTTCTACTTCTGCTTTAAATGCTTTGAACATGTCAAAAGCATCTGACTTATGTCTCATGAGATACATATAGCCAAATCTTGAGTAATCATCTGTGAAAGTGATGAAGTACTCATATCCATATTTAGCTTGAATGCTCATAAGACCACACACATCAATGTGTATCAATCCTAAACATTCAGTGGCTCTTGTGCCTTTGGTCATGAGTGACCTTTTGGTCATCTTACCTTCCAAACAAGATTCACAAGTTGGTAGATCATTAACCTTTAAGTCACTTAAAGGTCCAACACTAACCAATCTTTTGATCCTATTAAGGTTAATATGACCTAGACATAAATGCAATAGGTAGGTTTCATCTTTTGATAATTTTTCTCTTTTATGATTAGTTTGTGTTGATTCTGTGTCTAACAAGTGAAAGATATTTCTATGCAAGTAGAATAAGCCATTTTCCAATGTACCTTTGCAAACAAATTTGTTATTCTTACTAAGAATAAAACCTTTATTAAAAGTAACCGAATATCCAAAATTATTTAGATAAGAAACCGAAATTAAATTCCTCTTGAATTGTGGTACATTATAAAAGTTTTATTAAATCTAAATGCCAACTAGAATCAAGGTTGACTCTAATATCTTCCACTGCACTAGTATACACCAATGCTTTGTTGCCTAAGTGCAAGTTGAATTCATTCTTATTAAGTCATTTCCTGTCCCAAAACCTTTTCCACTTAGGTCTAACTTGTTTTTTCTTCTGTTGTTACTTGACCTTTTGACAGGTCTTAAAATGAGCAACTTTACCAACCATATGAATCTCTTGCCTCTTGCCTTTCAAAATAATTTTTTTGGTGCTTTAAACATCTTGTATCAGGCCTTGCAAGGTGTATTCCTTATTGTTCAAGGTGTATTTAAACTTGAACAAACCAAAGGAATCCGACAGTGAGTTAACAATCATGTCAAGTTTTCGTCTCACCATTTATCTCAGCACCTTTGAGTTCATCAATATTAAGATGTGCTATGACTTTCATCATGTGATCTTTCACACCCTGTCTAGGTTTTATCCTAAGATTCATAAAAGCAGTCATTGTTTCTCTCTTAGTCGTCATAGACCTCATAGCAAACATCTCCTCTAGAGACATCATTATATCGGCAACAGTCTCTATTCCTTCATGTTGTTGTTGCAACATGTTGGATATGATGGTCATAATGTAACATTTAGCCATCTCATCTGAAGACTCCTACTGCTGATACTCATCTCTTTGCTCTGAGTAGATTCATTAGTAGGAGTAGGTGGTTTAGAAATAGACAGAAAGAACTTATGGTTTTTCAACTTACAACAACAACCAAATTTTCCTTTTCCATGTGACATAATTATCACCAGTTAAAGTATTATCTTTTTGGATTTTGATTAGGGATTGGGTCATGATTTCTTTATATTAACAAAAATTATATAAATAAATAATCATGATAAAGCACTTTCAAATATTTATCTTGAATTAAATAAAATAATTCAATCGTAAAAATTCAACAGTGATCCAACACCCATAAATGTCATGCCTCATTTGGGAGTTCACACCATTTACTAGTTGGACTAGATCTCACCTAATTGTTAACATAACAACAAACATTTTTAATTTTAGCCTTGTGATTTTATTAACAAGAACTCTTGGGAGGATATTAATAAACTCACATTGAGTGTGTTACCAAGTTATAGACCTTCAATATATTACCTCACGAATATCCCTCATTTGGGAGTAGATACCGTTTGGGTTAATTGTCTAGTCTATCCTAGTAAGGAAGTATCTTGGCAAATTCCATTTATGAATACCCCTTGGGGGGTTATTACACTAAACATAAAGCTCAACTAAACTTGGAGGCTGTAGGTGTTCCGAAACACCTTCTCCCACTCAATTGTTTAAGGTGTGTGGTCAAATTCCATAAAATGATTTACCAAGTTATCCAATTAGATGCCTAAATCATTCAATGCATGTTCATACCAATAGAGATATATAAGTGGAACTCCTATTCTATATGACATGTTATTAAACAATGACAAACATTGCAATATTTACAAAAATATAAATAGCTACGATTTTTGTCCATCCTAGAAAAGCAAGTAAATTACATGTCATGGAATACAAAAAACTCCTTTCTTGGTAAACAAGTCTTCACACAACCTTCGTCGTTTGGACTCCTCGGCTGCCTCCCATAGGCTTGCGCACCTTTGGCTCCCTCTTATCATGCACACACCACAACCCCATAAAGAGCTGCCGTGCGCAGCCGATGCCATAGAAAACGTGGCCGCGTGCTCTTCGCACGCACGTTTGTTGCTATGGCTCGCACGATTCCAAACTTGTTCTAGTTGCTTCCAATTCTTTAAACCTTCTAGCCTTCGATACTTGAATGTATTTCAGAAGAATTTTAAATAAAAAGATACTTCAGTTATTTATTTATTTATTTATTACAATAAAGTGCAGTATTTTTATTACAATAGCAAAATAAGATAAAAAATTAGCAACTACCAAGAAGGAAATTATGGCGATGATAGGCCACCATTTTTGTTACAATCCCAAAACAAAATACATTGAAATTCTAGGAACAAAATTGAGCAATAACAATTCAGATATAAAACATATATATATTCATTCATTCCAATGTAAATATATATGTGAATACCTAGAGTGTCATCTCTTTCTAAAACATGCATATATACAAAAAAAAAAAGAGAAAGATTCACGGACACATACATCAATTAATGAAGGGTACAACCAGGCTCTGATACCAATTGTAGGGAAAATCGAGCAACGCAAGCATGAAAATTAGGTTTTGGTATAAAAAGAAAAAATTCCCTTTATAATAACAAAAATCTTAACCCTAGATTAATTGATGTATATATAAAAAGTGTCGTACCTTTTTTTTTCTTGACGATTGAACTAGCACCGAATTGAATCCATAAGATCTTCCAATCCAATCACGAACGTTAATCACCTAGGAGTGTGGGCTCCCTTTCTTTAAATTGTATACCTGAGGATGGAAACAAACAAAATCTTCTTCTTTGTTAGTCACAATAATCCTCTAAGAGAAAAACCAAGAACGTCCAGTCACTTGTGAATTATCAATCAATTAGAACGAAACTCGTGTGAACCTTGATTCTAAGTTGTACACAAAACCCTTTTGATGCAAAGGATACTACTGTACTATCGAAAACAAAAACGTTCCCTCTTTTCTCTATGCTTAGCTGAATTCTTCACACAATGAGTTGGACGAGGTTTTTTTTTATAAAAATAAAAAACAACTTCTCACACCAAAAACTAAGGATTGGTCAAAATTTATATCCCATATTTATAGGTTCTCAAATCCTCTCCTAAATAGAATTTACTTGGTAAGCAAGAATCCTATTCTTAGGTGAGTTTACTTAGTGACCAAGAATCCTTTTTCAAAATGAATTCTTTCCTACACGAAGACTTCTAATCCAACTCATTAGTGTATTTGTGACCATATTAAAGACTTCATAATTTGAATTTTAACTAAATAATTAATTAATTTCCATCTAATTAAATAATAAAATAAAAATAATATATTAGGCTTTTATATATTAGCCTTGCCGCCCATGACATTATATAGGCATATATATTATTTTTCTTATTTTGTTAATTCCATTGGACCTTAACAAAAAGTCCACATGTTAACTAGACCTATTCTTACAAAAAGAAACAAGTCAACATGCCTTAATACAATTCTAGATGGACCCCTAAATTAGTCCGGTAGGATATATCAAGTGATCCATGCAAGTTCGTGTGGATTGGGGATCTTGGCGGACTATCTAAATTTAAGCTTCAATAGACATAACCTAATCACAATCAACAAATGATTCACTTAGATCCAATATGTTAATTTTAGTTCATTCCACTAAAGAACTAAAATTGAACACTTAAATAAAGATAGAATAAGTTAATATTTCTCATTCAAACCCTAGACAACCTTATTGGTGAAACTGTATCCTCGTGAAATATCATTAATCTACAAGAGCTCATAGACCGCCCATAGCTCCAAGTTACCATATTTACTCATATGACTATATTTTGAACTTGGATATTTTAACTTGTCCAGAAGCCATGTTTCAGTAGACACTATTGAAAACTTAACGTTAAGATTCAATATCCAATAACTCAAAACATCCATATGATGATATTCTACTCTCATTTAATAAATGGAGCCACGATGTCCATATCGATAAATGAAGTCCTCTATCGATTAACAAATGAATAACACCAACTATCGATGATAGACTATAATATATAATCGTACTCATTGATATCTCAAATAATAGCACTTGCAACCATAAGTCCATCATTTATCTCAAGATTGATATAGAATCTCCGATTGTCTTCAAGTTAAAACTTTTATCCATTGAGGGTTTTAGATAAAGTATTTCACTGTGATCTAATTCAATGCACCCAGTGCACTAGATATTTTTACCCAAAGACACCACAATTTGATGATTTTAGACTCATCATAATACATTTGATCCCACTCAAATGCTAGAAAAACAATCTACAACTTTGACAAGTTAAAAGCGCCTAACCTTTATCTTAAGTTGTGAATATTATTCTAGACTAACTAAAGAATTGTGTCTACCTCATACATATCTAGATGTATGAACAATTCTTCTTTTCTCATAGTCTCTTGACTATATGATTATTTACTTTTGATAATTATAATAATTAAACTATAAATGCTATAAGATTTGTTAAACTATAAATCACTTTATTAATATGAAAAGATTGTCAAATACATTATTACATTCTTGCTATCAAGCATAATCCCAACAGTTTTAAACATTAAAAATACATGATCTAAGAGCAATACAAAGAGATTTACTCAAGATCATTACCTCTCAAGAGTGTATCTTTCAAAGGATATGAAGCTCATATTTTTTAAAAAATGATGCTTATCAATTTATCATCTATAAAATATAAATCATGCATCATGTAAAAGATCCCCACTCTTTTTATGAGATCTATTGGCTTGTTTGTCCTCATGACAACAAGTTGTTGGTGTGTCATCCCTAGAGAATAAAGATTAGACACTTTCAACTCAATTAATGACATAAAAATGACTTTCTCAAAAATAAGAAATAACACAAAATAAAGTTTTTTAAAAATGGACTTCTCTAAAGTCAATCAACAATTTTTGACGATCATAGCAATATTTGTTCGATAGCTAAGTTCATAACAAAGTCATATATAAACAAAGCTATTCTCACATGTGCACATTACACTATTGGTAAGAGCACTCACCCTTGACCCACTTGGTCTTGGGTGCACTAACACAAAATTCTTTGTTATCTTTCTTGACTTTGGTATTGCACCTAGTATGGAGATTTTCAACAATTTGATTCAAGAGAATATCATTGACACTGATCTCTTCAACACCTTTAGCTTTACAAGCTTTGTCAATTTTAGAGTGATTAACACTCTTCTTCACCCAAATTCTATTAGCATGCTTTGAAACAACATTATGCTCGTCAATATTTAACACCCTAGCTTGCTTCAAATTATGGTTCATCTCCTTATCTTTAGATGCATTTCTTAATATGCATTACTTAATATACTTAAAACATCTGGGCTTAATATGACCTATGGTATTACAAAAGTTACAAATTGGAATAAATTATGAGATTGTAACTTGTGGGATTGAAGAAGTATTAGAAAGAGTTTGTAGAGATACCATGTTTAAAAAAAAATGTTTTGCCTTGTAAGGATTGACCTTGGGAGACTTCTTGATATTCTTTGATTTTGACTTTCTTGAAGAGGGTAATGCTATTACGAGCTTCTCCTAAACTTTCAAGATGCTAGAGTCTCCTTGAGGTTAAGATTCATAACTTTCTTTATATTGGTCGTGTCATTGGCCAAATCTTTGATAGTTGCCTAACAACATCGATTTCCTCTAGATAGTCATACTCTTCCTTTTGCAAGATAGAAATAACCTTCTCTTATTCAAGAAAAAGCATATTGACCTCTTTAAGCTTCTTCATGTGATCAATCTTCTCATATATAAGCCTATGTGAAGTCTCAACAAACTCATCCACTTGAGTTTTGATCAAATAATCTTTATTCTAACTTCTCTCAATGCTTAATCCCTTTGCTTCTCAAGGATATTTAATTTAGCCATTAGCTTGAGATCGGTTGTCTTGGAAATAGAGCACTCTTGATGATTTTGATAAATCTCATTGCAAATCTCTTCAATGTTTTACAAGTAAGTGATCAGATCTAAATCGATCATCCTCCGGGATAATGTCTTCTTCTTTGTTTTTGTCACTAACTTTCTATTCAAGCTTGTAGTCAAAATTGTCGGTAGACAAATAAAATGTAAAATAACAATAACCTTTTTCACAATTAGCTTGGAATCTATTCTAGACCTCTTTTGCTATATTAGTATCTTTATTATGAGAAAAGTGTTTGAAACTTACACCTCTATGAATGGCAAAAAGGTCTACGAGTTTAAAATTCTCTAAATAAACCTCATTCGTACTTCATGAACATTTTGTTTTAGGAGAAACTACTCCATCACATATAAGACTAAAAGAAGTGAAACCATTCTTGACAACTAACCTAGCTTGCACACCACAAGAATTATTGAAGTCTTACATGATCACTTTCTACAAAACATAATTTTTCCAACTAATAAGGGTGGCCAACCATGACTCGAAACTTAGCAATATTCACCATGAATTTATCCTGGATCTCGTTGAATTTCCTCTAACAACCCACTCTGATACCAGTTGAAAATACAAACACGATTAATTTGCTTAAGGCTAACCTAGAGTGAGCGTGAATAGGGTATTTTCTATTGAGATTATACTCGATAGCAAGAGTATAATAATGTATTTGACAATCTTTTCATATTAATAAGGTGGTTTCTAGTATAACAAATCTTACAGCATTTATAGTTTAATTATTATAATTGTCAAAAGTAAATAATCATAAGGTCAAAAGACTATGAGAAAAGACGAATTGTTCATACATCTAGATAAGTATTGTAGGGAAAATCGTACAACGGAAGCATGAAAATTTATAAAAATTAGGTTTCAGTATAAATAAATTTATTCCCTTTTTAATGACAAGAACCATAACCGTTGATTAATTGATGTATATAAAAAGTGTCGTACCTTTTTCTCATGATGAATGAACAAGCGCCGAATAGAATCCATAAGATCTTCCAATCCAATCACGAACGTGAATCACCTAGGAGTGTGGACTCCCTTTCTTTAAATTGTATACCTGAGAATGGAAACAAATAAAATCTTTCTCTTTGTTAGTTACAATAATCCTCCAAGAGAAAAATCCAAAAACGTCCGGTCACTAGTGAATTATCAATCTACTTTATTGAAACTTGCGTGAACCAGATTTGATTTTGTACACAAAACCTTTTTAATGTAAAGGATGCTAGTGTACTATCAAAAACAAAACATTCCCTTTTTCTCTTATCATTTTCCGAATTCTACATCCTTTATTTATGCGTTGACCAAAATTTGTCCAGAGCAAAAAACTTAATTTTTCTCCCTCAAAACTCACTCTTGCTTGGCCAAATTCTCTCTTAGAAAATCACCTTGCTTGGCCGAAATTTTACTCATAAAATCATAGGGCTGGCCGAAAATTATGAGATGGTATATATAGGATCATAAACCCTCTCCTAATAAGGATTTACTTGGTTGGCAAGAATCATTTCCTTAGGTGGATTTACTTGATAGTTACGAATCCTTTTTAAAGAAGACCTCTACTCTACACCATGACACCTAATCCAACTCATTAGAGTATTTATAACCATATTAAAGATTTCCTAAATTGACTAGATAAATAAGTTCTATTATTTATTTGCTTTTCAAATATAATCTTTAATATTAATTATACTACTAACAATAGTATAATATTAGGAGACCATCTCCTATAAGGAATTTTTTTTTTACTTTTAATTAAATAATTAATTAATTAATTACCAAACTAATTCATTTCCATTTAATTAAATAATAAAATAAAAAATAATATATTTAGGTTTTTATACATTGGCTTTGCCGCCTATAACAATATATAGGTATATATATTATTATTTTTATTTTATTAAATCCATTGGACATTAATAAAAAGTCCACATGTGAACTAGACCCACCATTACAAAAAGAAACAAGTTTACATGCCTCAATACAATTCTAGATGGACCTCTAAATTGGTCCCGTAGAATATATCAAGTGATCCATGCAAGTTCGTGTGGATTGGGGATCGTGGCGGGCTATCTAAATTTAAGCTCCAATAGACACAACCCAATGAAAATCGACAAATGATTCACTTAGGTCAGATCTATTAATTTATGTTTATTCCAATAAAGAACTAAAATTGAACTCTTAAATAAAGTTAGAATAAGTTTATGTTTCTCATTCATACCCTAGATAATCTTAACGGAGAAAGTGTATCCTTGTGAAGAATATCAGTAATCGCCAATAGCCCATAGACCGCCTATAGCTCTCCAAGTTACCATATTTACTCATAAGACTACAATTCGAACTTTGATATTTTGACTTGTCCAAAAGCCATGTTTCAATAGACATAGTTGAAAAACTTAATGTTAAGATTTAATATCCAATACCTCAAAACATCCATATGATGATATTCTACTCTCATTTAATAAATGGAGCCACGATGTCCGTATCTATAAATGAAGTCCTCTATCGATTAACAAATGAATACTACCAAACTATCGAGGATAGACTATGCAATATAATCGTACTCATCGATAGCTCAAATGATAAAACTTACAACCATAAGTCCATCATTTATCTCAGGATTGAGATAGACTTTCCGATTGTCATCAAATGAAAACTTTTATCCATTGACGGTTCTAGATAAAGTATTTCATTGTGTTCCAATTCAATGCACCCAGTACACTAGATTCTTTTGCCCAAAGACACCACACTTTGTTGATTTTAGACTCATCACAACATATTTGATCCCACTCAAATGCTCGTAAAAGAATCTACAACTTTAACAAGATAAATGCGCCCAACCTTTATCTTAAGTTGTGAATAATATTCAAGACAAACTAAAGAATTGTGTCTACCTCATACATATCTAGATGTATGAACAATTCTTCTTTTCTCATAGTTTTTTGACCTTACGATTATTTACTTTTGACAATTATAATAATTAAACTATAAATGCTATAAGATTTGTTAAACTAGAAACAACTTTATTAATATGAAAAGATTGTCAAATACATTATTATACTCTTGCTATCGAGCATAATCCCAACAATCTACCACTTACTCTATAGCAAATGTGTCATATCTCCCATCCCCATGTTCTCTAGATGCCCATCAAAACTCTTTTATGGATGAGCCTTTTTAAAGGGATCTGCTAGATTGTCTGCTGATGCGATCTTAGTAATCTTCACGTCACTCCTCTACACTATTTTCCTCATAAGGTGATACTTTCTTTCAATGTGTTTCCCTCTCTTATAACTTCTTGGTTATCTCGAATTAGCCACTGCTCCACTATTGTCACAGTAGATAGTGATATGCCTATTCGCACCAGGAACCACTTTCGAGTCAATCAAGAATTGGCAGATCCAAACATCCTCTTTAGCAGTCCCGTATACAGCAACATACTTTGCTTCCATGGTTTAATCATCGATATAAGATTTCTTGAAAATCCACTATATGACTGCCCCTCCTCCAATAGTAAACATAGATCCTGATGTTGATCTCCTAGAGTCAGAATCTGAATGAAAATTAGAATCTGCATAACCATTGGAAATTTAATCCCCTCCAAAGTATACAAGCATATAATCTCTCGTTCTTCTGAGGTACTTGAAAATATGCTTGACTGCCGTCTAGTGATCTAGAACAGGCTTAGATTGAAACCTGCTAACTATGCCTACAACAAAACAAATATCTGGTCTAGTACAGAGCACTGCATACATGAGACTTCCAACTACCGATGCGTTTGAAACCTACTCATGAATTGCTCTTCATGCTAATTCTTAGGAACTTGTTTCTTTAGAAAGTTTGATTCCATGTCTGAAAGGTAACATACCTTTCTTGGAATCTTGTATGGAAAACCTAGACAAAATTTTATTTATGTATAAAGCTTGGGATAATGAAATCGTTCTATTCTTTCTATACCTTATTACTTGGATACCAAGAATATAACTTGCTTCGCCTAAGTCATTCATATCAAATTGTTTAGCTAACCATTCTTTAACATATGTCAATAAACCTACATCATTTCTGAAGACTAGTATATCATCAACGAAAAGAACTAGGAAAACCAACTTGTTGCCTTTAATCCTTTTGTATACATAAGGTTCATCATGGTTTTGAATAAATCCAAAACTTTTCACAGCTTGATCGAACCTTATGTTCTAGGATCTGGATGCTTGCTTCAATCCATATATGGATCTTTACAACTTGCATACCATTTCCTCATGGCCTTTTTCGATGAATCCTTTTGGTTGCATCATGTAGATACTTTCGTCAAGACTTTCATTAATGAAAGTTGTCTTGACCTCTATTTGCCAAATCTCTAGGTCTAGAGATGCCGCAATGGATAAGAGTATCCTATGGATTTGAGCATGGCCATAGGAGAGAAGGTTTCTTCATAATCTAGACCTTCCTTCTGTGTATAACCTTTAGCTACCAATCTAGCTTTAAAAGTTTCCACCTTTCCATCCATACCTCTTTTCCTTTTGTATACCCACTTGCACTTAATGGGTTTTATCCCTTTAGGCAAGAGTACTAGAGACCAGACTTTGTTTTGAACATAGATTCAATTTTGAATTGCATTGCCTTTTGCCAATGGTGACAATCAGCATCTTCCATTGCTTTCTTGTACGTATAGGGTTCATCGTCGTCCGAAAGATTCTCTATAGATTCTCCTAGACCGATGTATCTCTCAAGTTGTCTACTAACCATCCCACTATGACGGGGTATGATAGATTGTTGATCTTGTGTTAGTACAGAACATACAATTGGGCTAAGTTGTAAAATCTCTTGTTGAATTGTTTCTCCTGAAAGCTTATTCAGGGCAATTTTACTTTTAGGCACAAAATTATTCGTATATTCTTATTCTAGAAATTCAGCATTTGTCAAAACAAATACTTTAAATTCTGAATGACTATAGAAATAGTATCCTTTTATTCCTTTTGGATACCCTATAAATATGCATGTTTCTAAATGGGACTCCATCATTTCTGTCTTTCCTTTTAACACGTGCGCAGGACACCAAATAGTCTTAAGTGTTGTAAACTAGAATTTCACCCAGTCCACAACTCATGCGGTGTTTTTGGAACCTACTTAGATGGTACATCATTTAGAATGTACGTTGCGGTTTGTAAAGTATATCCCCAAAAAGAATTAGAGAGCGTTGAATAACTCAACATAAACCTAACCTTGTCCAAAACAGTTCTATTTTTTTTTCTGCCACCCCATTTTGTTGAGGTGTACCTGGCCCAGAAAACTTGGAAATTAACCCATTATCAATAAGATATTTTTGAAACTCACCAGATAGATATTCTCTACCACGATCAGACCTCACTATTTGTATATGATTCTTAAGCTGATTTTCAACTTCAGCTTTAAATGCTTTAAACATGTCAAAAGCATCTGACTTATGTCTCATGAGATACACATACCCAAATCTTGAATGATCATCAGTGAAAGTGATGAAGTACTCATATCAACCTCTAGCTTGAATGCTTATAGGTCCACACACATCAGTGTGTATCAATCCTAAACATTCGATGGCTCATGTGCCTTTGGTCGTGAAAGACCTTTTGGTCATTTTACCTTCCAAACAAGATTCATAAGTTGGTAGATCATCGACCTTTAAGTCACTTAGAGGTCCGTCACTTACCAATCTTTTAATCCTATTAAGGTTAATATGACCTAGGCGCAAATGCCATAGGTAGGTTTCATCTTTTGATAATTTTACTCTTTTATGATTAGGTTCTGTTGATTCCGTGTCTAACAAGTGAGAGATATTTTTATGCAAGTAGAATAAACATTTTTCCAATGTACCTTTACAAACAAATTTGTTATTCTTACTAATAATAAAACCTTTATTAAAAGTAACCGAATATCCAAATTTATTTAGACAAGAGACCGAAATTAAATTCCTCTTGAATTATGGTACTCAATAAACGTTTATTAAAACTAATTGCCTATCAGAATCTAAACTGATTCTAATATGTCCCACTGAACTCGCAAACACTCCATTGCCTAAACGCAAGTTGAATTCGTTCTCATTAAGCCTTCTCCTTTCCTTGAACCCCTGTAAGGAAAAACAAACATGATTAGTGGCTCTGGAGTCTATGATCCAAGAATCCTTAGAATCTGCCAAAAAACATGTTTCAAGATAATTAATATTACCCTCTTCCTTCTTATCTTGAGACTTTGGGCAATTTCTTTTCCAATGTCCCTTTTCACCACAAAGGAAACACTTCCCTTTGATCTTGGTTACTTTCTTTGTCTCCTTCTTAGTAGGTCCTAGTTGTTTTTATTTCTGCTATATCTTGACCTTCTTACAGGTCTTAATAGTAGCAACTTTACCTATGGTATGAATCTCTTGCCCATTGCCTTTCATAAGGATTTTTTCTACGCTTTGAACATTTTGCATTAGCCTTTGCAAGGTATATTCTTTATTATTCAAGGTGTAGTCCAACTTGAATTGATCAAAGAACTCCGATAGTAAGTTGGCAATCATGTCAATTTTGGTCTCACCATCTATCTCAGCACCATTCAGTTCAGCAATGTTGAGATGTGCTATGACTTTCATCATGTGATCTTTCACACCTTGTCCAGGTTTCATCCTGAGATTCCTAAAAGCAGTCACTGCCTATCTCTTATCCATCCTAGACCTCATAGCAAATATTTCTTCTAGAAATATCATTATATCGACAACAGTCTCCATTCCTTCTTGTTGGTATTGCAACACGTCGGAGATGGTGGCCATAATGTAACATTTAGCCATCTCATCAGAAGACCCCCACTGCTGATAATCATCTCTTCGCTCTTGAATAGATTCATTAGTAGGAGTAGGTGGTTTAGGAGTGCATAAAACAAACTTATGCTTTTCGGATTGCAACAAAAGCCCAATTTTCCTTTTCCATGTGACATAATTATCACTAGTTAAAGTATTGTCTTTTAGAATGTTGATTAGGGATGGGGTCATGATTTCTGAACAATAACAAAACTTGTATAAGTAAATAATCATGATAAAAGACTTTCGAATATTTATCTTGAATTAAATAAAATAATTCAATCGTAAAAATTCAACGGTGATCCAACACCCATAAATGCCACGCCTGAATTGGGAGTTCACAATATTTACTAGTTGGACTAGGTCCCACCTGATTGTTAACATAACAACCAACGTTTTTAATTTTAACCTTGTGATTTTATTAACAACGACTCTTGGGAGGATATTAATAAACTCATATTGAGTGTGTTACCAAGTTATCGACCTTCAATATTTTCCCTTATGAATATCCCTCCTTTGGGAGTAGTTATCGTTTGGGCCAATTGTCTAGTCTATCCTTGTAAGGAAGTATCTTGCTAAATTCCATTCATGAATACCTCTTGGGTGGTTGTTACATGAAACATAAAGCTCAACTAAACTTGGAGGCCGTAGGTGTTCCAAAACACCTTTTCCCACTCAATTATTTAAGGCGTGTGATCCAATTGCAAAGAATAATTTACCAAGTTATCTATATGCCAATTTAGATACCTAAACCATTCTATGCATGTTGAAACCGAAAGAGATATATGAGTGGCACTCATATTCTATATGACATGTTATCCAACAACAACAAACATTGCATTATTTACAGAAATATAAATAGCTACAATTTTGGTCCATCCTAGAAAAGCAAGTAAATTACATGTCTTGGAATACAAAAAACTCCTTTCTGGGCGAACAAGTCTTCACGCGACCTCTGTCGTCCGGACTCCCTCGGCTACCTCCCATGGGTGCACGCACCCTTGTCCCCTTCCCATGGGCGTGCCCATGCCACAACCCCATAAAGGGCTGCCATGTGCAGCCCATGGCTTCCATAGGGATGTTGTGTGCAGCCCATGCCACAACAAACTTGGTCTCGTGCTTTTCGCATGCACGTTTGTTGCTACGGCTTGCACGGTCCCAAACTTGTTCCAATTGCTTCCAATTCTTTAAACCTTCGAGACTTCGATACTTGAATGTATTACAGAAGAATTTTAAATAAAAAAATACTGCAGTTTTTTTTTATTATTATTACAACAACAAAATTAAAAAAACTTAGCAACTACCAAGAAGGAAATTAGGGCGATGATAGGCCACCCTTCTTGTTACAATCCCAAAACAAAAATACATTGAAATTCTAGGACTAAAATTGAGCAACAACTACCCACATATAAAACATATATATATATATATATGTATATATATATATATACATATATATATATCCATACGGTCCAATGTAAATATATATGCGAACACCTAGAGTGACATCTCTTTCTAAAACATGCATATATAAAATAAAAAGAAAAAGATTAACTTACTCATACATCAATTAATCATGGGTACAACCAGGCTCTGATACCAATTGTAAGGAAAATCGTGCAACAGAAACGTGAAAATTTATAAAAATTAGGGTTTCGGCATAAATAAATATTTTCCCTTTTTAATAAGAACCTTAACCCTGAATTAATTGATGTATAATTTTTTTCCCATTTTTATAACAAGAACCTTAACCCTGAAATAAAATTGTCATACTTTTTTCTCGTGACGATTGAACAAGCACCGAATTGAATACGTAAGATCTTCCAATCCAATAACGAACATGAATCACATAGGAGTGTGGGCTCCCTTTCTTTGTATTATGAGGTGGTATATATGGGGTCATAAATCCTCTCAGAAGAAGGATTTACTTGGTTGGGAAGAATCCTTTCCTTAGGTGGATTTACTTGGTAGCTAAGAGTCTTTTTTTAAAGAAGAATTCTACTCTACACCAAGACTACTAATCCAACTCATTATAGTATTTGTAACCATAATAAAGATTTCCTAATTTGACTAGATAAATAATTCCTATTATTTATCTACTTATCAAATATAATCTTTAATATTAATTATACTACTAACAATAGTATAATATTAGGAGACCATCTCCTACAAGGAAAAAGATTTTGACTTTTAATTAAATAATTAATTAATTACCAAATTAATTAATTTCCATTTAATTAAATAACAAAATTAAAAAAAAAGATATTTAGGCTTTTATACATTAGCCTTGCCGCCCATTATAATATATAGGTATATACATTATTTTTCTTATTTTATTAACTCCATTGGACCGTAATAAAAAGTCCACATGTGAACTAGACCCATTCTTACAAAAAGAAACAAGTCCACATGCCTCAATACAATTCTAGATGGACCCCTAAATTGGTCCGGTAGAATATATCAAGTGATCCATGCAAGTTCGAGTGGATTGGGGATCTTGGCGGGCTATCTAAATTTAAGCTCTAATAGACACAACCCAATCACAATCGACAAACGATTCACTTAGGTTCGATCTATTTAATTTTAGTTCATTCCACTAAAGAACTAAAATTGAACTCGTAAATAAAGATAGAATAAGTTAATATTCCTTATTCATACCCTAGACAATCTTAATGGAGAAAGTGTATCCGCGTGAAGAATATCAGTAATCGCCAAGAGCTCATAGACCGTTTATAGCTCTCCAAGTTACCATATTTACTCATACGACCACATTTTGAACTTAGATATTTTGACTTAGCTAGAAGCCATGTTTCAATAGACACTATTGAAACCTTAACGTTAAGATTTAATATCCAATACCTCAAAAAATCCATATGATGATATTCTACTCTTATTTAATAAATGGAGACACGATGTCCGTATCTATAAATGAAATCCTCTATCGATTAACAAATGAATACCAGCAAACTATCGCAGATAGGCTATGCTATATAATCGTACTCATTGATAGCTCAAATGATAACACCTGCAACCGTAAGTCCATCATTTATCTCAGGATTGAGTTATACTCTCCGATTTTCTTCAAATGAAAACTTTTATCCATTGACGGTTCTGGATAAAGTATTTCATTGTGATCCAATTCAATACACCTAGTGCACTAGATTCTCTTGCCCAAAGACACCACACTTCAATGATTTTAGACTCGTCATAACACATTTGATCCCACTCAAATGCTAGCAAAAGAATCTACAACTTTAATAAGATAAAGGCGCCCAACCTTTATTTTAAGTTGTGAATATTATTCAAGACTAACTAAAGAATTGTATCTACCTCATACATATCTAGATGTACGAACAATTCTTCATTTCTCATAGTCTTTTGACATTTTGTTTTTTTTTTTGACAATTATAATAATTAAACTATAAACTCTATAAGATTTGTTAAACTAGAAATCACTTTCTTAATATGAAAAGATTGTCAAATACATCATTATACTCTTGCTATCGAGCATAATCCCGACATGTATGAGGTAGACACAATTCTTTAGTTAGTCTAGAATAATATTCACAAATTATAATAAAGGTTGTGCACCTTTATCTTGTCAAAGTTGTAGATTTCTTTTGCTAGCATTTGAGTGGGATCAAATGTGTTATAATGAGTCTAAAATAATTAAATTGTGGTGTCTTTAGGTAAAAGAATCTAGTACACTAGGTGCATTGAATTGGATCACAGTGAAATACTTTATCTAGAACCGTTAATGGTTAAAAGTTTTCACTTGAAGACAATCGGAGAGTCTATCTCAATCCTGAGATAAATGATGGACTTAAGGTTGCAAGTGTTATCATTTGAGCTATCAATGAGTATGATTATATAGCATAGTCTATCCTCAATAGTTTGGTGGTATTTATTTGTTAATCGACAGAGGACTTCATTTAT
The DNA here is from genome assembly GCA_032871835.1 of Dipteronia dyeriana. Lineage (NCBI taxonomy): Eukaryota > Viridiplantae > Streptophyta > Magnoliopsida > Sapindales > Sapindaceae > Dipteronia > Dipteronia dyeriana. Next base: position 42,425,598 of record CM065297.1, read on the forward strand.
AGATATGGACATCGTGGCTCCATTTATTAAATGTGAGTAGAATACCATCATAGGGATATTTTGAGGTATTGGATATTAAATCTTAATGTTAAGTTTTCAACGGTATCTATTGAAACATGGCATCTGGACAAGTCAAAGTATCCAAGTTCAAAATGTGGTCATATGAGTAAATATTGTAACTTCGAGAGCTATAGGTGGTCTATGAGCCCTTGGCGATTACTGATATTCTTCATGAGGATACACTATCCCCATTAAGACTGTCTAGGGTATGAATGAGCAATATTAACTTATTCTATCTTTATTTAAGAGTTCAATTTTAGTTCTTTAGTGGAATGAACTAAAATTAATAGATCGGACCTAAGTGAATCATTTGTTGATTGTGATTAGGTTATGTCTATTGGAGCTTAAGTTTAGATAGTCTGTTAAGATCCCCGATTCACACGAACTTGCATGTATCACTTGATGTATTCTACCGGACCAATTTATGGGTCCATTTAGAATTGTATTGAGGCATTTGGACTTGTTTCTTTTTGTAAGAACGGGTCTAGTTCACTTGTGGACTTTTTATAAAAGACAAATGAATTTAATAAAATAGGAAAAACAATATTTGGCCCATGTATAAGGTGTTGGGCTGCAAGGATATATAAATTATCTTAAATTATATTGTTTTTTATTTTATTATTTACTTAAATGGAAATTAATTAATTTGGTAATTAATTTATTATATAATTAAAATGTCAAAATCTTTTTTCTGATAGGAGAAGATCTTCTAATAATATACTATTGTTGGTACTATAATTAATAATAAAGATTATATTTGATAACTAGATAAATAAAAGGAATTATTTATCTATTCAAATTAGAAAGTCTTTAGCATGGTCACAAATACACTATTTGAGTTGGATTAGGGGTCTTGGTGTAGGAAGGAATTCTTTTTGGAAAAGAATTCTTGGTCATTAAGTAAATCCACCTAAAGATATGATTCTTTCCCGCCAAGTAAATCCTTTTAAGAAAAGGATTTGAAATCCTTTTAAGAAAAGGATTTGAAATCCTATATATATATATATATATATATATATATATATATATATATATATATCTTGTTGAATTTTGGCCAACCCTAGTATTTTCTAAGAAGGAAATTCGGCCAAGCTAGTCATAAACAAGAGAGAAATTCAGCCAAGCACAATTTACAGGAAGTAAATTTCGGCCAAGGGGAATTTTTAGTAAAGAAGACTTGGTTCTTGCTCTAGATAAATTCGTTCAACTCTAACGATTGGTGTATGAAAATTCGACAAAGAAGAAAAGAAAGAAAGAACGTTTTGTATTCGTTAGTGTGTTTGGATTATGCTCGATAGCAACAGTGTAATAATGTATTTGATAATCTTTTCATATTAATAAAAATGAATTCTATTTTAACAAATTTTATAGCATTAATAGTTCAAATATTATAATTGTCAAAAGTAAATAATCATTGGGTCAAAAGACTATGAGAAAGAAGAATTGTTCGTACAAATGGATATGTATGAGGTAGACACAACTCTTTAGTTAGTCTTGAATAATATTCACAACTTAAGATAATGGTTGGGCGCCTTTATCTTGTTAAAATTGTAGATTCTTTTGCTAGCATTAGAGTGGGATCAAATGTGTTATGATGAGTCTAAAATCATCAAAGTATGGTGTCGTTAGGCAAGGGAATCTAGGGCACTAGGTGCACTGAATATGATCAAAGTGAGATATTTTATCCAAAACTATCAATGAATAAAAGTTTTCACTTGAAGACAATCAGAGAGTCGATCTCAATCCAAAGATAAATGATGGACTTATGGTTGCTTGCAAGTGTTATTATTTGAGCTATCAATGAGTACGATTATATAGCATAGTTTATCCTCGATAGTTTAGTGGTATTCATTTGTTAATCGATAGAAGACTTCATTTATAGGTATGGACATCATGGCTCCATTTATTAAATGAGAGTAGAATGTCATCATATGGATGTTTTGAGATATTGGATATTAAATCTTAAAGTTAAGTTTTCAATAGTGTCTACTGAGATATGGATTCTCGACAAGTCAAAATATCGAAGTTCAAAATGTGGTCATATAAGTAAATATGGTAACTTGGAGAGCTACGGGCGGTCTATGATCTCTTGGCGATTACTGATATTCTTCATGAGGATACATTTTCTCCATTAAGAATGTCTAGGGCATGAATAAGCAATATTAACTTATTCTATCTTTATTTAATAGTTCAATTTTAGCTCTTTAGTGGAATGAACTAAAATTAATAGATCGGACCTCAGTGAATAAATCGTTGATTGTGATTGGGTTATGCCTATTGGAGCTTAAATTTAGATAGCCCGCCAAGATCCCCAATCCACACGAACTTGCATGGATCAGTTGATAGATTCTATCGGACCAAATTTTAGGTCCATTTAGAATTGTATTGAGGCATGTGGACTTGTTTCCTTTTGTAGGAATCAATCTAGTTCAAATTTGGACCTTTTATTAAGGTCCAATGGATTTAATAAAATAAGAAAAATAATATATATGCCCATGTGTGGTCTTGGGCGGCAAGGCTAAATATATTAGCTTTATATATTGTTTTTATTTTATTATTTAATTAAATGGAAATTAATTAATTTTTTAATTATTTTATTATTTAATTGAAAGTCAAAATCTTTTTTCTAATGGGAGATGATCTACTAGAGTCATATTATTGTTTGTAATATGATAAGTATCAAATACTATATTTGATGAGTAGATAAATAAATGGAATTTTTTAATCTAGTCAAATTAGGAAGTATTTGATTACTATTAGGACTCTAATTGACAATTAGACAAATTAGAAAGTTTTTGATTTAGTCACAATTTAATTTATATTCAATAATTGGTTATTGAATAAATACACTTTTTGAATTGGATTAGGAGTCTTGGTGTAGGAAATAATTCTTTTTTTAAAAGGATTCTTGGTCACCAAGTAAATCCACCTAAGGAAAGGATTTTTGCCCACCATGTAAATCCTTTTTGGAAGAGGATTTTGGTCTCCTATATAAACTACCCATAAATTTCAATTCAGCAAAGGCAAGGGTTTTATGAGAGAGAATTTGGCCTAGTGAGAGAATTTTGAGGGAGGAAAAAAATAGTTTTTGCTCTACACAAAATTCAGCAAACTCATAGATATTGTGTATTGAATTCGGCCAAGATGAAGTGAAAAGGGGAACGTTTTTGTTTTCGATAGTGCACTACTATCCTTTACATCAAAGGGGTTTTGTGTACAAAAATCGAATTGGATTCACGCGAGTTTCAATAAAATAGATTGATAATTCACAAGTGACCGAACGTTCTTGGGTTCTCTTGGAGGGTTATTATGACTAACAAAAGAAAGAGATTTTGTTTGTTTCCGTCCTAAGGTATACATTTTAAAGAAAGAGAGCCCACACTCCTAGGTGATTCACGTTCATGATTGGATTGGAAGATCTTACGGATTCAATTTGATGCTAGTTCAATTGTCACGGAAAAAAAAATGGTGCAATAATTTTATTATACGTCAATGAATCTAGGGTTAAGGTTCTTTCTATTAAAAGGGAAAATTTTTAAAATATACAAAACTCTAATTTTACGCTTCTACCGTGTTTTGAACCAAATTTTCCCTACGATTGGTATCAGAGCTTGATTGTACCCTTGATTAATTGATGTATGTGTACGTGAATCTTTTTCTTTTTATTGTAAATATGCATGTTTTTAGAAAAAAGATGGCACTCTAGGTATTCGCATATATATTTACACTGGAATGTATAGCTATATATATATATATATATATATATATATATATGTAAATGTTTTATATGTGGATAGTTATTGCTCAATTTTGGTCCAAGAATTTAAATCTATTTTGCTTTGGGATTGTAACAAGAAGTGTGGCCTATCATCGCCATAATTTCTTTCTTGATTTTTGATAAGTTTTATTTTATTGTTGTAATAAAAAAAACTGCAGTATTTATTTTATTTAAAATACTGTTGTAATACATTCAAGTATCAAAGACTTGAAGTTTTGAAGAATTGGTAGCAACCGGAACAAGTTTGGTACCGTTCGAGCAATAGCAACAAACGTGCATGCGAAGAGCACGCGGCCACGATTGTTGTGGCATAGGTTGTGCACGGCAGCCCTGTGGAAACCATGGACTGCGCATGTAGGGAAAGAAAGGTTCAAAACACAACGGAAACGTGAGAAAACTAGGAAATTATATATATATATATATATATATATATATATATATATATATATATATAATCTCTTTTACAAACAAGAACCTTAACCCCAGATTAATTGATGTATATAAAAAGTATCGTACCTTTTTTTTTCGTGACAATTGAACTAGCGTCGAATTGAATCCGCAAGATATTCCAATAAAATCATGAACGTGAATAACCTAGGTGTGTGGGCTCCCTTTCTTTAAATTGTCTACCTGAGAATAGAAACAAACAAAATCTTCTTCTTTATTAGTCACAATAATCCTCCAAGAGAAAAACCAAGAATGCCCGGTTACTTTTTAATTATCAATCAATTTGATTGAAACTCGCATAAACCTTGATCCGATGTTGTACACAAAAACCTTTTGATGCAAAGGATACTAGTGTACTATCGAAAACAAAAACTTTCCCTCTTTTCTCTATGCTTGGCAGAATTCTTCACACAATGAGTTGGACGAAGTTTTTTTTTTATAACAATAAAAAAACAAATAAAAAACAACTTCTCACGCCAAAACCAACGCTTGGTCCAGATTTACAAGCAGTATATATAGGAGACCAAATCCTCTTCTAAGAAGAATTTACTTGGTGGTTAAGAATCCTTTCCTTAGGTAGATTTACTTAGTGGTTAAGAATCCTTTTCTAAAACGAATTCTATCCTACAGCAAGACTTCTAATCCATCTCCATAGTGTATTTGTAACCATATTAAAGACTTCCTAATTTAATTAGATAAATAATTCCTTTTATTTATCTACTTATCAAATATAGTCTTTAATATTAGTTATACTATCAACAATAGTATAATATTAGGAGACCATCTCCTAATAGAAAAAGATTTTGATTTTTAATTCAATAATTAATTAATCACAAAATTAAGTAATTTCCATTTAATTAAATAATAAAATAATATAATATAACTAAGCTATTCTAAATAGCCTTACCGCCCAACACATATATATGGGCCAATATATTACTTTCTTATTTTATTATTTTTTAAAATCCATTTGACCTTTATAAAAAGTCCACATGTGAACTAGACCCATTCTTATAAAAAGAAACAAGTCCACATACCTCAATACAATTCAAGTTGGACCCCTAAATTGGTCCGGTAGAATATATCAAGTGATCAATACAAGTTCGTGTGGATTGGTGATCTTGTCGGGCTATCTAAATTTAAGTTCCAATAGACACAACCCAATCACAATCAACAAATGATTCACTTAGGTACGATCTATTTAATTAAAGTTTATTCCACTAAAGAACTAAAATCGAACTCTTAAATAAAGATAGAATAAGTTGATGTTACTCATTCGTACCCTAGACAACCTTATTAGGTGTTTGGGTTTATGCCCTAAGCATGTAATTTGTAAATGGATTTATGAAGTAAATAAAAGGAAAGGTTCAATTCATTTTGTTATGTTATTTATTTTATAAACTTATGTATATATTAACATCCTGGATTGCCGGATGTAATCTCGAACTGTGTATATGAGTGTCATATACAGATGGATACAGTAAGAGACGTGCAATCTAAAGAGTCCATAGATAGCAAATAAAGATGGGTACTTTATTTGTGGTTAATCTATAGCTATGGTCCATTCCGTAATGTACAATGATTCTATCATGAATCATTCATATGAGATATGGGAATGGAGGCACCTTGTATGATAGGACTGGGCCATGATCTATATGAATCTCACACAAAGATCCGTTTACCGATGAGATTCATATATATCAACTAATGATGGCTATATATGGGTGATCTTAATCCTGAGTGTCTTATCGATTCCTTCAGGTTAGATCGTGGTCTTTGATATACCATGGGTGAGGTCAGATGTATTTCCTGATCAATATACTCCGTATATTGGGATTACGGTTTGGCTTGTGGCTGGGAAGGTTTGTATACAATAGTGGAATCTACTCCTTCTTGTGAGAAGTAGATGGTAGTTCCCTTAAGGGTTGATTCGGGGCTTGGACAATATGAGCGATCTCCTAATTCCGTGAGGAAGTAGGATTTATTGTCCATTAGAGAATCAATGGTACTTAAAGGATATATGTAATTAGAGGGGTATAACGGACATTATGACCCAGTTCTAATTATGAACTATTGTGGAGGATCACACCATATGTAAAAGCTATATCGATGGACACCGAGTTGTATCGGTCTTTGTAAAAACGTCTGCAGTTGAGAGAGTGCAGCTTCGGGTTTTTAGTGGAATAACACCGGAGTTAATAATCAAGGACTATTAATTAAAGAGTTTAATTAATGATTCTGAGAATTATTGGTGCTCAAAATACTGTGGGTCCATTAGGTCCCCTTGCTACCCTGATCGATTTAGGTAACAAGGGTCACGGTTAATTAATTGGATTGTCCAGTTAATTATGTTACAAAAGTGACAGGTATTTATTCGGGAATTAATTGAATAATGAGATTATTTAATTAATGGATAATGGTGATTAAATAACTTAAATAATGAGATTATTTAATTATGTTATTAATCACTAAACGGAGGGTGTACGTTGATATTTATTTTTGAATAAAATAAGATAATGTGATTATTTTATTTTATTAAATTAAATAATTTATTTTTTAATTTAAATAGTTTGAATTCAAAATTAAAATCAAATTAAAGATATGAGATATTTTTTATTTGAAAGTTCTTAAAAATCAAATATTAATTTGATCAATTTTTAAAATATTATATATAAGATATATTTTATTTAAAATAAGAAAAAAAAAAGTTGTTATGCGTGAAACGCACAGCAACATACTTATATATATATATATATATATATATATATATATATTTAACAAAAGAACAAAGTTGGTTGGCTTTTGGTTAAAAAAAGCTGGTGAGTGAGTTTTTTTTTTTTGAGTTATTTTGTGTGCAAGTGTGTGCATGAACAAACACCACAAAGAGAGAAAAGGTTTTATGTACAAGTGTTGTTCGTTAATATAAAGAAAGAGTTTCTTATTCTTTTCTCTTCTACACACTCCATCCTAAGTTCTTGAGAACCGTGACGTGCCCACACACAGTTACCAATCCCGGGAATAGCTCGGAAGATCAGTGGTACAGACCAGGAGCATATTGAATAAGTGAAGGAGCCTCCAAACGTTGGTATGGTTCTTTTAATATATTTTTTTATTGATTATAATTTCCTGTATTTACATATATATTTTATTAGTGTAATAATTTTTATATGTATTTGTTCCGAAAATAATTACGATCAAAAGTTCACCGGTCCTAGATATAGATTACGATCTGTATAAAGAAAATTAAAACCCGATTCCGCTGCACGACCGGTGAATTTGGTTCCAACTATTGGTATCAGAGCCAATTTTATTTTTGGAACATGAAATTGTTTTCGATGCTCCTGAATGTATGATTGTGTAGGCATGATTTAAATTGACTGTATGATGTTTTTTGTTTGTATATTAATTTTTTATTTATTTACAAAAACATGATTGATCGTTAATTATATGGTACTGTGGATTTAGGGTTTATGGGTTGTATTATTTTTTTAATTATATATTTTTTTTAACTATTATTGGATTGTAAAAAAAATAAAAATGTAACCTATGTTGAAGACCTGGAAAAATCGCGAAGAAAAATTCATGAGATGAATCGATGTGACCTGAAGAGACTGGAAGACTTGGAAATTACAAGAAGACCAAGGAATGCCTTGGGGGTATTTTTGTAATTTTAGATTCCAATTTTTTTAGGTTAAATAATCCATATTACTCGGTCAATTCATGTATGCTTTATATTATGTGATGATAAAAAGCATTGTCAAGTATACGTATGTCATTTAGATTAGAAGTGCCTACACAAATATATTTGATATGTCGTACATGCATCATAGCCTATATTTTATGTATTTTTTTTAATGTGATTAAAATGGATAAATACATAAATTGGCTATGAAAATGGGATTAGTTTTTTAATTGTTAAAAAACTTGGTAATTCTTATTAATATTAATCTAGTTATTAAAGAGTTTAATAAGTTAGATTAATATGGTCATTTATAGTAATTAGGATTAATTTGATTAATTGGCTAATTATAAATGAACCGGAAATTGTGTTAGAGTTTTAATAGTTAAAACTTGGTAAACATTTTCATAATAATCTGAGCTTAGTAAATAGTTTACAAAGACTTAGACTATTTACTAATATATTAGATTTTTAATTGTTAAAAATCATTAATAATTTATTAGTTAATTAGAAATTGTTTCTAATAATTAATTAGTTAATGCACTAGATAACTTGATTAAAATTAGATGTTTGATTATGTAGAGTCTAAGTGCATTAACGGATAATAGAAAACCCTAGTTTTAAAATAGTGAGTGGGAGAGGGATATATGACATATATATCCCGCGGTCTCCATCATTAGTTCAACACCGTGAGATCCGAGTAGGGCCTCGTGACGACTTTGCTTTCGTCCTCCCTAAGGGGTTTCCACAAAGGTCAATACCAAGGTTGACTTCCTAACGGATAGGATTTCTGATGGTATTTCGGGATTGACCGACCCTAAGGCGGAAATTTTCGAGTTAAGCTCATGAGATATGAAATGGTGGGTTACACTCACGAAGGTTTTGATTAAGTTTGTTAATTAAAAACCTGACTGAATAAACGATGGTTGAGTGATATGGAATAAGAGTTATTCTAGAATATCATTTGATTGAGAATGTATCGGTCCAACATGCAAAGATTTGACCGACCCTAAGGCGGCACTTTTTATGGTATGTTGGATTGTCGTGGTATAGTAACTATTTTTAGGGTAGTTCTAGTTCGTTAAACATGTTCATGCATCATGTTTAAATTTATACCAAAGCACCCACACTAGTTTTAAATAAATGACTGAATGAATGTTTTATTTATTTCAGCAATGTCTTCTGCATTACTTCAAACTCTCGCAAACGACAAATTAACTGGTGATAACTACACAAAGTGGAAACTTAATATTAATGCAATTTTGGTCACCAAAGACCTTAAGTTTGTGCTTACGGAGGAATGTCCTCCAGCGCCTACTGCCAATGCCACACGAACTGTTTGTGAGGCATACCAATGATGGGTCTCATCTGATAAGAAGGCCCAAACATATCTGTTGACATCTATGACAGACGTGCTTGTCATAAAGCACGACACATTGACTTCAGCATTCGAAATCATGGAGCCAGTGCAAGCTATGTCCGGGCAGCCCCCCGAGAAAAAGTGACATGAAGCTATTCGTTCCGTTATGCTTGCTAGCATGAAGGAAGGAACGTCAGTTCGGGAACATGTCCTGAGCATGATGTCCTACTTCAACACGGCAGAAGTCAATGGTGGGGCCATTGACGAACCCAGTCAGGTGAGCATCATACTGACGACTCTTCCAAAGAGTTTCGATCAGTTTAAAAGCAACTACGGGATGAACAAGTTAAAGTTCAGTCTTACACAGTTGCTCAATGAGCTCGCTACCTTTGAGTCCTTGATTAAGGACAATAAAGGCAAGACCGGTGAGGAAAATGTTGCCAAACCATCTTCCTCTAATAATAAGAAGAGGAAAAGGTCCTCTATAAAGGCAAAAGGAAAGCCGAAACCCAAGAAAGCCCAAAGCAAAAAGAAGGGCACCTCTACTGACCAAGACAAAGGAAAATGTTTCCATTGTAACAAGGTCGGGCACTGGAAGAGGAACTGTGCTCAATATCTGGAGGAGGTAGCCAAGAAGAAAAAGATGAAAGGTAAATATGATTTACTTGTTCTTGAATCTTGTTTAGTGGAAGATGATTCTTCACCCTGGATAGTTGATTAGGGGCCACTAATCATGTTTGTTCTTCTTTGCAGTGGACTGATTCTTGGACACAGCTAAAGGAGGGAGCCTTCTCAATGCAGGTGGGGTAGGGGGATGTCGTATCGGCCAAAGCAGTGGGAGCAATAAGATTGCAATTTTGTAATAATAATAGTTTTTTATTATTAAACAATGTTTTTTATATTCCTGGATTTACACGGAATTTGATTTCCGTTTCTAAGTTGTTAGAATAAAAATATTCTGTTTCTTTTAATAATAAGTATGTTATTATAGGAAAGAATGGTCTGAATATTTGTTCAGGAATTAATGAAAAATATTTGTATGTGTTAAGACCGTTAATACATACTACACTGCTCAACACCGAAATGTTTAAGGTTGAAAAACCAAAAACTAAACGACATAATATTTCTCCAGATAATGACACGTATCTCTGGCATCTAAAGCTTGGTCATATCAACATTGACCGGATAGACAGATTAGTAAAAAGCGGACCTTTAAGTGAGTTAAAGGTTGGCACCTTATATGTCTGCGAATCTTATTTGGAAGGTAAGATGACTAAGAGACCTTTTACTGGAAAAGGGCTTAGAGCTAAAGAACCGCTAGAGCTTATACATACAGACGTCTACGGACTGATGAATGTTAAAGCTAGGGGTGGTTATGAGTATTATGTCACCTTTATAGATAACTACTCAAGATACGGATACGTCTATCTGATGAAACAAAAGTCGGAAACATTTGAAAAGTTCAAAGAATTTCGAGCTGAAGTTGAGAATCAATTAGGTAGGACTATCAAGTCACTATGATCAGATTGTGGAGGTGAGTACCTTGACCAAGAGTTTGAAGACTTCATGGTTGAGCATGGGATAGTTTCTCAACTCACAGCTCCTGGTACACCTCAGCAAAATGGTGTAGCAGAGAGGAGAAATAGCTAACGGAAATGGTGAGATCTTTGATTAGTTTCTCATCATTACCAAATTCCTTCTAGGGATATGTGTTACAAACAGCAGCATACATTTTGAATGTAGTACCATCCAAATTTGTTCCTAAGACTCCCCTAGAGTTATGGAATGGTCGTAAAGCTAGTTTACTGCATTTTCGCATATGGGGGTGCCCAGCACACGTGCTGAATAACTGGAAAGCTAGACTCCAAGTCTGTCGTCTGTCTGTGTGTAGGATACTCTAAGGAGACCAGAGGTGGACACTTCTATAGTCCCGAAGATAACAAAGTATTTGTATCGACAAATGCAACGTTTCTTGAGGACAATTACATTAGTGACCATAAACCTCATTCCAAGATTGTATTAAATGAGTTGGAGCCTAGTGAGACTAGTGCTTCATCAATAAGAGTTGTTGATCCACAAACATCTGAGAGTCAGATGGTTCCTGATCAGGATACACTACCATCTAGACGTAGTGAGAGGGTTGTGAGACAACCTGAATGCTATTTAACTATAGGTGAGGGATAAGGTGTTGTCTCTGTTGATAGTGTGGATGATCCATTGACATTTAAGAATGCAATGGAAGATCATGATAAATAGGAATGGCTTAAAGCCATGAATCTCGAGATGGATTCCATGTACTCTAACTCAGTTTGGGATCTTGTAGACTTACCGGATGGGGTGAAACCCATTTGGTGTAAGTGGATCTATAAGAGAGAGAAATGAGTAGACGGAAAGGTAAAGACCTTCAAGGCAAGGCTAGTGACAAAGGGTTATACCTAGAAAGAGGGGGTCGATTATGAAGAGACCTTCTCGCCAGTAGCCATGTTTAAGTCTATTAGGATTCTCTTATCCATTACTGCCTATTTCGATTTTAAAATTTGGCAAATAGACGTCAAGACTGCATTCTTGAATGGAAATCTTGATGAGAGCATCTATATAATGCAACCAGAGGGATTCGTGTCTCCAGATCAAGAGCAAAAGGTTTACAAGCTGCAAAGGTCCATCTATGGACTTAAGCAAGTATCTAGATCCTGGAACATTAGATTTGATGATGTGATCAAAACCTATGGCTTCGAGCAAAACGTCGATGAGCCTTGTGTCTACAAGCGCATCATTGATAAAAAAGTAGTTTTCTTGGTCCTATACGTAGATGATATCCTACTCATTGGGAATGATGTGGGAGTGTTGTCTAATGTAAAGGGCTGGCTTGCTAGCCAATTCCAAATGAAAGATTTGGGAGAGGCAAGTTATGTTCTAGAGATCCAACTTATAAGGGATCGTAAGAACAAACTTATAGCACTATCTCAGGCATCATATATCGACAAAATTGTTGTACGATTTTCAATGCAAAACTCCAAGAAAGGTAATTTACCTTCCAGACATGAAGTTCATTTGTCTAAGGAACAGTGTTCTAAGACACCTCAAGAAGTTGAGGATATGAGACGTGTTCCCTATGCATCAACAGTAGGTAGTCTCATGTATGCTATATTATGCACAAGATCAGACATCTGCTATGCAGTGGGAGTAGTCAGCAGATACCAGTCCAACCCAAGATTGGATCATTGGGTTGCTGTCAAGACTATTCTCAAGTATCTTCGGAGAACGAGAGATTATATGCTAGTGTATTCCGGACAGGATTTGATCCCGTTAGGATACACGGATTCTGATTTTCAGTCAGACAGGGATTCTAGAAAATCCATGTTTGGATCAGTATTCACCGTGGGTGGTGGAGCCATTGTATGGAGAAGTATCAAGCAATCTTGCATTGCTGACTTTACCATGGAAGCCGAATATATAGCTGCTAAAGAGGCTGTTTGGCTCCGTAAGTTTTTGGGTGATCTGCAGTTGTTCCAGACCTGGATAAGCCCATCACACTTTATTGTGATAACAGTGGTGCTGTGGTTAATTCCAAAGAACCAAGAAGCCACAAGAGAGTGGAGCATATAGAGAGAAAGTAGCATCTCATAAGAGAGATAGTGCAGAGAGGCGATGTGATTGTCACCAAGATAGCCTCACAAGACAATCATGTTTATCCATTTACGAAGACCTTACCGGCTAAAGTGTTTTCGGGTCACCTAGATGGTCTAGGGTTACGAGACATGCCTCACATGCTTTAGTGCAAGTGAGAGATTGTTGGGGTTTATGCCCTAAGCATGTAATTTGTAATTGGATTTATGAAGTAAATAATAGGAAAGGTTCAATTCATTTTGTTATGTTATTTATTTTATAAACTTGTGTATATATTAACATCCTGGATTGCCGGATGTAATCTTGAACTGTGTATATGAGTGTCATATACATATGGATACAGTAAGAGACGTGCAATCTAAAGAGTCCATAGATAGCAAATAAAGCTGGGTACTTTATTTTTGGTTAATCTATAGCTGTGGTCCATTCCGTAATGTACAGTGATTCTATCCTGAATCATTCATATGAGATATGGGAATGGAGGCAACTTGTATGATAGGACTGGGCCATGATCTATATGAATCTCACACAAAGATCCGTTTACCGATGAGATTCATATATATCAACTAATGATGGCTATATATGGGTGATCTTAATCCTGAGTGTCTTATCGACTCCTTCAGGTTAGATCGTGGTCTTTGATATACCATGGGTGAGGTCAGATGTATTTCATGATCAATATACTCTGTATGTTGGGATTGCGGTTTGGCTTGTGACTGGGAAGGTTTGTACACAATAGTGGAATCCACTCCTTCCAGTGAGAAGTAGATGGTAGTTCCCTTAAGGGTTGATTCGGGGCTTGGACAATATGAGCGCTCTCCTAATTCCGTGAGGAAGTAGGATTTATTGTCCATTAGAGAATCAATGGTACTTAAAGGATATATGTAATTAGAGGGGTATAACTGACATTATGACCCAGCTTTAATTATGAACTATTGTGGAGGATCACACCATATGTAATAGCTATATCGATGGACACCGAGTTGTATAGGTCTGTGTAAAAACGTCAGCAGTTGAGATAGTGCAGCTTCGGGTTTTTAGTTGAATAACACCAGAGTTAATAATCAAGGACTATTAATTAAAGAGTTTAATTAATGATTCTGAGAATTATTGGAGCTCAAAATACTGTGGGTCCATTAGGCCCCCTTGCTAGCCCGATCGATTTAGGTAACAAGGGTCACGGTTAATTAATTGGATTGTCCAGTTAATTATGTTACAAAAGTTACACGTATTTATTCGTGAATTAATTGAATAATGAGATTATTTAATTAATGGATAATGGTGATTAAATAACTTAAATAATGAGATTATTTAATTATGTTATTAATCACTAAATGGAGGGTGTATGTTGATATTTATTTTTCAATAAAATAAGATAATGTGATTATTTTATTTTATTAAATTAAATAATTTATTTTTGAATTTAATTAGTTTGAATTCAAAATTAAAATCAAATTAGAGATATGAGATATTTTTTATTTAAAAGTTTTTAAAAATCAAATATAGATTTGATCCATTTTTTAAATATTATATATAAGATATATTTTATTCATAAAAAAGAAAAAATGAAAAAAAAGTTGATGTGCGTGAAACGCACGGCAACATACTTATATATATATATATATATATATATATATATATATATATATTTAACAAAAGAACAAAGTTGGTTGGATTTTGGTTAAAAAAAGCTAGTGAGTGAGTTTTTTTTTTTTTTGAGTTATTTTGTGTGCAAGTGTGTGCATGAACAAACACCACAAAGAGAGAAAAAGTTTTATGTAGTAGTGTTGTTCATTAATATAAAGAAAGAGTTTCTTATTCTTTTCTCATCTACACCCTCCATCCTAAGTTCCTGAGAATCGTGATGTGCCCACACGCAGATACCAATCCCGGGAATAGCTAAGAAGATCAATGGCACAGACCAGGAGCATATTGAATAAGTGAAGGAGCCTCCAAACGTTGGTATGGTTCTTTTAATATTTTTTTTATTGATTATAATTTCTTGTATTTACATATATATTTTATTAGTGTAATAATTTTTATATGTATTTGTTTCGAAAATAATTACGATCAAAAGTTCACCGGTCCTAGATACAGATTATGATCTGTATAAAAAATTTTAAAACCCGTTTCCGCTGCACGACCGGTGAATTTGGTTCCAACATTAGGGAAAGTGTATCCTCTTGAAGAATACCAGTATTCTCCAAGAGCTCATATACCGTCTATACCTCTCCAGGTTACCATATTTACTCATGACCAAATTTTGAACTTGGATATTTTGACTTATCCAGAAGCCATGTTTCAATAGACACTATTGAAAACTTTACGTTAAGATTTAATATCCAATACCTCAAAACATCCATATGATGATATTCTACTCTCATCTAATAAATGGAACCACGATATCCATATCTATAAATGAAGTCCTCTATCGATTAACAAATGAATACAACCAAACTATCGAGGATAGACTATGCTATATAAGTGTACTCATTGATAGCTCAAATGATAACACTTGCAACCATAAGTCCATCATTTATCTCAGGATTGAGATAGACTCTCCGATTTTCTTCAAATGAAAAACTTTTATCTATTGACAGTTCTAGATAAAGTATTTCATTGTGATCCTATTCAATGCACCCAGTGCACTAGATTCTTTTGCCCAAAGACACCACACTTTGATGATTTTAGACTTATCATAACACATTTGATCCCACTCAAATGCTAGCAAAAGAATCTACAACTTTGACAAGATAAATGCGCCCAATCTTTTATCTTAAGTTGTGAATATTATGCAAGACTAACTAAAGAATTGTGTCTAACTCATACATATCTAGATGTACGAACAATTCTTCTTTTATCATAGTCTTTTGACCTTATGATTATTTACTTTTGACAATTATATTAATTAAACTATAAATGCTATAAGATTTGTTAAACTAGAAGTCACTTTATTAATATGAAAAGATTGTCAAATACAATATTATAATCTTGCTATCGAGCATAATCCTAACAGCGCACACCCATGGGATGGAGCCAAGGGTGTGCACGCCCATGGGAGGCAACCGAGGGATGTCCAAACAGACGATGGTCGCGTGAAGACTTGTTCTCCAAGAAAAGAGTTTTTGTATTCCAAGACATGTAATTTACTTGTTTTCCTAGAATGGATCAAAATTGTAGCTATTTATAATTTTGTAAATATTACAATATTTGTTGTCGTCTGATAACATGTCATATAGAATAGGAGTGCCACTCATATATCTCTTTTGGTATGAACATGCATTGAATGGTTTAGGTATCTAATTGGCATCTAGATAACTTGGTAAATCATTCTTTGGAATTCGATCACACCTCTTAAATAATTGAGTGGGAGAAGGTGTTTTGGAACACCTACAGCCTCCAAGTTTAGTTGAGCTTTATGTTTCGTGTAATAACCCCCCAAGAGGTATTCATGATTCATTCTTTGGAATTCGATCACACCTCTTAAATAATTGAGTGGGAGAAGGTGTTTTGGAACACCTACATCCTCCAAGTTTAGTTGAGCTTTATGTTTCGTGTAATAACACCCCAAGAGGTATTCATGATTGGAAATTAGCAAGATACTTCCTTACAAGGATAGACTAGACAATTAACCCAAACAATATCTACTCCCAAAGGAGGTGAAAGTTCCCTAAAAAGTGTGTGTCTATACACCAATTTTTCTTGATTAGTCAATATTAAAAATTCACCCAATAAAACAAACATACAACTTCAAGTGTAAGGTGCATAAATAAAAATAACACAAGATGTATACATGAAAACCCTCCAAATGGAAAAAACCACGAGCCGTTAAGTGCGCCACACTCGGTCACATAAATCCACTATAAGAATAAAAGGTTACACACTCAAGTGATACTCGGACTCTCACTTTCGACAACCTCAGGCTATGGACACCGCCACTCACCACTCTTGGTTCAATCCCTAGTGATCTCTTTTGATCCACTACTCTTGGAGTGATCACCTCCTACTCTACTTCTCGGGCCTTTTACAGTGGATACCCGACCAATTGCTTGCCAACCTACCCTTGGTTGCAAGAATAGACTTGCTTGTGCAACTTCACCTAGAAGCCACAAGACTTTGACTCTATGAAGAGTGCAACAACCTATGTGAATATGATGAAATATTCAAACATGCAAATAATGCTAGGCAAAACACTAAATGCTTATCTAGGAATAGATATCAATGTCACTAAGTACAATTCCTACATATCAATCTCTAAATGAATGTTCATGAAGACTTAACTAGATATAGTTATACAACATTATATCCGTTATCAAACAAAGCCATTTCAACATATGTTGTCATTAAGCATGGCATGGTCATTAAATGCAATCATCAAAATACAATCAATATGTCCTAATCAATAATGTCTAAATGCAATGCATAGAGATTTAGCAAGAAGAGAAAATATGTCATAAATTCAAGCTATCAACAAACAAACCCAATCATGTTATCATGACTCTTAAATATATGTAATATCTAGAGTCTAGGTATTTAATCATGCAATAAACACCTAATCTAAAGTAAGAAGAACAATAAAAGATATTCAATGAAGTTCTTACTTACCTAGTCATGAAACCAAGAACACCCATGCTCATATGATCAAGAATGATGCAAGATGAAGATGGGTTTTGGGTTTGGAGAGTTAATCAAGCTTTAATGAAGCTTTCTCTCTCAAGAAACTCTCTCTCTCACTCTAGGGTTTGTTTTTTAGAGTCATTAAAATGAAAAAGATGAGTTAAGGATGTATTTATAATGCCCAAGTCAAAGGACATCGTTTTGGACGAAGGAAACAAAGTTTCATCACTATCGTTGTGCATGCCACTGCCTAGGCAAGTGTCTAGACTGCGGTCTGTGCAGGATGTACGGCTGGACATTTCCGTTGCCTAGGTCGCTGGCAAGGCATGGCACCAAAAGCGGTCTAAGCAACGGTACACACCAGACAGCACAACAGCTCGAGATTTGAGATACCCAAAACATGACCAAACAACATCCAAACTGTTCGTATAGTATATCGTTGGAAAGGTATGGAAGTCTAATTTCTACTCCAATTTACAAAACAAGATTTGGATGTCTGTAGAAAAAGTTATGGTCATTTTAATGACGAAAAGTCAGAAACAAACAACAACAGAGATGCCCTATTTTGTGGTCACTTTGGAGATTTCAAAACCAATCCAAACGGTCATGAAATATTACTAATAGTATACAGTTGGAAATGTATGGGTGTCTAATTTGTACATAAAATTTCAAAACTCATTTTGAATCATTTTATAAAAATATATGGTCACAAGACCATACAAAGGTAAGTTTTGAAAAACATTTAAATCATTGAAATACACTCTTTTGAAACTAGACACCTTACTCCATATAACCTAACCAAGAGAAGAATGAGACCTTCTCATATAGTCACTCAATGCGCTAAAACAAGCACACCATCGTGCAAGCATGAACACAACACAATACCACACTTAAATCTACAAATGAAGTGCAAGTGTGATTGTGAAGATATGCACACATATAAACAATATCAACACAAATGCAAGATCAACAAAGCATGCATGAGGTGTGTGTGTGCACCTAAACTCTTCAAGAGGCAAAGTCAAGTGAATATACCTTTTGCTCTTGAAGTCATGGAGATGCTTGGAAGCTTGCCAATGAGGATCTAAGCTACCCATTACACATCATCCCCAATATGGTGTGGTTTGTCATGAAATAAGCCAATCATAAAATCATGGTCCTTACAATCTCCTCCTTTGGCTATTTCATGACAAAAGAACCACTCACAAATAAATTCTCACAAAACAAAAATAAAGTTATTGTCCAAGAGATTAATTCTACATTACAAAAGAGATCCTACAATCTAAATCTTCAATATCTTCAATCTCTTTGTAGAATTATCATTGTACCTACACATAATAGCAAGAAGCACTTTCCAAGAACAAGTGCATGTAAGGTGACCAAATATAAAAACAATTGCACTTAATAAAGCAATATAAACAGATGCATATGAAATGCTCCCCCTAAATGGGTTACTCTCTCTCATGGTCTCTCCCCAAAGCATAACCAATGCTCCCCCTATATTTCTCAAGACTTATCCCCCTTTTTGTCATGAGATAGGCAAAGGAGCTCCCCTTATCGGGTTTCTTTAGCAAAGAGATCTATTTGCACAAGAACAATGCATAATCATATACACAAACTTTATGCAACTTAAAGAATTGAGAGAGATTCAGGGAGTTTTATTTAAAGAAAAATGTGTGACAAAGATGCTTTGCAAGCAAGACATGTTGCATTCAAATCCAAAACAAATGGTATTTGGCAAATCAAACATCAAAAAGGTTTCCAAAAGAATTCAAACCAATTTGTACCCTTTTGTCATAAGCAAACAAGATATAGTTTCAAAAAGTTTGAAAATAAAGCAACTATATCAATCCTTAAAGGCAAATCAAGACATGAGCGACTATTACACCCTCTTTAATTTTTCCGGATAATTATCCGTATGATAGTAGTCGTGTTTCACCATTAAGAAAAGAGAGAAGACTAATTTGGAAATAAAATCCTTATTAATTGCATGGATACATGATCCTTATTGTTTACTTTTGTCATTTGCACTCTCACATATTTGCATTAAAGCAATCAAACTCAATTCATGCATATCAATTTAAAGCATGTCATTGAAAGCAAGTTCACATGTCATGGAGATAAATTATAGGTTATTCAAATGTACTTTCCCAATTAATTCTCCTAGTCCAAAAATACATGTTTGAACATAAATATGACATGGATTGCAAACAAAGCAATGATGCACACTTATTAAAGAAAAATATATAAGCATATATGTGCATATATATGCAACCAAGAATCTCAAGCAATTTTCAAAAGAGCATAAAATTAATCAACTTTTTGCACATAGCAAATCATGCAAGTTCTCTCTCTTTGCTTGAGCTCCCCAAATGGGGTCAAATCCAACTAAGTCAATGAGAGGCATGAACCCCTATAAACTTACCAAGTCCAAAGGTATTAGTTGCATCTACGGGTGTCTTATGGGCACTATGGCAAGCAGTTTCATTCTTTCTAACCCACCTAGGTTCCACCTTTTCATTCAGTGGTCATAAGTAAATTTCTAAACTCCCTAGGTTCATGCAAACTTGCCCCCTTTTTCAACCGTTTTACTTTCATGCTCTCTAATCTACACCTCTTAATGTATTTAAAGCAATTTTGTCTTAAGTGACCAATCATAACACAAAAATGACAAGTAGGTACAAAGTAAGAATTTATACCATTGCATTATGTTCTCATCGAGGCATTGCCATGTTGATGAGGTTGTATTTGATGTTGCACTGGTTGGCTTCTCCTTGGAACTTGAGTTGATCGGTGGCATCTTTGTGGTCTAGCTTCTTGATGTGGTTAAGTCGATTGATCTTGACTCCTTGGTTGGTCATGCTTCTTATGATCATCTCATTTCCTCAACATTGGTTTGTTGGAGGAGGAGATTGACTCCTCAAGGACTTGTCCATTCTTCTTGAATTGCCTAGGCTTTGGTTGAGTTGAGTGGCCAAGGCTTGTGTGGACTTTCCTTGAGTTGAAGGTTGCTTGGATGATGCCTTACTTTTACCTTGAGATTGAGGTTGTTTGACCTTGGCCTTATTTAATTCTTCAAGGCACCTCATCTCTCTTTCCATGACAATCTTCAAGGAGTTTTCTTTATTGGCAAGCTCTTCTTTCATTGCCTTCATTCGTTGATGGAAATCTTCAATCTCCCTTTTCATATTTGGACACATTAACCATGTCCATCTTCAAGAAGTCATCAATGGAGGTCTCCTTCTCCATGGTCTTTAATTTGGAGATAAGAATAGAGTTGTGTTCCATTTGTTCATCCATGATCTCTTTGTACTGATAAAGTTAAATTTGACAATTTGTTTGCTTTCTTCAAGGGTACGAATATTTTCCTCCGAGGAAATCTTCCACATTCTCAAAGTCTCATTTTCCTTGGAGAGTTCTTCATTTTGCTTTAAGACTTTGAGAAGGGTCATTTGACATTCCTTAATTGATTCAATTCCCTCATCAAGACCTTTACCTTGGTCACTTGTTACCATACCAAAATCTTCCACATAGGAAGCACCTAAGGTCGTGAAGTTAATCGCATGCCCTTCACTATTCTTGAGCAAGGTCTTATTGTTTACCTCCTTCACTTTGGAGTTCATCCTTTTCTTCTCCTTTATATTTGAGGTCATACTCATCTTGAGAGATTTTGTGAATCTCCTAAATCTCTCAACCATGAGAGTCATCTCCTCATCGGAGTCATATTCCTTCCTCTCAATTTTGGAGGTTAAATCTCCCTCTAACATCTCAATGCCACTCATAGTGTTTAATGAATGAGATGAATGCAAATGAATGCAACAATCAAATGCAAACAAATGTAAGGCACACAAACAAGAGCTTGGGTCACCTAAGTATGTCTAGGAACCCGCTCTGATACCAATTGACAGTTCCCTAAAAAGTGTGTGTCTATACATAGAGGGAGGTGAATAGGTTTTAATCAAGTAAATCACCAATTTTTCTTGATTAGTCAATATTCAAAATTCACGCAATAAAACAAACATACAACATCAAGTGTAAGGTGCAAAAATATAAATTATACAAGATGTATACGTGGAAACCCTCCAAATGGAATAAACCACGGGCTATTAAGTGCGCCACACTCAATCACAGAAATCCACTAAATGAATATAAGGTTACACACTCAAGTGATACTCGGACTCTCACTCTCGACAACCTTTGGCTATGGACACCGCCACTCACCACTCTTGGTTCAATCCCTAGTGATCTCTTTTGATCCACTACTCTTGGAGTGATCACCTCCTACTCTACCTCTCGGGCCTTTTACAGTGGATACCCGACCAATTGCTCGCCAACCTACCCTTGGTTGCAAGAATAGACTTGTTTGTGCAACTTCACCTAGAAGCCATAAGACTTTGACTCTACAAAGAGTACAACAACCTATGTGAATATGATGAAATATTCAAACATGCAAATAATGCTAGGCAAAACACTAAATGCTTATCTAGAAATTTAAGAATGTCACTAAGTACAATTCCTAGATATCAATGTCTAAATGAATGCTCATGAAGACTTAACTAGATATAGTTATACAACATTATATTCGTTATCAAACAAAGCCATTTCAACATATGTTGTCATTAAGTATGGCATGGTCATTAAATGCAATAATCAAAATGCAATCAATATGTCCTAATCAATAATGTCTAAATGTAATGCATGGAGACTTAGCAAGAAGGGAAAATATGAACTAAATTCAAGCTATCAATAAACAAACCCAATCATGTTATCAAGACTTTTAAATATAAGCAATAACTAGAGTCTTGCTATTTAATCATGCAATAAACACCTAATCTAGAGTAAGAAGAACAATAAAAGATATTCAATGAAGTTCTTACTTACCTAGTCATGAAACCAAGAACACCCATGCTCATATGATCAAGAATGATACAAGATGGAGATGGGTTTTGGGTTTGGAGAGTTAATCAAGCTTTAATGAAGATTTCTCTCTCAAGAAACTCTCTCTCTCTCACTCTAGGGTTCATTTTTTAGGGTCATTAAAATGATTAATGTGAGTTAAGGATGTATTTATAATGCCCAAGTGAAATGACATCGTTTTGGACGAAGGAAACAAAGTTTTGTCATGACCGCTGTGCATGCCACGGTCTAGGAAAATGTCCAGGTCATGGTCTGTTCAGCATGGCACGGGTGGACATTACCATTGTCTAGATCGCTGGCTAGGCATGTCACCAAAAGTGGTCTAGGCCACGGTACACAGCAGACAACACAACAACTCGAGATTTGAGTGACCCAAAAACGTGACTAAACGACATCCAAACCTTTCGTATAATATACCGTTAGAAATGTATGGAAGTGTACTTTCTACTCCAATTTAAAAAAAATGATTTGGATGTCTGTAGAAAATGTTATGGTCATTTTAGTGACCAAAGGTCAGAAACGAACAACAACAGAGATGCCCTATTTTGGTGGTCACTTTGGAGATTTCAAAACCAATACAAACGGTCATGAAATATTACGAATAATATACCGTTAGAAAGTTATGGGTATCTAGTTTGTACAGAATATTTCAAAACTCATTTTGAATCATTTTATAAAAAGATATGGTCACAAGACCATACAAAGGTCAGTTTCAAAAACAAAATTAAATTATTGAAATAAACTCTTTCGAAACTAGACACCTTACTCAATATAACCAAACCAAGAGAAGAATGAGACCTTCTCATAAAGTCCCTCAACGTGCTAAAACAAGCACACCATCGTGCAATCGTGAACACAACACAATACTACACTTAAATCTACAAATGAAGTGCAAGTGTGATTGTAGAGATATGCACACATATAAACAATATCAATGCAAATGCAAGATCAACAAAGCATGCATGAGGTGTGTGTGCACCTAAATTCTTCAAGAGGCAAAGTGAAGTGAATATACCTTTTGCTCTTGAAATCATGGAGATGCTTGGAAGCTTGCCAATAAGGACCTAAGCTACCCATTACACAATCATCCCCAATATGGTGTGGTTTGTCATGAAATAAGCCAATCATAAAATCAAGGTCCTTACAGGAGGGATATTTAGGAGGGATTATATTGAAGGTCGATAACTTGGTAACACACTCAATGTGATTTTATTAACATCTTCCTAAGAGTTCTTGTTAATTAAATCATAAGGCTCAAATTGAAAACGTTGGTTGTTATGTTAACAATTAGGTGGGACCTAGTCTAACTAGTAAATGGTGCGAACTCCCAAATGAGGTGTGACATTTATGGGTGTTGGATCACCGTTAAATTTTACGATTGAATTATTTTATATAATTCAAGATAAATATTTGAAAGTGCTTTATCATGATTGTTTACCTATATAATTTTTATTATTGTAAAGAAATCATGACCTCATCCCTAATCAACATCCTAAACAATAATACTTTAACTTGTGATAATAAATTCACATGGAAAAGGAAAATTGGGTTGTTATTGCAAGCTGGAAAACATAAATTTGTTATGTCTATACCTTAACCACCTACTCCTACTAATGAATCTACTCAGGAGCAAAGAGATGAGTACCAGTAGTGGGAGTCTTCATTTGAGATGGCTAAATGTTACATTACGACCACTATCTCCGACGTGTTGCAACAGCAACATGAATGAATGGAAATTGCTACCCATATAATGATGTCTCAAGAGGAGATATTTGCTATGAAGTCCAGGATGACTAAGAGAGAGACAATAACTGTTGGGATCATGCTCGATAGCAATAGTGTAATAATGTATTTGACAATCTTTTCATATTAATAAAGTGATTTCTAGTTTAACAAATCTTATAGAATTTGTAGTTTAATTGTTATAATTGTCAAAATTAAGTAATCATAAGGTCAAAAGACTATGAGAATAGAAGAATTGTTCGTACATCTAGATATATATGAGGTAGACACAATTCTTTAGTTAGTCTTGAATAATATTCACAACTTAAGATAAAAGGTTGGGCACCTTTATCTTGTCAAAGTTATAGATTCTTTTGCAAGCATTTGAGTTGGATCAAATGTGTTATGATGAGTTTAAAATCATCAAAGTGAGGTTTCTTTGGGCAAAAGAATCCAGTGCGCTGGGTGTATTGAATTGGATCACAATGAAATACTTTATCTAGAACAGTCAATGGATAAAAGTTTTCATTTGTAGACAATCGGAGAGTTCATCTCAATCCTGATATAAATGATGGACTTATGGTTGCAAGTGTTATCATTTGAGCTGTCAATGAGCATGATCATATAGCATAGTCTATCCTCGATAGTTTAGGTATTCATTTGTTAATCGATAGAGGACTTCATTTATAGATATGGACATTGTGGCTCCATTTGTTAAATGAGAGTAGAATATCATCATATGGATTTTTTGAGATAATGGATATTAAATCTTAACGTTAAGTTTTTAATAGTGTCTATTGAAACATGGCTTCTGAACAAGTCAAAGTATCCAAGTTCAAAATGTGGTAATATGAGTAAATGTGGTAATATGAGTAAATATGGTAACTTGGAGAGCTATAGGCAGTCTATGAGCTCTTGCCGATTACTAATATTCTTCACGAGGATACACTTTCTCCAATAAGGTTGTCTAGGGTGTGAATGAGTATCATCAACTTAATCTATCTTTATTTAAGAGTTCAATTTTAGTTCTTTAGTGGAATGAACTAAAATTAAATAGATTGGACCTAAGTGAATCATTTGTTGATTGTGATTGGGTTGTGCCTATTGGAGCTTAAAATTAGGTAGCCCGCCAAGATCCCCAATCCACACGAACTTGCATGGATCACTTAATATATTCTACCGGACCAATTTAGGGTTCGATCTAGAATTGTATTGAGACATGTGAACTTGTTTCTTTTTGTAAGAATGGGTCTAGTTCACATGTGGACTTTTTATAAAGGTCAAATGGATTTAATAAAATAAGAAAAATAATATATGTACATATATATTGTTATAGGCGGCAAGGCCAATGCATAAAAGCCTAAATATATTGTTTTTATTTTATTATTTAATTAAATGGAAATTAATTAATTTGGTACTTAATTAATTAATTAATTAAAAGTCAAAATCCTTTTCCTAGTAGGAGATGGTCTCCTAAAATTATACTATTGTTGGTAGTATAATTAATATTAAAGACTATATTTGATGAGTAGATAAATAAAAAGAATTATTTATCTAATCAAATTAGGAAGTCTTTAATATGGTTACAAATACACTATTAAGTTGGATTAGGAATCTTGGTGTAGGATAGAATTTCTTTTAGAAAAGGATTCTTAACCACCAAGTAATTCTACCTATGGAAAGGATTCTTAACTACCAAGTAAATCCTTCTTAGGAAAAGATTAAGTCTCCTAATTAAATTCTATGAAGAATTCGGGTAGCCCTATATATATATATGAGAGGATAGAATTCCTTTTAAAAAAAGGATTCTTAACCACCAAATAAATCCATCTAAGGAAATGATTCTTGCCAACCAAGTAAATCTTTCTTAGGAAAGGATTTATGATCCTATTTATACATCTCTAAAATTTCGGCCAGCCCTATAATTATTCTAAGAGGAATTTCGGCCAGCCAAAGATAATTTTAGAGACAGATTTTGGCTAGCCAAGGTAATTCTTTATTGAAAGAATTCGGCCACAATAGAATTTGGAGGGAGAAAATATGTTTTTGATCTAGTCAAAATTCGATCAACTCAAGAAATAGTGTGAGATTCGGCAAAGAAGAAAAAGAAAGAAAGAATGTTTAGTTTTCGATAGTACATTATTAGCCTTTACATTAAAATGTTTTGTGTACAACATCGAATCAAGGCTCACACGAGTTTCAATCAAATTGATTCATAATTCAAAAGTGACCTAACGTTTTTTTTGTTTTCTTCTTGGAGGATTATAGTAACTAACAAAGAGAAAGATTTTGTTTGTTTCCATCCTCAGGTATACAATTAAAAGAAGAGGGAGCCCACACTTCTAGGTGATTCACATTCGTGATTGGATTGGAAGATCTTACGGAACCAATTCGGCGCTTGTTAAATCGTCATGAGAAAAAGGTACAACACTTTTTATATACATCAATTAATCTAGAGTTAAGGTTCTTGTTATAAAAAGGGGAAAAAAAAATTAAGCGCAAACCCTAATTTTTGGATTTTGAATTTTTCTATGCTTCCGCTGCGTGGGGTTTTCCCTACAGTAGCTGCTTTCACGAATCTTAGAATGAAACCTGGACAGAATATAAAAGATCTCATGATGAAAATCATAGCTCATCTCAATATTGTTGAACTCAATGGTGCTGATATAAATGGTGAGGTGAAAATTGATATGATTGTTAACTCATTATCGGATTCCTTTGATCGGTTCAAGTTTGAAAACACCTTGAACAATATGGAGTGCACCTTACTGGGCCTTATGCAAGATGTTCAAATCACCGAGAAAATCCTTGTGAAAGGCAAGGGTTAAGAGATTCATAAAGTTAGTAAAGTTTCTGCTGTTAAGACCCTTATGAAGTTCACGAAACAACAGAAGATAAACCAACTTGGGCCTAACTAGAAGGGGTTCCGGGAAAGGAATGGACTTAATAAGAATGAATTCAACTTGCATTTACGCAACAGAGCGTTCGTGTCTGCTAATGCAGTGGGAGACATTAGAGTCAATCTGGATTCTAGTTGGCATTCAGATTTAATAAATGTTTATTATGTACAACAATTCAAGAGAAATTTAATTTTGGTTTCTTGTTTAAATAAATTTGGATATTCAACTACTTTTAATAAAGGCTTACATTGGAAAATGGTTTATTCTATTTGCATAGCAATATCTCTCACTTCTTAGACACGGAATCAACAAAACCTAATCATAAAAGAGTAAAATTATCAAAAGATGAAACATACCTATGACATTTGTGCCTAGGTCATATTAACCTTGACAGGTTTAAAAGATTGGTTAGTGACAGATCTCTAAGTGACTTAAAGGTTGATGATCTACAAACTTATGAATCTTGTTTGCAAGGTGAAATGACCAAAAGGTCGTTTGTGACGAAAGGCATAAAAGCACTTTCACGGATGATTACTCAAGATTTGCCTATGTGTATCTCATGAGACATAAGTCGGTTGCTTTTGACATGTTCAAAGCATTTAAAGCTAAAGTAGAAAATCAGCTTGAGAAACGCATAAAAATCTTGAGGTCTGATCATGGTGGAGAATATCTATCTGGTGAGTTTCAGTAATATCTTATTAATAATGGGATAATTTCTCGGTTTTCTGCACCAGATGCAACTCCACAAAATGGGGTGACAAAAAAGAGAAATATAACTCTTTTGGACATTGTTAGGTCTATGTTCAGTTTTTCAACGCTTCCTGATTCTTTTTGGGGATATGTTTTACAAACTGCAAGGTACATTCTGAACGATGTACCATCTAAGTCAGTTCCTAAAACACCGCATGAGTTGTGGACTGGGCGAAAGCCTAGTTTACAACACTTAATGATATTTTGATATCTTATGCACGTGTTAAAAGGAAAGACAGAAAAGATGGAGTTCTGTTCAGAAACATGCATATTTGTAGGGTATCCAAAAGGAATCAAATGATATTATTTCTCTAGTCCTTCAGATCTTAAAGTACTTGTTTTGAAAAATGCTAAATTTCTAGAAGAGGACTATATGAATAATTTTGTACCCAAAAGTAGAATCGTTCTGAATAAGCTTTCAGGAGATACAATTCTCTAAGAGGTTTCATAACCTATCTCAATTGTAAGTTCCGTACCAACACAAGATCAACAATCTACCATACCTCGTTGTAGTGGGAGGGTTAGTAGACAACCCGAGAGACACATCGGTCTAGGAGAATCTATAGAGAATCTCCCAAATGACCATGATCTCTATATGTACAAGGAAGTAATGGAAGATGTTAACAGTCGCCATTGGCAAAAGGCAATGCAATCCAAAATTTAATCCATGTTCAAAAACAAAGTCTGGTCTCTTGTAGACTTGCCTAAAAGGATAAAACCTATCGGGTTCAAGTTGGTATACAAGAGGAAAAGAGGAATGGATGGAAAACTGGAAACCTTTAAAGCTAGATTGGTAGCTACAGAGGGAAGGTATCGATTATAAGGAAACCTTCTCCCTCATGTGGCCATGATTAAATCTATTAGGATACTCTTATCAATTACGACATCTCTAGACCTTGAGATTTGGCAAATGGATGTCAAGACATCTTTCCTTAATAGAAGTCTTGATGAAAGCATCTATATGATGCAACTAGAAGGATTCATTGAAAAAGGCCAAGAGGAAAGGGTATGCAAGTTGCAAAAATCCATATATGGATTGAAGCAAGCATCCAGATCCTGTAACATAAGGTTCGATCGAGCTGTAAAAAGTTTTGGATCTACTCAAAACCTTAATGAACCATGTGTATAAAAAAGGATTAAAGATGATAAGTTTGTTTTCCTATTTCTTTACGTTGATAACATACTATTCATTAGAAACGATGTAGGCGTATTGACATTAGTAAAAGAATGGTTGGCAAAAAAATTTAATATGAAGGACTTAGGAGAAGCAAGTTATATTCTTGGTATCTAAGTCAAAAGGGATAGAAACAATAGAACGATTGTATTATCCCAAGCTTTATACATAGATAAAATCTTGTCTAGATTTTCCATGCAAGATTCCAAGAAAGGTATGTTACTTTCAGTTATGGAATCATACTTTCTAAGGAACAAGTTCCTAAGAATGAGCATGAAGAGCAATTCATGAGTAGGGTTCCGTATGCCTCGGCAGTTGGGAGTCTCATGTATGTGATGCTCTACACTAGACCAGATATTTGTTTTGTTATTGGCATAGTTAGCAGGTTTCAATCGAAACCAAAAATAATCGATAGCTACTATGGGGTGCTTTGCTCCACACCCTGTCCCAGCTGGCATTGGACCGATCAAGTCTAGGTCCCACATGGCGAATGGCCATGGGGCAGTGAGGTTTCTAAGCTTTTCTGGGGGTTGTCGGATATCGTTAGCAATCCTTTGACAGGTATTGCAACTTTCCGACCACTGCTGTGCATCTAAGAAAAGCGTAGGCCAGTAATAGCCTTGCCTAAGTACCTTATGCTCCAGGCTTCTACCTCCTGTGTGGTTTCCACAAACCCCTATGTGGATCTCTTGAAGTATTCGATGTGCATCTTCCTCCGGTACACATCTCTAGAGAGCTCGGGAGAACCCTCTTCTGTATAATTCTCCTCCGATCATGGTATATCTAGCTGATCGATACCTGATGCGCTTTGCTAATACCGGATCTTTCGGGAGCACGCTTTCTTCCAGGAACCTTCTCAGTTGGACCATCCAACCGTCTTGTGGTGTTTGGATTTCTGAAATTTCCAAATGCTTAGGTTTAGTTGTACTCGGTTTAAGGAGGTGTGCAACTGGAATGGTCTTTGGTCTTATTGAGGTAGTTACTGACACTAATTTAGATAAAGCATCTGCCTTTTCATTTTCTTCTCTAGGGATCTGGGCGATCTTGTATTCTTTAAACTTTTGGAGGAGCTGTTTTGCGATGTCACTGTAGGCAATCATTCCTTCATCTTTGGCCTGGTACTCGTCCATAACCTGGTTGACAACTACCTGTGAATCGCTGAATATCTCAACTTCATCTGCCCCAAGAGCTATGCAGACTCTGAGTCCAGCTAACAATGCCTCGTATTCGGCTTGATTATTGGTTGCTTTGAAATCAAATCTCATGGCACATTCAACATCATCTCCTTTTGGGGTGGGAACTACGATCCCTGCCCCGCTGCCATGAGTGTTTGAAGAACCATCAACATATAGTTTCCATGGGAAACTTTTATCCAACAGTCTTTTTGCTTCCAGGTTTGGTTCTGTGAACTCGGCTATGAAGTCTGCCATCGCTTGTCCTTTGAGGGAGGTTCTGGGGACATAATGAATATCGAATTCACTTAACTCGATTGCCCATTTAGTAAGTCTTTCTGATATCTTTGGTTTTTGTAAGATTTGTCTTAATGGGCAATTGGTGAGAACCTGGATTGTATAGGCCTGAAAATATGGTCTCAGCTTTTTTGCTACAGAAACCAATGCTAAGGCTATCTTCTCTGCCTGTGAGTACCTGGTCTCGGCCGGTACGAGTGCCTTGCTAGTATAATACACTGGTTTCTGCACTCCATCTTCTGTTCTAACTAAGACTGAACTTGCTGCAAACTCAGTTATTGACAGATACAGCTGAAGTATTTCCTCTTTTTGTGGTTTTGAGAGGATGGTAGCTTGCCCCGAGTACTCTTTTATTTTTAAGAATGCCTGCTCACACTCTTTATTCCACTCCAGGCCTTTCCCTTTTTTGATTATCCTGAAGAAAGGTGCGCACCTGTCTGTAGCCCTTGAGATGAATCTTCCCAAGGAGGCTAAACACCCTGTTAAGCGTTGTACCTCTTTCAATGTTTTAGGTGTGGTCATTTCTTGCAAAGCCTGGATCTTCTCGGGATTAACTTCGATTCCTATTTGATGGACTTGAAAACCCAAGAATCTTCCCGAATGGACTCTGAATAAACATTTGTTTGGGTTTAATTTCATCTGGAATCTTCTCAAAACATCAAATGTCTCTCGGAGGTCGCGGGCATGCTCATCTGCTGAGACGCTTTTAGTTAACATGTCATCAATGTACACCTCCATGTTCCTTCCTATTTGCCGAGTGAAGATTTTATTGACCAACTTTTGGTACGTAGCTCCTGCATTTTTTAAACCGAAGGGCATTACTGTGTAGCAATATAAACCCTGATCCGTTATTAAAGCTGTTTTTTCTTCATCAGCTTTGTTCATCCGGATCTAATTAAATCCTGAGTAAGTGTCCATGAAGCTGAGCAGTTCATGACCTGTTGTGGCATCCACCAGCTGATTTATCCTTGGGATTGGGAAGCTATCCTTTGGACATGCCTTGTTTAGATCCGTGAAATCTACGCACATCCTCCATTGTCCAATTTTCTTCTTGACGAGGACTACGTTGGCGACCCACTGAGGGTAGCTGACTTCTCTGATTGATCCAGACGCTAGTAGCTTTTCCACCTCTTGTTTGATTGCTTGACTTCTTTCAGGATTGAACGATATTCTCTTTACCGGTTTTGCATTCGGGCTAACTGCGAGGTGGTGGGATATTACTCTGGCATCTATCCCGATCATATCTTCGTGACTCCAGGCGAATACATCTTTGTACTCTCTAAGCAGATTGGTCAAGTCTCGCTTGACTTTTCCATCCAAGTTGGCCTCAATATTGATTTTCTTGTCCGGTTTGCCTTCTTCGAGTAATATTTCAACCAATTTTGTCTTGTATTCATTTCAGCCCTCCCTTGGATCCAGTTCGAATGACTGGGATTCTTCACACTGATTTGGCTGTATTATGGTGCACACTTGTTCGGCATCATACTTGTCTCTGTATACCGACAGGTTTGCTCTTCAGGCCATCTCTTGGGATCCCTTGACTATCCCAACCCCTTGTTCTATTGGGAACTTGATCATTAATGCATAAGTGGCTGTCACGGCCCTTGTTTTATTCAGAAATGGCCGGCCCAATAACGTATTTTATGGCAAATTATCCAAGTCAACTACCACGAAGTCGAGCAGGACAGTTCTCTGGCATGGTGCTGTTCCGATCTTCATGGCACTTTTATAACGTCTAACGTGCTCCTTTGGATCTGTATGTTTTTTGAATTGCTCCATATGCGGCATCCTGAATCTTTCTGGGAAAAGGGTCTGCAAAATCTCCCTAGTGAATGGACTGTCGGAGTCATCGTCGGATAGATCATTACAGCCATAACGTCTGACTAGTGCCTTCATCTGTCGCCTGTTATTCTCTACTTCTCGAGTTAGGCTCTAGATTGTGACATCTCTGTCCTCCACCAGGCTTCCTTGACTGTTGAACCGTTGGGTAGCTGTCATTCTTTCCTCAGATTCTTCACTCTGATACCGGACCTCTCGTGTGACTCCATGGTGACGTTTGTGATGGTATTGGTCACTGTCTTCTGATGATGACCGTATTCTGTGCTGATCGTATTTACGATGTCTGGCACGTATTGTTTGATTGCGATCCAGCCTCTGGTGACTTTTCTCTTCCAGTGTTTTCTGTCCAGTTGGATTGATTGGGGAAGAGTTCTTTCTGGTTTCTAGCATAGTCATTCCTGGCCTTACCACCATCGAACAGAGCCTTGCGGGTGGAGGATTGGGAGTATGTGCTCCTGCGGCCAATAGATCAATCCTTTCCCTTGCTGCGTCCATCACCAATTGCTGTAATGCCTCTTGGAAACGCAACGTAAGATCTCTGCTTGTGAGGGGAATTTACTGGAACCCTGCCAGGTGTGCAAGCTGGTTTTCTGTGTTTGCTGCAGGATGTTGGGACGTATTACCAACATGGAAATCACCTGGTGATTTTTGGCCGTTCCCCGAACTACTTCTGCTTCTTACCATTGCTTTTAACAAGTTCGGAGGTTCAGCCCCCCTCCTTCTAGCGCCAATTGTTGACGTCGATTTCTGGATTATGCTAGAAAAGCCAACAAGAATTGGATTTTTGCTATTGAATCAAAGAGAAAGAGATGCAGAGAGAGTAACAAAGACAAATTTTACGTGGTAAAACTCCGATGACCGAAGAAACATCTACGGGTGGTTGAAAGATCAACCCAGCCAAAATCCACTAAGAGAATAAAATGTTTTACAAGCTCTCGATCTCTCTTTTTTCTCTCTGTATTTATTGTGATTGCTGTATGCTATATTGCCTATCTATCTTGGACCAAATTATGGGTCTATTTATATGTTTATAGAACCGTAATCTGCTTTGTACAAGTAATACAGGATCTTTGTATTTAATTGTGATTCGGTTACTTTCTTGAGGTCGGTTCGTCTTCTTTCATGTTTCGGAGTCTCTAATGGAAATCGAGTGGGATTCTAGTAGTGCAGTTCAACTTGGACTTGTTTCTTTATAAGAATGTAGTCTTCTTAAAGAAATCAAGTTATTTCCTGATTGGGGACTCTTCTAATTTAATACTCTTGTTTCATTTGGGATTCCTTCCTGATGGATATCGTTACGTATTTAATGACAATCCGTATAAAATAAGCACTAAGTTCTTACTCAGGTCGTATTTATTCCCGAGTAAGAGTAATACATGATGGTCCAGAGAAGTACCGTTTGAGCCCAAGTGGAAGTGTTATTTAACCAGTCCCGAGTGATGTTAGCTGATCCCGAGTAGGTTTTATTCAATATATGCTTACTCGGGCTTTCTTCTCTTTAATGATGCCTTATAGGATATTTCCCGGATGCCTATTTAGGCGTCCACCTGGCTATTTTTTCCTTCCTGTCAATGACGTGTATGCTTGGTAAAATTTACATACAACAATTATGTTCTATTCATCTTATTCTATCATGTGCTGATATGTGATTCGAATATTAATTGGTCATGTTGTTGGTTCATTTAGCTTTATTTATTTACGCTTGATGAATACTAGATTAGTCCTTTTTTACCTTAGTTTGATTTGTAATCTTTTGGATAGAAAAGTTCTTGATATAGAATTTGCCATTGGAAGTTAATAGCATGATTTTGGATTTAAAAATGACTCAATTGGGTAACATGTGACTGGAAACTTGGGGTATAAGAAAATGATTAAAATGATTATATAATTTTTGTGATATGCCATAAGTAGTGTTCTAGTAATCTTTTGAAATTCGCTAGGTGGACTTCTGCCTTACCGAAAAGCCAAAAATCGGCCTTATTAGGTGGAGGGCGACTAGTCAACAGCTTTGACTCCGAATAGTCCGCCAGAGGCTACTAGTCACCCTTGACAGACTAGAAGAAGACCAATATTAAAAAAACGATATAAAAAATAAAACGCTTGTTGGAACTCAATGTCGAAGCCTACATTCGTCGAAACCCAGATTCATTGGTAAGAAGATGAAGTGACTGACAATAATAAAAAAAAAGATAATTTTGTCGAAGAAAAAGATGGAGTTGGAAGAGGGATGAAGAGAGAGAGAGAGGGTGTTATAAACTTGAAATAAAAAAAACAAAACCATATCGGTAATGAAGGTGGAGAAGAGAGAGTGTTAGAAATTTACTACAGGGAAAAATCGGTTCAAAACGCAGCGGAAGTATTAAATTAGAATTTGATATATTAAAAAAAAATCCCTTTAATAAAAAGAACCTTAACCTTAGATTAATTGATGTATATTAAAAGTATCATACATTTTTCTCGTGACGATTGAACTAGCATCGAATTGAATCTGTAAGATCTTCCAATACAATCACAAACGTGAATCACCTTGGAGTGTGGGCTCCCTTTCTTAAAATTGTATACCTAAGGATGGAAACAAAAAAAAAATCACTTCCTTTGTTAGTCACAATAATCCTCCAAGAAGAAAAATAAAGAACGTTAGGTCACATGTGAATTATCAATCAATTTGATTGATAACTCGCGTGAACCTAGATTCGATGTTGTACACAAAACCTTTTAATGTAAAGGCTGCTAGTGCACTATCGAATGCAAAATGTTCTTTCCTCCTTTTCCTCTTTGTCGAATTTTCACACACCAATCTTTAGAGTCGAACGAATATAGCTAGAGCAAGAACCAAATTATCCACACTCAAAATTCTTTCTTGGCCAAATTTTCTCCTTAGGAAAATTGCCTTGGCCGAATTTTTATTCTTTTTTTTTTTTGACTTAAAACTTTGGCTTGGCAGAATTCTACATCCCATATATGAAGTGGCCAAATTCCTTGCCCTAATTTATTTAGGGTTGGCCAAACTCCTCTTGTCTTTAGTTTAAGAGACCTAATCCTCTCCTAAGAATGATTAACTTGGAAGGCAAGAATCCTTTCCTTAGGTGGATTTACTTAATGACCAAGAATCCTTTTCGAAGAAGAATTCTTTTCTACACCAAGACTCCTAATCCAACTCAAATAGTAAATTTATTCAATAACAAATTATTGAATATAATTAAATTGTGACTAAATAAAAACATCCTAATTTGACCAATTGTCAACTAGAGTATTTATAGAAATCAAATACTTCCTAACTTGACTAAATAAATAAATTCCTTTTATTTATCTACTTATCAAATACAGTATTTG
Organism: Dipteronia dyeriana; assembly: GCA_032871835.1. Classification (NCBI taxonomy): domain Eukaryota; kingdom Viridiplantae; phylum Streptophyta; class Magnoliopsida; order Sapindales; family Sapindaceae; genus Dipteronia; species Dipteronia dyeriana. The sequence goes on from CM065297.1 coordinate 42,461,270, forward strand.
ATACTTATCATAATACCAACAATAATATGATAATAGGAGACCTACTCCAACTAGGAAAAAAAATTTGACTTTTAATTAAATAATTAATTAATTAACTTAACTAACTTCTATTTAATAAAATAATAAACAATATATTAAGCTATTATATATAGTCTTAGCCACCCAAGTCAATCTATATGGGTCAAATATTGTTTTTCCTATTTCATTAAATCCATTGGACTTAAATAAAGAGTCCACATGTGAACTGGACTCATTTTTACTAAAAGAAACAAGTCCATAAGCCTTAATACAATTCTAGATGGACCCATAAATTGGTCCGGTAGAATATATCAAGTGATCCATTCAAGTTCGTGTGGATTGGGGATCTTGGCGGGCTATCTAAATTTAAGTTCCAATAGACATAACCTAATCACAATCAACAAATGATTCACTTAGGTCCGATCTATTAATTTTAGTTCATTCCACTAAAGAACTAAAATTGAACTCGTAAATAAATATAGAATAAGTTAATATTGCTCATTCATACCCTAGACAAATAATGGAGATAGTGTATCCTTATGAAGAATATCAGTATTCGTCAAGAGCTCATAGACCGCCTATGGCTCTCCAAGTTACCATATTTACTCATATGATTGCATTTTGAACTTGGATATTTTGACTTGTTAAGAAGCCATACTTCAATAGACACTATTGAAAACTTAACGTTAAGATTAATATCCAATACCTCAAAACATCTGTATGATGATATTCTACTCTAATTTAATAAATTGAGCCACGATGTCCATATCTAGAGATGAAATCCACTATCGATTAACTAATGAATACCACCAAACTATCGATGATAGATTGTGCTATATAATCGTACTCATTGAAAGCTCAAATGATAACACTTGCAACCATAAGTCCATCATTTATCTCAAGATTGAGATAGACTCTCTGATTGTCTTCAAGTCAATTTTTTTATCCATTGACGGTTTTGTATAAAGTATCTCACTATGATCCTATTCAACGCACCTAGTGCACTAGATTCCTTTGCCCAAAGACACCACACTTTGATGATTTTAGACTCATCAAAACACATTTGATCCCACTCAAATGCTAGCAAAAGAATCTACAATGTTAACAAGATAAATATGCCCAACCTTTATCTTAAGTTATGAATATTATTAGAGACTAACTAAAGAATTGTGTCTACCTCATACATATCCAGATGTACGAACAATTCTTCTTTTCTCATAGTCTTTTGACCTTATGATTATTTGCTTTTGACAATTATAATAAGTAAACTATAAATGCTACAAGATTTGTTAAACTAGAAATCACTTTTATTAAAATGAAATGATTGTCAAATACATTATTACACTCTTGCTATTGAGCATAATACCAATAATCTCCCAATTGCTCTATAGCAAATGTGTCATATCTCTTTTCCTCATATTCTCTATGTGCCTATCAAAACTCTTTTGTGGAAGAGCCTTGGTGAAGGGACCCACTAGATTTTCTATTGACTCGATCTTGGTTATCGTCACATCTCCCTTATGCATATTTTTCCATAAAATGTGATACTTTCTTTCAATGTGTTTCCCTCTCTTTTGTCTTCTTGGTTCTCTCGAATTAGCCACTGCTCTACTATTGTCAAAATATATAGTGATCTACTTATTCACATCAGGAGCCACTTCCAAGTCAATCAAGAATTGGAGGAGACAGAAATCCTCTTTAGTTGCCTTACATGCAACAACATACTCAGCTTCCATGGTGGAGTCAGCAATATAAGATTGCTTGATACTCCTCCATATGACTGCCTCTCCTCCAAGTGTAAACACAGATCCTGATGTTGATCTTCTGGAGTAAAAATCCGATTGGAAATTAGAATCTATATACCTAACGGGAATTAAATCCCCTCCGGAGTGTACAAGCATACAATCTCTCATTCTCCTGAGATACTTAAAAATATGCTTGACTGCCGTCCAGTGATCAGAACCAGGTTTCGATTGAAACCTGACAATAATGCCAACAACAAAACAAATATCTGGTTTAGTACAGAGTAATGCATACATGAGACTCCCAACTGTCGAGGCATATGGAACTCTACTCTTGAATTGCTCTTCATGCTCATTCTTAGGAACTTGTTCCTTAGAAAGTTTGATTCCATGTCTGTAAGGTAACATACCTTTCTTGGAATCTTGCATGGAAAATCTAGCCAAGATTTTGTCCATGTATGAAGCTTGGGATAATGCAATCGTTTTATTCTTTCCATTCCTTATGACTTGGATACCAAGAATATAACTTGCATCTTCTAAGTCATTCATATCAAATTGTTTTTCCGACCACTCTTTTACTAATGTCAACACATATGCATCGTTTTCGATGAGTAGTATATCATCTGCCTAAATAACTAGGAAAACCAACTTGTCACCTTTAATCCTTTTGTATACACAGGGTTTGTCAAGGTTTTGGATAAATTAAAAAAATTTCATGGCTTGATCGAACCTTATGTTCCAGGATCTAGATGCTTTCTTCAATCCATATATGGATCTTTAAAACTTGCATACCATTTCCTCTTGGCATTTTTCAACAAATCGTTCTGGTTGCATCATATAGATGCTTTCGTTAAGATTTCCATTAAGGAAAGTTGTCTTGATGTCCATTTTCCAAATCTCTAGGTCTAGAGATGCCGCAATGGTTAATTGTATCCTAATGGATTTAAGCATGGCCACATGAGAGAAGGTTTCCTCATAATCGATACCTTCCTTCTGTGTGTAACCTTTAGCTACCAATCTAGCTTTAAAGGTTTCCACATTTCAATCCATTCCTCTTTTCCTCTTGTATACCCACTTGCTCCCGATGGGTTTTATCCCTTGAGGCAAGTCTACAAGAAACCAGACTTTATTTTTGAATATTGATTCAATTTCAGATTGCATTGCCTTTTGCCAATGGCGACAGTCAACATCTTCTATCGCTTCCTTATACATATACGGATCATCGTCGTCCAGGAGATTCTCTACAGATTCTACTAGACCTATATATCTCTCAGGTTGTTTATTAACCCTCCTACTATGACGAGGTATGGTAGATTGTTGATCTTGTGTTGGTACGGAACTTACAATTGGGCTAAGTTGTGAAACCTCTTGTGGAATTGTATCTCTTTAAAGATCATTCAGGACAATTCTACTTTTAGGCAAAAAATTATTCATATAGTCCACTTCCAGAAACTTAGCATTTGTCAAAACAAATACTTTAAGATATGAAGGACTATAAAAATAATATCCTCTGGATCCTTTTGGATACCCTATAAATATGCATGTTTCTGAACACGGCTCTATCTTTTCTATCTTTCCTTTTAACATGTACGTAGGACATCTAAATCACCTTAAGTTTTATAAACTAGGTTTTCTCCCAGTCCACAACTCACACGGTGTTTTAGGAAATGACTTAGATGGTACATCGTTTAGAATGTACATAGCAGTTTGTAAAGCATACCCCTAAAAAGAATTAGGAAACGTTAATAACTCAACATAGACCTAACCATGTCCAAAAGAGTTCTATTTCTCTTTTCTGCCACCCCATTTTGTTGAGGTGTACCTGAAGTAGAAAACTAAGAAATTATACCATTATCAATAAGATATTGCTGAAACTCACCAAATAGATATTCTCCACCACGATCAGACCTTAAGATTTTTATGTGTTTCTTAAGCAGATTTTCTACTTCAACTTTAAATGCTTTGAACAAGTCAAAAGCATCCGACTTATGTCTCATGAGATACACATAGCCAAATCTCGAGTAATCATCAATGAAAGTGATGAAGTACACATATCCACCTCTAGCTTGAATTTACATTGAACCACACACATTAGTGTGTATTAATCCTAAACATTTAGTGGCTCTTGTGCCTTTGATCGTGAACAACCTTTTGGTCATCTTACCTTCCAAACAGGATTCACAAGTTGGTAGATCATCAAACTTTTAGTCACTTAAAGGTCCATCACTAACCAATCTTTTTATCCTATCAATTTTAATATAACCTAGGCACAAATGCCATAGTTAGGTTTCATCTTTTTATAATTTTACTATTTTATGATTCGGTTCCGTTGATTCCATTTCTAGCAAGTGAGAGATATTGCTATGCAAAAATGAAAATAAATTGAAATTCTAGGACCAAAATTGAGCAATTACAAATATCATTATAAAACATATAAATATATATATATATATATATATATATATATATCCATACATTCCAATGTAAATATATATGCGAATACCTAGACTGTCATCTCTTTCTTTAACATGCACATTAACAATAAAAAGAAGTAGATTCACGTATATATATATATATATATATATACATATATCAATTAATCAAGGGTACAACCAGGCTCTGATACCAATTGAAGGGAAAAATCGGTTCAAAACACGGTAGAAACATAAAATTAGGGTTTGATATATTTAAAAAATTTCCCCTTAAAAGAAAAAACCTTAACCCTAGATTAATTGACATATATTAAAAGTATCGTACCTTTTTCTCGTGACGATTGAACTAGCGTCGAATTGAATCCACAAGATCTTCCAATCTAATCACAAATGTGAATCACCTTGGAGTGTAGGCTCCCTTTCTATAAATTGTCTACCTGAGGATGGAAACAAACAAAATCACTTTCTTTGTTAGTCACAATAATCCTCCAAGAAGAAAAATAAAGAACGTCAGGTCACTTGTGAATTATCAATCAATTTGATTGAAAATCGCGTGAACCTAGATTCATTGTTGTACACAAAACCTTTTAATGTAAAGGCTACTAATGCACTATCGATTACAAAACGTTCTTTCTTCCTTTTCCTCTTTGCCGATTTTTCACACACCAAACATTAGAGTTGGACGAATTTATCTAAAGCAAGAACCAAATTCTCTACACTCAAAATTCTCTCTTGGGCGAATTTTCTTCTTAGAAAAATTACTTTGACCAAAATTTTCCTCTTTTTTTTTAACTAAAAACTTGGCTTGGCCGAATTCTACATCCCATTTATGTAGTGGCCGAATTCATTGCCCTAATTTATTTAGGGTTGGTCAAATTCCTCTTGTCTTTATTTTAGAAGACCTAATCCTCTCCTAAAAAGGATTTACTTAGTGGGTAAGAATTTTTTCCTTAGGTGGATTTACTTGGTGACCAAGAATCCTTTTCAAAGAAGAATCATTTTCAAAAAAGAATCCTTTTCTACACCAAGACTCCTAATCCAACTCAAACAGTGTATTTATTTAATCATTAATTATTGAATATATTTAAATAATATGATAATAGGAGACATACTCCTACTAGAAAAAAAAATTTAACTTTTAATTGAATAATTAATTAATTAACTTAATTAATTTATATTTAATTAAATAATAAAATAAAAAATAAAAAATTAAGCTATTGTAAATAGCCTTAGCCGCCCAAGCCAATATATATGGACCAAATATTGTTTTTTCTATTTTATTAAATCCATTAGACTTAAGTAAAAAGTTCACATGTGAACTAGACTCATTCTTACTGTCAGAAACAAGTCCACATGCCTTAATACAATTCTAGATGGACCCATAAATTGGTCTGGTAGAATATATCAAGTGATCCATGCAAGTTCGTGTGAATTGGAGATATTGGCAGGCTATATAAATTTAAGCTCCAATAGACATAACCTAATCACTATCAACAAATGAATTCACTTACGTCTGATCTATTAATTTTAGTTCATTCCACTAAAGAACTAAAATTGAACTCTTAAATAAAGATAAAATAAGTTAATATTGTTCATTCATACCCTAGACAATTAATGGAGATAGTGTATCCTCGTGAAGAATATCAGTAATCGCCAAGAGCTCATAGACCGTTTATAGCTCTCCAAGTTACCATATTTACTCATATGACCACATTTAGAACTTAGATATTTTGACTTGTCCATAAGCCATATTTCAATAGACATTATTGATAACTTAATGTTAAGACTTAATATTCAATACCTCAAAATATCCATCTGATGATATTCTACTCTCATTTAATAATTGGAGCCACGATGTCCATATCTATAAATGAAGTCCTCTATCGATTAACAAATGAATACAACAAAACTATCAAGGATAGACTATTCTATATAATCGTACTCATTGATAACTCAAATGATAACACTTGCAAACATAAGTCCATCATTTATCTCAGGATTGAGATATACTCTTCGTTTGTCTTCAAGTAAAAAAAAATATCCATTGACGGTTCTGGATAAAGTATCTCACTGTGATCCTATTCAATGCACCTAGTGCACTAGATTCCTTTGTCCAAAGACACCACACTTTGATGATTTTAGACTCATCATAACACATTCGTTCCCACTCAAATGCTAGCAAAAGAATCTATAACTTTAAGAAGATACGGGCTCCCGACCCTTATCTTAAGTTGTGAATATTATTCAAGACTAACTATGGAATTGTGTCTACCTCATACATATCCAGATGTACAAATAATTCTTCTTTTCTCATAGTCTTTTGACCTTATTATTATTTACTTTTGACAATTATAATAATTAAACTATAAATGCTATAAGATTTGTTAAACTATAAATCACTTTTATTAATATGAAAAGATTGTCAAATGCATTATTACACTCTTGCTATCGAGCATAATCCCAACATTTACAACTCTGATTATCATCAATTTGAGATGAAGAGTTATGGAGATGGAGAGATAGAAAGAGAGAGATTAGTGATGGAGTTGAGAAGAGAGAGAAATGGACAGAGAGTTGAAATTTTGAAATAAAGTAAAACACTGATTGAGATATTGATAATATCATAGCATAAAACTCATGTATCTATTGAAAAAAAAAAATATGATGAAAAAAAACCTTAAGACCATCTCTAACCTTGCTCCATTCTTTGCGCCATCTCCAATTTGCAGTGAAAATCCTCTAACCCACCTCTATTCTTTACGGCATCTATTTGTTGATGAATATTGTCACGCAATATATTGTGCGACACTGTTCATTTGCGCAAAAAATCAGCTAAGTTTTCTTATTTTTTTCCAACCCTCAACTTTTATATAATCACTGTTTAACCCTATTTATTAAAATCGATTCTGATTATATCCTTTATTTAAAGGTTTTGTTTAATCACAGGTTTACCCTAATCAATTAAATTTATTCCAACTTAGTCTTTTTTATTGTTTAATGATTTTGATTTGATTTAATTATTATTGATATAAACATTTATAATAAACTAAAATGAATTGTATAATTAAAAAATTTAAATGCAATTTTTTTAAAATAAATCACTTAATCGAAAACAACAGAAATTAATATGTACTTTTAATTTTATGCTTTTTCTTTTTTATTTATGAAATGTAATGTTAAGGTTATTTTAATAATAAATGCAATATTTTAACTAATTAAATTTAATTTCCTATTATGTATTAATTTCATAATTTCTTATCGTATTGCAATATTATGTTAATTATAGGGTGAAATGTAGTGCAGTGGGTTGGAGATGAAATAGTGAAATAGTGTGAAAGTTGGACCATATTAGTGCAAAAGTTGCACCAAAAGAACCATTCGGGTTAGAGATGCCATAAATGATAGGATAATAAGTGCTGAGTTAATGACAGTTTTATTGATAGAAAATTTGTTAGTGTTTATGGCATGTAGCAATGTCACGCCTTCCAATGTCAATGAATCACAGATACATACAAGCAACATCAGTAAATACAAGTAACGGATCAAAACACAAAGAAGAAAAAAAGCCATCAAGTCGGTGACTATACGGTCTAGGTGCTAGGCACTGGTCCACCGTACGGGTGGCACTTAGTGCCTACTAGAACACTGGCCATAATTGAAAGGTGAATTCCCTAATATTTTGGAGTTCGAGAATCATACAAATTTTGAGGATGAAATTTTTTAAGGGGAAAGAGTTATATGACCTGAATTTTTGTTTCCTTCTTTAACATTAGTAAAAATATGAATATTAATATTTATATAAATAGAAACACATTCATTCAATTTTTTTTTGTTAAGGCAACTAAATCATCTGGTAATAAACCAGAATATTTTGGCAATAAACCAAATCAGTGATTGATTCTCCAGCATTATTACAAGTTAATTCCACATTTAGAGAGATTTAAAATAAGTTAATTCAACATTTACAAAAAATTGAAATAAGTCAATTCCACATTTAGTGGGATTCGAATTATTAGCAAAATCAATGGGATTTGTATATCTTCAATATTTTTATTAGCAAATTCGGTGGGAGGAATTTTTTTATATATAATTATTCACATATATATAAATAGTAATATCAACTAAAGGTAATGTTTTCACACAAAAACTCTCACCTTTCAACACTTGTTTCCCTATCAAAAGATCATAGCAAAATAATGTCTTATTGATTGAGTCAGAAAAATTTGAAGGTATGATTTCTTAAACTTTGTTTTCTTTTTAAATTTTTATTTATAGAATTAGTTTTTGTTAATAAATTCGATATAAACAAAATGAATTCGGATTACAGTTCACCATCGAAAATCCGAATTCAAACGGAAGCGGAATCGAACACCTGAGATTGTATCACCGGTCGGAGGATGATCACACGATCAAAAAGTCCCCTCTGATCATAATGCAAGAACCCACACTCTGATCTTTGATGGGAGAAAATTCTACAATGAATTTCTCCACATCTCTTTTGTGTTTATAACTCTGTAAATTGTATATTGTGCCTCTCTTTATACTTGCACACTCAAGCACACACTGTGTTATTCTTTGCACCGAAATATACACATGACACAACACTTACATTTTGTTGCCTTGCATGCATGCTAACAGACTACACAAACATTCATATACTGCACAGCCTAGCATTGCATAGACAATGCCTTCACTTCCCATGCACATACACAGTACATTTCGTGCATGCCTCATCCAATTCATGTATATGTGTATATATTTGTTTGTCTTGTCTGTTATATTTATATCAGTTTCTCAAACTGTTATATATAGCCACTCACAAAACTGCCCATGTAGTTTTATATGCTTGTTAGGCTAGGTGACTTGGGCTTGGTCCACTTGGATGTATAATGGGTCTCCAACCCATACCCCAAATATACAAACATCTCCCACTCGCACAAACGGGGCCAACACAGTTAAGTTACCACAAGCCCATTATAGGTGCAACCTTATTAATCAACATCTGCCACTCCCCAAATGGCGTAAGATGTGATTTATACAGAGGTGCCTTAAAAACATCTAAACACAAGTATTATCATCATTATCAAAAGTGTTCATACGGGTAAATGCATTGTGTGACCTATGAATAATCAATAATATATATAAAGGGGGCTAACAATCCCAAATGTAAATTCTCTATTTACAAGAGATAATATTGTTCATTATTGTATCCTAGATTTAATTTTTAATTTTTATCAGTCTAAAGCATACTTAATCCCTAAAACGTTATGCTTGACTTTTTCACATTTCATGTTTTCACAATTGTAACAAATACAATTGATCGATCGGTGAATATATAAGTCAGATAAAAATTCATTAAATCTTTCCATTTTGTCTTTATCTCTCCGTCTCCAGAACAACTGCTACCCTAGACGTGCCCCATAGGCTGAATTATCATAGCCATAGAAATAACATGCTAAAGGAACTAACATCATCCTGTCACTTCAAGATAGCGTAAATGGTCATAAGGACATTGTTTGAAGTTAACGTAAAACTTCAATAGAACTTACACAATGAGGAAGCAGGGATTCATTCTCTCGTTTTCCACATCGGTTATAAATAGCACACGTGGTATGAAACACGTGTTATAGTGAATTTCATTCTAATTAAGAATGCATATGTCTTTATATTATTCAATATACAGATCTTAGTCTAGTCACAACTCTCCTGACTAACCTGAGTTCTTAAAAGCTCTCCTCTCTCAGGTGCCATATTAAGATCTCACATCTGGCTTGAATCATGTATCAATGATAGTGGGGTCTATCGTGATCGGTTTTAAAACATATTAGTATATTTAATGTGAACCTCATCTTGACAAAATCAAAGCGACATATTCATATATACTAGCTCCGCGAGAATATATCCTACATATTCTCATATATATATATATATATATATATATATATATATATATATATATATATATTTGTGTGTGTGTGTGTGTGTGTGTCTCATCTCAGCTTGCTATCTCAGCAACTGAGGCGACCGCACGTGTAAGAATGCTGGTCTCAACCTAACGACATATTTCTAATACATTATGTGTGTAATAATGCTAGCATTATCGGTAAATTTCCTTACTATTAAAGTTATATCATAATCCACTCAATCTAGAATTATATTGGTATAGATTTATCAAGTTTATATCATAATTTCTATTGGGCCTTGTACATATCACAATGTACACAAAATAGTTAGTCGTACTTTCAAGGTATGTCATAATCCTCTTGACAACATCTCAATGTTGTAATCAAAGATTATATTGGTGTCCACTCACCAATCTTATGATGTAACTAAGAATAGATTGTGTACATATAACAATGTACATGAGACTATGCATGGTACTAACATAAAAAACTTGTAATTAATAACTTGATCTTATGGAGTTTCAAGGTACCCATTGAGGCTAATAGTATGTAATTTCACAATAGGAGTATAATTGTTCATTCCGAATCAACTCTCACTCCTAATACATATAAGCCACATTGCTCATATAAAATCTCAAAGAAATTTGAGAATTACCATTTCATTATGGTTTTATAAACTCTTCATTATTTCTAGCCAAGACATATAGTCCATATATATAGATAATATAAAAATTATCCTTAGCCTATTTAGTGTACTTGCCATGGCTATCTTTAGTCATCATTAATCTGTTAGACATTACAGCTTGATGAAAGAAAATATACCACTTTCTAGAGGATTGTTTCAAACCATACAATACGTAAGCACACTTATGCGCTCTTAGTCCTTTGAAACAAAAATTTACAGGCTATTCCATGTAAATCTCTTCCTCTAGTTCTCTACCGAGAAGTACAATAATTACATCCATCTGATGTAATTTCAGGTTCAAATATGTGACTAGTGTTGGAATAAGGCATATAGAAGAAAACATTACTTCCAAAGAATAATTTTTTTTATTTACGATTAATAGCGCCTTATACGTCTCATTAGTACTTTCTGCCTGACATATGATATATATGAATCCATACGTTCATTACCAGGCAGTAAGTGAATCAAGTCTCGGACATGATCACTTTTCTATCTCCATCTCCTCTTCCATCGCTTCCATTCATATATTCACTTAGTAGATAGTAGTGATAGCTTAATTCTAAAATCTTTGGCTCATCACTGTCAAGTGAAGTAATCATCAAAACTTCCGTTTCAAACTTCGAAAGATGACATGAGATAATTTTATGATTATGTCCACGAGTTGGTAAATTATTATAGTGGTTGATTTAACAGTTGTTTCACTACCACTAGGGATAAAAGATCCATGAGGATTTCTACTCCCACTAAGGTGTAGATTTTTACTTTCACTCCCATTAGGGATGAAAGATCCATTTGGAATTCCACTCCCACTAGGGATGGAATATCAAGTTAAATTTTAATTTACCGCCACTCGCATATTAACACAGATCATCTAATTCTAAAATTTAGATATCAATATTAAATTCACTTCTACTAAGAAATTCTTTCTCTAATAATGACATCTTGTGATTCAAATTCAGTCACACTTCTATCTAATTATACACCATCATTTATTTAATCTTTTGGAATGCACAGTGTATCAAACAAAGATACAACTTCTCTTCTTGCATCCAATTTCTCATTCTATGAGTTGGATTATAAACATAATCTACATACCCCCAGGGTTGTAGATTAGTCAGACCAGGCTACCTACCTGTCCCGAATTCATGTGGTGTAGAAGTGTTTGATCAAATGGAACATGATTAAGCAAGTAGGTAGCAATTATCATATCTTCTAGAAAGATAATAAATGATTCACATGCACCATCACAGACTTAACCATTTCCAATAATATTTAATTCCTTCTTTCCGCTACACAATTTTACTGCGGAGTCCTAGGAATAAATAAATATCTTTTTATATCTTTCTTAGTAAACAATTCTTTGAACAATTCAGAAAGATATTTACGTTCTCGGTTTATTCTTTAAACTCACAAATTTATTATCTAATATGATCCTCAACCAAACAATTTGAATGCAATCCATTGCTTTCGATTTATGAGAGATCAAATAGATATGATAGTTACGTCTAAAGATATTAATGAATGTAACTAGATATGAAATTTCAATCTAGTCTTTACACTTATTCAATCACAAATGTAATAATGAATTAGATGCAATGGACTTCTTGATCTAGTTCCTTATTAAATGGTTTTCTAGTTGTTTTTCTTGCAAGACAATTTGCATGACCTTTAAGATAAATGAGTCCAATTAGTCCTCTTTGACTTATATGCTCATTCTATCTAGTCCAACATGACTTAATCTAGCAAGCCAAAATATCAGCACCATTACCATTGTAATGATTAAAAGACAAACAAAATTATAACCGTCTCTACTAACATATAATTCTATAAAACAATTAAATTATCAAGTACCATATGAATATTATTTTAGCATGAATACAATTTGCTAAAATAATATTCATATAACCATCATGATCATTACTGATAACCCGAAACAATGAGGATAACCATGAACATTAAAACCCCGTTAGATCTCAAGTGTATATAAGAACATCATGGAGTCTAAATTTTGCTACCATGCAAACCCAGTTTATAGGTACTTAACTCCAAAGTTGTTCTAACACATATACATCTTGTCTCTAATAATCTCAACTTTACTCAAAGTGTGCTTTACAGTTTCTCGTTTGATGGTATGTCTTTACTTATCTACTGTCCACAAAGGACGAGATTCAAAAGAAAATACCTAGCCAGAAACTTAAGCATAACTTAACAAATTCTTAAGTTTGGGTTTTTCTCTTTTCAACTTAATGCATTTATGAGTGAAAATGTCTCAGCTTGTCACAGCGGCAATAAGCTATTTTAGTTTTGTCCTTACTCAATTCGTTATCCCTCAACTTCTTGCATATTCTGATCTAAGATTAAGTGGTTATGACTAGATTATCTTCTCCTTTTGGAAATAACTATTTCCACTAATATGCTCAAAACTAAAATTGTGTACAAGTTGGAATCTTTCATATAAAATTGGCTAGAAGCCTAAGCTGCCTCTAAGCGTTCATCTTCTACTATCAAAATGAGGTGATCGAAACGTGTCATATTAATTTGATATATTCCAACTATCAAAAAAGGTCAGATCGTCTGGTCGGTAAATCGTGTTTTATATCCTTATTAAAGGCTACCACTAAATTCGGCACTTCTTATAAGTGATCAAACCTTGATAACGTACCTACTAAAATTTTAGTACTAAAACTACTATTAAAATTTTCCCTTCAAGCCAAACTCTGAGAGGTAAACCACTTTACTTAAATCCTACTATACTTGTAAAACATACATGTGAAATTACTATTTAACTTACTCCGCAACATACTGCGAGTAATGTAACTTCTAGCTTGATAAGCCATCACATCTTGTATGTTGAACAATAAGTACTATGCCAAGGTTCAATCATGATTCATGATATAGTCTCAAGAGTTTTCTACTCTTAAAATACAATAAACCTTACTGTATCTCTATTCCTTATATTGCAAGACTTAGTTTATCGCAATCAAATTGGCCACAATACTATAGATATAAAATCTATATTTTATGCTAATCTTTGTAGAGACATACAATCTACTATGCAATCATATTAATTTCCAAGAATACACACATTTAATTTGCTACAAACGTTAACCGAAAAAATGATGAAACAATTTAAGGAACAGAATAGAAAAAGTCGTCCAAGTGTCTAATTACCATTCGTTTCCAAAAATTTAATCATCATTAATCTATTACTTTGCACAAAATTATAATTCTAATATTGTTCTCAATAATTTAGAATTCCCAAAACAAGTGATCATATAAATAAAGAAGAATGCAATGCACAAGTACCAAAAAAATATTTTATGCGGTTAAACCGTTTTTACTACAAAGTAAATAAACCAAAATTATTTACTATAGAACGGTTTATTAAAACCACAGTATTTTCTCAAAATACGAGACTTTACATGCTATTCATTCAATATGTTTCATATTTATACTTATCACCACTGAGAAAGACTCTTTAAGTCTTCACAACTCATCTAATTGTCATTTTCTTTAAAATTTTATCATCTTTCACGTATGCAATACTCATGTGCATAGCACTATGAATTTTTGTTACGGATGTAGTAGATCGCCTCACGTTCCCAAGAATGTAACACTCCTCTACTACTTCTAGTTCATATGCTATATGACCAAAATACATCGTGGTACCTTACTCTAGCTTTTCCAACCTTATAGATCTATTAACTCTTAAGGAATTTTCATTAAAAGACTATCCACTGCATCGCTCCACATAAAAGCATGAGTCTAAATAGATTGCGGCTATATGTCTTTGTAAGGACCTTGATTTTATGATTGGCTTATTTCATGACAAACCACACCACTTTAGGGATGATTATGTAATGGGTAGCTTAGGTCCCCATTCCAAGCATCTCCATGACTTCAAGAGCAAAAGGTATATTCACTTAACTTTGCCTCTTGAAGAGTTTAGGTGCACACACACACCTCATGCATGTTGTTGATCGTGCATTTGTGTTGATATTATTTATATGTGCATCTTTTCACAATCACACTTGCACTTCATTTATAGATTTAAGTGTGGTATTATGTTGTGTTCGCACTTGCACAATGGTGTGCATGGTTTAGCGCATTGAGTGACCATATGAGAAGGTCTCATTCTTCTCTTGGTTTGATTATATGGAGTAAGGTGTCTAGTTTCAAAACAGTGTATTTCAATGATTTAAATGTTTTTCAAAACTGACCCTTGTATGGTCTTGCGACCATATCTTTTTATTAAATGATTCAAAACGAGTTTTGAAAATTTTTATACAAACTAGACACCCATACCTTTCCACAATATATTATTCGTAATAGTTCAAGACTGTTTGGATTGGTTTTGAAATCTCCAAAGTGACCACAAAAATACGGCATCTCTGTTGTTATTTGTTTCTGACCTTTGATTACAAAAATGACCATAACTTTTTTTACAGACATTCAAATTTTGTTTAAACTTCCATACCTTTCCAACGGTATATTACACAAAAGGTTTAGATGTCGTTTGGTCATGTTTTGAATCGCTTGAAGCTCGAGTTGTTGTGTTGTCAGGTGTGTATCGCGGTCTAGACCGCTTTTGGTGCACATGCCTATCCAGCGACCTAGGCAGCGGTGATGTCCAGCTTTGCCATGCTGCCTGGACAGCGGCCTAGACACTTGCCTAGCCAGCGGCACGGACAGCGGTCATGACGGGGCTCTGTTTCCCAAGTCCAAAACGATGCCGTTTTGTGTAGGGATTTTATATATGTGTTCTCTTCTTCTTCCTTGCTTCTTAAGAGCTCAGAGAATACATTTTTAGAGTGAGAGAACCTACATTAGAGAGAGAAAGCTTCAAGCTTTGTTTTTGACTCTCCAAACAAAAAACCCATCTCCATCTTGCCTCATTCTTCATCATATGAGCATGGGTGTTCTTGGTTTCATGACTAGGTAAGTAAGAACTTCGTTGAACATCTTTTATTATTCTTCTTACTATAAATTAGGTTTTTATTGCATGATTAAATACCTACACTCTAGTTTATTGCATATATTTATGAGTCTTGATAACATGATTTCTATGCATTGCATTTAGACATTATTGATTAGGACTCATTGATTGCATTATAGTCATTGTCATGCTTAATGACAACTTGTGTTGATACGACTTTTGTGATAGCTAGCACTGAGGTCATTGTTGCCTCTAGCTAATTAGGTCATATTGATTGCATTTTAAAGATTGTATTTAATGACCGTGTCATGCTTAATGACAACATATGTTAAAATGGCTTTGTTTGATAACTAGGATATAATGTTGCATAACTATATCTAGTTAAGTCTTTATGAACATTCATTTAGACATTGATATCTAGGAATTGTACTTAGTGACATTCTTAAATTCCTAGATAAGCATTTTGTGTTTTGCCTAGCATTATTTGCATGTTCGAATATTTCATCATATTCATATAGGTTTTTTAACTCTTCATTGAGTCAAGTCTTGTGGTTGCGGTGTTAAGTTGCATAAGCAAGCGAAGCCTTGCAACTAAGGGTGGGTTGACAAGTAATTGGTTGAGTGCCACTGTAAAAATGCCTAAGGAGGTAGAGTAGGAGGCGTTCACTCCAAGAGTAGTGTATTATAGGATATCACTAGGGACTGAACCAAAAGTGGTGAGTGGAGGTGTCCATAGTCTGAGGTTGTCGAGAGTGAGAGTCCGAGAATCACTTGAGGGTGTAACCTTTGCTCATATAGTGGATTTCTTTGATCGAGTGTGGCTCACTTAACAGCCCGTGGTTTTCCCATTTGGAGGGTTTCCACGTATACATCTTTTGTTATTTATATTTCCGCACTTTACACTTGATGTTGTATGTTTATTTTATTGGGTGAATTTTGAATATTGACTAATCAAGAAAAGTTGGTAATTGACTTGATTAAAAACCTATTCACCCCCTTCTAGGTTATTAGACACACTTTCTAGGGAATTTCAATTGGTATTAGAGCGAGTTCCTAGACATACTTAGGTGATCCAAGCTCTTGTTTGTGTTTCTTGAATTTGTTTACATTTGATTGTTGCATTCATTTGCATTCATCTCATTCATTAAACACCATGAGTGGCATTGAGATGTTAGATAGAGATTTGATCTCTATAATTGAGAGGGAGGAATATGACTCCGATGAGGAGATGACTCTCATGGTTGAGAGATTTAAGAGATTCACAAAATCTCACAAGAAAAGTATGACCTCTAATGTGAAAGATGAGAAAAGGATGAACTCCAACGTGAAGGAGGAAAACAAGAAGACCTTGCTCAAGAATAGTGAAGAGCAAATGCTTAACTTCACGGCCTTGTGTGATTCCTATGTGCAATATTTTGGTGTGGCAATAAGTGACCAAGGCAAAGGTCTTAATAAGGGAATTGACTCAATTGAGGAATGTCAAGTGACCCTTTTCAAAGTTTTGTAGCAAAATGAAGAGCTCTCAAAGGAGAATGAGACTTTGAGAATGTGGAAGATTTGCTCTGAGGAAAAGATCCGTACCCTTGAAGATAGCAAGCAAAATAGTCAAAATCGACTTCATCGGTACAAAGAGATCATGGAAGACCAAATGGAAGATGTCTCCACTCTTGTCTCCAAATTAAAGACCATGGAGAAAGTGACCTTCATTGATGACTCCTTGATGATGGACAAGATTGATGCGTCCAAGTATGAGAAGGAGATTGAAGATTGCGACCAAAGGATGAAGGCAATGAAAGATGAGCTTGCCAACAAAGAAAACTCCTTAAAAATTGTCTAGGAAAGAGAGATGAGGTGCCTTGAAGAATTAAAGAAGGCCAAGGTCAAACAACCTCTAGCTCAAGGCAAGATCAAAGCTTCAACTAAGAAATCTTCAACTCAAGGAAAGTCCACACAAGCCTTGGAAACTCAACCAAAGCCTAGGCAATTCAAGAAGAAAGGATAAGTTCTTGAGAAGTCAATCACCTTCTCCAACAAACCAACTATGAGGAAAGGTGGTGACCACAAGTAGCATGACCAACCAAGGAGGCAAGATCAACCGGTGCAACCACCTCAAGAAGCTAGACCACAAAGGTGCCACCAATCGGCTCAAGCTCCAAGGAAAAACAAACTGATACACCATCAAAGGTAACATCATCAATATGGTGATGCCCAGATGAGATCATAATGCAATGGTATAAATTCTTACTTTGTACCTACTTGTCATTTTTGTGGTATGATTGGTCACTTAAGAACAAATTGCTTTAAATATATTAAGATGTGTAGGTTATAGAGCATGAAAGAAAAACGGTTGAATGTTAGGGCAAGTTTGCATGAACCTAGAGAACTTAGAAACATGTCTTTGACCACTAAAAATGATAAAGTAGAACCTAGGTGGGTCAGAAAGAATGAACCCGCTTGCCTTAGTGCTCATGAAACACCCGTAGATGCAACTAGGTCCTTTGGACTTGGTAAGCCTATAGAGGCTCATGCCTCCTATTGACTTGGTTGGATTTGACCCCATTTGGGGAGCTCAAGCAAAGAGAGCGAACTTGCATGATTTGCTATATGTAAAAAGTTGATTTGTTTTATGCTCTTTTGTTAATTGCTTGAGATTCTTGGTTGCACATATGTTTATATGTTTTTTTTAATAAGTGTGCACCATTGCTTTACTTGCAATCCATGTCATATTTATCTTCAAACGTGTATTTTTGGACTAGGAGAATTAATTAGGAAAGTAAATTTGAATGACCTATAATTTATCTCCATGACATGTGAACTTACTTTTTATGACATGCATGAATTGAGTTTGATTGCTTTAATGCAAATTTGTGTGAGTGCAAATGAGAAGACTAATCAATAAGGATCTTGTATCCATGCAATTAATAAGGATTTTATATCCAAATTAGTCTTTTCTCTTTTCTTAATGGTGAAACAAGACTACTATCATATGGATATTTATCCGGAAAAATCAAAAAGGGTGCAATAGTCTCTCATGTCTTGATTTGCCTTTAAGGATTGTTATAGTTGCTTTGTTGTCAAATTTTTGAAACTATATCTTGTTTGCTTATGAAAAAAGGGTACAAATTGGTTTGAATTCTTTCAGAAACCTTTTTGATGTTTGCTTTGCCAAATACCACTTGTTTTGGATCTGAATACAACATGTCATGCTTGCAAAGCAACAATTTCACACATTTTCTTTAAATAAAACTCCTTGAATCTCTCTCAATTACTTATGTTGCATAAAGTTTGTTTATATGATTATGCATCTTCGTAATTGTGCTAATAGCTCTCTTTGCTAAAGCAACCCGATAAGGGGAGATCCTTTGCCTATCTCATGACAAAAAGGGGAAGAAGTCTTGAGAAATACAGGGGGAGCATTGGTTATGCTTTGGTGAGAGATCATGAAAGAAAGTAACCCATTTAGGGGGAGCATTGCACATGCATGCATTTTTTCATATTGGTTTATTGAGTGCAATTGCTTTTTATATTTGTTCACCTCACATGCACTTGTTCTTGGAAAGTGCTTCTTGCTATTGTTTGTAGGTACAACGATAATTCTACGAAGAGATTGAAGATATTGAAGATTTAGATAGTAGGATCTCTTTTGTAATGTAGAATTAATCTCTTGGACAATAGCTTTATTTTTGTTCTCTGAGAATTTATTTGTGAGTGGTTGTCTTGTCATGAAATAGCCAAAGGGGGAGATTGTAAGGACCTTGATTTTATGATTGGCTTATTTCATGACAAACCAAACCTCATTTGGGTAGCTTAGGCCCCCATTGGAAAGCTTCCAAGCATCTCCATGACTTCAAGAGCAAAAGGTATATTCAATTGACTTTGCCTCTTGAAGAGTTTAGGTGCACACACACACACCTCATGCATGCTTTGTTTATCGTGCATTTGTTTTAATATTGTTTATATGTGTGCATCTCTTCACAATCACACTTGCACTTCATTTATAGATTTGAGTGTGGTATTATGTTGTGTTCACAATTGCACGATGGTGTGCTTGGTTTAGCGTATTGAGTGACCATATGAGAATGTCTCATTCTTCTCCTGGTTTGGTTATATGGAGTAAGGTGTCTAGTTTCAAAAGAGTGTATTTCAATAATGTTTTTTAAAACTGACCCTTGTATGGTCTTACGACCATATCTTTTTATTAAATGATTCAAAATGAGTTTTGGAAATTTTTATATGAACTAGACACCCATACCTGTTCAACGGTATATTATTCGTAATATTTCATGACCGTTTGGATTGGTTTTGAAATCTCCAAAGTGACCTCAAAAATAGGGCATCTCTGTTGTTGTCTGTTTCTGACCTTCGGTCACTAAAATACCATATCTTTTTCTACAGACATCCAAATTATGTTTTGTAAATTGATGTAGAAATTAGACTTGCATACCTTTCCAACGGTATATTATACGAAAGGTTTAGATGTTGTTTAGTCATGTTTTGGGTCTCTCGAAGCTCGAGCTGTTATGATGTCAGACGTGTGCCGTGGTCTAGACCGCTTTTGGTGAACATGCCTAGCCAGCGACCTAGGCAGTGGTGATGTCCAGCCATGCCATGCTGCCTGGACAGCGGCCTAGACACTTGCATGGCCAGTGGCACGCACAGCGGTCGTGACGGGACTTTGCTACCCAAGTCCAAAACGATGCCATTTTGTGTAGTGCTTATATATATATATATATATATATATATATATATATATATATATATATGTTCTCTTATTCTTCCTTGCTTCTTAAGAGCTCAAAGAATACATTTTTAGAGTGAGAGAACCTCTATTAGAGAGAGAAAGCTTCAAGCTTTGTTTTTGACTCTTCAAACCCAAAACCCATCTCCATCTTGCATCATTCTTCATCATATGAGCATGGGTGTTTTTGGTTTCATGACTAGGTAAGTAAGAACTTCATTGAACATCTTTTATTGTTCTTCTTACTCTAGATTAGGTGTTTATTGCATGATTAAATGCCAAGACTCTAGTTTATTGCATATATTTATGAGTCTTGATAACATGATTGGGTTTGTTTGTTGATAGCTTGAGTTTACGACATATTTACCCTTCTTGCTAAGTCTCTATGCATTGCATTTAGACATTATTGATTAGGACTCATTGATTGCAACTTGTGATTGCATTATAGTCCTTGCCATGCTTAATGACAACTTGTGTTGATATGGCTTCTGTGATAGCTAGCATTGAGGTCATTGTTGCCTCTAGCTAATTAGGTCATATTGATTGCATTTTGATAATTGCATTTAATGACCATGCCATTCTTAATGACAACATATGTTGAAATGACTTTGTTTGATAACTAAGATATAATGTTGCATAACTATATCTAGTTAAGTCTTTATGAACATTAATTTAGACAATGATATCTAGGAATTGTACATAGTGACATTCTTAAATTCATAGATAAGCATTTAGTGTTTTGCCTAGCATTATTTGCATGTTTGAATATTTCATCATATTCACATAGGTTGATTAGTCTTCTCATTTGCACGTATACATCTTTTGTTATTTATTTTTCCACACTTTACACTTGATGTTGTATGTTTATTTTATTGGGTGAATTTCGAATATTGACTAATCAAGAAAAATTGACAATTGACTTGATTAAAAACCTATCCACACCCCACCCCCCCACCCCCCCCCCCCCCCCCCCCCCCCCCCCCCCCCCCGTCTTGGTTATTAGACACACTTTCTAGGGAATTTCAGTCTTTAATAAGATTCATGAAATCTTCTCCATTAAGACATATGAGATAATGCAGATTTATTCTAAAAAAATCAAAGTTATTTAGAACTTTTTTCTGTTAATAACCTTGTATATTCTAATAAAATTTCTTTTTCCTTATTGCATAATTAATTAGATGGAGAAATTTAAACAAAGGCTTTTCAATATACATAGCTCCCACTGAAGCTAAATTTCGGTGGCCAAATTTTTCATAGGAAAATTCCATGACCGTTAAAAAACAGTACTAAAATTCCTGCTGGAAAAATCCACGGTGGTCTAAAATGCCACCGGAAACCATCATTGAAATCCATATCAAAAACTGTTACCGAAAACCGCAACAGAGACAGTTATCGAAAACTGTGCCAGAAACTATAACCAGAAACTGTCACCAAAAATCATACTGAAACTTTCATTGGAATCCACACCAAAAATTGTCACTTGAATCCGTGCAAGAATCCGTCTTATTAAAAAAAATCACAACCGGAATTTATAGAGCATTAATTCAGCTCCCACTGGAGTGAAACAAATCAACGGAATTAATAAAAAATTAAAAAAAAATTAAAAATTAAAAAATATCACCGAAAAACCGCCATCAATCATTGGAAAACCACTTATAGTTGTCGGAAAACCGATTTTTATGGCTGGAAAACCACTTAGTGGAAGCAGGAAAATTCCTAGGAAAAAGTCACTGGTCTCCGAAAAAGTCACAGGGAAACTGGTCGGTCAGAGTACCGAAACTGGAATCCGGTGTTGGTCATGTTGTGGTGTGATGACGTGTCAAACGGTTACCTTATCAGAGGTTTGAAACCATCGCAGGCAACTTCACCGGTGGCCAGAAACCGTCACCGGTTTTTTTCACATACATCGACACCACGTGTCAGAGTGAGAATGGGCCACTTGTCACAAAAGACAAAAACCCGCCACGTGTCATCTTCTGGTGTTTCCACATGTCAACACCAGAACCACTAATGCATGGTATGCCAACGCCCACTCGCACCGGAGGAGAGTGAGACGCACTCGCCATCTTCCCTGACTTTCCCGATCAAGGGAACACCACCATCCGACTCCAAATTTGATTTTAATTCCATTATACCCGTAATTATAACATTCAAGTTAAGGGTGAGACGCATTCTCTGCTCATAGGTGCGTGGAGCATGTTCTTCATGTTCTTCACCCACATTCAAGAACAAAACAAGTTTCCAGATTTTGATTTCGAACGTAAATATTTGAAATCGTTTTTCTCCCTTGTTTCTTAACCGATTTTGCAAATGACCTATCGTTGGAAAGCTATTGAAAGGCTCTATCAAATGGTACCATGATCGTAGAGAAACAGAAAAATGACAATAAAAATTGAACCCTATAACAGTCACGAGTTTAGTTTTTAATTCTTCAAAATTCTCTCAATTTTGAAGTTATAACATGGCAATAAAGTCCATAACATATAATAACATATATATGCATACAATCATGTCATTTAAAATGAAATATAACAAGTGTGTGTTGTTACCATTATCGAATTGTGAAGCTTTCAAAACGTGAATAACAATTCCTAAACATGGCATTTTTACCAGAATACAGTCCCAATAATGCTTTGATACCAATGTTAATAAAATTCGATATAAACAAAATGAATTCGGATTACCGTTCACCATCGAAAATCTGAATTCCAGCGAAAGCGGGATCGAACACCTGGGATTGTATCACCGGTCAGAGGACGATCACACGATCGGAAAGTCCGCTCTGATCACAATGCAAGAACCCACACTCTGATCTTGGTTGGGAGAAAATTCTACAATGAATTTTTCCACATCTCTTTTGTGTTTATAACTCTGTATATAGTATATTTTGTCTCTCTTTATGCTTGCACACTCAAGCACACACTGTGTTATTCTTTACACCGAAATATACACATGACACAACACTTACATTTTGTTGCCTTACATGCATGCTAACAAAGCATACAAACATTCACATACTGCACAGCCTAGCATTGCATAGACAATGCCTTCACTTCCCATGCACATACACAATACATTTCATGCATGCCTCATCCAATACACGTATATGTGTATATATTTGTTTGTGTTGTCTGTTATATTTATATCAGTTTCTCAAACTGATATATATATGGCCACTCATAAAACTGCCCATGCAGTTTTATAAGCTTGTCGGGCTAGGTGACTTGGGCTTTGTCCACTTGGGTGTATAATGGGTCTCCAACCCATACCCAAATATAACAACAGTTCTTTTCAAACTCATTGTTTTTAACATCAAAATATCTTAATAACAGATATTGGGTCTTTAACAATTGTTCAAATTAGCTTTCGGATGTAGATGTTTTAATACATGGATTTGAATGAAATAGATAAAACATGAAGCTCTATAATAAATTGTTGGCATTTCGGAGTCCATTAAAGAGTTCAAGTTTGAGTGCTAGTGTAAATTGAAATTTTGATTTGTTTTAATACCGGTGAAGCAACTTACTGTTTTGTTTATTTTAGTTATATTTGTAGGCTGAAATTGATGGTTAATTTTGATATGAGAATAAAATACATATATATATCAACTTGTTTTATAATTTTCAGAATTTTTCATGTGTTTTAGCTTACGAAGATTTTGCTTCTAAATCATTTATGGGTGCAAATTTTCTGTATCATCAAACTGATCTTATTGTATTGAAATAATTTTAAATTAAATTTGGTGAATAATATAGGTCTGATTTTTGGTAATATGGTTGCAAAGACATAATTAACTGAGGATATAAATTTTCGTGAATTTTACTAATATATAAGTATTTTAATTCTTTGGGTATATTTGATGTTTAAGCCATGATATTTAGGCTGACAATCATGAAGTTTTGGAGTTGTAGGAATTTTACTTCTTAAATGGAGATAGGTAAAAAAATTATTTTCAATGTAATGATAAAGTACTGAATTCTTAGTCTATAAATAAAATTTTGGAATTTTTCAGGTCTGTAGGTTTGTTAAACTTTGATGCTCTGATTGGAGGATCGAAATTTATGCAGTCAAGATTGACCCTTGTGTGTTTAGAAAATTATATAAATTCATAGTTGTTGAATATAATTGTGATATTTTGAGGAGAGTCAGTAATCAGATTTTTGGATTTATTGACTAAGTTTTACAAATTTTTGATGCCTTTAAGATTATCGAATCATTAACATGTGAGCACTAAAATCTATTTTTCTGAAATCTCTTCATGAAAATGTATTTATAAAGTTGAGTTAAATTTCTTTTATTTGGCTAGTTTTATTAAGGGATTATATTCTATATGTTTAGGTTCCTCTCGTGAGTTCCCAATACCGTTAGTGAAAACTTAAACATGCTATCATCGGATCGAGGTAAGTAGACTTTCTTTTTGCATAGTATGTATTGCACAAATATTTTCTTAGAAACCAATTTTTTTTTCATACTGTTATGTTCTGAAATATTTTATTATATACATTTATATATGTTTATAAATTCATTTTCCTACTTAACCTTTACTTACGTATTTGTTACCTAATTATATTTATCTGAGTTTTACCTATACCAATCCTTTTATGATTTAGTGATGCAAATATATATATATATATATATATATATATATATATATATATATTGGAAGTAATGTTTTAGCTCAACATCAGTAGTAAATGAAATGTGAAATGAAATGTTGATCACACCGGTGATAATATAAATGTAACGCGCGCGACAAATGAAATATTATGATTTTGGTCTTGTACAAATTACAAAAATGTTAATGGTCGGGTCACCGGGGGTATTGGTGACACTACTTGACTTGAGTTTATTTTTATGAAATACAATTAATCGTTATCGAAAATTGAAAATGATAATTTTGCAAGTTTACTTGTATTTGAAAATATTACTTTTGCAAGTTTAATTGTATCTGAATATTTGAAAATTTATATACTCATTAAGCGTTATTATAAATTTTATAAATAATTTTGGTTACATATTATGTAATAGTTATTGAGTTGGCATCTCACCACTTGTCATTTAACATTTTACAACCTAAGTATCTTAGAAGTTGACCGCTAGAGCGATAGACTTTCAAGTGTTGGAATTTATTGAGATTACATGTAATATTTTCCTTTTTTTTTTGTTACATAGAATTTGATTTTAAGTGTTCAGTATTGTTTTAATATCCTTTAGAGTGTTTTAAACCTTATTGTTGAAATTTTTTGGAGATATATTTAATTTTAGAATGGTTTACTTGGAGTTATTCGATGATTATTAGTTTCTTTTGGGTGAAGTAAATGATGGTTTATATTTTAACATTCCATATCAAAGTGTTTAATTACTCTTTGATTTTTTGGGTGTTACAGGAGCTCAAGGAGAGATCAAACTAATAAGAGAAACTTAGCAATAACTATGGATTACTTCTTTATTTTTTTTACCTCTTTTCTTTTTCTTTGAATATGAGTAACTAAAATCTCATTATAGGAGATTGATGTGAGGAACATTTGGATAATGGGTTTTGCTTGGTTTTCAATTGAATATTTACACAATTATTGTTCTAGTCATGTGCTTAATTAGTTCTTATTTATTATTTGATTGAATTGAACATCACTCTTTAATAGCAATATTGGTAATTTAATTTCAGATACAGTTGATTAAGAATCAACACAGTTGGTTAGTTAGAGCTCTTAATGAATAGGATAGGTTTTTAGTGAGAATGCCACTCCCAATGGCCTAGACCCATTGAGCGTTACTTAACTGATTTTACCTTAATCACCTCACTCTAAATGCCATAAGTAAGGAATTTAGTTGAGAAGTTATTTGGTCTTATTTCCACAGCCAAATTACACTCTTGAAAGTGATTGGTCCTTAATTATGTGCTTAATTATGTGAATCGCACGATAATGAAGCTATGACAGCATTACTTATGGTACAATTGCAACTCCATTGCTTCCCTAGACTTTTCTCATTTGATTTTATCCATTTGCTTATCTAGATTTGTGGGATTCTATCTTTAATTTCTTTTCATTTACTTTTCTAGATATTGATTCAAAATCTATCTCAAACCCAAATGATTTTATCATTTCTTGCATGTAGTTAGGCTAACTCAAATAAGATTACAAATCTGTTATTCAAATTTGATCCCTGTGGACGATCCGTTGCCTTCCATTTATACTAATTTTATATTTTAAATGTGGTTGTAAGCGGTAAACAAACTAGTTTTCTTAGTAAAACATTCCTTTCTTTTAGATGTGTCCAAATCCATGCCAAAAACCAGAGGGGTGCCACTAGACCTACCAGAAGACCTTCTGAGCTCTATTGGCCCATTTGAGGGAAGCCTTTACCTTTCCGGGGGATCAGAGGAGCCTAGTCAAACCTTAGAAACAATAACAGATCTACTTGACCAGATGGAAGAGTTGGAAGGGGATCCGACCCCTAACCGTGTTATTATTATTCAATTTTTTTTTTAATAGCTATTGAATTTATTGTATCCTAATTGTACATATAATTTTCACTGTGGATGTTTACAAAATAGCTAACATGATCAAAAACTTGTCTTTAATGTCATTCATCTTGTGTTATTTACGAAAAATATTGAACGACATATTTTAAAATTATTTATACTTTTATTATCTTTTTATGAATTAATTACTTTACCATATTAATATTAATTTTTACTTAAAACATAATATAATAACAACACAATTAGGGATGGCAAAATTACCCGCGGGGACCCGCACATTTGGGTTGGGGACGGGTTTCAATTTAGTGGAGATAGGACGGGGATGGGGATAAATAGTCTAACCCGTAATGAGTATGGGAAGGGGATGGGTTTTATACTCCCTACCACGCCCCGCACAGTTTAAAATAATATTTAGTTAAAATACGTAGTTTCAAAGAAAATAAATATATCTAAAAAAATGAAATATATATAAATAAATTAACCCTAACTTTACATCTATTTGTCGTTATTTAACATAAAGTGACAATACAAAATACAATTAAAAAAAACCCTAGTCGCTAACTGCAACTCTAAGTCTTTATTTCACAAACCACTCAAAGTTCACCATTCAAGCTTCAACCTCAAATACAGAAAGATTTTTATCTTATGATTAGCTTCATGTTCTTCTACTACAACTGAGCATTCCACATGTCTTGAAGAACCAAATTTTAATGAGGTAAAATAAATCATGCATATTAAATCAAATTAAATTATTGTTATTCAAATCATATTGAATACAATTTTTTTGTTGGTTTGGAATGTTGTAGCAACAATGTGAGTGAGTGTCAACATCTGGAGGAGATACCAGATGAAGTTGATATTACGAAGAGAGAACAAGAGAAATAGATGCAACTATTAGATGATTAACGTTATGATTTTCGAACATTTTGACTTCATACTTTATGTTTTTGTTTGAGAATGATAGAATTTACTTGTGAAAATTAAGTTTACGAGATGTTTTTTTAATAGTTTCATCGAATTATTTACTACTTTATATATTTTATCATATTCAGTGGTTATATATTTGTAATTTTAATAAATAAAAAAATTATAAATTGGGTAAATGGGTAGGGATAGGGAAAGCACTCTCTGCTGTAACCCGGCCCGCCCCAACCCGCTCCATCTAAGATGGGGGTTTATGAGGGGATAAGTTTTCAAAAAATAAATGGGGTGGGGTGTGGGGAAGGCCACCTTCCCCGAACCCGCCCCATTGCCATCCCTAAACACAATCTTACACTAAATATAATAACAGTAATATACAATCAATACGATGTAGTGGTGTGCAACACCCATGACCGGCCCTAAGGGAGACCCAGTGAGGTAATCAACTAGGGCTCCTGATTCTGAAGGACCATCAATTTTTATTTAATTTTTTTTATATTTTTTTAAAATTTAATCAATATACGATTTTAAATGAAACAGATTCATAAATGACTTTTTAAAAATAGTCCACCGTACACATAACTTTTTTTTCAAAACAGGCGAACAATGAAAACACATTTATCATTCTTACATCAATAATATTGTATCAAAACAAGTCCATATAAGATTTTAAACAAAACAAGCTTATAAAATGACTTTAAAAAGTGAAAAAGTGGTCCACCATACTCCGTACATATACATTTTCTTCTTTTAAGGCCCACAGATGGAAACACATTATATCATTCTTACAAAAACAACATTGGATCAAAAATTACCTCTTATCATACATTCTGACAAAACCAGAAAATCAAAATTAGGGTTCTTCAAAACTCTCTTGATAGGATAGCAAAGCTTTTTTTTTTGGTAACTTTTTATTTGTTATTTTGTCGAGTTATAGTATTGAATTTTACAAGCATTTACTTGAGATTAAAAAAAAATTAATCAAGCAAAAATTCGTAGAGTATCGAGTGCCTTATTTTCTATAGTTTGCCTCGTGCCCTAAATATCTCAGGATCAGCCCTTATAACACCAAACATGGGACAATATTAATCCTAATCTAGTATGATGCAGTCCAGTCGAGTTTAATAAGTCCATACTAATGGAGTAAAGTACAACATACAAAACAAGGCCTATAGGTTTACATTAGGACAGAAATCGTTTGAATTGGTAAATGATGTGATCGTACTTATGCACAAATAAGATGCTGCTTACTATGATACTGATACTGTGTAATGTAACAAGAGTTTGAAAGTTCAATGTGTTGGTGAAGGATGAATTTTGAAGGCGACAACTCACTCTTCATGTCTTTTGCTTTAAAATAAAGGACCGCAATATATATATATATATATATATATATATATATATAAAGTATTTAGATTTTTAGAGTATTATGTAAAACAGTCATTTGGCTCCCTTTCTTTTTCCAACCCCAAATATATATCATCAAATCGGTGTGCGTTATTTTGTTAAAATGAGTATCACAAATATACACAAAATTTATTAAAGTCTCTGGGTTGAATGTACAGGCTTGCTTGCTAATTTAAATTGTGTGTGAGAAATAGTGAGACCGGTCTTCATGGGTAAACGAGAATATAAAGCAAAGAAAAGAAAATATGGAGAAGGCAGCTGATGGATGTGTTGTTGTCTTTGAAACTTTAAATGGGAGGGAGGGGCTTATAGTTATGCTGTTGTGCAATCCAAAGAAAAGCATAAAGGAAATCCATTTAGCACAAGGAACCAAGACTGTTATTTTTGTTGCATGGAGACAAGAGCTTGGAATTCAAAAGTTTGCTTGTTTCAGATAAAGTAACTTCTTGTTCCTCCAACATCTATATCTACTTTTAATGGCTTGCTTCGACCAGCTTAGCCAATCAAATTACTTGTTGGTATTACAGTTATAAAGTAGATAACTTGTAATTGAATACTTGAATGTATATTTTCCTGATGTGTTAGTTATAATTGAACACTCCCTCTTAATGGTCTTTCTCTAGTAAGAATAATCTGTTAACATTAAATTACTCGGATTATCATATGTGATAATCCTTAGGTCATTGGCAAAAAAACTTTATGACTAGAGAATCATTCACCACTTAAATGACATGAAACTTGAGCCATTGGAGTAGAGGCTTGAGGACATGGTAGAGGAAACCAAAATAAAAAGATGCTTGGCTTCCCAAGGATATTGTTCCAACTATACCTTTTTTGTTCAAACCTGTCAGAGTCTTCTATTACAGACTTTATGTTGATTGCCTCTATGGCAGGCTTATGATTGAGGTGAATCTAAAGCGTCCTCCTGCTTTACAGTTTTAGCCTTCCAAATTCCATAAAAGATGACTATTCCTGCACAACATATAAGCCACAAAAATTACAAGCTTCAACATCAAACACACTACTCATAATTCTCTCATCATTACTTCAAAACTAGAAAAATCTGTCCCTCTTGATTTTTTAACATGGGTGGTTTCTCTGTTTATAGGAATCTCATTCTTCTTATCTGTGTTGGTTTTTTAGTTCTTCAAATGGACAAGGTTTCTGGCCTGAGAAGCATAGATCTTGTTCTTAGATGGGATAAAGAGCTACTCCCATTTGTTCCAACTTCTCGCATCCTAAAGGCTGTTGCTCTCAAGGATTTGCAAACCAATCCGGGTTTTGCGCCTGCACCTTCAATGGCATTTGATCCAAATCAATTAAACAAAAGAAGAGTTCGAAGAGGATCCGATCCTATTCACAACAGATGTTGACGAAGCTGAAGCTGAAGATGGTAAGGAAGATTTTTGCCAAAGAAAGGTATAAGTTGTTGCTGCTCTAAGAGGTGAAATGAGAAACATTCCTCTGCAGTTTCTCCATCCGGGTTTGCTGGTATTTCTTTGTTTCTATTTGTTTTAGACGAACTTGTTTATTGAGCTGAAGTTCATCTGTAAACCAGCTTCCTTTCTGTATTGTATAAACTTAGGTCCCAACCAATAGCTTCCTCTCAGTATTGCATGTATTTAATTCTAAAATATAATGCAAAAACTATAAAAGCATATAACTAAAAACCATTTTTTTAGCTTATAATTTCCATCTCCATGGTGCGCATATGTTTGCATTTGTGTGAACAGAAAGTATATAGTTCGATGTTTGATGTACTCAGCAGATTGATAAAGGGTGAAAATCAATATTGACTGGTAATTTAAGTAGGCTTTGGTTACTAAACAGAAATAGCACTTCAGAAAAATATTGAATTGTACAACTACAAAGTAACATTCGATTTTCAACAAAATTCCGCTCGTCTTTCATTGAAATTTCACATCTCATCAAATTAGGGTCATCACCATGTCAGGTCTGGGAATTTATTATCCTAAAAGTGGGATATATTCATTTTAATTGCTATTTACCAGGAGCTGAGATCTCTGGTATCTGGTCTTCCTGTGCTTTTTTAATTGTATTGAGGACACCTTCCGTGAAATTGCTTCCCAAATCATATCTACAGCATCACCAGGCTGGGATGGATACTGATATTCGAAGTGTTTGACAATTTCCTTTAGTCTTGTCCACATCTTGGTCCACTGGTCTTGCTTAATTCCCCGGAGAAGATTTAGCAGATATCCTTTCTTGACAGCATCCGATGAATGAACCATTATGCAAAACTCTGAGTAGTCTAGGACATCTTCATATGGTAACTCAATCTCATCACTGATAATCACAGGAATACAATGGCTTGCAATTGCATCAAAGAGTCGATTTGAGGAAGGGGTATCACCGGCAATATTAAGACAAAATTTGGATGAGGCCATCCCATGGCCTGCACTTTTGATCCCATTTCCTCGAATGCTTCCAAAGGTAAAGTGAACATCTTTTTCATCTTTTAGAATATAATATAGTTCCTGGCGGATGACACCTCCCTGCAAAAGAAAATTGAGTACTGGATTTACGTAGAATACAGGAAGAAATTTATAAGAGGCAAGTATTAGATAATAAGTTTTATAGTGAAGTTCAGTTCAATAAAATGAGGAAGTGAGAAATTTAAATATGCACAGATTTAACCAACATGGTCACTGATTCCAAATTTGAATGCTGCAAAGCGCATGAAAAGGAGAACAAAAAACTATAGCTTCTACAGTATAACATGAGTCTTGTGTTTGTCTTAGATTTGCTACAAGTCTATTCCTGCTTTTAGATGCCACCAAAACAAACCAAGCGATGTCATCTCTGAATTTTCAAATAAGGAAATATTTGAAACTTCTCAACACACTATATATTATGGAACCACTTTTTAATTCTGTAACTGGAAAGCAAAACATAACAAGCTAATAACAAATCCTTCTGTGCTGCAAAAAGGTACAAAGAATAAGTTTTTTGGTCCCCTTACAAATAGGTCCTCTTGGAAGATTTTCTAAATTACATTTACACCAAGTAAATGACACAAACCCATTTATCAAGTGTACATCTGAATGGCCAGGAAGAAAAAAAGTATGCTATTAACCAAGCTGAATCTGCTATGTTTTGATAATGAATGTGTCAAAGGACTAGCTGCCAAGAATTCTACTGCAGTTAGTTGTATGCAGGCATGCTTGCATGTATTCATGCTCAATAGTAAGTACCTAGAAGTGCACATAGTTAAGAAATGCATCATGAGCAAGCCAGAAACATCATAAAGTGTACCATCAACAAATAACGGTTAGAAGTTTCTTGTCAACTATTTTATCATATAATCCGAAAAAACAAACCATATGGCATGTCAATAATTGGTAAAGAGTTTAAAACTTTTATAGATGAAGTATTATCACCAAACAGGATAATATATTAATGTGATATCTGAAAAATGTAACAACCAAGGTCACTAAAAGAGAAATGCATCTAGTGACCAAATCTAATGCCAGAGCTTAGCATATATCCATATTTGAAGGAGAGATTTCTATTCAAATCAGTACCAGATCTTCGACGGTATAATTCAATAATTAATAAACAAAGAAAAATGAAGATAAACTTACATCTTTTCTGTATATTGCTCCTTGAAAATAAACTAATGTAGGACGTTTATCAAATAGGGCCAATTCATCACTTGGAATAGTCGTCACAACATGCATGTAAGGAGCGATAATATCCTTCTCAAGATTTGCTATTTCGACTGGGTATCTTCCAAAATCTGCAAGAACAAACATGGCAGAACCCAACTTCCCTCTCACATCTAACATGCTATTTGGATGATGTGCTACTATTAAGTGATCCTGTCCATCCAAACGTTTCCATCCATCCTGACCCATTAAGAACTCAGCCAATTTTTTTTGCAACATCTTGTTAACACTAATCTTTTCCTTTCCACGAAGCTTAGAATGGCGGTTGTAACTCAACGAAGAGAAGAATGGCACAAAACTTACATCTGCTTGACTTGAACTCTTAACTCTAATTGCAGTACAAGGTCTGCATATATTTGCTTTATCTGATGATAGAAGATCAAGGGTGAGCCAATACTCAATACTATGCTGTAAATTCAAGCCACCTGGGTATGGTGGGATTTGACTCGATTTGCTGACATCAGGCCACGTCTGGTTTGCCTTTCCCTTCCAACCCAATAATCCAAAGTGAAATTCAGGAGGCAAGTCATACATATATACCCTCAAGATAGCCTGAGTTGGGCCACAAATTTTTCTTTTCTGTTGTTCTAAAGCACCCACCATTTCCTTGCCAGAATTGGAACTCTGGCAATCTGCTGCTCCACTTCTTATTGGAGAAATTGCTTCAATTTGTGAATCATCAGACGATAGAAAAGGAATTTTAATTTGTTCACTTTTCACATTGGGTTTTAAGTAAACTGATGTGCTATTAAGCACAATCAGCTTGAAAACTGATCTAGGTATAAAAGAAGTAGTGCTAAACTGGAAAAGGAAAACCGAAGATAGGATCAAAAGGAACATAGAAATGGTTATCAAGTAGAAAAGAAATCTCGAAGGAAGTATGCTCTTTTCTGACATTGATGAAGGTCAGGGAAACAAGACTCTGTGGTAGGTTACAAATTTTAATAGTATTGCAACAATTGTAACACTGAATGTATCAACAGAAAGCAACAAAAAATAGTCACTTTCTCAGTGTAGAATATAAGAGGTAGAGATTCTTATGCTCAAGCTAAATCAATTAAAACTAAGTGGTCTCAGCTCCTGCTCAATTGACAAGACCAACACCTACCATATGGACATAAGGAACAACCATCTCCAAAACCAAAGCCACAAAAACAAAATCTATGCCTGGAAAATTTTGAACAGTTAGTCTGTTCCGAGTACCAAAGCCCATCCCCCCTCCCAAAATCCCGAATTATTGTAATATTTCAAAAGTACCAAACCCCATCGATCTAAGGAAGAAATTTCATTTTCAACAGAATCTTGATTCTCATAAAGTTCTCCTCATGGTTTCATGACTTGATCAGATAAAAACTAGTAATCAGTCTGCACAAACAATTAAATAAGAAATCATTCGAGCAAACTGTTTTGGAGCTCAAACAATTATTATGTGTTCTTTATCAATAAGCTGAGCTGCTGGGGTTTCAAAAAATATCAAATAATCATCTAAAAAATAAATGCTGCATAATGAGAATCGAAGTATAAAATCAGGGCATTTCAGATAATAAAGTTAGCTAAACTGGGTCGATGAAAAGTTGCGAAAAAGGTACCTGACGAGCTTGGATTCTGAGACTGCACTGTTTCCATGTCTCTTTACAGTCTGCCAAGGAGCAGAAACCAAGTGGGAAGCATGTATATCCTAATGCAAAGGTGTTTATATGGGCCGGCCCATCGTCCACGGCACCCCCCATTGATGGACCGTGTCGGGTCCCAGATCGAGGTATGCCAGGTTTGATCGATGTGCCATGCCCAACTGTCAGCACGACGGATTGGTACAGTGGGCCAAATTTTATATATAAAAAACCTTTTTAAAAAAAAAAAAATTATAAAAAAAATATTTTAAAGATAAATTATATTAAAGAGTATTGAACCATGGTTCGATACCCTTGTTTAGATAAGTAAGTTTTTATTCATCTTTTTTTCCTTTTTATATTGATTAGACCTCTCTTCAATGCTCTTATTTATCCGATATGGGATATGAGATTAAATACAACTATAGTTATAAACAATTACTATAACCAAGATTAGAGAAGAATACTATGTGAATGATATTTAATGATTATATATATATATATATGATTTTTGTTCATAAATGGAAAAGATGGAAATTATTGTATAATAATATAATATCAATGTATGTTTTATTTGATTTTTTTGTTTAACAAAACCATTATTTAATTTTAATAGACCTCTCAACTCTCTTTATGTTTTTCATATTTAGATAAAAAAAATGGACTCAAGAGAATATCATTATGTTATATACTTGTATCAATGAATGGAAATAGAAATTCAATCCCACATCCCATATCAGATAAATAAGATGAATGAATAGAGATATAACATATATAAAAATGAGGAAAAAATAAAGGAAAACATACTTACTTGGACAAGGATTATGGGTCACATCTCAATACTCTGTGATGTCCATACTCTATGATATTATTAATAAATTTCATATTTTTTAAAAAAAAGTAAAACTGGGCCAGCTCGTTTGGCCCGCCTAGCCGGCACGGCACGACCCGTTGGCGTTAATGGTGTAAAATGGGGCCGGCCCGGCCTGTTTTGGCACGGCCTGCGGGGCTTGTTTTCCAAAACTGGTAGGGTCTGGCACGGCCTGCCATGGTTGTGCCCACGTGTCGTACCAGGCCCGGCCAGTTTTGGAAAACAAGCCCGGCAGGCCGTGCCAAAACAGGTCGGGCCGGCCCGGTTTTAAACCATTAACTATGGGTGCCTATAAAAAAGATTTAGTACATCCATTTTTAATAAATGCACACATATATATAAAATTTTAAAAATAAATATTACTATAATCACTTATCATAATTATCTCATTGAAATGAATATAATTAATTTAATACATTTTATTTATAAACCCTTTTAAATTAATTATATAAATAAATTCATATAATTTTAGGAACCAAAACCTCTTATAATAATGCTCTAATTTACTTCTAAAAATATCTTAAATATAAGAACCTTATAAAAGGGAAGATATAGAACTGGATTGTATATGGAATTTTCTTATACAATATATATCTACACCTATCAAATTTTTTTTTTAATGACTTTTATTGAAAAAGTTCATAACGAAACATAAAAGAAAGACAAAAAGAAAAGTTACCTAATAGTCTTCTGAAAACTCTTTCTCTATTACATTGTTATAAGATAATGTGATAATGAGAAAATTGGATACTTATAAAATTAGAGTTTAATTAGGGTTTATTATAAAAATTAAGGTTAATAATAAGTTAGGGTTTATCATAAGATTTATTTTAATAATAAAATATAGTTGAAGATATGAGTGTAATTAATAAGTACATAGTATTTGGTTTATTTTAATTAAAGTAATTTGTGCTTATAGGTATATTTCTATTAGGATAGGATATCTTTATAATTATAATATTTAATAAAATATAAGTGTACTAACTAGTTTTATGGGTGGCAATATTAACACCCTATTAGTCTATTATTGTATTAATGTTACTTTTATCTTTTCTCTTAAGATTAATTGCACTTATATTCATAAGTTTAATCAATATTGCATGCAGCAATAACAATTTTCATTATTATATAAACTCTCCCTTGATTGGGTTGACAAACTCTTTTGACTAAATTTAAGATAACAAAAGTCTAAACTACCCCTAACTATGACATTTGACTAACTTAGACTAACCCTTGTATTATTATTAATGTACGTAATACTATTTTGCAAAAATTACTTAAAAATCTTTCAAAAAATCATTACTTTAACATTAAAAAAAATAAAAATACCATGGGAGGGGATCGCATCTCTTCAATCGGATATCTACAGATCTCTTCAATAGTATTTTTTTTATTATATATCGTGTTAGGTTTTGGCTTGTATTCTCAAATGATCCTAATTGAACCAAACAAGACTCAACTGATGTGTAGTTTACTGAAAACGTGGAAAACGTTTGGAAGTTGGAATGGTGTTATTTGAGAGAGATTGAAGACCATAAGAACTGAAGAAACGAACAACACGGTGCATTACAAGTCACATGCAATGGTTTAGGAAACGGGTGTGCAACCGTGACTCGAGTTGTAGTCAATTTTAAGCATGCGCGAAATGGAAAATCTTCGATGGAAAAGGAAAGTGTTCTTTTAGGAAGTTTATGCTTGAAGGAAAATAATTTCTCCTTAACAAGAAGACTTATCATAAATAGGAAATAGTATTTATGTGGAACAAGTAATTCTTGTACGTTTAGAAGTAGGATTTCCTTTTATCTTAAACTCTCTATAACTAGTATAAATAGACATTTTAATTAGGTTATTTGGTATGGAGTTAATAAACACCATGTAACATCAGAGAGTTGAGAGATCCGGGTAAGAGACCCATAGGAATATCCGAGGAGGGATTAAGTTAGAGATCTGTGGGTGATATTCAAGAGAGACCTAGGGGATATTAGGGGGTTTCTTGGCAAGGATCTTATGAGCGTTGTGAGAGTGGTTTGAGGTTGAGATGAGAGAGAGAATCCTGGAGTATATGGTTGCAATAATTTATCATATAGTGGAACTTTATCTGTCGTCCTGACGAATCTTTTTTTTCCCCGATTTGGGTTTTCCACGTGTATCTTGTGTTGTGATTGGTTTATTTTCTTTCATTTATTTTATACTATAAACGTTATTAATTCCTATTAGTTATGGGAATATATTAGGCACGACGATTCCGCAATCATCAGTTCAAAATCCCCAACAATTGGTATCAAAGCCTTGGTTAGCGATGACGGTTTCAAGTCTTTATGGGATGGCGTATGGAGGCACTATAAAAAAAATGGCCATAAGTGAGGGCTAAATGCCGTCAGAAAAGATGGATTCCCGTCGATAATACACTTTTTCGATGGGAAACGGTTGTCGAATGCCGTCGAAAATACGTTCGTCAGAAAAAAACTTTTATTGACTGGCCGTCGAAAATACCACTTTTTTTTACGGTAATGGCCGTCGTAAAAAATGAAAATGACCGTCGGTAATGTTGTATATAAATTTTACCAAGCTAACACGTCATCGACAGGAAGGAAAAAATAGCCAGGTGGATGCCCAAATGGGCATCTAGGAAATATCTTATAAGGCATCATTAAAGAGAAGAAAGCCCGAGTAAGCATATACTGAATAAAACCTACTCAGGATCAGCTAACAGCACTCGGGACTGGTTAAATAACATTTCCACTCGGGCCCAAACGGTACTACTCGGGACCATCAGGTATCACTCTTACTCGGGAATAAATACGAATCGAGTAAGAACTTGGTGCTTATTTCATACGGATTGTCATTAAATAAGTGACGATATCCATCGGGAAATAATCCCAAACGAAATAGAGTATTAAATTAGAAGAGTCCCCAATCAGGAAATAACTTGATTTCTTTACGAAGACTACATTCTTTTAAGAAAACAAGTCCAAATTGAACTGCACTACTAGGATCCCACTCGATTTCCATGAGACTCCGAAACAGGAAAGAAAACAAATCGACCTCAAGAAACTAACCGAATCACAATTAAATACAAAGATCCTGTATTACTTGTACAAGGCAGATTAGGGTTCTATAAGCATATAAATAGACCCATAATCTCATCCAGAAAATATATAGGCAATATAGCATACATCAATTATAGGAAAGACAGAGAGAAAAAGAGAGATCGAGAGCTTGTAAACATCTTATTCTCTTAGTAGATTTTGGCTTGGTTGATCCTTCAACCATCCGTGGATGTTTCTTCGGTCATCGGAGTTTTACCACGTAAACCTTGTCTTTGTTACTCTCTCTGCATCTCTTTCTCTTTAAATCAATAGCCGAAATCCAATCCTTGTTGGCTTTTTTGGCATAATCCAAAAATCGACGTCAACAATTGGCGCTAGAATGAAGGGTTGAACCTCCGAACTTGTTAAAAAGCAATGGCAGGAAGCAGAAGTAGTTCAGGGAATGGCGAAAAATCACCAGGCAATTTCCATATTGGCAATACTTCACAAAATCCTGCAGCAAACACAGAAAACCAGCCTGCGCACCTGGCAGGGATCCAGCAAGTTCCTTCAACCAGCAGAGATCTTACGTTGCGTTTCCAATAGGCCCTGCAGCAATTGGTGACAGACGCAGCAAGGGAAGGGATTGATCTACTGGCCGTATGAGCACATAATCTCAATCCTCCACTCGCAAGGCTCCGTTCGATGGTGGTGGGACCAGGAATAACTATGCCAGAAACCAAAAGGAACTCTTCCCCAATCTATCTAGCTGGACAGAAAACACTAGAAGAGGAAAATCACTAGAGGCTGGATTGCAATCAAACAATACATGCCAGACATCGTAAATACGATCGGCGTAGAGGACGGTCATCATCA
Organism: Dipteronia dyeriana; assembly: GCA_032871835.1. Taxonomy (NCBI): domain Eukaryota; kingdom Viridiplantae; phylum Streptophyta; class Magnoliopsida; order Sapindales; family Sapindaceae; genus Dipteronia; species Dipteronia dyeriana. Next base: position 42,500,611 of record CM065297.1, read on the forward strand.
AAAGACAGTGATCAACAATACCGTAAACATCATCATGGAGTCACACGAGAGTTTCGGCATCAGAGTGAAGAGTCTGAAGAAAGAATGAAAGTTACCCAACGGTTCAACCGTCAAGGAAGCCTGGTGAGGGACAGAGATGTCACAATCAAGAGCCTAACTCGAGAAGTAGAGAATAACAGGCGATAGATAGAGGCACTAGTCAGACGTTACGACTGTAACGATCTATCCGACGATGACTCGGACAGTCCATTTACCAGGGAGATTTTGCTGACCCCTTTCCCAGAAAAAATTTAGAATGCCGCATGTGGAGCAATTCAAAAAAGATACAGATCCAAAGGAGCACGTTAGACGCTATAAAAGTGCCATGGCTCAATATGCCCGCAGTGACCCCTAGTGTGTCTCAACTTTCCGTAAACACTGGGGGACACAGGCTCAAGATGGTTAGGAAGACTACTGCCGGCAAGCATCGGAAATTTCAACGAATTGAGCAGGAAATTTTCAAGGCAATTCCTGAGCAACGTTCACAGAAAAAAGTCAGTGGCCTACCTATCTCAAATAAAACAGGGGAAGGAAGAGTCATTAAAAAAAATACTTGGGCCGGTTCGGCTTAGCAGTATCAGAAATTGGCAGCTCTAATGATGAAACAATTATTGCTGCCTTCACCAATAACTTGCAGAATGGACGACTATCCTTCGATTTGAGAAGAGCACGGCTGACTAGGTACGCCGACATGATGGATATGGCGGGAGGATACGCTCTGGCCGAGGAAGAAGAGTTAGCTACAGGAGGAAGCTATATGCATGGAGGAAACCCCGAACAGAAGAATACCGAATCCAAGGGGCAAAATCAAAAGGAAAAACGGAAAGGGAACGACAAGGAGAAAAACAAGGATGGGGGTAATGGGCCCAACGCCGAACGGTCCACAGAGAAATACCGAGGCAGATATACCAATTACACCCATCTTCGGAAGAAACAAGAAGAAATTCTAGCCGTCTTGGAAGGAAAGAATATGGTGCAAGAACCGCAACGACAATCACAGTTCGCCCGGAGAGATACAACCAAGTATTGCAGGTTTCATAAAGAAACCGGGCATGAAACTTCAAAGTGTTTTCAGCTCAGAGATTACATAGAAACTCTTATTCGGGAAGGGCACCTGCGGGATGTAATCTTGAAAAAAGACGAGAGACCAGAAACTAAGAAAGTCAAGGTTGATCACAACCTTGGTCAAAATCAGAGAACCAGCCCCGAAGCCAATCAAGTAATACATATAATTTTCGGAGGACCTTCTACTGGGAGAAGCAACCGAGAACGAACTCAGGAAATCCGAGAAGCAGTAGAAGTAAGGAATAACTTCGACGTAAACTCGGTTGAACCAGACCCTAAAAAGGTAAAGGAAGGATAGGACCCAATAGTCTTTACAGAGGCAGATTCCCATGGCGTCGATGTTCGACCTAATGACGATTTGGTTATAAGTGCCCGGATTGGCCATAGGGAAGTCCGGAGAATTTTAATAGATAATGGGAGTTCAGCAGACATCCTAAGCGTGGCCGAATACGACCAGCTAAGACTAGACGAAAAGATTTACAGCCTTTCCATACTCCATTAAGAGGATTTGGGGGAATAGAGGTCAGGTCACTCGAGACGGTAAAACTACCTGTTATGACCGGAACGGCACCATGCCAGATGACTGTCCTGCTCGACTTCGTGGTAGCTGACTTGGATAATTAGCCATTAAATGCATTATTGGGCCGGCCATTCCTGAATAAAACAAGGGCCGTGACGGCCACTTATGCATTAATGATCAAGTTCCCAACAGAACAAGGAGTTAGGATAGTCAAGGGATCCCAAGAGATGGCCCGAAGAGCAAATCTGTCAGTATACAGAGACAAGCATAATGTTGAATAAGTATGCACCATAATGCAGCCAAATCAGTGTAAAGAATCTTTATCATTCTAACTGGATCCAATGGAGGGCTCGAATGAATACAAGACAGAATTGGTTGAAATACTACTCGAAGAAGACAAACCGGACAAGAAAATCAGGATTGGGGCCAACTTGGAAGGAAAAGTCAAGCGAGACTTGACCAATCTGCTTAGAGAGTACAAAGATGTATTCGCCTGGAGTCACGAAGATATGATCGGGATAGATGCCCGAGTAATATCCCACCACCTCACAGTTAGCCCGAATGCCAAACCGGTAATACAAAATAGAAAATCGTTCAATCCTGAAAGAAGTCAAGCAATCAAACAAGAGGTGGAAAAACTACTTGCGACTGGATCAATCAGAGAAGTCAGCTACCCTCAGTGGGTCGCCAACATAGTCCTCGTCCAGAAGAAAAATGAATAATGGAGGATGTGCATAGATTTCACGGATCAAAACAAGGCATGTCCAAAGGATAGCTTCCCACTCCCAAGAATAGATCAGCTGGTGGATGCCACAGCAGGTCATGAACTGCTTAGCTTCATGGACGCTTACTCGGGATACAATCAGATCCGGATGAACAAAGCTGATGAAGAAAAAACAGCTTTCACAACGGATCAGGGTTTATATTGCTACACAGTAATGCCCTTCGGTTTAAAAAATGCAGGAGCTACGTACCAAAGGTTGGTCAACAAAATCTTCACTCGGAAAATAGGAAGGAACATGGAGGTATACATTGATGACATGTTGACTAAAAGCGTCTCTGCAGATAAGCATGCCCGCGACCTCCGAGAGACATTTGATGTTTTGAGAAGATACCAGATGAAATTAAAACCAAACAAATGTTTATTCGGAGTCCATTCGGGAAGATTCTTGGGTTTTCAAGTCCATCAAAGAGGAATCGAAGTTAATCCCGAGAAGATCTAGGCTTTGCAAGAAATGACCTCACCTAAAACATTGAAAGAGGTACATCGCTTAACAGGGTGTTTAGCCTCCTTGGAAAGATTCATCTCAAGGGCTACAGACAAGTGCGCACCTTTCTTCAAGATAATCAAAAAAGGGAAAAGCCTGGAGTGGAATAAAGAGTGTGAGCAGGCATTCTTAAAAATAAAAGAGTACTTGGGGCAAGCTCCCATCCTCTCAAAACCGTAAAAAGTATAAATACTTCAGCTGTATCTGTCAATAACCGAGCTTGCAGCAAGTTCAGTCTTAGTTAGAACAGAAAATGAAGTGCAGAAACCAGTGTATTATACTAGCAAGGCACTCGTACCGGCCGAGACCAGGTACTCACAGGCAGAGAAGACAACCTTAGCATTGGTTTCAGCAGCAAAAAAGCTGAGACCATATTTTCAGGCCCATACGATCCAGGTTCTCACCAATTGCCCATTAAGACAAATCTTACAAAAACCAGAGATATCAGAAAAACTTACTAAATGGGCAATCGAGTTAAGTGAATTCGATATTCATTATGTCTCCAGAACCTCCCTCAAAGGACAAGCGGTGACAGACTTTATAGCCGAGTTCACAGAACCAAACCTGGAAGCAAAAAGACTGTTGGATAAAAGTTTCCCATGGAAACTATATGTTGATGGTTCTTCAAACACTCATGGCAGCGGGGCAGGGATCGTAGTTCGTACCCTAGAAGGAGATGATGTTGAATGTGCCATGAGATTTGATTTCAAAGCAACCAATAATCAAGCCGAATACGAGGTATTGTTAGCTGGACTCAGAGTCTGCATAGCTCTTGGGGTAGATGAAGTTAAGATATTCAGCGATTCACAGGTAGTTATCAACCAGGTTATGGACGAGTACCAGGCCAAAGATGAAGGAATGATTGCCTACCGTGACATCGCAAAACAGCTCCTCCAAAAATTTAAAGAATACAAGATCGCTCAGATCCCCAGAGAAGAAAACGAAAAGGAAAACGCTTTATCTAAGTTAGCATCAGCAACAACCTCAATAAGATCAAAGACCATTTCAGTTGCACACCTCCTTAAACCGAGTACAGCTGAACCTAAGCATTTGGAAATTTTAGAAATCCGAACATCGCAAGACGGTTGGATGGTTCAGCTGAGAAGGTTCCTGGAAGAAGGCATGCTCCCGGAAGATCCGGTATTAGCAAAGCACATCAGGTATCGATCGGCTAGATATACCATGATCGGAAGAGAATTATACAGAAAGGGGTTCTCCTGAGCTCTCAAGAGATGTGTGCCGGAGGAAGATGCACATCGAATACTTCAAGAGATCCACGGAGGGGTTTGCGGAGACAACACTGGAGGTAGAAACCTGGCGCATAAGGTACTCAGACAAGGCTATTACTGGCCTATGCTTTTCTCAGATGCACAGCAGTGGTCGGAAAGTTGCAATACCTGTCAAAGGATTGCTAACGATATCCGACAAACCCAAGAAAAACTCAGAAACCTCACTGCTCTATGGCCATTCGCCATGTGGGGCCAAGACCTGATCGGTCCAATACCAGCTGGGACAGGGGGTAGAGCAAAGCATGCCATAGTAGCTGTCGATTATTTCACAAAATGGGCAGAAGCTGAAACGCTGGTGCATATCACGGAAGCCAACACCATAAATTTTGTAAAGAAAAACATACTTTATAGGTTTGGCGTTCTGGACACTATAATCACCGACAAATGGCACTTAGTTTGATAACCAAAAGTTCAGACAGTTATGCGAGAAGTATCATATTGCTAACTACTATGTGACACCAGCTCACCCTCAAACAAACGAGCAAGTAGAAGCAGTAAATAAAATTATCAAGCACACCATTAAAGCAAAGTTAGATGACAAAAAAGGAAGCTGGGTTGAAAAGCTTCCTGAAGTATTATGGGCATATCGGACGACAGCAAGGACTTCAACAGGAGAAACTCCGTTTACCCTAGCGTTCGGAACAGAAGCTGTCATCCCCATAGAAACATTGTATGCATCCCCACGGGTCAGGCTATACGATGAAGAACAGAATGTTGATACGCTACTACAAAGTTTGGATGAGCTAGAAAAAAAGGGAAAAGTTTCGAATAAGAAATTCAGCATATCAACAAAGAGTGGCTCGCCACTACAATTCTCGTGTTCGGATCAGGAAATTCCAGCTAGGAGACCTGGTGCTCAGGAAGGTGTCGTTGAACTCAAAAAACAGAGCCGTATGATCCCTGGCTGACAAATGGGAAGGTCCATACAAGATCGAGGGGGTAGCTGGCCATGGAGCCTATTGGATTGCTCGACCCAATGGAGGGGTGTTACCCCGACCATGCAATGCCCAATATCTAAAGATTTTCTATCCTTAATATATATATATATATATATTAAATATTCTATTCTTTTATTGGTAGGATAAATATAAAATTATAATTTAAATCTGTCTATTTTTTACAGTAATAAATAAAATTACTCAGAATTTCCGAAAGGATAGCATCTAGTTCGGGATTTCCAAAAAAGGGATATGATAATAAGATCATATGGAAGCAGAGCATGATAATAAGAACATGCAAATAGAATTATTGGGACCATCAAATCCCGAATGGGCGGAGAAGCTCGTAGGAGCATGCCAGCCGAGCAGGGTCAAAATGACCTTCGCGAAAAGGCAAACCAGATGCACCAGACTTTGGAAAAATGCTCGGGACGCTATCGGGAGAAATTCCAATGAAATGCGTAGCTGTGTTGAAGCACCTTTAAAAAAAAAAAAGCTCAACGATTCGGCAAACCCTTGCGCATAAAAACTAGGGAGACCTCATTGGTATTGCGTAGGACTTGAACGTATGATCATGGTGAGCCTTGATGTAACATTCGGGTAGCAACCGGGTATGAAACACATGTGAAAAACTTGTCTCAAGATGACTCGGTTAATAATAAAGAAGCCAGTTTAATAAGATACTTGGCAATTGAAGTCATTCGGGTAACAACAAGTTTAATAAGATACTCGGTTAAGTTACCCGAACAACGAAGAAGCCAGTTTAATAAGATACTTGGCAATTGAAGTTATTTATGTAACAATCGGTTTAATAAGATACTCGGTTAAGTTACCCGAACATCGAAGAAGCCAGTTTAATAAGATACTTGGCAATTGAAGTTATTCGGGTAACAACCGGTTTAATAAGATACTCGGTTAAGTTAACCGAACATCAAAGAAGCCAATTAAATAAAATACTTGGCAATTGATGTTATTCGGGTAACAACCAGTTTAATAAGATACTCGGTTAAGTTAACCGACCATCAGCCAGTTTAATACAACACTCGGCAATAATCAGCAAAAAATAGACCAAAACCATTCAACTCAGAATAAAATTGAATTTTATTGCTCCTAAAATAATGGTTACAGTTCAAGGAATGGTTCTTTACAAGTAAAAAATAAAGAATCAGAATTTTCTGCAAATTTACAAATTCAAGGTTGAAAGGACTTTGAGCCTTTGCCAATACTCGGATCTGGCACCATCTCGTACTCATGAAGCAGGCTCTCATTAGATGTCCAAGTAATATCATCGACAGTATCATCCCTCCACTGGCTGTAATCTTTACCCGGGACTGGCCCTACATCCTAGACTACACCCTCAACCGACTCTTGACTTGCGTAAAGGGTTGAGAGAGAATGCTCGGACGGAATCTCTAAATGCATAGGATGGGGCTCTTTGCCTTGACTACGACAGTAGGCTCTCCATTCCTTCATATTAATCTGAAGAGATTCCAAGGACCGGTCCACATGGTGTTTGATTGACAATTCCCAATTAGCACGTGCCTTCTCGGTTACCCTATTCTTGACTTTGAAGAACTCGCCGGCCGAAACTAGCCCACATTGAAATTCTCGAAGAAGTAGGGCGTCATAAGCAGGGGATCTTTTAAAACGATCCACCCCTTGGACTTCCAGTTCCAACTTGGCCTCTCGGGAAAAGGATTCAACTGTCAGCACTTGGCGCTCCAAATTTTCAATTTTTTGGTCATACGCCGACTTCGCCTGCTCCGCCTCCTGCTCGGCGTTAAGCATGGATTCTTCAGCAAAAGAAAGATAATTTTGAAGCGATGCGACCTTCTCCGTTGCCTGAGATGCCTTGTCCTCGGGTTCAACCTGCTTTGCCAGGTAGTGGTCAGTAAATATCTGTACAGAGCCGACCTCCTGCTGATAAGCCTGCTCAGCTCAAGCAGGATCTTCCAACGGATCGTCCCTAAAAGACTCAAAGAACTCAGCACCGGCGGACACTTGATCCGTCAAGACGTTACCACCATCGCCAGCTTCAAACCGTCCAACAGGCTTTTCACCTGCACCCTCATACTGCCTCTCCCTATTTTCAGGCAATTGGGTATCAGTCGGCTCACCTTGGCCACTTCGACCAACGAAATCTTGAGTAGAAGGCTGAGCACCCTGATCAACGCACTCGAGAATTTCCTCAGCGATATCAGTTTCCTCATCAGGCTCGGGTGGAGCAATACCCTCATCGCCCTGACGGGAAGCTTTCTTTCTACTCGCTTGTAGAATCGCCTTCACCTGGTGAGCCTGAAGATCGCTGACAACGTCCGTATCGAATACCAAAAAAAAAATAAAAAAAATAAGAAAAGAAAATGGAAAAGCAGAGAAATTCAACAGAGGGCGCCGGGTTACTTACAACCCCTACGGTGGCCCGAAATCTGTTTGAAGAATCCGAGCTTTATCAAGTCATCCTCTTTGAAAAGATAGCTCTTGCTCCTCTTTTCCAGAGTACGAACAGCTGCCCGAGTCAGCCTCTTCACCTCTGAGTCGCTATAGTCAATTGTTTTCTTGTTCCATACTTCGAGGGAATAGAAGAAGCGGGGAACACTCAACACCATGTGGGAATCTCCAGATCGAACAGTGATATCGAGCCCGAGAGCCCCTCTAACAAAAAACCAATTGTTCTTCCAAAATTTGTTTGATGTAGGGAATCCCCATATGAAACCCTTCTTTTTCGGATCATTAGAAGCATCGACCCCCCGATTCACCTTGGCTTCTTTGGGGACCCAACCGTCTGAAGAAGTAGATGCAAGGAAATAGGTGTCCGTTCTGCTAACCTAGCTCAGCGTAAAGAAGTGCCTGATTTCATTCAGGAAAGGCGGCGAAAGGTTCATTCGACTGAACATGTGCCACATACACATCAAGGCTTTGTAACTATTCGGGGCCAACTGAGCTGGGGCTATCCCTGCCTCAGCCAAAAACCAGGCAATAAAAGGCTGAAGGGGAAGTGTGACGCCGCAGCAAAGCATCGATCCTTAAATCGCGACCATGCCCTCAGGAGGATTCCATACGGCTCTATCCCCCGCAGGAACCAAAGTGACCGAGTCGGGCAAGTCTAATCGGGAGCGGTATTTTTCTATCTCAGCTGGCCCGACCACGTTCGGATCAGTATCAAAGCCACTCGGGCGAGTGTCAGAAAACAAAAGATGAGACGCCTTGTATACTTCATTAACGTCGCCGTAGTTAACAGTCTGTTTCCTGATCTGAACGCTGCTCGAGCCGTGCTTGTATACCTTTCTTGTGCTCTGATGTTTACCCATCCTTCGAGAAGATACCCTGTGATCAGAAATATTAGAATCAGAACTAGATGGAGAACTCGATACAGGGCTGAAAGTGACATCAGGGTGAAGCCCAGAAACATCAACCTCTAAAAATGGAGGTTCATCTATTGGGATATCCCCTAGTAATCGTTTAATGCAAGATACAAACTTGAAATCCCCACGCTCTAATGCATCAAAAGCGATTTTAAAGAAAAGATGGCGGGAAGATGGCCCCATTAAAACTAACCTTGAATTGAGACCGATGCAAGATCTTCAAGCGGAGAATCGCGAACTTCTGGATAAAGAAATCTGAGTTTGAAGAGATTTCTGCTGAATTTTTGAGAATAAACCAACAATGTCTCTTAGTGAAGAATTTAAAGATAAGACGGCACGAAACCCTAGGATTTCAAAGCGGAAAACACAAAAATCATTTCTCATAAATGATATTGAAAAACGAAGAGACGAGGGACGCGTGTCAAGACAAGAAGTAGCCCTCAGCCGTCAAAACTTTAAAACGTCGCTATCATTTAAGATCTTGCGTGATAAAGCGAATCGAAATTACAGAGTCACCATTAAAACGCGTCATTATGACAAGACGGCTATTTTGACGAAAGAAAATCAAGATGATTAAAATACTCTTGCCCGAAATAAAATCATCTCGGCAAAAATATTTTAAGGGGGTATTGTTGTATGTAAATTTTACCAAGCATACATGTCATCGGCAGGAAGGAAAAAATAGACAAGGGGACGCCCAAATGGGCATCCAGGAAATATCCTATAAGGCATCATTAAAGAGAAGAAAGCCTGAGTAAGCATATACTGAATAAAACCTACTTGGGATCACCTAACAGCACTCGGGACTGGTTAAATAACACTTCCACTTGGGCCCAAACGGTACTACTCGGGACCATCAGGTATCACTCTTACTTGGGAATAAATACGACTCGAGTAAGAACTTGGTGCTTATTTCATATGAATTGTCATTAAATACGTGACGATATCCATCAGGAAGGAATCCCAAACGAAATAGAGTATTAAATTAGAAGAGTCCCCAATCAGGAAATAACTTGATTTCTATACGAAGACTACATTCTTTTAAGGAAACAAGTCCAAATTGAACTGCACTACTTGGATCCCACTCGATTTCCATGAGACTCCGAAACAGGAAAGAAAACAAATCGACCTCAAGAAACTAACCGAATCACAATTAAATACAAAGATCATGTATTACTTGTACAAGGCAGATTAGGGTTCTATAAACATATAAATAGACCCATAATCTCGTCCAGAAAATATATAGGGAATATAGCATACAGCAATTATAGGAAAGACAAAGAGAAAAAGAGAGATCGAGAGCTTGTAAACATCTTATTCTCTTAGTGGATTTTGGCTTGGTTGATCCTTCAACCACCCATGGATGTTTCTTCCGCCATCGAAGTTTTACCACGTAAACCTTGTCTTTGTTACTCTCTCTGCACCTCTTTCTCTTTAAATCAATAGTCGAAATCCAATCATTGTTGGCTTTTTTGGCATAATCCAAAAATCGACGTCAACAGGTAATAATATTAAAAATGGACGACGAGCCGTCGAAAATACTACTTTTCTCGACAGTCATTTACCGTCGATAATAGTAATAAAAAATAGTCAAAATTAGTTGAATTTTGATACTTCATCTCCTCTTAGACTCTTCTCAAGGAACTCCCAAGATCAACCGGGTATACCCAACATCACCTTGATCCATTGTTAAATTCCAAATAATTCATGCAACTTCCATGGACCTTGAAGATGGTAAGTGATGCTTTTACCATTTTACTATAACTTTATATCTAATATATTTTGCATACTATCTATATATAAACTAATGATATATTTTACACATGATCCAACTGAATTTATGTTTTGCATACTTTTTAATATGTTATGATATTGTGTTTTAAATTAAATATTTTTGTTAAAATATTCTCTAATCAAATAGAAAAGTATAACTTGATTTTACCATTTTTCTACAGCTACATATTTTAATAGGTAATGCATTTTATATATGTATATTTTTTATGATCAATATTTTAATGAAAATTAACAATTTTTATTAATTAATAATTTAAACTCATTTCAAAAAAGATTTATAATTATTCTATAAAATATACTAATAGATATTTGTTGTATGTGAATTTTACCAAGCATACACGTCATTGATAGGAAGGAGAAAATAGCCAGGTGGACGCCCAAATGGGTCCTCAGGAAATATCCTACGAGGCATCATTGAAGAGAAGAAAAGCCCGAGTACGCATATGTAGAATGAAACCTACTCGGGATCAGTTAACAACACTCGGGACTGGTTAAACAACGCTTCCACTGGGGCTCAAACGGCGCTACTCGGGACCATCAGGTATTATTCTTACTCGGGAACAAATACAACTCGAGTAAGAACTTGGTGCTTATTTCACACGGATTAAGTCATTAAATACGCGAAGATATCCATCAGAAAGGAATCCCAAATAATGGAACTTTAAGTTAGAAGAGTCCCCCAATCAGGAAATAACTTGATTTCTTTACGAATACTACATTCTTATAAGGAAACAAGTCCAAATTAAACTACACTACTAGAATCCCACTCGATTTCTGTAAAAGACTCCGAAAAAGGAAAGAAGACAAATCAACATCAAGCAAGTAACCAAATCACAATTAAATACAAATATCTTGTATTACTTGTACAAAGCAGATTAGGGTTCTATAAGCATATAAATAGACTCATAATCTGGCTCCAAAAGATATAGGCAATATAGCATACAGTAATCATAGCAAATACAGAGAGAAAAAAGAGAGATCGAGAGCTTGTAAACATCATATTTTCATAGTGTATTTTGGCTTGGTTGATCCTTCAACCACCCGTGGACGTTTCTCTGATCATCGGAGTTTTACCACTTAAAACTTTTATCTTCGTTACTCTCTCTGAATCTCTTTCTCTTTGAATTAATAGCCAAAATCCAATCCTTGTTGGCTTTTCTGACGTAATCTAGAAATCGACGTCAGCAATTGGCGTTAGAAGGAGGGGTCGAACCTCCTAACTTATTAAAAGCGATGGCAGGAGGCAAAAGTAGTTCAGGGAATGGCCAAAAATCACCAGGCGATTTCCATGTTGGCAATACGTCACAAGATCCTGCAGCAAACACAGAAAAAAAGCCTGCGCACCTGGCGGGGATCCAGCAAGTTTCTCCAACCAGCAGAGATCTTACGCTACGTTTCCAAGAGGCCTTGCAGCAATTGGTGACGGACGCAGCAAGGGAAGAGATTGATCTACTGGCTGCAAGAGCACATTCTCCTAATCCTTCACCCGTAAGGCTCCATTCGATGGTGGTTGGGCCATGAATAACTATGTCAAAAACCAGAAGGAACTGTTCCCCAATCAACCAGGCTGGACAGAAAACACTTGCAGAGGAAAATCACCAGAGGCTGGACCACAATCAAACAGTACATGCCAAATATCGTAAAAGCAACCGGCGCAAAGGTCATACATCATCAGAAGACTGTGATCAACACCATCGCAAATGTCACATGAGAGGACCGGCATCAGAGTGAAGAGCCTGAGGAAAGAATGAAGATAACCCAACGGTTTAACAATCGGGGAAGTCCGATGGGGGACAGAGATGTCACGATCCAGAGCCTAACTCGAGAAATTGAGAATAACAGCCGACAGATGGAGGCACTAGTCAGACGTTATGGCTGTAACGATCAATCTGATGATGACTCTGTTAGTCCATTCACCAAGGAAATTTTGTAGACCCCTTTCCCTGAAAGATTCAGGATGCCGCATGTGGAGCAATTCAAAAAAGATACAGATCCAAAGAAGCACGTTAGACGCTATAAAAGTGCCATGTCTCAATATGCCCGCAGTGACCCCTATTGTGTCTCAACTTTCCGTAAACACTGGGGGACACAGGGTCAAGATGGTTCAGAAGACTAACCCCGGCGAGCATCGAAAATTTCAGCTAACTGAGCAAGAACTTCTCAAGGCAATTTCTAAGCAATGTTCACAAGAAGGAGTCGGTGGCCAACCTCTCTCAAATAAATCAAGGGAAGGACGAGTCATTAAAAAAGTACTTGGGCCGGTTCGGCCAAGCAGTATCAGAAATTGGCAGTGCTAATGATGAAGCAATTATTGCTGCTTTCACCAATAATTTACAGAATGGACGACTGTCCTTTGATTTGAGAAGAGAACGACTGACTAAGTATGCTGACATGATAGATATGGCAGGAGGATACGCTCTGGCCGAGGAGGAAGAGTTAGCTACAAGAGGAAGCTATATTCATGGAGGAAAGCCCGAACAGAAGAATACCGAATCCAAGGGGCAGAATCAAAAGGAAAAACGGAAAGAGCACTGCAATGAGAAAAACAAGGATGGGGATAATGGGCTTAACGTCGAACGGTCCACTGAGAAATAGCAAGGAAGATATACCAATTACACCCCTCTTCCGAAAGAACAAGAAGAAATTTTAGCCATCTTGGAAGAGAAAAATATGGTGCAAGAGCCGCGGTGACAATCGCAGTTCGCCACAAGAGATACAACAAAGTATTGCAGGTTTTACAATGAAACCGGGCATGAGACTTCAAAGTTTTTTCAGCTCAGAGATTACATTGAGACTCTTATTCTGGAAGGGCACCTGCGGGATGTAATCTTGAAAAAAGTTGAGAGATCAGAAACTAAGAAATAAGTCAAGGTTGATCACAACTCGGGTCAAAATCAAAGAACCAGCCTCGAAGCCAATCAAGTAATACATACAATTTTCGGAGAACCCTCTACTAGGAGAAGCAACTGAGAATGAACTCAGGAAATCAGAGAAGCAATAGAAGCAATAGAAGCAAGGAATAACTTCGACGTAAACTCGGTTGAGCCAGACCCGAAAAGGATAAAGGAAGGATGGGACCCAATAGTCTTTACAGAGGTAGATTCCTATGGCATCGATGTTCGACCTAATGACGCTTTGGTTATATGTGCCCGGATTGGCCATAGTCAAGTGCGGAGAATTTTAATAGATAATGGGAGTTTAGCAGACATCCTAAGCGTGGCCGTGTACGACCAGCTGAGACTAGACCGAAAAGATTTACAGTCTTTCCATACTCCATTAAGAGGGTTTGGGGGGATAGAGGTTAGATCACTCGGGACAGTAAAACTACCCGTGAAGATCGGAACAACACCATGCCAGAGGACTGTCCTGCTCGACTTCGTGGTAGTTGACTTGGACAATTGGCCGTATAATGCATTATTGGGCCCGCCATTCCTGAATAAAACAAGGGCTGTGACAGCCACTTACGCATTAATGATCAAGTTCCTAACAGAACAAGGGGTAGGGATAGTCAAGGGATCTCAAGAGATGGCCCGAAGAGCAAACCTGTCAGTATACAGAGACAAGCATGATGCTGAACAAGTGTGCACCATAATGCAGTCAAATCAGTGTGAAGAATCCTTGTCATTCGAACTGGATCTAAGGAAGGGCTAGAATGAATTCAAAACAGAATTGGCCGAAATAGTACTTGAAGAAGACAAACCGGACAAGAAAATCAAGATCGGGGCCAACTTGGATGGAAAAGTCAAGCAAGACTTAGCCAATCTGCTTAGAGAGTACAAAGATGTATTCGCTTGGAGTCACAAAGATATGATCGGAATAGATTCCCGAGTAATATCCCTTCACCTCACAGTTAGCCCGAATGCAAAACAGGTTATACAAAAGAGAAGATCGTTCAATCCTGAAAGAAGTCAAGCAATCAAACAAGAGGTGGAAAAGCTACTAGCAACTGGATCAATCAGAGAAGTCAGCTACCCTCAGTGAGTCGCCAACGTAGTCCTCGTCCAGAAGAAAAATGGACAATGAAGGATGTGCGTAGATTTCATGGATCTAAACAAGGCATGTCCAAAGGATAACTTCCCACTTCCAATGATAGACCAGCTGGTGGATGACACAGCAGGTAACAAATTGCTCAGCTTCTTGGATGCTAACTCGGGATACAATCAGATCCGGATGAACAAAGCTGATGAAGAAAAAACAGCTTTCACAACGGATCAGGGTTTATATTGCTACACGGTAATGCCCTTTGGTTTAAAAAATGCAGGTGCTACGTATCAAAGGTTGGTCAACAAAATCTTCACTCGGCAAATAGGAAGGAACATGGAAGTGTACAATGATGACATGTTGACTAAAAGCATCTCGGCAGATGAGCATGCCCGAGACCTCCGAGAGGCAATTGATGTTTTGAGAAGATACCCGATGAAATTAAACCTGAACAAATGATTATTCGGAGTCCATTCGGGGAGATTCTTGGGTTTTCAAGTCAATCAAAGTGGAATCGAAGTTAATCCCGAGAAGATCCAGGCTTTGCAAGAAATGACCTCACCTAAAACATTAAAAGAGGTACATCGCTTAACAGGGTGTTTAGCCTCCTTGGAAAGATTCATCTAAAGGGCTACAGACAAGTGCGCACCTTTCTTCAAGATAATCAAAAAAGGGAAAGGCCTGGAGTGGAATAAAGAGTGTGAGCAGGCATTCTTAAAAATAAAAGAGTACTTGGGGCAAGCTCCTATCCTCTCAAAACCGTAAAAAGTAGAAATACTTCAGCTGTATCTGTCAATAACCGAGCTTGCAGCAAGTTCAGTCTTAGTTAGAACAGAAAATGAAGTGCAGAAACCAGTGTATTATACTAGCAAGGCACTCGTACCGGCCGAGACCAGGTACTCACAGGCAGAGAAGACAACCTTAGCATTGGTTTCAGCAGCAAAAAAGCTGAGACCATATTTTCAGGCCCATACGATCCAGGTTCTCACCAATTGCCCATTAAGACAAATCTTACAAAAACAAAAGATATCAGAAAAACTTACTGAATGGGCAATCGAGTTAAGTGAATTCGATATTCATTATGTCTCCAGAACCTCCCTCAAAGGACAAGCTATGGCAGACTTCATAGCCGAATTCACAGAACCAAACCTGGAAGCAAAAAGACTCTTGGAAAAGAGTTTCCCATGGAAACTGTATGTTGATGGCTCTTCAAATACTCATGGCAGCAGGGCAGGGATCTTAGTTTGCACCCCAGAAGGAAATGTTGTTGAATGTGCCATGAGATTTGATTTTAAAGCAACTAATAATCAAGCCGAGTACGAAGCATTGTTAGCTGGAATCAGAGTCTGCATAGCTCTCTGGGCAGATGAAGTTGAGATATTCAGCGATTCGCATGTAGTTGTCAACCAGGTTATGGACGAGTACCAGGCCAAAGATGAAGGTATCATAGCCTACCGTGACATCGCGAAACAGCTCCTCCAAAAATTTAAAAATACAAGATCGCTCAGATCCGTAGGGAAGAAAATGAAAAGGCTGACGCATTGTCTAAATTAGCATCAGCAATTACCTTAATCAGACCAAAGACCATTCTAGTTGCACACCTCTTTAAACCGAGTACAGCTGAACCTAAGCATTTGGAAATTTTAGAAATTCGAACACCGCAAGACGATTGGATGGTCCAGATGAGAAGGTTCCTGGAGAAAGGCATGCTCCCAGAAGATCCGGTATTAGGAAAGCTAATCAGGTATCGATCGACTAGGTATACCATGATCAGAGGAGAATTATACAGAAGGGGGGGATTTTCCCGAGCTCTCTAGAGATGTGTACCGAAAGAAGATGCACATCGAATACTTCAAGAGATCCACGGAGGAGTTTGCGAGAACCACACTAGGGGTAGAAGTTTGGCGCATAAGGTACTCAGGCAAGGCTATTACTGGCCTATGCTTTTCTCAGATGCACAGCAGTGGTCGAAAAGTTGCAATACGTGTCAAAGGATTGCCAACGACATCCGAAAACCCCTAGAAAAGCTTAGAAACCTCACTGCCTCATGGCCATTCGCCATGTAGGGCCTAGACCTAATCGGGCCAATACCAGCTGGAACAGGAGTGGAGCAAAGCACGCCATATTAGCTGTCGATTATTTTACAAAATGGGCAGAAGCTGAAGCGCTGGTGCATATCACAGAAGCCAACACCATAAATTTTGTAAAGAAAAACATACTTTATAGGTTTGGAGTTCCGGACACTATAATCACCGACAATGGCACTCAGTTTGATAACCAAAAGTTCAGACAGTTGTGGGAGAAGTATCATATTGCTAACTACTTTGCGACACCAGCTCATCCACAAACAAACGGGCAAGTAGAAGCAGTAAATAAAATTATCAAGCACATCATTAAAGCGAAGTTAGATGACAAAAACAGAAGCTGGGTTGAAAAGCTTCCTGAAGTATTATGGGCATATCGGACGACAACAAGGACTTCAACAGGAGAAACTCCGTTCACCTTAGCTTTCGGAACAGAAGCTGTCATCCCCCTAGAAACATCGTATGCTTCCCTCCGGGTCAGGCTATACGATGAAGAACAGAATGTTGATATGCTACTACAAAGTTTTGATAAGCTAGAAGAAAAAAGGGAAAAATCCCGAATAAGAAATACAACATATCAACAATGAGTGACTCGCCACTACAACTCTCGTGTTCGGATCAAGAAATTCCAGCTAGGAGACCTGGTGCTCAGGAAGGTGTCATTGAACAAATAAAATAGAGCCGCAGGATCCCTGGTTGACAAATGGGAAGGTCCATACAAGATCGAGGGGATAGCTGGCCATGGTGCTTATTGGATTGCTCGACCTAATTGAGGGGTGCTACCCCGACCATGCAATGCCCAATATCTTAAGATTTTCTATCCTTAAAAAATATATATATTTATATTGAATATTTAATTCTTTTTTCTAGTCAGGACAATATTGGTATGATAAATATTAAACTGTAATTTAAATCTCTCGATTTTTTGCAGTAATAAATAAAATTACTTGGAATTTCCGAAAGGAAAGCATCTAGCTCGGGATTTCCAAAAGAAAGCATATGATAATAAGAACATATGGAAGAAAAGCATGATAATAAGAATATGCAAATAGAATTCTTGGGACCTTCAAATCCCGAATGGGCGGAGAAGCTCGTAGGAGCATGCCACCCGAGCATGGTCAAAATGACCTTCGCAAAATGGCAAACCCGATGCACCTGACTCTGGAAAAATGCTCGGGACGCTATCGGAAGAAATTCCAGTGAAATGCGTAGCTGTGTTGAAGCAACTTTAAAAAAAAATAGCTCAACGAGTCGGCAAACCCTTGCGCATAAAAACTAGGGAGACGTCCTTGGTATTGCGTAAGGACTCGAACGAATGATCATGGTGAGCCTTGATGTAACGTTCGGGTAGCAACCGGGTATGAAACACGTGTAAACTTCTATTTCAAGATGAATCGGTTAATAATAAATAGCCAGTTTAATAAGATACTTGGCAATTGAAGTCATTCGGGTAACAACCAGTTTAATAAGATACTCGGTTAAGTTACCCGAACATCGAAGAAGACCGTTTTATAAGATACTTGGCAATTGAAGTCATTCGGGTAACAACCGGTTTAATAAGATACTCGGTAAAGTTACCCGAACATCGAAAAAGCCAGTTTAATAAGATACTTGGCAATTGAAGTCATTTGGGTAACAACCGGTTTAATAAGATACTCGGCTAAGTTACCCGAACATCAAAGAAGCCAGTTTAATAAGATAATTGGCAATTGAAGTTATTCGGTTAACAACAGGCTTAAAAAGATACTCGGTTAAGTTACCCGAACACCAGCCAGTTTAATACAGCACTCGGCAACAATCAGCAATGAACAGATCAAGACCATTCAATTCAGAATAAAATAATATTTTATTGCTCCTAAAAGAATGGTTATAGTTCAAAGAATGGTTATGTACAAGTAAAAAATAATCATAAATTTCTACAATTCTACAAAATCAAGGTTGCGAGGATTTCGAGTCTTTGCCAATACTTGGATCTGGCACCATCTCGTACTCAAGAAGCAGACTCTTAGTAGACGGCCAAGTGATATCGTTGACAGTGTCATCCATCCACTGGCTGTAATCTTCACCCGGGACTGGCCCGACATCTGGACTGCACCCTCAACCGACTCTTGACTTGCGTAAAAGGTCGAGAGAGAATGCTCAGACGGAATCTGTAAATGCATAGGATGGGGCTCTTTGCCTTGACTACGACAGTAGGCTCTCCATTCCTTCATCTGAATCCGAAGAGATTCCAAGGATCGGTCCACATGGTGTTTGATTGACAGCTCCCAATTAGCACGGGCTTTCTCGGTTGCCTTATTCTTAACTTTGATGAACTCGCCGGCCGAAACTAGCCCACGTTGAAATTCCCGAAGAAGTAGGGCATCATAAGCAGAGGATCTTTTAAAACGATCAACCCCTTGGACTTCCAGTTCCAACCTGGCCTCTCATGAAAGGGATTCAACTGTCAGCACTTGGCGCTCCAGATCTTCAATTTTTTGCTCGCCCTTGAGCATGGATTCTTCAGCCAAAGATAAAAGATTTTGAAGTGATACAACTTTCTCCTCTGCAAGAGATGCCTTGTCCTCGGCTTCAACCTGCTTCGCCAGACAATGGTCGGCAAATATTTGTACAGAACCAACCTCCTGCTGGTAAGCTTTCTTGGCTCGAGCACGGCCCTCCTCACTCGCCTTCAGCTGAGCCTCTAGATGCCTGAATAAGCTCAGAAAATTTGGCCACCATCTGCAAAGGGATATACTTAGAAATCTGGTAGAAGCAGAACAATAAAGGAGTCAGATTTAACTTACATAAGATGCGCCGTTGAAAACATTTTGGAGATGTTCGGACAGTGAATCATCTCTAAAACAGTCCAGAGGTCCTCCCCGATAAAAGCCCGACCGGATGACATCTCCCGTAGCATATCCTTGGGAGAAAGGAATAAAGGAATAAAGGAACCCCCGAAGGTTCAGCTCCCAGATTTCCAAACTCGGGGGCAGGAGAAGCCCTGTTCGGTTCTAAGGATGGAGAATGAACCCCCAAAGGTTCGACCCTTATATCTCCAACTTCGGGGGTAGAAGAAGCCCTACTCGGTTCTGAAGCGGCTGTATCTACTGATGCTTCAAAGCAAACACTTGGGGCAATCTCATCCGCAACCTCTTCGTCACTAGAGTCAATAAATGAGACTACCCGAGGAACTTTGAGTGGACGAGACGGCGAACTAACTGCCTTTCGATTCTCACCCCGAGAACTTTGGAAGTTAAGATCAGCAGCAGGATCTTCTTGTGGATCGTCCCGAAAAGACTCAAAGAATTCGGCACCTGCAGGCACTTTATCCGACAAGATGTTACCACCATCACCAGCTTCAAATCGTCCAACAGGCTCTTCACCCGCACCTTCATATTGCCTCTCCTTATTTTTAGGTAGTTTGGTGTCAATTGGCTCACCTTGGCCACTAAGACCAGTAAAATCCTGAGTAAAAGGCTGAGCACCCCGATCAACGCACTCTGGAATTTGCTCAACAATATCAGTTTCCTCATCAGGCTCGGGTGGAGCAATACTCTCATAGCCTTGACGGGAAGCTTTCTTTCTACTCTCTTATAGAATCGCCTTCACCTGGTGAGCCTGAAGATCGATGACAACGTCCGTATCGAACACAAAAAAAAAAAATTATGTAAGAAAAGAAAATGAAAAGCAGAGAAATACAACAGAAAGAGCACCGGGTTACTTACATCGCCTGCAATGGCCCCAAACCTGTCTGAAGAAGCCGAGCTTTATCAAGTCATCCTCTTTGAAAAGATAGCTCTTGCACCTCTTCTCCAGAGTACGAACAGCTGCCCGAGTCAGCCTCTTCAACTCAGAATCACTTTAATCAATTATTTTCTTATTCCACAATTTGGGGGAACAGAAAAAACGGGGAACACTCAGCACCGTTCGGGAATCCCCAGATCGAACAGTGACGTTGAGCCCGAGAGTCTCTCTTGCAAAAAACCAACTGTTCTTCCAGAACATGTTGGATGTGGGGAATCCCCATATAAAGCCTTCTTTTTTGGGTCATCAGAAGCATCGACCCCCCGATTCACCTTTGCTTCTTTAAGGACCCAACCGTCCGAAGGAGTAGACGTAAGAAAATAGGTCCCCGTTTTGCTAACCTGCCTTAGCGTAAAGAAATGCCTGATTTCATTCAGGGAAGGCGGTGAAAGGTTCATTCGACTGAACATGTGCCACATGCACATCAAGACTTTGTAACTATTCGGGGCCAACAGAGCTGGGGTTATCCCTGCTTCAGCCAAAAACCAGGCAATTCAAGGCTGAAGGGGAAGTGTGACGCCGCAGCAGAGCATGGATCCATAAATCTCGACCATGCCCTCGAGAGGATTCCATACGGCTCTATCCCCCACAGGAACCAAAGTGACTGAGTCGGGCAAGTCGAATCAGGAGCGGTATTTTTCTATCTCAGCTGGCCCGACCATATTCGTCTCAGTATCAAAGCCACTCGGGCGAGTATCAGAAAACGAAAGACGGGACGCCCTGTACACTTCATCAACGTCACCCTCGTTAACAGTATGTTCCCAGGTCTGAAAGTTGCTCGAGCCATGCTTGTATACTTTACTTCTGCTCTGATGTTTACCCATCCTTCTAAAAGATACCCTGTGATCAAATATAACAGAATCATAACTAGATGGAGAACTCGATACAAGGCTGAAAGTGACGTCAGGGTGAAGCCCAGAAACATCAACCTCTAAGAATGGAGGTTCATCTGTTGGGATATCCCCCAGTAATCGTTTAATGCAAGATACAAACTGAAAATCCCCACGTTCTAATGCATCAAAATCGATTTTAAATAGACGATGGCGGGAAGATGGCCCCATTAAAACTAACCTTGAATTGAGATTGATGCAAGATCTTCAAACAGAGAATCACAAACTTCTGGATAAAGAAATTTGCATTTAAAGAAATTTCTGCTGAATTTTTTTGAGAATAAACCAACAATGTCTCTCGGTGAAGAATTTAAAGACGAGACGGCACGAAACCCTAGGATTTCAAAGTGGGAAAAAACTTATGACGAAACTCGATGACTTAGGCGGCATTTGGGGAAATGCAAAAATTATTTCTCATAAATGATATTGAAAAACGAAGGAGGAGGGAAGCGTGTCAAAATAGGAAGTATCCCTCAACCGTCAAAACTTCAAAACATCGCCATCATTTAAGATCTTGCGTAATGAAGCGAATCGAAATTACAGAGTAACCATTAAGACACGCTATTATGACAAGACAACTATTCTGACAAGTGAAAATTAAGACGATTAAAATACTCTTGCCCAAAATGAAATTTACTCGGCAAAAATATTTTAATGGATATTGTTGTATGTGAATTTTACCAAGCATACACGTCATTGACAGGAAGGAGAACATAGCCAGGTGGACGCCCAAATAGGTCCTCAGGAAATATCCTACGAGGCATCATTAAAGAGAAGAAAAGCTCGTGTACACATATGTAGAATGAAACCTACTCGGGATTAGTTAACAATACTCGGGACTGGTTAAACAACGCTTCCACTCGGGCTCAAACGGTGCTACTCGGGACCATCAGGTATTATTCTTACTCAGGAATAAATACAACTCGAGTAAGAACTTGGTGCTTATTTCACACAGATTAAGTCATTAAATACGCAAAGATATCCATCAGAAAGGAATCCCAAATAATGGAACTTTAAGTTAGAAGAGTCCCCCAATCAGGAAATAACTTGATTTCTTTACGAAGACTACATTCTTATAAGGAAACAAGTCTAAATTAAACTACACTACTAGAATCCCACTCGATTTCCGTAAAAGACTCCGAAAAAGAAAAGAAGACAAATCAACCTCAAGCAAGTAACCAAATCACAATTAAATACAAATATCTTGTATTACTTGTACAAAGCAGATTAGGGTTCTATAAGTATATAAATAGACCCATAATCTGGCTCCAAAAGATATAGGCAATATAGCATACAGTAATCATAGCAAATACAGAGAGAAAAAAAAGAGATCGAGAGCTTGTAAACATCATATTTTCATAGTGGATTTTGGCTTAGTTGATCCTTTAACCACCCGTGGACGTTTCTCTGATCATCAGAGTTTTACCACGTTAAACTTTTGTTTTCGTTACTCTCTCTGAATCTCTTTCTCTTTGAATTTATAGCCAAAATCCAATCCTTGTTGGCTTTTCTGACGTAATCTAGAAATCGACGTCAACAATTGGCGCTAGAAGGAGGGGTCGAACCTCTGAACTTGTTAAAAGCGATGGCAGGAAGCAAAAGTAGTTCAGGGAATGGCCAAAAATCATCAGAGGATTTCCATGTTGGCAATACGTCACAAGATCCTGCAGTAAACACAGAAAAAAAGCTTGCGCACCTGGCGGGGATCCAGCAAGTTCCTTCAACCAGCAGAGATCTTATGTTGCGTTTCCAAGAGGCCTTGCAGCAATTGGTGGCAGACGCAGCAAGGAAAGAGATTGATCTACTGGCTGCAGAAGCATATACTCCCAATCCTCCACCCACAAGGCTCCGTTTGATGGTGGTTGGGCCAAGAATAACTATGCCTGAAACCAGAAGGAACTCTTCCCCAATCAACTAGGCTGGATAGAAAACACTAGAAGAGGAACATCACCAGAGGCTGGACCAAAATCAATCAGTACGTGCCAGACATCGTAAAAACAACTGGCATAGAGGTCGGTCATCATCAGAAGACAGTGATCAACACCATTGCAAGCGTTATCATGGAGTCACACGAGAGGACCGGCATCAGAGTGAATAGTCTGAGGAAAGAATGACGATAACCCAACGGTTTAATAGTCGGGGAAGTCTGATGGGGGACAGAGATGCCACGATCCAGAGCCTAACTCGAGAAATTGAGAATAACAGGCGATAGATGAAGGCACTGGTCAGACGTTATGGCTGTAACGATCTATATGACGATGACTCTGACAGTCCATTCACCAAGGAATTTTCGCGAACCCCTTTCCTAGAAAGATTCAGGATGCCGTATGTGGAGCAATTCAAAAAAGATATAGATCCAAAGGAGCACGTTAGACGCTATAAAAAGGCCATGGCTCAATATGCCCGCAGTGACCCCCTATTGTGTCTCAACTTTCCGTAAACACTGGGGGACACAGGGTCAAGATGGTTCGGAAGACTACCCCTGGCGAGCATCGAAAATTTCAGAGAACTGAGCAGAAGCTTCCCAAGGCAATTTCTGAGCAATGTTCACATGAAGAAGTCGGTGGCCTACCTCTCTCAAATAAAGCAAGGGAAGGACGATTTATTAAAAAAGTACTTGGGCCGGTTCAGCTAAGCAGTATTAAAAATTGGCAGTGCTAATGATGAAGCAATTATTGCTGCTTTCACCAATAATTTACAGAATGGACGACTGTCCTTTGATTTGAGAAGAGCACGAATGACTAAGTATGCTGACATGATGGATATGGCAGGAGGATACGCTCTGGCCGAGGAGGAAGAGTTAGCTACATGAGGAAGCTATATGCATGGAGGAAAGCCTGAACAGAATAATACCGAATCCAAGAGGCAGAATCAAAAGGAAAAACAGAAAAGGAACGACAAGGAGAAAAACAAGGGTGGGGGTAATGGGCTCAACGCCGAACGGTCCACAGAGAAATACCGAGGCAGATATACTAATTACACCCCTCTTCGGAAAAAACAAGAAGAAATTTTAGCCATCTTGGAAGAGAAAAATATGGTGCAAGAGCCGCGGCAACAATCACAAATCGCCCGGAGAGATACAACCAAGTATTACAGGTTTCACAAATTGTGCTGATAGTGGTCCATAATTGTGCACAAGGTATTGGTCAGAAAGTGATGCAAGGTGTATGGTGGACAAGGATGTCGATGACTGACGAACTCTCTAGTAATCTGACGTGAGGAGTTGCACCATAATTTCAGCAAGTTATTTTTTGACATGGTGCTGGAACAACGAACACAAAAAAAAAAAGAAAAAAAAAATCTTAAGATCGTTCGTTCCTAAGTGATTATACCTTGTGGTGGGGTATGTTGATTCTCGGTATGGAGAGTCGTGGCTGTGGACAAAGTTTTAGAATTCAAGCCAAAGGGTAGAATTGTTAGGTTTTGGCTCGTATTCTCAAATGATCCCAATTGAACCAAACAAGACTCAACTAATGTGAAGCATCCTAAAAACGTGAAAAACGTTTGGAAGCTGGAATGGTGTTATTTGAGGGAGGTTGAAGACCAGCAGAACTGAAGAAATGAACAACACAGTGCATTACAGGTGACTTGAAATGGTTTAGGAAGCGGTTGAACAATCGTGACTCGAATCGTAGTCAATCATAATCATGCGTGAAACGGGAAATCGTTGGCGAAAAAGGAAAGTGTTCTTTTGGGAAGTTTTTATGCTTAAAGGAAAAGGATTTCCCCTTAACAAGAAGACTTGTCATAAATAGAAAATAATATTTATGTGAAACAAGTGATTCTTGTACATTTAGAAGTAGGATTTTCTTTTATCTTAAACTCCCTATAACTAGTATACATAGACCTTGTAATTAGGTTATTTGGTATGGAGTTAATAAACACCATGTAATATCGTAGAGTAGAGAGATCCGGGTAAGAGACCCATGGGAATATCCGAGGAGGGATCGAAGGGAATATCAGTGGATCAAATTAGAGATTTGTGGGTGATATTCAGGGGAGACCTAGGGGATATTGGGGGGTTTCTTGGTGAGGATCTTGTGAGTGTTGTGAGAGTGGTTTGAGGTTGAGGAGTGAGAGAGAATCCTAGAGTATATGGTTGTATTAATTTATCAGATAGTAAAACTTTCTCTGTCATCCTGACGACCCATTTTTTTTATCCGATTTGGGTTTTCCACGTATATCTTGTGTTGTGTTTGATTTATTTTCTCTTATCTATTTTTCTGCTATAGACGTTATTAATTGATATGAGTTAAGGGTGTATATTAGGCTCAAAGATTCTACGATCATCGATTCAAAATCCCTAATATATCGATCAAGGTATGTTATTATTTTTACATTTTAAATTACCAATGGGATTTTGGAAAAAAAAACAAACTTAAATAGAGGTCTTTGGCCAAAAATAATACTAGAGAGAGGATTTTGGGAAATGATGTATACAATATATTTAAAAAAATAATTATTATTGTCGTTATTAAATATTATTATTACTTTCTTGTGTCAATGTCTTTGACTCATTGGTGTATACCGTGTTGGGGGTAGCTGCTATACAGTTGGGGAAAATGGTTGTATCATACCGTTATGAATAGTAACCCTTATACCAATGAAAGGCCACCAAGTGGCTGACAAATAATAAACAAATAAATGGGACAGCTGGTTTCCAACCGGTTGTCCCAATATGTATATTTTTTAATTGTTCCAACTTCTTAACATTAATAATTATAAAATTTTAAAATTTTAAAATGAAACTTAAAAAATAAGTTAAATAAATAAAAGTGTTATTTAATTAAGATAAATTAATTAATTATATATTTTCATATAATTTCAAAAAATTTACTTATAACATTTTCACGACTTCTGTAACTACCATCATTGCTTCCATAACAACTTTAATGGCTTTAGTAACCATTTTTCAACTTTGAAATTTTGACTTTAAACCATTTTCACGTCTAAGGTAACCACTTTCACGGCAGCGGTAACAATTTATACGGCTTTTGCATCAATTTTTTTAATTCTTCATATTTTGACTTGTAACCATTTTCATGGCAATGGTAACCATTTTCGCGGCTCTGGTAACCATTTTCGCGGCTCTGGTAACCAATTTTTAATTTTTGAAAATTTTAATCGTAACCAATTTCACGGCATTGGTAACAACTTTCACAGCTCCGTTAACCATTTATACGGCTTTGGTAACCATTTTTAAAATTTTAATATTTTGACTTGTAACCACTTTCACGGTGATGTAACTGTTAACCGAAAATTCACTCAGGGTGAGGAATTTCAGCTAGCACCCTTGAGACCACTACCTCGGAGGTCACGGTCGGGGTTGGTACCTTCGTTACCTGGTTTATGGGTGTGAAGATGGATATGAAGGTGAGCGATAACACGATGTATTAAAGATACGTAAACTAAAATGACATTACTCTATTACTGTTAAATGAATCATACGACTTTTACAGAAATCACTCGAAAACTCACAATCTCTCTTGGATACAAAGGGTGTGACAGCTTCGTGCATGTCGAGAAGTAGATAACAATGGTTGCCATGTTCTGTGAGCAGTATTTAGGCCAAGGCAAAGCTCTCTCTTTTTTGTGTCGTCTGTTTGCCCCCCCTTTTACTCACGCATGATTGGGCGTATTTATACACAGTCCAACTTGGTTAAATTCGTGATTCTCCCGCCATTTATTTCTGAATCGAATCCCTCCTTTTCTGGAGGGATATTTTATTTAAATGTCATTGACTTTGACTAGATAACGGATTCGAGAATATTTTAGAGGAAGATAAGTTTGTTTCCTCTTTGGACTCAATCAGTTGCCTGTTGGAACCCCGTTCACCGGTCACGCAACGGAAGTAAGGTTTTTACATTTTTTATACAGATCATAATCTGTATCTGGGTGAACTTGGAATCGTAATTATTTTTCAAAACTAATACATACAATATGTAAACACAGGAAATTGAAATCGATATAATCAGAAGAAGAAAATCTTACTAACGTTTGGAGGCTCCTTCACTTTACGATATGCTCTTGTCTGAATCACTCGATCTTCCTCGCTATCTTCCGGGATTGGTAACTGCGTGTGGGCGTGTCACAGTCTCAGGAACTTGATTGGAGGATGTAGGGAGAATTGAAGAAACTCTTTCTTCTATGTGTTTCAAAAACACACAAAGCATGAAACAATATATATCTATAAATCTTTGTTCACTGCACACGAAGCACAATATATATGTATACTTTTTCTTTTTTTTTTCTTTTTTTTTGTCTTGATATGTATACGAAGAACAATTTATATGTATACTTTTTCTTAAATCACACGCCTGCACTTCTTTTTTCACAAATCCATATCTATCACACGCCTGCACTTCCGTTATATATATATATATTATGTGTGTATCAAGTATTTACATCCTATGCAAATTCTTTTGTTGACTAATGTTTCATGTGCTCACACTAATTTGCATCCAGTGCAATCTCTTGTGTTATTAATTGATATATATCTTTTAATTATCCTTTTCAAATATATATAATATATTCAAAGTGATAAAAAGTGATGATGGATATGAAGGTGATCGATAACACGTTGTATTAAAGATACGCAAATGAAAAGGACATTACTCTATTACTGTTCAATGAATCACACAACTTTTATAGAAATCACTCGAAAACTCACAATCTCTCTTGGATACAAAGGGTGTGACAGCTTCGTGCCTGTCGTGAAGTAGATAACAATGGTTGCCGTGTTCTGTGAGCAGAATTTAGGCCATGGCAAAGCTCTCTCTTTATTCTGTGTCTTCTGTCTGTCCCTTTCTTTTACTCATGCATGATTGGGCGTATTTATACACAGTCTAACTAGGTTAAACTCATGATTCTCCCGCCATTAATTTATGAATCGAATCCCTCATTTTCTGGAGGGATATTTTATTTAAATGTCATTGACTTTGACTAGATAACGGATTCGAGAATATTTTAGAGGAAGATAAGTTTGTTTCCTCTTTGGACTCAATCACTTGCCTGTTGGAACCCCGTTCACCGGTCACGTAGCGGAAGTAAGGTTTTTACATTTTGTGTACAGATCATAATATGTATCTGGGACCAGTGAATTTAGGATCACAATTATTTTTTGAAACTAATACATACAATATGTAAACATAGGAAATTAAAATCGACATAATCTGAAGAAGAAAATCTTACCAACTCTTGGAGGCTCTTTCACTTTACGATATGCTCCTGTCTGAACCACTCAATCTTCCTCGCTATCTCTCAGGACTGGTAACTGTGTGTGGGTGCGTCACGGTCTCAGGAACTTGAATGGAGGATGTAGAGAGAATTAAAGAAACTCTTTCTTTTATGTGTTTCAAAAACACACAAAGCATGAAACAATATATATCTGTACGTCTTTGTTCACTGCACACGAAGCACAATATATATGTATAATTTTTCTTTTGTCTTGATATGTATATGAAGAACAATATATATGTATACTTTTCTTAAATCACACACATGCACTTCTTTTTTCACAAATCTATATCTATCACACACCTGCACTTCCATTATATATATATATATATATATATATATATATATATATTATGTGTATCAGGTATTTGCATCATATGCAAATTCTTTTTTTGATTAATGTTTTATGTGCACACACTAATTTGCATCCAGCGAAATCTCTTGTGTTATTAATTGATATATATCTTTTAATTATCCTTTTCAAATATATCTATTATATTAAAAGTGATATTAAGTATTTTAAATTTAAACTTAAATTCAAATACTAAGATAAATGATTTAGTAAAAATAAAATAATCCTATTATTTTATCTTCACCTAAATCCATATATCAACTAACACCCTCAAATTAATTAATAGTTAATTAATAATTCATAATTATCAATATAATTAAATAATCTAATTATTTAATTAATTTAACTATTAACATTCATTAATTAAATAATCTCATTATTCAATTAATTCCCAAATAAACACATGTCACTTTCGTAACACAACTAATTGGACAATCCAATTAGTTAACCGTGACCCTTGTTACCTAAATCGATCGGACTAGTAAGGGGACCTAATGGACTCACAATATTTTGAGCTCCAATAATCATCGGAATTATTAATTTAACTCTTGAATTAATATTCTTTGATTATTAACTCTGGTGTTGTTCCACTAAAAACCCCCGAAGATGCACTCTCTCAACTGTAGACGCTTTTACACAGACCGATATAACTTGGTGTCCATCGATATAGCTATTACATATGGTGTGATCCTCCACTGTAGTTCATAATTAGAGTTGGGTAATAATATCCGTTATACTCCTCTAATTACATATATCCTTTAAGTACTGTTGATTCTCTAATGGATAATAAATCATATTTCCTCATGAAATTATGAGAGCACTCATATTGTCCGAGCCCTGAATCAACCTGTGAGGGAACTACCATCTACTTCTCACAAGAAGGACTAGATTCCACTATTGTGTACAAACCTTCCCAGCCACAAGCCAAACTGCAATCTCAACATACGGAGCATATTGATCGGGAACTACATCCGACCTTACCCATGGTATATCAAAGACCACGATCTAACCTGAAGAAGTCAATAATACACTCAGGATTAAGATCACCCCCATATAGCCATCATTAGTTGATATATATGAATCTCATCGGTAAACAGATCTTGGTGAGAGTTCATATAGAGTTTTAGTGCAAGTTGGAGAGTGAAGGCGATCCTGTATACTGTGCTGGTAAGATGCATCATTGAGGTCATCAAATATGTTGTTTGCTATCTTCAATGGTGAGATACATCTATGTATCGGTCTCGGTGCTTGGAGCTTGATCTGACCTTCCCATGTCCTTTTTGGAGCTTGACATGATTGCGTTGGTGCTCATTAGTGGCAACTGAGCTTTACGAGCTTCCTTCTACCTACTTGGATAGATTCGGCTCTTCCTTGGATGAAACGGAGAGACAATGTAAGACGAATTTGACACCCTGATGGTCTCTTCGTATAAGTGGAAGTGGTAGCATGTTTCTGGGTAGGTCGCTAGATATCTCGACCTCTGGAATTTTAGGTCTTCCCCTATTGATCTTACTTCGAGTTCTTATTTCGATGTAAGGAGCTCGATTTGATCACGTTAGGCTTTACCTGGGGTGTCCTTAGGGTGTGACGACCTCTCATTGCTTTTGTGGGGTCGTACGATAGCTCAACCCTGAGAATCTCAGTACCCTGCTGTGTAATCCCTGATTTAGACCCTGGTTAGGAGAGTAAAAAATTTACCTTTGGTTCCTAGCCAAGTTTAGATATTAACAGAAGTCCCCTCTGACTTAAAAACTAGTGATTGAGTTAGGGTTGGAGTCAGATTTCCTATTTGATTTAGGAAATTTTCCCTCTCTTTGAGTCACTAGAATCCAGGAAGGAATCCTCTCATTAAATGCAAGTGAAACATGGTGAGCAAGGAACAGTGTATTTTTTTAAATAATCCAGATGCATTACTTCAGTCCCCAAGAATTGAGGTAATCTTCGCTGAAGATCTAGCCTTCCCGTTTGCTTCCGTCACTGAAGTTACTTGTTATTGTGACATTTGTCCCTATTTAAACTCAGTCATGTCGTCTTCCTTCTCACGCTTCTCATTCCTTCAAATTTAGAACTCTAAAAAAAATCATTTCTTTCTTCGCCTTCTCGAGCAACTACTCTATCTCAAATTTCTTATCACCATGTCGAAATCTAGTCATGATACAGTTGACCTCATGGTAGAGGGTGAAGAGGTCTCCAGTCTCACTCATGGGTAGCGAGCACGAAAAGACTTCGACAGTGAAGATTCCCCTATAAACCCACAACGTCGCAGCTCAAATAGAAACGCTTCAATCTGGACCGGTTTCTCGAACAGACCGGATGAACCTCTAAACTTGGTCGATGAGGATTCAACTTTTTTTTAACAATTTTTGCTATTGCTCCAACTTCCAATAAAGTCCAACGAGCTCACACCTCTCTCTCTTCTGTCAGACCAACCTGAGGAATCTCCTCGGTTGCCTCAGAAGAAGAGGGGCCAACTGTTTCAGCTGCGATTTCACCTGCTTATGTTCTGTCCCTTTCCCAGTCTAGGTCCAAGATGGCAATCCTTGTATCGTGAGCTTATAAGGCGCAAGGTAAAGGGACCTCTGCTCCTCTTGCTGCTACTGTAGCTGCCACTGCTCCTTCATCAGTTGGCTCTTCTGTTGCTATTGTTCCTTCTACCACTCATATGGTCAGCCTCCCCGATGTTTCTGCTCCTCCGTTTGCATCCCTATTTCCTCAAGCTTTGGAAGACCTTGAGGCTGATGTTACTGATGTTACTCCCACTCACTTTCAACATCAGTCGAGCTCTGTTGGGCAAGACAAAGTCTTGGAAAAGTTTGACACATCTTGCCAAGGTGGTGGTCTTTCTAGGTTGGCTTCGATTCCCGTTGACATTCTGCTTACCAAGGGATCCGCTCTCTTGGCTGAGGTAACTATCTTCTTTCAACTTTACCTATGGTTGCTAGCTTTATCGATTTCTAACTTAAGCTTCGCATCTTGCAGGCTTTCAAATTAAATGTGGCTCTAGGCCACTAGGTGGCTTCTCTTCGTGACCATACGGTAAAGGCTGAGGCTGAAGCTGAAGCTGACAGGGTTATAGGATTACGTGCACGGGCTTAAACTCTGGTGCAAGAGGTGATCTCCAGCCAGAAAAAGATAGAGAAAGAGCTGACCGAGCCTTAGTGTGACTACGAGAGGCTGAAGTGGTCTTTTATGTTGTGATTATGCTCAATAACAAGAATGTAATAATGTATTTGGCAATCTTTTCATATTTATAAAAGTGATTTCTAGTTTAACAAATCTTATAGCATTTATAGTTTAACTATTATAATTGTCAGAAGTAAATAATCATAAAGTCAAAAGACTATGAGAAAAGAAGAATTGCTCGTACATCTGGATATGTATGAGGTAGACACAATTCTTTAGTTTGTCTAGAATAATATTCACAACTTAAGATAAATGTTGGGCACCTTTATCTTGTTAAAGTTGTAGATTCTTTTGCTAGCATTTGAATGGGATCAAATGTGTTATGATGGGTCTAAAATCATCAAAGTGTTGTGTCTTTGGGCAAAATAATCCAGTGCACTGGGTGCATTGAATATGATCATAGTGAAATACTTTATCCAGAACCGTCAATGGATAAAAGTTTTCACTTGAAGATAATCGGAGAGTCTATCTCAATCCTGAGATAAATGATGGACTTATGGTTGCAATTGTTATCATTTGAGCTATCAATGAGTACGATTATATAGCATAGTCTATCCTCGATTGTTTGGTAGTATTCATTTGTTAATCAATAGAGGACTTCATTTATAGATATGGACATCGTGACTCCATTTATTTATTAAGAGTAGAATATCATCATATGGATGTTTTGAGGTATTGGATATTAAATCTTAACGTTAAGTTTTTAATAGTGACTATTGAAATATGGCTTCTGGACAAGTCAAAACATCCATGTTCAAAATGCGGTCGTATGAGTAAATATGGTAACTTGGAGAGCTATAAGCGGTCTATGAGCTCATGGCGATTACTAGTATTTTTCATGAGGATACACTTTCTCCATTAAGATTGTCTAGGGTATGAATGAACAATATTAACTTATTCTATTTTTATTTAAGAGTTCAATTTTAGTTCTTTAGTGAAATGAACTACACTTAATAGATCGGACCTAAGTGAATCATTTTTTGATTGTTATTTGGTTATGTCTGAAAGTTCCCTTTAGAATGTGTGTGTCTAAACCTAGAGGAAGAGGGGGGAGGGGTGAATAGGTTTTGATCGAATCAATTACCGATTTTTTGATTAATCAATATTAACACAAATTACCCCAAATAAACAACCATTCAATAAAACTAATTATGCTTAAAACAATAACAACACACAATATTTACCCTCCAAATGGGAAAAATCACGGGCTGATATGTGCGCCACACTCGATCCTCAAAACCACTATTGAATGAAAGTTAACAACCTAGGTTGACCTATTGTTACACCCTCCAGCTATTAACCCTTTCACTCTACCCAACGGGCCTTCATAGTGATTCTCGATCTAATTGCTTGTGCACTAACCACTTAGTCACAAGACTTAACCTCAATGAAGAGTCAAAACAACCTAAGTGAATATGATGAAATATTCAAACATGCAAATAGTGCTAGGCTACACTAAATGCTTATTTAGGAATCCAAGGATATCAATAAATGCAATTCCTAGATATCAATGTCTAAATGCAAGTGCAAAACCTAACTAGATATAGCTATGAGAGACTAAAACCTAGTTATCATATAAAAACCAATCAACAAAAGTTGTCATGAACATGGCAAGGAGCAATCAATGCAAATAACAAGTGCAATCAATTAGACATAAACAATATCTAAATGCAAAGCATAGAGATTTAGTTAGAAGGGTAAAATCAGCTTTATTGCTAGCTATCACAAAACAATATTCTCAACCAACAACCAGTATCACAAGCATGTCATAAAAGCATTTAAACATAAGAGCATGCATTTGATTTGCAATAAAAAACTGAAACCTAGGCATACATGTCATAGTAATGAAATAATGAAATTTAGGACATATAGAGATTACCTAGTCATGAAACATATGAAGACCCATGCTTGAAGGATGAAGAATGATGCTATATGTTCACGGATGAAGATTTGGTTGAGTAAAAGAGTGTTCTTGGGAGTCTCTCTCTCTAGAAAATCTAGGTTCAACAACAATGGCTGCTTTTTAATTCCTTAAAAAAACAAAGAGAAGAGAAAAGAACATGTATGTATTGTACCCTACACGAAACGACATCGTTTTGGATGAAAGGCAACTAAATCCCGTCATGACCTCTATCTTGACCGCGGTAAAGGCAAGTGTCTAGACCGCGGTACAGAGAGCAGTGCAACACCTGGGAACCTCTGCTTAGGAGACCGTTGTCCATGCAACAAGAACAGGCCGCAGTAGCAGCAGCATGCAACGCCTGAAGAACACTGTTGTGCATACCGTGTCAAAGGCAATGTACAGGGAGCGGTCCCATTAGCGGTTAAGAGAAAAATCCTCTTCTAAGGGCAAACTAGATGCATTAAACACCCAAGCAAGAGTTATGGCAAAAAGGCGCACAATTAAGATAAGTAAGCATTCATGCAAGATGATCAAAACATGTATGAGAGAGAGTGTGTGTGTGCACTAAAAACTCTTCAAACAAGGTTAAGCAAGTGATTTACCTTTTGAAGCTTGAGCTAGATCTTGAACAATAATGGCCTAAACTACCCTTACATATTAATCCCCAAATGTGGTTGTCAACTAAATGAGCCAATCAAAAATTGAGGAACTTACAATGTCTATTGGAGCTTAAATTTAGATAGCCCGCCAAGATCCTCAATCCACACGAACTTGCATGGATCACTTGATATATTTTACCGGACCAATTTATGGGTCCATCTAGAATTATATTTAGGCATGTGGACTTGTTCTTTTTGTAAGAATGTGTCTAGTTCACATGTGGACTTTTTATTTAAGTCCAATGGATTTAATAAAATAGGAAAAACAATATTTGGCCCATATATATTGGCTTGGGCAGCTAAGGCTATATATAATAGCTTATTATATTGTTTTTTTATTTTATTATTTAATTAAATGGAAATTAATTAATATGTTAATTAATTAATTATTTAATTAAAAATCAAAATCCTTTTCCTAGTAAGAAAAGATCTCCTAAAGTCATATTATTGTTGGTAATATAATAATTTTAATTAACTTTAATTAACTTAATAGATTTTAATTAACTTTTACCCAATTTTCGTTAAGAGTCAAGTTGACGAAAATACCCCTATTTAGTTACAAAGATACCACAAGTGTCATAAATACGGAAATAGTAAAAACACTTGAGATATAAGTGGAAACCCTCCAAATGAGAAAAACCATGGGCTGATGAGTGCGCCACACTAGAACCTCGAATCTACTAATGATAAAGGAATTACAACCTAACCCCGGTTTAATCCTCCACCACTACCTAATCCTGATATAAGTGAACTTAGTTCATCATGCTTGTGTTTTAAGCTACCTACTCCCGGAAGCAACACAAGTCTTACTTCTTAATGAAGAGATAAAGTGTCCTAAGTGAATATATGATGATATTCAATGAACAAACAAGGCTAGGAAACCCTATATGCTTATCTAGGATAATGAGATGACAATTAATACAATCTTAGATATCAAAAGCTAAATGACATGTTCAATAAGCTTAGCTAAACATAGATCAAACAATCCTATGAAGCTATCACAATACAACACTCAATCATGGCATCACAACAATCTCTAATTTGTATTTAAGAATGTTGTAAGAGCATACAACTAATTAAAGAGATGATTTAGTAAGCAAAACACTTAACTTGTAAGAAGATAGTGAAGAACTTACCAAACAAGATGTGCAACCCTATCCATATATGCACTCTAAATGAACGTAGATGATGCAAGATGAAGATTTAATGCTCATGGGAATGCTTTGAGTGATTAAAAATGAGTTCTTGAAAGTGTTTTTCCTTTGAAATGTGTTCTAAGGAAGAAATGTGATATTCTGAACTCATACACGACCTTAAGGCATTGAGTTATATATATATAAGATCCAAACAAAGTGAGGTCGTTTTCGAAAAAATGTTCCAGCTTCCTCTATGTGCGCTGGTGACGTGCGTTGGTTGAGTAGTGCACTGCCAGCGCACATCCTATTTTTAAAACAGGTGTTGGGCTAGTGGCGCATCCCAATAGCGCAACACAAGCGCAGATTCTCTGGGATGTTTGCGTTGGTGAGGCTGCGCTAGATGAGTAGCGCACCACCAGTGCACGCCCATATTTTTCAACTACGCGCGGATGCAGCAG
The DNA here is from genome assembly GCA_032871835.1 of Dipteronia dyeriana. Taxonomy (NCBI): domain Eukaryota; kingdom Viridiplantae; phylum Streptophyta; class Magnoliopsida; order Sapindales; family Sapindaceae; genus Dipteronia; species Dipteronia dyeriana. The sequence goes on from CM065297.1 coordinate 42,536,554, forward strand.
CGCAGCTTAGTGGCGCATGACTAGCGGCGGTCCACTGTGAAAGTTGAGCTGGAGAGGTGCGCTGGTCGAGTTGCGCACCACCAGCGCAAGACCTATTTTTTCAACACTCAAATGCACAAAAACAATAAGTTCAAGAGTGATGAAATTGCATCCTATTTTAATGCCTAGCATGACATACAACTTTCATAGCAAGATGAAAATAGGTCAACAAGAGTCATTTAAACTAAAATGCACACAAGAAAACACTTAACATATAAAATCAAGAGTTATGAATGAATATGTGAGTGTGTGCAACTATCTCTTCAAAGTAAGTAAGCACAAGAATTTTACCTTTGATGCTTCTCCTCTTGAGGTCTTGAGAGCCTAAGCTACCCTTACATGAACCCTAATAATGTGGTTGTTCATGAAATAAGCCAATCAACAAATGAGGACTTTTCAACCTTTTTCATTTTGAACTTGATTACAAAACTTCTTAAAGTAACCAAAAGTTTCTGTCTTGTCTCTAAGAAAATATACCCAAGCAAACCGAGAAAAGTCATCAACAAATACAAAAATATATTTCTTACCATTTATGCTTTCGGTTTGAATTGGTCCCATTAGGTCCATATGCACAAGTTCTAAAGGCTTCTTGGTAGCAAAATTAGTGTTCTTTTTATGAGACACTTTTGTTTGTTTACCTAATTGACATGGTTCACAAACACCATCAAGCTTTTTACCAAGACTAGAAATACCTCTAACAATGTTATATTTCTCAAGCTTCTTTAAATCTTTATAATTCATGTGGCCCAATCTTTCATGCCATAATTCAAGCTTGTTGCACTCATGTGCCATATTACATGTTAATGGATCAACCTCTAAACAATAACAATTGTCCGAAGACCTTTTGACTTTCAAAACAATTTTTCCCTTTTTATCAATTATCGTGCACACATCCTTGTTAAAGCTAACTTCTTTAAAAATTTCACACAAGTGAGTGATGCTTATTAGATTAGCTTGTAGACCATCTACATACAAGGTGTCACAAAGTTTAGGCAATCAGGGGATACAAATTTGGTCCCTTGCTTAGAACTTGCTTTTTAGTGCCATCACCAAATGTAACCCATCCACCATCATTCATAACAAGATTCTTAAAGAATTCCGTGTTACAGGTTATAGTCCTAGAGCAACCGTTATCTAGGTACCAACAATAGGATGAATTAGCTCTTAAGGCATATTGTGCAGCCAAACATTGTGTTGTGTTTTTCTTAACCCAAGATTTCTTGACAAGTTTCTCATTCATACTTTTATTAACATGCTTTGACTTGTTTTTAGTTTGTCAATGTTTAGTTGCTTCAAAAATTTCAGAATCAATACAATTGATTAAAACAATCGGCATGTAATCAGTTATATTTAATGTAAGCGAGTGCAATCTAATGATTTCTAATAGAAAAATAAAAAAAGATCATTTGAAGATGCATAGATACATACAAAGGTTTTTAACATACTTTTTTCAAATCATTTACATTTCATTCATAGAATTCAAGTCATATATCACAAGACTAGAGAAAAACATAACTTTTTCTCCTAAAATTGCTTCAAAGCTGGCCATTGTCACAAAAGTGTTCTTTCTTCTCTAGTAATAGGGATCCAAAAAAGTCAAAAAGTGATTTTGTAAGTTGGGGACCATAACCTTATATATAGTAATCGGATTACTATATGGTTTGCTATTTCTAATTTGCCCCTTCATCAAAATAGAAATAGTACTCTAGTATCTGTACATTAATTCCATGACAATTATACCCTTAACCTTAAACCTTTAAACCTTAATTATATTACTTTAATTTAGGCTTACACAAAGATAGCATAACACATTTAATATTTACATGTGTAGCACCACATGATGAAATTTTTCAACACAACATTCATTAATCATCATTAAACATTCTCTTGATGTAGGAATTATTATGATTCATGTCTTCACTGCATAAACTTAAACCAAGAAAAACTTACCCAAATGCATACCTGAAAGAATTTCCCTTGACTCCTTCTTCTTAGGTTCTTCATCTGGGATAAACTTTGCTCCTCTTCCTTTCTTCTGCAGTTCCTTTCTCTTTTTTGTCTACAAACCACCCATTTCACAACTAAACAACATTAAAAAAAAAGTCATAAAATTCAAATCTTTGTGTCTTCCATTGAAAACCCATCACTAATTGAAAGTAAATTCGATATAAACAAAAAAAAAAATTGGATTACCGTTCATGATACAAAATCCGAACTCTATAATGGAAGCACGATCAAACACCTGTGATTGTACCACCAGTCGGATTATGATCATACATTCTAAAAATTCCCTCTTGATGTTGTGCTAAATTTAAAAATACTTGCAAGCGAATGAGTCTATTGTATAATAGTTTATACGAGTACGAGGTCGTTCCTACGAGGATTGCGAAGTATTAATCGAATCTAAATTTAATCTAATCGTAACCTAGTTAACCGACTGTGATGAATTAAAACTAAAACTAAACTAATTTAAAAGAAAATAATATCGGAAGCAATCAATTAAAGAATACTAAGGTATCAGAATCCACCACTATAAAATTTCATAAATTCCTGATAATTTATTTATTCCCCAAAATAGAGTGCCAATTAAAAATCAATTTATTGTCTACCCATGAATTTAACAAGAGAAACATTTAATAAAAATCTTAAGTTTATTTTCTTTCGCTTCAAAATACAATCCCTAAGCATTCAATGTATCCAATTTAATGAAAAAACAAAGAATCAAAGAAATTATAATTAACGTTACAAAACCAAGCATTGAGTTATATATATATACATATATATCACTATCAATGATACATGATATCAAAGATGAAAGGGTTTAATATTTCCCAATCAACTGATGTAAAAACCATACACATTAAGGAACAATATTTAAGAATCATTAAATATATCTAAAAATTATTTCATAATACAGGGTTTCATCGTTTACTATAATACAGAGAACATTTGAAAGACATTAAAATTCAAATAACAATAAAACACGGAAGATGCATCGAAGTTCCGCCTAAGTGTTGAAACTCCTCTCCACCGCCTTACACGTGAACCAATGCCCCTTTAAGAACTACTTCAAAACAAGAGCCCCTAAATTCGGTGCACAAAAGGGATTTTGGCCCAGTTTGACATTGATGTGCTGTGAGGAGAAGCGTTTTTGAAATTGCTGTGGGGGGAATTGCTTTTGGAATTGTTGTGGGAAGAATCAGCTGTGTGTTTGGTAAACTGATTTTCAAAAGTGCTGTGAGAACTAAAAGCAATTTCAATGTGTTTGGTAAATTGAAATAAAATGTGTTGTGAGTGTGTAAAATTACTAAAAGGACATAGACATCTAAATTGTACTAATGTGCTATACTTTACATTTTTCTTTTTTATTTGTGTTTAGTGTTAAGTGTTATATAATTATGGTACTTTATTGAATTAATTAGCCCCATTTTTTATTCTACTTTATTTAATTAATTAGCCTTATTTATTTATTTATTTATTGGATTATACTTTATTTTTTATTTAATTTTTATTTTACTTTATTGAATTAATTATCCTTATTTTTTTATACAGTTATGATTTTTTTTTTGTACAGAATTATAAGCCCAATTTTTTTTGTTAAATTTCATTAAAGGCGAGGACAATGTTGGAAAGTTAGTACAATTTCATTTAATATTACTGTAGCGTGTTTTCTAAAAGCAGAAGCTAAAATCCAAAAGCATGTATTTGTAGCTTCTCAAAAACTCAGTTGGAAGAAGCTAAAAGTGATCAAAAGCACTTTCCCGTGATTTTACCAAACACCCTATCTTAGGTCCAGAATCACTTTTGACCCTAAAAGCAGCTGGGGAAGCAATGCCAAACTGGACCTTTATATCGCTTCCAGATGTCAGTTTCCAAGGCTATAGAGGAAAGTCAACTTCCCTTTTAATGCAATTGGTTCAAGTGACTTTTACTTTAACTTTCATTTCCTTTCCTTAATTCCTTCAACTCCTCAACTTCTCTCAGTTAGACTTAACACAACAACTTCTTTTATTCAAAGCTTTCATGCGGCCCACTTCCCATTGAAAGGGCTTGAGATTGGGCTTAGCTATTAGCCTTAGACTTTGAATCGGAAATAAGACTCGGGCTTGGGTTTTGGGCTTGAATCTTCAAATATTCACACAATTGAAATAAATTCACATCTTATTGATTCACCTAAAACATAAAAATAATTCTAAATAAATAAAATTAAATAACTCAATTAGCTAACAAATCCAATTTAAGGGATATAAATATGATATAAAATATGCCCATCAAATACCCCTGAACCTAGATTTTGCTAGTCCTCGAGTAAAATAAAAGCTAAGAAACCAAAAATTAAAATCCTAACTAAACCTAAGCTAAGCAACTTCTTAGGGTTTTGTCTATTGAGGGTTACCAACTATGATACCCACAAACATATTTATGTAAAAACCAATTAGATCAAGATGCAACTCAAGATGCGAATAAAAAAAATGCATGCTAAAGCCACTGAATAAAGACTTAAATTATGTTACTTATTTTAATTCATCACCAGTTTGATGAAAAGCCCTTACTCAAGACGCTTTAACTTCAAAGACAGAGTCATCAAATGCTATAGATGTAATTCGCCTCGACTCTAATTCTAACAAGATGTCACTCAAATTTCACACAGAACCTAGGCAAATACACTCATCAAGCATATGTGAATGGAGTTTATGAACAAGAAATTTCAAATTATTATCGCAAATGAATATATAATACAGACAAACACGTGGATTTTATGCAAAGGATCTCATAAACAAAATCATACATTAAGAACAAAATGAAGCACATGTTTCCTTTAATCTTAATCCAACAATCTTAAAAGAGCAATTAGGACTTTAATTTGGTTGTAATGGGGTCATAGGGTGAAGGTTAAGAAGAATGGGAAAAAGGTAAGCAACGAAACCTGGGACCATATCAAGAAATTCTTCTAAAAATCTTCTATACTCGGTTGAATTTCTTTGAACTTTGCTTTCATTTAACTTATATCCAGGCTTCATGAACCATTTACAAACACACTCTTTCTCTTTTTCACTTTCATTCGATTCATCGTCTCATTCATTCATTTTTTTTTTCAATTCAAATATATATATATATATATTTTCAATTTTTTTTAAATGAGATGAGAACTTTATACATCAATTACATACCTTTCAACACCTCTCATACATTTCTTCCATATGGATTCTTTCTTCTACCTTGTATGTACAATTCACGATCCACCCTTTTTTTTAAAATCAAAGCATCTTCATCACTTCTTCAATATAATCCCAAACTATTAGGTATGGCTAATTATAAAGGCTTATTGGGTTTTCAGTTAATGTCGGTGATGAAAGAAAAAGGCTTATAGTTTTTGGCTTCAAATTGGATATGGAGCTCACAAACAAAGTAGGAAATAATTAAGGCCTTTTTAATTGAGTTTATGAAAACATCACCTATGTCACTTCTAATAGTTCAACAAAATCAAGAGCAATTCCACATGTGATATCTTTTTATTATGAATGTTCTTTAATATCCAATGCATAACCTATTGAGATCAATTTCTAATTCTAAGAACCTGATAAGTATGAGTAGAAAGAAACAAACCCTCAAATAAGTACACTATTTGGCTTAGTAAATTCACAAGGATAGTCTCCAATATTATTCATGGCAATCCAACTAAGCATCATATCCACCATTATATCAAGAGCATATAATAATTTTATAAAAAATGCAATGCAATACTCTAAGTGGCAAGACATTTGTCTAAAATCAGTGATTAAAACCTATACTTATGTCTCTAAATACAAACCTATGAGCATATCGAACTTGGTTATTTTACAGAAGACAAGCTCAATTTGTTTTTTAAATAAAATAATAATAAAATTTTGAAACAAACTTCTATTGAAAATTTAATTCCCCACAACCAAACCAATTATAAACATTGCCCTCAATGTTTTATAATAACCACAAATGCATATGCACATAGCAAAATATATAGGAAATAAGAAAGAATATCAAATGGTAAGGGATCACAACTGGTTGGTTCCGTAATGCACTCTAATAAAACAAATATGTAATCAAGAACACACGTTAGAAAAAAATAGCCTATATATATAAATAGAAATATTAATAGAAATATTAATATAAATCAAAATAGGTAAAATACAGACACAAAAAAAAATACTAACCAATTAAAAAGAAAAAAAAAACCTAAAAATATGAAATTGACAACTGACCTAATTTTTTTTTCTTTTTCCTTTAAATTTAACAACCTAGGACACAAACAATAAACAAAGAAAAACCATAAGAAACTAAAAAAAATGGCAACAAAATGGATCAACCATATTCATCCACAAGAATGTCCTCCACTTTCAAGTCTAACTGTGAAGTTTTCTCTACAAAAACAATGGTGTAGACTCAAAAGATGAAAAAAATTAGTAACAACATTTTGTCCATCACTCACACAATCTCCCTTAATTCATATGCCAAACTGAGATAGTTTCTTTTTCATTGGGTCATAATCAAAATAATCTAAGAATGGATCATGATATGCATGATCAACCATGTTAATCTCACTTACCTCTTCTTGCTCTTGAAGTTACAAAGTAACATTAAAAACATTAAGCTCGATGGTCATATTCCTAAAAGAAAACTTCAACACATCATTACGACAATTAATTATTGCATTAGATGTAGCCATGAAAGGACAATCCAAAATCACAGGAATTTGCCTACTATGAAGTCCACAGGAAAACAAAATCTATCAACCTTAATGAGAACATCCACTATGATTCCACTACGAATTTTAATAGACCTATCCGCGAACTAAAGTCTCACAGGAGTGGGTTTCAGCTCCCCTAATCCCAATTGCACATACACAGAGTATGACAATAAATTAACACTCGCACCTAAGTGAAGTAAGGCCCTATCAATCACATGATCACCTACAACACAAGAAATAGTAAGAAATCCGGAATTCTTATGTTAGGATTATGCTCGATAGCAAAAGTATAATAATGTATTTGAAAATCTTTTCATATTAATAAAGTGATTTATAGTTTAACAAATCTTATAGCATTTATAGTCTAATTATTATAATTGTCAAAAGTAAAAAATCATAAGGTCAAAAGACTATATGAAAAGAAGAATTGTTCGTACATATAGATATGTCTGAGGTAGACACAATTCTTTAGTTATTCTTGAATAATATTCACAACTTAAAATAAACAGTTGGGCGCCTTTATCTTGTCAAAGTTGTAGATTCTTTTGCTAGCATTTGAGTGGGATCAAATGTGTTATGATGAGTCTAAAATCATCAAAGTGTGGTGTCTTTGGGCAAAAGAATCTAGTGCACTGGGTGCATTGAATATGATCAAAATGAAATACTTTATCTAGAACCGTCAATGGATAAAAGTTTTCATTTGAAGACAATCGGAGAGTCTATCTCAATCCTGAGATAAATGATGGACTTATGGTTGCAAGTGTTATCATTTGAGCTATCAATGAGTATGATTACATAGCATAGTCTATCCTCGATATTTTGGTGGTATTCATTTGTTAATCGATAGAGGACTACATTTATAGATATGAACATCGTGGCTCCATTTATTGAATGAGAGTAGAATACCATCATATGGACGTTTTGAGGTACTGGATATTAAATCTTAACGTTAAGTTTTCAATAGAGTCTATTGAAATATGGCTTCTGGACAAGTCAAAATATCCTAGTTCAAAATGTGGTCATATGAGTAAATATGGTAACTTGGAGAGCTATAGGCGGTCTATGAGCTCTTGGCGATTACTGGTATTCTTCAAGAGGATACACTTTCTCCAATAAGGTTGTATAGGGTACGAATGAGTAACATCAACTTATTCTATCTTTATTGAAGAGTTCAATTTTAGTTCTTTAGTGGAATGAACTAAAATTAAATAGATCGGATCTAAGTGAATCATTTGTTGATTGTGATTGTGATTGGGTTGTGTCTATTTGATCTTAAATTTAGATAGCCCGCCAAGATCCCCAATCCACACGAACTTGCATGGATCACTTGATATATTCTACCGGACCAATTTAGGGGTCCATCTAGAATTGTATTAAGGCATATGAACTTGTTTCTTTTTGTAAGAATAGGTCTAGTTCACATGTGGACTTTTTATTAAGGTCCAACGGATTTAATAAAATAGCAAAAATAATATATGGCACATATAAATGGTATGGGCGGCAAGGCTATTTAGAATAGCTTAATTATATTTTTTATTATTTAATTAAATAGAAATTAATTAATTTTTTTAATTAATTTTTTTATTAAAAGTCAAAATCATTTTTCCTAGTAGGAGATGGTCTTCTAAAATTATACTATTATTGGTAGTATAATTAATATTAAAGACTATATTTGATAAGTAGATAAATAAAATGAATTATTTATCTAATCAAATTAGGAAGTCTTTAATATGGTTACAAATACACTATTGAGTTGGATTAGGAGTCTTGGTGTAAGATAGAATTCATTTATAAAAAGGATTCTTAACCACCAAGTAAATCCACCTAAAGAAATGATTCCTGACAACTAAGTAAATCCCTCTTAGGATAGGATTTGTGATCCTAATATATATTCTTGTGAATTTCGGCCAGCTAATATATATGTATATATATATATATATATATATATTTGAAAGGATAGAATTCCTTTAAGAAATGGATTCTTAACTACCAAATAAATCCACCTAAAGAAAGGATTCTTGCCAACCAAGTAAATCCTTCTTAGGAAAGGATTTGTGATCCTATATATATACCCTTGTGAATTTTGGCCAACCCAATGATTCTAAGAGTAAAATTTTTGACAACATAAGTATTTTATTGGACAGAATTTTGCTTGGTAAGAGAGAATTTTGAGAGAAAAAAATTTATTATTTTACTCTAGACAAAATTCAATCAACTTTTAGTTATAGGGTGTGGAATTAGGCCAAGGAGAAAAGAGAAAAAGAGAATGTTTTTGTTTTTGATAGTACACTATTATCCTTTATATCAAAAGGGTTTTGTGTACAACATCGAATCAAGGTTCATGCGAGGTTCAATCAAATTGATTGATAATTAACAAGTGGCCGAACGTTCTTGATTTTTCTCTTGGAGGATATTTGTAACTAACAAATAAATAGATTTTGTTTGTTTTCATCATCATGTATACAATTTGAAGAAAGGGAGCCCACACTCCAAGTTGATTCACGTTCATGATTGGATTGGAAGATCTTGCAGAATCAATTCGGCGCTTCTTCAATCGTCATGAGAAGAAGGTACGACACTTTTATATACGTCAATTAATCTAGAGTTAAGGTTCTTGTTATTTAAAAGGGAATTTTTTTTATTTATACACAAACCCTAATTTTAAAATTTTTTCTCACGCTTCCGTTGCGTTTTGAACTATTTTTTCTCAACAATTAGTATCAGAGCCAGGTATTACCCTTGATTAATTGATGTATGTGTTCGTGAACCTTTTTCTTTTTATTGTATATATGCATGTTTTACAAAGAGATGGCACACTAGGTATTCGTATATATATATTTACATTGGAATGTATGGATATTTATATGTTTTAAATGAGGTTTGTTATTGCACAATTTATGTCCGAGAATTTCAATGTATTTTGTTTTGGGATTGTAACAAGAAGGGTGGTCTATCATCGCCATAATTTCCTTCGTGGTAGTTGCTAAGTTTTTTATTTTTGTTGTTGTAATAAAAAAAACTTCAGTATTTTTATTTATATTCTTCTGTAATACATTCAAGTATCGAAGACTCAAAGGTTTGGAGAATTAGGAGCAACCAGAATAAGTTTGGGACCGTCCAAGCCGTAACAATGAACGTGTGTGAGAAGAGCATGCAGCCACGTTTGTTATGGCATGGACTGCGCACGGCAGCCCTATGGAAGCCATGGGCTGCGCATGGCAGCCCTTTATGGGTTTGTGGCATGCACACGCCCATGGGTAAGGGCCAAGGGTGCTTACGCCCATGGGAGGCAGCCGAGAGAGTCCGGACGACGAAGGTCGCGTGAAGACTTGTTGGCCAAGAAAGGAGTTTTTGTATTCCAAAACATATGTAATTTACTTGTTTTTCTAGGATGGACAAAAATTGTAGCTATTTATATTTTTGTAAATATTGCAATATTTGTCATTGTTTGATAACATGTCATATAGTATAGGAGTGCCACTCATATATCTCTTTTGGTATGAACATGCATTGAATGGTTTAAGTATCTAAATTGGCATCTAGATAACTTGGTAAATCATTCTTTGGAATTTGATCGCATGCCTTAAACAATTGAGTGGGAGAAGGTGTTTTGGAACACCTAAGGCCTCCAAGTTTAGTTGAGCTTTATGTTTCGTGAATAAACTCCCAAGAGGTATTCATGAATGAAATTTAGCATGATACTTCTTTACAAGGATAGACTAGACAAATAGCCCAAACGATATCTACTCCCAAAGGAGGGATATTCGTGAGGGATTATATTGAAGGTCGATAACTTGGTTACACACTCAATGTAATTTTATTAATATCCTCCTAAGAGTTCTTGTTAATAAAATTGCAAGGCTAAAATTGAAAACGTTGGTTGTTATGTTAACAATTAGGTGGGACCTAGTCCAACTAGTAAATGGTGCGTACCCCCAAAAGAGGCGTGGCATTTATGGGTGTTGGATCACCGTTGAATTTTTACGATTGAATTATTTTATTTATAATTCAAGATAAATATTCAAAAGTGCTATATCATGATTATTTACTTATATAATTTTTGTTAATATAAAGAATTCATGACCCCATCTCTAATCAAATTCCTAAAAGATAATACTTTAACTGATGATAATTATGTCACATGGAAAAAGGAAAAATTGGGTTGTTGTAAGTTGAAAAACCATAAGATCATTCTGTCTATTCCTAAACCACCAAACTAATGAATCTAACTCATGAGCAAAGAGATGAGTATCAGTAGTGGAAGTCTTTAGATCAGATGGCTAAATGTACGTTACATTATGGCCATCATCTCCGATATGTTGCAACAGCAACATAAAGGAACGGAGACTGCTGCCGATATAATGATGTCTCTAGAGGAGATGTTTGCAATGTCGTCTAGGATGACTAAGAGAGAGAGATAGTGATTGCTTTTATGAATCTCAGGACGAAACCTGGACAGGGTGTGAAAGATCACATGATAAAAGTAATAGCATATCTCAACATTACTGATCTGAATGGTGCTAAGATAGACAGTGAGACCAAAATTAACATGATTGTCAACTCATTATTGGATTCCTTTGATCAATTAAAGTTGGACTACACATTGAATAATAAGGAATACACCTTGCAAGGCCTGATGCAATATGTTCAAAGTGCGGGAAAAATCCATGTGAAAGGCAAGGGTCAAGAGATTCATATGCTTGTTAAGTTGCTACTGTTAAAGACCCGTAAGAAGGTCAAGAAACAACAGAAGAAAAAACAACTTGAGCCTTCTTAGAGGGAGACCAAGAAATTAACCAAGATCAAAGGAAAGTGTTTCTTTGTGGTGAAAAAAGGTTAAAGAAATAGACTGAATAATAATGAATTCAACTTGCATCTAGGCATTGAAGCGTTGGTGTCTACTAGCGTAGTGGGAGATATTAGAATCAATTTAGATTCTTGTAGGCATTTAGTTTTAATAAACGTTTATTTTGTACCACAATTCAATAGGAATTTAATTTCGGTCTCTTGTAAAATTAAATTTGGATATTTGGTTACTTTTAATAAAGGTTTTATTATTAGTAAGAATAACAAATTTGTTTGAAAAGGTACATTGGAAAATGGTTTATTCTATTTGCATGGAAATATCTCTCACTTGTTAGACACAAAATCAACAGAACCTAATCATAAAATAGTAAAATTATCAAAAGATGAAACCTACCTATGGCATTTGCGCCTAGGTCATATTAACCTTAATAGGATTAAAAGATTGGTTAGTGACGGACCTCTAAGTGACTTAAAGGTTGATGATCTACCAACTTGTGAATCTTGTTTGGAAGGTAAAATGACCAAAAGGTTATTTACGACCAAAGGCACAAGAGCCATCGAATGTTTAAGATTGATACACACTGATGTGTGTGGACCTATGAGCATTCAAGCAAGAGGTGGATATGAGTACTTCATCACTTCCACGGATGATCACTCAAGATTTGGCTATGTGTATCTCATGAGACATAAGTCAGATGCTTTTGATATGTTCAAAGCGATTAAAGCTGAAGTAGAAAATCAGCTTGAGAAACGCATAAAAATCTCAAGGTCCGATCATGGTGGAGAATATCTATCTGGTGAGTTTATGCAATATCTTATTGATAATGGAATAATTTCTCAATTTTCTACACTGGGCACACCTCAACAAAATGGGGTGGCAGAAAGGAGAAATAGAACTATTTTGGATATGGTTAGGTCTATGTTAAGTTATTCAACGCTCCCTAATTCTTTTTGGGGATATGCTTTACAAACCGCAGTGTACATTATAAACGATGTACCATCTAAGTCGGTTCCTAAAACACCGTATGAGTTGTGGACCGGCAAAAGCCTAGTTTACAACGCTTAACGATATTTGGATCTCTTGCGCACGTGTTAAAAGGAAAGATAGAAAAGATGGAGTCTCGTCCAGAAACATGCATATTTGTAGGGTATCCAAAAGGAACAAAAGGATATTATTTTTATAGTCCTTCAGATCTTAAAGTATTTGTTTTAACAAATGCTAAATTTCTAGAAAAGAACTATTTGAATAATTTTGTGCCTAAAAGTATAATTGTCCTGAATGAGCTTTTAGGAGATACAATTCCACAAGAGGTTTTGCAGCCTAGGCCTATTGTAAGTTCCGTACCAGCACAAGATCAACAATCTACCATACCTCATTGTAGTGAGAGGGTTGATAAACAACCCAAGAGATACATCGGTCTAGAAGAATTTGTAGAGAATCTTCCGGACGATGATCCCTATACGTACAAGGAAGTAATGGAAGATGTTAATTGTCGCCATTTACAAAAGGCAATGCAATCCGAAATTAAATCTATGTTCAAAAACAAAGCCTGGTCTCTTGTAGACTTACCTAAAGGGATAAAACCCATCGTGTGCAAGTCGGTATACAAGAGGAAAAGAGGAATGGATGAAAAGGTGGAAACCTTTAAAGCTATATTGGTAGGTAAAGGTTATACACAGAAGGAAGGTATTGATTATGAAAAAACCTTCTCTCCTATGGCCATGCTTAATTCCATTAGGATACTCTTATCCATTGTGGCATCTATAGACCTAGAGATTTGGCAAATGGATGCCAAGACAACTTTCCTTAATGGAAGTCTTGACGAAAGCATCTACATGATGCAACCAGAATGATTCATTTAAAAGGGCCAAAAGGAAAAAGTATGCAAGTTGCAAAGATCCATATATGGATTGAAGCGAGCATCCTGATTCTGAAACATAAGGCTCAATCAAGCCGTGAAAAGTTTTGGATTTATTATGTATACAAAAAGATTAATGGTGACAAGCTGGTTTTCCTAGTTCTTTACGTTGATGATATACTACTCATCGGAAGCGATGTAGGTGTATTGACATCAGTAAAAGAATTGTTAGCAAAACAATTTGATATGAAGGACTTAGGAGAAACAAGTTATATTCTTGATATCCAAGTTATAAGGGATAGAAAGAATAGAATGATTGCATTATCCCAAGCTTCATACATAGGTAAAATCTTGTCTAGGTTTTCCATGCAAGATTCCAAGAAAGGTATGTTACATTTCAGACATGGAATCAAACTTTCTAAGGAACAAGTTCCTAAGAATGAGTATGAAGAGCAATTCATGAGTAGGGTTCCATATTCATCGACAGTTGGAAGTCTCATGCATGCAATGCTCTGCACTAGACCAGATATTTGTTTTGTGGTAGGCATAGTTAGCAGTTTCAATCTAAACCTGGTTCTGATCACTGGACGCCAGTCAAGCATATTTTTCAAGTATCTTAGAAGAACGAGAGATTATAGGCTTGTATACTCTTGAGGGGATTTAATTCCTGTTGGGTATACAGATTCTGATTTTCAGTCAGATTCTGACTCTAGGAGATCAACATCAGGATTTGTGTTTACTATTGGAGAAGGGGCAGTCATATGGAGGAGTACCAAGCAATCTTGTATTGTTGATTCCACCATTGAAGACGAGTATATTGCCGCATGCGAGCTTGCTAAAGAGGCTGTCTGGCTCCGCCAATTCTTGATTGACTTGGAAGTTGTTCCTGATGCGAAAAAGTAGATCACTATCTATTGTGATAATAGTGAAGCAGTGGTTAATTCGAGAGAACCAACAAGACATAAAAGAGGGAAACACATTGAAATAAAGTGTCACATTCTGAGGGAAATTATGCATAAGGGTGTCGTGAAGATTACCAAGATCGCGTCAACAGAAAATCTAGCAGATCCCTTTACAAAGGCTCTTCAACAAAAGAGTTTTGATGGGCATCTAGAGAATATGGGGATGAGAGATATGACACATTTGCTATAGAGCAAGTGGAAGATTGTTAGGATTATGCTCGATAGTAAGAGTATAATAATGTGTTTGATAATATTTTCATACTAATAAAGTGATTTCTAGTTTAACAAATCTTATAGCATTTATAGTTTAATTATTATAATTGTCAAAAGTAAATAATCATAAGATCAACAAACTATAAGAAAAGAAGAATTGTTCATACATCTAGATATGTATGAGGTAGACACAATTCCTTAGTTAGTCTTGAATAATATTCACAACTTAAGATAAAAGGTTGTGTGCCTTTATCTTGTCAAAGTTGTAGATTCTTTTGCTAGCATTTGAGTGGAATCAAATATGTTATGATGAGTATAAAATCATCAAAGTGTGATGTCTTTGGGCAAAAGAATCTAGTGCACTGGGTGCAATGAATAGGATCAAAATGTAATACTTTATCAAGAACCGTCAATGGGTTTAAGTTTTCATTTGAAGACAATCGGAGAGTCTTTCTCAATCTTGAGATAAATGATGGACTTATGGTTGCAAGTGTTATCATTTGAGCTATAAATGAGTACGATTATATAGCATAGTCTATCCTCGATAGTTTGGTGGTATTCATTTGTTAATCGATAGAGAACTTCATTTATAGATATGGACATTATGGCTCCATTTATTGAATGAGAGTAGAATACCAACATATGAATGTTTTAAGGTATTGGATATTAAATTTTAACGTTAAGTTTTCAATAGTGTCTATTGAAACATGGCTTCTTGACAAGTCAAAATATCCAAGTTCAAAATGTGGTCATATGAGTAAAGATGGTAACTTGGAGATCTTTATGCGGTTTATGAGCTCTTAAGGATTACTGGTATTCTTCACGAGGATACATTTTCTCCAATAAGGTTGTATAGGGTACGAATGAGTAACATCAACTTATTCTATCTTTATTTAAGAGTTCAATTTTAGTTCTTTAGTGGAATGAACTAAAATTAAATAGATCGAACCTAAGTGAATCATTTGTTGATTGTGATTGGGTTGTGTCTATTGGATTTTAAATTTAGATAACCCACCAAGATCCCCAATCCACACGAACTTTCATGGATCACTTGATATATTCTACCGGACCAATTTAGGGGTCCATCTAGAATTGTATTAAGGCATGTGAACTTGTTTCTTTTTGTAAGAATAGGTCTAGTTCACATGTGGATTTTTTATTAAGGTCCAACGGATTTAATAAAATAACAAAAATAATATATGGTAGTGCGGCAAGACTATTTAGAATAGCTTAATTATATTAATTTTTATTTTATTATTTAATTAAATAGAAATTAATTAATTTGTTGATTAATTAATTATTTAATTAAAAGTCAAAATCTTTTTCCTAGTATGAGATGGTCTCTTAAAATTATACTATTGTTGGTAGTATAATTAATATTAAAGACTATATTTGATAAGTAAATAAATAAAAGGAATTATTTATCTAATCAAATTAGGAAGTCTTTAATATTGTTACAAATACACTATTGAGTTAGATTAGGAGTCTTGGTGTACGATAGAATTCATTTAGAAAAAGGATTCTTAACCACCAAGTAAATCCACATAAAGAAATGATTCTTAACAACCAAGTAAACCCTTCATAGGAAAGGATTTGTGATCCTAATATATATTCTTGTGAATTTCGGCCAGCTCATATATATATATATATATATATATATATATAAATATATATATGTATAGAATTCATTTAAGAAAAGGATTCCTAACTCCCAAATAAATCCACCTAAGGAAATGATTCTTATCAACCAAGTAAATCCTTTTTAGGAAAGAATTTGTGATCCTATATATATATACCCTTATGAATTTCGGTCAGCCCAATGATTCTTAGAAAGAATTTTGCTTGGCAAGAGAGAATTTTTAGAGAGAAAAATTTAGTATTTTACTCTAGACAAAATTCAATCAACTCTAAGTTGTGGTTGTGGAATTCGGCGAAGGAGAAAAGAGAAAAAGAGAATGTTTTTGTTTTCGATAGTACGCTAGTATCCTTTACATCAAAAGGGTTTTGTGTACAACATCGAATCAAGGTTCACGCGAGTTTCAATCAAATTGATTGATAATTCACAAGTGGCTGGACTTTTTTGATTTTTCTCTTGGAGGATATTTGTAACTAACAAAGAAATAGATTTTGTTTGTTTCTATCCTCAGGTATACAATTTGAAGAGAGGGAGCCCACACTCCTAGGTGATTCATGTTCATGATTGGATTGGAAGATCTAGCGGAATCAATTCGGTGCTTGTTCAATCGTCACGAGAAAAAGGTACAACACTTTTATATACATCAATTGATCTAGGGTTAAGGTTCTTGTTATTTAAAAGGGAAATTATTATATTTATACCCAAACCCTAATTTTAATAAATTTTCTCACGCTTCAGCTGCGCGTGGTTTTTTCCCTACACCTTAAACTTGGCAGGAGTTTTCATTTGGATTATGGAACTAACTTACTCAGTCAAAAATGTCTCTTTTGGAACATTTGTTTTTCCTTTCACAACACAGAGATGTTTCAAAATTTGGCATATGTAGGCACTTGCTGAATAACATCATGAAAATGGATCTTTATGCAAACTTGCTTAAACACCTCCAAAATATCATTATATGGTGTTCCTTTCTTTAGCTGAGCAAGTCTTTGTAGGAAAGGGGCCCTAGGGACATAAGGTGCAGTAGGTAAATCTAGCTCTAGCGACTCTCTAGAAGTAGGTTTCTCAACTATTTTCTCCTCACTAGGCTCACAATCTAATGCAGGCTTCTCAAATATTTTTCTACTCCTTAGGTACATTCACATGATTGTCTATCTTTCGACCCGACCTAAGGGTGGTAATGGATTTGACTTCCTTATGACTCCTATCAGAAATAGATCCTATCTCAAACTGGCTGACCTGGTAACTTCCCTTTCTCTCTCTCCCTTATGACAGTAACTAATTGACCCACTTGAGTTTCCAGTTTCAGAATAGACTGCTGGGTTATTTGCATAAATTGTTACAAAATGTCCTCTAAGGAACGTTTCCTTTAAGGGGGGATAAAATGGGGAATAGAATGAAAACTAGAAGGATGTGATGGATTAGGAGCAGCAAATTATTGGCCTCCATGACTAATTAGAGACTGGTTTTGCCTCCACAAAATTTTTTGGTGATTCCCATAAGAATTGAGTGAATTTGCTTGCTCATCATAAATCTCAGGATAGGTAGAGGATGGGTTGGCACATGAAGCACATACCTCACTTCTATCACTATTGGCAGTGTTCATCTTTTGACTCAAAGCTAATGCTTCTACATTCCTATTGAGACTAGCTAAAGAACTCATCATATGTACATCATCACTCACCTCATACTACCTCCCTTTCTTTGGTACTTGTATTGACTTCTCTAGTTGGGTAGAAAAATCTCACTATTGAGAATTTTTAGACAATGTCTCTAGAAACTCCCATGCTTCCCTCTCCTTAAGGTTTAGAAAGGCTCCACCATTCATAGACTCGATCATGTGTCTGTTTGACGTGGTCGAACCATTATAAAAAAATTTCACAAGTCTCCAAACCTCAAAACCATGGTGGGGACATTTTAAAAACAAGTAGTCAAATCTTTCCTAACACTCATAAAATTTTTCACCCTTTCTTTGATGAAATTCAGATATTTCTCTCATAAGGGCATTAGTTTTGTCCATGGGGAACAATTTAGTTAAAAACTTGTTAACTAATATGTCCCAACTAGTGATAGATCTAGGAGCTAGGGAGTTCAACCATGTTTTTCCCTTATCTTTCAAAAAAAAGGGAAACAAACGAAGCCAAACTAACTCATCTGAAAAATCCCGGAGACAGAATGTAAAACAGATGTCAAGAAAATATTTAACATGCATATAGGGATCCTCTCTATCTAATCCAAAAAAAAGATGGAAGAAGTTGAATTACAGTTGGCTTAAGTTCAAAGTGTGTAGCCACAGTATCCGGCAACACATTGCAAGATTGATGATTAGTTATAACAGAAGAAAAGTACTTCCTAAGAGTTTTCTCATTTAGTTCTACAATCTCAGCCATGTCAAAACTAATTGGAAAAAAACTAAACAAATACCTAGATGAATTATGTTTGTCAAACACAAAAAAATCAAAAACTAATGAAAATGAAATGTGACAAGAGAAAATAACAAAACTATAAAAACAAATAAATGAAATAGAATTAATAGACTTGACGCCACCTAGACTAAAACAAAACAAAGCAATTATAAAATAAAATAAATAAATATTTTGTTGCGTAAGTGGCTTTCCCCACTTGAATTTTCAATGTCGCACCGCCTCCCCCACTTGTTTAAACATCATCATATCTTCACTTTATAGATATTATATTTGTTGATAAAGTTTGGTAACTAAGCCCGGCGAGGCTTAGTAAGATGATAGACTTGGCATATATTTATATTTATATATATATATATATATATATATGGCCATTACATTGTAATTGTATCAGACCTTTGATACAGTATAAAATGACCTTTAATACAGTCTAAAATCTCATCCTCTCTCTAGAAATTTACAAATCAATATGTTCTTTGACTTCTCTCGTCTCTCTCAACTCACCCATATCTATTCTTTAATTATTCGTTTGATTTCTCTCTCTCTCGGTTTCTTCTTCATTTATTTTATCTGTCAAGGATTGAATCAGAACACATTATCAGCACGAGAAATCTATTATGTAAAAAGATCTTCTGATAGGTGATTTATTTAAATCTCAATATTCTAAATATATATATCTGTATACTAGATGGATATACCGTCAATGGAAATATATATATATATAGTTTGGGATTTATTTATTTATTTATCTATGATTTGTCTCCAGATAAATTGTTTAAATATTCGGTATTTATTTTTATGTATATGATATCGTTTATGTTTATGTACATATCTGGTGAACTTATGTCCCAGAAATCATTTACTTTTATACACATGATATTAGGTGAACTTATATCCCTGATATCATTTATGTTTATGCACATATCAGGTGAACTCATGTCCATGAAATCATTTATTTTTATGCACATGATATGAAGAGAACTTATTTCCCTGATATCATTTTTGTTTATGCACATATCGAAAGTTTCTTCAGAGAGATATACACCTCGAGTCGAGTATCCCAATTTGTACTATTCTCTCTCTTATTTCACTTATTGATATTTCACATATTTATTATAATATTAAAAGAGAAAAGGTTTATTCTATAAACCTATTAAAAGGAGGAATTATTATTATTTCAAATGAGATATGAAATGGCATTACACATAATGTCCAGAAAATTCTAATAAGAGAAATATATGTAGTGCCAAGAGTGTAACGAACCATACGGTTTATGTGGAGTCAAAAATATTTTATGAATTTAACTTTGCTCTTAGCAAATGTTAATACAGTATTAGGTCCAACGTATCTGATAGAAATCTCTGGAAGAGCCACGGTATTGTTATCAAACAAAACTAAATTACATATCAAGTCCATTGGACCTGATAGAAAGCTCTATAAGAGACATGGTATTGTTATCAAATAATACTAAATTATATATTAGGTCCAAATGGATCTGAAATAGAAAGCTTTGGAAGAGTGATGATATTTTTATTAAACAATATTAAACTATGTATCAATAATACTTGATATTATTCAAGCAGAACATAAAGAAATATGCTTAGTTCAAGGGCATATAAGATTAAGAGAAGATCAGATCCATCGGATCTGATTAAATGCTCTAGAAGATGCATAATCTTATTTCCATATTATATTCAATTGTGTATTGATAATACTTGATATCATTCAAGTAAAATATAAAGGAATCTGCTTAGTTTCAAAGATATACAGAGGAATGAATATCATATTGAAACTATGAGTAATGGAAATGTTTAATATATGTGTATTACTTCTCATGATTCATGCCAAAAACTCTTTATAGAAAAGTTATGTGCTTTATCATCTAGATTATATTACACTATTATAAAGAGTGTAGAAATTTAGGCCGTTATGAATCAAAAGTTTCTAGATCCAAAAAAAAGGTTTTGTACTTTGGTGTGACCGTATCGGTCACCAGGATCTAAAATAATGTGTAAACTCATTAAAAATTCTCATAGATATCCATTAAAGAGGCAGAAGATTCTTTATCCAATGAGAACTTATGTATTGAATGTTCACAGAGGGAACTAGCAGTAAAACCATATTATTCTAAAAGTTGGTTTTGAATCCTCATCAGGCTTACAAATAATTCAAGGGGATATATGAGGATATATCAATTCACCAAATGAACCTTTTTATTATTATATGGTTCTAATTGATGCATCTACAAGATGATCACATGTTTGTGTATTATCAAAACATCTACATATTACTAATTTTTTTATGAATATTGCAAAGCAAGTGGGAACAATGTTCAATATCTAGTTTTCTAATATACTCATAAATAGAACGAATCAAAAGAATAGCTTATCAAACGTCCCCGAATAAGGCTTCAATTTCATTATGAGACTAATGTTGAATTTGATTAATCTATTATTATATCATTTAAACTTCTGTTAGTTTATAGTTTTATTCACAGTCTGCATATGATCATATTGATTAATTTCTATATGGGAAAGTTTCACTAGAAGAGAAGAGTAAATGAAAAGTTACTTATTTACAAAAGAGAGATACCAATTCGGTTCTTTCTCTCTCTCATATATATATATATATGTGTGTGTGTGTGTGTGTGTCTCATTTCAATATTCGCATCTCTCAAATACGAAAGATAATTGATCATCAGATGATTATTAATCTGTTACTGGGTATATTAAAGGTGAAGAAGATTTATATGTTGCTATTGTTGGGATTATGCTCGATAGCAAGAGTGTAATAATGTATTTAACAATCTTTTCATATTAATAAAGTGATTTCTAGTTTAATAAATCTTATAGCATTTATAGTTTAATTATTATAATTGTCAAAATTAAATAATCATAAGGTCAAAAGACTATGAGAAAAGAAGAATTGTTCATACATCTAGATATGTATGAAGTAGACACAATCCTTTAGTTAGTCTTGAATAATATTCACAACGTAAGATAAAAGGTTGGGTGCCTTTATCTTGTTAAAGTTGTAGATTCTTTTGCAAGCATTTGAGTGGCATCAAATGTGTTATGATGAGTTTAAAATCATCAAAGTGTGGTGTCTTTGGGCAAAAGAATCTAGTGCACTAGGTGCATTGAATTGGATCAAAATGAAATACTTTATCTAGAACCGTCAATGGATAAAGTTTTCATTTGAAGATAATCAGAGAGTCTATCTCAGTCATGAGATAAATGATGGACTTATGGTTGCAAGTGTTATCATTTGAGCTATCAATGAGTACGATTATATAGCATAGTCTATCCTTTATAGTTTGTGGTATTCATTTGTTAATCGATAGAGGACTTCATTTATAGATATGGGCATCGTGGCTCCATTTATGAAATGAGAGTAGAATATCATCATATGGGTGTTTTGAGTTATTAGATATTAAATCTTAACGTAAGTTTTCAATAGTGTCTATTAAAACATGGCTTCTGGACAAGTCATAATATTCAAGTTCAAAATGTGGTCATATGAGTAAATATGGTAACTTAGAGAGCTATAGGCGGTCTATGAGCTCTTGGCGATTACTGATATTCTTCACGAGGATACACTTTCTCCAATAAGGTTGTATAGGGTATGAATGAGTAACATCAACTTATTCTATCTTTATTTAAGAGTTCAATTTTAGTTCTTTAGTGGAATGAACTAACATTAAATAGATCGGGCCTAAGTGAATCATTTGTTGATTGTGATTGGGCTGTGTCTATTGGAGCTTAAATTTAGATAGCCCGCCAAAATCTCCAATCCACAAGAACTTGCATGGATCACTTGATATATTCTACCGAACCAATTTAGGGGTCCATTTAGAATTGTATTAAGGCATGTGAACTTGTTTCTTTTTGTAAGAATAGGTCTAGTTCACATGTGGACTTTTTATTAAGGTCCAACGGATTTAATAAAATAAGGAAAATATTATATGGCCGATATATATGTGTTGGGCGGGAAGGCTATTTAGAACAACCTAATTATATTATTTAATTAAATGGAAATTAATTAATTTGTTGATTAATTAATTATTTAATTTAAAGTCAAAATCTTTTTCCTAGTAGGAGATGGTCTCCTAAAATTATACTATTGTTGATAGTTTAATTAATATTAAAGACTATATTTGATAAGAAGATAAATAAAGGGAATTATTTATCTAATCAAATTAGGAAGTCTTTAATGTGGTTACAAATACATTATTGAGTTGGGTTAGGAGTCTTTGTGTAGGAAAGAATTCCTTTTAGAAAAGGATTCTTAACCACCAAGTAAATCCACCCAAGGATAGGATTCTTAACGACCAAGTAAATCCTTGTTTGAATAGGATTTAATCTCCTATAAATAATACCTGTTAAATTCGACCAAGAATGAATCTTTGGTGTGAGAGTTTTTTTATTTGTTTTATATTGTTATATCAAAAAAAAAAAGTTTGTCTAACTCATTGTGTGAAGAATTCGGCCAAGCATAGAGAAAAGAGGGAACATTTTTGTTTTCCATAGTACACTAGTATCCTTTGGATCAAAAGGGTTTTGTGTACAACATCGAATCAAGTTTCACACGAGTTTCAATCGAATTGATTGATAATTCAAAAGTGACCGGACATTCTTGGTTTTTCTCTTGGAGGATTATTCTGACTAACAAAGAAGAAGATTTTGTTTGTTTCCATCATCAGGTATACAATTTAAAGAAAGGGAGTCCACACTCCTAGGTGATTCACGTTCGCGATTGGATTGGAAGATCTTACGGATTCAATTTAGTTCAATCGTCGAGAAAAAAAAAGGTACGATACCTTTTTATACATCAATTAATCTAGGGTTAAGGTTCTTGTTATTCAAAGGGAAAATTTTTAGTTTTACGCAAACCTTAATTTTCTTATTTCTCACGCTTTCGTTGCGTTTTGAACCGCTTTTTCCCTACAACTGGTATCAGAGCCTGGTTGTACCCTTGATTAATTGATGTATGTGTTTGTGAATCTTTTTCTTTTTATTGTGTATATGCATGTTTTAGAAAGAGATGACACTTTAGGTATTCGCATATATATATATATTTGCATTGGAATGTATGGATATATATGTTTTATATGTGGTTTGTTATTGCTCAATTTTGGTCCTAAAATTTCAATGTATTTTTGTTTAGGGATTGTAACAAGAAGAGTGGTCTATTATCGCCATAATTACCTTCTTTGTAGTTGCTAAGTTTTTTTTTATTTTGTTATTGTAATTAAAAAAAACTGCATTTGTTGTAATAAAAAAAGCTGCACTTGTTTTAATAAAAAAAACTGCATTATTTTTTTATTTTTTAAATTCTTCTGTAATACATTCAAGTATCGAAGACTCAAGGTTTGAAGAATTGGGAGCAATCAGAACAAGTTTGGGACCGTGCGAGCCGTAGCAACAAACGTGCGTGCGAAGAGCACGCGACCACATTTGTTGTGGCATGGGCTATACACGACAGCCCTATGGAAGCCATGGGCTGCGCAAGGCAGCCCTTTATAGGGTTGTGACATGTGCACGCCCATGAGTAGGAGCCAAGGGTGCGGATGCCCTTGGGAGGCAGCCGAGAGAGTCCAAACGACGAAGGCCACGTGAAGACTTGTTCGCGAAGAAAAGAGTTTTTTGTATTTCAAGTCATGTAATTTACTTGCTTTTCTAGGATGGACCAAAGTTGTAGCTATTTATATTTTTTGTAGATATTGCAATGTTTGTCATTGTTTGATAACATGTCATATAGAATAGGAGTGACACTCATATATCTCTTTTGGTATGAACATGCATAGAATGGTTTAGGTATCAAAATTGGCATCTAGATAACTTGGTAAATCATTCTTTGGAATTCGATCACACGCCTTAAATAATTGAGTGGGAGAAGGTGTTTTGGAACACCTACAGCCTCCAAGTTTAATTAAGCTTTACGTTTCGTGTAATAGCCTCCTAAGAGGTATCCATGAATGGAATTTAGCAAGATACTTCCTTACAAGGATAGACTAGAAAATTAGCCCAAACGATATCTACTCCCAAAGGAGGGATATTCGTGAGGGATTATATTGAAGGTCGATAACTTGGTAACACACTCAATGTGAGTTTATTAATATCCTCCCAAGAGTTCTTGTTAATAAAATCACAAGGCTAAAATTGAAAACGTTGGTTGTTATGTTAACAATTAGGTGGGACCTAGTCCAACTAGTAAATGTTATGAACTCCCAAAGAAGGCGTGATATTTATGGGTGCTGGATCACCGTTGAATTTTTACGATTGAATTATTTTGTTTAATTCACGATAAATATTCAAAAGTGCTATATCATGATTATTTACTTATATAATTTTTGTTAATTTAAAGAAATCATGACCCCATCCCTAATCAAATTCCGAAAAGATAATACTTTAACTGATAATAATTATGTCACATGGAAAAGTGAAAATTGGTTTGTTGTAAGTTGAAAAACCATAAGATCATTCTGTCTATTCCTAAACCACCAAAATAATGAATCTGCCCAGGAGCAAAGAGATGAGTATCAGTAATGGATGTCTTCAGATGAGATGGCTAAATGTACGTTACATTATCGCAATCATCTCCGACGTGTTGCAACAACAGCATGAAGGAATGGAGACTGTTGCCGATATAATGATGTCTCTATATGAGATATTAGTTGTGAGGTCTAGGATGACTAAGAAGAGAGGCAGTGTTTGCTTTCATGAATCTTAGGATGAACTTGGACAGGCTATAAAAGATAACATGATGAAAGTCATAGCACATCTCAACATTGTTGAACTGAATGGTGCTGAGATAGATGGTGAGATAAAAACTTGACAAGATTGTCAACTCACTATCGGATTCTTTTGGTTTGTTCGAAGTTGGACTACATCTTGAACAATAAGGAATACACCTTGCAAGGCCTGATGCAAGATGTTCAAAGTGCCAAAACGATTCTTGTGAAAGGCAAGGGTCAAGAGATTCATATGGTTGGCAAAGTTGCTACTGTTAAGACTTGTCAGAAAGTCAAGTAACAACAGAAGAAAAAACAACTTAGGCCTAACTAGAAGGAGTTTCGAGAAAGGAAAGACTAAACGGGAATGAATTCAACTTGCATTTAGGCAATGGAGCGTTGGTGTCTACTAGTCTAGTGGGAGATATTAGAATCAATTTAGATTCTTATAGGCATTTAGTTTTAATAAACGTTTATTATGTACCACAATTCAATAGGAATTTAATTTCGGTCTCTTGTCTAAATAATTTTAGATATTCGGTTACTTTTAATAAAGGTTTTATTATTAGTAAGAATGAAAAAATTATTTGCAAAGGTACATTGGAAAACGGTTTATTCTATTTGCATGGAAATATCTCTCACTTGTTAGACACGGAATCAACGGAACCTAATCATAAAAGAGTAAAATTATCAAAAGATGTAACCTACCTATGGCATATACGCCTAGGTCATATTAACCTTAATAGGATTAAAAGATTGGTAAGTGATAGACCTCTAAGTAACTTAAAGGTTGATGATCTACCAACTTGTTATTCTTGTTAGGAACGTAAAATGACCAAAAGGTCGTTTACGACCAAAGGCACAAGAGCCATCAAATGTTTAGGATTGATACACACTGATGTGTGTGGACCTATGATCATTCAAGCTAGACGTGGATATGAGTACTTCATCACTTTTATGGATGATCACTCAAGATTTGGCTATGTGTATCTCATGAGACATAAGTCGGATGCTTTTGATATGTTCAAAGCATTTAAAGCTGAAATAGAAAATCAGCTAAAGAATAGTATAAAAATCTTGAGGTCTGATCGTGGTGGAGAATATCAATCTGGTGAGTTTTAGCAATATCTTAATAATAATGGGATAGTTTCTCAGTTTTCTGCACCAGGCACACCTCAACAAAATAGGGTGGCAGAAAGGAGAAATTGAACTCTTTTGGACAGGGTTAGGTCTATGCTGAGTTATTCAACGCTCCCTAATTCTTTTTGGGGATATACTTTACAAACCGCAATGTACATTCTAAATGATGTACCATCTAGGTCGGTTCCTAAAACACCGCATGTGTTATGACCCATACGAAAGCCTACTTTACAACACTTAAGGATATTTGGATGTCCTATGCACGTGTAAAAAGGAAAGATAGAAAATCTGGAGTCTTCTTTAGAAACGTGTATAATTGTAGAGTATCCAAAATGAACAAAAGGATATTATTTTTATTGTCCTTCAGATCTTAAAGTATTTGTTTCGACAAATTCTAAATTTCTAGAAAAATACTATATGAATAATTTTGTGCCTAAAAGTAGAATTATCCTGAATGAGATTTATTAGGTTCAATTCCATAATAGGTTTCACAACCAAGCCCAATTGTAAGTTTCATACAAACACAAGATCAACAATCTACCATACCTAATCATAGTGGGAGGGACCTAAGAGATACATCGGTCTGGGAGAATCTGTAGAGAATCTTTCAGATGATGATGATCCCTATACGTACAAGGAAGCAATGGAAGATGTTGACTGCCACCATTGGCAAAAGGCAATGCAATCCGAAATTGAATCTATGTTCAAAAACAACGTCTGGTCTCTTGTAGACTTGCCTAAATGGATAAAACCGATTGGGTGCAAGTGGGTATACAAGAGGAAAAGAGGAACGAATGGAAAGGTGGAAAATTTTAAAGCTAGATTGGTATCTTAAGGTCATAAATAGAAAAAAGGTATCGATTATGAAGAAACCTTCTCTTATGTGGCCATGATTAAATCCATAAGGATACTCTTATCCATTGCGGCTTTTCCAGATATAGAGATTTGGCAAATGGACTTCAAGACAACTTTCTTTAATGGAAGTCTTGATGAAAGCATCTATATGATTGAACCAGAAGGATTCATTGAGAAAGTCCAAGAGGAAAGGGTATCCAAGTTTCAAAGATCCTATATAGATTGAAGCAAGCATCCAGATCCTGGAACATAAGGTTCGATCAAGCCGTGAAAAGTTTTATATTTATTCAAAACCATGATGAACCATGTGTATACAAAAGGATTAATGGCGACAAGTTGGTTTTCCTAGTTCTTTACGTTGATGATATACTACTCATCGAAAATGATGTAGGTGTATTGACATCAGTAAAAGAAAGGTTAGCAAAACAATTTGAAATGAAGGACTTAGGAGAAACAAGTAATATTCTTGGTATCCAAGTCATAAGGGATGGAAAGAATAGAACGATTGCATTATCCCAAGCTTCATACATAGATAAAATCTTATCTAGGTTTTCCATGCAAGATTCTAAGAAAGGTATGTTACCTTTCAGACATGGAATCAAACTTTCTGAGAAACAAGTTCCTAAGAATGAGCATGAAGAGCAATTCATGAGTAGGGTGCCATATGCATCGGTAGTTCGAAGTCTCATGTATATAATGCTCTATTCTAGACTAGATATTTGTTTTGCTGTGGGCATAGTTAGCAGGTTTCAATTGAGATCTGGTCTTGATCACTTGATGACAGTCAAGCACATTTTCAAGTATCCCAAGAGAACGAGAGAATATATGCTTGTATACTCTAGAGGGGATTTGATTCCCGTTAGGTATACAGATTCTGATTTTCAGTCAAATTCTGACTCTAGGAGATCAACATTAGGATCTGTGTTTACTATTGGAGGAGGGGCAGTCATATGGAGGAGTATCAAGCTATCTTGTAGTGTCGATTCCACCATAGAAGCCAAG
This sequence comes from Dipteronia dyeriana, assembly GCA_032871835.1. Lineage (NCBI taxonomy): Eukaryota > Viridiplantae > Streptophyta > Magnoliopsida > Sapindales > Sapindaceae > Dipteronia > Dipteronia dyeriana. The sequence continues at coordinate 42,564,946 of CM065297.1, forward strand.
TATGTTGCAGTAAGCGAGACTGTCTGGCTCCGCCAATTATTGATTGACTTAGAAGTGGTTCTTGGTACGAATAAGCAGATCTTTATCTATTGTGACAATAAAGGAGAAGTGGCTAATTTGGGAGTACCAAGAAGTTATATGAGAGGGAAACACATTGAAAGAAAGTATCACCTTCTGAAGGAAATTGTGCATAGGGGTGACATGATTATTACCAAGATTGCATCAGCAGATAATCTAATGGATCCCTTTATAAAGGCTCTTCCACAAAAGAGTTTTAATGGGCATCTAGAGAACATGGGGATGAGAAATATAACACATTTTCTATACAACAAGTGGGAGATTGGTGGGATTATGCTCGATAGCAAGAGTGTAATAATGTATTTGACAATCTTTTCAAATTAGAAAAGTGATTGCTAGTTTAACAAATCTTATAGCATTTATAGTTTAATTATTATAATTGTCAAAAGTAAATAATCATAAGGTCAAAAGACTATGAGAAAAGAAGAATTGTTCATACATTTAGATATGTATGAGGTACACACAATTTTATAGTTAGTCTTGAATAATATTCATAACTTAAGATAAAATGTTGGACACCTTTATCTTGTTAAAGTTGTAGATTCTTTTGCTAGCATTTGAGTGGGATCAAATGTGTTATGATTAGTCTAAAATCATCAAAGTGTGGTGTCTTTGAGCAAAAGAATCTAGTGCACTAGGTCATTGAATTGGATCACAATGAAATAGTTTATCTAGAACCGTCAATGGATAAAAGTTTTCATTTGATCACAATCGGAGAGTCTATCTCAATCATGAGATAAATGATGGACTTATGGTTGCAAGTGTTATCATTTGAGCTATCAATGAGTACGATTATATAGCATAGTCTATCCTCGAAAGTTTGGTGGTATTCATTTGTTAATCGATAGAGGGCTTCATTTATAGATATGGACATCGTGGCTCAATTTATGAAATGAGAGTAGAATATCATCATATGGATGTTTTGAGGTATTGGATATTAAATCTTAACGTTAAGTTTTCAACAGTGTCTATTGAAACATAGCTTCTGGACAAGTGAAAATATTCTAGTTCAAAATGTGGTCATATGAGTAAATAAGGTAACTTGGTGAGCAATAGGCGGTCTATGAGCTCTTGGCGATTACTGATATTCTTCTCGAGGATACACTTTCTCCAATAAGGTTGTCTAGGGTATGAATGAGTAACATCAACTTATTATATCTTTATTTAAGAGTTTAATTTTAGTTTTTTAGTGGAATGAACTAAAATTAAATAGATGGGGCATAAGTGAATCATTTGTTTATTGTGATTGGGTTGTGTCTATTGGAGCTTTAATTTAGATAGCCAGCCAATATCCCCTCCACACGAACTTGCATGGATCACTTGATATATTCTACCAGACCAATTTAAGGGACCATTTAGAATTGTATTAAGGCATGTGAACTTGTTTCTTTTTGTATGAATATGTCTAGTTCACATGTAGACTTTTTATTAAGATCCAATGGATTTAATAAAATAAGATAAATAATATATGGCCCATATATATGTGTTGGGCGGCAAGGCTATTTAGAATAGCCTAATAATATTATTTTTACTTTATTATTTAATTAAATGGAAATTAATTAATTTGTTGATTAATTAAAAGTCAAAAGCTTTTTCCTTATAGGAGATGGTCTCCTAAAATTATACTTTTTTGGTAGTATAATTAATATTAAAGATTATATTTGATAAGTAGATAAATAAAAGGAATTATTTATCTAATCAAATTAGGAAGTCTTTAATATGGTTACAAATACACTATTGAGTTGGATTAGGAGTCTTGGTGTAGGAAAGATTTCCTTTTAGAAAAAGATTCTTAACTACTAAGTAAATCAACCTAAAGATAGGATTCTTAACTACCAAGTAAATCCTTCTTAGAAGAGGATTTAGTCTCCTATAAATAATACCTATTAAATTCGACTAATAATGAATTTTGGTGTGAGAAGTTGTTTTTTATTTGTTTTATATTGTTATATAAAAAAAAACTTTGTCCAACTCATTGTGTGAAGAATTCGGCCAAGCATAGAGAAAATAGAGAACATTTTTGTTTTCAATAGTACACTAGTATCCTTTGCATCAAAAGGGTTTTGTGTACAACATCGAATCAAGGTTCACGCGAGTTTCAATCAAATTGATTGATAATTCAAAAGTAATCGGATGTTCTTGGTTTTTCTCTTGGAGGATTAATCTGACTAACAAAGAAGAAGATTTTGTTTGTTTCCATTTTTAGGTATACAATTTAAAGAAATGGAGCCCACACTCCTAGGTGATTCACTTTCATGATTGGATTGGAAGATCTTGCGGATTCAATTTAGGTCAATCGTCACGAAAAAAAAGGTACGATACTTTTTATATATATCAATTAACCTAGAGTTAAGGTTCTTGTTATTAAAACGGAAAATTTTTATTTATACGCAAACCCTAATTTTCTTATTTCTCACGCTTCCATTGCATTTTGAACCGTTTTTTCCCTACAGCTATCTCATAGACCCCGACCGGGTGATTGTTCTTGAAGAACAATCAAGCAAAGAGCAATAAATAAATCATATGATGCATATCATAAGCTTTTGAACCTTTGAAACATATTGTTATCGGGATCCCAAAGATAAAACAAAACTCGAGTTATAAGTAAATCCACTTTCTCTAAATCATCTCTATAATAGTCTGATATACCTAAAGAGGCACAAGTCTACAAAATGACTAAATACATTGAAATGGAATAAATCTCAACAGAGATACAAGAATATAGAAATTGAGAGAAATTCTATAAATCATACAAGTCTATGAAATGACAAAATCCAATAAAGTGAAAGTAATCTCAACAGAGATACAAGAGTATAGAAATTGAGAATATTTCTATAAATCATATGAGAGAAATGTGGAATCATAAGGAAACAATCATTGATGATGTATTTTTATACACAACAATGCTACTGAAGCTATAAATGAGAATTATGATTTTCATAATATAAATATAAGTGATTGTAGACAAAGGCTTGATTGACCTAAAAAAAAGAATCAATTCAAGACGAGTTGACTTCATAAGTCAAACATAAAGTATTTAGACCAATAGTACTCCAGACACCTAGATATGTCAAACTAATTGGATAGTAAGGGGTTTTTATACGGAAATGTACGTAGTGAGAAAAACAAGATCGTGATATATGAGACACAACTCATAGTACAAGTGTTAATCGTAAAACTTGGCTAGGGACTAAAGAGAAATTTTTCACTCTTCTAAACTGAATCAAAGCCTGAGTTCACTAGTCATTGAACCCCGGGTCTCAAGGGCGAGCAATAGAACCGCCCCGAAGAAGTAAGGAGGGGTCATTGAGCTTTAGAACTATCAGGAATGGAGCCTGACACGACCAGATCGAGCTCCTTACGCCAACACTAGAATTTAGGGAAAGCCTAACACATGGTTATCTAGGCTTCTCGAGATCGAAATTACCTCGTAACCTTCCTAGAAGCCCGCCAACCTCTCCAGAATCCCGCAAACCTCTCCGTACATAAAAATGGGGCCTTTAAAGATATCAGGTTCGTGCAATAGCTATGCTCCAATTCGCTAAGGGAGATTCGAACCTATCTAGACGAGAAAGATGACGCTCGTTAACACCATGCTACCCTCAATAAGTGCCCACAAGGCCGTCTCAAGCTCTAAAGGACTAGGAAAGATCAGGCTAAGCTTCTGGGACAAAAACTAAGGCATGGGTCTACATTGCTCTATGAAACAATGAACATCTAACTTAACGACCTCTATGAAGAATCATGCCATGAATGCACACAAGATCATATCTACACTCCAACGAACATTAAAACTCAGCGTACGTGTAGGGTAAGAGATTGAGTCCAAAAAGGAAACAAAATTATATCCACCAAAGATATTCTCGAATCCGTTATTAATTCGAAGTCAACAAAATTTTAAAATAAGAGATCCCGCCTGATAAGGAGGGAACGGGTTCAGAGACCCATGGGAGGAAATATACCGGTTTAAACTACTTGGAACATATATAATACACCCAACAAAAAAGAGAGCGGGAGAGGGAAAATAAACGAGGAAATTTTTGTACTTCAGCCTAAATTCTGTAATCAGAACACGACCTTCACTATAATTTACTATTCAATAGGTACGAGGTTGTCACCCTACTGTACTCCGACGAGAAGGTGATAATTTCTTTCAATGTGTTTCCCTCTTTTCTGACTTCTTGGTTCTCTTGAATTTGCCACTGCTCCACTATTGTCACAATAGATAGTGATTTTCTTATTCGCATCAAGAACCACTTCCAAGTCAATCAAGAATTGGCGGAGCCTGACAGCCTCTTTAGCAGCCTCGCATGTGGTAATATACTTAGCTTCTATGGTGGAATCGGCAATACAAGATTGCTTGATACTCCTCCATATGACTCCCCCTCTTCCAATAGTAAACACAGATCCTAATGTTGATCTTCTGGAATCAGAATCTGACTAAAAATCAGAATCTATATACCCTACGGGAATTAAATCCCCTCTAGAGTATACAAGCATATAATCTCTCGTTCTCCTAAGATACTTGAAAATATGATTGACTGCCGTCTAGTGATCAGGACCAGGTTTCGATTGAAACCTGCTCACTATGCCCATAGGAAAACAAATATCTGGTCTAGTTCAGAGCATTGCATACATGAGACTTACAATTGCCAATGCATATGGAACCCAACTTATGAATTGCTCTTCATGCTCATTCTTAGGAACTTGTTCCTTAGAAAGTTTGATTCCATTTCTGAAAGGTAACATACGTTTCTTGGAATCTTGAATGGAAAACCTAGACAAGATTTTATCTATGTATGAAGCTTGGGATAATGCAATCGTTCTATTCTCTATACACCTTATTACTTGGATACCAAGAATATAACTTGCTTCTCCTAAGTCCTTCATATCAAATTGTTTTGCTAACCATTCTTTTATTGATGTCAATACACTTACATCATTTCCGATGAGTAGCATATCATCAATGTAAAGAACTAGGAAAACGAACTTGTCATCAAGGTTTTGAATACATCCAAAACTTTTCACGGCTTGATCAAACCTTATGTTCCAGGATCTAGATACTTGCTTCAATCCATATATGGATCTTTGCAACTTGCATACCCTTTCCTTTTGGTCTTTTTCAATGAATCCTTCGGTTGCTTCATGTAGATGCTTTCGTCAAGACTTCCATTAAGGAAAGTTGTTTTGACATCCATTTTCCAAATCTCTAGGTCTAGAGTTGCCAAATCTCTAGGTCTAAAGAAGCCGTAAAGGATAAGAATATCCTAATGGATTTAAGCATGACCATAGGAGAAAATATTTCTTCATAATCGATACCTTCCTTCTGTGTATAACCTTTAGCTACCAATCTAGCTTTAAAGGTTTCCACCTTTCCATCCATTTCTCTTTTCCTCTTGTATATTCACTTGCACCCGATGAGCTTTATCTATTTAGGCAAGTGTACAAGAGACCAGACTTTGTTTTTTAACATAGATTCAATTTCGGATTGCATTGCCTTTTACCAATGGCGACAATCAACATATTCCATTGCTTCCTTATACATATAGGGATCGTTCATTGTCCTGAAGATTCTCTACAGATTCTCCCAAACTGATGTATCTCTCGGGTTGTCTGACAACCCTTCACTACGATGAGGTATGGTAGATTGTTAATCTTGTGTTGGTATAGAACTTACAATTGGGCTAGGTTGCGAAACCTCTTGTGGAATTGTATCTCCTAAAAGCTCATTCAGGACAATTCTACTTTAAGATCTTAAGGACTATAAAAATAATATCATTTTGTTCCTTTTGGATACCCTACAAATATGCATGTTTCTGAACAGGACTCCATCTTTTCCGTCTTTCCTTTTAACAGGTGCGCAAATATCCTTAAGTGTTGTAAACTAGGCTTTCGTATGATCCACAACTCATACGGTGTTTTAGGAACTGACTTAGATGGTACATCGTTTAGAATGTACATTGCGGTTTGTAAAGCATATCCCCAAAAAGAATTAGGGATTGATTAACTCAACATAGACATAACCATATCCAAAAGAGTTCTATTTCTCATTTTTGCCTCCCCATTTTGTTGAGGTATGCCTGGTCCAAAAAACTAAGAAATTATCCCATTATCAATAAGATATTGCTGAAACTCACCAGATAGATATTCTCCATCATGATTAGACATCAAGATTTTTATCCGTTTCTCAAGCTGATTTTCTAATTCAGTTTTAAATGCTTTGAACATATCAAAAGCATCTGACTTATGTCTCATGAGATACACATAGCCAAATCTCGAGTGATCATTCATGAAAGTGATGAAGTACTCATATCCACCTCTAGCTTGAATGCGCATAGGTCCACCAGCAGTGTGTATGAATCATAAACATTTGATGGCTCTTGTGCCTTTGCTCATGAACGACCTTTTGGTCATTTTACCTTCCAAACAAGATTCACAAGTTGGTAGATCATCAACCTTTAAGTCACTTAGAGGTCCATCAATAACCAATTTTTTAATCCTATTTAGGTTAATATGACTTAGGCGCAAATGCCATAGGTAGGTTTCATCTTTTGATAATTTTACTCTTTTATGATCAGGTTCTGTTTGATTTCGTGTCTAACAAGTGAGAGATAATTCCATGCAAATAGAATAAACCGTTTTCCAATGTACCTTTGCAAATAATTTTGTCATTCTTACTAATAATAAAAGCTTTATTAAAAGTAACCAAATTACCAAATTTATTTATACAAGAAACTGAAATTAAATTCCTCTTGAATTGAGGTACATAATAAACGTGTCTTAAATATAAATGCCCATAAGAATCTAAACTAATTCTAATATCTCCCACTGAACTAGCAGACACCAACGCTCCATTGCCTAAACGCAAGTTGAATTCATTCTCATTAAGCCTTCTCCTTTCCTTGAACCCATATAAGGAAAAACAAACATGATTAGTGGCTCCGGAGTCTATGATCCAAGAATCCATAGAATCTACCCAAAAACATGTTTCATGATAATTAATATTACCTTCTTCCTTTTTGTCTTGAGACTTTGGGCAATTTCCTTTCCAATGTCCCTTTTACCCACAAAGGAAACATTTCCCTTTGATCTTGGTTACTTTCTTTGTCTCCTTCTTAGTAGGTCCTAGTTACTTTTTCTTCTGTTGTTTCTTGACCTTCTTACGGGTCTTAACATTAGCAACTTTACCTACGATATGAATCTCTTGACCCTTGCTTTTCACAAGGACTTTTTCCGCGTTTTGAACATCTTGCATCAGGCCTTGTAAGGTGTATTCCTTATTATTCAAGGTGTAGTCCAACTTGAATTGTTCAAAGGAATTCGACAGTAAGTTAACAATCATACCAATTTTGGTCTCACCATCTATCTCAGCACCATTCAGTTCAACAATGTTGAGATGTACTATGACTTTTATCATGTGATCTTTCACATTCTGTCCAAGTTTCATCCTAAGATTTATAAAAGCAGCCACTGCCTCTCTTTTAGTCGTCCTACACCTCATAGCAAACATCTCCTCTAGAGACATCATTATATCGGCAACAGTCTCCATTCCTTCATGTTGTAACAGCAACGTGTCGAAGATGGTGGCCATAATGTAACATTTAGCCATCTCATCAGAAGACTTCCACAGTTAATACTCATCTTTTTGCTTCTGAGTAGATTCATTAGTAGAAGTAGGTGGTTTAGGAGTGCACAGAACGAACTTATGCTTTTTGAATTGCAATAAAAGCCCAATTTTCCTTTTCCATATGACAAAATTATCACCAGTTAAAGTATAGTCTTTAAGGATGTTGATTTAGGATGGGGTCATGACTTCTGAACAATAACAAAAATTATATAAGTAAATAATCATGATAAAGCACTTTCGAATATTTATCTTGAATTAAATAAAATAATAAAATCATAAAAATTCAACGGTGATCTAACATCCATAAATGTCACGCAACCTTTGGGAGTTCGCAACATTTACTAGTTAGACTAAGTCCCACCTAATTGTTAACATAACAACCAACATTTTCAATTTTAGCCTTGTAATTTTTATTAACAAGAACTCTTGGGAGGATATTAATAAAATTACATTGAGTGTAATACCAAGTTATCAACCTTCAATATAATCCCTCGTGAATATCCCTCCTTTGGGAGTAGATATCGTTTGGGCTAATTGTCTAGTCTATCCTTGCAAGGAAGTATCTTGCGAAATTCCATTCATGAATACCCCTTGGGGGGTTCTTCACGAACTATAAAGCTCAACTAAACTTGGAGGCCGTAGGTGTTCCAAAATACCTTATCCCACTCAATTGTTTAAGGTGTGGGCTCCCTTTCTTTAAATCATATACCTAAGGATGGAAACAAACAAAATCTTTCTCTCTGTTAGTTACAATAATCCTCCAAGAAGAAAACAAAGAACGTTAGGTCACTTGTGAATTATCAATCAATTTGATTGAAACTCACGTGAACCTTGATTCGAAGTTGTACATAAAAACCTTTTGATGTAAAGGCTACTAGTGCACTATCAAAAACTAAACGTTCTTTCTTCTTATTTCTTCTTTCCTGAATCACACACTATTTCTTAGAGTTGATCGAATTTTGTCTAGAGTAAAATCAGATTTTTTCTCCCTCAAAATTCCTATAATGGCCGAATTCTTCTCTTAGAAAAATAGGGCTGGCCGAAATCTCTATGAATTGCTTATGAGCTGGCCGAAATTAACCTACATATATATATATATATATATAGGATCATAAATCCTCTCATAAGAAGGATTTACTTGGTTGGCAAGAATCCTTTCCTTAGGTGGATTTATTTGGTAGTTAAGAATCCTTATCTAAAAGGAATTCTATCCTCTTATACATATATATGGGATGGCCGAAATTTCATAGAATACAATTAGGAGACTTAATTCTTTTCCTAAGAAGGATTTGCTTGGTAGTTAAGAATTATTTCCTTAGGTGGATTTACTTGGTGGTTAAGAATCATTTTCTAAAAGGAATTCTATCCTACACTAAGACTCCTAATCCAACTCAATAGTGTATTTGTAACCATATTAAAGACATCCTAATTTGATTAGATTAATAACTCATTTCATTTATCTACTTATCAAATATAGTCTTTAATATTAATTATACTACTAACAACAGTATAAGTTTAGGAGACCATCTCCTACTAGGAAAAAGATTTTGACTTTTAATTAAATAATTAATTAATCAACAAATTAATTAATTGCTATTTAATTAAATAATTAAATAATATAATATAATTAAGCTATTCTAAATAGTCTTGCCGCCAAACCATATATATGGGCCAATATATTATTTTTTTATTTTATTAAATCCATTTGACCTTTATAAAAGGTCCACATGTGAACTAAACCCACTCTTAAAAAAAGAAACAAGTCTACATGCCTCAATACAATTCTAGATGGACCCCTAAATTGGTCCGGTAGAATATATCAAGTGATCAATGCAAGTTCGTGTTGATTGGGGATCTGGTCGGGCTATCTAGATTTAAGCTCCAATAGGTACAACCCAATCACAATCAAAAAATGATTCACTTAGGTCCGATCTATTTAATTTTAGTTCATTCCACAAAAGAACTAAAATTTAACTGGAGTGAACTAAAATTGAACTCTTAAATAAAAATAGAATAAATTGATGTTACTCATTCATACACTAGACAACCTTTTTGGAGAAAGTGTATCATCGTGAAGAATACCAGTAATTGCCAGGAGCTCATAGACCGCATATAACTCTCCAAGTTACCATATTTACTCTTATAACCACATTTTAAACTTGGATATTTTGACTTGTCCAGAAGCCATGTTTCAATAGACACTATTGAAAACTTCACGTTAAGATTTAATATCAAATACCTCAAAACATCCATATGATGGTATTCTACTCTCATTTAATAACTGGAGTCACGATGTCCATATCTATAAATGAAGTCCTCTATCGATTAACAAATGAATACCACCAAACTATCAAGGAAAGACTATGCTATATAATCATACTCATTGATAGCTCAAATTATAACACTTGCAACCATAAGTCCATCATTTATCTCAGGATTGAGATAGACTCTCTGATTGTCTTCAAATGAAAACTTTTATCCATTGACGGTTCTAGATAAATTATTTCATTGTGATCCTATTCAATGCACCCAATGCACTAGATTCTTTTGCCCAAAGACACCTCACTTTGATGATTTTAGACTCATCATAACACATTTGATCCCATTCAAATGCTAGCAAAAGAATCTACAAATTTGACAAGATAAAGGCGCCCAACCTTTTATTATAAGTTGTGACTATGATTCAAGACTAACTAAAGAATAGTGTCTACCTCATACATATATAGATATACGAGCAATTCTTCTCTTCTCACAGTCTTTTAACCTTATGATTATTTACTTTTGACAATTATAATAATTAAGCTATAAATGCTATATGATTTGTTAAAATAGAAATCACTTTATTAATATGAAAAGATTGTCAATTACATGATTACACTCTTGCTATCGAGCATAATCCCAACAATTTTGATTTGTCCAGAAGCCATATTTCAATAGACACTATTGAAAACTTAACGTTAAGATTTAATATCCAGTACTTCAAAACATTCATATGATGATATTCTACTCTCATTTAATAAATGGAGCCACGATGTCCATTTCTAGAATTGAAGTCTTCTATCGATTAACAAATGAATACCACCAAACTATCGAGGATAGACTATGCTATATAATCATACTCATTGAGAGCTCAAATGATAACACTTGCAACCATAAGTCCATCATTTATTTCAGTATTGAGATAGACACTTTGATTATCTTCAAGTGAAAACTTTTATCCATTGACAGTTCTGGATAAAGTATCTCACTATGATCATATTCAATGCACATTGTGCACTAGATTTCGTTGCCCTAAGATACCACACTTTAATGATTTTAGACCCATCATTACATATTTGATCTCACTCAAATGCAAGCAAAAAAATCTATAACCTGAACAAGATAAAGATGCCAAACCTTTATCCTAAGTTGTGAATATTATTCAAGACTAACTAAATAATTGTGTCTACCTCATACATATCCAGATGTACGAACAATTCTTATTTTCTCATAGTCTTTTGACCTTATGATTATTTACTTTTGACAATTATAATAATTAAACTACAAATGCTATAAGATTTGTTAAACTAGAAATCACTTTTATTAATGTGAAAAGATTGTCAAATATGTTATTACACTCTTGCTATCTAGCATAATCCCAAAAATCTCCCACTTGCTCTATAGTAAATGTGTCAAATCTTTTATCCTCATATTCTCTAAGTGCCCATCAAAACTCTTTTGTGGAAGAGCCTTTGTGAAGGGTCCGCTTGATTTTCTGCTAATGCGATCTTGGTTATCGTCACGTCTCCCCTATGCACAATTTCCCGTAAAAGGTGATACTTTTTTTTAATGTGTTTCCCTCTCTTATGACTTCTTGGTTCTCTTGAATTAGCCACTGCTCCACTATTGTCACAATAGATAGTCATCTGCTTATTCGCATCAGGAACCACTTCAAAGTCAATCAAGAATCGGTAGAGCCAAACTGTAGGGAAAAACGTGCAACAGAAGCGTAAAATTTATAAATTAGGGTTTGGTATAAATAAAATTTTCCCATTTAAATAACATGAACCTTAACCCTAGATGAATTGATGTATATAAAAAATATCGTATCTTTTTCTCGTGACGATTGAACTAGCGCTGAATTGAATCCGTAAGATCTTCCAAACCAATCACGAACGTGAATCACCTAGGAGTGTGAGCTTCCTTTCTTTAAATTGTATACCTGAGGATGGAAACAAACAAAATCTTTTTCTTTGTTAGTCACAATTATCCTTCAAGAAGAAAAAAAAGAATGGTAGGTCACTTGTGAATTGTCCTTCAATTTGATTGAAACTCGCATGAACCTTGATTCGATGTTGTACACAAAACCATTAAATGTAAAAGCTATTAGTGTACTATCAAAAACTAAACGTTCTTGCTTCCTTTTCTTCTTTCCTGAATCTCACACTATGCCTTAGAGTTGATCGAATTTTGTCTATAACAAAAACAATTTTTCTCTCTCAAAATTCTATGTAGCCAAATTCTCTAAAAAATCTTTGCCTTTTTCGAAAATATGTAAGCCATATATATATATATATATATATATATATGATGGCCGAATTCCTAGCCCTAAAATATATAGGGTTGGACAAATTCAACTTATATTTAATTTGGCAGACTTAATCCTTTCCTAAGAAGGATTTACTTGATGAGAAAGAATCCTATCCTTAGGTGGATTTACTTGGTGACCAAGAATCCTTTTCCAAAAAAAAATCTTTCCTACATCAAGACTCCTAATCCAACTCAAATAGTGTATTTGTAACCATATTAAAGATTTCCTAATTTGACTAGATAAATAATTCCTTTTATTTATCTACTAATCAAATATAGCCTTTAATATTAATTATACGACCAAAATAGTATAATGTTATGAGACCATCTCTTATTAGGAAAAAGATTTTGACTCTTAATTAAATAATTAATTAATTACCAAATTAATTAATTTCCAATTAATTAAATGATAAAATAAAAAACAATATATTAAGCTATTTTATATAGCTTTGCCGCCCAACACATATACATAGGCCAATATGTTATTTTTCTTGTTTTATTAAATTCATTAGACCTTAATAAAATTCCAAGTGAGAACTAGACCCATTCTTACAAAATGAAAAAAATCCACAAGCCTTAATACAATTCTAGATGGACTCCTAAATTGGTCCGGTAGAATATATCAAGTGATCCATGCAAGTTCGTGTGGATTGGGGATCTTGGCAGACTATCTAAATTTAAGCTCTAATAGACACAACCCAATCACAATCAACAAATGATTCACTTAGGTTTGATCTATTAATTTTAGTTCATTCTACTAAAGAACTAAAATTGAACACTTAAATAAAGATAGAAAAAGTTAATATTCCTTATTCATACCCTAGACAATCTTAATGGAGAAAGTGTATCATCGTGAAGAATATCAGTAATCACCAAGAGCTCATGCACCGCATATAGCTCTCCAAGTTACCATAATTACTCATATGACCACACTTTGAACTTGGATATTTTGACTTGTCCAGAAGCCATGTTTCAATAGATACTATTGAAAACTTAACGTTAACATTTGATATCCAATACCTCAAAACATCCATATGATGATATTCTACTCTCATTTCATAAATGGAGCCATGATGTCCATATCTATAAATGAAGTCCTCTATCGATTAACAAATGAATACCACCAAACTATCGAGGATAGACTATGCTATATAATCGTACTTTTTGATAGCTCAAATGATAACAATTGCAACCATAATTCCTTCATTTATCACAGGATTGAGATAGATTCTCCGATTGTCTTCAAGTGAAAACTTTTATCCATTGAAAGTTCTAGATAAAGTATTTCACTGTGATCCAATTCAATGCACCCAGAGCACTAGATTCTTTTGCCCAAGGACACCACACTTTGATGATTTTAGACTCATCATAACACATTTGATCCCACTAAAATGCTAGCAAAAGAATCTATAACTTTGAGAAGATAAAGGCGCCCAATCTTTATCTTAAGTGTTAAATATTATTCAAGACTAACTAAAGAATTGTGTCTACCTCATACATATCTACATGTATGAACAATTCTTCTTTTCTCATAGTCTTTTGAACTTATGATTATTTACTTTTGACAAATATAATAATTAAACTATAAATGCAATAAGATTAGCTAAAATAGAGATCACTTTATTAATATGAATAGATTGTGAGATATATTATTATACTCTTACTATCGAGCATAATCCCAACAATTTCCTACTTGCTCTATAGCAAATGTGCCATATCTATCATCCCCAAGTTCTCTAGATGCCCATCAAAACTCTTTTATGGAAGAGCCTTTGTAAAGGGATCCGCTAGATTATCTGCTGACTCTATCTTGGTATCGTCACGTCACCCCTATGCGTAATTTCCCTCAGAAGGTGATACTTTCTTTCAATGTGTTTCCCTTTCTTACCACTTCTTGGTTCTCTAGAAATAGCCACTGCTCAACTATTGTCACAATAGATAGTGATCTGTTTATTTGCATCAGGAACCACTTCCAAGTCAAGCAAGAATTGGCGGAGCCAGACAGTCTCTTTACCAGCCTTCCATGTGGCAACATACTAGACTTCCATGGTGGAATCAGTAATACAAGATTGCTTTATACTCCTCCATATGACTGCCCCTCCTCCAATAGTAAACACAGATCCTGATGTTGATCTCTTGGAGTCAGAATATGAGTAAAAATCAGAATCTCTATACCCAACGAGAATTAAATCCCCTTCAGAGTATACAAGCATATAATCTCTCGTTCTCTTGAGATACTTGAAAATATGCTTTACTGTCATCCAGTGATCAGAACCAGGGTTCGATTGAAACCTGCTAACTATGCCCACAATAAAACTAATATCTAGTCTAGTACAGAGCATTGCATACATGAGACTTCCGACTGCTGATCCATATGGAACCCTACTCATGAATTCCTATTCATGCTCATTCTTAGGAACTTGTTCCTTAGAATAATTGATTCCATGTTTGAAAGGTAACATACTTTTCTTGGACTCTTGCATGGAAAACCTAGACAAGATTTTATTTATGTATAAAGCTTGGGATAATACAATCGTTCTATTCTTTTTGTCTCTTATGACTAGGATATAAAGAATATATAACTTGCTTCTCCTAAGTCTTTCATATCAAATTGTTTTGCTAACCATTCTTTTACTGATGTCAATACTGTTGGGATTATGCTCGATAGCAAGAACGTAATAATGTAATTGACAATATTTTCATATTAATAAAGTGATTTCTAGTTTAACAAATCTTATAGTATTTATAGTTTAATTATTATAATTGTCAAAAGTAAATAATCATAAGGTTAAAAGACAGTGAGAAGAGAAGAATTGCTCGTATATCTATATATGTATGAGGTAGACACTATTCTTTAGTTAGTCTTGAATCATAGTCACAACTTATAATAAAAGGTTGGGCGCCTTTATCTTGTCAAATTTGTAGATTCTTTTGCTAGCATTTGAATGGGATCAAATGTGTTATGATGAGTCTAAAATCATCAAAGTGTGGTGTCTTTGGGTAAAAGAATCTAGTGCACTGTGTGCATTGAATAGGATCACAATGAAATACTTTATCTTGAACCGTCAACCGATAAAGGTTTTTATTTGAAGACAATCGGAGAGTCTATCTTAATCCTAAGATAAATGATGGACTTATGGTGGCAAGTGTTATCATTTGAGCTATCAATGAGTACGATTATATAGCATAGTCTATCCTCGATAGTTTGGTGGTATTCATTTTTAAACGATAGAGCACTTCATTTATATATATGGACATCGTGGCTCCATTTATTAAATGAGAGTAGAATATCATCTTATGGATGTTTTGAGGCATTGGATATTAAAACTTAAAGTTAAGTTTTCAGTAGTGTCTATTGAAACATGGTTTCTAGACAAGTCAAAATATCCAAGTTCAAAATGTGGTCATATGAGTAAATATGGTAACTTGGAGAGCTATAGGTTGTCTATGAGCTCTTAGCGATTACTGATATTCTTCACGAGGATACACTTTCTCCAATAAGGTTGTCTAGGGTATGAATGAGCAACATCAACTTATTCTATCTTTATTTAAGAATTCAATTTTAGTTCTTTAGTGGAATGAACTAAAATTAATAGATCGACCTAAGTGAATCACTTGTTGATTGTGATTGGGTTGTGTCTGTTGGAGGTTAAATTTAGATAGCCTGCCAAGATCCCCAATCCACACGAACTTACAAGGATCACTTGATATATTCTACCGGACCAATTTAGAGGTCCATCTAGAACTGTATTGAGACATGTGGACTTGTTTCTTTTTGTTATAATAGGTCTAGTTCACATGTGGACTTTTTATAAAGGTCAAATGGATTTAATAAAATTAGAAAATAATATATGGGCCCATATATATGGTTTGGGTGGCAAAGCTATTTAGAATAGCTTAATTATATTATATTATTTTATTATTTAATTAAATGGAAATTTATTGATTTGGTGATTAATTAATTATTTAATTAAAAGTCAAAATCTTTTTTCTAGTAGGAGATGGTCTCCTAAAAATATACTATTGATGATAGTATAATTAATATTAAAGACTATATTTGATAAGTCGATAAATAAAAGGAATTATATATCTAATCAAAATAGGAAGTCTTTAAAAGTCATAAAAGAATTTCTAGTAGGAGATGGTCTCCTAAAATTATAATATTGTTGGTAGTATAATTAATGTTAAAGACTATATTTGATAAGTAGATAAATAAAAGGAATTATTTATCTAATCAAATTAGGAAACCTTTAATATGGTTACAAATACACTATTGAGTTGGATTATGAGTCTTGGTGTAGGATATAATTCCTTTTTGGAAAGGATTCTTAATCACCAAGTAAATCTACCTAAGGAAAAGATTCTTAACTACCAAGTAAATCCTTTTTAGGAAAAGAATTAAGTCTCCTAATATATATCCTATGATTTTCAGCCAGCCCATGTATATATAGGAGAGGATATAATTCATTTTAGATAAGGATTCTTAACTACCAAATAAATCCACCTAAGGAAAAGATTCTTGCCTACTAAGTAATCCTTCTTAGGAGAGGATTTATGATCATATATATATATATATATATATATATATATATATATATATCTATGTGTGTGTGTGTGTGTGATTTTCAGCCAGCCTAATTGCAAATTCATAGAGATTTCGACTGGCTCTATTTTTCTAAGAAAAGAATTCGGCCATCATAGGAATTTTGAGGGAGAAAAATCTGATTTTACTCTAGACAAAATTCGATCAACTCTAAGAAATAGTGTGTGATTCAGAAAGAAGAAATAGGAAGAAAGAACATTTGGTTTTCGATAGTACACTAGTAGCCTTTACATCAAAAGGTTTTTTATACAACATCGAATCAAGGTTCACGCGAGTTTCAATCAAATTGATTGATAATTCACAAGTGACCGAGCGTTCTTTGTTTTCTTCTTGGAGGATTATTGTAACTAACAAAGAGAAAGATTTTGTTTGTTTCCATCCTCAGGTATACGATTTAAGGAAAGGGAGCCCGCACTCCTAGGTGATTCACGTTCATGATTGGATTGGAAGATCTTATGAAATCAATTCGGTGCTTGTTCAATCGTCACAAGAAAAAGGTACGACACTTTTTATATATATCAATTAATCTAGGGTTAAGGTTCTTGTTAGTCAAAGGGAAAATTTTTATTTATACGCAAACCTTATTTTTATAATTATATTAAATTTACGCACGCTTCCGTTGCGTTTTGAACCATTTTTCCTACAAATACACCTACATCATTTTCGATGAGTAGTATATCATCAATGTAAAGAACTAGGAAAGCCAACTTTTCGCCTTTAATCCTTTTGTATACACAAGGTTCGTCAAGGTTTTAAATAAATCCAAAACTTTTCACGGCTTGATTGAACCTTATGTTGTAGGATCTGGATGCTTGCTTCAATCCATATATGGATATTTGCTACTCACATACCTTTTTTTCTTGGCCTTTTACAATGATTCCTTCTGGTTGCCTCATATAGATGCTTTCATCAAGACTTCCATTAAGGAAAGCTGTCTTGACATCCATTTGCCAAATTTCTAGGTCTAGAGATGCTGTAATGGATAAGAGTATCTTAATGGATTTAAGCATGGCCACATGAGAGAAGGTTTCTTTATAATCGATACCTTCCTTCTATGTATAACCTTTAGTAGTATATCATCAACGAAAAGAACTAGAAAATCCAACTTGTCACCTTTAATCCTTCTGTATACACAATGTTCGTCAAGGTTTTGAATAAATCCAAAACTTTTCACAGGGATGTTTGTTTCAATGGTGATCCAACACCATAAATGTCACGCCTCCTTTGGGAGCTCGCACCATTTACTAGTTGGACTAGGTCCCAACTAATTGTTAACATAACAACCATCGTTTTCAATTTTAGCCTTACAATTTTATTAACAAGAACTCTTGGGAGGATAATAATAGAATTACATTGAGTGTATTACTAAGTTATCGACCTTTAATATAGTCCCTCACGAATATCCCTTCTTTGGGAGCAAATATAATTTCGGTTAATTGTCTAGTCTATCCTTGTCAAAAAGTATCTTTCTAAATTCCATTCACGAATACCCATTGAGGGGTTATTACACGAAACATAAAGCTCAACTAAACTTGGAGGCCGTATGTGTTCTAAAACACCTTCTCCCACTCAATTATTTAAGGTGTGTGATCGAATTCCATAGAAAGATTTACCAAGTTATCTAGATGCCAATTAGATACCTAAACCATTCAGTGCATGTTCATACCAAAAGAGATATATGAGTGGCACTCCTATTCTATATGACATGTTATCAAACAATGACAAACATTGCAATATTAATGAAAATATAAATAGCTATAATTTTGGTTCATCCTAGAAAAGCAAGTAAATTACAAATGCCTTGAAATACAAAAGCTCATTTCTTATTGAACAAGTCTTCACGCGACCATCGTCCGTTTAGACATCCCTCGGCTGCCACCCATGCACATTGGCTCTATAAAGGGCTGCCATGCGCAGCCCATGGGATCCATGGGGCTGCCATGCGCAGCCCATGCCACAACAATCGTGGCTGCGCTCTCATTCGCACGCACGATTGTTGCTATGGCGCATAAGATACCAAATTTGTTCCGGTTGCTCTCAATTTTTCAAATCTTCGAATCTTCGATAACTGAATACATTATTACAGTATTTAAACAAAAAAAATAAACACTACAGTTTTTTTTTTTACAACAATAAAATAAAATAAAAACTTAGCAGCTGCCAAGAAAGAAATTATGACGATGATAGGTCACCCTTCTTGTTACAATCCCAAAACAAAAATACATTGAAATTCTATGACCAAAATTGAGCAATAACAAACCACATAAAAACATATATATATATATATATATATATATATATATATATCCATACATGCCATTGTAAATATATATATATATATATATGTGAATACCTAGAGTGTCATCTCTTTCTAAAACATGCATATTTACGTAAAAGGAATTAAATTCACGTACATATACAACAATTAATCAAGGGTACAACCTGGCTCTCATTTCAACTGTTGGGAAAAATCGGTTCAAAACGCGGAGGAAGCATAAAATTAAGGTTTGATATATTTAAATTTTCCCTTTTAATAGAAAGAACCTTAACCCTAGATTAATTGACATATATTAAAAGTATCGTACCTTTTTTGTCATGATGATTGAACTAGTGCCGAATTGAATCTACAAGATCTTTCAATCTAATCATGCATGTGAATCACCTAGAAGTATAGGCTCTCTTTCTTTAAATTGTATACCTGATGATGGAAACAAACAAAATCTCTTTCTTTGTTAGTCCCAATAATCCTCCAAGAGGAAAAACAAATAAAGTTAGGTCACTTGTGAATTATCAATCAATTTGATTATAAGTCGCATGAACCTTGATTGGATGTTGTATACAAAAACTTTTAATGTAAAGGCTACTAGTGCACTATCGAATACAAAACGTTATTTCTTCCTTTTCCTCTTTACCAAATTTTCAAACACAAATCTTTAGAGTTGGAAGAATTTATCTAGAGCAAGATCCGGATTTTCTACACTCAAAATTCTTTATTGGCCAAAATTTCTCTCCCTTAAATTAGTTTTTGGTAAAAATTTCTCTCAAGAAAAGGACGTGGCCGAAATTTTTCTCTCTAAAATTAGGCTTGGCCGAATTCTACCTCCCATATATGTAGTGGCCGAATTCCTTGCCCTAATTTATTTAGGGTTGGCCGAATTCCTTTTGTCTTTAGTTTAGGAGATTTAATCCCCTTCTAAGAAGGATTTTCTTGGTGGGCAAAAATCCTTTCTTTAGGTGGATTTACTTGGTGACCAAGAATCCCTTTCATAAAAGAATCCTTTTCATAAAAGAATCCTTTTCATAAAAGAATTCTTTTCTACAACAAGACTCCCAATACAACTCAAATAGTGTATTTATTCAATAACCAATTTATTGAATATAATTAAATTGTGACTAAATCAAAAGCTTCCTAATAGAAATCAAACACTTCCTAATAGAAATCAAACACTTCCTAATTTGACTGGATAAATAAATTCCAATTATTTATCAACTTATCAAATATAGTATTTGATACTTATCATATTACCAACAATGATATGACTCTAGGAGACCATCTTCTACTAGAAAAAAGTTTTGACTTTTAATTACTTAATTAATTAATTAATTAATTAATTTCCATTTAATTAAATAATAAAATAAAAAATAATATATAAGACTAATAAATAGTCCCTTGTTGCCCAAGCCTAAATATATGGACCAATATATATATATAATTTTTATTAAATCCATTGGACTTAAATAAATAGTCCATATGTGAACTAGACCCATTTTTACTAAAAGAAACAAGTCAACATGCCTTAATACAATTATAGATGGACCTATAAATTGGTTCGGTAGAATATATCAAGTGATCCATGCAAGTTCGTGAGGATTGAGGATCTTGAAGGGCTATCTAAATTTAAGCTCCAATAGACATAACCTAATCACAATCAACAAATGATTCACTTAGGTCCGATCTATTAATTTTTGTTTATTCCACTAAAGAACTAAAATTAAACTTTTAAATAAAGATAGAATAAGTTAATATTGCTCAATCCTACCCTATGCATTCTTAATGGAGAAAGTGTATCCTCATGTAGAATATCAGTAATCGCCAAGAGCTCATAGACCGCCTGTAGCTCTCCAAGTTACCATATTTACTCATATGACCACATTTTGAACTTGGATATTTTGATTTTTCCAGAAGCCATATTTCAATAAACAATATTGAAAACTTAACGTTAAGATTTAATATCCAATACCTCAAAACATCCGTATGATGATATTCTATTCTCATTTTATAAATGAAGCCAGGATGTTCATATCTATTAATGAAGTCCTCTGTCTATTAACAAATGAATACCACCAAAGTGGAAATGGTGAGAAATGTCACCTTTTTTTTGAAGAGTTGCGATGATGTCACCATATTAATAACTTATGTTTCAAAGGCACCTATTGTGGTGAACTACCAAAATTGCCCTTAAAAGTTGTTTTTGTGCTTTCATCTTCGGTTTCAGAAAGGGAAGTTTATTTCTCTCTCTAAAAAGGTAGTGTGGAAATCGATCTAAAGGACTTGTTAGAAATATTTTTCAAATCTACAGGTAACTGACTTTTGTGATCTTCCTATTGTTTTGTTATGCTTTTGTGAGTGATTTAAGATGTATGCAACAAATGTATGAACATTTAGTCTCCAGAATGTTCACTAGGTTTATTTTCTTACTTTTCGAGAATATAGGTCGAGCTTAAAGGTTTGCTATAAAAGCTCGGGGTTTTTTCAAAAAAGCTAGGTCCGAGCTTTTATAAGAGTGGTCCGAGCTTTTATAAGAGCTGCGAGCTTTAAAAAGCTCGATCCGAGCTATTATAAAATCTCGGACCACTCTTATAAAAGCTCGCAGCTCTTATAAAAGCTCGGACCGAGCTTTTATAAAAGCTCGAAGCTTATATATAAACGCTCGAGCTTATATATAAACGCTCGGACCGAGCTTTTATATAACAGTTCTGAGCTTTTATAACAGCTCGGAGCTTATATAAAAACGCTAGGACCGAGCTTTTAGCGTTTATATATAAGCTCCGAGCTTTTATAAAAGCTTGGAGCTTATATAAAAACACTAGGACCGAGCTTTAAAATAACGACTCTGAGCTTTTATAAAACCTCAGACCGAGCTTTTTTACTATGCTTTTCCGAGATGTTATTGTATTGGATTGAGATTTATTTTGCTTTTCTAGCTTGTACTTTAACTATCCGAGTTTTTTTTGTTCTGAAGGAATTGTTTTAATTCCGACATTTGTTATTATTTATGAGCTTTTTTATAACATTCATTTGGTTTTTTAATTGTTATTTGAAATTGAATTTAGATATTGTTAATGTTAATAATGGTTTGTGATGTTGATTTTGACAGGAGAATAAATCGAGTGAGAATAGTCATCTCTTACAACGGCCGATGGGAACAGTTACCCGATGGAAGTCAGAGGTTTTTAGGTGCTAATAATCATGGAATATATGTGCCATAGATTATGACTTACCAAGAGTTGGTGTCAATCATGGAAGTGAAGTATGATGTCGACAAATACAGTGCTGATCTAACTATGTATATCAATGGTTCCTGAGACTACATGTCAGTCGTTTATAAGAAACGACGATGATGTTCAGTTTATGTTAGGGGAAGATAGGGTGATCCCTCAAGTATGTGTCACTCTAATTGAGAGGGTAGCAGGAGGTGTCATTGGTGAAGAAATCCCTCCTCATGATAACACCCAACAATTTTGATCTTCAGGCGGAAGCAACCAGTTGGTCACAGAAAGAAGTTGGAATGACGGTAGAGAAAACCTATGTTGTGTCCCATCGGAAGTAGTAGCTGACCACGGTGAATTAGTCGGTGGCCAATTCGACGATATGTTTGGATGTCAAATTGAGATGAATGATGGGCAGTTCAACCACCATTATAATGAATTCTACAATAACATAAACAATAAGCAGAATAGTGAACCGAATGTTGGACCGACACAACAGATGGATGATGAGGGAAATTTGAATCCAGTTGATAATATAACTAACAATGAGGAAGAGGAAGAGGCCGTCGAACCGAAAAGACGTGCAACACATGTACAAAGATTTAGTTACAGTGCAACAAATATAGCTAGGACTTCCAAGGTCTGACCTAATTTAACTCCATTTGATTCTGATAATGTCAGAACATGGGTTATTCCAGGAGCACAATCATACTCGTTTGGTGTTGGTGAAAGCAGGAACTCGGGTCAAGAAGAACCTACAAGCATGATATATATGGGGCAATTTTTTCCTACCAAAAAAGGATTTGAAGAGACTCGCTAGGCATTTTTCAATGGGGCAAAACTTCGAGTAGAAGGTGAAAAGGTCGAATAAGACAACGTTACATTTGGTTTGTTTGATGGACAACTATACATGGAAATTAAGAGCGGTTAGGAGAGATGAAGAGACATACTTCCAAGTAAGAAGTTTTATGAACGAACACACATGTCCTTTGGAGGAGATTCACCGCCATCACCGACAAGCAACTGCAGTCATATTTTGAGAAGTGGTTGCACCTAGACTTCAACAACAAGATGGTCAACTAATGCGTCAGAATGACATAATCGCCGACATGAAAACAATGCATGGCATCCAAATCTTGTAGAGTAAGGCACATCAAGCCCTACAATATGTGATGTCACTGACCTATGGAAAACATGAGGAAACCTTCAAACTACTGCCATCATTTGGCTACGTGTTAGAGCAACAAAATCCCTGGACAATAACTGACTTACAGTGCGACAAAGATGGTAGATTTCTCTATTTTTTGATGTCGTTGGGTGCCTCACTCATAGGATTTTGGAGGTGTATACATCCAGTTATTGCAATAGATAGTACCCATTTAAAGGGAAGATTCGGGGGAACAATGTTTATTGCAACTGCACAAGATGGGAACAAACAGATGTACCAATTGCTTTTAGGTATGGTGACTCAGAAAACAACCTTTCATGGGAGTGGTTTTTGGATTGCTTGAAGGGTGCCCTAGGCCATATTGATGATCTGGCTTTCATTTTCGATCGGTATCCAAGCATTGAAGTTGGGATTTATAAAGTTTTTCCTAATGCAACCCAGACGATATGTTGTTAGCACTTTTCTGAAAATGTTTTCAGAAAATGTAAAGAAGCGATTTCACAGAAAGGATGTAGCATCCATAATGGATAAAGCATCTAGATCGTACACTGAGTTGAAATA
Source organism: Dipteronia dyeriana (assembly GCA_032871835.1). Lineage (NCBI taxonomy): Eukaryota > Viridiplantae > Streptophyta > Magnoliopsida > Sapindales > Sapindaceae > Dipteronia > Dipteronia dyeriana. The sequence continues at coordinate 42,589,042 of CM065297.1, forward strand.
TAATCGCTATATAGAAGAGCTACGTAACCTGCATCAGAATGCATTCAAATGCCCCGAGCTTTTAATCGCCACATAAATGGTCCCGCTTACATTATCCGGAAAGAAGGTTTAGGGGCATGACAACAAATGTTGCTGAATGCATAAACTCATACCTCAAATTCACTCGTTAACTACCTAAGCTGACACTTGCAGAGTTCATTAGGAATATGCTACAGAGGTGGTTTCATGATCACCATCGTACTGTACAGTCCATGCATCATCATTTGGCCGATACAACACATCTTGTTATCCTCAAATGTGTTGAGAAGTGTGCTTATATGACTGTCAATCCAGTTGACTGGAACATATTCTCAGTCAAACTGTCTAGGAAGCAGTGGATTGTTTACTTAGCCCGAAAGACTTACACATGTAACAAATTTCAAATGGCATGTTTCCATGTTCACACGCACTTGTAGTAGCAAGGTATAGTACTTTTATTTAATATATTTTAGGTACTTGTAAATGAATTTGACACCCTATGTAATTGTTGTTACAGGGAGCAAACAAACAATTACATGGATACTCGTTTCCTATGTTGTTTAACAAATTATTGTTTGACACTGATCGATGCGTACTCGTTTCCTATTATGCTTGTTGGCCATCCGTCTTCATGGATAGTCCCCACTGACATCGTTGATCATGTGGTGTTAAATTCATTATCGAGGAGCCTAGCAGGACGTCCAAGGGGTGGCCGACATGCCTTGTTTTCGGAAAGGACAACCACTCAATCGTGTAAAAGATGTGGAAAATCAGGTCATAATCCTAGACGATGTCATAATCCAACTTTGATTAATGATGGTCTGACCAGTGCAAGTGTAGCATCTGTCATTCATTTTGACACAACAAACAGACATGTCTTGATAATAGACCTACCGTAGTATGACTGACCGCATTTGGAAAGAAGCCATATTTAATATTTGTAATTGTACGATGTGAAAATGTTGAGTTATTATTTTCATATTAAATAGGGATGTTAATTTTTAGTTTCCTATCGAAGAACGAGATGTAAAATTTGTCAATGCTAGACGATGTCATAAAATATGCAACATTTATCAATGAATGAATATTATTACATAATTTAATACAACTCCACTACTGTACAACATTCATTCCTAGGATTTGTGGTTGGTGTTACAAAACACCTCCACTGTCATCTTCTCCCGTATGGTTGGCATATCGTCTTTTGTCCAATCGTACTGGATCCTGTCTACCAATATGTACTCTATCAGCCTCAACGTATACGCCCCACAGTTACCGCTGCAATGCACGACATAGACATGCGTTACAAAGATAATAATTTTTATTGGATTGTGTGCACGTACTATTATATAATAATACCTTTGTTGTTGTTGCGGCAAAGCTTTTTTTGACTGTAGGCTCACCCCAAAAGCCATATTCTCCCTCTTAAACTTCTCCCTACCGGGTGGCATGTCATCGTGAAACCCAGACTGATGCAACATGGAAGGGAGAAACCACCTAAGTGGTAGTACCTGGCGTTTCCTTGTGTTGACAGGGACCTCTTGTCTGAAGGGGTCTAGGATATGTATCATCCTGACAATCAAGTCCAAGCTGGCCACAAGCCAATGCTAGCGTCCGATGTTACAAGGAATAAGAACCTGTACCAGTGAAATATACATACGATAACACAACTTATGTTGACCATAATTATGGGAGAAACAAAATATGGAAATCATTTTATAACATTTACCATGTCAACCTCGTGCCAGGGCCGGGCTCCTGCCGAGAGAAATCCACGTACGGTCATAAGGTCTTCCGGAGTCCACCTGTACTGAAAGACCTTCCACCCCAGCGTCTTGACTTCACCATCATCACCGCGAGGCATTATTTTCTCTCACTGGTAGTCCAATATTAATTGTGGACAAGAAAATCGTCATTGTGAGTTATGATCAATTCAATGATAAATAAGTACACACAAACCAACAAACACTTACAAAGAACTGAGTTCCCAGAATGTTTATCCTCTAGTTGTAAACAGTGGGGTATGCTCATTGATGGTTCCGTAAGATTGCCAGGTACGCGTTCATATGTTGTAAAAAGATTTGGAAACACTGTTAAAATTCAAGTGTAAAAAAAGTCAATCCTATATAAATTTAGTTGCCTACCGAGTCAAACAACTCCATGTAGTTCTCTTCGAATATGTGGAACCAACCCATATCTACTGGCTCCATGATATCAATATTACGCCAGTATAAACTATTTTTCTGAATATCAGACAAATTAAATAGATTAACGTTGGTGTAGAAATAAAGTAACACCTCTGATACTTACAAACCCTTTGTTGAACGGTTCTTCTTATATGATTTGTAGGCCTCCAACTGCCCAGCATCTACCAACGTTGTAGGATTAAATGTATGCTTTGATGCTACCGGCATTGTCCTAGTCCTCTTTGGACAAGTCAGGTCAGTGTATAGGCTGACCAACTGCCACCCGCGCTTACACATACGGGGGATACGGAGGCCGTGGGGGATCCTACAGGATGATCCAGGTGTGTCGGTGGGAGGAAGAATGATCCCGTGGGATGAACCGGGTGTGATAGTGGGAGAAGGAGGGATCTTGTGGGATTATGCAGCTGTGAAGGTATGAAGATGAGGGATCCCATGGGATGATCTAGGTGTGTCGGTGGGAGGATGAGGGGTCTCATGCGGTGTAACTGCAGAGCCAAGGCCGGTAGATGAAGTCTCACGTACCTCCAGAATCAGGGGTAACACGGGTGTACTGTCAGCACGAGTCTCCTTGTGTTGGCCAATGCCTCTAGTGTCTATATCGGTACCCTGTGTATTAGGTCTGGCCACCTATTTATCGGGTACGGTTACCATATGTCTCAGGTCTGGTACCCTACATACCACCTACGTCTCTGGCCGGGTCTGTCCCGTCGATAAGACTACGTCCACCCATGAAGTCTCTGTATGAATCATCTCGATCATGGGACTGTGGGCTCTCTCCTGCTGTTTGTGATGTCGATCCCCTCAAAGCTTGGATGAAGTCTTCAGCTGCTGATGCTACCTATTTCATTCTTCATCATTTCTTCGCAAATCATCCCGTAAAGCAAGGACTGAACCCACAAATGCTTGGATTATAAGATCCATCCGGTCCTGAAAACAAGTACACAATGTCAGTCATGCACATGTACATGCGTTTGAAACAAATAAATGCAGAACAACAATTTTAACATACCTCGTGCGCCCCTCAACATCTCATCATGAGCTATTGTAACTTTGTGTCCCGTCATCGTAAATCGTACGAGCTGCTACCTCCGGGGTCTCTCATGAGGCACCTCTGTGTCCGTATGCATCTTTTGACTAACACAACATTGCTCTACCTCTGGTATAATGTCTGTATCACTCGGACTCACCCTCACTGAATCTGGTATACCTTCTTGTCCGTAACCTAACGGATCCGGTATCGCCTCCGCTATAACCGTATAATAGGGTTCACCCCTCTCAGCTTTTGTGGCCACCAATTTCATCCTTGCAAACATCAGAAAACGTTGTTAGAATGTTGCGTAATTGAATTTAGTTATTAACATTAACAAGTTAGACACTTACATGATCTGTGAATATATCAACAACCTATCCCCCCTCGGTTGAATCTTCAACGCCCACTTCAGAATTTTGGATATCGATAGCCACCCGAGTCTCAAACTGGGTCCCAAGCTCAAGGATCACCTTGAAAGAAAAAATCTACAAATAAATATATATTATTTCCAAATTCCGTATAGACGATTACAAACATAAATGATTTTATTCATAAACCATAAATTTTGTACGCCTCTACCATATGTTTGTTACGTCCCTTTGCTTGCTGGCATCTCTGGAACCGCTCTCGTCGCCTGTCAAGCGCATGCTTGAATGAAGATATGGAATGACTATAGACGTGCGCACCCCACGGGAAAGCGTTAAAACCGTCCAGAACATCCACCAGCTGTAAATGCCAAACTGGAATTTTCACTCTTTCGTCCAACCCCATAAGTATCCAATTCAGCATATAGATGAGGCATAGTTTCACACTATTGTATGTGTACTGAAACTCACCTCGCCTCAGGAAATATCTCAACTCCAAGGACGAAATCTCATCCTTACCACCAAAGTACCGGTGATGTAGCCCATTGTCAAGTTAACATACATGCTCGTATCCAGTAGTACGTCGAACCGTAATCCGGTGATCAGCCCGAATTCTACCTTCGAAAACCTCCCTTCATAAGATCCTTTCATAAACCACCTTTCGTCTGAGGGCCCATTATGATGCACCTCCCGCAGAAGTAGCTGGTGGATAATACCACCCGAAAACTTCACCGGTTGTTGCATGGTTAATAAATGCCTTAAACAGGACGCCCTTAACTGACGTTGGTCTTCATCAGCCCATTCTACACGGACCTGATTAATAGCGTCGTCTATCTGGCCAAGGGCATCAAAATGGTCATGGTGAGTGACTTTGCCCTCGTACCACTCTTCTTATGGAGTTTTAAGTGACTCCTTCAACCGATTCGTCATCTAAAATTTAACAACAACATAATTATGTACCTTGTGAAATCCTCAGAAACAACAAGCTCTAACCTTAACAAAAGCTCAGAGCTTGAAGATTAAAGCTCGGTCTGAGCTTTTATCTTCAAACTCCGAGCTTTTGTATACATGCTCCGAGCTTTTGTATAAAACCTCCGAGCTTATGAATAAAAGCTCCGATTCAAAAGCTCCGAGCTTTTTTACAAAAGCTCCGAGCTTTTATACAAAAGCTCGAAGCTTTATTATAATAGGTCGATCCGATAAAAGCTCGGAGCTTTTGTATAGTAGCTTCGAGCTTTTATAAAAGCATCGAGCTTTTATATAAGCTCGAGGCTTTTATATTAAAGCTCGGATCGAGATTTTGTATAAAAGCTCTGAGATTTTATAAAAGCTCGATCGCATCAAGGTTTTATAAAAACTCGGATTGAGGTTTTATAAAAGCTCGAAGCTTTTATAAAAGCTTAGATCGAGCTTTTGTATAAAAGCTTCTAACTTTTGTACAAAAGCTTCGAGCTTTTGTACAAAAGCTCCGAGCTTTTAAAACCTTGCTCCGAGCTTTTATAGAAGCTCCGAGATTTTATACAAATGCTCAAAGCTCGATTTCATCTTCCTCAACAACTTTCAACAAATACAAAACCCTAAGCTAACCCATTTTCATTCTCATATCCATTTTCATTCTCACATCCACAAATAAAACCTAATATAACATTTCATTCAATTAATCAACAACCAAAACGATACATATTCTAGCTCAACTAACCTCGATCGATTGCAATATTCTGTTCTACTATCCAGATGACATTGGTTTCCAAGTTCCGATACCGTCACCGTGAAAACGAAGCCGTCGATTCACTTTTTATCTTTTTACATTTTCTCTCTTTCTTCATAACGACAGTGATGGTATGGGTATTTTCATCTCCACACTTTAAATGGTGCCTTTTAAAAATGATTTATTAACGTGGTGCTATTTACACAATAGCCCCCCAAAAAGGTGCCATTAATTTTTTGAACCCTACCACCAAACTATCGATAATAGACTATGCTATATAATCGTACTCATTGATAGCTCAAATGATAACACTTGCAACCAAAAGTCCATTATTTATCTTAGGAATGAGAAAGATTCTCTGATTATCTTCAAGTGAAAACTTTTATCCACTGACGGTTCTGGATAAAGTATCTCACTATGATTCTATTCAATGCACCTGCTGCACTAGATTCCTTTACCCAAATACACCACACTTTGATGAGTTTAGACCCATCATAACACATTTGATCCCACTCAAATGCTAGCCAAAGAATCTACAACTTTAACAAGGTAAAGACGCCCAACCTTTATCTTAAGTTGTGAATATTATTCAAGACTAACTAAAGAATTTTTTTTACCTCATAAATATCTAGATGTACGAACAATTCTTATTTTCTCATATTCTTTTGACCTTATGATTATTTACTTTTAACTATTATATTAGTTAAACTATAAATGCTATAAGATTTGTTAAACTAGAAATCATTTTTATTAATGTGAAAAGATTGTCAAATATATTATTACATTCTTGCTGTCGAGTAAAATCCCAACAGTCAGGTGTGTTAAATAACATAAATACCCTTGATATGTGCTAATCCCATTGCATTTGACCCTTACTTTTATCTTTTGTGTGATTAAATTGTTGAAATTAAAATTTTTCCCTCTAAGATATTCATTAAATAAAATATATATATTAAATAAACTGAAAAAAAAATATTTTTTTCTTAAAAAGGATGGATCTACACCGTCCATGTAGTGATATTTTATTTAATTTTTTATTTAATTTTAAAAATAGAAATTAAAAATTAAAAATAATAATTTAAAAACAATTTAAAAAAAAATGTTGAACTGGTTTATAAGAAAAGAAAAAAAACAAAAAATTTTGTCGATCTGGTGATCTCCACCAGATCTCTTTATAAAAAACAATATTCTAATATAAATTCCACAACTTCAATCTCATTCCAGAAACCAACATCATCAAAATCATCAACACCAAACCAAATATCTCTATCCAAATCGTCAAAATCATCACCGGCCACCATATAATTTAAACCAGAATTCATACACCAAAAACACAACCAAACCCATAATGCATACCATCCCAACAACTAAATACTTCAAACCCAGAATCCTGACCTTCCCAGAATCCAAACTCAGAATCCAAACCTTCCCAACAACTAAACACTTCAAATAAAATAAAACTTATTAACTTAATTTTATTTTACCTCCAAACCTAGAATCCATACCTTCCCAACAACCAAAAAAACTCCAACCCAACAACCAAACACTTCCAAGAATAGATTTTTAATAAATGAAAAAAAAAACAAAACAAATATGCACAACAACTCCATTTAAGAGATCTCGAATCGAATCGGTATCGGAGCTCCATCTCTAAGAGACGCGATCTAGGTGGACAAGAGAGAGTGAGAAGAGAGGACTGGTGGTGGTGTGATTCACGACAGTTGCGGAGATTGATTTGCAACGGCGGTGGTTTGATTTCTGGGTTTGATTGTGATTTGGTGAGATGTTGTTGGACGTTGTTGGGTGTTGGGTCGTTTCTTATCACCTATGGTGGATTGGGATTGATTTTGTGAAAGGGTTTTTAGTTGGTTTTGGTGGTTTGAAGTTGAGTGGTTTTGGTTGATTCGGTGGTTTGGATGTTTGGGTGGTTTGGAGATGGACGGTGAAGAGATGAATAGGTTTGGATAGGTTTGGACCAGATGCATGTGTTTGGGTTTTGATTAGTTTTATTTTAAAATTTAATTAATTCTAAATTAAATTAGTTTTGATTATTTTTAATTTGTTTAAATTAGTTTCATATTTAAATTTAATTAATTCTAAATTTAATTAATTTAAATTTTAATTATTATTTAATTTTTTGATAATAATATTTTTTATTTAATTTAATTTTTTTATTTGTTTTTTAAAATTAATTTATAAATTTCTATTATACCCATCGATTATATAATATTCTAGAAGATCTAACATTATTTTACCTTTTTTTCCTCGTTGACCCTCGTTGACTTGATGGAATCCTAACATAATTTGATGGTAGGAATTACAATTCATATTGTCAGAATAATGATGGACTAAAAGTTATATTTTTAAAAATCGTGGACTAAATATAAATTAAGACCAAGTAAAGGGATTAAAATATGATTTACCCTATTATATTTGTTGATAAAATTTGGTAACTAAGCCTGGCGATATATATATATATATATATATATATATATATATATATATATATATATATATATATATATATGGCCTTTACACTGTAATTGTATCAGACTTCTGATACATAATAAAATCTCATCTCTCTCTCCAGAAATTTACAAATCAATATGTTCTTTGACTTCTCTCGTCTCTCTCTACTCACTCATCTATTTTTTATTTCTTCGTCTGATCTCTCTCTCTCTCGGTTTCTTCTTCATTTATTTTATCTGTAATGGATTGAATCACAACATATTTAATATTAAAACAGAGCAACTAAAAAAGAAAAAAAAACCACACCTTACACTAAAAGAAAAAAACAATGCTACAGTCCTATCCTAATTTTTGTTCATTTTTTTTATTCTAACAGTAAAAATAAACCTAAACTACGACCAGCGGAAGAACTAAATAAATCAACATTAAACTAATTTTCAAGCAATCTCGGGTAGCAGTGTCAAAAACTTAATGTCGGGTAGCAGTGTCAAAAACTTATTGTCTTAAATTTTAAAATACTCACAAACGCACGAGTCTATTGTAGAATATATTATACGAGTATGAGGTCGTAGAATATATTGTGCAAGTACGAGGTCGTTCCCATAAGGATTGTGAAATATTAATCAAATCTAAACTTAATCTAATTCTAACCTAGTTAACCGAATGTGATGAATTAAAACTACAATTAAACTAATTTAAAAGAAAATAACGCCGAAAGCAATCAATTAAAGAATACTAAGGTATCAGAATCCACCACTGTGAAATTTCATATCTTTCCGATAATTTATTAATTCTCCAAATTAGAGTGACAATTAAAAATCAATTTATTGTCTACCTATGAATTTAACAGTAGCCACATTTAATAAAAATCTTAAGTTTGTTTTCCTTCGCTTCAAAATACAATCCCTAAGCATTTCATATATCCAATTTAATGAAAAAACAAAGAATCAAAGAGATTATAATTAATGTTACGAAACCAAGCATTGATTAAATTATACATACCTAACTATTAATGATACATGATATCAAAGATGAAATGGTTTTATATTTCCTAATCAATTGAAGTAAAAACCATAAATATTAAAGAATATTATTTTGGAATCAATACATATATCTGAAAATTATTCTATAAAACATGGTTTCATTGTCTACCCTAATTAAAAAAAAGACATTAAAATTAAAATAGCAATATAACCCTGAAGATGCATCGAATCTCTGCCCTCAATGTTGAAACTCTTCTCCACTGCCATGGACGCGCACCAAAGGGATTTTATATTCCAAGTGACTTTTACTTTAACTTTCCTTTCCTTATTTCCTCTCAACTCTCAACTTCTCCCAATTAGAATTAGCACAACTACTTCTTTTATTCAATGCTTTCATGCGACCGTTTCCTTTTGAGATTGTGCTTAGCTCTTAGACTTATATTTTGAATCGGAAATAAGACTTGGGCTTGGGTTTTGGGTTTGAATATTCAAATATTCACACAATTGAAGTAAAGCCACATCTTATTGATTATTTCCAAGTTCCATACTATTTCACCTAAAGCAAAAAAATAATTCTAATTAAACGAAAAGATATAAATCAATTAGCTAGAAAATCCAATTTAAGTGATATAAATATGATATAAAATATACCCATCACTTGCCACAATGTATGTATCTACACTCTGATTGAAGATGAGAGAAAATTATACTGATTTTCTTAACATCTATCTTGTGTTTTTCTCTCTGTATATTTCACTATAAACTAAAAACACACACTGTGTTTAACGTTAACTCAATATATTGCACATGCATGTATACACTTTTATTCATGTTCTGTTTTCCACCCTATACACCAGACAACACCCATTGTTTCATTAGATCAAATTACGTTTGATCTCTTTCTTGCCCACACTTGTATTACATAGAATACTTTCCTTAACAACAACTTATGTATACATTATTAGCATTCTTGTATAATAAATAACTGGTGTAATACTGCCCATGCAGTTTTCTTCGAATTCAAATATGAACTGTTCATTGGGGGCTTTGCATGTATGTCATGGGTTTGGGCTTGGCCCACTTGGGTTTATAATGGGTCTCCAACCCATACCCAAATATACCAACATCTCATACTCATACAAGTGGGGCCAACACAGTTAAGTTAATACAATTCCGTCATGGGTACAACATTTAATAATCAACATCTGCCACTCCCCGTAATGGCATAAAACATGATACATACAGAGGAATCTTTATGCCTTTAAATATTTAAACACAAGTATTATCATCATTATAAAAAGTGTTCATACGGGTAAATACATCGTGTGACTTTTGGACAATCAATATATATAAATGGGATGTAAGAATCTCAATTTTAAATTCTCTATTTACAAGAGATAATATTATTCATTATTGTATCCTAGATTTAATTTATAATTTTTTATCTGTCAAAAACATACTTAATCCCTCAAGAAAAGTTATGCTTAACTTTATCACATTTCATGTATACACAATTGTATCTCCAAATACAATTGGCCAGCTAGTGAATACGTAAGTCAGACAAAAAATTCATTAAATCTTCTCATTTCATCTTTATCTCCCAGTCTCCAACACAACTGCTACTCTAGACATGCCCATAAGCTGAATTTGTTGAAACCCCGTTAACTGGTTACGCAGCGAAACTAGGTTTTAAAATTTTTATACAGATCATAATCTGTATCTGGAACCACTGAACTTGGGACCGTAATTATTTTTTGGAACTAATACATACAATATGTAAACACAAGAAATTGAAATCGATATAATCAGAAGGAGAAAAACTTACCAACGTTTGGAGGCTCCTTCACTTGTCGATATGTTTCTGTCTGAATCACTCGATCTTCCTCGCTATCTCCCAGGACTGGTAACTGCGTGTGGGCGCATCACGGTCTCAGAAACCAGAATGGAGGATGTAGAGAAATATTTGAAGAAACTCTTTCTTTTCGATCAATGTGCAACACTTGCTTTGATCTTTTCATTGGCACACATGCAATTGCTATATTCACTTGTTCACGCAAAAAAAAAAACACAAATTTGCTTTTCAAGCCAAAAACACCTTTTTTTTCAATATCACTGTGTGTTTTTGTTTTTTAAAACTTAGTTTCACGCACATGGTTTTTTTTTTGTCTTATATGCAAACTCTTTTCTCTTTTCACAAATCTATATCTCTGTCATACGCCACCACTTGTATTTATCTATCTATCTATCTATAAATATATATTGTGTATGTATTAGGTATTTGTATCATATGTAAATTCTTCTTTTGACTATTGTTTCATGTGCATCCACCAATTTGCGTCAAATGCAATCTCTTGTGTTATTAATTGATATATATATTTTAATTATCCTTTTCAAATATATGAAATATATTAAAAATGATAAAAAGTATTTTAAATTTAAACTTAAATTCAAATACTTAGATAAACGACTTAGTAAAAATAAAATATTCATATTATTTTATCTTCACCTAAATCCAAATATCAACTAACATCCTTCAATTAATAGTTAATTAATAATTCATAATTATCAATATAATTAAATAATCTAATTATTTAATTAATTAAACTATTAACATTCATTAATTAAATAATCTCATTATTCAATTAATTCCCGAATATATATATATATATATATATATATATATATATATATATATGTCACTTTTGTAACATAATTAATTGGATAATCCAGTTAATTAACTGTGACCCTTGTTACCTAAATCGATCGGGCTAGCAAGGGGACCTAATGGACCCACAAAATTTTGAGCTCCTATAATCCTTGGAATCATTAATTAAACTCTTTAATTAATATTCCTTGATTATTAACTCCGGTGTTATTCCACTAAAAACCCAAAGCTGCACTTTCTCAACAGCAGACGCTTTTGCACAGATCGATACAACTCGGTGTCCACCGATATAGCTATTACAGATGGTGTGATCCTCTACAATAGTTCACAATTTGAGCTGGGTCATACCGTCCGTTATACCCCTATAATTATATATATCCTTTAAGTACCGTTGATTCTCTAATGGACAATAAATCCAATTTCCTCATAGAATTAGGAGAGCGCTCATATTGTCCAAGCCCTAAATCAACCCTTAAGGAAACTATTGTCTACTTCTCACAAGAAGGAGTGGATTCCACTATTGTGTACAAACTTTCCCAACCACAAGCAAAACCGTAATCCCAACATACAGAGCATATTGATCGGGAACTGCATCCGATCTCACCTATGGTATATCAAAGACCACAATCTAACCTGAAGAAGTCGATAAGGCACTCAGGATTAAGATCACCCACATATAGCCATCATTAGTTGATATATATGAATCTCATCGGTAAACGGATCTTGGTGAGAGATTCATATAGATCATGACCTAGTCCTATATGATCATATCATACAAGGTTTCTCCATTCCCAAATCTCATATTAATGATTCAGGATATAATCATCGTACATTACGGAATGAACCGCAACTATAGATTAAGCATAAATAAAGTACCCAGCTTTATTTGCTATATATGGACTCTTTAGATTGCACGTCTCTTACTGTATCCATCTGTATATGACACTCATATACACATTTTGATATTACATCCGACAATCTTGAATGTTAAATATATGCACAAGTTATACTGATCCACACAATGGCTCCACCACACAATGGCTTCACCACACAGGGTAAATACTGATCCAGACATGGATTTCCTAGAATCCATGTCTGATTGAAAATCAGAATCCGTGTATCCTAACAGGATCAAATCCTGCCCGTAATACACTAGCATATAGTCTCTCATTTTCCGAAGATACTTGAGAATTATCTTGACAGCAACCCAATGATCCAATCATAGGTTGAACTGGTATATGCTGACTACTCCCACTGCATAGCAAATGTCTAGTCTCGTGCATAACATAGCATACATGAGACTACCTAATGCCGATCCATAGGGTACACGTCTCATATCCTCAACTTTTTGAGGTGTCTTAGGACACTGTTCCTTAGACAAGTGATCTCCATGTCTGGAAGGTAAATTACCTTTCTTTGAGTCTTGCATTGAAAATTGCATAAGAATCTTGTCGATATATGATGCCTGAGACAATGCTATTAGTTTGTTCTTAAGATCCATTATAAGTTGGATCCCCAGAACATAACTTGCCTCTCCCAAATTTTTCATCTGGAATAGGCTAGCCAGTCAGCCCTTCACATCAGACAACACTCTTATGTCATTCCTAATGAGTAGGATATCATCTACGTATAGGACCAATAACACTACTTTCTTATCAATGATGCGCTTGTAGACACAAGGCTCATCGACGTTCTGCTCGAAGCCATAGGTTTTGATCACATCATCAAACCTAATATTCTAAGATCTAGATACTTGCTTAAGTCCATAGATGGACCTTTACAGCTTGCAAACCTTTTGCTCTTGATCTAGAGATACGAATCCCTCTAGTTACATCGTATAGATGCTCTCATCAAGATTGCTATTCAAGTATGCAGTCTTGACGTCCATTTGTCAAATTTTATAATCGAAATAGGTAGCAAAGGATAAGAGAATCCTAATAGACTTAAACATGGCTACTGGCGAGAAGGTCTCTTCATAATCGACCCCCTCTTTTCGGGTATAACACTTGGCCACTAGCCTTGCCTTGAAGATCTCTACCTTCCTATCTACTCATCTCTTTCTCTTATAGATCCACGTACACCCTATGGGTGTTACCCCATCTGGTATGTCTATAAGATCCCAAGCTGAGTTAGAGTACATGAACTCCATCTCGAGATTCATGGCTTTAAGCCATTTCTTTTTATCAGGATCTTCTATTGCATTCTTAAATGTCAAACAATCATCTACACAATCAGCAGCGACAACACCTTGTCCTTTACCTATACCTAAATAGCGTTCAGGTTGTCTCACAACCCTCTCACTACGTCTAGATGGTAGTGTATCCTGATCAGGAACCATATAACTCTTAGATGTTTATGGATCAACAACTCTTGTTGATGAAACACTAGTCTCACCAAGCTCCAACTCATTCAATACAATCTTAGAACGAGATTTATGGTCACTAATATAGTTGTCCTCAAGAAACGTTGCATTTGTCGATACAAATACTTTGTTATCTTTAGGACTATAGAAGTGTCTACCTTTGGTCTTCTTGGAGTATCCTACAAACAAGCAGATCACAAACTTGGAGTCTAGCTTTCTACTTGTGTTCTTTAGCATGTATGCTGGACACCCCAATATGCGAAAATGTCGCTAACTAGCTTTACGACCCTTCCACAACTCTAGGGGAGTCTTAGGAACAAATTTGGATGGCACCACATTCAAATTGTATACCACTGTTTGTAATGTATATCCCCAGAAGGAATTTGGTAATGATGAGAAACTAATCATAGATCTCACCATTTTCATTAGGGTTCTATTTCTCCTCTCCGCTACACCAGTTTGTTGAGGTGTACCGGGAGCTGTGAGTTGGTAAACTATCCCATGCTCGACCATGAAGGCTTCAAACTCTTTGTCAAGGTACTCACCTCCGCGATCCGATCATAGTTACTTGATAGTCCTATCTAATTGATTCTCAACTTTAGCTCGTAATTTTTTGAACATTTCAAATGTTGACTTCCGTTGCATTAGGTAGACGTATCTGTATCTTGAGTAGTCATCTATAAAGGTGACCTAATACTCATAACCACCCCTAGAATTAACATTCATTGGTCCGCAGGCGTCTGTATGTATAAGCGCTAGCGATTCTTTAGCTCTAAGCCCTTTTCTAGTAAAAGGTCTCTTAGTCATATTACCTTCCAGACAAGATTCACAGACAGGTAAGGTGCCAACCTTTAACTCACTTAAAGGTTTGCTTTTTACTAGTCACTCTATCCGGTCAAGGTTGATATGACCAAACCTTAGATGCCAGAGATACGTGTCATTATTTGGAGAAATCTTATGTCGTTTAGTTTTTGGTTTTTTAACCTTAAACATTTCGATGTTGAGCAGTGTAATATTTATTAATGGTCTTAACATGCACAAATTATTCTCATTAATTTCTGAATAAATATTCAGACCATTCTTTTCAATAATAACAGACTTATTATTAAAAGAAACATAATATTTTTGTTCTAGCAACTTAGAAACGGAAATCAAATTTCGTGTAAATCCAGGAATATAAAATACATTGTCCATCAATATATAATTATTACAAAAACGTAATCTAATTACGCCCACTTCTCATGCCGACACAACATCCCCTGACCCCACACGTATTGAGAAGGCTTGCTTCTCTAGCTGTGTCAAAGAATTAGTCCACTGCAAAGAAGAACAAACATGGTTAGTGGCATTTGAATCAACTCTCCAGGGTGAAGAATGATCTTCCACTAAACATGACTCAAGAACAAGTAACTCATATTTACCTTTCTTGAATATCTTCTTTCTTTAGGCTTTCTTGCGTTTGGGCTTACCCTTCACTTTCCGAGTGGACCTCTTTCTCCACTTATTATTAGAGTAAGATGGTTCGACAACATTTGCCTCACCGCTCTTGCCCTTGTTGTCCATAGTCAAGGATTCAAAGGTAGTGAGCTCATTGACCAACAGTGTGAGATTGAACTTTAACTTGTTCATCCCGTAGTTGCTATTAGACGGATCGAAACTCTTTGGAAGAGTCATCAGTATAAGTATGATGCTCACTTGACTAGGTTCGTCAATGGCCTACCATTGACTTCTGCCGTGTTGAAGTTGAACATCATGCTCAGGACATGTTCCCGAACTGACGTACCTTCCTTTATATGAGCGAGCATAGCAAAACCAACAGCTTTGTGTCGCTTTTGCTCGGAGGGCTGCCTGAACATAGCTTGCATTGACTCCATGATTTCAAATGCTAAAGTCATTGCTTCATGCTTTGTGACAAGCACGTCTATCATAGAAGCCAACAGATATGTTCGAGCCTTCTCAACAGATGAGACCCATCGCTCATATGTCTCACAAACAGTTCATGTGGCATTGGCAACAGGCACTGGAGGACATTCCTCCGTAAGCACAAACTTAAGGTCTTTGGTGACCAATATTGCATTAATGTTAAGTTTCCACTTAGTTTGGTTATCACCAGTTCATTTTTCGTTTACGAGAATTTGAAGTAATGCAAAAGACATTTTTGCTGAAATAAATAAAACATTCATTCAGTAATTTATATAAAATAAGTGCGAGTGATTTGACATAAATTTAAATATGATGCATGAACATGTTTAACGAACTAGAACTACACTAAAACTAGTTGCTATGCCATGACAATCCAACATACCATAAAGAAGTGTCGCCTTAGGGTCGGTCAAGTTTTTGCATGTTGGACCGAGACATTCTCAATCAAATGATATTCTAGAATAACTCTTATTCCATATCACTCAACCATTGTTCATTCTGTTAGGTTTTTAATTAACAAACTTAATCAAAACCTTTGTGAGTGTAACCCACCATTTTAGATCTCACGAGCTTAACTTGAGAATTGACGCCTTAGGATCGATCAATCCTGAAATACCCTCAGAAATCCTATCCGTTAGGAAGTCAACCTTGGTATTGACCTTTGTGGAAACCCTCCTTAGGGAGGATACAGAGAAAGTTGTCACGAGGCCCCACTCGGATCTCACAGTGATGAACTAATGATGGAGACCGCGGGATATATATGTCATATATCCCTCTCCCACTCACTATTTTAAAATTAGGGTTTCTGTTAACCGTTAATGCACCTAGACTCTATAGGATTAAACGACTAACTTTAATCAAGTTATCTAGCCCATTAACTAATTAGAACCAAGCTCTAATTAACTAATAAATTATTAACAAATTTTAACAATTAAAAATCTAATCTATTAGTGAATAATCTAAGCCTATGTAAACTATTTACTAAGGTCAGATTATTATGTTAGTGTTTACCAAGTTTTAACTATTAAAACCCTAACACTTTATTCAGACCATTTATTATTAGGTTATTAATCAAATTATCCTAATAAATGACCCTATTAATCTAATTTATCAAACACTTTAATAACTAGATTAATATTAATGAGAATTACCAAGTTTTCTAACTATTAAAAAACTAATCTTATTATTCATAGCCATTTATATATATTGTCCATTTTAATCACGTTAAAAAAATACATAAAAAATCAGGCTATGATGCATGTATGACATATCAAATATATTTGTGTAGTCACATCTAATCTAAATGACATACGTATGCATGACAATGCTTTTACCATCATATAATATAAAGTATACATGAATTGACTGAGTACTGTGGATTATTTAACCTAAAAAATTGGAATCTCAAATTATAAAAAAATTCCCAAGGCATTCATTGGTCTCCTAGTAACTTCAGATATCTTTCAGTCTCTTTAGGTCACTCCGATTCATCTCATGAATCCGAAATGGGGAAACCTGCACGGAGCACACTAGGAAACACTTGCCAACAGAACCGAGGAAGATGTGAATATTATCGTATGAACAGTACGCATGAACAGTTTCCACCGTGAACAATACCTACAGTGCCCATGAACAGTACCTCCACGAACAGTACCTGGTGAATAGTACCTCCTGTGAACAGTCCCCGTGAGCAGTGCCATGAACATTACACCGTGAACAATGTCCAGTGAACATTATCTCTGGTGAAAAGTGCTGGTGAACAATACTACATTTCTAGTTCTTCGTTTACAGGTTACAATTATATTTATTTACAATACAACAACAGTAAAATTAAATTAAATAAAAATTATACAACCCATAAACCATAAATCCATAGTACCTTAAAAATTTACGATCAACCATGTTTAAATTAAACATGTTTAAATTAAACAATTTAATTATAAACATTCATACAATCATAAAGATGATGCCTACACAATCATACATACAGGAACATCGAAAACAATTTCCTGTTCAGAATTTTTTTTTGGCTCTGATACCAAATGTTGGAACCCATTCACTGGTTACGCAGTGAAACTAGGTTTTAATTTTTTATACAGATCATAATCTGTATTTGGGACTAGTGAATTTCTTAACTAATACATACAATATGTAAACACAAGAAATTGAAATCGATATAATCCAAAGGAGAAAATCTTACCAATGTTTGGAGGCTCCTTCACTTTACGATATGCTCCTGTCTGAACCACTTGATCATTATCGCTATCTCCCGGGACTGGTAACTGCGTGTGGGTGCGTCACGGTCTCAGGAACTAAAATGGAGGATGTAGAGAAATGCTTAAGGAAACTCTTCCTTCTTGATCAATGTGCAACACTTGCTTTGATCATTTCACAGGCACACATGCAATTGCTATTTTCACTGGTTTACGCCAAAAAATAAAACACAAATTTGCTTTACAAGCCAAAAACTACTTTTTTTTTCAATATCACTGTGCATTTTTGTTTATTAAATCTTAGTTTCACGCACATGCTATTTTTTTTGTCTTATATGCAAACTCCTTTCTCTTTTCACAAATCTATATCTCTACCTCACGCCACCACTTGCATTTATCTATATATATATATATTATGTGTGTATTAGGTATTTGCGTCATATACAAATTCTTCTTTTGACTATTGTTTCATGTGCACCCACTAATTTATGTGCAATGCAATCTTTTGTGTTATTAATTGATATATATCTTTTAACTATCCTTTTCAAATATATCAAATATATTAAAAGTGATAATAAGTATTTTCAATTTAAACTTAAAATCAAATACTTCGATAAATGATTTAGTAAAAAAAAAAATCATATTATTTTATCTTAACCTAAATCCAAAAATCGACTAACGTCCTCCAATTAATAGTTAATTAATAATTTATAATTATCAATATAATTAAATAATCTAATTATTTAATTAATTAAACTATTAACATTCATTATCTCATTATTCAATTAATTCCCGAATATATATATATATATATATATATATATATATATGTCACTTTTGTAACACAATTAATTGGACAATCCAATTAATTAACCGTGACCCTTGTTACCTAAATCGATCGGGTTAGCAAGGGGACCTAATGGACCCACATTATTTTGAGCTCCAATAATCCTCGGAATCATTAATTAAACTCTTCAATTAATATTCCTTGATTATAAACTCTGGTGTTATTCCACTAAAAACATGAAGCTCAACTCTCTAAACTATAAACGCTTTTACACAGACCGATACAACTTGGTCCTGCACAATAGTCCATAATTAGAGCTGGGTCATAATGTCCGTTATACCCCTCTAATTACATATATCCTTTAAGTACCATTGATTTTCTAATGGACAATAAATCCTATTTCCTCACGAAATTAGGAGAGCGCTTATATTGTCTAAGCCCTGAATCAACGCTTAAGGGAACTATCATCTACTTCTCACAAGAAGGAGTAGATTCCACAATTGTGTACAAACCTTCCTAGCCACAAGCCAAACCGCAATCCCAACATACAGAGCATATTGATCGGGAACTGCATCCGATCTCACCTATGGTATATCAAAGACCACAATCTAACCTGAAGGAGTCGATAAGACACTTAGGATTATGATCACCCACATATAGTCATTATCAGTTGATATATATCAATCTCATTGGTAAACGGATCTTGGTGAGAGATTCATATAGATCATGGCCCAGTCCTATATGATCACATCATACAAGGTGCCTCCATTCCCATTTCTCATATGAATGGCCGTGAGGACATTGTTGAAATTATACCCAATTTTCATCGTACATTACGGAATGAACCACAACTATAGATTAAGCACAAATAAAGTACCCAACTTGGTTAACAAGAATCCTTTCCTTAGGTGGATTTATTTGGTAGTTAAGAATCCTTATCTAAAAGGAATTCTATCCTCCTCTTATCTATACATAGGTGGCCGAAATTTCATGGAATATAATTAGGAGTATTATTTCTTTTCCTAAGAAGGATTTACTTGGTAGTTAAGAACCCTTTCCTTAGGTAGATTTACTTAGTGGTTAAGAATCCTTTTCAAAAAGGAATTCTATCCTATACCAATACTGCTAATCCAACTCAATAGTGTATTTGTAACCATATTAAAGACTTCCTAATTTGATTAGATAAATAATTCCTTTTATTTATGTACTTATCAAATATAGTCTTTAACATTAATTATACTACCAATAATATTATAATTTTAGGAGACCATCTCCTACTAGAAATTCTTTTATGACTTTTAATTAAATAATTAATTAATTAACAAATTAATTAATTTCCATTTAATTAAATAATAAAATAAAATAATATAATTAAGCTATTCTAAATAGCCTTGCCGCCCATACCAATATATATGGGCCAATATATTATTTTCTTATTTTATTAAATCTATTTGACCTTCATAAAAAGTCCACATATGAACTAGACCAATTCTTAAAAAAAGAAACAAGTCCACATGCCTCAATACAATTCTAGATGGACCCCAAAATTGGTCCGGTAGAATATATCAAGTGATCCATACAAGTTTATGTGGATTGGGGATCTTGGCGGGCTATCTAGATTTAAGCTCCAATAGACACAACCCAATCACAATCAATAAATAATTCACTTAGGTACGATCTATTTAATTTTAGTTCATTCCACTAAAGAACTAAAATTAAACTCTTAAAGAAAGATAGAATAAGTTGATGTTACTCATTTATACCCTAGACAACCTTATTGGAGAAAGTGTATCCTCGTGAAGAGTACAAGTAATCGCCAAGAGCTCATAGACCACCTATAGCTCTCCAAGTTACCATATTTACTCATATGACCACATTTTGAACTTGGATATTTTGACTTGTCCAGAAGCCATGTTTGGATAGAAATTATTGAAAACTTAACGTTAAGATTTAATATCCAATACATCAAAACATCCTTATGATGGTATTCTACTCTCATTTAATAAATGGAGCCACGATATCCATACTTATGAATGAAGTCCTCTATCGATTAACAAATGAATATCACCAAACAATTGAGAATAGACTATGCTATATAATCGTACTTATTGATAGCTCAAATGAACCATAAGTCCATCATTTATCTCAGGATTGAGATAGACTCTCCGATTGTCTTCAAATGAAAACTTTAATCCATTGACGGTTCTAGATAAAGTATTTCATTATGATCATATTCAATGCACCTAGTACACTAGATTCTTTTGCTCAAAGACACCTCACTTTGATGATTTTAGACTCATCATAACACATTTGATCCCATTCAAATACTAGCAAAAGAATCTACAACTTTGATAAGATAAAGGCACCCAACCTTTTGTCTTAAGTTGTGAATATTATTCAAGACTAACTAAAGAATTGTGTCTACCTCATACATATCTATATGTATGAACAATTCTTCTTTTCTCATAGTCTTTTGACGTTATGATTATTTACTTTTTGACAATTATAATAATTAAACTATAAATACTATAAGATTTGTTTAACTAGAAATCACTTTATTAATATTAAAAGATTGTCAAATACATTATTATACTCTTACTATCGAGCATAATCCTAACAATCTTGACAAAGTCAAGATGATATATTCATATATACTAGCTCCACAAGAATATATCCTACATATTCTCTAACATATATATGTCTCATCTCATCTTGCTATCTTAGCAACTGAGGTGACCGCACGTTTAAGAATGTTGGTCTCAATTCGATGACATATTTCTATTACATTTTGTGTGTAATTATGCTAGCATTAAAAGTAACTTTCCTTACTATAAAAGTTATATCATAATCCTCTCAATCTAGAATTATATTGGTATACATTCACCAATATTGTGGCATAATTTCTAATGGACATTGTACATATCACCATGTACACTAATTAGTTAGTCATACTTTCAAGGTATGTCATTATCCTCTTGACAACATCTCAATGCTGTAATCTAGGGTTTTACTGGTGTCCACTCACCAATCTTACGACGTAACTAATTATAGACTTTTTACATATCACAATGTACATGATACTTTGTATGGTACTAACATGAGAAACTTGTAATTAATATCTTAATCTTATGGAGTTTCAGGGTACACATTGAGGCTAAGAGTTTGTAATTTCACAATAGGAGTATTTATGAGCTTATAATTGCTTATTCAGAATCAACTATCACTCTTAATATATATAAGCTTCCTTGCTCATATAAAATGTCAAAGAAATTTGAGAATTACCATTTCATTATAGTTTTACAAACTCTTCATTATTTCTAGCCATGACATATAGTCCACATATATAGATAATAAAAAAATTATCATTAACCTACTTAGTGTAATTACCATGGCTATCTTTAGTCAGTATTAATCTGAAAGACATTATAGGTTGATGAAATAAAAGATGTCACTTTATAGAAGATTGTTTCTGAAACAAAAATTATGGTGTGTATAATATTTATCTAGAGGGGGGGGGGGGGGGGGGGGGGTGAATAGATTTTAATCAAATTATACCCAATTTTTGTTAATTGTAAATTAGATGAAAATACCCTTAACTAGTCACAATAATATCACAAGTGTAATAAGTGCGGAGATAATAAAGAAACTTGAGATATACGTGGAAACCCTCCAAATGGAAAAAACCACGGTCTGTTTAATGTTCCACACTCGAACAACGAATCCACTGATGATATAGGCGTTACAACCTACTCCCGGTATATAACCCACTACCACTACCTAATCCCGGTATTAAGTGAACCTAGTCCAATTTGCTTACGCTTGAAGCAACCTATTCCCGGATGCAACGCAAGACTTACCTATTTTCAATGAAGAGATAAACACCCTATGTGAATATAAGATGATATTCAAACTACAAACAAGTCTAGGGTACCTTATATGCTTATCTAGGATTATGAGATGGCAATAAATGCAATCCTAGATACAATAGCTAAATGACATGTCATAAAGCTTAGCTAAACATAGAACAAGCAATCCTATGAAGCTGTCATAAAAGCCAAATCAACACATGTTGTCATTAAGCATGGCAAGGACTATAATGCAATCACTAAATGCAATTAATTGTCCTAATCAACAATGTCTAAATGCAATGAATAGAGACTTAGTAAAAAGGGCAAAAATGACCTAAATCCAAGCTATCACAATACAACACTCAATCATGTCATCACAACAATCTCTAATTTGTATATAGAATATGTTCTAAGAGCATACAAATAATTAAAGAGATGACTTAGTAAGAAAAACACTTAACTTGTAAGAAGATAGTGAAGAACTTACCAAACAAGATGTGATGAAGCAACCCTATCCATAGATGCACTCTAGATGGCTTTAGATGATGCGAGATGAAGCTTTGATGCATATGGGAATGCTTTGAGTGTTTAAAGATGAGTTATTGGAAGAGTTTTTCCTTTGAAATGTGTTCTAAGGAAAATATATGATGTTCTGAACTCTTACACGACCTTAAGGCAAAGAGTTATATATATATATATATATATATATATATATATATATATATATATATAAGATCCAAACAAAGTGAGGTCGTTTTGGAAAAAACGTTCCAGCTTCCTCTGTGTGCGCTGGTCGAGTAGCGCACCACCAGCTCAATGCCTATTTTCAACACTCAAACACACAAAATCAATAAGTTCAGGAGTGATGGAAAATGCATCATATTCTAATGCCAAACATGACATAAAATATTTAATTACAAGATGAAAATAAATCAACAAGAGTCACTTATACAAAAATGCGCACAAGAATAAACACACAACATATATGAATAAGAGTTATGCATGAATATGTAAGTGTGTGCAACTATCTCTTCAAAGCAAGTAAGCACAAGAATTTTACCTCCGGTGCTTCTCCTCTTGAGGTCTTGAGAGCCTAAGCTACCTTTACGTAATACCCCAACAATGTGATTTGTTCATGAAATAAGCCAATCAACAACTGAGGACTTTACAATCTCCCCCTTTGGCTATTTCGTGACAAAACCACCACTCACATTGATCCTCACAAAACAAAATAAAACACCGGGAATATATTCTACGTTACAAAGAGATAAACATAAAAAAAACTTCAAATCTTCAATCTCTTGTAGAACTATCAACCCTACACACAAAGCAAGCACAAATACACTTTCCAACCAAGTGCATATGAGATGATCAAGTGAATATAAAACAAAAGCAATTACATTCAACAATATGAGTATGACATCGTGAAATGCTCATGCAATGCTCCCCCTCAACGGGTTACTCACCCTAAATGTAATCTCTCCACAAAAACAAGTACAACTCCCCTTAAAGCTAACACATGCTACCACATGCAACTCCCCTAACGCCACAATGCTAGGTCAATGCTTACTCCCCATTTTAGTCATGATATAGGCAAAGGAGAAGTCCCCAACCTGGTCACTCAAGGCAAAGAAAGAAAGGAGCATACAAGATTGTCACATAATTATATAAGCCACATTTATGCAACTCTATTAATAGGAGAGAAACAAGGAGATTTATTTGAAGAAAAATGTGTGATTCAAAAATGCTTTGCATACAAGACATGTTGCATTCAAGTCCAAAAACATTGGTATTTGGCAAAGCAAATGACAAAGGTTTCCAATATAGTTCAAACCAATTTCACCATTTGTCATGAGAGAAGCAATGATATAGAGATTTTATGGATATCAAGTTTTAATGGCACTACATCCAACTTTATAAGCTAAACATGGCATGAGCAACTTTGCACCCTTTTTGATTTTTTCGGGAGGATACACGTATGATAGTAGCCATGTTCAACTAATAAAGAAAGAGAGACATTGATGCAACATTTTAGTCTCACTAGCTTCTTTTCACACAATATTTTGCATTCAACAATTGCAATCAACAATTCATGCTTTATCATTTTTCAGTAGCATGTCATTAAAGAATCATCATGTCATGGAGATAATTATAGGTCATTCAATATGTACTTCCTATGTAGATCTCCTAGTCCAAAAATACATATTTGAACATAAATATGACATGGATTATAATCAAAGAAAAGTTCACACTTATTGAAGAAAATACAATATACTATAGTAAAAGTGTAACCAAGCTACTCAAATAATCAATAGAGGAGCATAAACATTTTTTTTTAAAAAAATTGCATGCAACAAGTATACAATAGCTCTCTTTGCTTGAGTTCCCCTTATGAAGTCAAAGACCACAACTTATCACTCCATGTGACAAATCTCAATAGATCTACCAAATCCATTGGACCTAGTTGAGCTTATGGGGGAAAACTTAGCATAATGACGAGCTGGTTCATCTGTTTTAATCCACTTAGGTGACATATTTTCTTTCCTAGTGGTCAATGGAACATGGGCTCTAGATGTCCAAGGAACAAGCAAATATGGTTCATTTCTCCTAGAGACATGCACCTTGGCTTTAGCCTTTTTCTTCTCTATCATGCTTTCAATTCTACAAAATTTAATATATCTAAAGAAATTTGGTCTAATGTGACAATCAATACCATAAAAATGACATGTAAGAATGATGTTAGGAATCATACCATAACCTTGAGGATGCATTAGAGCCTTCTCATGTCTTTGTGGTTGTCTTTATTGTAATTGAGGAGCTTTCCTTCTTTGTTGCTGAGCAAGACTTGATTGCTTCCTTGGTTGAGCTTGCATGATAGGTATCTTCCCTTTATGAGCTTTCGGTTGAGGGAAGTTAACTTGAGGAGCCCTTGTAAGATGGGCTTGAGGTAGGCTTCTTGGTGCCACCATCAC
Organism: Dipteronia dyeriana; assembly: GCA_032871835.1. Classification (NCBI taxonomy): domain Eukaryota; kingdom Viridiplantae; phylum Streptophyta; class Magnoliopsida; order Sapindales; family Sapindaceae; genus Dipteronia; species Dipteronia dyeriana. The sequence continues at coordinate 42,614,592 of CM065297.1, forward strand.
TTGAGCACTACTTGAACACTCTAATAGGTCAAGTTTATTCCTAGGTGATTGATGAGAAGAGGACCTACTGAAGTTCATGCTTCTTACGCTTGGAGTGGAGGTATTCTTGTCATCTTCAAACCCTAGCCCTCTATTGTCACTTGACTTCTTCCCAACTCCCAACATATGGTCAAGCTTCTCTATACTCGAAGTCATCTTAGCAATCAACTCTCTAGCTTCTCTAAGCTCCTCCTTCAGGCTTTCTTCCACTTTTTTTCCAATATTTACTTTCTCACTTAAGTGAGTCACTTCGGTTGATAGCTTGAGGTTCTCCTTCTTTAGCTTCCGAACTTCTTTCTTCATACTCAACCTTGAGCTTTGAAAATGCTTAATGAACCCTTCAAGGTTCATACTCTCTACATTTCCATTTGTAGAGTGAGATGAAAAACTCTTATCACTAGAGTCATCACTAGTGTCACTTGTTGCCATGATGGCATCATCAATATAAGTAGCTTCACTTATCACTCTCTTAGCTACTTTTTAATCACATCCTTCTTCAAGGTTGCAAACTAAGGCCTTGTTGCCTTTTTCTACATCTTCCGTAAATAAGGCTCTAAGAGCCGTGTAGTTAAGAATAATCTCTTCATCACTAGAAGAATCATCTCTTTCATTGGAGTTATCACTGCCACTATCAATTGATGAGGTGGCCACCACCTTTCCTTTCTTCTTCTTCTTCAAATTAGTACATTCGGGGGCAAAGTGACCTATCCCACCACATTCATAGCATCAGACCCTTTTCCTTTCAGTCTTTTCTTCCCTAGGCTCAAACTTCTTGAAAAGAGTCTTTTTCTTCAAGTCTTGACCCTTAGATCCGAAACCTTTCCTCCCGGACTTGTAGAATTTCTTGAACTTCCTCATTAGTAAAACCATTTCCTTATCCGAGTCATCACTTTCTTCCTTCTCAACTTTGGAGGCTTTCAAAGCAATTCCATTTTTCTTTTTAGGAGATGTGGTGGTAAGACCCTTCCTAGATTCATAAGCTAGTAGCCTCTCAATCACTTCACTCGGCTTCATATCCTTGTAATCACTGTTCTCCTATAAAGTAGTCACCTTAGACTCAAATCTTTTGGGTAGAGATCTCATAATCTTCTGCTCGATCTTCCTATTTGAATAAGGATCACCAAGTTGATGACTTTGGTTCACAAAATCCATCAACCTCACTTTAAAGTCATTGAAGCACTTGTTCTCATCCATCTTGAGCAATTCAAATTGTGTTTAGAGAACTTGAAGCTTCAACTCCTTAACCACATCGGTTTCCTCATGTGCAACATCTAGGATATCCCATGCCTCCTTAGCTATCCTAGTATTCTGAACCAACTTGTAATGGTTCTCATCCATTGCACATAGGATGGCATGCATTGCCTTCCTATTCCACTTCGATGCCTCAAACTCTTGTGCGTTCCACTGTGCCTTTGGCTTGAGTACATCATCTCCTCCATCTGTAGGAGTCATCATGGGTAAAGTGTAGCCATCTTCAACCGCCGTCCATGCCCTGTCATGAAATTGGCAAATATACGACTCCATCTTGCCTTTCTAAGAGGAATAATTCAATCCGGTCAGAAGTAGAGGTCTAGTGCTAGAAGCTCCCTCATTGCCACCGTTTCCACTCATTATGTTTAATGAATGAATGATATGAATGCAAGTGTATGAATGATCAATACACACACAAAATGCAACATACACCAAAATAAGCAAGGAACACCTATGTATGTCTAGGAACCCGCTCTGATACCAATTGAAACAAATATTATGGTGTGTATAATATTAATCTAGAGGGGAGTGAATATATTTTAATCAAATTATACCCAATTTTCGTTAATAGTCAATTAGACGAAAATACTCCTAACTAGTCTCAATAATGTCACAAGTGTAATAAGTGCGGAAATAATAAAGACACTTGAGATATACGTGGAAACCCTCCAAATGGGAAAAATCATGGGCTGTTAAGTGCGCCACACTCGAACAACGAATCCACTGATGATAGAGGCGTTACAACCTACTTCCGGTATATAACCCACTACCACTACCTAATCCCGGTATTAAGTGAACCTAGTCCAATTTGCTTACACTTGAAGCAACCTACTCCCGGATGCAATGCAAGACTTACTTCTCTTCAATGAAGAGATAAACACCCTATGTGAATATATGATGATATTCAAACAACAAACAAGGGTAGGGTACCTTATATGCTTATCTAGGATTATGAGATGACAATAAATGCAATCCTAGATACAAAAGCTAAATGACATGTCATAAAGCTTAGCTAAACACAGAACAAGCAATCTATGAAGCTATCATATAAGCCAAATCAACACATGTTGTCATTAAGCATGGCAAAGACTATAATGCAATCACTAAATGCAATTAATGAGTCCTAATCAACAATGTCTAAATGCAATGCATAGAGACTTAGCAAGAATGGCAAAATTATACTAAATTCAAGCTATCACAATACAACACTCAATCATGTCATCACAACAATCTCTAATTTGTATCTAGAATATGTTCTAGGAGCATACAAATAATTAAAGAGATGGATTAACAAGCAAAACACTTAACTTGTAAGAAGATAGTGAAGAACTTACCGAACAAGATGTGATGAAGCAACCCTATCCATAGATGCACTCTAAATGGCTTTAGATGATGCAAGATGAAACTTTGATGCATATGGGAATGCTTTGAGTGTTTAAAGATGAGTTCTTGGAAGAGTTTTTCCTTTGAAATGTGTTCTAAGGAAAATATAGGATGTTCTGAACTCTTACACGACCTTAAGACAAATAGTTATATATATATATAAGATCCAAACAAAGTGAGGTCGTTTTGGAAAAAATGTTCCAGCTTTCTCTGTGTGCGCTAGTGACTTGCGCTGGTCGAGTAGCGCACCACCAGCGCACAACCTAATTTTACAATAGGCACTGGTCCACTGGCACAGCTTAGTGGCGCAACACATGCGACAATCCATTGGAATGTTGCGCTGGTGAGGCAGCGCTAATCGAGTAACGCACCACCAACGTACTGTCCATTTTTGCATCTTTACACTGGTACAGTGGCGCAACACATGCGATGATCCACTGGAAAGTTACGCTGGTAAGGTGCGCTGGTCGAGTAGCGCACCACCAGTGCAATGCCTATTTTTAACACTGAAACACACAAAATCAATAAGTTCAAGAGTGATAAAAATGCATCCTATTCTAATGCCAAACATGACATAAAACATTTAATTACAAGATGTAAATAAATCAACAAGAGTCATTTAAACCAAAATGCACACAAGAATAAACACAGCATATATGAATAAGAGTGATGCTTGAATATGTGAGTGTGTACAACTATCTCTTCAAAGCAAGTAAGCACAAGAATTTTACCTTCGGTGCTTCTCCTCTTGAGGTCTTGAGAGCCTAAGCTACCTTTACATAATACCCCAATAATGTGATTTGTTCACGAAATAAGCCAATCAACAACTGAGGACTTAACAGTTTCAAACCGCACATTAATTTAACATGAACACTTACGAGCTTTTGGTATTTTGAAATAAAAATTTACAGGCTATTCCATGTAAATAGTTTCCTCAAGTTCTCTATCGAGAAGTACAATCATTACATCTATTAATGTAATTTCAGGTTCAAATATGTGACTAGTGCTAGAATAAGGCGTACTGAAGAAAATATTACTTCTAATGAATAAGTTTCTTCATTTGCAATTAATCTCCCGCCTTATACCTCTCAATAGTACTTTTCGCCTTAATATGATATATATGGAACCCATACATTCATATAGGCCTAATGACCAGGCGGTAAGTGAATCAAGACTCGAACATGATCACTTTTCTATACTCATTTCTCATTCCATTGTTTTCATTCATATATTCTCTTGGTGGATACAAGTGATAGCTCAATTCTTAAATCCCTAGCTCATCACTGTCAAGTAAAGTAATCATCAAATCTTCCTTTTCAATCTTTGAAAGATGACTTGGGATACTTTTGTGATTATTTCCACGAGTTGGTAAATTATTACGAAGGCCGAATCAACACTGTTTCACTCCCACTAGAGATGAAATATCAATACAGATTTCTACTCCCACTAGGGTGTAGACTTCCACTTCAACTACCACCAGGGAGGAAGATCCATGTAGTATTTATTGGGATTATGCTCAATATCAAGAGTCTAATAATGTATTTGACAATCTTTTCATATTACTAAAGTGAGTTCTTGTTTAACAAATCTTGTAGCATTTATAGTTTAATTATTATAATTGTCAAAAGTAAATAATTATAAGGTCAAAAGACTATGAGAAAAGAAGAATTGTTCATACATCTGGAAACGTACGAGGTAGACACAATTCTTTAGATAGTTTCGAACAATATTCACAACTTAAGATAAAGGTTGGGCACCTTTACCTTGTTAAAGTTGTAGTTCTTTTCCTAGCACTTGAGTGGGATCAAATGTGTTAGGTAAAGGGACAATCGCGCAACGTAAACGTGAAAAAAAATTATAAATTAAAATTAGGGTTTCGGTATAAATAATTTTTTTCCCTTTATAATAACAAGAACCTTAACTCAAGATAAATTGATGTATATAAAAGTGTCGTACCTTTTTTCTCGTGACGATTGAACAAGCGCTGAATTGAACCCGTAAGATCTTCCAATCAATCACGAACGTGAATCACCTAGGAGTGTGGGCTCCCTTTCTTTAACTATATACTTGAGGATGGAAACAAACAAAATCTTATTCTTTGTTAGTCACAATAATCCTCCAAGAAGAAAACAAAGAACGTTAGGTCACTTGTGAATTATCAATCAATTTGATTGACACTCACGTGAACCTTGATTCGATGTTGTACACAAAACCTTTAATGTAAAGGCTACTGGTGTACTATAGAAAACTAAACATTCTTTCTTCCTTTTCTTCTTTGTCGAATCTCACACTATTTCTATAAGTTGATCGAATTTTGTTCTAGAGCAAAAATAAATTTTCTCTCTCAAAATTCTATGGTAGCCGAATTCTCTAAAAAATCCTTAGTCTTGGCCAAAATTTTGTAAGCCATGTATATCATGGCCGAATTCCTAGCCCTAAAATATATAGGGTTGCCCAAATTCAACTTATATTTGATTTAGGAAACTTAATTCTTTCCTAAGAAGGATTTACTTGATAGGTAAAAATTCTATCCTTAGGTGGATTTACTTGGAGACCAAGAATCCTTTTCCAAAAAGAATTCTTTCCCACACCAAGACTCCTAATCCAACTCAATAGTGATTTGTAACCATATTAAAGATTTCTTAATTTGACTAGATAAATAATTCTCTTATTTATCTACTTATCAAAGATAATCTTTTATATTAATTATACTACCAAAAATAGTATAATATTAGGAGACCATCTCCTACTAAGAAAAAGATTTTGACTTTTAATTAAATAATTAATTAATCAACAAATTAATTAATTTCTATTTAATTAAATAATAAAATAAAATAATATATTTAAGCTATTCTTAATAGCCTTGCCACTCATACCATATATAAGGGTCATATATTATTTTTCTTATTTTATTAAATCCATTGGACCTTAATAAAAAATTCCACATGTGAACTAGACCTATTCTTACAAAAAGAAATAAGTTCACATGCCTTAATACAATTCTAGATGGACCCTTAAATTGGTCCGGTAGAATATATCAAGTGATCCATGCAAGTTCGTGTGGATTGGGGATCTTGGCGGGCTATCTAAATTTAAGCTCCAATAGACACAACCCAATCAAAATCAACAAATGTTTCACTTAGGTTCGATCTATTAATTTTAGTTCATTCCACTAAAGAACTAAAATTGCACTCTTAAATAAAGATAGAATAAGTTAATATTTCTTACTCACACTCTAGACAACCGTATTGGAGAAAGTGTATCCACATGAAGAATATCAATAATCGGCAAGAGCTCATAGACCTTCTATAGCTATCTAAGTTACTGTATTTACTCATATAACCACATTTTGAATTGTCCAGAAGCCATGTTTCAATAGACACTATTGAAAACTTAACGTTATGATTTAATATCCAATACCTCAAAATATCCGTATGATGATATTCTACTCTCATATCATAAATGAAGCCACGATGTCCATATCTATTAATGAAGTCCTCTATCGATTAACAAATGAATACCGCCAAAAAATTGAGGATAGACTATGCTATATAATCGTACTCATTGATATATCAAATGATAACACTTGCAACCATAAGTCCATCATTTATCTCATGATTGAGATAGACTCTCCGATTGTCTTCAAAATAATTTTTTTTATCCAATGGTGGTTTTGGATAAGGTATTTCACTATGATCCTATTCAATGCACCAAGTGCACTAGATTCTTTTGCCCAAAGACACCACAATTTGATAATTTTAGACTCATCGTAACACATTTCATCCCACTCAAATGCTAGCAAAAGAATCTACAACTTTGACAAGATAAAGGTGCCCAACCTTTATCTTAAGTTACGAATATAATTCAAGACTAACTAAATAATTGTGTATACCTCATACATATCCCGATGCATGAACTGGCGGAGCCACTTCCATGTCAATCAACAACCACTTCCATGTCAATCGTGAATTGGCGGAGCCACACAACCACTTTAGCAGCCTCACATGCTCCAACATACTTGGCTTCCATAGTTGAATCAGCAATACAAGATTGTTTGATACTCCTCCATATGACTGCCCCTATTCTAATTGTAAGCACAGATCCTAATGTTAATCTCCTAAAGTCAGAGTCTGACTGAGAATCAGAATCATTATACCCAACAGGAATTAAATCCCCTATAGAGTAAACAAGCATATCATCTCTTGTTCTCCTGAGATACTTGAAAATATGCTTAACTGCCATCCAGTGATCAGGAACAAGTTTCGATTGAAACCTACTAACTATGCCTACAGCAAAACAAATATCTGGTTTAGTACAGAGCATTGCATACATGAGACTTCCAACTGTCGATGCATATGGAATCCTACTCATGAATTGCTCATCATGCTCTTTCATAGGAACTTGTTCCTTTAAAAGTTTGATTCCATGTCTGAAAGGTAACATACCTTTCTTGGAATCTTGCATGGAATCTTGCATGGAAAACCTAGACAAGATTTTACCTATGTATGAAGCTTTGGATAATGCAATCGTTCAATTCTTTCTATCCTTATGACTTGGATACCAAGAATATAACATGCTTTTCCTAAGTCATTCATATCAAATTGTTTTGCAAACCATTCTTTTACTGATGTCAATACACGTACATCGTTTCCAATGAGTAGTATATCATCAACGTAAAGAATTAGGAAAACCAACGTGTCATCTTTAATGCTTTTGTATACACTTGGTTCATCAAGGTTTTGAATAAATTTAAAACTTTTCACGACTTGATCTAACCTTAAGTTCTATGATCTGGATGCTTGCTTCAACCCATATATGGATCTTTGCAACTTGTATACCCTTTCCTCTTGTCCTTTTTCAATGAATCCTGTTGGTTGCATCATATAGATGCTTTCGTTAAGACTTCCATTAAGGAAAGCTGTCTTTAGGTCCATTTTCCAAATCTCTAGGTCTAGAGTTGCCGTAATGGATAAGAGTATCCTAATGGATTTAAGCATGGCCACAGAAGAGAAGGTTTCTTCATAATCAATTCCTTCCTTCTGTGTATAACATTTAGCTACCAATCTAGCTTTTAAGGTTTCCACCTTTAATTCCGTTTCTCTTTTCCTCCTGTATACCCACTTGCACCCAATGGGTTATATCCCTCTAGGAAAGTCTACAAGAGACCAGACTTTGTTTTTGAACATAGATTCAATTTTAGATTGCATTGCCTTTTGCCAATGATGACAATCAACATCTTCCATTACTTTCTTGAATGTATAGGGATCATCGTCGTGCGAAAGATTCTCCACAGATTCTCCTAGACCGATGTATCTCACGGGTTGTCTACTAACCCTCCCATTCGATGAGGTATGGTAGATTATTGATCTTGTGTTGGTACAAAACTTATAATTGGGATTGGTTGTGAAACCTCTTGTGGATTTGTGTCTCCTGAAAGCTCATTCAGGACAATTCTACTTTAAGGCATAAAATTATTCACATAGTCCTCTTCCAGAAATTTAGCATTTGTCGAAACAAATACTTTAAGATCTGAAGGACTATAGAAATAATATCCTTTTGTTCCTTTTGGATACCCCTACAAATATGCATGTTTTTGAATGGGACTCCATCTTTTCTATCTTTCCTTTTAACACGTGCACAGGACATCCTAATATCCTTAATTATTGTAAACTAGGCTTTCGCCCGGTCCACAACTCATGAGGTGTTTTAGGAACCGACTTAGATGGCACATCATTTATAATGTACATAACGGTTTGTAAAGCATATCCCCAAAAATAATTAGGGTGCGTTGAATAACTCAACACAGACCTAACCATGTACAAAAGAGTTTTATTTCTCCTTTTTGCCACCCCATTTTGTTGAGGTGTACCTGGTGCAAAAAACTGAGAAATTATCCAATTATCAATAAGATATTGCTGAAACTCACTAGATAGATATTCTCCACCGCGACTAGACCTTAAGATTTTTACCTGTTTCTCAAGCTGATTTTCTACTTCAGCTTTAAATGCTTTGAACATTTCAAAAGCATCCCACTTATGTCTCATGAGATCCACATAGCCAAATCTTGAGTGATCATCCTTGAAAGTGATGAAGTACTCATATCCATCTCTAGCTTGAATGCTTATAGGTCCACACACATCAGTGTGTATCAATCCCAAACATGCTATGGCTCTTATGCCTTTGGTCGTAAACGACCTCTTGGTCATTTTACCTTCCAAACAAGATTCACAAGTTGGTAGATCATCAACCTTTAAGTCACTTAGAGGTCTGTCACTAACCAAACTTTTAATCCTATTAAGGTTGATATGACCTAAGTGCAAATGCCATAGGTAGGTTTCATCTTTTGATAATTTTACTCTTTTATGATTAGGTTCCATTGATTTCATGTCTAACAAGTGAGAGATACTTCTATACAAATAGAATAAACCGTTATCCAATGTACCTTTACAAATAATTTTGTCATTCTTACTAATAAAAAAAGCTTTATTAAAAGTAACTGAATAATCAAATTTATTTAAACAAGAAAATGAAATTAAATTCCTCTTTAATTGAGGTACATAATAAATGTCTATTAAATCTAAATTCCTATAAGAATCTAAATTGATTCTAATATCTCCCATTGCACTAGTAGACACAAACGCTCCATTTTCCAAATGCAAGTTGAATTCATTCTTAATCAGTCTATTACTTTGACTCTTTTCACCACAAAGGAAACACTTTTCTTTGATCTTGGTGACTTTCTTGGTCTCTTTCTAAGAAGGCTCAAGTTGCTTTTTCTTCTGTCGTCTTTTGACCTTCTTAGGGGTCTTTAACAGTAGCAACTTACCAAGCATATGAATCTTTTGACCCCTAGCTTTCACAAGGATTTTCTTGGTGCTTTAAACATCTTGCATCAGGCCTTGCAAGATGTATTCCATATTGTTCAGGGTGCAGTCCAACTTGTAGGGAAAATAAGCGCAGTGAAAGCGTGAAACATTTATGAATTAGGGTTTCATATAAATAAATAAAAACTTCATTTTAAATAATAAGAACCTTAACCCTAGATTAATTGATGTATATAAAAAGTTTCGTACCTTATTCTCGTGACGATTGAATAAGCACCGAATTGAATCGGTAAATCTTCCAATCCAATCACGAACGTGAATCACCTATGAGTGTGGGCTCCCTTTCTTTAAAGTGTATACATGAGGATGGAAACAAACAAAATCTTTTTCTTTGTTAGTTACATTTATCCTCCAAGAAGAAAAATAAAGAATGTTAAGTAACTTGTGAATTGTCAATCAATTTTATTGAAACTCGCGTGAACCATGATTCGATGTTGCACACAAAAACCTTTTGATGTAAAGGCTACTAGTGATCAATGCAAAAAGAAACAAGTGATCCATTCTTATAAAAAGAAACAAGTCAACATGTCTCAATACAATTCTAAATGGACCCCTAAATTGGTCCGGAATAATATATCGAGTGATCCATGCAAGTTCGTGTGGATTGGGGATGTTGGAGGGCTATCTAAATTTAAGCTCCAATAGACATAACCCAATCACAATCAAGAAATGATTCACTTAGGTCCGATCTATTAATTTTAGTTCATTCCACTAAAGAACAAAAATTGAACTCTTAAATAAAGATAGAATAAGTCGATGTTACTCATTCATACCCTAGACAACCTTATTGGAGAAAGTGTATCCTCGTAAAAAATATCAGTAATCGCCTAGAGCTCATAGACCGCCTATAGCTCTCCAAGTTACAAATTTATTATATGACCATATTTTGAACGTGGATATTTTTGACTTGTCCAGAAGGCTTGTTTCAATAGACTATACTAAAAATTTAACGTTAAGATTTAATATACAATACCTCAAAACATCCATATAATGATATTCTGCTCTCATTAAATAAATGGAACCACGATGTCCATATCTATAAATGAAGTCCTCTATCGATTAACAAATGAAAACAACAAAACTATCGAGGATAGACTATGCTATATAATCGTACTCATTAATAGCTCAAATGATAACACTTGTAACCATAAGTCTATCATTTATCTCAAGATTGAGATAGACTCTCAGATTGTCTTCAAATAAAAAACTTTTATCCATTGAAGGTTCTAGATAAAGTATTTTATTGTGATCCAATTCAATGCACCCAGTGCACTAGATTCTTTTGCCCAAAGACACCACACTTGATGATTTAGACTCATTATAACACATTTGATCCCACTTAAATGCTAGCAAAAGAATCTACAACTTTAACAAGATAAAGTCGCCCAACCTTTATCTTAAGTTGTGAATATTATTCAAGACTAACTAAAGATTTGTGTCTACCTCATACATATCTAGATGCATGAACATTTCTTCTTTTTTCATAGTCTTTTGACCTTATGATTATTTACTTTTGACAATTATAATAATTAAACTATAAATGCTATAAGATTTGTTAAACTAGAAATCATTTTATTAATATGAAAAGATTGTCAAATATATTATTATACTCTTGCTGTCGAGTATAATCCTAACAAAACTTAAACTAATTAAAGGAATTTGATAGTGATTTGACGATCATGTCAATTTTTATCTCACCATCTATCTCCACACCATTCAGTTCATCAATGTTGAGATGTGCTATGACTTTCATCATATAATCTTTCACACCCTGTCCAGGTTTCATCCTAAGATTCATAAAACCTGTCACTACCTCTCTCTTAGTCGTCATAGACCTCATAGCAAACATCTCCTCTAGAGACATCAATATATCGGCAACAGTCTCAATTCCTTCATGTTGCTGTTGCAACATGTTGGAGATGGTGGCCATAATGTAACATTTAGCCATCTCATCTGAAGACTCCCAATGTTGATACTCATCTCTTTGCTCCTAAGTAGATTCATTAGTAGGAGTAGGTGTTTTAGGAATAGACAGAACGAACTTACAGTTTTTCAACTTGCTACAACAACCCAATTTTCTTTTTCCAGGTGACATAATTATCATCAGTTAAAGTTATCTTTTATGATTTTGATTAGAGATGGGGTCGTGCTTTATTTATAATAACAAAAGTTATATAAGCAAATAATCATGATAAAGCACTTTCGAATATTTTTTTTGAATTTAAAAAAATAATTCAATAGTAAAATTCAACGGTGATCCGACACCCACAAATGTCACATCTCCTTTGGGAGTTCGCACCATTTATTAGTTGGACTAGGTCCCACCTAACTGTTAACATAACAACCAACATTTTACAATTTTAGCCTTGTGATTTTATTAACAAGAACTCTTGGGATGATATTAATAAACTCACATTGAGTGTGTTACCAAGTTATCAACATTCAATATATTCCCTCAAGTATATCCCTCATTTGGGAGTAGATATCGTTTGGGCTAATTGTCTACTCTATCCTTGTAAGGAAGTATCTTGCTAAATTCGATTCATGAATACCTCTTGAGAGGTTATTACACGAAACATAAAGCTCAACTAAACTTGGAGACCGTAGGTGGTCCAAAACACCTTCTCCCACTCAATTATTTAAGGTGTGTGATCAAATTCCAAAGATTGATTTACCAAGTTATCAAAATGTCAATTAGATACCTAAACCATTCAATGCATGTTCATACCAAAAGAGATATATGAGTGGCACTCCTATTATATATGACATGTTTTCAACCAATGACAAACATTGCAATATTTATAAAAATATAAGTTGCTACAATTTTTGTCTATCTTAGAAAAGCAAGTAAATTACATGTCTTGGAATACAAAAAACTCCTATCTTGGTGAACAAGTCTTCCCGCGAACTTCGTCGTTTGGACTCCATCAGCTGCCTCTCGTGGGTGTACGCACCCTTGGCTACCTCATATGGGCGTGTGCACGCCACAATCCCATAAAAGGTTGACATGCGCATCCCATTGATTTCATAGGGCTGTCGTGCGCAGCCCGTGCCACAACAAACGTGGTCGCGTGCACTTTGCACTTACATTTAGTGATGTGGCTCACATGGTCCCAAACATGTTCCGGTTGCTTCCAATTATTCAAAACTTAGAGTCTTCTATACTTGAATGTATTACAAAAGAATTTTAAATAAAAAAAAACTGCACATTTTTTTACTACAATATAGTACAGTTTTTTTTATTACAACAACAAATAAATTAAAAATTTGCAACTACCAAGAAAGGAATTATGGAGATGATAGGTCACCCTTCTTTTTACAATCCCAAAACAAAAATACACTGAAATTCTAGGATCAAAATTGAGCAACAAAAAACCACATATAAAACATATATATATATATATATATATATATATATATATATATATATCCATACATTCCAATGTAAATATATATGTGAATACCTAGAATGTCATCTCTTTCTAAAACATGCATATGTACAATAAAAAGAAAAAGATTCACGAACACATACATCTATTAATCAAGGGTACAACCTAGCTCTGATACCATTTTAAGGAAAAATTGTGCAACGGAAGAGTGAAAAAAATTAGAAGTTAAAATTAGGGTTTCGGTATAAATAAAAAAATTTCCTTTATAATAACAAGAACCTTAACCCTAGATTAATTGATGTATAAAAAAGTGTCGTACCTTTTTGTTGGGATTACGCCCGATAGCAAAAGTATAATAATGTATTTGACAATCTTTTTATATTAATCTTTTCATATTAAGCAAGTATAATATTAGAAGACCTTCTCCTACTAGAAATTTTTTTTGACTTTTAATTAAATAAATAAATAATTAACAAATTAATTAATTTCCTTTTAGTTAAAAAATAAAATAAAAATAATGTAATAAAGCTAAACTATATAGCTTTGCAGTCCAACACCATATATAGGCCATTATATTATTTTTTCTATTTTATTAAATCCATTGGACCTTAATAAAAAGTTCACATGTGAACAAGATCCATTCTTACAAAAAGAAACAAGTTCACATGCCTCAACACAATTCTAGATGGACCCCTAAATTGGTCCGGTAGAATATATCAAGTGATCCATACAAGTTCGTGTAGATTGGGGATCTTAGCGGGGTATCTAAATTAAAGCACCAACAGACACAGCCCAATCACAATCAACAAATAATTCACTTACGTCCAATCTCTTAATTTTAGTTCATTCCACTAAGGAACTTAAATTGCACTCATAAATAAAGATAGAATTTGTAAATATTTCTTAGTCATACCCTAGACAACCTTATTGGAGAAAGTGTATCCTCGTGAAGAATACCAGTAATCGCCAAGAGCTCATAGACCGTCTATAGCTCTCCAAGTTACCATATTTACTCATATGACCACATTTTGAACATGGATATTTTGAGTTGTCCAGAAGCCATGTTTCAATTGACACTATTGAAAACCTAACGTTAAGGTTAAATATCCAATGCCTCAAAACATCCTTATAATGATATTCTACTCTCATTTCAAAAATGGAATAACGATGTCCATATCTATTAATGAAACCCTCTATCGATTAACAAATGAATAACACCAAATTATTGAGGATAGACTATGCTATATAATCGTACTCATTAAAAACTCAAACGATAACACTTGCAACCATAAGTCCATCATATATCTCAGGATTGAGATAGACTCTCTGATTGTCTTCAAGTGAAAAACATTTTTATACAATGATGGTTTTGGATAAGGTATTTCACTCTGATCCTATTCAATGCACCCAGCGCACTCGATTCTTTTACCCAAAGACACCACACTTTGATGATTTTAGACTCATCATAACACATTTGATCCCACTCAAATACTAGCAAAAGAATCTAAAACTTTGACAAGATAAAGGCGCCAAACCTTTATCTTAAGTTGTTAATATTATTCAAGACTAACTAAAGAATTGTCTCTACCTCATACATATCTAGATGTATGAACAATTCTTCTTTTCTCATAACCTTTTGACCTTATAACTATTTACTTTTGATAGTTATAATAATTCAACTATAAATTCTATAAGATTTGTTAAACTAGAAATCACTTTATTAATATGATAGATTATCAAATACATTATTATACTCTTGCTATCGGGCATAATCCCAACATTATGATAAGTTTAAAATCATCAATGTGTGGTGTCTTTAGGCAAAAGAATCTAATGGAATAGGTGCATTGAATAGGATCACAGTGAAATACTTTATTTAGAACCGTCAATGGATAAAAGTTTTCACTTGAAGACAATCAGAGAGTCTATCTCAATCCTGAGATAAATGATGGAGTTATGGCTACAAGTATTATCATTTGAGCTATCAATGAGTATGATTATATAGCATAGTCTATCCTCGATAGTTTGGTGGCATTCATTTGTTAATCGATAAAGGAATTCATTTGTAGATATAGACATCGTGGCTCCATTTATTAAATGTGAGTATAATATCATCGTATGGATGTTTTGAGCTATTAGATATTAAATCTTAACATTAAGTTTTCAATAGTGTCTCTTGAAATATGATTTCTGGACAAATCAAAATATCCAAGTTTAAAATGGGTTCA
The DNA here is from genome assembly GCA_032871835.1 of Dipteronia dyeriana. Taxonomy (NCBI): domain Eukaryota; kingdom Viridiplantae; phylum Streptophyta; class Magnoliopsida; order Sapindales; family Sapindaceae; genus Dipteronia; species Dipteronia dyeriana. The sequence continues at coordinate 42,629,766 of CM065297.1, forward strand.
TATGAGTAAATATGGTAACTATGAGAGCTATAGGCGGTCTATGAGCTCTTGGCAATTACTGGTATTCTTCAATTGGATAACCTATCTGTAATGAGATTGCCAAGGGTAAGAATGAGGAACATTAACTTATTATATATTTATTTAAGAGTTCAATTTTAGTTCTTTAGTGGATTGAACTAAAATTAATAGATCAGACCTAAGTGAATCATTTGTTGATAATGATTAGGTTATGCCTATTGGAGCTTAAATTTAGATAGCCCGTCAAGATTCCCAATTCACACGAACTTGGATCACTTGATATATTCTACCAGACCAATTTCTAGGTAAATCTATAATTGTTTTGGATTTCGGAATCCAAAAGCTTTGTAGCGGTACGGTCATGTGTGATCAAGATATGTGGGAATTTTTCAAGATACCTGGAATGGGCGGCTAAGGATGTGGGAATCCTTAGGCGGCCCTAAAGGGGTGCAGTTAGCATTCTATCAATTAAGAATATTATTTACACATTTTAGTTAAATGAGCTGTTTAAAATATATTAATGTATTAATTTCTGGCTTGTGGACTTGTTTCATTTTTAGTAAGAATGGGTCTAGTTCACATGTGGACTTTTTATTAAAGTCCAATGGATTTAATAAATTGAAAAAACAATATTTGGCTCATGTATTGGCTTGGGCGGCAAGGGCTTATAAAATAGCCTAATATATTGTTTTTGTTTTATTATTCAATTTAATGAAAATTAATTAATTAATTATTTAATTAAAAGATAAAATCTTTTAACAAATACTGTTGGTAGTATGATAAGTATCAAATACTTTATTTGATAAACAGATAAATAAAATGAATTTTAAAATCTCATAAAACTAGGAAGTCTTTAATATCTATCAAAACTCTAATCGTCTAAAGGTCGAATTAGGAAGTTTTTGACAAAGTCACAATTTAAATTATATTCAATAATTGGTTATTGGATAAATACATTATTGAGTTGGAATATGAGTCTTGGTGTGGAAAAGAATTCTTCTTTGAGTGAGGATTCTTGACCATCCAGTAAATCCACCTAAAGAGAGGATTCTTGCACACCAAGTAAATCCTACTTATGAGAGGATTTGGACACCTATATATATGGCTATGTAGAATTCGGCCAAGCTGTAAGATTTCTCCAAGAAAGAATTCGGCCAAGCAAGGTTTTGGAACCTTAGAATTTTGAGTAAAGAAAGTTTGGTTCTTGCTCTAGATAAATTCGTCAAACTCAAAGAAAGGTGTATGTAGAATTCGATCAAGCATAAATAACTTATTTGTTTTCGATAGTGCACTAGTGTCATTTACATCAAAAAGGTTTTGTGTATAAAAATTGAATTGGATTAACGCAAGTTTCAATAAAATACTTTGATAGTTTATAAGTGACCAAACGTTCTTGGGTTTTCTTTAAGGAGGATTGTTGTGACTAACAAAGGAAAATATACAATTCAAATAAAAGGAGTCTACACTCCTAGATGATTCACATTTGTGATTGGAATGGAAGATCTTGCAGATTCATTTCAGCACAACTTCAATCGTCATGAGAAAAATGTACGAGACATTTATTATATGTTAATTAATCAAGGGTTAAGGTTCTTTCTTTTAAAGGAAAATTTTTAAAATATATAAGTGCGATTTTTCCTACAATTGGTATCAGAGCCTGGTTGTACCCTTGACTAACTAATGTATATATACGTGAATCTATTTCTTTTTATTGTAAACATTCACGTTTTAAAAAAAGATGACACTCTAGGTATTCGCATATATATATTTACATTGGTATGTATGGATATATATGTAGGGAAAAAACCACGCGCAGCAGAAGCGCGAGAAAATTTTAAAATTAGGGTTTGCGTATATATAAAATTTTTCACTTTTTCAATAACAAGAACCTTAACCCTAGATTAATTGATGTACATAAAAAGTGTCGTACCTTTTTCTCGTGACGATTGAACAAGCGCCAAATTGAATCCGCAAGATCTTCCAATTTAATAAAAAACGTGAATCACCTAGGAGTGTGGGCTCCCTTTCTTTAAATTGTATACCTGAGGATGGATACAAACAAATATTTTTTCTTTGTTAGTTACAATTATCCTCCAAGAGAAAATTCCAAGAACTTCTGGTCACTTGTGAATTACCATTCTAATTGATTGAAACTTGCATGAACCCAATTTTATTTTGTACACAAAACTCTTTTGGTGAAAAGGATACTAGTGTACTATCAAAAACAAAAACATTCTCTTTTTCTCTTTTCTCCTTGGCCGAATTCTACACCCTATATTTATGAGTGGATCGAATTTTGTCTATAGCAAACACTAAATTTTTCTCCCTCTAAACTCTCTCTTGGTAGGCCAAATTCTCTTCTTGAAAATTGCTTAGCAAGGTAGAAATTCCTCTCATAGAAAACCTTAGAGCTAGTTGATATTTCCAAACATATATATATATATATATATATATATATATATAAATAGGATCATAAGTCCTCTCATAAGAAGGATTTACTTGGTTGGCAAGAATCCTTTCTTTAAGTGAATTTATTTGGTAGTTAAGAATCCTTTTTTAAAAGGAATTATATCCTCCTCTTATATAAACATAGATGGCTGAAATTTCACTTAATATAATTAGGAGACTTAATTCTTTTCCTAAGAAGGATTTACTTGGCAGTTAAGAATCCTTTCCTTAGGTGGATTTCCTTGGTGGTTAAGATTCTTTTTCTAAAAGGAATTCTATCCTATTCCAAGACTCCTAATCTAACTCAATAGTGTATTTGTAACCATATTAAAGACTTCCTAATTTGATTAAATAAATAATACCTTTTATTTATCTACTTATCAAATATAGTCTTTAATATTAATTATACTACCAACAATAGTATAATTTTAGTAGACCATCTCCTACTAGGAAAAAGATTTTAACTTTTAACTAAATAATTAATTAATCAATAAATTAATTCATTTCCACTTAATTAACTAATAAAATAAAAATAATATAATTAAGCTATTCTAAATAGCCTTGCCGCCCAACTCATATATATGGGCCATATACTATTTTTCTTATATTAAATCCATTAGACCTTAATAAAAAGTTCACATGTGAACTAGATCTATTTTTACAAAAAGAAACAAGTCCACATGCCTCAATACAATTCTAGATGGACCCCAAAATTTATCCGGTAGAATATATCAAGTGATCCATACAAGTTCGTGTCGATTGGGGATCTTGGCAGGCTATCTAGAGTTAAGCTCCAATAGTCAAAACCCAATCACAATCAACAAATGATTCACTTAGGTCCGATCTATTTAATTTTAGTTCATTCCACTAAAGAACTAAAATTAAACTCTTAAATAAAGATAGAATAAGTTGATGTTACTCATTCATACCCTAGACAACCTTATTGGAGAAATTGTATCCTCGTGAAGAAAACCAGTAATCGTCAAGAGTTCATAGGCCGTATATAGCTCTCCAAGTTACCATATTTACTCATATGACCACATTTTGAACTTGGATATTTTGACATGTACAGAATCAATGTTTCAATAGACACTATTGAAAGCTTAACGTTAAGATTTAATATCCAATACCTCAAAACATCCATATGATGATATTCTACTCTCATTTAATAAATGGAGCCATGATGTCCATATCTATAAATGAAGTCCTCTATCGATTAACAAATGAATACCACAAAACTATCGATGATAGACTATGCTATATAATCGTACTCATTGATAGCTCAAATGATAGCACTTCCAACCATTAGTCCATCATTTATCTCATGATTGAGATAGACTCTCCGATTGTCTTCAAATGAATACTTTTATCCATTGACGGTTCTAGATAAAGTATTGCATTGTGCTCCAATTCAATGCACCAGTGCACTAGATTCTTTTGCCCAAAGACAACACACTTTGACGATTTTAGACTTATCATAACACATTTGATCCCACTCAAATGATAGCAAAAGAATCGACAATTTTGACAAGATAAAGACGCCCAACCTTTTATCTTAAGTTGTGATTGTTATTCATGACTAACTAAAGAATTGTGTCTACCTTATGTATATCTAGATGTATGAACAATTCTTCTTTTCTCATAGTCTTTTGACCTTATGATTTTTTACTTTCGACAATTACAATAATTAAACTATAAATGCTATAAGATTTGTCAATCTAGAAATCACTTTATTAATATGAAAAGATTGTCAAATACATTATTACACTCTTGCTATCGAGCATAATTCCAACAATCTCCCACATGCTCTATATAAACTATGTCGTATCTCTTATCCCCATGTTCTCTAGATGCCCATCAAAACTATTTTGTGGAAGAGCCTTTGTAAAGGGATCCGCTAGATTATCTGCTGATACGATCTTGGTAATCATCACGTCAACCCTATGCATAATTTCCCTCAAAAGATGATACTTTATTTCAATGTGTTTCCCTCACTTATGACTTATTGGTTCTCTCGAATTACCCAGTGCTCCACTATTGTTACAATAGATAGTGATCTGCTTATTCGCAACAGGAACCACTTCCAAGTCAATCAAGAGTTGCCGGAGCCAGACGGCCTCTTTAGCAGCCTCACATACGGTAACATACTTAGTTTCCATGGTGGAATCGGCAATACAAGATTGCTTGATACTCTTCCATATGACTACCCCTTATCAAATAGTAAACACAGATCCTGATGTTGATCTCCTGAAGTCAGAATCTGACTAAAAATCAGAATCTGTATACCCAACGGGAAATAAATCCCCTATATAGTATACAAGCATATAATTTCTCGTTCTCCTAAGATACTTGAAAATATGCTTGACAGTCATCCAGTGATCAGGTCCAGGCTTCGATTGAAACCTGCTAACTATGCCCACAACAAAATAAATATCTTGTCTAGTACAGAGCATTGCATACATGAGACTTCTAACTGCCAATGCATATGGAATCCTACTCACGAATTGCTCTTCATGCTCATTCTTAGGAACTTTTTCCTTAGAAAGTTTGATTCCATGTCTGAAAGGTAACATACCTTTCTTGGAATCTTGCATGGAAAACTTGGACAATATTTTATCTGTGTATGAAGCTTGGGATAATGCAATCGTTCTATTCTTTCTATCAATTATGACTTGGATACCAATAATATAACTTGCTTCTCCTAAGTCCTTCATATCAAATTGTTTTGCGAACCATTCTTTTATTGATGTCAATACACCTACATCATTTCTGATGAGTAGTATATCATCAACATAAAGAACTTGGAAAACCAACTTGTCGCCATTAATCCTTTTGTATACACAAGGTTCATCATGGTTTTGAATAAATCCAAAACTTTTCACGGCTTAACCGAACCTTATGTTCCAGGATTTGGATGATTGCTTCTATCCATATATGGATCTTTACAACTTGCTTCAATCCATTAATGGATCTTTGCAACTTGCATACCCTTTCCTCTTGGTCTTTTTCAATGAATCCTTTTGGTTGCATCATATAGATGCTTTCGTCAAGACTTCCATCAAGGAAAGTTGTCTTGACATCCATTTGCCAAATCTTTAGGTATAGAGATGCCGCAATGGATAAGAGTATCCTAAAGGATTTAAGAATGGCCATAAAAGTGTAGGTTTCTTCACAATCGATACATTCTTTCTGTGTATAACCTTTAGCTACCAATATAGCTTGAAAGGTTTCCACCTTTCCATCCATTCCTCGTTTCCTCATATATACCCAATTGCACCTGATGGGTTTTATCCCTATAGGCAAGTCTATAAGAGACTAGACTTTATTTTTTAACATAGATTCAATTTTTGATTGCATTGCCTTTTGCCAATGGCGACAATCAACATCTTCCATTGCTTCCTTGTACGTATAGAGATTATCGTCGTTCGGAAGATTTTCTGCAGATTCTTCTAGACCGATGTTCTATCAGGTTGTCTAACAAGCCTCCCAATATGGCGAGGTATATTAGATTGTTAGGTATGGAACTTACAATTGAGCTTGGTTGCGAAACCTCTTGTGGAATTGCATCTCCTAAAAGCTCATTTAGGACAATTTTACTTTTAGGCACAAAATTATTCATATAGTCCTCTTCTAGAAATTTAGCATTTGTCGAAACAAATACTTTAAGATCTGAAGGACTATAAAAACAATATCCTTTTGTTCCTTTCAGATACCCTACAAATATGCATGTTTCTGAACTAGACTCCATCTTTTCTGTCTTTCCTTCTAACACGTGCACATGACATCCAAATATCCATAATTGTTGTAAACTAGTCTTTCGCCCATTCCATAACTCATATGGTGTTTTAAGAACCGACTTAGATGGTATATCGTTTAGAATGTACATAACAGTTTGTAAATCATATCCCCAAAAAAAATTAGGAAGCGTTGAATAACTCAACATAGACCTAACCATGTCCAAAAGAGTCCTATTTCTCCTTTCTGCCACCCCATTTTATTGAGGTGTGTCTGGTGCAAAAAACTGAAAAATTATCCCATTATCAATAAGATATTGCTGAAGCTCATCAGATAGATATTCACCACCATGATTAGACCTCAATATTTTTATGCTTATCTCAAGCTGATTTTCTACTTCAGCTTTAAATGTTTTGAACATGTCAAAACCATACGACTTATGTCTCATGAGATACTTATATCCAAATATTGAGTGATCATCCGTGAAAGTGATGAAGTACTAATATCCACCTCTAGCTTAAATGCTCATAGGTCCACACACATCAGTGTGTATCAAACCTAAACATTCAATGACTCTTGTGCCTTTGGTCGTAAACGACCTTTTGGTGATTTTACCTTCCAAACAAGATTCACAAGTTGGTAGATCATCAATCTTTAAGTCACATAGAGTTCCGTCACTTACCAATCTTTTAATCCTATTAAGGTTAATATGACCTAGGCGCAAATGCGATACGTAGGTTTCATCTTTTGATAATTTTACTCTTTTATGATTAGGTTATGTTGATTCCGTGTCTAACAAGTGAGAGATATTTTCATGCAAATAGAATAAACCGTTTTCCAATGTACCTTTGCAAATAATTTTGTCATTCTTACAAATAATAAAGCTTTTATTAAAAGTAACCGAATAACCAAATTTATTTAAACAAGAAACTGAAATTAAATTAATCTTGAATTGAAGTACATAATAAACGTCCATTAAATCTAAATGTCTATAAGAATCTAAACTAATTCTAATATCTCCCACTGAACTAGCAGACATCAACGCTCCATTGCCTAAACGCAAGTTGAATTCGTTCTCATTAGGCCTTTTCCTTTCCTTGAACCCCTGTACGAAAAAACAAACTTGATTAGTGGCTACGGAGTCTATGATCTAAGAACCCATAGAATCCGCCAAAAAACATGTTTCAAGATAATTAACATTACCTTCTTCCTTCTTCTCTTGAGACTTTGGGAAAAAAAAATTCCAATGTCCCTTTTCACCACAAAGGAAACACTTCCATTTGATCTTGGTTACTTTCTTTGTCTCCTTCTTAGTAGGCCCTAGTTTTTTTCTTCTGTTGTTTCTTGACCTTCTTACGGGTCTTAATAGGAGCAACTTTACCTATGGTATGAATCTCTTGACCCTTGCCTTTCACAAGGATTTTTTCCGTGCTTTGAACATCTTGCATCTGGCCTTGCAAGGTGTATTCCTTATTATTCAAGGTGTAGTCCAACTTGAATTGATCAAAGGAATCTGACAGTGAGTAGACAATCATGTCAATTTTGGTCTCACCATCTATCTCAACACCTTCAGTTCAGCAATGTTGAGATGTGCTACGACTTTCATCATGTGATCTTTCATAGCCTGTCCAGGTTTCATGCTAAGATTCATAAAAGCAGTCATTGCATCTCTCTTAGTCGTCCTAGACCTCATAGCAAACATCTTCTCTAGAGATATCATTATATCGGCAGTAGTCTCCATTCCTTCATTTTGCTGTTGCAACACGTCAGAGATAGTGGTTATAATGTAACATTTAGCCATCTCATCAGAAGACTCCCATTGCTGATACTCATCTCTTTGCTTCTGAGTAGATTCATTAGTAGGAGTAGGTGGTTTAGGAGTGCACAAAACGAACTTATGCCTTTCAGATTGCAACAAAAGCCCAATTTTCCTTTTCCATGTGATAAAATTATCACCGGTTAAAGTATTGTCTTATAGGATGTTGATTAGAGATGGGGTCATGTTTTCTTAACAATAACAAAAATTATATAAGTAAATAATCATGATAAAGCACTTTTGAATATTTATCTTTAATTTAATGAAATAATTCAACCGTAAAAATTCAACGGTGATCCAACACCCATAAATATCACACCTCCTTTGGGAGTTTGCAACATTTACTAGTTGGACTAGGTCCCACCTAATTGTTAACATAACAACCAACGTTTTCAATTTTAGCCTTGTGATTTTATTAACAAGAACTCTTAAGAGGATATTAATAAACTCACATTGAGTGTGTTACCAAGTTATCGACCTTTAATATAATCCCTCACGAATATCCCTCATTTGGGAGTAGATATCGTTTGGGGTAGTTGTCTAGTCTATCCTTGTAAGGAAGTATCTTACTAAATTCCACTCATGAATACCTCTTGGGAGGTTATTAAACGAAACATAAAGCTCAAATAAACTTGGAGGCCGTAGGTGTTCCAAAATAGCTTCTCCCACTCAATTGTTTAAGGCGTGTGATCGAATTCTAAAGAATGATTTACCAAGTTATCTAGATGTCAATTTAGATACCTAAATCATTCTATGCATTTTCAAACCAAAAGAGATATATGACTAACACTCCTATTCTATATGACATGTTATCAAACAATGACAAACATTGCAATATTTACAAAAATATAAATAGCTACAATTTTGGTCCGTCCTAGAAAAGCAAGTAAATTACATATGTATTGGAATACAAAAACTCCTTTCTTGGCGAACAAGTCTTCATGCAACCTTCGTCGTTTGGAATCCCTCGGCTACCTTCCACGGGCGTGCACACCCTTGGCCCTTACCCATGGGCGTGCGTATGCCACAAACCCATTAAGGGCTGCCATGCACAGCCCATGGCTTCCATAAGGCTGCCGTGCATAGCCCATGCCATAATAAACGTGGCTGCGTGCTCTTTGCACGTACATTTGTTGCTATGGCTTGCACGGTCCCAAACTTGTTCCAGTTGCTCCCAATTCTTCAAACCATCGAGTCTTCGAAACTTGAGTGTATTACAGAAGAATTATAAATAAAATTTTTTAGTTTTTTTTTATTATTACAGCAACAAAATAAAAAAAAATTAGCAACTATCGTGAAGGAAATTATGGCGATGATAGACCACTCTTCTTGTTACAATCCCAAAACGAAATACATTGAAATTCTATGACCAAAATTGAGCAATAACAATCCACATAAAACATGGATTTCCTTGGTATTTAAGAATCCTTTCCTTAGATGGATTTCCTTGGTGGTTAAGAATTCTTTTCTAAAAGGAATTCTATTCTATACCACAAAATAAAAAAAACTTAGCAACTATCGTGAAGGAAATTATGGCGATGATAGACCACTCTTCTTGTTACAATCCCAAAACGAAATACATTGAAATTCTATGACCAAAATTGAGCAATAACAATCCACATATAAAACATGGATTTCCTTGGTAGTTAAGAATCCTTTCCTTAGATGGATTTCCTTGGTGGTTAAGAATTCTTTTCTAAAAGGAATTCTATTCTATACCAAGACTCCTAGTCCAACTCAATTGTGTATTTGATACCATATTAAAGACTTCCTAATTTGATTAAATAAATAATTCCGTTTATTTATCTACTTATCAAATATATTCTTTAGTATTAATTATACTACCAACAATAGTATAATTTTAGGAGAGCATCTCCTACTAGGAACAAGATTTTGACTTTTAATTAAAGAATTAGTTAATCAACAAATTAATTAATTTCCATTTAATAAAATAATAAAAATAAAAATAATATAATTAAGCTATTCTAAATATCCTTGCTGCCCAACTCATATATGCTGGCCATATTATTTTTATTATTTTATTAAATCCATTAGACCTTAATAAAAATTCCACACGTGAACTAGACCTATTTTTTCGAAAAGAAACAAGTCCACATGCCTCAATACAATTCTATATGAACCCCTTAATTGGTCCGATAGAATATATCAAGTGATTCATACATGTTCGTGTGGATTGGGGATCTTAGTGGGCTATCTAGATTTGAGCTCCAATAGACACAACCCAATCACAATACACAAATGATTCACTTAGGTCCGATCTATTTAATTTTAGTTCATTCCACTAAAGAACTAAAATTGAACTCTTAAATAAAGACTGAATAAGTTGATGTTACTCACTCATACCCTAGACAACCTTATTGGAGAAAGTGTATCCTCCTGAAGAATACCAGTAATCGCCAAGAGCTCATAGACCGCCTATAGCTCTCCAAGTTACCATATTTACTCATATGACCGCATTTTGAACTTGGATATTTTGACTTGTCCAGAAGCCATGTTTCAATAGACACTATTGAAAAATTAACGTTAAGATTTAATATACAATACCTCAAAACATCCATATGATGATATTCTACTCTCATTTAGTAATCGAGCCACGATGTCCATAACTATAAATGAAGTCCTCTATCGAATAACAAATTAATACCACAAAACTATCGATGATAGATTATGTTATATAATCGTACTCATTGATAGCTCAAATGATAGCACTTGCAACCATAAGTCCATCATTTATCTTAGGATTGAGATAGACTCTCCGATTGTCTTCAAATGAATACTTTTATCCATTGACGGTTCTAGATAAAGTATTTCATTGTGATCCAATTCAATGCACCCAGTGCACTAGATTCTTTCGCCCAAAGACACCACACTTTGATGATTTTAGACTCATCATAACACATTTGATCCCACTCAAATTCTAGCAAAAGAATCTACAACTTTGACAAGTTAAAGGTGCCCAACCTTTTATCTTAAGTTGTGAATATTATTCAAGACTAACTAAATAATTGTGTCTACCTCATACATATCTAGATGTATGAACAATTCTTATTTTCTCATAGTCTTTTGACCTTATGATTATTTACTTACGACAATTATAATAATTAAACTATAAATGCTATAAGATTTGTTAAACTAGAAATCACTTTATTAATATGAAAAGATTTGTCAAATACATTATTACACTCTTGCTATCGAGCATAATTCCAACAGTATATATATAAAAAATCGTAATGTGATTTGTTATTGCTCAATTTTGTTCATATAATTTCAATGTATTTTTGTTTTGGAATTGTAACAAGAAAGGTGGCCTATCATCGCCATAATTTCCATCTTGGTACTTGCTAAGTTTTTATTTTTATTTTTTATTGTTTTATTAAAAAAAAAATGTTGTAAAATATTCAATTTTTGAAGAATCGAAGAATTTAAGAATTCGAAGCAGAAAAAGTAGCAACGGAGTAACTCGGTGTAGCCGTACAAGGGTTCGGATGCGCTGGTGCCCTGACATAAAAACTTTGGACGGTGGCCACTTGAAGAATTGCTCACTAAGTTAGGATTAGGGTTTTGTGTTTCAAACAAATGTAATTTACATGTTTTTCTTGGACGGGCCAAAATTGTGGCTATTTACTTTTCTGTAAATATTGCAATATTTGTCAGTGTTTGATAACATGTCATGTAGAATAGGTGTGCCACTCATATATCTCTTTTGGTATGAACATGCGTTGAATGATTTAGGTATCTAATTGGCATCTAGATAACTTAGTAAATCATTCTATGGAATTCGATCACACGCCTTAAACAATTGAGCTGGTGAAAGTGTTTGGAATGTTTATGGCCTCCAAGTTTAGTTATGATTTTTGTTTCTTGTGATAAACCCCTAGGGGTAATCATGAATGGAATTTAGCAAGATACTTTCTTACAAGGATAGACTAGATAATTGACTCAAACGATATCTACTCTCAAATGAGGGATATTTGTGAGGGAATATATTGAAGGTCGATAACTTGGTAACACACTCAATGTGATTTTTTTAATATCCTTCCAAGACTTCTTGTTAAAAAAATAATAAGGCTAAAAATGAAAATGATGGTTGTTATGTTAACAATTAGGTGGAACCTAGTCCAACTAGTAGATGGTGTGAACTCCCAAAAGAGGGGTGACATTTATGGGTGCTGGATCACCGTTGAATTTTACGATTGAATTATTGTATTTAATTCAAGATAAAAATTCAAAAGTGCTTTATCATGATTGTTTACTTATATAATTTTTGTTATTATAAAGAAAAATCTTGACCCCATCCTTAATCAACTTTCTTATAAGATAATACTTTAACTAATGATAATTATACCACATGGAAAAGGAAAATTGGGTTGTTGCAAGTTGAAAAACATAAGTTCATTCTATCTACTCCTAAACCACCCAATTTTACTAATGAATCTACTAAGGAACAAACAGTGGAGTATCGGCACTGGAAGACTTCTGATGAGATGGCCAAATGTTACATTATGGCCACCATCTTCAATGTGTTGCAACAGTAACATGAAGGAATGGAGACTGCTGCCGATATAATGTTGTCTTTGGAAGAGATGATTGCTATGAAGTCCAAGACGACTAAGAGAGAGACAGTGACTACTTTCATGAATCTTAGGATGAAACCTGGACAGGCTGTGAAAGATCACATGATGAAAGTCATAGCACATGTCAACATTGTTGAACTCAACGGTGCTAAGATAAATTGTGAGACAAAAATTCACATTATTGTCAACTCACTATCGGATTCCTTTGATCAGTTCAAGTTGGACTACACCTTGAATAATACGGAATACACCTTGCAAGGCTTGATGCAAGATGTTCAAAATGTCAAATAAATCTTTGTGAAATGCAAGGGTCATGAGACTCATACGATATGTAAAGTTGCTACTGTTAAGATCCGTAAGAAGGTCAAGAAACAAAAGAAGAAAAAACAACTTGGACCTACCAAGAAGGAGACTAAGAAAGTAACCAAGATCAAAGGAAAGTGTTTTCTTTGTGATAACCAGGGGTTCAAGGAAAAGAAAAGACTTAATGTGAATGAATTCAATATGTGTTTAGGCAACAGAGCGTTGGTGTCTGCTAGTGCAGTGGGAGATATTAGAATTAATTTAGGTTCTTATAGGCATTTAGATTTAATAGTTGTTCATTATGTACCTTAAATCAAGAGGAATTTAATTTCAGTTTCTTGTTTAAATAAATTTGGATATTCAGTTACTTTTAATAAAGGTTTTATTACACAAATTTGTTTGCAAAGGTACACTGGAATATAGATTTTTCTATTTGCATAGCAATATCTCTCACTTGATAGACACAGAATCAACACAACATAATCATAAAAGACTAAAATTATCAAAATGTGAAACCTACCTATGACATTTGCGCCTAGGTCATATTAACTTAGATAGGATATAAAGATTGGTTGGTGATGGACCTTTAAATGACTTAAAGGTTGATGATCTACCAATATATGAATCTTGTTTGGAAGGTAAGATGACCAAAAGGTCGTTCATGACCAAAAGCACAAGAGCCACTGAATTTTTGGGATTAATAAACACTGATGTTTATGGTCCTATAAGCATTCAAGCTAGAGGTGGATATTGTTGGAACCTGGTTCACCGATTACGTAGAGAAAAGTTTTAAAATTTATAATACAGATCATAATCTGTATCTGGGACCAGTGAACTTGGGATCGTAATTATTTTTTGAAACTAAAACATACAATATGTAAACATAGGAAATTGTAATCAAAATAAAGAAGAAGAAAATCTTACCAACATTTGGAGGCTCCTTCACTTTATGATATGCTCATGTCTGAACCACTCTTACCAATGTTTAGAGACTCCTTCACCTAACGATGTGCTCCTGTCTAAACCACTCGATCTTCCTCGCTATCTCCCGGAACTGGTAAATGCGTGTGGGCGCGTCACGGTCTCAAGAACTTGAATGGAGGATGTAGAGAAATACTTGAAGAAGCCCTTTCTTTTCAATTTGGTGTATTGATTTCACGCACACATAAATTGCATCTCATGCAAAACTTATGCCTTTTTTTCTCATTTATTTCATGTATATTAGATACACACCAAAAACAAAACAAAATCAATTTTTTTTTTAAAAAAAAAAGCTTTTTCTTGCTTTCACGCCTACACTTGCATTATATATATATATATATATATATATATATATATATATCCCTGTTTATATCCTATACAAACACTGATATATGTGCACACACCAATTTGCATCCAATCCAATCTCTTGTATTATAATTGATATATATCCTTTAATTATCCTTTTCAAATATATCTAACATATTAAAAGTGACAATAAGTATTTTAAATTTAAACTTAAATTCAAATACTTAGATAAATGATTTAGTAAAATAAAATAATCATATTATTTTATCTTCACCTAAATCCATATATCAACTAACACCCTTCAATTAATAGTAAATTAATAATTCATAATTACTAATATAATTAAATAATCTAATTATTTAATTAATTTAATTATTAACATTCAATAATTAAACAATCTCTTTATTCAATTAATTCCCGAATAAATACGTGTCACTTTCGTAAGACAATTAATTGGACAATCCAATTAGTTAACCGTAACCCTTGTTACCTAAATCGATCGGGCTAGCAAGGGGACCTAATGGACCCACAGTATTTTGAGCTCCAATAATCCTCGGAATCATTAATTAAACTCTTTAATTAATATTCCTTGATTATTAACTCCGGTGTTATTCCACTAAAAACCCGAAGCTGCACTCTCTCAACTGTAGACGTTTTTACAGAGACCGATACAAGTCAGTGTCCATCGATATAGCTATTACATATGGTGTTATCCTCCACAGTAGTTTATAATTAGAGCTGGGTCATAATGTCCGTTATACCCCTCAATTACATATATCCTTTAAGTACCATTGATTTTATAATGAACAATAAATCCAATTTCCTCACGGAATTAGGAGAGCGCTCATATTGCCCAAGCTCCGAATCAACCCTTAAGGGAACTACCATCTACTTCTCACAAGAAGGAGTGGATTCCACTATTGTGTACAAACCTTCCCAGTAACAAGCCAAAACTGCAATCCCAACATAAAGAAGTATATTGATCAGGAAATACGTCTGACCTCACTCATAGTATATCAAAGACCACAATTTAGCCTGAAGGAGTCGATAAGACACTCAGGATTAAGATCACCCATATATAGACATCATTAGTTTATATATATAAATCTCATCGGTAAACGGATCTTGGCGAGAGATTCATATAGATCATGGCCCAGTCCTATATGATCACATCGTATAAGGTGCCTCCATTCTCATATCTCTGTAGGAATGATTCAGGATAGAATTATCTTACATTACAAAATGGACCACAGCTATAGATTAACCACAAATAAAATACCCAACTTTATTTGCTATCTATGGACTCTTTAGATTGCATGTCTCTTACTGTATCCATCCATATATGACACTCATATACACAGTTTGAGGTTATATCCGACAATCTTGGATGTTAAATATATGCACAAGTTATAAAATAAACAACACAACAAGAATGAATTGAACTTTTCCTTTTATTTATTTCTTAAATCCATTTACAAATTATATCTTTAAGGAATAAACCCCAACAATCTCCCACTTGCACTAAAGCATGTGAGGCATGCCTCGTACCTCTAGAACATCTAGGTGACCTGAAAACACTTTAGCCAGTAAGGTCTTCGTACATGGATCAACATGGTCGTCTTATAAGGTTATCTTTGTGATGATCACATATCCTTTTTGCACTATCTCTTTAATGAGATGATACTTTCTCTCTATATGCTTCCCTCTTTTGTTGCTTCTTGGTTCTTTTGAATTAGCCAGATCACCACTGTTATCATAATAAAGTGTGATGGGCTTATCCAGATCTGTAACAACTTCCAGATCATTCAAGAACTTACGGAGCCAAACAACATCTTTAGCAACTTCACAACCGGCTACATATTCAGTTTTTATGGTGGAGTCAAGAATGTAAGATTGTTTGATACTTCTCCATACAATGGCTCCACCACACAGGGTAAATACTGATCCAGACGTGGATTTCCTAGAATCCATGTCTGACTAAAAATCAGAATTCGTGTATCCTAACGGGATCAAATACTGCCCAGAATAAACTAGCATATAGTCTCTCGTTCTCCTAAGATACTTGAGAATTGTCTTGACAGCAACCCAATGATCCAATCCTGGGTTGGACTAGTATCTGCTGACTACTCCCACTGCATAGCATATGTCCGGTCTCATGCATAACATAGCATACATGAGACTACCTACTGTCGATGTATAGGGTACACGTCTCATATCCTCAACTTCTTGAGGTGTCTTAGGACACTGTTCCTTAGACAAGTGAACTCCATGCCTGGAAGGTAAATTACCTTTCTTGTAGTTTTGCATCGAAAATCGTAGAAGAATCTTATCGATATATGATGCCTGAGACAGTGCTATAAATTTATTCTTACGATCCCTTATAAGTTGGATCCCTAGAACATAACTTGCCTCTCCTAATATATTGTTTTTATTTTATTATTTAATTAAATAGAAATTAATTAATTATTTATTTATTTATTTATTTAATTAAAAGATAAAATCTTTTTCCAATTAGGATAAGGCTTCCTATTGTCATACTATTCTTGGTAGTATGATAAGTATCAAATGCTTTATTTGATAAGCAGATAAATAAAAGGAATTTACTTATCTAGTGAAATTAGGAAGTATTTGATATCTAGCAAAACTCTAATTGACTATTGGTCAAATTAGGAAGTTTTTGATAATGTCACAATTTAACTTATATTCAATAATTGGTTATTGGATAAATACACTATTGAGTATGAATAAGAGTCTTGGTATGGAAAAGAATTCTTCATTGAGTGAGGATTCTTGGCCTCCAAGTAAATCCTCCTAGAGAGAAGATTCTTGCCCACCAAGTGAATCATTCTTAGGAGAGGATTTGGACACCTATATATATGGCTATATAGAATTTGGCCAAGCCATAAGATTTCTTCCCAAGAGAATTAGGCAAATAGTGGTTTTGGAACCTTAGAATTTTGAGTGAAGAAAATTGGTTCTTGCTATAGATAAATTCATCCAACTTTAAAGAAAGGTGTATGTAGAATTCAGCCAAGCATAGTGAAAATAGGGAATGTTTTTGTTTTCAATAGTGCACTAGTATCCTTTACATCAAAAGGGTTTTGTGTACAAAAACCGAATCGGGTTCACGCGAGTTTTAGTCAAATAGATTGATAATTCACAATTGACCAAATGTTCCTTGGTTTACTCTAGAAGGATTATTGTGACTAACAAAAGAAAAAGATTTTTTTTATTTCCATCCTCAGGTATACTTTTCAAAGAAAGGGAGCCCAAACTCCTAGGTGATTCACGTTCGTGATTGGATTGGAAAATCTTGTGGATTCAATTCGGCGCAACTTCAATCGTCACGAGAATAAGGTATGATACTTTTATTATATGTTAATTTATCAAGGGTAAAGGTTCTTTCTTTTAAAGGACAAATTTTAAAAAATACCAAACCCCTTTTCTGCTTCTGTCACAGGATTTTTCCATAAGAATTCCACTCCCACTATCAAGTTAAATTTTAATTTACCACCACTTACGTACTAAAACAAATCATCTAATTCTAAAAATTAGACATCTATATTAAATTCACATCTACTAAAAAATTCATTCTCTAGTAATGACATCTAGTGATTCCAACAAGAAAAGTGTTAATAGCCAAATTTGGCTAGGGACCAAAGAGAAATTTTTCACTCTCCCAGCCAGAATCTAAACTCGAGATCACCTATCCTGGAACCACGGTTCCTGGGGTTTGGCTTCGGAACCACCTCGTAAAAGCAGGAAAGGTCACCGAGCTCAGGAAGCATTTAAGGTGAAGCCAACACAAACAAAACGAGCTCTTTCCACCAAATCAAGGCTCCCCGAGATCGAAACTACCTTGTAGCCTCTCCAGAAGCCAACCATCCTCCCCAAGCACAGTGAGAGACCCATTAAGTGCCCATCTTGCACTACTCTCTCCGAAGGAAGACTCAAACCTATCTGGATGAGAAAAAGGAAGCTCGCCTAATCCATGCAACCCCCAATGAGTGCCCACAAGGCCGTATCAAGCTCTAAAGAACCAGGAAAGGTTCGGCCAAGCTTCTATGACGAGAACTAAGGCATGAGTCTACCTCGCTCTACGAAACAATGAACAGCTAACTCGATGACCCCTATGAAATACACACAACATCATATCTATGAACATTAAAACTCTACGCACGTGTAAGGTAAGAGATTGAGTCCAAAAAGGAAACAAACTTATCTCTACCAAAGATGTTCTTGAATTCTTTATTAATGCTAGGTTAATGACTTTCAAATGAGAGATCCCCCCCGATAAGGAAGGACCGGATTCAGAAAATCATGGCGGGATATTCAGTGGTTTGAACTACAGGGACCGTGTATAAATATACCTAACATGAAGAGAGAAAATAGAGAGTGAAGAGAGCGGCAATCGGTAACTAAACGAAGAAAGTTTTTAGCCTAAATTCTGTGATCAGAACACAACCTCCGTTATTACCTACTACTCGAGAGGCATGAGGTTGCCACTATACTGTATCCCAAAGAGATTAAGAGTGTTTAAGAGTCTTTTTGTACGATACTCACAGTTGATAATAAAGCCATTACATTCCCGTCTTCATTACACTTATATTCATACATCCATCCTTATTCTGTCAGGTTAGGTACCTAAGAAACCAACCCCAACCACCACTTACGTGGTAATGGTCTCGAGGGTGTTAACCAGAATTTCTCACCTCGATTAAATTCTCCATTAACACTTTCTGGCACCGTCTGTGGGGAACAACCCACACCGTAATTTTTACACTTAAGAGTTTGTTGTTTTGCACTAATCATGAGGCTTCGCTTCTCTTAAAGACAACTCAAAATATCAGGACATCCATCTGCCCCCTCAGCCCAGAAAGGGTAGAAAAAGGGAAAGAAATCCAAGCACCATAAGCCAGCCTCGCATCCGCTATGCATAGAGCGGGCTCAAACCCCTCTGGCGGTGAACCAAGCTGTGATCAATCAGCATGCTGCAACCATTGTGGAAAATGTTTGCCTCCATCTAGCTGTAGAAGGAATTGATCCTCAACTGGCAGATCAAGAAATCCGAGAAGAGGCGAGCCAACCAGCTGTTAGTTAGCCTGCCTTCGAACTATTGGGACCCCCCCACCGATCCCTACCTACCATAGGACAGAGCCTGCATCTTCCGTTGGGGACAGGCTACTGCCCATGCCCCAGTCACGGATAGGCCGACCAACTATTGACCTAGGCAGGTTAAGTCGACAGCCGACGTTCCTCCAAGGGCACATCACAGCCCTCATCGACCGGTGACTTCTAAAATAGAACCTCGAGCCCAAGCCAGAGCTAGAAGAAAAATTATGAAAGCAGACCCTACCCCTGAGGATGACAAAATGGAAGTACCCAGCCCATCGGGGGGGATCTGTTAATGAGAGTTCTGAGGTTGATTCTAAGAAGCACGAAAATAAGTGCCTGAGGAACCAGCTAGCTAAGATGCATAAAGAGATATAACAATTAAAAAGAGGGAAGGGTAAGGAGGTCAAAAAGGACCCCCTAAGCGATATGAACGCCCCCTTTACCAAAAGAATCCTGGAGGCAGAGCTCTCGCCAAAAATCAAGATGCCGACCGATAAATACCTAGAACGACTTTAGGTTTTTTTTCTTTTCTCTCTTTTTCTTTCTATGCTAATTGACTCTCAATATTCTAAATGTGTATTGTGTTGTTAGTTTCCAGAAAAACATATATCATATATATATATATATATATATATATATATGTATGTATATGCTATAAAACTAATCAATCAAATCTTTTAAGAAATCTGACATCTTAAAAGATACTAATTAATTTTATTTGAATTTGTTTTGAATTCAAACTCTTTAAATTAAAATTTAAATATTTAATAAAATAAAATAATCAAATTATCTTATCTTTATTCAAAATTAAATATCAATCAACACCCTCCAACTAATGATTAATTACACCATTAAATAATCTAATTATTTAATTAACATAATCATTAACATTCATTAGTTAAATAATCTCATTATTCAATTAATTCCCCGAATAGACACGTGTCACTTTCGTAATACAATTAATTAGACAATCCAATTAATTAATTGGGACCCATATTACTTTAATCAATCAGGCTAACAAGGGGACCTAAAGGACCCACAGTATTTTGAGCTCCAATAATCCTTAAAAATAATTAATTAAACTCTTTAATTAATATCAAATGATTATGAACTTCGGTGTTATTCCACTAAAAACCCGAAGTTGTACTTTCTTACCTATAAATGTTTTTACACAAACCAATAACTTTTGGTGTCCTTCGGTATAGATATTACATATGGTATGATCCTCCATAAGTAGTTCATACTTAGAGCTGGGTCATAATGTTCGTTATACTCCTCTAATATATCTTTACATTAAGTACCATTGATTCTCTATGAACAATAAATCCTTCATTCCTTACGAAATTATTCGACCACCGCAGCTTTCAAGTCCCAATCAATCCGTAAGGGAACTACCATCTACTTCTCACAAGAAAGAGTGGATTCCACTATTGTGTACAAAACTTCCTAGCCATAAGCCAAACAGCGATCCCAACATACCGAGCATACAGATTAGGAATGCAACACGGACCTTACCCTTGGTATATCAAAGACCACAATCTAACCTAAAGGAGTCGATAAGACACACATGATTAAAATCACCCACATATTACCATCATTAGTCGATATATATGAATCTCATCACAAAATGAATCTTAGTGAGAGATTCGTATAGATCGTGGTCCAGTCCTATATGATCACATCATACAAGGTGTACCCATTCTCGTATCAACATATGAATGATCTAGGACAAAACCACCGTACATTACAGAATGGACCGCAATTGTAGATTAACCACAATTAAAGTACCCAGCTTTATTTGCTATTTACGGAATCTTTAGATTACTCATTTCAAAATGAATCAATCTGTATATGACATTCATTTACTCTATTTGAAATTACATCCTGCAATATCGGATGTTAAGTACACATGTTATATAAATGTATGACACAATTTGAATGAACAAAGAACTTTTTTTTATTTATGTTCAATTCACATTTACAAATTTCATGCTTTAAGGGAAAAAACCCTAACAAGGATTACTCCTCATGGAAGGGGAAGATGGAGTAATATCGTTTGGCAATTGATGACAATGTTTGGATGGTGATTGAGGATGGATACAAACCACCCACCATGACCGCTGAAGATGGAAGCATCGTGGCCAAGCCCAAGGCTCAATGGAGTGCCTAAGATTTTGAGGCTTCTAAGTGGAAAAAAAAGGTAATGCACACCATTTTTTAAGCCATGGATGAAAACCAATACAAGTTCATCAAAATTACGAAGAACGCCTATAAATCTTGGAAGATTCTTGAGACTGCACATGAGGGGATGAATACGACCAAGGAATCTAAGCATTAAATGTTGCAAGCCATGTTCGAGACCATCAACTTAGGGATCCTTACGCCGACATGAGGATCAAACAAAACATCATGAAAAATCTTCCCAAAATGTTCGACTCAAAGGTTACCACTATAAAGGAGAAAATTAAGTTCAAGAAGAAGAAACTGAATGAGGTCATTGGGAAGTTGTTAGCCTATGAGGCTGTGAAGCATACTTCTCAACCCAAGAAACAAAATTAGAGTGCTTTGAGGACATCTGAGCAATAAAAGAGATGTAGCGACTCTGATAAGGAGATAACTCTTATCATGCGTAAATCTAAGAAGTTGTTAAAGTTTGAGAAGAAAGTCATTAACTTAAGTGGAAATAACATCAAGAAGAAGACTAGGTTAAAGAATATTGAAGATAGCCATATCAAGTCTTCAAGAAAGGTTGTTCAGTGCTATGGGCATGAAGGAATCGGGCACATCTTACCGGATTATGGTAGCTTGAAAATTATGAATAACGGAAAGGCATTGGCTGCCACTTGGAGTGATAGTGATGACATTGAAAAAAATGATGACTCTTCAAGTGATAGAGAGGAAGTGGCCAACTTTGTAGCATGTGCCGTGTTCCTTAAACTTGAGTGATTCTGTGAAGAACTACTTTGCCTTTACGGTCGCTTACCATGAGGAAGCTCAAGCAGTCACCAAGTATTTGTCACTTGAAGGATTTAAGAAGGGTGACTTGAAAAGCGAAGAACAAAGAGAAGAAACATTGAAAAAAGTATCCTTGAACAAATGAGCCATGAAAACACAAGTGATAGAAGCTTGGTTCAAGATA
This sequence comes from Dipteronia dyeriana, assembly GCA_032871835.1. Lineage (NCBI taxonomy): Eukaryota > Viridiplantae > Streptophyta > Magnoliopsida > Sapindales > Sapindaceae > Dipteronia > Dipteronia dyeriana. The sequence goes on from CM065297.1 coordinate 42,652,222, forward strand.
GTTCAGGCTCTGAAACTCAAGTGATAATATGGTAAACTATCAAGAGTTCAATGACTATCATCAAACATGTTTGAAGAAGAAAAATGATGAAGTTCTATAGTTGACGAAAGAAAATCTCCAACTAAGAACTAGAGTGACTCATATACATAAGGAAATGACAATTGCCAAAGTGAATGATGTGATGTTGGAGAAGGAACTTGAGGAGGCAAGAAATACTCCTGAAAAGGTTACTTTAAGTTCAGAAAAGCTTGACTACATGTTGAACATTGGAAAAAAAACCCAATGACAAATGAGGGCTTGGCTTTGTAAATGATGAGTCCATACCTTTTTCGGACAAGATATCCTTTGTTAAGGAATTTGCTCCTAAGTTTTCACCTCCATCTCAACATCTTAGAAGAAATATTGAACTTGATGCCTACCCCGTACACTAATTATTTCATCTCCTCTTTGGGATTGTTCCTCCATTCTACATTGATCCAGCCTTTCTCTACTAGTTTTATAGGGCACGCATAGGGTCACGTCCACTATCTAGAACACACCTTGGGGTCTTGGGACTCCACCGGTGCAGACATTTAATATGGTGAGGTCAGATTAGCAGTCGCTGATATATTGATTCCCGGTCTAGCGGCATCTTCAATGACTCTCCGTAGGGACTCTTGGACTTGCTGGAATGCATCTGGGAAATCTTTGGGGGAGCGTTTATAGAGGTTATCACAACTTGACCAGTTGAGGTTGGAGTCACTGAGGACAGGCTTGTTCCAACAGTGTTGGCATTTATTAGTTCAGAGTTGTTACTAGCATTTATGGGGCCAACATCATTCAGAGACCGACTTACATCTCTACTTTTTTAAGAGCTTAGGTTTAGAGGTTTAATGTCGCCCCTCCTTATAGCGCCAACTGTTAACGGTGATTTTTGGATTACGTAGGATTAATCACACATCTAATAAGTTTGTAAATTGATATAGATGTTATGAGAAAGATAAGAAAATGTAGAGTAAGCAAACATAAGTTTTTGTGATAAAACTCCAATGCGGGGAACCATACACGGTTTCCAGCGACGATGATAAAGAAAATCACTATGAATGAGATTGGTTAAACACTCAAACTCTCTTGCACTCTTGTAAGCTAATTTTTTTTGTAACTCTTGTAGGAAAAAACATACAGCGGAAGCGAAAAATTCGATTGGTATATTTCAAAAAAAATTCCTTTAGAAGAAAGAACCTTAACCTTTGATTAAATTATATATAATAAAAGTACCGTATCTTTTTCTCATGAAGATTGAAGTTGCACTGAATTGAATCCACAAGATCTTCCAATCCAATCACAAACGTGAATCAACTAGAAGTGTGGGCTCCCCTTCTTTGAACTGTATACAAGAGGATGCAAAACAAACAAAATATTTTTTTTGTTAGTCACATTAATCCTCCTAGAGAAAACACCCAAGAACGTTTGGTCACTTGTGAATTATAAATCTATTTTATTGAAACTCACGTGAACCCGATTCGATTTTTGTATGGAAAACCTTTTGATGTAAAGGATACAAGTGGACAATCAAAAACAAAAACGTTCCCTCTTTTCTCTATGCTTGGCCAAATTATTCACACAATAAGTTAGATGAAGTTTTTTTTAACTATATAAGCAAATAAAAAAAAACTTTTGTCAAGCCTTTTAAATAGCATTGGCCGAAGTCTCTCTCTTGATTTCTATGTCTTGGCCGAATTCCATAATTGTGATATATATAAGAGACAAAATCCTCTCTTTACGAGGATTTACTTTGTGGCCAAGAATCCTCTCTCTAGTAGGATTTACTTTCACAAAGACTCCTATCAACTTTCGGAATTCATCTCAACACCAAGACTCCTACTCCAACTCATTAGTGTATTTATCAAATAACTAATTATTACATATTAATTTAATTGTGAATGTAGGGAAAATCGGTTTAAAACGCAACGGAAGCTTGAGAAAATTAAAAATTAGGGTTTACATACAATTAAAAAAAATTCCCTTTTAAATAACAAGAACCTTAACCCTAGATTAATTGATGTATATAAAAAGTGTTGTACCTTTTTTTCGTGACGATTGAACAAGCGACGAATTGAATCCGAAAGATCTTCCAATCCAATCGAGAACGTGAATCACCTAGAAGTGTGGGCTCCCTCTTCTTTAAATGTATACCTGAGGATGGAAACAAACAAAATATTCTTCTTTGTTAGTTACAATAATTCTCCTAGAAGAAAACAAAGAATTTTAGGTCACTTGTGAATTATCAATCAATTTGATTGAAACTCGCATGAACCTTGATTCGATGTTGTGCACAAAACCTTTTGATCTAAAAGCTACTAGTGTACTATCGAAAACTAATCGTTCTATCTTCTTTTTCTACTTTCCCGAATCATATACTGTATCTTTGAGTTGGCTGAATTTTGTCTAGAGCAAAAAGTAAAATTTTCTCCCTCAAAATTCTATGGTGGCTGAATTCTTCTCTTGGAAAAACTAGAACTGGCCGAAAATCACTCTTGCAAATTTTTATGGTTGGCCGAATTTCCAAACATATATATATATATATATATGATCATAAATCCTCTCTTAAGAAGGATTTACTTGGTTGGCAAGAATCCTTTCCTTAGGTGAATTTATTTGGTAGTTAAGAATCCTTTTCTTAAATGAATTCTATCCTCATATATATATATATATATATATATATATATATATAAATATATATATATAAATATATATAACTGGCTGAATTCTTCATAGAATTCAATTAGGAGACTTAATCTTTTCATAAGAAAGATTTACTTGGTAGTTAAGAATTCTTTCATTTAGTGGATTTACTTGGCGGTTAAGAATCCTTTTCGAAAAGGAATTCTATCCTACACCAAGACTCCTAATCCAACTCAATAGTGTATTTATAACCATATTAAAGACTTCCTAATTTGATTAGATAAATAATTCCTTTTATTTATCTAATTATCAAATATAGTCTTTAATATTAATTATACTACTAACAATAGTATAATTTTAGGAGATCATCTCCTACTAGGAAAAAGATTTTGACTTTTAATTAAATAATTAATTAATCAACATATTAATTAATTTCCATTTAATTAAATAATAAAATAAAAATAATATAATTAAGCTATTATAAATAGCCTTGCCGCCCAACACATATATATGGGCCTATATATTATTTTTCTTATTTTATTAAATCCATTGGACCTTAATAAAAAGTCCACATGTGAACTAGACCCATTCTTACAAAAAGAAACAAGTCCACATGCCTCAATACAATTCTAAATGGACCCCTAAATGGTTTGGTAGAATATATCAAGTGATCCATGCAAGTTCGTGTCGATTGGGGATCATGGCGGGCCATCTAAATCTAAGCTCCAATAGACACAACCCAATCACAATCAACAAAAGATTCACTTAGGTCCGATCTATTTAATTTTAGTTCATTCCACTAAAGAACTAAAATTGAACTGTTAAATAAGGATAGAATAAGTTGATGTTACACATTCATACCCTAGACAACCTTATTGGAGAAAGTTTATCCTCGTGAAGAATATCAATAATCTCTAAGAGCTCATAGACCGCCTATAGCTCTCCAAGTTACCATATTTACTCATATGACCTCATTTTGAACTTCGATATTTTTACCTGTCCAGAAGCCATGTTTCAATAGACACTATTGAAAACTTAACGTTAAGATTTAATATCCAATACCTCAAAACATCCATATGATGATATTCTACTCTCATTTGATAAACGGAGCCACGATGTCCGTATCTACAAATGAAGTCCTTTATCGATTAACAAAGAAAACCACCAAACTATCAAGGATAGACTATGCTATATAATCGTACTCATTGATAGCTCAAACGATAACACTTGCAACCATAAGTCCATTATTTATCTCAGGATTGAGATAGACTCTCCGATTGTCTTCAAATAAAAACTTTTATCCATTGACAGTTTAGATAAAGTATTTCATTGTGATCCAATTCAGTGCACCGCAACCATAAGTCCATCATTTATCTCAGGATTGAGATAGACTCTCTGATTGTCTTCAAATGAAAACTTTTATCCATTAACAGTTCGAGATAAAGTATTTCACTGTGATCCAATTCAATGCACCTAGTGCACTAGATTCTTTTACCCAAAGACACCACACTTTGATGATTTTAGACTCATCATAACACATTTGATCCCACTCAAATGCTAGCAAAAGAATTTAAAACTTTAACAAGATAAAGGCACATAACTTTTATCTTTAGTTATGAATATTATTCAAGACTAACTAAAGAATTTTTTCTACCTCATACATATCTAGATGTATGAACAATTCTTCTTTTCTCATAGTCTTTTGATCTTATGATTATTACTTTTGACAATTATAGTAATTAAACTATAAATGCTATAAGATTTGCTAAACTAGAAATCAATTTATTAATATGAAAAGATTGTCAAATACATTATTACACTCTTGCTATCGAGCATAATCCCAACAGTGAATTTATCAAAAACTTCCTAATTTGACTAATAGTCAATTTGAGTTTTGATAGATATCAAATAATTCCTAATTTAATTAGATAAATAAATTCCTTTTTTTTATCTACTTATCAAATAAAGTGTTTGATAGTTGTCATACTACCAACAATAGTTTGACACTAGATGACCTTCTCCCACTATGAAAAAGATTTTAACTTTTATTTAATTTATTAATTAATTTCCTTTTAATTAAATAATATATTAAAAAGACAATATATTATGTTATTTTATATGCCCTTAAGCCTATTAAATGTGTAGAATATTATTTTTATATTTGATTAAATCGATTGGAATTTAATAAAAAATCCACATGTGAACTAGACTCATTCTTACTAAAAAAGAAATGAGTCCACATGCCTTAAATTAATACATTGATATAGTTTAAACAGCCCATTTAATTAAAATGTGCAAATTAATGTATTAATGGAATGCTAATCGCACCATGTTAGGGCTGCCCAAGGAATCCCACATCCTTGGCCACCCAATCCAAGTATTTTGAAGAGTTTTCACGTGTCTTGATCACACATGACCGTACTTGTCCAAAATTTTGGATTTTGAAATCCAAAAACAATTCTAGATGGACCTTAAAATTGGTGTAGTTGAATATATTAAGTGATCCATGCAAGTTCTTGTGGATTGGGGACCTTGGCGGGCTATCTATACTTAAGTTCCAATAGACACAACCTAATCAAAATCAGCAAATAATTCACTTAAGTCCTATCTATTAATTTTAGTTCATTCCAAAGATAGAAGAAGTTAATGTTCCTTATTGGTACCCTAGACAATCTTAATGGACATAGTATATCCTCGTGAAGAATACCAGTAATCGCCAAGAGCTCATAAACCGCCTATAGGTTTCCTAGTTACCGTATTTACTCATATGACAACATTTTGAACTTGGATATTTGTACTTGTCTAGAGGCAATATTTCAATAGACACTATTGAAAACTTAATCTTAAGATTTAGTATTCAATACCTCAAAAAATCCATATGATGATATTCTATCCACATTTATTAAATGGAGCCATGATGTCCATATCTTTAAAAAATTTCCTTTTAAAAAGAATGAACCTTAACCCTTGATTAATGAACATATAATAAAAGTATCGTACATTTTTCTCATGACGATTGATGTTGCGTAGAATTTAATCTGCAAGTTCTTTCAATCCAATCGCAAACGTGAATCACCTAGGAGTGTGGGCTCCTTTTCTTTGAATTGTATACATGAGGATGGAAACAAACAAAATCTTTTTCTTTTGTTAGTCACAATAATCCTCCTAGAGAAAACCCAAGAACGTTTGGTCACTTGTGAATTATCAATCTGTTTGATTAAAATTCGTGTGTATCTGATTCGATTTTTGTACACAAAACCCTTTTGATGTAAATGATACTAACACTATCGAAAATAAAAACATTCCCTCTTTTCTCTACGCTTGGCCGAATTCTAAATACAACTATCTTAGAGTTGGACAAATTTATCTAAAGCAAGAACTAAATATTCTTCACCCAAAATTCTAAGGTTCCAAGACCTCTCTTGGCCGAATTCTTCAAGTCCATTTATATTGGTGTCCAAATCATCTCCTAAGGAGGATTTACTTGGTGGGCAAGAATCCTCTCTCTAGGAGGATTTACTTGGTGGCCAAGAATCCACACTCAAAGAAGAATTCTTTTCCACACAAAGACTCCTATTCCAACTAATTAGTGAATTTATCCAATAACTAATTATTGAATATAAATAAAATTGTGAATTTATCAAAAACTTCCCAATATGACCAACATTCAACTAGAATTTTGATAGATATTAAATACTTCATAATTTGACTGGATAAATAAATTCCTTTTATTTATTTACTTATCAAATAAAGTACTTGATACTTATTATACTACCAATAATAGTATGACACTAGGATACGTTCTTCTACGAGGAAAAAGATTTTATCTTTTAATTAATTAAATAATTTCCATTTAATTAAATAATAAAATAAAATCTATATATTAGGATAATATCCATAGCCTTGCCACCCAAGCTATATGTATATGGGCCATATATTGTTTTTCCAATTTATTAAATCCATTGGACTTTAATAAATTTCCACATGTGACCTATACCCATTCATACTAAAAAAGAAACTAGTCCATATGCCTTGACTTAATGCATTAATATAATTTTAAACAGCCCATTTAATTAAAATTTGTAAATTATATTCTTAATGTATTAATAGAATGCTAATCGCACCCTATTAGGGGGACCCAAGGTATCCCACATCCTTGGCCGCCCATCCCAAGTATCTTGAATAGTTAAGTCATGTCTTGATTACACATAGCCGCACCTCTCCAAAACTTTTTGATGTCAAAATCCAAAAACAATTCTAGATGGACCCATAAATTGGTCCGGTAGAATATATCAAGTGATCCATGCAAGTTCGTGTGAATTGGGGATCTTGGCGAGCTATCTAAATATAGGATCCAATGGACATAACCTAATCACAATCAACAAATGATTCATTTAGGTCCAATCTATTAACTCTAGTTCATTCAACTAAAGAACTAAAATTTATCTCCTAAATAAAAATAGAACAAGTTTATATTTCTCATTTGTACCTGTTATATTTAACTTTTTTCGAAAGCACACGTCATCACAAAACCACATAAGCAAAGACACTTCATCAGAGAATTGCCAGATCGATGTCTCGGAAGATGTCCAAGCCCCCGTTATACGAATATTCAATTGAAGCCCTGAGTAAGGATGAACCATGAGCTATTGCTTACCCCGCCCTACTCAGGACAATAAAGATGATCCCATAAAGTTGTGTCCCAGGTTTAGGCAATGAGATTCCTAATACAGTAATGACACTACATATTTAATGCAAAAAATGAGTTCTAGAAGGAAACAAATAACTTCCTAAATGAACGGAGTCCCAGAAGGAAACAAATATTCCAAGTTATTAAAATATCTACATAATTAATGCAATAAAGTAGTCAAACCCAAGTAGGAAAGAGTTCTCTTTTGCTAATCTTTGGCTTGAAACAAAACCCTAGTTGAACATGTATAAATACGCGTGTAGAGCACATTGTAAACACGCAGAATATAGAAAAGAGAGGCCGAAGAGATTGAGCATTGTAATTAAATTACTTTTTTACTGGATTTGACTTGGTTGCATATGCAACCGTCCGTGGATGTTTCTCCGATCAGCGGAGTTTTACCACATATCTCTGATTTTCGTTTATTTATTTTTCATGATATTTTCTGCTATTACAGGTTCCATAAACTCACACTATTGACTTTCTTGATCATCAAGAAACTGTTGTCAACAATTGGCACTAGATGAAGGAGCAACCCGAAGTAAGTTTGCTTAAAAAAGACACTTGAGACAATGGCTAACAACCGGAATGAAGATGGTTACAAGAATGTTTGGGACTCATCGGATGATATATACAGAGAGTTGATACCTCCTATGATACTATGAGGATTTAGGTTAGGGATTAATCAATGCCTATAGCAGGAAACCATAAGGTCCTTCCAACCAGTGATGACATCGTATGGTGATTCAGGAAGGTTGCTGTAGTTACTGGCAGACGCAGCTAGAGAAGGAGTAGATATATCCATAACAAAGGGGTTGATCCCATCAAGCCAGTCGTCTGTCTTAGATCATCTGCAAGGAAGGCTCCGGTCGATCAAAGTTGAACCAGAGTCAGAAGCATCAAGAACATACACGAATCTGAATCTTATCCTAAAGATAAAGGATACACCACGAGAAAAAACCTGAACTCATGAGGAATCTACAGAGGGTCGACACCGAAGGCGTTGCCATGATCAACTAGGGAATGACTGACATCATAAATATACCCGGCGAAGGGACTAGTCATCATCATCAGAAGACAATTATCATTAACAAAAATGTCACAAGGGAACTATATGGCTACAAGGCCTGACTTGGGAAAACTGAGGGCAAGATGAAGAAGATCCCATAACATGCTTAACTATTACTCAGGAATTTGATCGTCAGGGAGCTAGTAGGCAAGTAGGACATCTTAATACAAAGCTTAACTTAAGAGGTTCAGAATAACAAACGTCTAATGTATGCATTGGCTAGGTGTTATGGACGTAATGAATCGTCGGACAATGACTCCGATAGCCAATTGATAAATGACATCCTTTGAACAATGTTACCAGAAAGATTCAGGATGCTGCATGTGGTACAATTCAAGAAAGATACGGATCCTAAAGAGCACATCAGGCGGTACCGGAGTGCCATTGCCCAATACGCCTACAGTGATGCTTTGTTATGCCTTAATTTCCCATGAACCTTTGGAGATATGAGGTCCCTATTGTTTGGCAGACTGCCTAGTGCAAGTATTGGAAACTTTGGCAAGTTAAGCAAAGCCTTCTCAATGCAGTTTCTTGGGAATGTACATAGGAGGAAATCAGTAGCTCATCTTTCCTAGTTAAAGCAAGGAAAGGATGAGTCAATAAAGAAGTACCTAGAGAGGTTTAGTCAGGCGGTAACAGAGATCAAAATAAAAAAAAATGAAGCAATCATAGCCATATTCATAAACAATTTGCAAAACGGCTGACTATCCTTTGATTTCAAGAGAGCCCGCCTTACCAGGTAAGTAGATCTGATGGACATGGCAGTAGGGTACGCACTGGTCGAAGAGGAGGAAATTGCAACTGGGGGTCACTTTGTGCATGGAGGGCACCCCGAAGAACCAAATCTAGAGAGGTTAAATCCCGATCCCAAAGCTAAAATAGAGGTAAGTAGAAGGGTAGTAACAAAGACAACAACAAAGATGATAGAAATAAGGATACGAATAGCTAGCGTAAGGGCGCCGACCAAGCGAAGGATAAGTTCCAGGGAAAATATGCAAATTATAGTCCTCTTAAGAAAAGGCAGGATGTGATCTTGGCTATCTTTGAAGGGAAAAACTTGGTAAAGGAACCCTATCGACAGTCGTAATTCGCTCGAGAGACACCACGAAGTATTATCATTTTCACTAAGAGAATGGATATGAAACCTCCAAGTGTTACCAACTGAAGGACCATATTGAGACCCTCATCCGAGAAGGGCATCTGTAGAACATTGTTCTAAAGAAGGATAAAAAGGTGGAGGCCTAGTGGGATAACAAGCCAGAGGACCGAAATAGAAAAAGGAGCCTGAAAAGGACCAATGAAGGAGCGAGAAACACAATTTTTTAGGGACCTTCGTTTGGCACGAGTAATAGAGAACAAGCTCAAGAAATCTGAGAAGCGATGGATACAAGGAAAAACCTTGATGTAAACTCTGTCAAGCCCTACCCAAAAAAGGATCAAAGAAGCATGAGATCCAATGGTGTTCACTGAAACAGATTCTCATAGAGTAGACATCTGACCAAATGATGTGTTACTTATAAGTGCTCATATTGGCCATCGAGAGGTCCAACGTAAACTGATTGACAATGGGATTTCAGCAGATATATTGAGTGTAGTAATGTTTGACTAGCTCCGATTGGACCAAAAGGATTTACAACCTTTCCATAAACCACTTCGAGAATTTGGAAGGATTAAGGTCAGATCGCTGGGGACTGTAAAATTGCCGGTAAAGATTAGAAAATCCCCCTTGCCAGATAATAATGTTAGTCAACTTTGTGGTAGTAGATATTGAAAATTGGTCTTACAACGCTTTGTTAAGCCAACCATTCCTGAACAAGACCAAAGCAGTGATGGCTACCTACGCTTTATTGATCAAATTCCCAACCGAGTAGGGGTAGGAACAGTCAAAAGGTCATAAGAAACGGTGAGAAGGGACAATCTCTCAGTTTATAAAATTTGGAAGGATGCTGGACATCAAGTATGCACCCTTTCGTAACCAAATCAGTTAGTAGCCGAGGCATCTTTGGATTGTGAGCTCGATCTGAGGGAAGAACAAGAGACGTAACAAAATAAAGCAATAGAGGATATAACTTTGAAAGAAGATGAGTCGACCAAGAAAGTAAGGGTTGGGACTAAATTAGGTGAATATGTCAAGACAAGTCTCGTCAATCTGATATGAGAATACAAGGACATATTTACTTGGAGTCTTGAAGACATAGTGGGAAAATAAACGAAGGAAATATCACATTATCTAGCTATCGACCTGAGAAGTAAACCTGTTATCTAAAAAAAAAAGATTGTTTAACCAAGAGAGAAGTCAAAAAATTAAAAAAGAGGTAGAAAAGTTACTTCGTGCTAGATCCATCAGAGAAGTAAAATACGCACAGTGGGTAGCCAATGTTGTGTTGGTGACAAAAAAGAATGGCCGATGGAGAATGTGTGTGGACTTCATAGACCTGAACAAATCTCACCCTAAGGATAGTTTTCCATTACCAAGGATAGATCAACTAGTGGACACAACATCAGATCATGAATTGCCAAGCTTCATGGACGCATATTCAGGATATACCCAAATCCGAATGAACAAGGCGGATGAGGATATTACGTCATTCACAATTGACCAAGGGCTATACTATTATAGAGTGATGCAATTCGGCCTAAAAAATGTTGGGGGCAATATACCAGAGGCTGGCGAACAAGATATTTACCCAGTAGATAGGTAAAAACATGGAAGTCTATGTAGATGACATGCTGACCAAAGGCATCACAGTAATGAGGCATGCAGCAGATCTGAGGGAGAGTTTCAATATATTAAGACGATACCAGATGAAGCTTAATCTAAACAAATGTGTGTTCGAGGTACCATCATAGAGATTCCTGGGTTTTCAGGTTCACCAAAGAGAAATCAAAGTAAACCTAGAAAAGATTGAGGCTCTCTCAAAAATGGTCTCCCTTAGAACATTGAAAGAAGTTCAACGATTGACGGGATGCCTAGCTTCAATCGACAGGTTTATCTCTAAATCAACTGACAAGTGCGCACCATTCTTTAAAGCAATCAAAAAGGCCAAAGGGATCAAATGGAACTCAGAATGTGAGCAAGCATTTCAAAAGATAAAAGAATACCTAGGCCGAGCACCCATTCTCTCCACATCAAAAATAGGAGAAACTCTTTACATGTATATATCCCTCACGGAACAAGCGTTAATCTTAGTGCTGTTCAGGATAGAAGATAGAATACCAAAACCAATATATTATACCAATACAGCCCTACTCCCAGCAAAGACAAGGTATTCATGGGCAGAAAAGATGGCCTTGGCCTTAGTCTCAGCCACCATAAAGTTAAGGCCTTATTTCTACGAACATAAAGTATAGGTGCTTACCGATTGACCGCTTAAGTAGATCCTACAGAAACCAAAGTTGTCGAGATGATTGACAAAATTGGCGATCGAACTAAGCGAGTTCGACATAATATATGTACCTAGTGCTGGGATTATGCTCTATAGCAAGAGTGTAATAATGTATTTGACATTCTTTTCATATTAATAAAGTGATTTCTAGTTTAACAAATCTTATAGCATTTATAGTTTAATTATTATAATTGTCAAAAGTATATAATCATAAAGTCAAAAGACTATGAGAAAAGAAGAATTGTTCGTACATCTGGATATGTATGAGGTAGACATAATTCTTTAGTTAGTCTTGAATAATATTCACAATGTAAGATAAAGGTAAGGCACCTTTATCTTGTCATAGTTATAGATTATTTTGGTAGTATTTGAGTGGGATAATGGTATTTCACTCTCATTTCGTAAATGGACATCGTGGCTCCATTTATGAAATGAGAGTAGAATATCATCATATGGATGTTTTGAGGTACTGGATATTAAATCTTAACGTTAAGTTTTCAATAGTGTCTATTGAAACATGGCTTCTAGACAAGTCAAAATATCCAAGTTCAAAATGTGGTCATATGAGTAAATATGGTAATTTGGAGAGCTATAGGCAGTCTATGTGCCCTTAGCGATTATTGATATTCTTCACGAGGATAAATATTCTCCATTAAGATTGTCTTGGGTATGAATGAGCAATATTAACTTATTCTATTTTTATTTAAGAGTTCTATTTTAGTTTTTTAGTGGAATGAACTAAAATTTATAGATCGGACCTTAGTGAATCATTTGTTGATTGTGATTAGGTTATGTCTATTGAAGCTTAAATTTAGATAGCCTGCTAATATCCCAATTCACACGAACTTGCATGGATCACTTGATATATTATAGCAGACCAATTTATGGATCCATCTAGAATTGTATTAAGGCATGTGGACATGTTTCTTTTAGTAAGAATGAGTCTAGTTCACATGTGGACATTTTATTAAAGTCCAATGGATTTAATCAAATAGGAAAAATAATATTTGGCCCATATTTATACAGCTTGGGCGTCAAGGGACTATATAATAGCCTTATATATTTTATTATTATTATTTAAGTAAATAGAAAATAAATAATTAATTAATTAATTAATTGCTTAATTAAAAGTGAAAATCTTTTTCCTTGTAGGAGATGGTCTCATAGAGTCATATTATTGTTGGTAATATGATAAGTATCAAATACTATATTTGACAAGTAGATAAATAAACATAATTTATTTATCTAGTCAAATTATAAAGTATTTGATTTCTATTAAAACTTAAATTGACGATTTGTCAAATTATAAAGCTTTATTATTTTCACAATTAAATTATATTCATTAATTTGTCATTGAATAAATACACTATATGAGTTGGATTAGGAGTCTTGGTGTGGAAAAGAAATCTTTTTTGAAAAAGGATTCTTTGTCACCAAGTAAATCCACCTAGAGATAGGATTCCAGCCCACCAAGTAAATCCTCTTTAGGAGAGGATTTGGTGTCCTAAAATAAAAGAAGGTAGAATTCGGCCACTATATATATTCATATAGTTGAGTTCGGCACTACTTAATTTTTGCTAGAAAATTTCGGCCAAAGCATAATTTTAGTTAGAGAAAATTAGGCCAATGCATTTTTTTCTTAGGGGAAATTCGGCCAAGAGAGATTTTTTAGTGTAGAGAATTTGGTTCTTGCTCTAGATAAATTCTTCCGACTCTAAAGATAGGTATGTGAGAATTCGGCAAAGAAGAAAAGGAAGAAACAACGTTTTGTTTTCGATAGTGCACTAGTAGCCTTTATATCAAAAGGTTTTGTGTACAACATCGAATCAAGGTTCACGCGAGTTTCAATCAAAATGATTGATAATTCACAAGTGACCTAACATTCTTTGTTTTTCTTCTTGGAGGATTATTGTGACTAACAAAAGAAAAAGATTTTATTTGTTTCCATCCTCAGGTATACAATTTAAAGAAAGGGAGCCCACACTCCTAGGTGATTTACGTTCATGATTGGATTGGAAGATCTTACGGATTCAATTCGATGCTAGTTCAATCTTGACAAGAAAAAGGTACGATACTTTAATTTTATGTCAATTAATCTAGGGTTAAGGATCTTTTTTTTAAAGGGAAAATTTTAAAAATATATCAAACCCTAATTTTATGCTTCCACCACATTTTGAATCGATTTTTCCCTACAATTGTTATCCGAACCTGGTTGTACCCTTGATTAATTGATGTATATATACGTGAACCTATTTCTTTTATTGTAAATATGCATGTTTTAGAATGACATGACACTCTAGGTATTCACATATATATTTACATTAGAACATATGGATATATATATATATATATATATATATATATATATATATATATGTTTTATAAAGTGATTTGTTATTGCTCAATTTTGGTCCTAAACTTCAATGTATTTTTGTTTTGGGATTGTAACAAGAAGGGTGGTTTATCATCGCCATAATTTTCTTCTTAGTAGTGGCTAAGTTTTTTATTATTGTTGTAATAAAAAAAAACTAAAGTATTTTTTTGTTTAAAATACTGTTCTAATATATTCAAGTATCAAAGATTTGAAGAATTGGAAGCAACCGAAACAAGTTTGGTACCGTCCGTGCCATAGCAACAATCGTGCGTGCGAATGAGCAAGCAACCACGATTGTTGTGGTATGGGCTGCGCACGGCAGCCCTATGGATGCCATGGGGTACACACGGCAGCCCTTAATGGCATTGTGGGGTGCGCATGCCCATGGGAGGCAGCCAAGGGGTCCAAACGAATGATGGTCGCGTGAAGACTTGTTCGCCAAGAAAGGAATGCTTGTATTTGTAAGGTTTTAGTTTGTGTTGGCATTAATTCCATATCAAAATGATGTTTACTTGTAATGATATTAGTTGTTTAGATTCATGATGATTCAAGCTTCAAAGAAGAAGGAACAACTAGTCAAAGAAAGTTCAAAGTCTTCAAAGAGAAAGGATGCAATATGGTTATACAAAGGTATAATAAGACCTTAACTTTCTCTTACAAGGCTTAGGCACACACACACAATTCATTCATATGTGTCCCTACATCGTTGTGCACCATTATAGGCACACACATACAATTCATTCATATATATCCTTGCATCCTTGTGCACCATGTATAACACATTCACACACTTGAAGATGAATGCTCATGCATTGGTATGAAAATAACATGTTTTGGAAAATGCATGATTGGAGACTATCTCTCTGTAGTTTGTATTCTAGTGTGAATTGTGTTTGTATGTGTATATATTAGTATAACATGGATATTGAACTTGAATTTAGTCTTAAATCATTCTTGATTGAGTTCTGGTCATTTCGGTTACTCATACTATTGATTTCAAGTTCTAAGTCAAAAGATACTACACTTTCAACTCATGTTGCATACATTGTCTTCATCTTCGTATATCGAGTCAAATTATTATTTTTTGAGTTGTGTATCTTATATGTCCATGTCTATGAAAGAGTTATGGTTCATAATCCGCAAACGTATTTGAATTCTGAGTTCAAAGGCCAAAAACCGGTTGAAGAACGCGAGAGTAGTGCAAGGGAGTTGCACCATGGCCAAAGGCTATCAAATGGTGCAAGCCCGAGATGGCGCGTGGCCATCTCGGCCGCAACTCCTTGCTGCCCTGAGATGCCCACGTGCCATCTCGGGGAAGCATTATCAAAGGGGGCATTTTGATCCTTTGGCTTCTATTCTTTCCATCTCTATTATATTTCCCTTCCCTGTCACATTTCATTCTAAGAAGAAATTTAAAACTTGAGTGCAGAATTTTCTCTCCATACTTTCTCACCTTCCAAACACCATAACTTTTCATTTGAACTCCAATTTGAGTGATTCAAAGTTGAGAGTATTTTTCTATTCATGATCCATCTTTTATCTGAAGGTTTGAGTTAGTTTTATTTCTGTTTTGGAGTGTAATCTCACAAAAACGGGACTGTACCAAATAAACTAAGGTATTGATTTTCTCTCAAAGTTTTCATTTAAAACTTGGTCAATTGCCTTGGTTTTTCTTCTTCAACATATATATGTGTCTTGTGATTCTTTTGATTTGAGTTTTGAACTCATTTAAGGCTAGATTGAGTTTTAATTGAAATCTCACATGTTGAGTTAGGTTTTGATTTTGCCTATGTTTTCACATGTTTGGGATTGTATTGTGCTAGCTTTGATTCTATGACTATTTGATGATCTTTGATTGATTGATTTTGTGAAAAATAGTTTCTCACATGTATTAGGCTCTCTTTGGCTGAAATCTCACAATGATACATGTGCTTGTGTTCTTTTGAGCTATTCATGTGCTTTGTTGAATCTATGAATAGGAAATATGCTCTAGAACTTTAGCTTTAAGCTAAATGACTTTGTCACAAGATTTTAGCATGTTTTTGGTTTAAGAGATTTAAACTTGATTATGTGTTAATTGAACATATCTTGTGGTTCAAGTTTTAGATCTATGCATGTATCTAGGTTGTAATTAATGTTGAACATATCTTGCATGATCTCTATGGATTAAACATGAATGATTGACTAGACTACATTTGTTTTGTGCATTCATGATCATGTCTAGTATTTTCCATAGGATGTGTTGATCATAACATTCTATGTTGCGTGCTTGTTTGCGTTTTGCATTCATGATCACCTAGATGGCTTATGAGAAGGAAGTCTTGACAATAGGGTGAGACCTATGTTGTTGAGCAAGAAAGTCTTAGCAAGAAGTGGGAGACCTCAGATTGTCACATAAGGAAGTCTTGCCTAGGGCCGTGAGGATTAGAAAGGGTGAGCGAGGAAGTCTTGGCTAGAGTCGGGAGGACTCGGATAGTTGAGCAAGAAGTCTTGCCTAGGGTCGTGAGGATTCGGAAGGGTGAGTAAGGAAGTCTTGACAAGAGGTGTGAGGCCTCAGATTGTTGAGCAAGAGGGCGACATCTTCATGAGTAGGATAGATGGGTAGTTTTTAGGTGAAGGGGTCACTTGAGAGATTGTACTTGTCTTATCTACTATTGAATTTTGTTTGCCAGTGGTTGCTAACCCATGGATGTTTCCTCTTCGGTGGTTTACCACATTATATCTTGTGTCTACTTTTCTCTATTCTTATCTCTCTTATATTTGTATTTGTTATTTGAATACTATGAATAGAAATTTATTTGTAAGTTGACTTCCTTTCTATAATATAGATTGTGTATGTGTTACGATAACTTATTTGTATCACACTTTACTTGTTTTAGATATTGATTAAGTGTCTTTAATTGATATATATATATTGTGATACGAGCAGAGGGACAAACTTTTGTTTTTTTCTAAGGGAGTCAAAAAAGGTGCCTAACCTATTCATTAACCCCCCCCCCCCCCCCCCCCCCCCCCCCCCCCCCCCCCCCTCCTCAAGGTTAGCCATTAGCAATTAACCGTGTTTGTATTTTCAGTATTCCAAGACATATGTAATTTACTTGCTTTTCTAGGATGGACTAATATTGTAGGATGTTTTTTAAATATTGCAATGTTTGTCGTTGTTTGATAACATGTCATATAGAATAGGAGTGCCACTCATATATCACTTTTAGTATGAACATGTATTGAATGGTTTAGGTATCTAATTGGCATCTAGATAACTTGGTAAATCATTCAATGGAATTCTAACACATGCCTTAAACAATTGAGTCGGAAGAGGTGCTTCAAAAGACCTACGGCCTCCAGGTTTAGTTGAGCAATATGTTTCATGTAATGACCCCGCAAGGGGTATTCTTGAATGGAATTTAGTAATATACTTCCTTACAAGGATAGACTAGACAACTAACCAAAACGATATCTACTCTCAAAGGAGGGATATTCATGAGGAAACATATTGAAGGTCGATAACTTGGCAACACACTCAATCAGATTTTATTAATATCCTCCCAAGTGTTCTTATTAATAAAATTGCAAGGCTAAAATTGAAAATGTTGGAACACCATTCACGGGTCACGCAGCGGAACTAGGTTTTAAAATTTTTATACAGATCATAATCTGTATCTGGGATCAGTGAACTTGGGATCGTAATTATTTTTCAAAACTAATACATACAATATGTAAACACAGGAAATTGTAATAAAAAAAATCAGAAGAAGAACATACCAACGTTTGGAGGCTCCTTCACTTTAATATGTGCTCATGTCTGAACCACTCTTACCAACGTTTGGAAGCTCCTTTACTTTATGGTGTGCTCCTGTCTGAACCACTCGATCTTCCTCGCTATTTCCCGGGACTGGTAACTGTGTGTGGGCGCGTCACGATCTCAGGAACTTGAATGGAGGATGTAGAGAGAATTGAAGAAACTCTTTCTTCTATGTGTTTCAAAAACACACAAAACATGAAACAAAATATATATAAATATATGTCACGCTGCTGCTCACAAATATATATATTTATATATCACTGCTGCTTTTTCTATATGACTACAAAATGTTGTTACTATATATATATGTATATATATATATTTGTTGCTTTTGCTAAATCATAATAATTAATCAATCACATCTGCTATTGCTATATGACCAATATTCATCAATCTCGCCTTGCTTCACCATATATATTTATTGCACTCGCTTTTACAAATATATATCATATCTATATCAAGTATTTGCATCCTATGCAAATTCTTCTTTTGACTATTGTTTCATGTACACACCAATTTGCATCCAATGCAATCTCTTGTGTTATTAATTGATATATTTCTTATAATTATCCTTTTCAAATATTTCTAATATATTAAAAGTGATAATAAGTATTTTAAATTTAAACTTAAATTCAAATACTTAGATAAATGATTTAGTAAAATAAAACAATCCTATTAATTTATCATTACCTAAACATAAAGAAGTTAACTAAGGCTAGTGCATTTGGGCATCTATTCATTTGCACTAACATTATTGGATCTTTGAATTCATCCTAGTTGAATAAAGACAAGATCAAAATTGTGTATGCCTTGTCGAATAATCAACCTATTAACCATAGTGTTCTACTTATGCTTTACATTGATAGTGCGGCTTTCTCTATTAGAGGAGAAAAAAAGCTTGCATTACCGGGGTTTATAACTTCTTTGTGTTTAGCTCGTGGTGTTAAGAGTAGAGGAGATGATGTGTTGGTACAACCCTTGGAAAAGTATAGTGATAAACGTGTGTCATACATGTCATATAAGGATAAGGGTAAGACATCTGATACTTTTGGACTATTTAGTAGTTCTCAATTCGATTGTCAAGAGACTAGCACAAACATTCTTCCGGATTGGGCTTTACGTTTGAAGAAGAAGTTTGATGAGCTTAGTGTTGTAGTTGATAAACAAGATGCTAGAATAAAAGAGTTGGAGGAGTGTATTGCCTCAAGTTCAAGACCACCTCTCAAGTATTATGTTAGATCAACCACATGCACATCTTTCTTTGGTGGACCAGGTAACTACTATTTGAGTCTTATGGTATGTTTCATACCTTTTGGCATCATTTCATGTCAAAAAGGGGGAGAAAGAGTTGCCGGTTACTTAGTTTCTTTTTATGTTGTTTTTGTGAACTTTTAAACTTTCAATGGCATGAAATAATTAGTTTTAAGGTCTGGTTTAGAATTCTTGTATTTTAGCATGTATTGAGGGGGAGATACATGTATTTGTGGACTTAATTGTATATTCTTATCCATATTATATGGTGTCATTTGTTGTTTTTCTCTTATATATGTGTTGTGCTTTGAGATGATTTGTAGGTTGCTTCAAGGGAAGATCAAGATGAAGTTCAAGAGTTGGCGAAGATTAGTTATAGGAATCTTACTCATTGTAATGTGAGGGAGTGATTTTGTGACCTATCTTTATTTTTATATTTGTAGTAAATGTATAGGTGTTTTGACATGGAATTTTCCAAAGGGGGAGATTGTTAGGTTTCAGTTTGTGTTGGCATTAATTCCATATCAAAACGATGTTTACTTGTAATGATATTAGTTGTTTAGATTCATGATGATTCAAACTTCAAAGAAGAAGGAAAAACTAGTCAAAGCAAGTTCAAAGTCTTCAAAGAGAAAGGATGTAATATGGTTCTACAAAGGTATACTAAGACCTTATCTTTCTCTTACAAGGCTTAGGCCCACACACACAATTCATACATTTGTGTCCCTGCATCGTTGTGCATCGTTATAGGCACACACACACAATTCATACATTTGTGTCCCTGCATCATTGAGCACCATTATAGGCACACACATACAATTCATTCATATGTGTCCCTGCATCATTGTGCACCATGTATAACACATTCACACACTTGAAGATGAATGCTCATGCATTGGTATGAAAATAACATGTTTTGAAAAATGCATGATTGAAGACTATCTCTATGTAGTTTGCATTCTAGTGTGAATTGTGTTTGTGTGTGTATATGTTTGTATAACATGGATATTAAACTTGAATTTAGTCCTAAATCATTCTTGATTGAGTTCCGGTCATTTCAGTTACTCATACTATTGATTTCAAGTTCTAAGCCAAAAGATACTACACTTTCAACTCATGTTGCATATATTGTCTTCGTATTTGTATATCGAGTCGAATTATTATTTTCTAGGTTAAGTATCTTATATTTCCATATTTGTGTAAGATTTATGGTTCGTAATCAGTAAACAGATTCAAATTCTGAGTTCGGAGGCCGGAGAACAGTCGAAGAACGCGAGAGAAGCGCAAGGGGATTGCACCATGGCCGAAGGCCATGAAGTGGTGCAAGCCCGAGATGGCAAGTGGCAATCTCGGCTGCAACACCTTGCTGCCCCGAGATGCCCATGTGCCATATCGGGGAAGCAAAAACAAAGGAGGCTATTTTGGTCATTTTACTTCTTTCATTCCCTCTCCTTTATATTCTCTTTCCCTCTCACATTTTATTCTAAGAAGAAATTCAAACTTGTGTGCAGAATTTTTCTCTCTACAATTAATCACCTTCCAAGCACCATAACTTCTTCATTTGAATTCCGATTTGAGTGATTCGAAGTTGAGAGTGTTTGTCTATCCATCCTCCATATTTTCTCTGATGATTTGAGTGATTTTTATTGCTGTTTTTGGAGTCTAAACACACAAAAACGGGACTGAACCAAAATCAACTAAAGTATTGATTTTCTCTCAAAGTTTTCTTTGAAAACTTGGTCAATTGCCTTGGGTTTTCTTCTTCAATTTATATATGTGTACTGTGAGTGTTTTGATTTGAGTTTTGAACTCTTTTAAAGCTAGGTTGAGTTTCATTTGAAATCATACATGTTGAGTTAGGTTTTGATTTTGCCTATGTTTTCACATGTTTGGGATTTTATTGTGCTAGCTTTGATTCTAGGACTATTTGATGATCTTTGATTATTGATTTTGTGAAAAAATAGTTCCTCACATGTATTAGGCTCTCTTGGCCGAATTCTCACATCAATACATGTGCTTATGTTCTTTTGAGCTATTCATGTGTTTTGTTGAATCTATGTATAGGAATATGCTCTAGAACTTTAGCTTAAATCTAAACGACTTTGTCATATGATTTTAGCATGTTTTTGGTTTGTGTGATTTAAACTTGATCTTGTAATTTATTGAACATATCTTGTTATTCAAGTTTAGAGCTATGCATGTATCTAGGTTGTAATTATTGTTGAACATATCTTACATGATCTAGATTGATTATACATGCATGATTGACTAGACTACATGTGATTTATGCATTCATGCTAATGTCTAGTATTTTTCATAGGATGTGTTGATCAGAGCATTCTATGTTGTGTTCTTGTTTGAATTTTTCATTCATGATCACCTAGATGCCTTGTGAGAAGGAAGTATTGACAATAGGTGTGAGACCTATGTTGTTGAGCTAGTAAGTCTTGGCAAAAGGTGTGAGAACTTGGATTGTCAAGCAAGGAAGTCTTGGCTATAGTCGGGAGGACTCGGATAGTCGAGCAAGAAGTCTTGCCTAGGGTCGTGAGGATCAGAATAGGTGAGCGAGGAAGTCTTGACTAGAGTCGGGAGGACTCAGATAGTTGAGCACGAAGTCTTGCCTTGGGTCGTGAGGATCCGGTAAGGTGAGCGAGGAAGTCTTGACAAGATGTGTGAAGCCTCGGATTGTTAAGCATGTTGGCGACATCTTCATGAGTAGGATATGAGGGTAGTTTCTAGGTGAAAGGGGTCACTTGAGAGATTGTACTTGTCTTATCTACTAGTGGATTTTGTTTGTCGGTGGTTGCTAACCCGTGGATGTTTCCTGTTCGGAGGTTTACTACGTTATATCTTCTGTCAACTTCTCTCTATCCGTATCTCTCTAGTATTTGTATTTTTTATTTGAATACTACGGATAGAACTCTTTATGTAAGTTGAATTCCTTTCTATAATATAGATTGTGTATGTGTTAGAATTGCTTGTTTGTATCACACTTTACTTGTTCTATATATTGAATAAGTATCTTTAATTGATATATATATTGTGAGACAAGCAATCTAGAGGGAGAAACTTTTGTTTGTTTCTAAGGGAGTCAAAAAAGGTGTCTAACCTATTCACCCCCTCTCTAGGTTAGCCTTAAGCATTTAACCATGTTTGTATTTTCATACATCAGACAACACTCCCATATCATTCCCAATGAGAAGGATATCATCTACGTATAGGACCAAGAAAACTATTTTCTTATCAATGATGCACTTGTAGACATAAGGCTCATCGATGTTCTACTCAAAGCCATAGATTTTGATCACATCATCAAACCTAATGTTCCAAGATCTTGATGCTTGCTTAAGTCCATAGATGGACCTTTGCAGCTTGCAAACCTTTTGCTCTTGATCTGGAGACACGAATCCCTTCTGGTTGCATCATATAGATGCTCTCATCAAGATTACCATTCAAGAATGCAGTCTTGACGTCCATTTGCCAAATTTCATAATCAAAATAGGCAGTAATGAATAAGAGAATCCTAATAGACTTAAACATGGCTACAGGCGAGAAGGTCTCTTTATAATCGACCCCCTATTTCTAGGTATAACACTTGGCCACTAGCCTTGCCTTGAAGGTCTCTACCTTCCCGTCTACTCCTCTTTTTCTCTTGTAGATCCACTTGCACTCTATGGGTTTTACCCCATTCGGTAAGTCTACAAGATCCCATACTGAGTTAGAGTACATAGACTCTATCTCGAGAATCATGGCTTTAAGACATTCCTCTTTATCAGGATCTTCCATTGCATTCTTAAATTTCAATGGATCATCCACACTATCATCAGAGACAACACCTTGCCCCTCACCTATAGCTTAATAGGGTTCATGTTGTCTTATAACCCTTGCACTACGTCTAGGTGGTAATGTATCCTGATCATGAACCATCTGGCTCTCAGATGTTTATGGATCAACAACTCTTGTTGATGAAGCACTAGTCTCACTAGGCTCCAACTCATTTAATACATTCTTAGAACGAGGTTTACGGTCACTAATATAATTATCCTCAAGAAACGTTGCATTTGTCGATACAGATACTTTGTTATCTTCGGGACTATAGAAGTGTCCACCTCTGGTCTCCTTGGAGTATCCTACGAATAGGCAGACAACAGACTTGGAGTCTAGCTTTCCAGTTCTATTCTTTAGCATGTGTGGTGGACACCCCTATATGTGGAAATGTTGCAAACTAGCTTTACAACCATTCCACAACTCTAGGGGAGTCTTAGGAACAGATTTGGATGGCACTACATTCAAAATGTATGCCGCTGTTTGTAACGCATATCCCTATAAGTAATTTGGTAATGATTAGAAACTTATCATAGATGTCACCATTTCCATTAGGGTTCTATTTCTCCTCTCCACTACACTATTTTTTTGAGGTGTACTGGGAGCTGTGAGTTGGGAAACTATCCCATGCTCGACCATGAAGTCTTCAAACTCTTGGTCAAGGTACTCACCTCTACAATCCGATCGTAGTGACTTGATAGTCCTACCTAATTGATTCTCAACTTCAACTCAGAATTCTGTAAACTTTTCAAATGTTTCCGACTTTCGTTGCATTAGGTAGACGTATCTGTATCTTGAGTAGTCATCTATAAAGGTGACATAATACTCATAACCACCCCTAGCGTTAACATTCATCGGTCCGTAGATGTCTGTATGTATAAGCTCTAGCGGTTCTTTATCTCTAAGTCCTTTTCCAGTAAAAGGTCTCTTAGTCATCTTACTTTTCAGACAAGATTCACAGACAGGTAAGGTGCCAACCTTTAACTCACTTGAATGTCCGCCTTTTACTAATCTGTCTATCCGGTCAAGGTTGATATGACCATGCCTTAGATGCCAGAGATACATGCCATTATCTGGAGAAATCTTATATCGTTTAGTTTTTGTTTTGTCAACCTTAAACATTTCGGTGTTGAGCAGTGTACTATGTATTAACGGTCTTAACACATACAAATTGTTGGAACCCCAATCACCAGTCACGCAGCGGAAATGGGTTTTAATTTTTTTTATACAGATCGTAATCTGTATCTGGGACCAGTAGTTTTTTTTTCGTAATTATTTTCAGAATAAATACATATAAAACAAATATTACACTAATAATATATATATGTAAATACAGGAAATTGTAATCAATAATAAAAAAAATAAAAAAAATAGAACCATACCAATGTTTGGAGGCTCCTTCACTTTTCGATTTGCTCCTGATCTGTACCACTGATCTTCCTCGCTATATCCCAGGACTGGTAACTGCGTGTGGGCGCGTCACAAACCCAGGAACTAGAATGGAGGATGTAAAAGAGAGAAGAAGAAACTCTTTCTTTTGTTATAAGTATACAACACTTGCACATTTTTCATCTTTTTGGTGTATTGATCTCACATACACATTGCACACAATATTAAGAAAACTAGCCAAAACTCTTTTGATCGTTTGTTTTTCTATTTAGTCTCACGCACATATGTAAAACTAAAAGAAAAAAAAAATTATCTTCTTGTAAAAACCCAAAAAATTTATCAGGTATATATATATATATATATATATATATATTATATTATTAATATGTTTGACCAAAAACCAAACTACACACTACTTTCTCTTTTGTCGATATATATATATATATCTGAAGTGCTTTTCACGCACATTTTTTTTGTTTGTTTGTTGTTTTTTTCAAATAATATATATCTTATATATAATATTAAAAAATTTGATCAAATCTATATTTGATTTTTAAAAACTTTCAAATAAAAAATATCTCATATCTTTTATTTGATTTTATTTGAATTCAAGCTATTTAAATTCAAAAAATATAATATTTAATTTAATAAAATAAAATAATCATATTATCTTATTTTATTCAAAAATAAATATCAACATACACCCTTCATTTAGTAATTAATAACATAATTAAATAATCTTATTATTTAATGTATTAAATCGCCATTATTCATTAATTACATAATTTTATTATTTAATTAATTTCCGAATAAATACGTGTCACTTTCGTAACACAATTAACTGGACAATCCAAATAACTAACCGTGACCTTTGTTACCAAAATCGATCGGGCTAGCAAGGGGACCTAATGAATCCACAGTATTTTGCGCTTCAATAATCCTCAGAATCATTCAATAAACTCTTTAATTCTTAACTCCGGTGTTATTCCACTAAGAACCCGAAGCTGTACTCTCTCAACTGTAGACATTTTTACACAGACCGATACAACTCGGTGTCCATCGATATAACTATTACATATGATGTGATCCTCCACAGTAGTTCATAATTAGAGTTGGGTCATAATTTTCGTTATACCCCTCTAATTACATATATCCTTTAAGTACCATTGATTCTCTAATGGACAATAAATCCTATTTCCTCACGGAATTAGGAGATTGGTCATATTGTCCAAGCCCCTAATCAACCCTTAAGGGAACTACCGTATACTTCTCACATAAATGAGCGGATTCCACTATTGTGTACAAACCTTCCCAGCCACAAGCCAAACCGCAATCCCAACATACGAAGTATATTGATCAGGAAATGCATTTGACCTCACACATGGCATATAAAAGACCACGTTCTAACCTGAATGAGTCGATAAGACACTCAGGATTAAGATCACCTATATATAGCCATCATTAGTTGATATATATGAATCTCATCGATAAATTGATCTTGGTGTGAGATTCATATAGATCATGGCCCAGTCCTATATGATCACATCATACAAGGTGCCTCCATTCCTATATCTCATATGAATGTTTCAGGATAGAATCACTGTATATTATGGAATGGATCGCAACTATAGATTAACCACAAATAAAGTACCCAGCTTTATTTGCTATCTATGGACTCTTTAGATTGCATGTCTCTTACTGTATCCATCCATATATGACACTCATATACACAGTTCGAGATTACATCCTGCAATCTAGGATGTTAATATGTACACAAGTTTATAAAATAAATAACATAATAGAATGAATTGAACCTTTCTTTTTATTTACTTCATAAATCCATTTACAAGTTACATGTTTAGGGTATAAACCCAACATGGACTCCCTCGGCTGCCTCCCGTGGGCGTGCGCACCCTTGGCCCCTACCCATGGGCTTACGCATGCCACAAACCCATAAAGGGCTGCCATGCACAGCCCATCGCTTCCATAGGGCTGCCGTGCGCAGCCCATGCCACAACAAACGTGGCCGCGTGCTCTTAGCACGCACGTTTGTTGCTATTGCTCGCATGGTCCCAAACTTGTTCCGGTTGCTTCCAATTCATCTAACCTTCGAGTCTTTGATACTTGAATGTATTACAGAAGAATTTTAAATAAAAAATATTGCAGTTTTTTTTATTACAATATAGTGCAGTTTTTTTAATACAAAAAAAAAAACTTAACAACTACCAAGAAAGAAATTATGGCGATGATATGCCACCCTTCTTGTTACAATCTCAAAACAAAATTACATTAAAATTCTAGGATCAAAATTGAGCAATAACAAACCACATATAAAACACACACACACACACACACACACACACACACACATATATATATATATATATATATATATATATATATATATATATATATATATATATATATATCCATACATTCCAATGTAAATATATATATGCAAATACCTATAGTGTCATCTCTTTCTAAAACATGCATATATACAATAAAAAGAAAAAGATTCACGTACACATACATCAATTAATCAAGGGTACAACCAGGCTTTGATAACAATTGTAGGGAATATCAACGGAAGTGTGAAAAAAAAAATTAGGGTTTCGGTATAAATAAAATTTTCCCTTTTTTATAACAAGAACCTTAACACTAGATTAATTGATTTATATAAAAAGTATCGTACCTTTTTCTCATGACGATTGAACTAGTGCCGAATTGAATCCGTAAATCTTCTAATCCAATCATGAACGTGCATCACCTTGGACCCCCTTTCTTTAAATTGTATACTTGAGGATGGAAACAAACAAAATCTTTCTCTTTGTTAGTTACAATAATCATCCAAGAAGAAAACAAAGAACATAGGTCACTTGTGAATTATCAATCAATTTGATTGAAACTCGCGTGAACCTTGATTCGATATTGTACACAAAACCTTTGAATGTAAAGGCTACTAGTGTACTATCAAAAACTGAACGTTCTTTCTTTCTTTTCTTCTTTGTCGAATCTCACACTATTTCTTAGAGTTGATCGAATATTGTCTAGAACAAGAACAAATTTTTGTCCCAAAATTCTTATGGTTGCCAAATTCTCTCCAAGTAGAATTTTATAGGTGGGCCGAAATCTTTCTTATATAGAACTGGGGCTGGCCGAATTTCTTCTTCTATATCTATATAGCTGGCCGAAATTCCTTTTCTATATATTTAGGCCTGGCCTAAATTCCTTCTTGGAATATATTAGGATTTCAAATCATTTCCTAAGAAGGACTTACTGGTTGTTAAGAATCCTTTCCTTAGGTGGATTTACTTGGTGACCAAGAATCCTTTTCCAAAAAGAATTCTTTTCTGCATCTTAATTCAACTCAAATAGTGTATTTGTAACCATATTAAAGATTTCCTAATTTGACTAGATAAATAATTCTTTTTATTTATCTACTTATAACATATAATCTTTAATATTAATTATACTACCAACAATAGTATAATATTAAGAGACCTTCACCTACTAGAAAAAGATTTTGACTTTTAATTAATAATTAATTAATTACCAAATTAATTAATTTTCATTTATTTTAATAATAAAATAAAAATTATAAAATTAAGCTAAACTTTATAGCTTTGCCGCCCAACACCATATATGGGCCATTATATTATCTTTTTATTTTATTAAATCCATTTGACTTTAATAAAAGGTGCATTTGTGAACTAGACTCATTCTTACAAAAAGAAACAAGTCCACATACCTCAATACAATTCTAGATGGACCCCCAAATTGGTCCGGTAGAATATATCAAGTGATACATGCAAGTTCACGTGGATTGGGGATCTCGACGGGCTATCTAAATTTAAGCTCCAATAGACACAACCCAATCACAATCAACAATGATTCACTTAGGTCCGATCTATTAATTTTAGTTCATTTCATAAAAGAATGAAAATTGCACTTTTAAATAAAGATAGAATAAGTTAATATTCCCCATTCATACAATAGACAATCTTAATGGAGAAAGTGTATCCTTGTGAAGAATACCAGTAATCGCCAAGAGCACATTGACCGCCAATAGCTCTCCAAGTTACAATATTTACTCATATGACCGCATTTTGTACTTGGATATTTTGATTTATTCAGAAGCCATGGTTCAATAGACACTATTGAAAACTTAACGTTATGATTTGATATCCAATACCTCAAAACATCCATATAATGATATTCTACTCTCATTTCATAAATGGTGCCTTGATGTCCATATCTATAAATGAAGTCCTTTATCGATTAAAAAATGATTACCACCAAACTATCGAGGATAGACTATGCTATATGATCGTACTCATTAATAGCTCAAATGATAACACTTGCAACCATAAATCCATCATTTATCTCAGGTTTGAGATAGAATCTCCGATTGTCTTCAAGTGACAACTTTTATCCATTAACGGTTCTTGATAAAGTATTTTACTGTGATCCAATTTAATGCACCCAGTGCACTAGATTCTTTTGCCCAAAGATACCACACTTTGATGATTTTAGACTAATCATAACACATTTGATCCCACTAAAATGCTAGCAAAAGAATCTACAACTTTGACAAGATAAATGCGCCCAACCTTTATCTTAAGTTGTGAATATTATTCAAGACTAACTAAAGAATTATGTCTACCTCATACATATCTAGATGTAAGCACAATTCTTCTTTTCTCATAGTCTTCTGACCTTATGATTATTTACTTTTGACAATTATAATAATTAAACTTAAAATTCTATAAGATTTGTTAAACTAGAAATCACTTTATTGATATATAAAGATTGTCAAACACATTATTATACTCTTGCTATTGAGCATAATCCCAACAAGCTGAGTATATTACCGCATGTGAAGCTACTAAAGAGGCTCGCTGGTTCTGCCAATTCTTAATTGACTTGGAAGTGGTTCCTAACGTGAAGAAGTAGATCACTATCTATTGTGACAATAGTGGAGCAGTGGCTAATTCTTTAGAACCAAGAAGTCATAAGAAAGGGAAACACATTGAAAGAAAGTATCAACTTTTAAGGGAAATTGTGCATAGAGAAGACATGACGATAATCAAGATCTTGTGAGTAGAAAATCTAGTCGATCCCTTCACAAAGGCTCTTCCACAAAAGAGTTTTGATGGGCACCTAGAGAATATAGGGATAAGAGATATGACACATTTACTATAGAGCAAGTGGGAGATTGTTGGGATTATTCTCGATAGCAAGAGTGTAATATTGTATTTGACAATCTTTTTGTATTAATAAAGTGATTTCTAGTTTAACAAATCTTATAGAATATATAATTTAACTATTATAATTGTCAAAAGTAAATAATCATAAGGTCAAAAGACTATGAGAAAATAAGAATTGTTCGTACATCTGGATATGTATGAGGTAACTATATCTTTTCAAGTTTTCAATAGTGTCTATTGAAATATGGCTTCTGGACAAGTCAAAATATCTAAGTTCAAAATTTGGTCATATGAGTCAATATGGTAACTTAGATTGCTATAGGAGGGTCTTTGAGCTCTTGGCGATTACTGATATTCTTCACGAGGATACACTTTCTCCTTTAAGATTGTCTAGGGTTTGAATGAGCAATATTAAGTTATTCTATCTTTATTTAAGAGTTCAATTTTAGTTCTTTAGTGGAATGAACTAAAATCAATATATCAGACCTAAGTGAATCATTTATTGATTGTGGTTAGGTTATGTCTACTGGAGCTTAAATTTAGATAGCCCGCCAAGATCCCCAATTCATACGAACTTGCATGGATCACTTTGTATATTCTGCTGGACCAATTTATAGGTCCATCTGGAATTGTATTATGGCATGTGGACTTGTTTCTTTTTGTAAGAATGGGTCTAGTTCACATGTGGACCTTTTATTAAAGTCCAATGGATTTAATAAAATAGGAAAAATAATATTTGGCCCATATTTATATAGCATGGGTAGCGAAGCACTATATAATAGCCTTATATTTTTTATTATTTAATTAATTGGAAATTAATTAATTAATTATGTATTTATTTAATTAAAAGTCAAAATCTTTAGTTATATTATTATTGGTAATATGATAAGTATCATATACTATATTTGATAAGTAGATAAATAAAATAAATTTATTTATCTAGTCAAATTATGAAGTATTTGGTTTCTTTTAAAACTCTAATTGACAACTGGTCAAACTATGAAGTTTTATTATTGTGACAATTAAATTATATTCAATAATTTGTTATTGAATAAATACACTATTTGAGTTAGATTAGGGGTCTTGGTGTGGAAAATAAATCTTTTTTGAAAAAGGATTCTTTATCAGCAAGTAAATCCACCTAGAGATAGGATTACAGCCCACCAAGTAAATCATCTTTAGTAGAGGATTTGGTCTCCAAAACTAAAAGAAGGTAGAATTCGGCCACTATATATATTCTTATAGTTGAATTCGGCCAAGCTTAATTTTGGCTAGAAAAATTCTGTCAAGGCATAATTTTGGTTAGAGAAAATTCAGCCAAGGCATTATTTTCTAAGGAGAAATTCGGCTAAGAGAGAAATTTATGTGTTGAGAATCCGGTTCTTGCTCTAAATAAATTCTTCCAACTCTAAAGATAGATATATGAAAATTCAGTAAAGAAGAAAAGGAAGAAAGAGCGTTTTAGTTTCGTTAGTGCACTAGTAACCTTTACATCAAAAGGTTTTGTGTACAACATCGAATCATGGTTCACCCGAGTTTCAATCAAATTGATTGATAATTAACAATGACCTAATGTTCTTTGTTTTTCTTATTGGAGGATTATTGTGACTAAAAAAAGAAAGAGATTTTGTTTGTTTTCATTCTCAGGTATATAATTAAAACAAAAGGAGCCCACACTCCTAGGTGATTCACGTTCGTGATTGGATTAGAAGATCTTGCTGATTCAATTCGATGCTAGTTCAATTGTAAAGAGAAAAATGTACGATACTTTAATTATATGTCAATTAATCTAGGGTTAAGGTTCCTTCTTTTAATAGGAAAATTTTTTAAATATATCAAACCCTAGTTTTACACTTCTGCCACATTTTGAATCGATTATTCCCTACACCCAGATCATCATTCAAATGACAAGCTATGGTGGATTTTATAGCTGAATTCATAGAGCCCAACCTAGATGTTAGAAAGATGTTAGAAGGAAAGAATTTTTCATGAAAATTGCATGTTAGTGGGGCGGGGATCGTAGTATCCACTCCAGAAAAAGATGATATTGAATGTGTAGTGAGATTCTACTTCAAAGCAATGAATAACCAAGTGAAATATGAGGCACCACTGGCAGGCCTCAAGGTGTGCATCGTACTTGGAGCAGATGAAGTAGAAATAGTCAGCGACTCCCAGGTTAGTGTCAATCAGATCTTGGACAAATACCAAGCTAGGGATGAAAGTATGGCCGCTTACATAAACATCGTTAAGCAGATCTTTAGATGATTCAAGGAATTTAAGATCACTCAGATCCCACTTAATGAGAATGAAAAAACAGATGCTCTGTCCAAATTAGCATCAGCCACAACTTGCGTATGATCTAAAAAAAATCCAGTGGCACACCTACTCAGGCCAAGCATATCCGACTCAGAAGATCTCGGTGTGACTGAAATGTGAGCCCCTCAAGTGGTTGGATGACCTGACTGAAGAAATATTTGGAAGAAGATATGCTTCCAGAGGATCCTTTAGAGGCGAAAGGAATCAGGTATAGGTCAGCTAGGTATACTATGATAGGAGGATAACTGTACAGGAGAGGATTTTTTAGGGCACGCCAAAGATGCATGGTAGAGGAAGAAGCCAAATAAATAATTAGAGAAGTCCATAGTGGAGTGTGTGGGAATCATACAAGGGGCAGAAGCTTAGCACTCAAGGTACTCAGGCAAGGATTTTACTGGCCTAAATTGTTTTCGGATGCGTAACAATTCTCGGACGGTTGTAATGTTTGTCAGAGAATTGCTAATGATATCCGATAACCCCTCAAATATTTAAGAAGCCTCATTTCACCTTGGTCGTTCACCGTGTGGGGTTTAGATCTGATCGAACCAATGCTAGCAGAAACGAAAGGAGGTGTGAAACAAGTGATTGTAACTGTTGACAATTTCACAAAATGGGTGGAAGCAGAAGCATTAGTACAAATCGCAGAAGCAAACACCACCAACTTTGTGAAGTAAAACATACTCTATAGATTCGGGGTCCCGAAAACCTTAATCATTGACAACGGTACTCAATTTGATAATCAGAAGTTCAGACAACTTTATGCCGAATACATGATTTCCAACTACTATGCCAAATTTGCTCATCCCCATAGGCAGACATAAGCAGTGAACATGGTAGTCAAACACACCATGAAAGCAAAATTGGATACAAAAAAGGACAGTTGGGTAAAGAAACTACCTGAGGTCTTATAGGTGTATCGAACGACTGGGAGAACTACTACAGGGGAAACCCCATTCTCTCTAGCATATGGAACGGAGGCTGTGATCCCAGTAGAAACGTCTTACATGTCCCTTAGGATCCAACTACATGATGAAGGGCACAATGTTGATTCATTGTTGCAAAATTTGGATGAATTGGAAGAAGCAAGAGAGAAGTCCTGTGTACAAAATGCGGCCTACCAACAAAGGGCAGCCAGATATTATAACTCACATGTTCGAGTACGAAAGTTTCAGCTGGGATACCTATTGCTCAAGAGGGCATCCTCGAACACCAAAGATAAAGCGGTAGGATCTCTTGCCGACAAATGGGAACAATCATACTTGATTGATATGATAGTTGGACATGGAGCATAATAGGTTGCACGACTAGGAAGAGGAATCTTACCACGACCATGCAATGCCCAGTACCTGAAGATCTTTTATCCTTGAGGAATTCTTGGACCATCTAATCAGCAGTTTCAGTTTTATTTCTGTTTTAGCTTCAGTTTGTTGCCAATTTTAGCTTCGGATTTTTAGTTTGAATTCTAAACTAAATATTTCTATGCAGTTTAGTTTTTGAAGTGAATAAAACTTCTACATAAAACCTTACCTATAAGGAGAACATTAAGAGTCAAATGATGAATAAAATGCTTGCGTGTTGTTAATTTGGCAAGATTAAACCCAAATTGGCGGAGAAGCTCAAGATAATATGCCAGCCGAGCAAGGTTAAAATTTAAACCTTAGGAAAAAGGCAAACCCGAAGCACTAACATTTTTGGAAAATGGCTCGGGGCACCGCCGAGGTAAACCTGGTGAGTTGCGTAGCTGTGTTGGGTAAATCACTGTCCAACGATTCGGAAAACCTTTACACAGACAAAACTAGGAGACATCCTTGGTGATTTGTGCAAGGACTCGAGTGTATGATCGTGGTGAGCCTCGATGTAACACTTAGGTAAAAACTGAGACAATTACGAGTTAAATAAGACACCCGATTTAATTATGAAGCTACTCGATTAAAAACACTAGCTGATTAAATAAGATAGTTGGCATATGTAAGAAAAAGAGGTTCTCGATTATTATAAAGTTATTCGCCAGTTAAATAAGATACTTGGCATATCACTTAGCAATCACTCAAACATCATTCATGGAATTTCAAACCGTAAAGAGCCATGTAAGATAATTTAAGATTTAAAATATCATTGTATTAAGTCGTAAGTCGAATACAAGTATAATATACACAACAATCAAGATGGTGTCGAGGGCTTCTGAAAAATACGTACAAGGTCATACAAAACAACCTAGAGGTGGGGTGAATAGGTTGTCTCTCACTTTTAACAATTCTTTTGAGACTAGTGACAAAACCTTGATAAGCATACAAATTAACATTCAACATGATTGTTATGAGAAAAACAATTTATTCAAGTATGCTCAAATCACCACTCTTAGTCTACAAAACATACAACAAGAATCAATGTATCTTATGAACAAATATATTCAATGTAGAACAAAATTTTGTAAGTTGCACTTAGAGTATTACAATGTGGTACTTTACAACTTGAATGGAATATCATAAGATACAAAGTAATCTAACATATACAGACAATATTGTGTAAGGAAGTCAATTACAAATATGACAATAAACAAAATATCAATAACACACACACACACACACATATATATATATATATATATATATATATATATTTGAGAGATATGGAAAGAGATAGTTGCCACAAGATATTTACGTGGTAAACCGCCGAATAGGAAACATCCACGGGTTAGCAACCACCAGCAAAAGTAAATCCACTAGTAGATAAAACAAGTACAATCTCTTAAGTGACCCTTTAACCTAGAAACTGCCCTCATATCTTACCAATGAACTTATTGCCACCTTGCTCACCTTTCAGGATCCGAGTGGCTTCCATGCTCAGTTATCTGAATCCTCCTGACTCTAACTAAGACTTCCTTGCTCAACATTGTGAGGTCCCCTACCTCTTGTCGAGACTTCCACTTGCTTAGTTATCCGAGTACTCCCGACTCTATCTAAGTCTTCCAATTGCTCAACAAGTCATAGGTCTCACGTCTATTGTCAAGACTTCCTTCCCACAAGGCATCTAAGTGACCATGAATGCAAAACATAAGCAAGCACGCAACATAGAAAATGATGATCAACAATTTCTATGGAAACAATAATTAATCAATGAGCACACAAAGTATATTTTCTAGTTTATAATCCAAAAATGACACCACACAAGATGATGCGTGAGAATATGAAATGTATTGATTAGGTACACTCCATGAAGATCTAGACGTAGAGAATAACGTTCACAAAACAAGATTGTCTAGATCTTATGCGTAAATAAAAATGTAGAGCATGCCAAATTTCCAAGCACACACTTTAAACCTAGATTTTTTTCATGTTACTAAAGCTTGAAATAAACATGTTCATGAAGAACATATTCAAGTCTTTAGAACTAAAACAGAAATGCTAGAAACACAAGATATGATCAATCAAATCTCTAGCAGCTATTTAGAGCATATATTCACAAAATAGTCAATTAAACTCTAATAGACTCTAAATATAAATTCAAATGTGCTAATCCTAGATCTATTCAGCAAATGAGTTCTAGCCCATGATAAGTCTATTAATCATGAAAATAAAGTCAATCAAAGCACAAATAGTCATAGATAAGATGCTAGCACAATACAACTCACAATCATGTGAAAACATAGGTTTGATTGAAACCTAACTCACAATCAAGTTTTTAATTAAGCACAACCAA
This sequence comes from Dipteronia dyeriana, assembly GCA_032871835.1. NCBI lineage: Eukaryota > Viridiplantae > Streptophyta > Magnoliopsida > Sapindales > Sapindaceae > Dipteronia > Dipteronia dyeriana. The sequence continues at coordinate 42,687,897 of CM065297.1, forward strand.
CATTTAATTGAAGATCTATCACTGATCAACATCTGATCAAGTCAAATACACTAAGATAGGAAGATGACCCAAGGTAATTGAAGATCCTAAAGCACAAAATGTAAGAGATGAATCAAGTACCTTGATAACAAGTGCAATCACGAAATTTGTTGTAGAACACCAAATAAACTTGAACAAAGGACTCCAAATACTCCTAGAGATGATAGAGAACTTCAATAAGAAGATTCTCCAACTTGAATCACTCAAGTCGGATAAGAAATGAGAGTGATATGGTGATTCTAAGTTGAGAGAAATTTTTTGAAAATTCTGCACACGAAATGGCCTTTTTCAAATTAATTTGCGGTGAAAGGGGGATATAAAGGGGGAGAGAGTTATTCGGTGAAACAAGCTCAAACAAGAAATCTCTCTAATGACCAATAGAAGCAGACGTCAAGTCAACACAATAATTTGATTGATCATGGTACACCAAAACTCATGTGTATGCTATACATGTAAGGAAAACCTTTTAAATCATGAATAGTGAATTGGCGAGAAGCTCACGGGAACAGAGGACATGCTTTGGCGAGATGTTATCATGCCAATTTGGCCAAGGGAGGGCCTAAATGGCAATTTGCCATATTTTTTTTCTTTTGCTCCCTATCGTCTACCTCTCGTGTTCTTTGACCGTATTCCAGCCTAAGAACTCCGAATTCGAATCCGTTTGAAGATTACAAACCGAAACTCTCTCACACATGGACGATTATGAAACTTAGACCAGAAAATAAGAATTCAACTTGATAAATGAAGACGGAGATAACGCAAGCAACGTGACTGGAAAGTTTTGTAACTATTGACTCGAAACTCGAAATTAAATTTATGAGTAACAGAAATGACCGGAACTCAGTAAGGAACAATGTAACATAAAATTCAAGTCGAAGATCTATGTTACATAAATATACAAACACATAACACACAAGAATGCTTCACTTTGGACAAAGTCCACAAACATACAAGTTATACAACTAGTCAATTTAACACTGTTGCATGAGCTTTCAATATCAGGTGTGTGAATGTGTTATACCAAATGATGTACAATGATGCAGGGACACAAATATATGATGTGTGTGTGTGCACCTAAGCCTTAAAAGAGAAAAGAAAGGTCTTAATATACCTTTGTAGAATCATGAAGCACTTTTCCTTTTGAAAACTTGAACTTGCTTGAATAGTTCTCATTTCTTCTTTGAAGCTTGAATCATTATGAATCCTAGACAACTAAACAATACAAAGGAAATTTTGTTTTGATATAGAATAATGCTAACAAAACTCACAAACCTAACCGCTTCCAGCCACTACTACTTACGCCCGAGTCAAGAATCACTTCATATTCATTCAGGAGACTTGCATTGGAAAGCCAAGCAATCTCATCCTCTTCGTTGTCCATCCAAGTGCTATGGTCCTTCCTGATAATAGGGCCAACATCAGGCTCTTCTGTATCTACCCCACTCTTTTCACTTGTGTGAAAAGTTGAAAAGGTGTGCTCAGTAGGAAATTCCAGGTGCATGGGGTTAGGGTCCCTGCCTCGGCTACGGTAGTAGGCTCACTATTATTTCATTTCAGCCCAGTTTGATCATGCCTTGTCTGTTGCCCGATTCTTCACTTTAAAGAAATCGTCGGCCAAGACCATACCACACTGAAACTCCCTAAGAAGCAAGGCATCATAGGTGGGAGACCTTTTGAAATGATCTCTAACTCCAATTTGCCCACTTTGGAGAAGAATTCAACGGTTAATACTTGGCGCTTAAGATCTTCAACTCTGAGCTCGTAGGATAACTTAACCTCTTCAGCCTCCTGTTTAACACGAAGCGTCAATTTTTGAGCAACAGATAGTAAACTCTTGAGGGACTTCTCTTTTTCCCTAGCAAGTGTATCCATCTCCTCTGCTTCTAACTGCCTTGCCAAGCATCTATTTGCATGTTCATGGCTCATACTAATTTCCTTCTGGTATAGAGCTTCGACCCGAGCACGGTTGTCCTTGCTCTCTTTTAACTGAGCCTCCAGACACCTTATTCAGCCACCCTGTGACTGTTGGGTCTTGAAAGCCTCAGAGACGTCGGCAACCATCAACAAAAGAAATGATATTATAAACTAAAATTCAAACCAAAAGACCAGGAAATGTTCAATAAAATGAAGCAACAGATACGTACGTAGGCAGCACTGTTAAAGAGGTTTTGAAGCCGCACGGATGCAGCCCCACTCCTAAAATGTCTCCAGTGGTCATCCCCGATAAAGGCACGGCCGAAAATGGCCTTCAACATATCTAGGGGAAGGGTCTGTAGATGGATCTGATGACCCTGCATTGGTAGTGTTAGCAGGAGTGTGGGGAACTTCCTTGCCCGGGTCATCAAACGGGTGTTCCCGAGTAAACGAAGTAGATAAATCTTCAATAACTCTCTCAGCCTAGACACTCATAGGATCCTTTGCACCAATTTCTTTATCACTTAAAGAATCAATGAATGCAACAAACCTAGGAATTTTCGGGAGAGGTTAGATTGGTGAAAAAGATGTTTTTCTATTCCCAGTCTGCCTAAAGCGAGTGTTGAGATCAGCACCAGGATCTTCATCACCAACCTCAACTCCAGTTGGAAAAGATTCAAAAAAGGTGAGATAGGAAGGATCAATTGGTTCGATAGAAGATTCCCCGACGTTTCCTTTTCCCTTTACGGATGGTTATTCTACAACAGCCTCGGTAGCCTGACTTTCTTCCGTAAATTCCACGGAGTGACCAGAACCCACAACTGTCTCGCTCTTCCGCATACTAGTCATCAGGCACTATTTCCTCACTACTAGAACCGCTTGGGCTCCCAGGCTTACTCTATTCACCCATGGTCTTTTATGGAATCTCCTCAGATGTGTACGCGAGTGCCTGCTTGTCAACTTCAACATGATTAGAATCCTCATATGATCTGTTATTATGTGGAGAGATTCCTGCCACTTCTTTGCAAACCTCATCTTTACGACTTAACCGAATAATGGACTTCACTTGACGAGCTTGATCCTCACAGATAATATCTGAGTCATAAACTAGAAATTTAAAGCCAATTAAAAACGAACGAAAAAAAATAGGGAAATAAAAAATACCAACTCACAGTGCTTGCGACTAGTAAAAATCTGAGAAAAAAGGCCCAACCTTGATCATCTTCTTCTCATTAAGAAGGTATGACCTACTTCCCTTTTCCAAAAGTCTCACAATAGCTCTAGCTAGGTTGGCCAATTCCCCAGTTGCAAAAGTGGGGGGTATGGGATTCCAGACGTCGGGTAAGCAAATGTAGAGAGGGATCTTTCGAGTAACCTATACACCATTTAGATCAAATCATCCCCAACCCTCTCAATCAAAAAACCCCAGATAAAGACTTTCTTTTTGTTTTCAGTTGACGTTTCGACTGTCCCATCAATGTCCACTTAATTAAGGATCCAATTGTCGGGCTGAATGGAAAATAGAAAGAAGGTCCCAGTCCGACCAGATTGCCTTAAGTTATAAAAATGCTTGATTTTGTTAGAAGTAGTCGGGGGTAAGCCTATTCTCTTCCATATGAGCCCCATGTATATCAAAATTCTGTAGCTATTTGGGCTGAGTTGGGTTGTAGAAAACCTTACTTCAACCAAGAATAGAGTAACAAAAGTTTGAACGGGAAGTGTCACACCTCAACAAAGCAATGCTCCATAGATAGCCACCATCCTGGATGGAGAATTTCACGCAGCCCTATCTTCCACTACTTCCAGTCAGACATGATCCTAATCCAAGTCAAACTGGTGAAATACTTCTCAATCTCAGCTTCACCAACTACATTCGGCTCAATGTCATAAGCACAAGAGCGCTCATTGGAAAAGTTTATGTGCACACACGATGTACCTCATCTATATCTTTTCCATTTAACACTTAAGCTCCAACTAAAGCATTACGGTGCTATTTTGATGCTTTTCCATCCTCTTCCAAGAACGTAAATTGTTGTGAGCAGAAATAGATGGGTCAGATTGAGTTTGTGAGTGGGAATTTTAAGAATAAGATACAGAGAAAACTTTATGATAAAGCCAGGAGACATCGGGGTTCAAGAAGTAAGGCTCGTCAAGGGGTGTATCCCCCAATAGCTTATAAATGCAAGAAGTCGTAAAAGTATCATCTTTCTCAAGATCCTACATCGCAATAACACAAAGACGGTGCCTAACAACAGGATCCATGAAAACTAACCATGAGTTGAAACTTTGAGACACCTGGTAAGCAAACGAACAAATCCTGAAGAATCTTCGATGTGAAATGAAACTGAAGGAAGCAAGAAAGAATAATTTTTTTAGGGTTTCTCTTTTAGAATAAACAGAGACAGATGATGTAAAATGTTGTTTCATGTTGGTTTAAATAGAAAAGCAAGTGGTTTCGAATTTTGAAACCTATGGTTAGAATTGTGGAAAAGCAAGAAACAAAAAGGTGTTAAGAAGTGATGGGGACGATGCATCAGATGACAGAGAGTCATGTCCCATAATGCCATCAGGAACAACAAATTAAAAGATAACAAGTGGCATAAAAAGAAGGCTTCAGGTTGGCAGAACATCTAAATGTCACGATCAGCAGGATTTCGTGTGAAAAGTCAAAGCTTGAGTTCATGGATGTCATTAAGACACATCATTAATATTTTGAAGTAACGAGGAATAATAATAATTTCCAAATTTACGAAGTATTAATGAGGAAGGACAACCAATGAAGCCATCACAGTCGGGCAAACGGGTTTAAAACTTTTACCAAGTAAAAAATAAGCTGTACTCGGCAAAAGTATTTTAAGGGGGTATTGTTATATGTAACTTTTGTCGAAATCACAAGTTATCATAAAACCACATATGCAAAGACACTTCATCAGAGAATTGCCAGATCGATATCCTGGAAGGTTTGTTAGCCCTCGTTATAGGAATATTCAGTTGAAGCCCGAGTAGGTCCGAGTATGGATGAACCAAGAGCTATTGCATACTCGGCCATACTCAGGATAATAAAGAAGATCCCATAATGTTGTGTCCCAGGTTTAGGCAACGAGACTCCTAGGATAGTAACAAGGAGTTTTAGAAGGAAAAGAATGTCTTCCAAAATGAACGGAGTCCTAGAAGGAAACAAATATTTAAAATTTCTGTAAAAGAACTACAAAATTAACGCCATAAAGTAAACAAACCCAAGTAGGAAAGAGCTTTCTTATGTGAATCTTTGACTTGTAAGCCAAGAAACAAAACCCTAGCCAGACATGTATAAATAGGGGTGTAGTGCACAATGTAAAAATATAGAATATAGAAAAGAGAGGTAAGAGAGATCGAGAGTTGTAATAAAATTACTTCATTATTGGATTTGACTTGGCTACATACGCAACCGTCCGTGGAAGTTTCTCCAATCACTAGAGTTTCACCACGTATCTTTGGTTTTTGTTTAGTTATTTTTCGTGACATGTTCTACTATTATAGGTTCCATAAACGCATAATATTAACTTTCTTGACCATCAAGAAATTACCGTCAACAGTACCCTATACAATCTTAATGGAGATATACAATCTTAATCGAGATAATGTATCCTCGTGAGGAATACCAGTAATCACCAAGAGCTCATGGGCCGCCTATAGCTCTCCAAGTTACCATATTTACTCATATGACCACATTTTCAACTTGGATATTTTGACTTGTCTAGAAGCCACATATCAATAGACACTATTGAAAACTTAACGTTAAGATTTCATATCCCATACCTCAAAATATCCATACGATGATAATATACTCTCATTTAATAAATAGAGCCACGATGTCCATATCTAAAAAAGAAGTCCTCTATCGATTGACAAATGATTACAACCAAACTATCGAGGATACACAGTACTATATAATCGTACTCAATGATAGTCTAAATGATAAAACTTGTAACCATAAGTCCATCATTTATCTTAGGATTGAGATAGAATCTCTGATTTTCTTCAAGTGAAAACTTTTATCCATTGACAGTTCTGGATAAAGCATCTCACTACGGTCCTATTCAATGCACCTAGTGCATTAGATTCCCTTACCTAGAGGCACCACACTTTGATGATTTTAGACTCATCATAACACCTTTGATCCCACTCAAATGCAAGCAAAAGAATCTACAATTTTAACAAGAAAAAGGCACCCAACCTTTATCTTATGTTGTGAATAGTATTCAAGACTAACTAAAGAATTGTGTCTACCTCATACATATTCATATGCATGAACAATTCTTCTTTTCTCATAGTCTTTTGATCTTACGAGCATTTACTTTTGATAATTATAATAATTAAACTATAAATTATAAAAGATTTGTTAAACTATAAATCACTTTATTAATATGAAAAAATTGTCAAAAACATTATTACACTCTTGCTATTGAGCACAATCCTAACAAGGCACACATACACATTGCATCCATACGTGTCCCTGCATCGTTGTTTCCAGTTTATATAACACATTCACATAGTTGATATTGAAATCTCATGCATCAATACTAAATTGTTTAGTTTTAGAGAATTGCATACATTTGGACTAAGTGTATGAAATAATCATTCTTGTGTGATATGTGCTTGTATGTTTATATCTATATACAAAATGAACCTTGGACTTGAATTTTGTAATACATCGTCCCTTGTTAAGTTCCGGTCATTACATTTACTTATACATTTGATTTAGAGTTTCCAGTCAAGAGTTACGAAACTTTTCAGTCACTTTACGCATGCTGTCTTTGTCTTCATGTATCAAGTCAAATTCATAATTTCTAGTCTAAGTTTTGTAGTCTTCCATGTGCGTTAGAGAGTCCCAGTTCATATTCCAAAAACGGATTTAAATTCGGAGTTTGTAGGTTGAAAAACGGTCGAAGAACGTTAAGCTGCATGAGCAAGTAGCGAAGGCCACCAAGCCGCTCCTCCACGAGATGACACGTTGCCATCTCGTGAAGGGCCTCATTCTGCCCCCCGAGATGCCCATGTGCCACCTCAGGGATGGGAAAAGGCTTGGAGAAAACTTATGGCTTGGCTAAATTCCACATAGCCATATATATAGGTGTCCAAATCCTCTCCTAAGAAGGGTTTACTTGGTGGGTAAGAATCCTCTCTCTAGGAGGATTTACTTGGTGACAAAGAATCCTCACTCAAAGAAGAATTCTTTTCCACACCAAGACTTCTATTCCAACTAATTATTGAATTTATCAAATAACTAATTATTGAATATAAATTTAAATGTTAATTTAGCGAACACTTCCTAATATGACCAACAGTCAAATAGAGTTTTGATAGATATCAAATACTTCCTAATTTGAATAGAAAAATAAATTCCTTTTATTTATTTACTTATCAAATAAAGTATTTGATACTTATCATACTACCAATAACAGTATGACACTAGGAGACCTTCTCCTACTAGGAAAAAGATTTAATCTTTTAACTAATTAAGTAAGTAATTAATTTCCATATAATTAAATATTAAAATATAATCAATATAATAGGCTAATATCTATAGCCTTGCCACCCGAGCCATATGTATATGGGCCATTATTTTTTCCATTTTATTAAAGTCCAATTTATTAAATCCATTGGACTTTAATAAAATATCCACATGTGAACTATACCCCTTCTTACTAAAAAAGAAACAAGTCCACATGCCTTAAATTAACACATTAATATAATTTAAACAGCCCATTTAATTAAAATATACAAATTATATTCTTAATGTGTTAATGGAATGCTAATCGAACCCTATTAAGACCTCCCAAGGAATCACACATCCTTGGCTGCCAATTCCAGTTATTTCAAAGAGTTTCCGCGTGTCGTGATTACACATGACCACAACTCTCAAAAACTTTAAAATTCCAAAATCCAAAAATAATTCTAGATGGACCCAAAAATTGGTCCAATAGAATATATCAAGTGATCCATGCAAGTTCGTATGAATTGGGGATCTTGTCGGGCTATCTAAATTTAAGCTCCAATAGATATAACCTAATCACAATCAACGAACGATTCACTTATGTCAGATCTATTAGTTTTAGTTCATTCCACTAAATAACAAAAATTGAACTCTTAATTAGAGATATAATAAGTTAATGTTCCTCATTTGTATCTTAGAAAATCTTAATGGAGATAGTTTATCCTCGAGAAGAATATCAGTAATTTCCATGAGCTCATAGACCGCCTATAGCTGTCCTAGTTAACGTATTTACTTATATGACCACATTTTGAATCCAGAAGCCATATTTCAATAGACACTTTTATAAACTAAATGTTAAGATTTAATCTCCAATATCTCAAGATATCCATATGAAGATATTCTACTAACTACAAATGGAGCCACGATGTCCATATCTATAAATGAAGTCATCTATTGATTAACAAATGAATACCATCAAACTATCAAGGATAGACTATACTATGTAATCATCAATGATAGCCCAAATGATAACACTTGTAATCATAAGTCCATCATTTATCTCTGGGTTGAGATAGACTCTCCAATCGTCTTCAAGTGAAAACTTTTATCCAATGACGATTCTGAATAAAGTATTTTACTATGATCCTCTTCAATGAACCTAGTGTACTAGATTCTTTTGCTCAAGACACCCCACCTTGATGATGTCAGACTCATCATAGCACATTTGATCTCACTCAAACGCTAGAAAAAGAATCTACAACTTTAACAAGGTAAAGACGCCCAACCTTTATCTTAAGTTGTGAATATTGTTCAAGACTAACTAAAGAATTGTGTCTAAGTTTTGTAGTTTTCCATGTGCGTTGGATTTTCCAGGTTCATAATCCAAAAATGGATTCGAATTCGGACTTCGGAGGTCGAAGAACAGTCGAAGAACGTTTAGGTGCATGAGTGAGTAATTGAACACCAAGCCGCTCCTCCACGAGATGTTGCGTGACCATCTCTGGAAGGGCCTCATTCTACCCCCGAGAACCCCATATACCATCTTAGGGATGGGAAAAGACTTGGAGAAAACTTATGGCTTGGCCGAATTCCACATAGCCTTATATATAGGTGTCCAAATCCCCTCCTAAGGAGGATTTACTTGGTGGGCAATAATGAGTTGGATTAGGAGTCTTAGTGTAGAAAAGAATTCTTTTTTGAAATGGATTCTTGGTCACCATGTAAATTCACCTAAGGAAAGGATTTTTTCCCTCCAAGTAAATCCTTCTTAGTAGATGATTTGGTCTGTTATATATGCTACCTATTAAATTCGACCAAGACATAATTTTTGGTGTAAGAAGTTGTTTTTCATCTGTTTTTTTATTGTTATAAAAAAAAACTTCATCCAACTCATTGTTAGTAAAGAGGGAACGTTTTTGTTTTCGATAGTACACTAGTATCCTTTGCATCAAAAGGGTTTTGAGTACAAAATCGAATCGAGGTTCACACGAGTTTTAATCAAATTGATTGATAATTCACAAGTGACCGGACAATCTTGGTTTTTCTCTTGGAGGATTATTGTGACTAACAAAGAAGAAGATTTTGTTTGTTTCCATCCTCAAGTATACAATTTAAAGAAATGGAGCATACTCTCCTAGGTGATTCACGTTCGTGATTGGATTGGAAGATCTTATGGATTCAATTTGACGCTAATTCAATCGTAACGAAAAAAAAGGTACGACACTTTTTATATACTTCAATTAATCTAGGGTTAAGGTTCTTGTTATTAAAAAGGGAAATTATTTTATTTATACCAAACCCTAATTTCACGCTTCCGTTACGCAATTTTCCCTACAATTGGTATCAGAGCCTAGTTGTACCCTTGATTAATTGATGTATGTGTACGTGAATCTTTTTCTTTTTATTGTATGTATGTATGTTTTAGAAAGAGATGACAATTTAGGTATTCGCATATATATTTTTACATTGGAATGTACGGATATATATATATGTTTTATATGTGGTTTGTTATTGCTTAATTTTGGTCCTAGAATTTCAATGTATTTTTGTTTTGGGATTGTAACAAGATGGGTGACCTATCATCACCATAATTTTCTTCTTCGTTGTTGCAAAGTTTTTTTTTTTTTGGTTGTAATAAAAAAAACGGCACTATATTATAATTACAAAAACTGCAGTATTTTTTTATTTAAAATTCTTCTGTAATACATTCAGGTATCGAAGACTCGAAGTTTTGAAGAATTGGAAGTAACCGGAACAAGTTTGGGACTGTGCGAGCCATATCAACAAATGTACGTGCGAAGAGCACGCAGCCACGATTGTTATGGCATGGGTTGTATACGGCAACCCTATGGAAACCATGGGATGCGCATCGCAGCCCTTTATGGGGTTGTGGGCTGCGCACACCCATGAGAGGGAGCCAAGGGTGCACACGCCCATGGAAGGCAGCCGAGGGAGCCCAAATGACGAAGGTCACATGAAAACTTGTTCGCCAATAAAGGAGTTTTTTGTATTCCAAGACATATGTAATTTACTTGCTTTTCTAGGATGGGCCGAAATTTTAGCTATTTATATTTTTGTAAATATTGCAATGTTTGTCATTGTTTGATAATATGTCATATAGAAAAGGAGTGCCACTCATATATCTCTTTTGGTATGAACAAGCAATGAGTGGTTTAGGTATCTAATTGGCATTCAGATAACCTGGCAAATCATTCTTTGGAATTAGATCACACGCTTTAAAAAATTGAGTGGGAGAAGGTGTTTTGGAACACCTATGGCCTCCAAGTTTAGTTCAACTTTATGTTTCGTGTAATAACCCCCTAAGGGTTATTCACGAATGGAATTTAGCAAGATACTTCATTGCAAGGATAGACTAGACAATTAACCCAAACGATATCTACTCCCAAATGAGGGATATTCGTAAGGGAATATATTGAAGGTCAATAACTTGGTAACACACTCTATGTGATTTTATTAATATCCTCCCAAGAGTTCTTGTTAATAAAATTGCAAGGCTAAAATTGAAAACATTGGTTGTTATGTTAACAATTAGGTGGGACCTAGTCTAACTAGTAAATGGTGCGAACTCCCAAAGGAGGCGTGACTTTTATGGGTGTTGGATCACCATTGAATTTTACGATTGAATTATTTTATTTATTTCAAGATAAATATTTGAAAGTGCTTTATATTGATTGTTTACTTATATAATTTTTTTTATTAAAAAGAAATCATGACCCCATCCCTAATCAAACATCCTAAAAGATAATACTTAAACTGACGATAATTATGTCAAATGGAAAAGGAAAATTGGGTTGTTGTTGTAAGTTGAAAAACCATAAGTTTGTTCTACCTATTCCTAAAACACCTAATCCTATTAAAGAATCTAATGAGGAGCAAAGAGATGAGTATCAGTAGTGAAAGTTTTCAGATGAGATGGCTAAATGTACTTTACATTATTGCTACCATCTCTGGCGTGTTGCAAAAGCAACAAGAAGGAATAAAGACTGCTGCCGATACAATGATGTCTCTAGAAAAGATGTTTTCTATGAGGTCTAGGATGACTAAGTGAGAGGCTGTGACTGCTTTCATGAATCTTAGGATAAAACCTAGACAGGCTGTGAATAATCACATGATGAAATTCATAGCACATCTCAATATTGCTCATTTCAATGGTGATGAGATAGATGATGAGACTAAAAATTGACATGATTGTCAACTCACTGTCGGATTTATTTGATTAGTTCAAATTGGACTACAACTTAAATAATAAGGAGTACACCTAACTAAGCCGGATGCAAGATGTTCAAAGCACCAAAAAGATTCTTGTGAAAGGCAAGGGTCAAGAGATTCATATAGTCATAAAGTTACGATTGTAGAGAAAATCGCACAAAAGAAGCATGAAAATTAAAATTAGGGTTTCATATAAATAAAATTTTCCCTTTTTAAAAACAAGAACCTTAACACTAGATTAATTAATGTATATAAAAAGTATCGTACCTTTTATTTTTCATGACGATTGAACTACTGTCGAATTGAATCCGCAAGATCTTCCAATCCAATCACAAACGTGAATCACCTAGGAGTGTAGGCTCCATTTTTTTAAATTGTATACATGAGGATGGAAACAAACAAATTTTTTTTCTTTGTTAGTCACAATAATCCTCCAAGAGAAAAACCAAGAACGTCCGGTTACTTGTGAATTATCAATCAAATTGATTTAAACTCACGAGAATCTTTATTCGATGTAGAACACAAAACCCTTTTGATGCAACAGATACCAAAGTACTATTAAAAACAAAAAAGTTCCCTATTTTCTCTCTGAATTCTTCACACAATGAGTTGGACGAAGTTTTTTTTTATAACAATAAAAAAAACCACTTCTCACACCAAAAACTAAAACTTGGTCGAAATTTACAACCTATATTTATAGGTTCACAAATCCTCTCCGAAAGAGGATGTACTTGGTAGGCAAGATCTTATTCTTAGGTGGATTTACTTAGTGTCCAAGAATCCTTTTCCAAAAAGAATTTTTTCCTATACCAATACTCCTAATCCAACTCACTAGTGTATTTGTGACCAAATTAAAGATTTCCTAATTTGACTAGTGTTGTATGTAAATTTTACCAAGCATACACGTCATTGACAGGAAGAAAAAAATAGCCAGGTGGACGCCCAAATGGGCATCCGAGAAATATCCTATAAGGCATCATTAAAGAGAAGAAAGCCCGAGTAAGCATATACTGAATAAAACCTACTCGGGGATCAGCTAACAGCACTCGGGACTGGTTAAATAACACTTCCACTCAAGCTCAAACGGCACTACTCAGGACCATCAGGTATTACTCTTACTCGGGAATAAATACGACCCGAGTAAAAACTTGGTGCTTATTTCATACGGATTATCATTAAATACGTAACGATATCCATCAGGAAGGAATCCCAAATGAAACAAGAGTATTAAATTAGAAGAGTCCCCAATCAGGAAATAACTTGATTTCTTTACGAAGACTACATTCTTATAAAGAAACAAGTCCAAGTTGAACTGCACTACTGGAATCCCACTTGATTTCCATTAGAGATTCCGAAACAGGAAAGAAGACGAATCAACCTCAAGAAAGTAACCAAATCACAATTAAATACAAAGATCATGTATTACTTGTACAAATCAGATTAGGGTTCTATAAACATATAAATAGACCCATAATCTCGTCCAAAATAGATAGGCAATATAGCATACAGCAATCACAATAAATACAGAGAGAAAAAAGAGAGATCGAGAGCTTGTAAAACATCTTATTCTCTTAGTGGATTTTGGTTGGGTTGATCTTTCAACCACCCGTGGTTGTTTCTCTGGCCATCGGAGTTTTACCACGTAGAATTTGTCTTTGTTACTCTCTATGCATCTCTTTCTCTTTGATTCAATAGCCAAAATCCAATTCTTGTTGGCTTTTCTGGCATAATCCAGAAATCGACGTCAACAACTAGATAAATAATTCTTTTTATTTATCTACTTATCAATTATAGTATTTAATATTAATTATACTACCAACAACAGTATAATATTAGAAGACCATCTCCTACAAGGAAAATGATTTTGACTTTTAATTAAATAATTAATTAATTATCAAATTAATTAATTTCCACTTAATTAAATAATAAAATAAAAAACAAAAAATTAAGCTATTTTATATAACCTTGCCGCCCTACATATATATATGGGCCAATATATTATTTTTCTTATTTTATTAAATCCATTGGACTCTAATAAAAAGTCCACATGTGAACTAGACCCATTCTTACAGAAGGAAACAAGTCTACAAGCCTTAATACGATTCAAGATGGACCCTCAAATTGGTCCGATAGAATATATCATGTGATCCATGCAAGTTCATGTGGATTAGGGATCTTAGCGGGCTATCTAAATTTAAGCTTCAATAGACATGACCTAATCACAATCAACAAATGATTCATTTAGGTCCAATCTATTAATTTTAGTTCATTCCACTAAAGAACCAAAATTGAATGAACTAAAATTGAACGCTTAAATAATGATAGAATAAGTTAATATTTCTCATTCATACCTTAAACAAACTTAATGGAGAAAGTGTATCCTCGTGACGAATACCAGTAATCGCCAAGAGCTCATATACCGCCTATAGCTCTCCAAGTTACCATATTTACTCATATGATCACATTTTGAACTTGGATATTTTGACTTGTCCAGAAGCCATGTTTCACTAGACACTACTGAAAACTTAACGTTAAGATTTAATATACAATACCTCAAAACATCCATACGATGATATTCTACTCTCATTTAATAAATGGAGCCACGATGTCCATATCTATAAATGAAGTCCTCTATCGATTAACAAATAAATACCACCAAACTATGAAGGATAGACTATATTATATAATCGTACTCATTAATAGCTCAAATGATAACACTTGACACCATAAGTCCGTCATTTATAAATGGAGCCACGATGTCCATATCGATAAATGAATTCCTCTATCGATTAACAAATAAATACCACAAAACTATCAAGGATAGACTATGCTATATAATCGTACTCATTAATAGCTCAAATGATAACTCTTGCAACCATAAGTATGTCGTTTATCTCATGATTGAGATAGACTCTCCGATTATCTTCAAATGAAAACTTTTATCCATTGACGGTTCTAGATAAAGTATTTCATTATGATCCGCTTCAATGTACCCAGTTCACTAGATTCTTTTGACCAAAGACACCACACTTTGATGATTTTAGACTCATCATAATGTAGGGAAAAAACGGTTCAAAACGCAACGAAAGCTTGATAAAAACAAAATTAGGGTTTCCGTTTAAATATTTTTTTTGCTTTTATGCAACGAAAACCTTAACCCTAGATTAACTGATGTATATAAAAAGTATCGTATCTTTTTTTCATGACGATTGAACTAGCGCCGAATTGAATCCGTAAGATCTTCCAATCCAATCACGAATGTGAATCACCTAGGATTATGGGCTCCATTTCTTTAAATTGTATACATTAGGATGGAAACAAACAAAATCTTCTTCTTTGTTAGTTACAAATATCCTCCAAGAGAAAAATTAAGAATGTCCGACCACTTGTGAATTATCAATCAATTTGATTGAAACTCGTGTGAACCTTGATTCGATGTTGTACTCAAAACCCTTTTAATGTAAAGGATACTAGCGTACTATCCAAAAAAAAACGTTCTCTCTTTCTCTTTTCTGCTTGGCCGAATTCCACACCCTATGTCTTAGAGTTAATTGAAATTTGTCTAGAGTAAAATACCAAATTTTCTCTCTCAAAATTCTCTCTTTCCAAGAAAAATTCTCTCTTAGAAAACTCTTAGGTTGGCTGAAATTTTCACTCTAAAAATCGTAGAGCTGGCTGAAATTCACAAGGATATATATATAACCCTTTCCTAAGAATGATTTACTTGGTTGGCAAGAATCCTTTCCTTAGGTGGATTTATTTGATAGTTAAGAATCATTTTCTAAAAGGAATTCGACTCTTATATATATTTATGAGTTGGCCAAAATTCACAAGAATATAATTAGGAAATTTAATTCTTTTCCTAAGAAGGATTACTTAGTAGTTAAGAATCCTTTCCTTAGGTAGATTTACTTGGTGGTTAAGAATCTTTTTTAAAAAAAAATTCTATCCTAACACCAAGACTCCTAATCCAACTCAATAGTGTATTTGTAACCATATTAAAGACTTTCTAATTTAATTAGATAAATAACTCCTTTTATTTATTGACTTATCAAATATAATCTTATTAGGAAAAAGATTTTGATTTTTAATTAAATAATTAATTAATCAACAAATTAATTAATTTCCATTTAATTAAATAATAAAATAAAAATAATATAATTTAAGCTATTCTTAATAGTGTTGCCGCCCAACACATGTATATGGGCCATATTTTTTTTTTTTTTTAAATCCATTGGACCATAATAAAAAGTCCACATGTGAACTAGACCTATTCTTACAAAAAGAAACAAGTTCACATGCCTTAATACAATTCTAGATGGACCCCTAAATTGGTCTGGTAGAATATATCGAGTGATCCTTGCAAGTTCGTGCAGATTAGGGATCTTGGCGGGCTATCTAAATTTAAGCTCCAATAGAAACAACCCAATCACAATCAACAAATGATTCACTTAGGTCAGATCAATTTAATTTTAGTTCATTCCACTAAAGAACTAAAATTGAACTCTTAAATAAAGATAGAATAAGTTGATGTTACTCATTCATACCCTAGACAATCTTATTGGAGAAAGTATATCATCGCGAAGAATATCAGTAATCGCCAAGAACTCATAGACCGCCTATAGCTCTCCAAGTTGCCATATTTACTCATATGACCACATTTTTAAATTAACGTTAAGATTTAATATCCAATACCTCAAAACATCCATATGATGGTATTCTACTCTCATTCAATAAGTGAAGCCACGATGTCCATATCTATAAATGAAGTCATCTATCGATTAACAAATGAATACCACCAAACTATCGAGGACAGACTATGTTATATAATCGTACTCATTCATAGCTCAAATGATAACACTTGCAACCATAAGTCCATCATTTATCTCAAGATTGAGATAGACTCTCCGATTGTCTTCAAATGAAAATTTTTATCCATTAACAGTTTTAGATAAAGTATTTCATTTTGATCCTATTCAATGCACCCAGTACACTAGATTCTTTTTCCCAAAGACACCACACTTTGATCATTTTAGACTCATCATAACACATTTGATCCCACTCAAATGCTAGCAAAAGAATCTAGAACTTTGACAAGATAAAGGCTTCCAACCTCTTATCTTAAGTTGTGAGTATTATTCAAGACTAACTAAAGAATTGTGTCTATCTCATACATATCTAGATGTATGAATAATTCTTCGTTTCTTATAGTCTTTTGACCTTTTGATTATTTACTTTTGACAATTATAATAATTAAACTATAAATGCTATAAGATTTATTAAACTAGAAATCACTTTATTAATATGAAAAGATTGTCCATTACAATATTACACTCTTGCTATCGAGCATAATCCTAACATATAACACATTTGATCCCACTCAAACGCTAGCAAAAGAATCTACAACTTTGACAAGATAAAGGCGCCCAACCTTTTTCTTAATTTGTGAATATTATTCAAGACTAACTAAAGAATTGTATCTACCTCATACATATCTAGATGTATGACTAATTCTTCTTTTCTCATAGTCTTTTGACCTTATGATTATTTACTTTTGACAATTATAATAATTAAACTATAAATGCTATAAGATTTGTTAAACTAGAAATCACTTTATTAATATGAAAAGACTGTCCAATACATTATTATACTCTTGCTATCGAGCATAATTCCACCAATCTCCCACTTGCTCTATAGAAAATGTGTCATATCTCTCACCCCCATGTTCTCTAAATGCCCATCAAAACTTTTTTGTGGAAGAACCTTTGTAAAGGGATCCACTAGATTATCTGCTGACGCAATCTTGGTAATTGTCACGTCACCCCTATGCACAATTTCCCTCAGAAGGTAATACTTTCTTTTAATGTGTTTCCCTCACTTTTGACTTCTTGGTTCTCTCAAATTAGCCACTGCTCCACTATTGTCACAATAAATAGTGATCTACTTATTCAAATCGGGAACCACTTCCATGTCAATCAAGAATTGGTGAAGCCAGACAACCTCTTTAGCAGCCTCGCATACGGTAACATACTCAGTTTCCATGGTGGAATCAACAATACAAGATTGCTTGATACTCCTCCATATGACTGCCCCTCTACCAATAGTAAACACAGATCCTGATGTTGATCTTCTGGAGTCAGAATCTGACCGAAAATCAAAATCTATATAACCAATGGGATTTAAATCCATGCCAGAGTCTACAAGCATATAATCTCTCGTTCTCTTAAGATACTTGAAAATACGCTTGACTACCGTCCACCTTTCAGAACCAGGCTTCCATTGAAACCTGCTAACTATGCCCATAGAAAAACAAATACCTAGTCTAGTACAGAGCATTGCATACATGAGACTTCCAATTGCAGATGCATATGGATTCCTACTCACGAATTGCTCTTCATACTCATTATTAGGAACTTGTTCCTTAGAGAGTTTGATTCCATGTCTGAAAGGTAACATACCTTTCTTGGAATCTTGAATGAAAAACCTAGACAAGATTTGATCTATGTACGATGCTTAGGATAATGCAATCATTCTATTCTTTTTATCCCTTATTACTTGAATACCAAGAATATAACTTCCTTCACCTAGGTCCTTCATATCAATTGTTTTGCTAACCATTATTTTACTGATGTCAGTACACCTACATCGTTTCTGATGAGCAATATATCATCAACGTCAGAACTAGGAAAGCTAACTTGTCACCTTTAATCCTTTTGTATACACATGGTTCATCAAGGTTTTGAATAAAGCCAAAACTTTTCATGGCTTGATCTAACCTATGTTATAGGATCTGGATGCTTGCTTCAATCCATATATGAATATTTGCAACTTGCATACCCTTTCCTCTTGGCCTTTTTCAATGAATCCTTCTGGTTGCATCATAGATGCTTTCGTCAAGGCTTCCATTAATTTTTTACATCTAGGACTAGAGATTCTGTAATGGATAAGTGTATCCCAATGGATTTAAGCGTGGCCAGAAGAGAGAAGGTTTCTTCATAATCGATACCTTCCTTCTGTATATAACCTTTAGCTACCAATCTAGCTTTAAAGGTTTCCACCTTTCCATCCGTTCCTCTTTTCTTCCTGTATACCCACTTGCACCCGATGGGTTTATCCTTTTAGGCAAGTATATAAGAGACCAGACTTTATTTTTGAACATAGATTCAATTTCGGATTGCATTATCTTTTGCCAATGGCGACAATCAATATCTTTCATTGCTTCCTTGTACGTATAGGGATCATCATTGTCCATAATATTCTCTACTGATTCTCCTAGACCGATGTATCTCTCGGGTTGTCTACTAACCCTCCCACTACAATAAGGTATGGTAGATTGTTGACCTTGTGTTGGTACGAAACTTACAATTGGGATTGGTTGTGAAACCTCTTGTGGAATTGTATCTCCTGAACGCTCATTCAGGACAATTTTTTTTTTAGGCACAAAATTATTCATATAGTCCTCTTCTAAAAAATTAGCATTTTTCGAAACAAATACTTTAAGATCTAAAAGACTATGTAAATAATATCCTTTTGTTCATTTTGGATACCCTACAAATATGCATGTTTCTGAACGGGACTCTATATTTTATGCCTTTCCTTTTAACACATGCGTAGGACATCCAAATATCCGTAAGTGTTGTAAACTAGGCTTTCGCCCGGCCATAACTCATGCGGTGTTTTAGGAACTGACTTAGATGGTACATCGTTTAAAATGTACATAGCAGTTTGTAAAGCATATCCCCAAAAAGAATTAGGAAGCCTTAAATAACTCAACATAGATCTAACCGTGTCTAAAAGAGTTCTATTTCTCCTTTCTGCAACCCCATTTTGTTGAGGTGTACCTAGTGCAAAAAACTGATAAATTATTCCATTATCAATAAGATATTGCTGATAGATATTCTCCACCATGATCAGACCTCAAGATTTTTATGTGTTTCTCAAGTTGATTTTATACTTTAGCTTTAAATGCTTTGAACATGTCAAAAGCATTCGACTTTTGTCTCATGAGATACACATAGCCAAATCTTGAGTGATCATCCGTGAAAGTGATGAATTACTCATATCCACCACCAGCTTGAATGTTCATAGGTAAACACATATCGGTGTGTATCAATCCCAAACATTCGATGGCGTTTGTGCCTTTCGTCATAAACGACCTTATGATCATTTTACTTTTCAAACAAGATTCACAAGTTGGTAGATCATCAAACTTTAAGTCACTTAGAGGTCTATCACTAACCAATCTTTTAATCCTATTAAGGTTAATATGACCTAGGTGCAAATGACATTGGTAGGTTTCATCTTTTGATAATTTCTCTTTTAGGATTAGGTTCTGTTGATTCCGTGTCTAACAAGTGACAGATATTTCTATACAAGTAGAATAAACCATTTTCCATTGTACCTTTGCAATTAATTTTTTCATTCTTACTAATAATAAAGTATTTATTAAAAGTAACCGAATAACCAAATTTATTTAAACAAGAAACTGAAATTAATTTTCCCTTGAATTGTGGTACATGATAAATTTTCATTAAATCTTAATGCCTATAAGAATCTAAATTGTTTCTAATATCTCCCACTACAATAGTAGACACCAAAGTTCCGTAGCCTAAACACAAGTTAAATTCATTCTCATTTAATTTGTTCCTTTCACGAAACCTCTTATAGTTAGGCCCAAGTTGCTTTTTCTTCTGTTTTTTCTTGACCTTCTTACGGGTCTTAACAGTAGCAACTTTACTAACCTATATAAATCTCTTAACCATTGCATTTCACAAGGATTTTCTCAGTGCTTTGATCATCTTGCATCAGGCCATGCAAGGTGCATTCCTTATTGTTCAAGGTGTAGTCCAACTTGAACTAATCAAGGGAATCCGACAGTGAGTTGACAATCATGTCAATTTTTCGTCTCACCATCTATCTCAGCACCATTGAAATTAGCAATATTGAGATGTGCTATGAATTTCATCATGTGATTATTCACAGCCTGTCTAGGTTTCATCCTAAGATTCATGAAAGCACTCACTGCCTCTCTCTTAGTCGTCCTGAACTTTAAAGAAAACATCTCTTCCAGAGACTTCATTATATCGGTAGCAATCTCCATTCCTTCATGTTGCTGTTGCAACAAGTCGGAGATGTTGGCCATAATGTAACGTACATTTAGCCATCTCATCTGAATACTTCCACTACTGATACTCATCTCTTTGCTCCTGAGTAGATTCATTAGTTTGGTGGTTAAGGAATAGACATAATGAATTTATTTTTTTTAGCTTGCAATAACAACCCAATTTTCCTTTTCCATGTGACATAATTATCATCAGTTAAAGTATCATCTTTTACGATGTTGATTAGGGATGTGATCATGATTTCTTTTTAATAACAAAAATTATATAAGTAATAATCATGATAAAGCAATTTCGAATATTTATCTTGAATTATATAAAATAATTCAATCGTAAAATTCAATGGTGATCCAACACCCATAAATGTCACACCTCCTTTGGGAGTTCACACAATTTACTAGCTGGACTAGATCCCACCTAATTGTTAACATGACAACCATCGTTTTCAATTCTGATCTTGCAATTTTATTAACAAGAACTCTTGGGAGGATATTATTAAAATCACATTGAGTGTGTTACCAAGATAACGACCTTCAATATATTCCCTCACGAATATCCCTCCTTTGGGAGTAGATATCGTTTGGCTTAATTGTCTAGTCTATCCTTATGAGGAAGTATCTTGCTAAATTCCATTCATGAATACCTCTTGGGAGGTTATTACACGAAACATAAAGCTCAACTAAACTTGGAGGCCGTAGGTGTTCCAAAACACCTTCTCCCACTCAATTATTTAAGGCTTTCAAAGAATGATTTACCAAGTTATCTAGATGCCAATTACATACATAAACAATTCGATGCATGTTCATACCGAAAGAGATATATGAGTGGCACTCCTATTCTATATGACATGTTATCAAACAATGACAAACATTGCAATATTTACAAAAATATAAATAGCTACAATTTTGGTCCATCCTAGAAAAGAGTGTAAATTACATGTCTTGGAATACAAAAAACTCATTTCTTGGCGAACAAGTCTTCACACGACCTTCGTCGTTTGGACTCTCTCAGCTGCCTCCCATGGGCGTACGCACCCTTGGCTTCCTCCTATGATGTGCGCAAGTCACAACCCCATAAAGGGCTGCCATGCACAACCCTTGGATTTTATGGGGCTGTCATGCGCAGCCCATGCAACAACAACGTGGCCGCGTGCTCTTCGCATGCACATTTGTTGCTATGGCTCGCACGGTCCCAAACTTGTTCCGGTTGCTTCCAATTGTTCAAACCTTCGAGTCTCCGATACTAGAATGTATTTCATAAGAATTTCAAATAAAAAAATGTTGCAGTTTTTTTTTATTTGCAATAAAGTGCAGTATTTTTATTACAATAGCAAAATAAATAAAAATTTAGCAACTACCAAGAAGGAAATTATGGCGATGATAGGCCACCCTTCTTGTTACAATCCCAAAACAAAATACTTTAAAATTCTAGGACAAAAATTGAGCAATAATAGTCCATATATATATATATATATATATATATATATATCCATACATTCCAATGTATATATATATATATATACGAATACCTAGAGTGTCATCTCCTTCTAAAACATGCGTATGTACAATAAAAAGAAAAAGATTCACGAACACATACATCAATTAATCAAGGGTACAACCAGGCTCGGACACCAATTGTAGGAAAAATCGTGCAACGGAAGCTTGAAAAATAAAATTAGGGTTTTACATAAATAAATTTTTCTCATTTTTATAACAAGAACCTTAACCCTAGATTAACTGATATATATAAAAATTATCGTACATTTTTTTTCGTGACGATTAAACTAGCGTTGAATTGAATCCACAAGATTTCCAATCCAATCACAAACGTGAATCTCCTAGGAGCGTGGGCTCCCTTTCTTTAAATTGTATACCTGAAGATGGAAACAAACAAAATCTTCTTCTTTGTTAGTCACAATAATCCTCCAAGAGAAAAACCAAAAATGTCTGGTCACTTGTGAATTATTAATCAATTTCATTGAAACTCGTGTGAAACTTGATTCGATGTTGTATATAAAACCCTTTTGATGCAAAGGATACTAGTTAACTATCGAAAACAAAAACGTTCCCTCTTTTCTCTAGACTTGGCCGAATTCTTCACACAATGAGTTGGACGAAGTTTTTTTTATAACAATAAAAAAAAACTTCTCACGCCAAAAACTAAGGCTTGGTTGAAATTTACAACCTATATTTATAAGTTCACAAATCCTCTCCTAAAGAGGATTTACTTGCTAGGCAAGAATCCTATTCCTATGTGGATTTACTTAGTGTCCGAGAATCCTTTTCCAAAAAGAATTCTTTCTTACACCAAGACTACTAATCCAACTCAATAGTGTATTTATGACCATATTAAAGATTTTCTAATCTGACTAGATAAATAATTCCTTTTATTTATCTACTTATCAAATATATTCTTTAATATTAATTATACTACCAACAATAGTATAATATTAGGAGACAATCTCCTACAAGGAAAAAGATTTTGACTTTTATTTAAATAATTAATTAATTACCAAATTAATTAATTTCCGTTTCATAAAATAATAAAATAAAAAATAATATATTAAGCTATTCTAAATAGCCTTGCAGTCCAACACATATATATGGGCAATATATTATTTTCTTATTTTCTTAAATTCATTTGACCTTTATAAAATGTCCACATGTGAACTAGTCCCTTTCCTTAAAAAAAAAAAGAAACAAGTCCACATGCCTCAATACAATTCTAGATGGGCCCCTAAATTGGTACAGTAGAATATATCAAGTGATCCTTGCAAGTTCACGTGGATTGGGGATTTTGGCGGGGTATCTAGATTTAAGCTCTAGTAGACACAACCCAATCACAATCAACAAATGATTCACTTAGGTCCGATCTATTTAATTTTAGTTCATTCAACTAAAAAACTAAAATTGAACTCTTAAATGAAGATAGAATAAGTTGATGTTACTCATTCATAACCTAGACAACCTTATTGGAGAAAGTGTATCCTCATGAAGAATACCAGTAATCGCCAAGAGCTCATAGACCGCCTGTAGCTCTCAAAGTTACCATATTTACTCATATGACCATATTTTGATTTGTCCCGAAGCCATGTTTCAATAGACACTACTGAAAACTTAACGTTAAGATTTAATATCGAATACCTCAAAACATCCATATGATGATATTCTACTCTCATTTAATAAATAGAGCTACGATGTCCATATCTATAAACGAAGTCCTCTATCGATTAACAAATAAATACCACCAAACTATCAAGGATAGACTATGCTATATAATCGTACTCATTAATAGCTCAAATGATAACACTTGCAACCATAAGTCCATCATTTATCTCAGGATTGAGATAGACTCTCCGATTGTCTTCAAATGAAAACTATTATCCATTAACGGTTCTAGATAAAGTATTTCATTATGATCTGATTCAATGCACCCAGGGCACTAGATTTTTTTGCCCAAAGACACTACAGTTTGATGATTTTAGACTCATCATAACACATTTGATCCCACTCAAATGCTAGCAAAAGAATCTACAATTTTGACAAGATAAAGGCGCCTAACCTTTTTCTTAAGTTGCGAATATTATTCAAGACTAACTAAAGAATTGTGTTTCCCTCATACATATATAGATATGTGAACAATTCTTATTTTCTCATAGTCTTTTGACCTTATGATTATTTACTTTTGACAATTATAGTAATTAAACTATAAATGCTATAAAATTTTTTAAACTAGAAATCACTTTGATAATATGAAAAGATTGTCAAATACATTATTATACTCTTGCTATCAAGCATAATCCCAACAGCTACTGTTAATAACCGTCAGAAGGTTAAGAAACAACAGAATAAAAAGTAACTTGGGTTTAACTTGAAGGGGTTCCGGGAAAGGAAGAGACCTAATGAGAACAAATTCTACTTACGTTTAGGCAACAGAGCGTTGGTGTCTACTAGTGTTATTGAGATATTAGAATCAATTTAGATTCTTATAGGGATTTAGATTTGATAGACATTTATTATGTATCTAAATTCAGGAGGTATTTAATTTCAGTTTTCTGTTTAAATAAATTTGGTTTTTCAGTTACTTTTAATAAAGCTTTTATTATTAGTAAGAATGACAAAATAATTTGCAAAGGTACTTTGGAAAACGGTTTATTCTATTTACATAGGAATATCTCTCACTTGTTAGACATAGAATCAACGGAACCTAATCATAAAATATGTAAAATTATCAAAAGATGAAACCTACTTACGGCATTTGCGCCTAGGTCATATTAACCTTAATAGGATTAAAAGATTGGTTAGTGACGGACCTGTGACTTAAAGGTTAATGATCTACCAACTTGTGAATCTTGTTTGGAAGGTAAAATGAACAAAAGGTCGTTCACGACCAGGAGCACAAGAGGCATCGATTGTTTAGTATTGATACACATTGATGTGTGTTGTCCTACGAGCATTCAAGCAAGAAGTGGATATGAGCGCTTCATCACTTTCATGGATGATTACTCAAGATTTGGCTATGTGTATCTCATGAGACATAAGTAGGATGCTTTTGATATGTTCAAATCATTTAAAGTTGAAGTAGAAAATCAGCTTGAGAAACGTATAAAAATCTAGAGGTCTAATCTTGGGGAGAATATCTATCAGGTGAGTTTCAGCCATATCTTGTTGATAATGAGATAATTTTTCAGTGTCCTACACCAGGTACACCTCAACAAAATGGGGTGATAGAAAGGAGAAATAAAACTCTTTTGGACATGGTTAGGCCTATGTTTTGTTATACAACGCTTCCTAATTCTTTTTGGAGATATGCTTCACAAATTGCCATGTACATTCTAAACGATGTACCATATAAGTCGGTTCCTAATACACCACATTTGTTGTGGATTGGGCGAAAGCCTAGTTTACAACACTTGAGGATATTTGTGTTGGGGCTTATGCCTTAAACATGTAACTTGTAAACGGATTTATGAAATAAATAAAAAGAAAAGTTCAATTCATTCTTGTTGTGTTGTTTATTTTATAAACCTGTGCATATTCAACATCCAAGATTGTAGGATGTAATCTCAAACTATGTATATGAGTGTCTTATGCGGATGGATATAGTACGAGACGTGCAATCTAAAAAGTCCATAGATAGCAAATAAAGCTGGGTACTTTATTTATGGTTAATATTAAGTTGCGGTCCTTTTCGTAATGTACGATGATTCTATCTTGAATCATTCATATGAGATATGGGAATGGAGGCACCCTGTATGATGTGATCATATAGGACTGGGCCATGATCTATATGAATCTCACACCAAGATCCGTTTACCGATGAGATTCAAATATATCAACTATTGATGGTTATATGTGGGTGATCTTAATCCTTAGTGTCTTATAAACTCAATTTAGGTTAGATCGTTTTTTTTGATATACCATGGGTGAGGTCAGATGCATTTCCTGATCAATATACTCCGTATGTTGGGATTAAGGTTTGGCTTTTGGCTGGGAAGGTTTGTACATAATAGTGGAATCCAGTCTTTCTTGTGAGAAGTAGATGGTAGTTCCTTTAAGGGTTGATTCGGGGCTTGGACAATATGAGCGCTCTCTTAATTCGGTAAGGAAAAAGGATTTATTATCCATTAGAGAATCAATGGTACTTAAAAGAAACATGTAATTAGAGGGGTATAATGGACATTATGACCCAACTCTAATTATTAACTACTTTGCAGGATCACACCATATGTTATAGCTATATCGATGGACACCGAGTTGTATCAGTCTGTGTAAAAACGTCTGCAGTTGAGAGAGTGCAGCTTCGGATTTTTAGTGGAATAACACCGGAGTTAATAATTAAGGAATATTAATTAAAGAGTTTACTTAATGATTTCGAGGATTATTGGAGCTCAAAAAACTATGGGTCCATTAGGTCCCCTTGCTAGCCTGATCGGTGTAGGTAACAAGGGTCATGGTTAATTAATTGGATTGTCCAATTAATTGTGTTACGAAAATTACACATGTCTGGAGTTGATTGAGTAATTAGATTATTCAATTGATTAAAATGACAATTATGACAATTAAATAATAAGATTATTTGATAGTGTAATTAGTCATTAATGGAGGGTTTCAACAGTTATTTATTTTTGAATGATGAGATAATATGATTATCAATAAAATAAATTTTATATATTTGAATTTGAATTGTTTAAATTTAAATATATATATATATATAATATTTTATTTGATAAATAAAATATTATATATATATATAATATTTTATTTGATAAATAAAATATAGATTTTATTTTTTAAATAAAGATAAGATCAGATTTTTTTTATAAATTTAAATATTATATATATGATATATTATATTTTAAAAAAAGAGGTGTTGTGCATTCACGCACAACAAATATATATATTATTGACTAAAAACAAGAGTTGTGTTTTTTATTTGTTAAACGCACAGAAAGAAAAAAAAAACACTTTTAGTGTGTGCAAGTCACTGCACTAAGAAAAAAAAACTATTATTTTTTTTTAACTACTAGAAGTGTTCTAAGTAGTATTTTTTAAGAAGAAATAGTTTCTTAATTCATTTTTCTATACACCGTCCATTCTAAGTTCCTGAGTCCGTGACGCGCCCACACGCAGTTATCTGTCCCGGGATATAGTAAGGAAGATCGGTGGTATATATCAGGAGCATTACAATAAGTGAAGGAGCCTTCAAACGTTGGTATGGTTCTTTTAATTTTATTTTTTATTATTGATTATAATTTCCTGTATTTACATACATATTTTTTTAGTGTAATAATTCGTATATGTATTTGTTCCGAAAATAAATACGATCCCAAGTTCAATGGACCCAGATACAGATTACGATTTGTATAAAAAAAAATTAAAACCCATTTCCTCTGCGTGAGCGGTGAACGGGGTTCCAACAATTTGGATGTCCTGTGCACGTGTAAAAAGGAAAGACAAAAAAGATGGAGTCCTGTTCAGAAACATGCATATTTGTAGGGTATCCAAAAGGAACAAAAGGATATTATTTCTATAATCCTTTAGATCTTACAGCATTTGTTTCGACAAATGCTATTTTTTTGGAAGATAACTGTATGAATAATTTTGTGCCTAAAAGTGGAATTGTCTTGAATGAGCTTTCAGAAGATACAATTCCACAAGAGGTATCACAACCTAGCCCAAGTGTAAGTTTCGTACCAACACAGAATCAACATACTACCATACCTGATCGTAGTGGGAGGGTTAGTAGACAACCCGACAGATACATCGGTCTAGAAGAATCTGTAAAGAATCTCCCGGATGAAGGTGATCCCTATACGTACAAGGAAGTAATGAAAGATGTTGATTGTCACCATTGGTAAAAGGCAATGCAATCCGAAATTGAATCTATAATAAAAAACAAAGTCTGGTCTCTTGTATACTTGCCAAAAGGGATAAAACCCATCGGGTACAAGTGGGTATATAAGAGGAAAAGTGGAATGGATGGAAAGGTGGAAACCTTTAAAGCTAGATTAGTAGCTAAAGGTTACATATAGAAGAAAAGTATTGATTATGAAGAAACCTTCTCTTCTGTGGCCATGCTTAAATCCATTAAGATACTTTTATCCATTGCGGCATCTCTAGACCTTGATATTTGGAAAATGGATGTCAAGACAACTTTTCTTAATGAAAGTCTTTATGAAAACATCTATATGATGTAACCAAAAAGATTCATTGAAAAGGCCAAGAGGGAAGGGTATGCAAGTTGAAAATATCTAAATAAAGTATTTCACTGTGATCCTAATAAACGCACCTAATGCATGTAGGGAAAATAAAACCATCGCAGTGGAAACGTGGGAAAATTTAATAAAAATTAAGGTTTGCGTATAAATAAAAATTTTCCCTTCAACTAACAAGAACCTTAACCCTAGATTAATTGATGTATATAAAAAGTGTTGTACCTTTATCTCGTGATGATCGAACAAGCGCCGAATTGATTCCGCAAGATCTTCTAATCCAATCACGAACATGAATCACCTAAGAGTGTGGGCTCTCTTTCTTTATCTTGTATACCTGAGGAAGGAAACAAACTGATAACAGGAAATTTGTTTAGGATGAGAAATCCCCATTAATGCCCTTGAGACCACTACCACGAAAGTGGTGGCCGGGGTCGGTATCGTTGATACCTGACCTGATCTTGTATGACTGTGAAAGAGGATGAAAACGTAGGTAGGAGACGAGCCATCCCGCCCATCGGGCTTTGTGCTTATGAAGTAGATCTGGGAGTTTGAGGTTCTCTTGTTGTTTTGAAGGGATTGATCTTGGTCCTGGTCCTGGTCCTAGTCCTGGTTCTCGGTCGGGGTCGGAGCCCGTCATGGTACTTGGAGCCCAGTTCTGGAGCTCGATTCCTTCCTGTAATTCCCCGACCTAGATAGCAAGTAAGGAAGAGGGCTTATCTAGCTCAAATTTCAGAGAGCTCGATTTCTGCCACAGAGATGATGCGGGAGAGCTCATCGACTTCCTTCAAGCTGGTCTGGGTGGTTCCTCCTCATCTTGACATGCGACTTTGGCATATAAATGAGAGGATAAAAGCGCTAGGTCCAGCGAGGTAGAAATCTAGCTTCGTTTCCTTAGGTCTTCGTTGTTGTTTCCCGATCTCATATAAGAAAGATTAGAGAGCTAGGACCAATGAGGTCGGTTCCTAGCCCGCATACACACATGCGTAACACAATAGATAATAGGAAATACACAAGTCTTTTGTAGAGGGAGATGGACTGACCAAGGGGGAAAAAGCATCACGAATGATCACATGCTGAAAAACCCCAAGGCAGTATCTGGAGGAAGGTGGAATACCCTTCCTTATGTATATATCAGAGAATGCTCCGAGGAGCTTACAAGAATGGTGAAGTAATACAACATAGTTGCTTCGGAGAGCTTACAATGGTGGTCGAATGTAGACCGATACCGGTATATTCTAGGTAAAGCTTGATTCCATGTCTGAAAGGTAACATACCTTTCTTGGAATCTTGCATTGAAAACCTAGACAAGATTTTATCTATGTATGAAGCTTGGGATAATGTAATTGTTCTATTCTTTCTATCCCTTATAACTTGGATACCAAGAATATAACTTGCTTCCCATAAGTCCTTCATATCAAATTGTTTTGCCAACAATTCTTTTACTGATGTCAATACTTCTACATCGTTTCCTATGAGTAGTATATCATCAACCTAAAGAACTAGGAAAACCATCTTGTAACCTTTAATCCATTTGTATACACATGGTTCATCAAGGTTTTGAATAATTCCAAAACTTTTTACGGCTTGATCGAACCTTATGTTCTAGGATCTAGATGCTTGCTTCAATGCATAAACGGATCTTTACAACTTGCAGAACTTTTACTCTTGGCCTTGTTCAATGAATCCTTCTGGTTGCATCGTATAGATACTTTCGTCAAGACTTCCATTAAGGAAAGCTATCTTGATGGCCATTAGCCAAATCTTGTTGGGATTATGCTCGATAGCAGGTGTGTAATAATGTAATTGACAATCTTTTCATATTAACAAAGTGATTTCTAGTTTAACAAATCTTATAGCATTTATAGTTTAATTATTAGAATTGTCAAAAGTAAATAATCATAAGGACAAAAGACTATGAAAAAAGAAGAATTGTTCATACATCTAGATATGTCTGAGGTAGACACAATTCTTTAGTTAGTCTTAAATAATATTCACAACTTAAGATAAAAGGTTGGGCGCCTTTATTTTGTCAAAGTTGTAGATTCTTTTGCTAGCATTTGAATTGGTTCAAATGTGTTATGATGAGGCCAAAATCATCAAAGTGAGGTGTCTTTGGGCAAGAGAATCTAGTGCACTTGGTGCATTGAATATGATCACATTGAAATACTTTATCTAGAACCATCAATGGATAAAAGTTTCCATTTAAATACAATTGGAGAGTCTATCTCAATCCTGAGATAAATGATGGACTTAAGGCTGAAAGTGTTATCATTTGAGCTATCAATGAGTACGATTATATAGCATAGTCTATCCTCTATAGTTTGGTGGTATTCATTTGTTAATCGATAGAGGACTTCA
This sequence comes from Dipteronia dyeriana, assembly GCA_032871835.1. Lineage (NCBI taxonomy): Eukaryota > Viridiplantae > Streptophyta > Magnoliopsida > Sapindales > Sapindaceae > Dipteronia > Dipteronia dyeriana. Next base: position 42,718,750 of record CM065297.1, read on the forward strand.
TTTATAGTTATGGACATCGTGGCTCCATTTATTAAATGAGAGTATAATACCATCATATGGATGTTTTTTGGTATTGGATATTAAATCTTAACGTTAAGTTTTCAATAGTGTCTATTGAAAGATGGCTTCAGGACAAGTCAAAATATCCAAGTTCAAAATGTGGTCATATGAGTAAATATGATAACTTGGAGAGCTATAGGCGGTCTATGAGCTCTTGGCGATTACTGGTATTCTTCACGAGGATACACTTTCTCCAATAAGGTTGTCTAGGGTATGAATGAGTAATATCAACTTATTCTATCTTCATTTAAGAGTCCAATTTTAGTTTTTTAGTGGAATGAACTAAAATTAAATCGGACCTATGTGAATCATTTGTTGATTGTGATTGGGTTGTGTTTATTGGAGCTTAAATCTAGATAGCCCGTCAAGATCCTCAATGCACAAGAACTTGCATGGATCACTTGATATATTTTACCGGACCAATTTAGGGGTCCATCTAAAATTGTATTGAGGCATGTGGACTTGTTTTTTTTTTTTGTAAGAATGGGTCTAGTTCACATTTTGACTTTTTATAAAGGTCAAATGGATTTAATAAAATAAGAAAATAATATATTGGCCCACATATATAGGTTGGGCGGCAAGGCTATTTAGAATTGCATAATTATATTATTTTGTTTTATTATTTAATAAAATGGAAATTAATTAATTTGGTGATTAATTAATTATTTAATTAAAAGTCAAAATCTTTTTCCTAGTAGGAGATGGTCTCCTGAAATTTTACTATTGTTGGTAATATAATTAATATTTAAGACGATATTTGAAAAGTAGATAAATAAAAGGAATTATTTATCTAATCATATTAGAAAATATTTAATATGGTTACAAATACACTATTGAGTTGGATTAGGAGTCTTGGTGTAGGATATAATTCCTTTTTGAAAAGAATTCTTAACCACCAAGTAAATCCACCTAAGGAAAGGATTCTTAACTACCAAGTAAATCATTTTTAGGAAAAGATTAAGTCTCCTAATTGAATTCTATAGAAATTTCGGCCAGCCCATATATATATATATATATATATATATATATATATATATAAGAGGATAGAATTCCTTTTAGATGAGGATTCTTAACTACCAAATTAATCCACCTAAGGAAAGGATTCTTGTCAATCAAGTAAATCCTTGTCGGGAGAGGATTTATAATCATATATATATATATAAATATATATATATATATATATATATATATATATATATATATATAAATATATATATGTTAGGTAATTCGGCCCGCCCTAAGGTTTTTTATGAGAGGAATTTTGGCGAAGCTAATCAATTTTCAAGAAAAGAATTTGGCCTAGCAAGAGAAAATTTTGAGGGAGAAAATTTTGGTTTTTGCTCTAGACAAAATTAGATCAACTCATAGATATAGGTTGTAGAATTTGGCCAACGAGAAAAGAGAAAAAGAGAACGTTTTTGTTTTGATAGTATACTAGTATCCTTTACAACAAAAGGGTTTTGTGTATAGAATCAAATTGGGTTCACGCGAGTTTCAATCTATTAGATTGATAATTCACAAGTGACCGGACGTTCTTGGATTTTTCTCTTGGAGGATAATTGTAACTAACAAAGAAAAAGATTTTGTTTGTTTCCATCTTCAGGTATACAATTTAAAGAAAGGGACCACATACTCCTAGGTGATTCACGTTCGTGATTGGATTGGACTTACGGATTTAATTTGGCGCTTGTTCAATCGTCATGAGAAAAAGGTACGACACTTTTTATTTACATCAATTAATCTAGGGTTAAGGTTCTTGTTATTATAAAGGGAATTTTTTTTTATACGCAAACCCTAATTTTATTAAATTTTTGCACGCTTCCGCTGCATGTGTTTTTTTCTTCCTTACAATTGGTATCAGAGCTAGGTTGTACCCTTGATTAATTTATGTATTCGTTCGTGAATATTTTTCTTTTTATTGTATATATGCATGTTTTAGAAAGAGATGGCACTCTAGGTATTCACATATATATTTACATTAGAATGTATGGATATATATATATATATATATATATATATATATATGTTTTATTTATGGTTTGTTATTCCTCAATTTTGGTCCTAGAATTTCAATGTAATTTTGTTTTGGGATTGTAACAAGAAGGGTGGTCTATCATCGCCATAATTTCCTTTTTGATAGTTGCTAAGTTTTTTATTTATTTTATTGTTGTAATAAAAAAAAACTGCAGTATTTTTATTTATAATTCTTTTGAAATACACTCAAGTATCGAAGACTCGAAGGTTTGAAGAATTAGGGGCAACCGGAACAAGTTTAGGACCGTGCGAGCCGTTAGCAATGAAAGTGCGTGCGAAGAGCATGCAACCAATTTTGTTGTGCCATGGGCTGCGCACGGCAGCCCAATGGAAGTCATGGGCTGCATATGGCAGCCCTTTATGGGTTTGTGGCATGCGCACGCCCAAGGGTAAGGGCCAAGGGTGAGCACGCCCATGGGAGGCAGCCAAGAGAGTCCGGACAATGAAGGTCACGTGAAGACTTGTTCGCCAAGAAAGGAGTTTGTTGTATGTCAAGACATGTAATTTACTTGCTTTTCTAGGATGGACCAAAATTGTAGTTATTTATATATATTTTTTAAATATTGCAATGTTTGTCATTGATTGATAACAAGTCATATAGAATAGGAGTGCCACTCATACATCTCTTTTGGTAAGAACATGCATAGAATGGTTTAGGTATCTAAATTGGCATCTAGATAACTTGGTAAATCATTCTTTGGAATTCGATCACACGCCTTAAACAATTGAGTGGGAAAAGGTGTTTTGGAACACCTACGGCCTCCAAGTTTAGTTGAGCTTTATGTTTCATGTAAGTACCTCCCAATAGATATTCATGAATGGAATTTAGCAAGATACTTCCTTACAATGATAGATTAGACAATTAGCCCAAATGATATCTACTCCCAAAGGAGGGATATTCGTGAGGGATTATATTGAAGGTCAATAACTTGGTAACACACTTAATGTAATTGTAGTAATATCCTCCCAAGAATTCTTGTTAATAAAATTACAAGGCTAAAATTGAAAACGTTGGTTGTTATGTTAATCATTAGGTGGGACATAGTCCAACTAGTAAATGGTGCGAACTTCCAAAGGAGGCATAACATTTATGGGTGTTGGATTATCGTTGAATTTTTACAATTGAATTAATTTATTTGATTCAAGATAAATATTTGAATGTGTTTTATCGTGATTATTTACTTATATAATTTTTTTTAATATAAATAAATCATAACCCCATCCCTAATCAACATCCTAAAAGATAATACTTTAACTGATGATAATTATGTCACATGGAAAAGGAAAGTTAGGTTGTTATTGCAAGCTGAAAAAAATAAATTTCTTATGTCTATTCCTTAACCACCAAAACTATTGAATCTACTCAGGAGCAAAAAGATGGGTATCAGTAGTGGAAGTCTTCAGATGAGATGGCTAAATGTACGTTATATTGTGGCCATCATCTCCAACTTGTTGCAACAGCAACATGAAGGAATGGAGATTGTTGCCGATATAATGATGTCTATATAGGAGATGTTTGCTATGAGGTCTAGGTGGACTAAAAGAGAGGCAATGACTGCTTTTATGAATCTTAGGATGAAACCTAGAAAGGATGTGAAAGATCACATGATGAAAGTCATAGCACATCTCAACATTACTGAACTGAATGGTACTGAGATAGATGATGAGATGAAAATTGACATGATCGTCAACTCACTATCCGATTCTTTTGATCAGTTTAAGTTGGAATACACCTTGCAAGATGTTCAAAGTACCAAGAAAATCCTTGTGAAAGGCAAAGGTCAAGAGATTCATACGCTTGTTAAAGACCTGTAAGAAGGTTAAGAGACAATAGAAGAAAAATCAACCAGGGCCTTCTTAGAAGGAGACTAAGAAAGTAACCAAGATCAAAGGGAAGTGTTTCCTTTGTGATGAAAAGTGTCAAAGGAATAGACTAAATAAGAATGAATTCAACTTGCATATAGGCAATGGAGCATTGATGTCTACTAGTGTAATGGGAGATATTAGAATCAATTTAGATTTTTATACGCGTTTAGTTTTAATAAATGTTTATTATGTACCACAATTCAAGAGGAATTTAATTTCGGTCTCTTATCTAAATAATTTTGGATATTCGGTTACTTTTCATAAAGGTTTTATTATTGGTAAGAATGACAAAATTATTTGCAAACGTATATTGGAAAATGGTTTATTCTATTTACACGGAAATATCTTTCACTTGTTAGACACGGAATCAACGGAACCTAATAATAAAAGAGTAAAATCATCAAAAGATGAAACCTACCTATGGCATTCGTGCTTAAGTCATTTTAACATTAATAGGATTAAAATATTGGTAAGTGACGGACCTCTAAGTGACTTAAGGGATGACGATCTACCAATTTGTGAATCTTGTTTGGAAGGTAAAATGACCAAAAGGTCGTTTACGACCAAAGGCACAAGAGCCATCAAATGTTTAGGATAGATACACACTGATATGTGTAGACCTATGAGCATTCAAGCTAGAGGTGGATATGAGTACTTCATCACTTTCACGGATGATCACTCAAGATTTGGCTATGTGTATCTCATGTGACATAAGTCATATGCTTTTGATATGTTCAAATCATTTAAAGCTGAAGTAGAAAATCAACTTGAGAAACGCATAAAAATCTTGAGGTATGATCGTGGTAGAGAATATATATCTGGTGAGTTTCAGCAATATCTTACTGATAATGGGATAATTTCTTAGTTTTCTACTCCAAGCACACCTTAGCAAAATGGGGTGGCAGAAAGGAGAATCAGAACTCTTTTGGATATGGTTAGGTCTATATTGAGTTATTCAATGCTCTCTAATTCTTTTTGGGGATATGCTTTGCAAACCGCAATGTACATTCTAAACGATGTACCATCTATGTCTGTTCCGAAAACACTGAATGAGTTGTGGACTAGGTGAAAGCCTATTTTACAACACTTAAGGATATTTGGATATCTTGCGCACATGTTAAAAGGAAAGATAGAAAAGTTGAAGTCCCGTTCAGAAACATGCTTATTTGTAGGGTATCCAAAAGGAACAAAATGATATTATTTTTATAGTCCTTCAAATCTTAAAGTATTTGTTTCGACAAATGCTAAATTTCTGGAAAAAGACTATATGAATAATTCTGTGCCTAAAAGTAGAATTATCCTGAATGAGCTTTTAGGAGATACAATTCCAAAAGAGGTTTCACAATCCAGCCCAATTGTAAGTTCAATACCAACAAAAGATCAACAATCTACCATACCTCATCATAGTGGGAGGGTTGTTATACAACCCGAGAGATACATCGGTCTAGGTGAATCTGTAAAGAATCTTTCAGACGACGATGATCCCTATACGTACAAAGAAGCAATGGAAGATGTTGATTGTCACCATTGGCAAAAGGCAATGCAATCCGAAATAAAATCTATGTTCAAAAACAAAATGATGTTTACTTGTAATGATTTAGTTGCTTAGATTCATGATGATTCAAGCTTCAAAGAAGAAGGAACAACTAGTCAAAGAAAGTTCAAAGTCTTCAAAGAGAATGGATGCCATATGGTTCTACAGAGGTATACGAAGACCTTATCTTTCTCTTACAAGGCTTAGGCACACACACAATTCATACATTTGTGTCCCTGTATAGTTGTGCACCATTATAGGCACACACACACATTTCATACATTTGTGTCCCTGCATCATTGTGCCTATTTATAACACATTCACACACTTGAAGTTGAATGCTCATGAATTGATATGAAAATAACATGTTTTGGAAAATGCATGATTCGAGACTATCTCTATGTAGTTTTTATTCTAGTGTGAATTGTGTTTGTATGTGTATATGTTTGTATAACATGGATATTGAACTTGATTTCAGTCTTAAATCATTCTTGATTGAGTTCTGGTCATTTCAGTTTCTCATACTATTGATTTCAAGTTCTAAGTCAAAAGATACTACACTTTCAACTCATGTTGCATACATTGTCTTCGTCTTCATATATCAAGTCAAATTAATATTTTTCTTGGTTGAGTATATTATATATCCATGTCTGCGAGATATTTATGGTTTGTAATCCGCAAACGTATTCGAATTCCGAGTTCGGAGACCGGAGAACGGTCGAAGAATGCGAGGGGAGCGCGCGAGCCCGAGATGGCACGTGGCCATCTCGGGACAGAATGCTTGCTGCCCCGAGATGCCCACGAGCCATCTTAGGCAGCGAGAATGCTTGGTGCACTTAAGGTCATTTAGGCCAATTTTCTTGTATTCTTTCCCTCTCCTTTATATATCCCTTCCCTCTCACATTTCATTCCAAGAAGAGATTCAAAATTTGAGTGCAGAATTTTCTCCCAAATTTTCTCACCTTCCAAACACCATAACTTCTTCATTTGAACTCCGATTTGAGTGATTCAAAGTTGAGAGTGTTTTTATATTCATCCTCCATCTTTTCTCTGAAGGTTTGAGTTAGTTTCATAGCTTTTTTTGGAGTCTAACCTCACAAAAACGGGACTGCACCAAATCAACTACGGTATTGATTTTCTGTCAAAGTTTTCTTTTAAAACTTGGTCAATTGCCTTGGGTTTTCTTCTTCAGCATATATATGTGTCTTGTGATAGTTTTTATTTGAGTTTTGAACTCATTTAAAGCTATATTGAGTTTCAATTGAAATCTCACATGTTGAGTTAGGTTTTGATTTTGCCTATGTTTTCACATGTTTGGAATTGTATTGTGCTAGCTTTGATTCTAGGACTATTTGATGATCTTTAATTCATTTATTTTATAAAAAAATAGTTCCTCACATGTATTAGGCTCTCTTTGGCCGAAATCTCACTATTATACATGTGCTTGTGTTCATTAGAGCTATTCATGTGCTTTGTTGAATCTATGAATAGGAAATATGCTCTAGAACTCTTGATTTAATCAAAATGACTTTGTCACATGATTTTAGCATATTTTTGGTATATGAGATTTAAACTTGATTATGTATTAATTGAACATATCTTGTGACTCAAGTTTTAGATCTATGCATGTATCTAGGTTGTAATTAATGTTGAACATATCTTACATGATCTAGATGAATTAAACATGCATGATTGACTAGACTACATTTGTTTTGTTCATTCATGCTCATGTCTAGTATTTTCCATAAGATGTGTTGATCATAACATTCTATATTGTGTTCTTGTTTGTGTTTTGTATTCATGATCACCTAGATGTCTTGTGCGAAGGAATTCTTGACAATATGTGTGAGACCTATGTTGTTGAGCAAGGAAGTCTTGGCAAGAGGTGGGAGACCTCGGATTGTCAAGTAAGGAAATCTTGCCTAGGATCGTGAGGATCCGAAAGGGTGAGCAAATAAGTCTTCCCTAGGGTCGTGAGGATCCGGAAGGGTGAGCATGGAATTCTTGCCTAAGGTCATGAGGATCCGGAAGGGTGAGCAAGGAAGTCTTGCCTAGGGTTGTGAGGATCCGGAATGGGTGAGCGAGAAAATCTTGACAAGAGGTGTTAGGCGTCAAAATGTTGAGCAAGAGGGCGACATCTTTATGAGTAGGATAGGAGGGTAGTTTCTAGGTGAAGGGGTCACTTGAGAGATTGTACTTGTCTTATCTACTAGTGGATTTTGTTTGTTGGTGGTTGCTAACCCGTGGATGTTTCCTCTTCGGAGGTTTACCACGTTATTTCTTGTGTCAACTTTTCTCTATCCCTATCTCTCTTATATTTGTATTTGTTATTTGAATACTGTGGATAGAACTTTATATGTAAGTTGACTTCCTTACTATAATATCAATTATGTATATGTGATGGTTGCTTGTTTATATCACACTTTACATGTTTTATATATTGATTAAGTATCTTTAATTGATATATATATATATATATATATATATATATTGTGATACAAGCAATCTAGAGGGACAAACTTATGTTTGTTTCTAAGGGAGTCGAGAAAGGTGTCTAACCTATTCACCCACCCCCACCCGCCTCTAGGTTAGCCTTGAGCATTTAACTGTGTTTTTATTATCCATCCCATCGGGTGCAATTGGGTATACAAGAGGAAAAGAGGAATGGATGGAAAGGTGGAAACCTTTAAAGCTAGATTGGTAGCTAAAGGTTATACACAGAAGGAAGGTATCGATTATGAAGAAACCTTCTCTCATGTGGCCATGCTTAAATCCATTAGGATACTCTTATCCATTGTGGCATCTCTAGACCTAGAGATTTGGCAAATGGACGTCAAGATAACTTTCCTTAATGGAAGTCTTGCCGAAAGCGTCTACATGAAGCAACCAGAAGGATTTCTTGAAAAAGGCCAAGAGGAAAGAGTATGCAAGTTGTAAAGATCCATATATGGATTGAAACAAGCATCCAGATCCTGGAACATAAGGTTCGATCAAGCCGTGAAAAGTTTTGGATTTATTCAAAACCTTAACGAACCTTGTGTATATAAAGGATTAAAGGCGACAAGTTGGTTTTCCTAGTTCTTTACGTTAATGATATACTACTCATCGGAAACGATGTAGGTGTATTGACATCAATAAAAGAATGGTTAGCAAAACAATTTGATATGAAGGACTTAGGAGAAGCACGTTATATTCTTGGTATCTAAGTCATAAGGGATAGAAAGAATAGAACGATTGCATTTTCCCAAGCTTCATACATAGATAAAATCTTGTCTAGGTTTTCCATGCAAGATTCCAAGAAAGGTATGTTACCTTTCAAACATGGAATCAAACTTTCTAAGGAACAAGTTCCTAAGAATTATCATGAAGAGCAATTCATGAGTAGGGTGTTCCATATGCATCGGCAGTTGGAAGTCTCATGTATGAAATGTTCTGCACTAGTCCAGATATTTGTAAGGAGATCAACATCAGGATTTATGTTTACTGTTGGAGGAGGGGCAATCATTTGGAGGAGTATCAAGCAATCTTGTATTACCGAATCCACTATGGAAGCCGAGTATGTTGCCGCAAGCAAGGCTGCTAAAGAGGCTGTCTGGCTCCACCAATTCTTGATTGACTTGAAAGTGGTTCCTGATGCAAATAAGTTGATCACTATATATTGTGACAATAGTGGAGCAATGGCTAATTCGAGAAAACCAAGAAGTCATAAGAGAGGGAAACACATTGAAAGAAAGTATCACCTTCTAAGGGAAATTGTGCATATGGGTGACGTGATGATTACCAAGATCGTGTCAGCAGAAAATCTAGCAGATCTCTTTACAAAGGTTCTTTCACAAAAGAGTTTTGATAGGCATCTATAGAACATGAGGATGAGAGATATGACACATTTGCTATAGAGCAAGTGGGAGATTGTTGGGATTATTCTCGATAGCAAGAGTGTAATAATGTAATTGACAATATTTTCATATTTATAAAGTGATTTCTAGTTTAACAAATCTTATAGCATTTATAGTTTAATTAATATAATTTTCAAAAGTAAATAATCATAAGATCAAAAGACTATGAGAAAAGAAGAATTGTTCATACATCTAGATATGTATGAGTTAGACATAATTCTTTAGTTAGTCTTGAATAATATTCACAACTTAAGATAAAAGGTTGGGAGCCTTTATCTTGTCAAATTGTAGATTCTTTTGCTAGCATTTGAATGGGTTCAAAAGTGTTATGATGAGTCTAAAATCATCAAAGTGAGGTGTCTTTGGGCAAAAGAATCTAGTGCACTGGGTGCATTGAATAAGATAACATTGAAATACTTTATCTAGAACCGTCAACGGATAAAAGTTTTCATTTGAAGACAATTGGAGAGTCTATCTCAATCTTGAGATAAATGATGGACTTTTGGTTGCAAGTGTTATTATTTGAGCTATCAATGAGTACGATTATATAGTATAATCTATCCTCGATAGTTTGGTGGTATTCATTTGTTAATCGATAGAGGACTTCATTTATAGATATGGACATCGTGGCTCTATTTATTAATTAAGAGTAGAATACCATCATATGGATGTTTTAAGGTATTAGATATTAAATCTTAACTTTAAATTTTCAATAGTGTCTATTAAAACTTGGCTTCTAGACAAATCAAAATATCCAAGTTCAAAATATGGTCATATGAGCAAATATGGTAACTTGGAGAGCTATAGGCGGTCTATGAGCTCTTAGTGATTACTGGTATTCTTTATGAGGATACACTTTCTCCAATAAGGTTGTCTAGGGTATGAATGAGTAATATCAACTTATTCTATCTTCATTTAAGAGTCCAATTTTAGTTTTTTAGTGGAATGAACTAAAATTAAATAGATCGGACCTACGTTAATCATTTGTTGATTGTGATTGGGTTGTGTCTATTGAAGCTTAAATCTAGATAGCCCGCCAAGATCCTCAATCCACACGAACTTGCATGGATAACTTGATATATTCTACCGTATTAATTTAGGGGTCCATCTAGAATTGTATTGAGGCATGTGGATTTTTTTTTTTTTTTTTGTAAGAATGGGTCTAGTTCACATTTGGACTTTTTATAAAGGTCAATGAATTTAATAAAATAAGAAAATAATATATTGGCCAATATATATGTGTTGGGCGGCAAATCTATTTAGAATAGCTTGATTATAATATTTTATTTTATTATTTAATTAAATGGAAATTAATTGATTTGGTGATTAATTAATTTTTTGATTAAAAGTCAAAATCTTTTTCCTAGTAGGAGATGGTCTCCTAAATTTATACTATTGTTGGTAGTATAGTTAATATTAAAAACTATATTTGATAAGTAGATAAATAAAAGGAATTTTTTATCTAATCAAATTAGGAAGTCTTTAATATGGTTACAAATACACTATTGAGTTGGATTATGAGTCTTGGTGTAGGATAGAATTCTTTTTTGAAAAGAATTCTTAACCACCAAGTAGATCCACATATGGAAAGGATTCTTAACTACCAAGTAAATCCTTCTTAGGAAAAGATTAAGTCTCCTAATTGAATTCTATAGAAATTTCGGCCAGCCCATATATATATAAGAGGATAGAACTCCTTTTAGATAAGGATTCTTAACTACCAAATAAATCCACCTAAGGAAGAGATTCTTGCCAACCAAGTAAATCCTTATTGGGAGAGGATTTATGATCCTATATATATATATATGTTACAAAATTCGGCCAGCCCTAAGGTTTTCTATGAGATGAATTTCGGCCAAGCTAAGCAATTTTCAAGAAGAGAATTTTGCCTAGCAAGAGAGAAAATTTTAGTTTTTGCTCTAGACAATATTCTATCAACTCATAGATATAGGGTGTAGAATTCGGTCAAGGAGAAAAGAGAAAAAAAGAACGTTTTTTTATAGTATACTAGTATCCTTTACATCAAAAGGGTTTTGTGTACAAAATCAAATTATGTTAACGCGAGTTTCAATCAATTAGATTGATAATTCACAAGTGACTGAACTTTATTTGATTTTTCTCTTGGAGGATAATTGTAACTAACGAAGAAAAAGATTTTGTTTGTTTCCATCATCAAGTATACAATTTAAAGAAAGGGAGCCCACACTCATAGGCGATTCACGTTCTTGATTTGATTGGAAGATCTTACAGATTTAATTCGGCGTTTGTTCAATCGTCACGAGAAAATGGTATGACACTTTTTATATACATCAATTAATCTAGGGTTAAGGTTCTTGTTATTATAAAAGAAAAAAAATTATACGTAAACCCTAATTTTATTAAATTTTCTCACGCTTCCGCTGCGTGTGTTTTTTCTTAACACACTAGCATTCTTTACATCAAAAGGTTTTGTTTACAAAAATCGAATCAGGTTCACGTGATTTTTAATAAAATAGTTTGATAATTAACAAGTGACCAAAAGTTCTTTGGTTTTCTCTAGGAGGATTATTGTGACTAAAATAAGAAAAAGATTTTGTTTGTTTTTATCCTCAGGTATACAATTTAAAGAAAGGGAGCCCACACTCCAAGGTAATTCAAGTAAGTGATTGGATTAGATGATCTTACGGATTCAATTCGGCACACTTCAATCGTCATGAGAAAAAGGTACGATACTTTTTTTATATGTTAATTAATCAAGGGTTAAGGTTGTAGGGAAAACACGCAGCGGAAGCGAAAAAGTAGAGTGGCATATTTTAAATAAAATTTCTTTATAAGAATGGACCTTAACCCTTGATTAAATAACATATATTAAAAGTATCGTTCCTTTTTCACATGACGGTTGAAGTTGTGCCGAATTGAATTTGTAAGATCTTCCAATCCAATCTTGAACGTTAATCACCTAGGAGTGTGGGCTCCCTTTGTTTGAATTGTATACTTGAGGAATGAAAACAAACAAAACCTTGTTTTTTTGGTTAGTCATAATAATTCTCCTACAGAAAAACGAAGAACATTTGTTCACTTGTGAATTCTCAATCTATTGATTAAAACTCGCGTGAACTCTATTTGATGTTGTACATAAAACCTTTTGATGTGAAGGAAACAAGTGTACTATCGAAAACAAAAACGTTCCCTCTTTTCTCTATGCTTGGCCGAATTCTTCACACAATTAGTTGGATGAAGTTTTTTATTTTTTACTATAATAAGAAAATAAAATAAAAACTTCTCACACCAAAACTTAGAGCTTGGCCGAATTCCTTTATAGTAGTATATATAGGTGGCAAAATTCTCTTTGTAGGAGGATTTACTTGGTCGTCAAGAATCCTCTCTATAGGAAGATTTACTTTTACCAAGACTACAATAAACTTTAGGAATTCTTTTCCACACAAAGATTCATATCCAACTCATTAGTGTATTTACCAATAACTAATTACTTAATATAAATTAAATTGTGACTTTATCAAAAACTTCCTAATTTGACCAATTGTCAATTGGAGTTTTGATAGATATCAAATACTTCATAAATTAACTAGATAAATATATTACTTTTATTTATTAACTTATTAAATAAAGTATTTAATACTTATCTTACCACCACTAATAGAATTACACTAGTAGACCTTCTTCTACTAGGAAACAGATTTTGACTTTAAATTAATTAATTATTTATTTATTTATTTTTCATTTAATAAATAATAAAATAAAAACAATATATTAGGTCAACATCCTTAGCCTTGCCAGCCAAGCATATATATGGGCTATATATTGTTTTTCCATTTTATTAAATCCATTGGTCTTTATTAAAAGGTCCACATGTGAACTAGACCCATTCTCAATAAAAAAGAAACATGTCTACATGCCTTAAATTAATACATTAATATAATTTTAACATCCCATTTAATTAATATGTACAAATTATGTTCTTTATGTAGTAATAAAATGCTAATTGTACCCTATTAGGGCCGCCTAAGGAATCTCACATCTTTTGCCGCCCATTCTAGGTATTTTTGAAGAGTTCCTGCTAGTCTTGATCACACATGACCCCCATCTTTCCAAAAATTTTGGATTTCTAAATGTGAAAAACATTTCTAGATGGACCGAGAAATTTGTCTAGTAGAATATATCAAGTAATCCATGCAAGTTCGTGTGAATCGAGGATCTTGGCGGGCTATCTAAATTTATGCTCCAAAAAACATAATCTAATCACAATAAAAAAATGATTCATTTAAGTACGATTTATTTGTTTTAGTTCATTTAACTAAAGAACCAAAATTGAACTCTTAAATAAAGATATAATAAGTTAATGTTCCTCTTTCGTACCCTAGACAATCTTAATGGAGATAGTGCATCCTCGTGAAGAATACTAGTAATCACCAAGAGCTCATAGACCGCATATAGCTCTCATAGTTACAATAATTACTCATTTGAACACTTTGAACTTGGATATTTTAGCTTGTCCATAACCTATATTTCACAGACACTATTGAAAACCTAGCGTTACTATTTAATATCCAATATCCAATACCTCAAAATATCCATATGATGGTATTCAACTCACATTTAAAAAATGGAGCCACGATGCACATATCTATAAATGAAGTTCTCTATCGATTAACAAATGAATACCACCAAACCATCGAGGAGACTATGCTATATAATCGCACTCATGGATGGCTCAAATGATAACACTTGGTACCATAACTCCATCATTTATCTCATGATTAAGATAGACTCTCTGATTGTCTTCAAGTGAAAACTTTTAATTATTGACGTTCTGGATAAAGTATCTCTATATGATCCTATTCAACGCACAGAGTGCACTAGATTCTTTTGCCCAAAGACACCACGCTTTGATGATTTTAGATTGATCATAACACATTTGATCTCACTCAAATTCTAGAAAAAAGAATCTATAACTTTAACAAGATAAAGGCGCCCAACCTTTATCTTACGTTGTGAATATTGTTCAAGATTAACTAAAGAATTGTGTCTACAGCTCTTCTTTTCTCATAGTCTTTTGACCTTATGTTATTTAGTTTTGACAATTATAATAATTAAACTATAAAACTAGAAATCATTTTATTAATATGAGAAGATTATCAATTATATTATTACACTCTTGCTATTGAGTGTAACCCCAACGAAGGTCTATTCTTTTAAAGGATATTTTTTTAAAAAAATAAACCAATCTAATTTTCCCTGTCCGCTACTTGTTTTTTTCTACAAATTGGTATCATATCCCGGGTTGTACCCTTGGTACATTAATTTATATATTCGTGAATCTATTTCATTTTATTGTAAATATCCATGTTCTAGAAAGAGATGGCACTCTAGGTATTCGTATATATATATATATACTTGGAATGTATGGATGAATATTGAAAATAATATGTACAAGGTTATACTAAACAACCTTGATGGGGGGGGGGGGGGGTGAATAGGTTTTCTCTAACTTTTAACAAATCTTTCGAGACAAGTGACAAAACCTTGATAAGGATACAAATTAACATTTAACATGATTGTTATGAGAAAACAGTATATCCATGTAAGCTCAAATCTCCACTCTTAGTCTACAAAACATACAATAAGAATCAATGTATCTTATGAACAAATATATTCAATGTAGACAAAATTCCATAAGTTGTACTTAGAGTATTACAATGTGGTACTTTACAACTTGATTGGAATATCACAAGATACAAAGATATCTAACATACACAAACAATATTGTGTAAGGAAGACAACTTATATATAATGTTCTATCAACATTATTCAAATAACAATTACCAATATAAGAGAGATAGGGATAGAGAAAAGTTGGCACAAGATATAGCGTGGTAAACCTCCGAAGAGGAAACATCCACTGGTTAGCAACCTCTAGCAAACAAAATCCACTAGTAGATAAGAAAAGTACAATCTCTAAAGTGACCCCTTCACCTAGGATATACCCTCATATCCTACTCATGAAGATGTCGCCCTCTTGCTCAACAATCTGAGGCCACACATCTCTTGTCAAAACTTCCTCACTCACCCTTCCGGATCCTCACGACCCTAGGCAAGACTTCTTGCTCAACTATCCGAGTCCTCCCGGCTCTAGTCAAGACTTCCTCGCTCACCCTTCCGGATCTTCACGACTCTAGGCAAGATTTCCTTGCTTGACAATCCGAGGTTTCCCACCTCTTGCCAAGACTTCCTTGCTCAAGAACAAAGGTCTCACACCTATTGTCAAGACTTCCTTCACACAAGGCATCTAGGTGATCATGAATGCAAAACGCAAACAAGCACGCAACATAGAATAAGATGCTCAAAAAATCTAGAGCATGCCAAATTTCCAAACACACACTTTAAACCTATATTTTATTCATGTTACTAAAGCTTGAAATAAACATGTTCATAAAGTACATATTCAAGACTTTAGTACTAACACAAAAATGCTAGAAACACAAGATATGATCAATCAAATCTCTAGCAATTATTTAGAGCATATATTCACAAAATAGTCAATTAAACTCTAATAGACTCTAAATATAAAATCAAATGTGCTAATCCTAGATCTATTAAAAAAATGAGTTCTATCACATGATAAGACTATTAATCATGAAAATAAAGTCAATCAAACACAAATAGTCCTAGATAAGATGCTAGCACAATACAACTCACAATCATGTGAAAACATAGGTTTGATTGAAACCTTAGTCACAATCAAGTTTCTAATTAAGCACAACTAGCATTTAATTGAAGATCTATCACTCATAAACATATGTTGAAGTCAATTACACACAAGTAGGAAGAAGACCCAAGGTATTTAAACATTAGAATCAAGGAAATCAAAAGATAAACAAATACCTTGACAATTTCGAGTACAGTCACCAAAATGGTGCGATCCACAAGAAATTTGAACAAATGACTTCAAGGTTGCTTGGAGATGATAGAGGACTTCAATACGAAACTTCTCCAACTTGAATCACTCAAATCGGATAAGAAATGAGAGAGATATGGTGATTCAAAGTTGAGAGAAAAAACCTGGAAATTTTCTGTACTACATTTTCTTCTTCCTTAGATTCAAATGAGAGAGAGAAGAGATATATAAAGGAGAGGGAACAAAAGAGCATGAAAGGACCAAAATAACCCCTTGAGAATGCTTCCCCGAGATGGTGCGTGGGCATCTCGGGGCAGCCAGGAGTTGTGTCCGAGATGGCCACGCGCCATCTCGGGCTTGCACCATTTGATGGCCTTTGGCCATGGTGCACCTCCCTTGCACTCCTCTCATGTTCTTCTACCGTTCTTTGGAATCCAAACTCAGAATTCAAATCCGTTTGCGGATTACGAACCATAAAACTCTCACAGACATGGACATATAAGATAATCAACCCAGAAAATAAGAATTTGACTCGATATACAAAGACGAAGACAATGTACGCAACATAACTGGAAAGTATCATAACTTTTGACTCGGAACTTGAAATCAATAGTATGAGTAACCAAAATGACCGGAACTCAATCATGAATAATATAAGACTAAAATAAAGTTCAAGATCCATGTCATACAAACATATAAACAAACAAACACATTTTACACAAGAATGCAAACTACATTTTCCAAAACATGTTACTTTCATACCAATGCATGAGCATTCAACTTCAAGTGTGTGAATGTGTTATACCAAATGATGCGCTACGATGCAGGGACACAAATGTATGAATTGTGTGTGTGCACCTTAGCCTTGAAAGAGAAAAGAAAGGTCTTAATATACCTTTGTAGAATCATGAAGCACTTTTCCCTTTGAAGACTTGAACTTGCTTGAATAGTTGTCATTTCTTCTTTGAAGCTTAAATCAACATGAATCCTAGACAACAAAACAATACAAAGGAAATGTTGTTTTGATATAGAATAATGCCAACATAATTCACAAACCTAACAAATATATGTTTTTATAATGTGAATTGTTATTGCTCAATTTTGTTCCTAGAATTTCAATGTAATTTTGTTTTGGAAGAGTAAGAAGAAGGGTGGCCTATCATCGACTTAATTTCCTTCTCGGTGGTTGCTTTTTTTTTATTTTTTTTTTATTGTTGTAATAAAAAGTAATCTATTGTAATATATTCAAGTTTCAAAGAATTGCTGAATTCGAAGTTGGAAAGTAGCAACAGAGTAAGTCGGAGTACCGTACAAGGGTTTGGGCATGCAAGTGCCCGGAAATGAGACCTTTAGACAACGTTTGTTGATGACTTGTTTGCCAAGTCAGGATTAGGGTTATGTATTTCAAACAAATTTAATTTACGTGGTTTTTTAGGACGGACAAAAATTGTGGCTATTTATTTTTCCTTATATAATGCAATGTTTGTCATTGTTTGATAACATTTCGTATAGAGTAGGAGTGCCACTCATATATCTCCTTTGGTATAAATGTGCATTGAATTGTTTTTGTGTCTAATTGACATCTAAATAACTTGGTAAATCATTCTATGGAATTCGATCACACACTTTAAACAAATGAGTGGGAGAAGGTGTTCAGAATTCCTACGACCTCCAAGTTTAGTTGACCTTTATGTTTCGTGTAATAAGCCCCCAAGGGGTTTTCATGAATGAAATTTAGCAAGATACTTCCTTACAAGGATAGACTAGACAATTGATTCAAATGTTATCTACCCTCAAAGGAGGGATATTCGTGAGGGAATATATTTAAGGTCGATAACTTGGTAACATACTTAATGTGATTGTATTAATATCCTCCCAAGGGTTATTGTTAATAAAATCGTAATGATAAAATTGAAAATGTCGGTTGTTATGATAAAAATTAGGTGGGACCTAGTCCAACTAGTAGATTGTGCCAACTCTCAAAGGAGGTGTGACACTTATGGGTATAGGATCTCCGTTGAATTTTACAATTGAATTATTTTATGTAATTTAAGATAAATATTTCAAAGTGCTTTATCTTGATTGTTTACTTATATAATTTTGTAATTATTCAATATTCATGACCCCATCCCTATTCACCATCCTAAAAGATAATACTTGCACTAGTGAAAATTATGTCACATGGAATTGGAAAATTGGGCTAAAAAGCATAATTTTGTTATGTGTATCCCTAAACCACCAACTTTATTAATGAATCCACTGAGAACCAAAAAGACAAGTATCAGCAGTGGAATACCTCAGATGAGCAAAATGTTACATTACGGCCACCATCTCTAACATGTTGCAACATCAAATGAAAGAATGGAAATTGCTGCTGATATAATGATGTCTCTGGAGGAGATGTTTGTTGTGAAGTTGAAGACGACTAAGAGAGAGACAGTGACTGCTTTCATAAATCTTAGGATGAAACCTGGATAGGCTGTGAAAGATCACATGATGAAAGTCATAGAATATCTCAACATTACTAAACTTAATGACATTGATGTATATGGTGAGACAAAAATTGACATGTTAGTCAACTCACTGTCAAATTCCTTTGATCAGTTCAAGTTGGACTACACCTTGAACAATAAGGAATACAAATTGTAGGGCCTGATGTAAGATGTTCATAGCATTGATAAAATCCTTATGAAAGGCAAGGGTCAAGAGATTCAAACTATAGGTAAAGTTACTACTGTTAAGACC
This sequence comes from Dipteronia dyeriana, assembly GCA_032871835.1. Classification (NCBI taxonomy): domain Eukaryota; kingdom Viridiplantae; phylum Streptophyta; class Magnoliopsida; order Sapindales; family Sapindaceae; genus Dipteronia; species Dipteronia dyeriana. The sequence continues at coordinate 42,737,780 of CM065297.1, forward strand.
CGTAAGAGGGTCAAGAAACAACAGAAGAAAAAGCAACTTGGCCCTTGTATGAAAAAATCGATTCAAAGATTATGGTGGAAGCGTAAAATTAGGGTTTGGTAATTTTTTTGTTGTTGCCTTTAATAGAAAGAACCTTAACCTTAGATTAATTGACGTATATTATAGGTATCGTACCTTTTTTTCTCATGACGACTGAACTAGCACCGAATTGAACCCGCAAGATCTTCCAATCCAATCACGAACGTAAATCACCTAGGAGTGTGGGCTCCCTTTATTTAAAATGAATACCTGAGGATGGAAACAAACAAAATCTCTTTCTTTTTAAGTCAAAATAATTCTCCAAGAAAAAAAACAAAGAACGTTAGGTCAATTGTGAATTATCAATCAATTTGATTGAAACTCACATGAACCTAGATTTGATGTTGTACACAAAACCTTTTAATATAAAGGCTTCTAGTGCACTATCGAATACAAAACATTCTTTCTTCCTTTTCCTCATTGCCAAATTTTCACACACCAATCTTTAGAGTTGGACGAATTAATTGATTCTAGGTTGTGAAACCTCTCGTGGAATTGTATCTTCTGAAAGCTCATTCAAGACAATTATACTTTAATTCATAAAATTATTTATATAGTCCTTTTCCAGAAATTTAGTATTTGTTGTAGCAAATACTTTAAGATCGAAATGACTATAGAAATAATATCCTTTAGTTCATTTTGGATACCCTACAAATATAAGTGTTTTTGAACAAGGCTCCATATTTTTTTCTTTCCTTTTAACACGTACGTAGGACATCCAAATAACCTTAAGTGTTGTAAACTAGGCTTTCGGCCAGTCCACAACTCATACAGTGTCTTAGGAATCGACTTAAATGGTACATTGTTTAGATTGTACATAGCAGTTTGTAAAGCATATCTCTAAAAAGAATTAGGAAGCATTGAATAACTGAACACAGACCTAACCATATCCAAAAGAGTTATATTTCACCTTTCTTTCACCCAATTTTGTAGAGCTGTACTTGGCATAGAAAACTGAGAAATTATGCCATTATCAATAAGATATTGATAAAACTCACCAGATTGATATTCTCCACCATGATTAGACCTCAAGATTTTTATATGTTTCAAAAGCTGATTTTCAACTTCAGCTTATGTCTCACGAGATACACATAGCCAAATATCGAGTAATCAACCGTTAAAGTGATATAGTACTCATATCTACCTCTAGCTTGAATGTTCATAGGACCACACGTATCATTGTGTATTACTCTTAAACATTCAGTAGCTCTTGTGCCTTTGGTCATGAATGACCTTTTGGTAATCTTAACTTCCACACAAGATTCACAAGTTGGTAGATCATCAACCTTTAAATCACTTAGAGTTCCGTCACTAACCAATCTTTTAATCCTATCAATGTTAATATGACCTAGGTGCAAATGCCATAGGTAGGTTTCATCTTTTGATATTTTTACTCTTTTATGATTAGGTTCCGTTGATTCTGTGTATAACAACTGAGAGATATTACTATGCAAATAGAATAATCCATTTTCCATTGTACCTTTGCAAAAAATTTGTTATTCCTACTAATAATAAAAGTTTTTTTAAAAGTAACCGAATATCCAAATTTATTTAAACAAGAAAATGAAATTAAATTCTCGTTAAATTGAGGTTCATAATAAACGTCTATTAAATTTAAATGTCTATAAGAATCTAAACTAATTCTAATATCTCCCGCTGAACTAGAAGACACCAATGCTCTATAGCCTAAACGCAAGTTGAATTCATTCGCATTCAGCCTTCTCATTTCCTTGAACCCCTGTAAGGAAAAACAAACATGATTAGTCGCTCTTGAGTCTATGATCCAATAATCCATAGAATCCACCAAAGAACATGTTTCAAGATAATTAATATTACCTTCTTCCTTCTTGTTTTGAGACTTTGGGTGATTTCTTTTCCAATGTCCCTTTTCACCACAGAGGAAACCTTTCCTTAGATCATGGTTACTTTCTTTGTCTCCTTCTTAATAGGTCCTAGTTGCTTTTCCTTCAGTTATTTCTTGACCTTCTTACGGGTCTTAACAGTTGCAACTTTACCTATGGCATGAATCTCTTAACCCTTGCTCTTCACAAGGATTTTCTTAACGCTTTGACCATCTTGTATCCGTCATTGCAAGGTGTATTCCTTATTGATCAATGTGTAGTCCAACTTGAACTGATAAAAGGAATCTGATAATGAGTTGACGATCATGTCAATTTTCATCTCACCATCTATCTCAGCACCATTCAGTTCAACAATATTGAGACGTGCTATGACTTTCTAAGATTCATGAAAGCAATCATTATCTCTCTCTTAGTCGTCCTGGACTTCATAGCAAACATCTCTTCTAGAGACATCATTATATCAGTAGCAATCTTCATTCCTTCTTGTTGCTGTTGCAACACGTCGGAATGGTGGCCATAATGTAACATTTAGCCATCTTATTTGAAGACTTCCACTGTTGATACTCATCTCTTGGCTCCTGAGTAGATTCAATAGTAGGAGTAGGTGGTTTAGGAGTGCACAGAACGAACTTATGCATTTTGGATTGCAATAAAAGCCCAATTTTCCTTGTCCATGTGACATAATTTTCACCAATTAAAGTATGATTTTTTAGGATGTTGATTAGGGATGAGGTCAGGATATCTTTAAAATAACAAAATTTATATAAGAAAATAATTATAATAAAGTACTTTAGAATATTTATCTTGAATTATATAAAAATATTCAATCGTAAAATTCATTGGTGATCCAACACCCATAAATGTTACTCCTCCTTTGGGAGTTCGCACCATTTACTAGTTGGACTATGTCCTACCTAAATGTTAACATAACAACCAACATTTTCAATTTTAGCCTTGCGATTTTATTAACAAGAACTCTTGGGAGGATATTACTAAAATTATATTTAGTGTGTTACCAAGTTATCGACCATCAATATATTCCCTCACGAATATCCCTCCATTGGGAGTAGATATCGTTTGGGCCAATTGTCTAGTCTATCCTTGTGAGGAAGTATCTTGCTAAATTCCATTCATGAATACCCCTTTGGGAGTGATTACACAAAACATAAATCTAAACAAAACTTGGAGGTCGTAGGTGTTCCAAAACACCTTCTCCCACTCAGTTATTTAAGGTGTGTGATCGAATTCCATATAATTATTTACCAAGTTATCTAGATACCAATTAGATACCTAAACCATTCAATGCATGTTTGTACCAAAAGAGATATATGAGTGGCACTCCTGTTATATATGACATGTTATCAAACAATGACAAACATTGCAATATTTACAAAAATATAAATAGCTACAATTTTGGTCCATCCTAGAAAAGCAAGTAAATTACATATGTCTTGGAATACAAAAACTCTTTTCTGGGTGCACAGGTCTTCACACAACCATCATCCGTTTGGACCCCTTGGAAGCCTCCCATGGGCGTGCACACCCTACAACCCTATAAAGGGCTGCCATGCGCAGCCCATGGCTTCCATAGGGCTACCGTGTGCAGCCCATGCCACAACAATCTTGGCTATGTGCTCATTCACACGCATGTTTATTGTTATGGCTCCCACGGTCCCAAACTTGTTCCGGTTGCTTCTAATTCTTCAAACCTTCGAGTCTTCGATACTTGAATGTATTACAAAAGAATTTTAAATAATAAAATACTGCAGTATTTTTAATTCAATATAGTGTATTTTTTTAAACAATATTTTTCTGCAGTATTTTTATTACAATAGCAAGATAAATAGAAAACTTAGCAACTACCAAGATGCAAATTATGGTGTTGGTAGGCCACCCTTCTTGTTACAATCCCAAAACAAAAATACATTGAAATTGTAGGACCAAAATTGAGCAATAACAAACCACATAAAAACATATATATATATATCCATTCATTCCAATGTAAATATATATGCGAATACCTAGAGTGCCACCTCTTTCTAAAACATGCATGTTTACAATAAAATAAATAGATTCACATACATATACATCAATTAATCAAGGGTACAGCTAGGCTCTGATATCAACTGCAGGAAAAACTCGATTCAGAAACCGTGGTGGAAGAATAAAATTAGAGTTTGGTATATATTTTTTTCCCTTTATTAGAAAGAACCTTAACTCTAGATTAATGATCATATATTAAAAGTGTTGTAACTTTTTTTCTCTTGACGATTGAACTAGAGCCGGATTGAATCCGTAAGATCATCCAATCCAATCACTAACGTGAATCACCTAGGAGTGTGGGCTCCCTTTCTTTAAATTGTTTACCCGATGATGGAAACAGACAAAATCTCTTTCTTTGTTAGTCACAATAATCCACCAAGAAGAAAACAAAGAACGTTAGGTCACTTGTGAATTATCAATCAATTAGATTGAAACTCGCCTGAAGCTAGATTCGATGTTGTACACAAAACCTTTTAATGTAAAGGCTACTAGTGCACTATCGAATACAAAACATTCTTTCTTCCTTTTCCTCTTTACCGAATTTTCACACACCAATCTTTAGAGTTAGACGAATTTATCTAGACTAAGAACCAAATACTCTACACTCAAAATTCTCTATAGGGCGATTTTTCTCCTTAGAAAAATTGTCGTTGACTAATTTTCTCATTAGAATAATTGCTTTGGCAGAATTTTTCATCTTAACTAAAGACTTAGGCTTGGCCGAATTCTACATCCCATATATGTAATGGCCGAATTCCTTTCCCTAATTTATTTAGGGTTGACCGAATTCCTCTTGTCTTTAGTTTAGGAGACCTAATCCTCTCCTAAGAAGTATTTACTTGGTTTGCAAGAATCATTTCCTTAGGTGGATTTACTTGGTCACCAAGAATCCTATTCAAAGAAGAATTCTTTTCTACACCAAGACCCCCTAATCTAACTCAAATAGTGTATTTGTTCAATAACCGATTATTGAATATAATTAAATTGAGACTAAATTAAAACATTCTAATTTGACCAATTATCAGCTAGAGTTTTAATAGAAATCAAATACTTCTTAATTTGACTAGATAAATAAAAGAATTATTTATCTACTTATCAAATATAGTATTTGATACTTATCACATTACCACCAATAATATGACAATAGAATACCTATCCCTACTATGGTTTTTTTTTTCCAGTTTGAATTAAATAATTAATTAATTTCCATTTAATTAAAAAGTAAAATAGAAAACAATTTAATAAGCTATTATATATAGCCTTAGCCGACCAAGCCAATATATATGGCCCAAATATTGTTTTTTCAATTTTATTAAATCCATTGGACTTTAATAAATTGTTCACATGTGAACTAGACCCATTCTTACTAAAAAAAACAAGTCCACATGCAATAAAATTCTAGACGGACCCATAAATTGGTCCGGTAGAATATATCAAGTGATCCAAGTAAGTTTGTGTGGATTAGGGATATTGGCGGGCTATCTAAATTTAAACTCTAATAGACATAACCTAATCACAATCAACAAACGATTCACTTATATCCGATCTATTAATTTTAGTTCATTCCACTAAAGAACTAAAATTGAACTCTTAAATGTAGATAGAATAAGTTAATGTTGCTCATTCATACCCTAGGCAATCTTAGTGGAGAAAGTGTATCCTCGTGAAGAATATCAGTAATCTCCAAGAGCTGAAAGACCACCTATAACTCTCCAAGTTACCATATTTACTCATATGACCACATTCTGAACTTGGAAACTTTAACTTGTCCAAAAGCCATATTTCAGTAGACACTACTGAAAACTTAAAGTTAAAATTTAATAATCAATACCTTAAAACATCCATATGATGATATTCTGCTCTCATTTAATAGAGGCATCCAAGATGTCTATATCTATAAATGAAGTCCTCTATCGATTAACAAATGAATACCACCAAACTATAGAGGATATACAATGCTATATAACCGTCCTCATTGATAACTCAAATGATAACACTTACAACCATAAGTCCATCATTTATCTCATGATTGAGATAGACTCTCCGATTGTCTTTAAGTGAAAACTTTTATCCATTGACGATTATGGATAAAGTATCTCATTGGGATCCTATACATTGCACCTAGTGCACTAGATTCCTTTGCCTAAAGACACCACACTTTATTGATTTTATACTCATCGTAACACATTTGATCCCACTCAAATGCTAGCAAAAGAATATACAACTTTAACAAGATAAAGGCGCTCAACGTTTATCTTAAGTTATGAATATTATTCAAGATTAACTAAAGAATTGTTTATACATCATACATATCCCGATGCATGAACAGTTCTTCTTTTATTATAGACTTTTGACCATATGATTACTTACTTTTGACAATTATTGTAATTAAACTATAAATGTTATAAGATTTGTTAAACTAAAAAACAGTTTTAATAATATGAAAAGATTATCCAATACATTATTACACTCTTGCTATTGAGTATAATCCCAACGGGCCTAACAAGGAAGATACTAAGAAAGTAGCCAAGATCAAAGGGAAGTGTTTCCTTTTTGTTGAAAAAGTGTTCAAGGAAAATAATAGAATGAAAGAGAATGAATTCAACTTGCATTTAGGCAACAGAGCATTGGCGACTGCTAGTGCAATGAAAGATAATAGAATTCGTTTAGATTCTTATAGGCATTCATATCTACTAGACGTTTGTCATTTATCTCAATTTGAGAGGATAAGAATGAGTCTAGTTCACATATGGACTTTTTATTAAAGTCCAATGTATTTAATAAAATAGAAAAATAAAATATTGCCCATATAATAGGCTTGGGTGGCTAGGGCTTATAAAATAGCCTAATATATTGTTTTTTATTTTATCATTGAATTAAATGGAAATTAATTAATTAATTAATTAATTAAAAGTCAAAATCTTTTTCCTAGTAGGAAAATGTCTTATGGTGTCATACTATCGTTGGTAGTATGATAAGTATTAGTTGCTTTATATGATAAGTAGATAAGTAAAAGGAATTTATTTATCTAGTCAAATTAGGAAGTATTTGATATATCGGAACTCTAATTGACTATTAGTCAAATTAGACAGTTTTTGGTAAAGTCACAATTTAATTCTTATTCAATAACTAGTTGTTGGATAAATACACTAATGAGTTGGAATATGATTCTTGGTGTGGAAAAGAATTCTGAAAGTGAATAGGTGTTTCGGTGTGGAAAAGAATTCCAAAAGTTGATAGGAGTCTTGGTGAAAGTAAATACTACTAGAGAGAGGATTCTTGGCCACCAAGTAAATCCTCGTAAAGAGAGGATTTGGCTAGCTATATATATGTATATATGTATAACAATTATGGAATTCGGCCAAGACATACAAATCAATAGAGATATTTCAACCAAGACTATTTGGGAGAAGGTTTTTTTATTTTGTTTATATAGATAAAAAAAATCATCCAACTCATTGTGTGAAGAAATCGGCCAAGCATAGAGCAAGAGGGAATGTTTTTGTTTTCGATATTTCACTAGTATTCTTTACATCAAAAGGTTTTGTGTATAAAAATTGAATCGGGTTCATGCATGTTTCATTGAAATAGATTGATATACATTTTTGGGTTTTCTCTTGGAGGATTATTGTGACTAACAAAAGAAAAGGATTTTGTTTGTTTCCATCTTCAGATATACAATTCAAATAAAGGGAGCCAACACTCCTAGGTGATTTACATTCGTGATTGGATTGGAAGATATTACGAATTCAATTCGGCGCAACTTCAATAGTCTTGAGCAAAAGGTAAGGTACTTTTATTATATGTTAATTAATCAAGGGTTAAGGTCTATTCTTTTAAAGATTTGTTTTTTTTTTAATTATACAAATGTAATTTTCTTTATTCGCCACGTGTGTTTTTCTACAACCAACTTTTCGTTGCCTAAATGTAAGTTGAATTCATTCTCATTCAGTCTATTCCTTTGTCCTTGAACCTCTTTTTCTTTTTTGTCCGGAGACTTTAGGCAATTTCATTTTCCAAAGTGCCTTTTTCACCATAAGGGAACACTTCCCCTTGATCTTGGTTACTTTCTTAGTCTCCTTCTTGGTAGGCCCAAGTTTCTTTTTTCTTATGTTGTTTCTTGACCTTTTTACTAGTCTCAACTGTAGCAACTATATCTACCGTACGAATATCTTTACCCTTGCCTTTCACAAGTATTTTCTCCATGCTATGAACATCTTGCATTAGGCCCTGCAAGGTATAATCCTTATTGTTCAAGGTGTAGTCCAACTTGAACTGATCAAAGGAATCCGATAGTGAGTTGACTATCATGTCAATTTTCATCTCACCTTATATCTTAGTGTCATTGAGTTCAACAATGTTGAGATGCGCTATGACTTTTATCATGTGATCTTTCACAGCCTTTCCAGGTTTAATCCTAAGATTCATGATAGCAGTCACTGCCTCTCTCTTAGTCGCCCTGGACTTCATAGCAAACATCTCCTTCAGAGACATCATTATATCGACAACAGTCTCCATTCCTTCATCTTACTGTTGTACACGTCAGAGATGATGGCCATAATGTAATATCTGGCCATCTCATCTGAAGTCTTCCACTGTTGATACTCGTCTCTTTGCTTTTCAGTAGGTTCATTCGTAGTAGTTGGTGGTTTAGGGTTACGCTAAACTAACTTATGCTTTTCAGCTTGTAGCAAAAACATAATTTTCCTTTTCCATGTGACATAATTATCAAAATTTAAAGTATTATCTTTTAGGATGTTGATTAGTGATGGGGTCATGATTTCTTAGTAAAACAAAAATTATATAAAGAAACAATCATGATAAAGCATTTTTGAATATTTATCCTGAATTAAATAAAATAATTCAATTGTAAAATTCAAGGGTGATCTAACACCCATAAATATCACGCCTTCTTTGAGGGTTCACACCATCTACTAGTTGGACTAGGTCCCAGCTAATTGTTAACATAACAACTAGACTTTTCAATTTTACCCTTACGATTTTATTAAAAAGAACACTTAGGAGGGTATTAATAAAATCACAATGAATGTCTTACCAAGTTATCGACATTCAATATATTCCCTCACGAATATCCCTCATTTAAGAGTATATATCATTTGAGTCAATTTGTCTAGTCTATCCTTGTAAGGGAGTATCTTACTAATTTCCATTCATGAATACCCCTTAGTGGGTTATTACATGAAACATAAAGCTCAACTAAACTTGGAAGCCATAGGCGTTCCAAACACCTTCTCCCACTCAATTCTTTAAGGCATGTGATTAAATTATGTAGAATGATTTACCAAGTTACCTGGATGCCAATTAGATACCAAAATCATTCAAAGCATGTTTATACCAAAAGAGATATGTGAGTGGCACTCCTACTCTATATGACATGTTATCAATAATGACAATTATTGCAATATTTACGGAAAAATAAATAGCCACAATTTTGGTCCGTCCTAGAAAAACAAGCAAACTTACATTTATTTGAAATACAAAACCCTAAACCTAACTTGGCGAACAAGTCATCACTCGGTCACTGGTAAAAGGTCTCGTGTCTGAGCACTTGTGCGCCCAAACCCTTGTGTGGCTACTCCAAGTTACTTTGTTGCTACTTTTTCTACTTTGAATTCTTCAATTCTTTGATTCTTCAAAACTTGAATATATTACAGTAGAATATTTTTTTTACTACAACAATAAAATAAAAAAAAATTGCAACTGCCAAGAAAGAAATTATGACAATGATAGGCCACCCTTCTTGTTACAATTTCAAAACAAAAATACATTGAAATACTTAGACCAAAGTTAAGTAATAACAAAAAAAAAAAAACACACACACACACACACACATATATATATATATATCCATATATTCCAGTGTAAAAATATATGCGAATACCTAGAGTGTCATCTCTTTCTAAAACATGCATATTTACAATTAAAATAAATAGATTCATATATATATACATTAATTAATCAAGGGTACAACTAGGATCTGATACCAATTGTTGAAAAAAACACACGGTGGAAGCGGAAAATTATATTGGTATATTTAAAAAAAAATCCTTTAAAGGAAAGAACCTTAACCCTTGATTAATTAACATATAATAAACGTATCTTGATCACATATCCTTGTATCCCATTAGGGATATCAATACGGGTTGACGGGTCGTGTTAAGGTCAACCCGGACACGACACGGTTATTTTTGGGTCAACCCGAACATGACACGATTATTAAACGGGTCATACCCTTTCGACCCAAACACGACACGAATAAAAATGGGTCAACACGAACACGACACGGATAACCCGTTTAATTAACGGGTTCGGTGGGTCGAGTCAAATGACAAGTTTAACTGACATGTTTACACGACCCATTTAACCTGTTAATATTAATTTCACTAAAATACATTAAAAATAAAATAATCAATCAAATAAAATCAATTTACAAACCAATGCCACAAAATACAAATGATAATCAAATGAATACAAAGAAAAATATTCCTCAAAACCGAATTTCAAAACTATATAAATCCATAATGAAGTCCACAAATACAAGTCCATAATTAAGTCCACAAATACAAGTCCACAAGTTTAAAATAAAATAAAAGGCATCAAATATTCAAAAACCAAAACATTTAACAAACATAACAATTAATTTTTCTTGATGCCTTGATAACTTGATGTTAAACTTCTTGCTAAATTATTGACCATAAACCTACAAGATAAATTTAATACATTAAGAAATAGCAAAAATACTTTTAAGAAACTAGTGTATATGATTTTACCATTTTATCACTAATCGCCAAATTGAGATGTTGCACTTTCGATAGATGGACCTGGACTGTTCTCAAGAGTTAATTTCAAAATATCTTCAGCAACTTCATCCACTTCAAGACTTTCACTCACTACATAATATGAATATTAATGTTATTATACTTAAATATTAATCAAGTAAACACTAAGTAATAAAAATCTTACCATTTTCTCCTTGCATCCAATCTCTAGTGCAAACTATTGCCTCCACTACATCCGGTTTTAGTAAACTACGAAACCGATCAAGGACTCTACGACCAACACTAAATACCGATTCGGATGCCACTGTAGATACCGGGATGCTCAAAATATCACGGGCCATGACTGAAAGATCAGGATAACGGATCATATTGACCTTCCAAAAGTCCAAACATCCAAGTTCGATGACATTTCAAGTTTTGGTTCATCCAAGTATAGCTTCAACTGTGATTTTTGGTTCCAAACAATAGAATATTCTTGTTGGCTGTAAGCTTCATACTCCTGTACATATAGTTAACTGAAATTATAAAACAAAATAGAAAAATAACAACTGTAAAACAGAAAAATATCAGCTGTAAAATAGAAAAATAACAGCTGAAAACCAGAAAAATAATAGCTGAAAAATAAAAAAAGTCAAAGAATTAACCGCATAATGTTTGTACCGAAGATGACACCGCCCGTATCGGTCATGATGTCACCACCTCTACTAGAACTAGGTAATGATGTTGAACTAGATCCCCTTGTACTCATTGAAGTGAATGTGCACTCATTGAGCAATGATAACAACTTGCTTCGAACAATGTCTAGCTCCGATGAATCAATGCCATAAACCTTCTTGTAAGCAAACTCCACAAACGTCATCTTATAGCGAGGATCTAAAATCAAATCTATTGCCAAGATAACACTAAACTGACCCTAATACTTGTGGTATTTAGTATACATTTGAATGGCCATCTTTTTCAAGGACACATCACTATTTTCCATGTTTTGCTTCAAAAACATATAAGTTGAGAATACCTTAGGGAAAAACAGATTTGAAGTTGGGTTCTTTGTTCCCGAGAAAACACAAGTAAGATCATAGAAATATTGTAAAAAAATGAAAATTTTCTACACTTTCTCCCACTCGCTCGGACTAGGGCAATACTTGAAATTATTATCACTCAACTCTAAAGAACACCAAGCACGACGATAATAAATAGCACTTTGAAGCATAAGAAAAGTTGAATTCCACTTAGTTGAAACATCTTGCTTCAAACCCATCTTAGACTCCAAAGAAACTTGCCAACAACCTAAAAACATTTGCTTTCTCACTTGTGATCCTCTAATATATCTAATACAATCACGAATTTTAAGGACAACATCATCTATTTCCTTCAAGCCATCTTGAACAATCAAATTAACAATATGGGCACAACAACGAATGTGTAAAAAATCTCCATCACTTACAAGTGCCTTCTTTAAGTTCAATTGAGTTTTCAAAATATCGACAAACGATTTATTGGATGAAGCATTATCCAAAGTAATCGAAAATATCTTCTTTTCAATTCCCCATTCACATAACAACGTATATATCTTGTGAGCTAAGGACACTCCATCATGTGGTGGTAACATTATACAAAAATTAAGCACTTTCTTTTGTAAAATCCAATTTCCATCAAGAAAATGTGTTATGAGACATAAAAACCCATCAGTATTTATAGAAGTCCACAAATCGCTTGTCAAACAAATCCTACCAGGAGTATTTTCTAGCATTGTTTTTATCTTTTATTTTTTCCTAGAAATCAACCTTAACACATCAGCTTTCGCAGTGTTTCTAGACACCAAAGTGATATCATCACACAAGTATTCAATAAGTCTTCTAATCCATTACCACTCTACAATTTTAAAAGGTAAATCATGTGAAACAATGGCAGCAGATATTAGTCACTACCATATCACCTTGACTACCTTTATTCAATAGCATTTGTTTTAAATCATGATGTGCAAGCTTAGTGCAAGATGACATGTGTCGTATCATATTACATGTGCCATGAATACTTTTGCAAAGATATGTCTTACGACAACCCTTGCATTTGCACCTTAACCTGCCATCTTTACCTCGTGGCAGCTTCACAAAAACGTTCCAAACCTTTGAAGTCTCCTTCCTTTTGCGGGAAGGCTTGCTCTATGCAACTTTCTTCTCTTTACTAGTATCACCACCGGTATTTTCTACTTGTGTATCACCATCATTCTCCTCTTCCATACTCTCTGAGTCGATGGCAAAATTATTGTTATCAACTTCATTGGAATCCATAGATATTTGATCTGCAAAATGTGAATAACAATTAAAATGTGGATAATTGTATCAGTAAGGAAAACTTTTTAATTAAATATAAGTAACACATATTTGCAAAATGTGAATAACACATATTTCAATAAGTATCCACATGCCTGAAAAAATTAAATATAAGGCAAACTTGTTAATTTTTTTAGGCAACTTGTTAATTAAAAAACGTATCCACATGCCATAAAAAATTATTTCATATTAATGATATATATTAATATAATATCAAAATAACTATTTTTTTGTTTTTATTTTTATTTTCAGATAAACGTGCCTTGCTGAGATCCTTTTCATGGCTCTGTTTTTTTATCACCCTTTTTATTTAGAGCATCAAAACCCACAACCCAACGAGAACCTCTTATTGGACTACACTTATTAATTAAACTGCAAGAGAATGAGAGGATCTTGTACGGCTTTTATTAGGAGATTTATTAGAGAGATAGATGGTGGGTAGACTATCATGGTCTGAGAGATATTTAGCTAGGCTGTTTTGACTGGTTTCTTTTTCGGTGAATGGAAAATTTGGTGGATGAGTGGGTTTATGAATGTATAAACATCTGTTTTGGTGGAAGATTTTTATAAAGTGGACTGAAAATGATATGATGATTGGTATGAGAAATTTTTATACTTTGAAGTAATTAATAGAGTTGATGATGATTGATGCTTTTGTTCTTGGGATTTTGTGTGGACCAAACAAGTTAGTTTCATGTTTTTGGGTTTTAGATTATTTGTTATCTACTTACTTCAGTAGCAGCCCCCAAGCAACCAATGCTTTGAAAAACAAATTTCCTAGATTCAATCAAAATCATTATTGAAAACAAGATCAAATCCCACCCAACATCTCATTACATCAATTATAAGTTGATCACCATAACAAACAAACAAACAAATGTAGGGTACAATTTTTTACTATTACTATTACAATTTTTGTACAATCCATAAAAATACATTTGCACACAAAGACATAACAGAACAAACATATCACCTGGACAAAAAAGAAAAGAAAAACACGTACATAAACATATATAACAACTACTTAAATGTATTTAAAACATATATAGAGTTCTAGAACACAAATCATAAATCATTTAAAGGCCAATTTTAAATAGCCTTTAAAACAACAAGGAACAAGTCTGGAACAGTGATGCGGCCGTAGACGGTTTTAACAGCAAGAAACACAAATCAAGCTTAAGAAAAGTAGAGAGAGACTGAGTAAATTGATGAATAGAGTTCTTGAAATCATATATGTTCCATTTTTATTGCACAAAATTTAGACAACAAGTCTGGAACACAAATCAGAGTTCAAAACAAAACCTAAAAAAAAAAGCAAAATAAAAAACGAATAAAGAGAAGAGGTCAACTCTTACCAATGATGCGGCCGTAGACGGAGAGAGTCACTGATCGGTGGAGGGTCGGAGGCCAGTGAAAAGAGAAGAGAAGCGGCAACGAGAAGAGAAGAGAAGAGAAGTGGTAACGAGAAAAGAAGGGAAGGCGAGAAGCGGTAGAGACTGAGAGAGACTGAGAAAAAAAGAAAGTGAGAGTGAGAGATTCGTGTGAGACTTTAGGGTTTGACAATTTTTTTTATTTATATAGTATATCAATAATTTACAGATATGTCCCTTCTTATTAAATTTACAATTTTACCCTCACTAATCGTGTCAACCCGTGACCCGTTAAGTTGAACCTGGACACGACACGATTATTAAAAGGGTTAAACGGGTTGACCCGTTTATTGACACGACCCATTTAAACTCAACCCAAACCTGTAATAAATGGGTTGACCCCTATATCCCATATCCTTGGCTGGCCATTCAGGGAATTTTAAAGAGTTCCCGTGTGTCTTGATCACACATGACCACCCCTCTCCAAAACTTTTGGATTTTGAAATCCAAAACAATTCTTGATGGAATAGAAATTTTTTCGGTAGAATATATCAAGTGATCTAGACAAGTTCGTGTGGACTGGGCTATCTTAACTTAAGCTCCAATAGAAAAAATATAATCACATTCAACAAATGATTATGATAGGTCCGATCTATTAATTTTAGTTCATTCCACTAAAGAACAAAAATTGAACTCTTAAATAAAGATAAAATAAGTTAATATTCCTCATTCGTACCCCAGACTATATTAATGGAGATAGTGTATCCTCGTGAAGAATACAAGTAATCGCCAAGAGCTAATAGATTGCATATAGCTCTTCTAGTTACCATATTTACTAATACGACTACATTTTGAACTTGGATATTTTGACATGTCTAGAAAGCGTATTTCAATAGACACTACTAAAAATTTAAATTTATGATTTCATATCCAATACCTCCAAATAACGATATGGTGATATTCTACTCTCATTTAATAAATAGAGCCACGATGTCCATATCTATAAATGAAGTCCTCTATCAATTAACAAATGAATACCATCAAACCAACGAGGATAGACTATTCTATATAATCATACTCATTATTAGGTCAAATAATAGCACTTGTAACCGTAAGTCTATCATTTATCTCAGGATTGAGTTAGACTTTCCGATTGTCTTCAAGTGAAAACTTTTATCCATTGACAGTTCTAGATAAAGTATCTCACTGTGATTCTATTCAATGCACATAGTGAACTAGATTATTTTGCCCAAAGACACCACACTTTGATGATTTTAGACTCATCATAACACATTTGATCCCACTCAAATGCTAGCAAAATAATCTACAACTTTAACAAGGTAAAGGCGCCCAACCTTTATTTAATGTTGTGAATATTGTTCAAGACTAACTAAAGAATTGTGTCTACCTCATACATATCTAAATGTAGGAACAATTCTTTTTTTCTCATAATCTTTTGACCTTATGATTATTTACTTTTGACAATTATAATAATTAAACTATAAAAGCTATAATATTTGTGAAACTAGAAATCACTTTATTAATATGAAAAGATTGTCAAATACATTATTACACTCTTGCTATTGAGCACAATCCCAACATATCTGTCCCTATTTTTCTCTCTACTTGTAAGTCTTTGTTTTTTGTTTCCCCTTTTAATGAGGTTACGGGTCTACTTATATGTGCATAGAGCCCTAATCTTTGTTATACAAGTAAGGAAATATGGTAGTGTTTAATCATTACTTATTACTTGTTAGAGTCGTCTTTGTCTTCTTTCCTATTTCGGAGATCTTGTGCATTGAATTAGAATCTCCGTAGGATTTAAGTTGAATAGTTTGTTTAGGACTTATTTCCCAATTGGTGTGCAATCTTCTAGAAGAGCAGAGTTATTGCTCGTTTTGGACTCGTTTCATGTTTGGTGTTTTATCCTTCTGGAAGCTTTGAGTTCTTTCCTGAATATGATTCTAACACTGGAGAGGAAATAGGGATATTTATTTATTGGAGTATGATTCTAGATTCCTTGTTTGAGTAAGATCATTCTTCTTCGTATTTGAGTCATAGTTTCTTTTAATGTCTCTTATGCATTGTTTAACTAACCAATCATCTAATCTCGATGTCCCGATTAGGTGGTCTTTACCCGTTCAGGTTTTCTTTACTAGATCTGTTAGTTTTCTCGACCATCTTGGGTAATCTTGACTAGGCCTTGAGATCATCTATTAATTTTCTTGGGTAAATCTTTCAGTGCTAATTTTTATGACATGGCATATATAATCACCATGTTTTTAGGTGATCAGGCTGACTTGTCATGCTATCAATAAATCACCATAACAGAGAAGAAGGTGTGCAAGTCTTGGTCGATTCAAGGTTGGGACGATTCTTGGTGGAACGAGAATTTCTAGGATAGGTCTTAGTTCTACTATGGTACACCGGGCAATGGGCTTATTGGATATCTGTTTTATTTTTGACGATTAACAGAAGTATTCTAAAGCATAAAGCTTGATTGTTCCCAAAGGTTTCCATTAAACACCATGCTTGGATTTCTTGGACACTTTCAGATCAGTTGTGGGGGCTTCTACTATCAGAGTAATCTTTTCTATAGCTATCATATTTTGGTTGGCATATCGAACAAGTGGATATCAACGATGAATTCCAAAATACAGACTTATTAGGGTTTGTTTACGTGACCGACCTAAAGCCCTCATTGATGCATCAAAGCCTACTCATGTATATAAGTTATGTAAGTCATTATATGGCCTCAAGCAAGCTCCTAGGAGCTGGTTTCACAAACATTGGGCAAATCTTCTATCATGGGGATTCTTCAATTCAATGTCAGATTCTTTATTGTTTATAAAGTTCGCAGGTTCAAATTCGGTGTTGTCGTCTGTCTATGTTAATGATATCCTTATCATTGGGAACGATCATCATCTGATCAAGGAACTTATCATAACTCTTTATTACAAGATTGACTTAATGACTCTTGGACCGGTAAACTAATTCCTTAGCTTTATTTTATACGAAGAATCTGCTGGTTTGTATCTTCCACAAGCCAAGTACATTCATGATTTACTCAAGAGAACTAACACGGTTGATTCAAAACCATGTGACAGTCCGGTTGCAGGTGAAACAAAGTTGTCCCTCTCTGATGGGGTTGCTTTCAGTGATTCCACTTTATAAAGAAGCACTGTTGGAGCACTACAATATCTTAACAATACTAGACCTGAAATCTTCTTCATTGTGAACAAACTCAGTTAATTTTTAATGCTTCAACTATGTCACATTGGCAGGCTTGTAAAGGGTCCTCCGCTTTTTGAAAGGAACTCTATTTCTCATCATACGTTTCAAACCTTCCCCAACATTTAGACTTGAAGGTTTTATTGATGCCGCTGGAGCTAGTTGCCTTGATGATCAACGATTTACTAGTGGAAATTTTTATCTACTAGATGGAAATTTAGTCTCTTAGAGCTCTAGAAAGCACATAGGCTGAGTATCGGTCTATGGCTTAGTTAACAACTGATGTTCTTTGGTTGAGGTCTTTTCTTCAAGAACTTTGAATTTATGTTCCACAAGGATCTCTGTGGTCTGCTGTGACAACATTGGTGCCAATTCCCTCCCCCAAAATCGTTATTTACACCAACGTATGAAAAAAATAGATATTGATGCTCTGTTCTTTCATGAGAAAGAAATGTTTGGTGGAATTGACAGTAGATATATTCCCACTGAACATCAAGTTGCTGACATTCCCACTGAACACTATATTTACTACGGGCAAAAACCATAGTAAATTTAGTAATTATTGCGGCAACCACGCATGGTCAATATCTTATTAACAACAGGTATTGACAAAGTTAGAAACTCTTACGTTTTTTAATATATATATATATATATATATATATTTATTTTTTTTTTTAATTGAGGGAATCAAATTTTGTCCATCTCAAAATTCTAGAAATTTTTATTATTTTTAAAAAAATTCAATTTTAATTAATTCTTGAATCCATATTTCTTCACCTAAACTTTCTCTAATTCCATATCATAAATTTATTTTTTTTATAAAAATCTTGTTTTGTACCTAAATAAAAAACAATATCTAAAAAATTGGAAGGAAATAATCATCATCACAACCATTAAAAATTAACAAAAACAAAAAAATGTAGCAAAAAATAAAAAGTTACATCATTTTAAAAAAAATGTTAATTATACAAACTACGACTTATGAATAAAATTAAATATGAGAATCATAATAGTAAGTATATATAAAACAAATAACTAACCTTATAAATAAAAATAACGAGAAAACCAAAATCTCTTTTTAATTAAGCAAACATCATTAACATCAAACTATAAAAAACCAAATGTTTTAAATCTTTAAAACCGTAACATTCTAATCGTGCCAAAATTGTCATATATTTTGGCCCTCAATTCCATTTTACGTGTATTATGGCTCTATTGATATGTTTACAGGTAATTAGGTCCATTTTAGAAGAATGGTTAAAAAGTATGAAGATTGCACGGAAACAGGCCAAACCATGGAAGAAAAGGCTTCAATATGCAGGTCACCACTGGCACAAGTAGCGCACAAACCACACAACTGAGCAAATCCGATTAGCAAATCATAAACCAATCAAGTTGCTGCGCGGGTCACTGTTTCTGTCCCTAACCATGCATAACCGGCACATATGCCAAAACCAGAGAGAAGAATTTTAAGCATCATGCCACTGCGGGTTAATGCACGGGTCCTTACCACCACACTACCCGTGCATTTTACACGTTAAGGCCGCCACATCAGTATTTTCATACCTAAATTTGGATCCTATATATACATCTTGTTCTTATTTTCAAAAATGTTCTTCTTCCACACATTTAGAGACTCTCCAAACTTCAATATCTCCAATTTTTCTAAACTCTAATCACTAACTTAGATATAGGAATCATTTTCTACCAAATCTAACCATCTTACATCCTTATTTACTCAAGGCTCCAAGAAGATTGGAATCAAGCTTCAAGAAAAGAGAAGTTTCTTCTAGGTCTTCTTTATCTCTGATCTTTTTGCTTTTACTTTGTATCTATCATGAGTAACTAAACCTCGTAATGGGAGTTATGTAATAAATTCATGGACTGTGGCCTTTCCACCATGCTTTGATTTGATTAATTAAGTTCCATTCATCATGCCTAATAGTGTTTAGTTGTCTCTTGAATTAAGTTGGCATTCTAACTTGATTTTTTTTTATTAATTGAACTTCTTTGAGCAATCAAACATAAATTGAAACCTTTGTGAAGTTGGTAGACATTCCAACTCCCATTTCACTTAGTGGTTGATTTTTGTCTTTCATGCATTTAATACACACTTTGGGTTGGGTAGACATTCCAACTCCTAATTCATTGTAGAGGTTGAATTGTGGTGTCTTTGTAAGCCAAGTAGGCATTCTAACTCTTGGTTCTCATTAGGTATCAACTTACGTTTTTAACCATTCGTACCTAAGGTGTTTAACCAAGCTCATTTGAATTGGAAGGGGTATGTTGTAGGCATTCCAATCCATCATATCCCGGCTAAATTGTGGAAGGGGTGGATTGTGAGCATTCCAATCCAAGCCATTCCGACCACCTTAAATCTTTATCGGCTTCATCAGAAACCACTTCATACTTAATAGAGAATACCAATCATTGGTGCATTGTGAGAGTTAAAAGATTTTAGAATCATGATCGGACTATTTTACATCTATTTTAGGTACCACATTTCCTGTCTTTTGTTATTGTTTTCGAGCATAATTTTTGAATATAATGTGTTTGTTGAGCCATGTGTAGGTACATATTCCCTACTATAAGGTTTTGAGCTTAAAGTTTAAATTATGAGGCAAATGACCAAAAAAAAAGAAATAAAAAGGAAAGTATTTAGAGCTGTCGCGCCTCACCATTGATACAGACCGTAACATGATTTAATCCCAGGCATGGCCAAGCAAATCTAGATATTTCCATGGTTGATCCATCGTCAAGCAAGAACGAAACACCAAGACCGCGTGCATGAACCCCTCTGCATTTTTCGACAACTTATAGGCTGAAATTGTATAGGCCTATGCAGAGCGTCCGACTTGTATGAGCCATAACTCCTTCCTCAAATTGAACCATAATGATATCCACTTATATTCGGGAAGGTACAGAAATCAAGTTTCCAGAACTTTTACAGGTTACGATTCTGACTTTTTTGGAGGAAGTTATGAATGTTTAAGTAACTAGTGCGCAGTGTAAAAGTGGAACTTGGCTGGAAAATTCAGCTGGCATCCAAACCTTAAATTTGACCGTTGATCACCTCAAGAATGTTGACTTTTAGTCTGAAATGTAGAGGCAGTTTCATCCCTTCATTACCATTTCATGCTCTAACCTCCATCCACTATATAAACTCCTCCTTTTCTCATCTCTTTAGGCAACACACAGACTATACATCATTTTCTTCATCATTTTCTTCAATTGTTAAGAGAGAGAAACTTTCAAGCTTCCAAGGAGGTTTTCCTCTGTGGAAAGTGTGAATAGCCATTCTGATAGGTAAACAAAGAGAAATTTTCCACCTATCTTTACCTGGTAGGATGTACCTCTTGATACCGAATAAGATCTACCTGCTAAGACCTACCTCAAGATACCGGGTCCTACACCACCAGAGTACCTCGACATCAATATCTAGAAGAGGATCAACATTTACATCTCTACAAAATACTAAGTACCAAGACAATCTGGTATCACGGTATATTCTGCTTAGCACCTTGATACTAGGATGTCTACCTAGGGCCCAAGTACCTCGATTCTGTGTCGCTACCCCTCAAAGGTACAGATCTTCCTCATCTAGCAAGAAGGAAGTTAGCCGAAAGCTCCGACACGATTGATCAAGTGCCACGCAACAAGACCGTTACCTCGCCAACAATAAGTATAACCTGAATTCTTCTCTAAGCTACACAGAAAAAGTGCCAATAAAGAGACTACATAAGTCAATTGGTGTTTAAACATAAATGGAAACCTGACTTAATCAATAGAAGCAATTCCCATGTGATTTGATTCCCTTCATCAACATAAATCACATCCAGTCACATGGCCAATCAATTGTTCTAAATTATAGGGATTTGATTGATAGATAAAGAGAAGTTAAAAATGAAGGTCATGATCCATGCACGATGGGAAAATCTTGAGTCCCGAATGGAATACTAGAGATTTCAACCTGAGCTCTCAATTTTGTATCCAGAATTGAGTAATATTATCACCGCTGTTGAGGGTATTTTCAACTTATCGACATGCACGAGTTCGCCACCAATACTTGTAAATGAGAGAGTTTGAGTGATTTTTTGTTAATATCATTGCATAATTGTTCAATAAAACAGTCCACCATATTACGTTCTTTTTCATTTTCTCCTTGTTTAAAATTTGTTTCGTAACCATAATTCTACGACCACATTGTTACCTAGATATGAGGTACCTTCCTCAATTGCAACCTACTAGGTAGCGGTCTGGAGGGTGTTGATTGAAATTCCTCACATTAAATGATTTTTTTGTCAACATTCTTTGGCACCGTCAGTGGGGAGTTTCCATACCCTTTTTGAAAGCCTGTGAAATCACGTGTTTGTTTTTACAGTATACGACATAATGAGACTTTGATCCTCTTAAGGGCAGCTCGAGGCATCAGGGCAACAGTCTAACGCTTCCACTTGAAAGGTATAAAATAAAGGGAAGAAATCGAAACATAATAACCCTGCTCTAATGCCCTCTGTTACCACGCGGGGTACACCATAGATCCCAACTATCCCAATAGTGGGCCAGGCCATCTGGGAGCAACAAGTAGCTACATTCATGGAAAACGTTCCTCTCATACTAGTTACGGAAGGTATTACTCCTTAGTTTTCAATATAAGATGCCAGGGGAGATACCAGTAAACTAAGTACGTGACCACCAGCCATTGACAAGTGGGGGCCTCCGCCACCATTACCGATCCGTGACAGGATAGAGCCCCTACCCCCGATTCGTAATTGGTTAGGGCTCATGCCCCTAACACCAGACAGACTAACAAGCTATCAACCATGTCAGGTAAAGTCAACATTTCACATCCCACCTAGGGAGCCCCGTCACCAGACCCAGACAGTCGCTGAAAGGCAACCTCAATTAGTAACAGGGGTAGTAAGAGAAACGACTGAGAAAATCCTCCCCAAGAGAAGAATCGGGATGAAGCTTCCGTAAGACCATAAGAGTCTAACAACGATGACTCCGATGTTGAATCAAAGAATGCTAGAAATAAGTGCCCACATGACCAGGTAGCGAGAATGGCGAAAGAGATCCATGAATTAAGGAATGGAAAGCACCAAGAAAGCAGAAAAAGATCTCTTGGGCGAGATGAATGCCTCATTCTCTAAAGGAATCAGGGAAGCAGAGGTCCCTAAAAAAATTAAAGACGTCTTCTAATAAGTAATCCGACACAGATGATCCACTGAGTCACCTAGAGATCTTCGTGCAGCAGATGAAGGTCTAAATTGCTCCTCGGGCCACCATGTGCAAAGATGTGGTTTAGGAAGCTACTGGCAGATAGTGTCGATTCATTCACTAAATTAACTAGTGATTTTGTTACTCAATTCTAGGGTATTAAGTTGCACCCCAAGGATCCCATCCACCTCCAATTACTAAACCAGGAGTAGAGTGAATCACTCAGATCGTACATGGAGAGATTCAATAACGAAGTTAACCAGATGAAGGTATTTGCTGAGACGAAGGCCTTGTCTAACCTTAGAAGGAATTTATAGACAGGAAGGCTATTCTGGTCATTTTCCAAATATCCACCGGAGACATACCAAAAGGCCTTCGACCGGGCTATCGAACAGATAGCAATAGATGAGCAGTTGTGGGTCAAGATAGAGCAGGACAACCTAAGGAACGCCAAGCACCAAAAAAAGGAAGCGCCCAAGCCTGCACTGGTCCATATGGTCGAAAACAAATCTCTCAACCGATCTACATACCGCCCCCTACTTGTCTAACCTTGACAGGAGTGGTACCTAGCGATAAGAATCCCGCCACGAGCTTCACGTGCTCTTACAGAAGTAGCCGAAATAACCTAAGAAGAGAGAGGATACAACCACTGCACCTCCTCAATGCAATCCGTGGGACAATCTACCTCACCATCCATGATAAAGGGCTACTTAGGAAACCTAGTCCCATCAAAGCACCAGTTGATACGAGGAATCACTACAAGTATTACGACTTCAATGAAGATATGGGACATAACGCCTTAGAATGCTACAGCCTGTATAACCAGATTGAGGCTCTAGTGAGAGGCGGTTGTTTGGTGAAATCATAAAGAAAATGTGGGAAAACATCCCCATAGGGAAGAAAGTGCAGGATGAAAATACAAACACGGTTAAATGCTCAAAGCTAACCTATGGGGTTGAATATGTTAGATACCTTTTTCGATTCCCTTAAAACAAACAAAACTTTGTCCCTCTAAATTTCTTGTATCACAAAATATATATCAATCAATAGCAATTAATCAATATACAAAATATAAATAATGTGATACAATCAACACATACATAAACTAAGATATAATATGGAAGTCTAATTGCAAAGTATATTATTCAAAACATATCAATTATACATACAAATATAAGAGATAGAGTTTAAAGAAAGTTCACACAAGATATTTACGTTGTAAACCTTCTAAGAGGAAACATCCACGGGTTGAATCCACAACCACCGGCACACACAATCCACTAGTAGATAAATTGAGTACAATCTCTAAAGTGACCCCTTCACCTAGAAACTACCCTTCTGTCCTACTCAATGAACTTGTTACCACCATGCTCAACATTCTGTGGCCTAACACCTCATGTCGAGACTTCCACGCTCAACCTGAAGAATCACTCTCCAAATTAGACTACCAATGCATAAGCCAAAGACTAACTCTAAGACATGTGACTGCCGCTTGCACAAACCAAAGAATCACTCTAAGTAATGTGACTTCCACTTGCTCAACAAATCATTGGTCTCACACCTATTGTCAAAACTCCCTTCTCATAAGACATCTAAGGTGACCATGAATGCATGATATGCAAACAAGCACGCAACATAGAAAATGATGATCAACACATTCTATGGAAACAAGTTCGAAACAAGAAAGTGCATTTATCAAGATAATCTAGTTTTAATGCATGAATTACAAATCTAGATTATACGTAAAGTATACAATGTAATCACATTAACTAGATTCATTCATGAATACAAAACTTATAAAATCAATATATGATCTTTCAAGAACACAAAACAAGTATTGTTCACACATACAAATAAGCTAAAATCATATGATCAAGTCATGTAGATTTATAGCATAAGTTCTAGAGCATATTGCCTATTCATAAAATCAATATAGCACATGAACAGTTCACATGAACACAAGCACATGTGTCATTTGGAAATTTTGGCCAAAGAGACCCTAATACAAGTGAGAACTATTTTTCTTCAAAATCAATCAATCAAAGATCACAAAATAGTCCTAGATGCAAAGCTAGCACAATGCATTCCCAAACATGTGAAAATATTTGCAAATCAAAACCTAACTCAACATATGAGATTTCAATTTAAAAGCAAACTAGCTTTGAATGAGTTTAAAACTAAAATCAAACTAATCATAATTCACATACGTTCAGTGAAGAAAACCCAAGGTGATTGACCAAGTTTTAAATGAAAATTTTGAGAGAAAATCAATACCTTAGTTGATTTGGTGCAGTTCTTTTGTTGTGGATAAACTCCATAAAAAACATAAAAATAACTCAAACCTTCTGGGAAAATATGGAGGATGAATAGAAAAACACTCTCAAGTTCAAATCACTCAAATCTAAGTTCGAATAAAGAAGTTATGGTGTTTGGAAGGTAAGAAAATTTTGAAAGAAAATTTTGCACTCAAATTTTGAATCTCTCCTTAGAATGAGAAGTGAGATGGAAGAGATATATAAAGGATAGGGAACAGAATACATGTGAAATGACCAAAGAGGGCATGAAGGCACCAATCATGCTTATTGCCCGAGATGGCATGTGTGCATCTCTAGGCAGCAAGCATTCTTGCCCAAGATGGGCACACGCCATGGCGGAAAGAGTGCTTGGTTGCACTTCTTTTCTTTATACGTTCCCTTCTCATTTTTCGACTGTTCTCCGGCCTCTGAACTCGGAATTCAAATCCGTTTGTAGATTACGAACCATAACTCACTCACAAAATTGGAAATATAAAGATACTCAACCTAGAAAATAAGAATTTGACTCGATATACAAATACGAAGACAATGTATGCAACATGACTAGATAGTATCATATTTTTCACTTAAAACATAAAATTAGGAGTATGAGTTACCAAAGTGTTTGGAACTCACTCAAGAATGATTTAAGACTAAAATAAAGTTTAATATCCATGTTTTACAAACATATACATGTACAAACACAATTCACACTAGAATGCAAACTACATAGACATAATCTCCAATCATGCATTTTCCAAAACATGTTATTTTCATACCAATGCATGAGCATTCAACTTTAAGTGCATGAATATGTTATAAACTGTGCACAACGATGTAGGGACACAAATGTATGATATATATGTGTATGCCTTAAGCCTTGAAAAAGAAAAGAAAGGCCTAAATATACCTTTGTAGTACCATGAACCATTCTTTCTCTTTAGACTTTAACATGCTTTGACTAGTTGTTATTTCTTCTTTGAAGCATGAATCATCATGAATAAATGACTAAATCATTACAAGTAAACATCATTTTGATATGGAATTATTGCCAGCCTAGTATAAAACCTAATAATCTCCCCCTTTGGCAAATTCCATGTCAAAACATCGATACATATACTAAAAATACAATAACGAAGATAGTTCACAAATCACTCCCTCACATTACAATGAGTAAGATTCCTAAAACTAATTGTAATCAACTCTTGAACATCATCTTAATCTTCTCTTGAAACAACCTAAAAATCACCTAAAAAACACAGTGCATATACAAGAGAAAACAACAAATGGCAACATATAATATGGATAAGAATTTAGAATTCAAGTCCATAAAAACATGTATCTCCCCTTCAATACATGCCAAATCACAAAAATTCTTAACCAAATCTTAAACCTAAATATTACATGCCATAAGTTCAAGAGTTCACAAAAACAACATATAAAAGATAAAAATAAAAACATGAATCAAAGTAACTAATCATATTTTTTCTCCCCCTTTTTGACATGAAATGATGGCAAAAAGTTAAGAAATACACCACAATGTACAAATACTAGCCACTTGTTTCAACAAAGAAAGTATTGCGCTTAGTTATCCTCACATAAGGCTTGAGTGG
Source organism: Dipteronia dyeriana (assembly GCA_032871835.1). Lineage (NCBI taxonomy): Eukaryota > Viridiplantae > Streptophyta > Magnoliopsida > Sapindales > Sapindaceae > Dipteronia > Dipteronia dyeriana. Next base: position 42,764,624 of record CM065297.1, read on the forward strand.
TGATGCATTCCTCCAACTCTTTAATCTTAGCATCTTGTTGAACAACTCTAGCACTCAACTCATCAACCTTCACCTTCAACTGTATGGCCCAATCCGGAAGAATATTTGTGCTAACTACATGACCTTCAACTAGAGAACTACTAAATAGTCGAAAAGTATCACAAGCCATCCTCTTTCTTTTGTATGACATAAAAGGCACACGTTTATCACAATATTTTTCCAAGGGTTGAACTAACACATCATCTTCTCTACTCTTAATCCCCCGATATAAACACATTGAAGTAATAAACCCCAATAATGCAAGCTTTTGGCACTCCAATCACCGCCAATGCGGAAGGATGCCATAACACTCCTAGTCGTAAAAGCCATACAATCAATGTAATACATAAGAAGATCTCCAAGGTTTATCGGTTGATTAGTAACTAAAGCATACACTATTTTGATCTTGTCCTTATTCAACTCCATTGAATTTGAAGATCCAATAATGTTAGTGCAAATGAATTCATGCCAAAATGCACTAGCCTTAGTTAACTCATGTTGACTAATGTATGCTCTATTTTTCCACTCAAAGGAAGTATTATCACATAGAGTTCTACCTATGATATTTAGATTGACAATGACATCCACATCTAGAAAATTAGAATCTATATAATTAGATAGCTCAAGAAACTTTTTATTGTTTTACGGGTTAACTCTAAATACAATACCTCTTATTTCCATCAATGTGTCTAACAAGGTGGCACTTTCCTTATAATCATGATAAAATTTTCTAAAAAGAGTATCATTTACAATACCTAACATGCCTACCCAAGATTCCCATTTTCTATGTTTTAAGCACTTATGAACATAAGAATCTTTGCAGTTACCAAGGTCAATGCCTCTCTCTTGAAATATCTTTTTTGTTCCAAAGATGTTCCAAAGATCCCTAAATCCTTTGTCTTTGAAGTTTTGGATCTTTTTTAGGTAGACTTGGCTTTTACAACGGGATTCAATTGATTTCCACTTCCAATAATCTTAGTTCTCCCCATTATCTTGTGCAGTAAGATTCTAAATACATACAAACAAAGTGAGTGGAAACAAATTAAGCAAGTTAGTCATACAAATATAATCACAAAGACAAATGACTTAAAATGAATCATTCTGCAAGATTCAAATAACAAGTAATATCTTACACATATCATTAAATCTAGAATATGCCAACAAATAACAAAATGAAGCATGTGAACATATCATAAAAGAGAACAATGTCTAGCGTACAATGCACCCCCCTGAAAAATACCATAACTAAAGTCAATGATAGAATAAAGTACATAAGGATATTCACACAATCACACATTCAATCAATTTGAAGAAATCTCAACAAAATAAGCTTCATATACTAAGAGAGATACACAAAGATTTTCAAGCTCTCTCATAATTCTTCAACAATTGCTAGAATATAAACATACTCATAAACAAAGTGTGTGTGCATGAGATATGCTTCAAATATATATAAAGAAGTAGTTTGATAATCAACATGCAAATAAATTTCAACATCTATTCATCTTAAGTTTTTTTCATAAAAAGTCAAACCAATTATCATCATGAATTTTTGCTTTTAAGAGAATAGAATTCAACACATGAGTGTGTGTGCATGTGTCTCGTTCTCCCATTTCTATTTTTTAACCCGAGCTCTTTTGATTTTTCAACTATACTCCATTTTAAGCCTTCTTCCTTTTCATTTTAGGCTTTGAATAAAAGAATTTTCTTTTTATGATTCCAATTTAAAAATTCTTCGCTTTTTGCAAACATAAACAAAAATACACTTCATGACGGCTTTCACTCATCACAATGGTGTAGCTCTTTGCAACATTGGGCAGCTTTCACAACCAATATGTGTAGCCCTTTTCATGAAGGTGCTCATTGTGTTCTATGTATTTGCCGAAGCAAAATGGATACTAACCATTGGTCATTTAAATGTTCTTTAGCACAAAAACTTAATGGTGCATCTATAGTTTACATATTAGTAAACTCAACCTACTTAACCAAGCATATATGCGAAGCAAAATGCAGTTTTGAAAACCAAGATTTTATGGCTCAAAAGCACATGATCTAAGAGCAAAAAGTAGAAACTTATTCAAGATCATTACTTCTCTAATTAGTAGCTTTCAAAGAATATAAAGCTCGTATTTTCAAAAATAATACCACTCAATAACAAAACGCAAACAATCATCAAAGTTAAGATCAATGTGAACAATATCACTATTAGATCTTATAATAGCAAATGTCAATGGGAACCTTATATGACAAAATTCTCTAATATGACATGCTATGAAATGTATATCAAAGATTGAGTCATAAGATGAATATCTAAGAGAACATGCATTAGAGTATAGAGATACCTTTTGCATATCGTATTCACCCAATATAATACTTCCACCCTTTTTTGAGCAATCTTACCTTGAATGCCCTCATGACATAAAGTTGGCGATGTTTCAGAACAGGAGTATAAAAAGCATAATATTTCAACTCAACCAACACATATTTAAAAAGAACTTCTCAAAAGTTAACCAACAAATTTCGACCATCATAACAAACATGGTGTAAGATAACAAAGTTTACATCAATATATAGAGTATTCAAAGCTAGCAAGCTAGAATTCTCAACACAATTGATATATTGCCTCAAAGTTAACTGACATGTGCTTATTACATTAGTGGTAAGAGAACGCACCCTTGAACCACTTGTTCTAGGGTGAACCTACACAAACATTTCCAATATCGTCTTTGACAACAATGTTAAATCTAGAGTAATGTCCTTCAATGAATTGAATAACAATTACATCAATAATATGTTAAGATTATGCTCGATAGCAAGAGTGTAATATTGTTATTAACAATCTTTTCATATGAATAAAGTGATTTCTAGTTTAACAAATCTTATTGCATTTATAGTTTAATTATTATAATTGTCAAAAGTAAATAATCATAAGGTCAAAAGACTATGAGAAAAGAATTGTTCATACATCTAGATATGTAAGAGGTAGACATAATTCTTTAGTTAGTCTTGAATAATATTCACAACTTAAATAGAAGGTTGGGGGCCTTTATCTTGTCAAAGTTTTAGATTCTTTTGCTAGCATTTGAGTGGGATCAAATGTGTTATGATGAGTCTAAAATCATCAAAGTGTGGTTCCTTTGGGTAAAAGAATCTAGTGCACTGGGTACATTGAATAGGATAAAAATGAAATACTTTATCTAGAACCGTCAATGGATAAAAGTTTTCATTTGAAGACAATCAGAGAGACTATCTCAATCCTGATATAAATGATGGACTTATGGTTGCAATTGTTATCATTTGAGCTATCAATGAGTACAATTATATACCATAGTATATCCTCAATAGTTTGGTGGTATTCATTTGTTAATCGATAGAGGACTTCATTTATAGATATGGACATCGTGGCTCCATTTATTGAATGAGAGTAGAATACCATCATATGGATGTTTTGAGGTATTAGATATTAAATCTTAACGTTAAGTTTTCAATAGTGTCTATTTAAACATCGCTTCTAGACAAGTCAAAATATCCATGTTCAAAATATGGTCATATGAGTAAATATGGTAACTTGGAGAGCTATAGGCGGTCTATGAGCTCTTGGCGATTACTAGTATCCTTCACGAGGATACACTTTCTCTAATAAGGTTGTCTAGGGTATGAATGAGTAACATCAACTTATTCTATCTTTATTTAAGAGTTCAATTTTAGTTTTTTAGTGGAATGAACTAAAATTAAATATATCGGACCTAAGTGAATCATTTGTTAATTGTGATTGGGTTGTGTCTATTGGAGCTTAAATTTAGATAGCCCGCCAAGATCCCCAATCCACACGAACTTGCATGGATCACTTGATATATTATACCGGACCAATTTAGGTGTCCATCTAGAATTGTATTAAGGCATGTGAACTTATTTCTCTTTGGAAGAATATGTCTAGTTCACATGTGGACTTTTTTATTAAGGTCCAATGGATTTAATAAAATAAGAAAAATAATATATGGCCCTTATATATGGTATGGGCGGCAACGCTATTAAGAATATTTAATTATATTATTTTATTTTATTATTTAATAAAATGGAAATTAATTAATTTGCTGATTAATTAATTATTTAATTAAAAGTCAAAATCTTTTTCTTAGTAGGAGATGGTCTCCTAAAACTATACTATTGTTGGTAGTATAGTTAATGTTAAAGACTATATTTGATAAGTAGATAAATAAAAGGAATTATTTATCTAATCAAATTAGGAAGTCTTTAATATGGTTACAAATACATTATTGAGTTCGATTAGGAATCTTGGTTGAGGATAGAATTCCTTTTTGAAAAGGATTCTTAACCACCAAGTAAATCCACCTGAGGAAAGGATTCTTAACTACCAAGTAAATCCTTCTTAGGAAAGGATTTGTGATCCTAATCTATATCACATAAAATTCGGCCAGCCCATATATATATACAAAATGATAGAATTCCTTTAAGATAAGGTTTCTTAACTACCAAATAAATCCACCTAAGGAAAGGATTCTTGCCAACCAAGTAAATCCTTCTTAGGAAAGGATTTATGATCCTATATATATATATGTGTGTGATTTTCGGCTAGCCCTAAGAATTCTATGATTAAAATTTCGGCCATGCCTAGGTAATTTTCAAGAGAGAATTTGGCATAGCAAGAGAGAATTTTGAGGGAAAAAAAATTAGTTTTTGCTCTAGACAAAATTCAATCATCTCATAGAAAAGGGGTGTGGAATTCGGCCAAGGAGAAAGGAGAAAAAGAGAACGTTTTTGTTTTCAATAGGACACTAGTATCCTTTACATCAAAAGGGTTTTTTGTACAACATTGAATTAAGGTTCACGCGAGTTTCAATCAAATTGATTGATAATTCACAAGTGACCGGACGTTCTTGGATTTTTCTCTTTGAGGATATTTGTAACTAACAAAGAAAAGATTTTACTTCGTCTCCAGCCTCAGGTAAACAATAAAAAGTAAGGGAGCCCACACTCTAAGGGGATTCACATTAGTGATTGGATTGGAAGTTCTTACGGAATCAATTTGACGCTTGTTCAATCGTCACGAGAAAAAGGTACGCTACTTCTATGTACGTCAAATAATCTAGGGTTAAGGTTCTCGTTGCATAAAGGGAAATTTTATTTGTTTATATGCAAACCTTAATTTTCTAATTTTCTCACGCTTCCGTTGTGTTTTGAACCGTTTTTTCTCTACAATTGGTATCAGAGCCAGGTTGTACCCCTGATTAATTGATGTATGTACGTGAATCTTTTTCTTTTTATTTTATATATGCATGTTTTAGAAAGAGATGACACTCTAGATATTCGTATATATATTTACATTGAAATGTAAGGATATATATATTTTTTATATGTGGTTTGTTTTTTCTCAATTTTGGTCATAGAATTTCAATGTATTTTTTTTGGGATTGTAACAAGAAGGGTGGTCTATCATCGCCATAATTTCCTTCTTGGTAGTTGCTAAGTTTTTTTTATTTTGTTGTTGTAATAAAAAAAAAACAGCACTATTGTAATAAAAAAAACCACAGTATTTTTTATTTAAATTCTTTTGTAATACGTTCTTTGTATCGAAGACTCGAAGGTTTGAAGAATTAGGAGCAACCGGAACAAGTTTGGGACCGAGCGAGCCATAACAACGAACGTGCGGGCGAAGAGCGCGCAGCCACGTTTTGTTGTGGCATGGGCTGCACACGGCAGCCCTTTGATAGCCATGGGCTGCGCATGGCAGCCCTTTATGGGTTTGTGGCATGCGCATGCCCATGGGTAAGGGCGAGGGGTGCGCACGCCCATGGGAGGTAGCCAAGGAAGTCCGAACGACGAAGGTCGCGTGAAGACTTGTACGCCAAGAATGGAGTTCTTGTATTCCAAGATAAATGTAATTTACTTGTTTTTCTAGGATGGACCAAAATTGTAGCGATTTATATTTTTGTAAATATTACCATGTTTTGTCATTGTTTGATAACATGTCATATAGAATAGGAGTGCCACTCATATATCTCTTTTGGTATGAACATGTATTGAATGGTTTAAGTATCTAAATTGGCATCTAGATAACTTGGTAAATCATTATTTGGAATTCGATCACAAGCCTTAAACAATTGAGTGGGAGAAGGTGTTTTGGAACACCTACGGCCTCCAAGTTTAGTTGAGCTTTATGTTTCGTGAATAACCTCACAAGAGATATTCATGAATGGAATTTAGCAAGATACTTCCTTACAAGGATAGACTAGACAATTAGCCCAAACGATATCTACTTCCAAAGGAGGAATATTCGTGAGGGATTAAATTGAAGGTCGATAACTTGGTAACACACTTAATGTAATTTTATTAATATCCTCCAAAGAGTTCTTGTTAATAAAATTGCAAGGCTAAAACAGAAAACGTTGGTTGTTATGCTAACAATTAGGTGGGACCTAGTCCAACTAGTAAATGGTGCGTACTCCCAAAGGAGGCGTGACATTTATGGGTGTTGGATCATCATTGAATTTTTACGATTGAATTGTTTCATTTAATTCAAGATAAATATTCAAAAGTGCTTAATCATGATTATTTACTTATATAATATTTGTTATTAAAAAGAAATCATAACCCCATCCCTAATCAATATCCTAAAAGATAATACTTTAACTGATGATAATGTCACATGGAAAAGGAATATTGAGTTTTTGTTGCAAGTTGAAAAGTATAAGTTGATTCTGTACATTCCTTAACCATAAAACTAATGAATCTACTCATAAGCAAAAAGATGAGTATCAATAGTGGAAGTCTTCAGATGATATGGCTAAATGTACGTTACATTATGGTCATCATCTCCGACATGTTGCAACAGCAAAATGAAGGAATGAAGACTGCTGCCGATATTATGATGTCTCTAGACAGGGATACATAAGGTTAAGACCCGTTAGAAGGTCAAGAAAGAACAGAGGAAAAAGCAATTTGGGTCTTCTTAGAAGGAGACCAAGAAAGTAACCAAGATCAAAGGGAAGTGTTTCCTTTGTGGTGAAAAGGGTTAAAGGAATAGATTGAATAAAAATGAATTCAACTTGCATTTTGGCAATAGAGCTTTGTTGTCCACTAGTGTACTAAGAGATATTAGAATAAATTTATATTCTGGTAGGCATTTAGATTTAATAAACGTTTATTATGTACCTTAATTAAAGAGAAATTTAATTTCGGTTTCTTGTTTAAATAAATTTGGTTATTCGGTTACTTTTAGTAAAGCTTTTATTATTAGTAAAGAATGAAAAATTTATTTGCAAAGGTACATTGGAAAACGATTTATTCTATTTGTATGGAAATATCTCTCACTTGTTTGGCACGGAATCAACGGAACCTAATCATAAAAGAGTAAAATTATCAAAAGATGAAACCTACCTATGGCATTTGCGCTTAGGTCATATTAACCTTAAAAGGATTAAAAGATTGGTAAGTGACGGACCTCTAAGTGACTTAAAGGTTGATGATCTACCAACTTGTGAATCTTGTTTGGAAGGTAAAATGACCAAAAGGTCGTTTACGACCAAAGGCGCAAGAGCCATCGAATGTTTAGGATAGATACACACTGATGTGTGTGGACCTATGAGCATTCAAGCTAATGGTGGATATGAGTACTTTATCACTTTCACGGATGATCACTCAAGATTTGGCTATGTGTATCTCATGAGACATAAGTCGGATGCTTTTGATATGTTCAAAGCATTTAAAGGTGAAGTAGAAAATCAACTTGAGAAACGCATAAAAATCTTGAGGTCCGATCGTGGTGGAGAATATCAATCTGGTGAGTTTCAGCAATATCTTATTGATAATGAAATAATTTCTCAGTTTTCTGCACCAGGCACACCTCAACAAAATGGGGTGGCAGAAAGGAGAAATAGAACTCTTTTGGATATGGTTATGTCTATGTTGAGTTATTCAACTCTTGCTAGTTCTTTTTGGGGATATGCTTTACAAACTGCCATGTATATTCTAAATGATGTACCATCTAAGTCGGTTCCTAAAACACCGCATGAGTTGTGGACCGGGCGAAAGCCTAGTTTATAACACTTAAGGATATTTGGATGCCCTGCGCACATTTTAGAAGGAAAGACAGAAAAGATGGAGTCCCGTTCTGAAACATGCATATTTGTAGGGTATCCAAAAGGAACAAAAGGATATTAATTTTATAGTCCTTTAGATCTTAAAGTATTTATTTCGACAAATGCCAATTTTCTAGTAGAGGACTATATGAATAATTTTGTGCCTAAAAGTAGAATTGTCCTAAATGAGCTTTTAGGAGATACAATTCCACAAGAGGTTTTGCATCCAAACCCAATTGTAAGTTCCGTACCAAAACAAGATCAACAATCTACCATACCTCGTCCTAGTGGGAGGGTTATTAGACAACCCGAGAGATACATCGGTCTAGGAGAATCTGTAGAGAATCTTCCGGACGATGATGATCCCTATACGTACAAGGAAGCAAAGGAAGATGTTGATTGACGCCATTGGCAAAAGGCAATGCAATCCGAAATTGAATCTATGTTCAAAAACAAAGTCTAGTCTCTTGTAGACATGCCTAAAGGGATAAAACCCATTGGGTGCAAGTTGGTATACAAGAGGAAAAGAGGAATGGATGGTAAGGTGGAAATATTTAAAGCTAGACTGGTAGCTAAAGGTTATACACAGAAGGAAGGTATCGATTATGAAGAAACCTTCTATCCTGTGGCCATGCTTAAATCCATTAGGATACTCTTATCCATTATGGCATCTCTATACCTAGAGATTTGGCAAATGGACGTCAAGACAACATTCCTTAATGGAAGTCTTGATGAAAGCATCTATATGATACAACCAGAAGGATTCATTGAAAAGGGCCAAGAGGAAAGGGTATGCAAGTTGCAAAGATCCATATATGGATTGAAGCAAGCATCCAGATCCTGGAACATCAGGTTCGATCAAGCCGCAAAAGGTTTTGGATTCATTCAAAACCTTGATGAACCTTGTGTATACAAAAGGATTAAAGGCGACAAGTTGGTTTTCCTAGTTCTTTACGTTGACGATATACTACTCATCGAAAACGACGTAGGTGTATTGACATCAATAAAAGAATGGTTAGGAAAACAATTTGATATGAAGGACTTAAGAGAAGCAAGTTATATTCTTGGTATCCAAGTCATAAGGGATATAAAGAATAGAACGATTGCATTATCCCAAGCTTCATACATAGATAAAATATTGTCTAGGTTTTCCATGAAAGATTCCAAGAAATGTATGTTACCTTTCAAGCATGGAATCAAACTTTCTAAGGAACAAGTTCCTAAGAATAAGCATGAAGATCAATTCATGAGTAGGGATATGCATCGGTAGTCGGAAGTCTCATGTATGCAATGCTCTACACTAGACCGATATTTGTTTTGTTGTAGGCATTTTTCCAGGTTTCAATCGAAGCCTGGTCCTGATCACTGGACGGTAGTCAAGCATATTTTCAAGTATCTTAGAAGAACAAGAGATTATATGCTTGTATACTCTGGAGGGGATTTAATTCCTATTAGGTATACAGATTCTGATTTTTAGTTAGATTCTAACTCCAGGAGATCGACACCAGGATCTGTGTTTACCACTGGAGGAGGGGTAGTCATATAGAGGAGTATCAAGCAATCTTTTTTTTCTGATTCCACCATGGAAGCCGAGTATATTGCCGCATGCGAGGCTGCTTAAGAGGCTTTCTGGTTCTGCCAATTCCTGATTGACTTGGAAGTGGTTCTTGATGTGAATAAGCAGATCACTATCTATTGTGACAATAATGGAACAGTGGCTAATTCGAGAGAAGCAAGAAGTCATAATAGAGGGAAACACATTGAAAGAAAGTATCACCTTCTAAGGAAATTATGCATAGGTGTGACGTGACGATTACCAAGATCGCGTCAGCAGAAAATCAAGCTGATCCCATTACAAAGGCACTTCCTCAAAAGAGTTTTGATGGGCTTCTAGAGATAATAGGGATGAGAGATATGACACATTTGCTATAGAGCAAGTGGGAGATTGTTAGGATTATGCTCGATAGCAAGAGTGTAATATTGTTATTAACAATCTTTTCATATGAATAAAGTGATTTCTAGTTTAAAAAATCTTATAGCATTTATAGTTTAATTATTCTAATTGTCAAAAGTAAATAATCATAAGGTCAAAAGACTATAAGAAAAGAATTGTTCATACATCTAGATATGTAAGAGGTAGAAACAATTCTTTAGTTAGTCTTGATGAATATTCACAACTTAAGATAGAAGGTTGGACGCCTTTATCTTGTCAAAGTTGTAGATTCTTTTGCTAGCATTTGAGTGGGATCAAATGTGTTATGATGAGTCTAAAATCATCAAAGTGTGGTTCCTTTGGGTAAAAGAATCTAGTGCACTGGGTACATTGAATCAGATAAAAATGAAATACTTTATCTAGAACCGTCAATGGATAAAAGTTTTCATTTGAAGACAATCAGAGAGACTATCTCAATCCTGATATAAATGATGGACTTATGGTTGCAATTGTTATCATTTGAGCTATCAATGAGTACAATTATATACCATAGTATATCCTCAATAGTTTGGTGGTATTCATTTGTTAATCGATAGAGGACTTCATTTATAGATATGGACATCATGGCTCCATTTATTGAATGAGAGTATAATACCATCATATGGATGTTTTGAGGTATTGGATATTAAATCTTAATGTTAAGTTTTTAATAGTGTCTATTGAAACATGGCTTCTGGACAAGTCAAAATGTCCAAGTTGAAAATGTGGTCATATGAGTAAATATGGCAACTTAGAGAGCTATGAATGGATTTATGATCCTATATATATGTGTGTGTGATTTTCGGTCAGCCCTAAGAAATCTATGATTAAAATTTCGGCCATGCCTAGGTAATTTTCAAGAGAGAATTTGGCATAGCAAGAGAGAATTTTTAAGGAGAAAAATTAGTTTTTGCTCTAGACAAAATTCAATCAACTCATAGAAAAGGGGTGTGGAATTCGGCTATGGAGAAAAGAGAAAAAGAGAATGTTTTTGTTTTCAATAGTGCACTTGTATCCTTTACATCAAAAGGGTTTTGTGTACAACATTGAATCAAGGTTCATGCGAGTTTCAATCAAATTGATTGATAATCCACAAGTGACCGGACGTTCTTGGATTTTTCTCTTTCAGGATATTTGTAACTAATAAGGAAAAGATTTTACTTTGTCTCCATCCTCAGGTATACAATAAAAAGTAAGGGAGCCCACAATCCAAGGTGATTCACGTTCATGATTGGATTGGAAGATCTTGTGGAATAAATTCGACGCTTGTTCAATCGTCACGAGAAAAAGGTACGCTACTTTTCTATACGTCAATTAATCTAGGGTTAAGCTTCTCGTTGCATAAAGGGGAAAAAATTTATTTATACGCAAACCTTAAATTTCTAATTTTCTCACGCTTCCGTTGTGTGTTTTGAACCGTTTTTCCCTACATAATACTCTTTTCCTTATCATTTTCACCACAAACTTTGTCAAGTTGAATAAGAGTAGCTTTCTTCCTACTCCACAACTTATTATCGTGCTTAGCAATAAAATCACACTTATCTAAGTTCAAAGCACTAGCATGTTCAAGTTGAAGTTTAATCTCATTATTTCTAAATGCATTTCCTAATTTGCATTTTTAAATGACTTATAACACTTAGACTTAATATGACCTATTGTGTTGCAATAATGGCAAATAGGAACAAAAGATGAGATTTTACCTCTTGGAGTTGAAGTAGCTTCACTATGAGTTTGCAAAGATACCTTATTTGCCAACTTCTTCTTGGCTTTTGATTTTCTCTTATTGTTCGGTGTCTTGTCAATCACGACTTCATCCAAGTGAGTAGGAAGTGGTGCTTCCAAGGGCACCTCTTCAATTACCAAGTCGTCTTCACCACTATGAGAGTTAACAAGATTCCTACCACGAGAAACACTTACCGAATCATTCACTAAGTCCTTAATGGCCTTTTTGGTTGTGTCTATCTCTTCCATCTAATCTTTTTATCTCTTCTTAAAAAAAGATATCATTTCATCCTTCTCAAGGTTTATCTTTACAAGTTCTCTAAACTTCTTCATAATATCACCTTTCTCACCAAGACGTTTATGAGTAACTAACACAAACTCAACAAGTTGCTTCTTGATTAAATCATCATTTTCAACAACTTCTCTTAGAGCACTATCCCTGGCTTCTTCAAGCTTTTATATCTTAGCCAATAGCTCAAGATTAGTTGGATTGAAACTAGTATTTCCATGATAATTTGTAGCAACATTCTTGTTCAAAGATATTGAACTCTCAACCTCTAGTGGAATGTGAGAACCCGATAGAGCTACAAAGTTGCTCAACAATTCATCATCACTTGAAGACTAACTACTAGAGCTCTCATCATCACTAGAGTCATTATCACTCCAAGTAGCCACCAATCCTTTGCCCTTCTTGTCCTTCTTAGATGGCTTCTTGGTACACTCGTTAGCAAAGTGACCAAAACCATGACAATTGTAGCACTGTACACCATTCTTGTTCATGGAATGACTATTCTTCTCATTCCTTGGAGATTATGGTTTTCTAACTCCCTTTTCCTTGGAAAACTTGCCTTTAGGTTTATCATTTTTCCTTAGAAACTTTTTAAACTTCCTAACTATAAGTGTCATCTCTTCATTTTCATCATCACTCTTTTCCTCAATAGCATTGAGAGCAATTCCCTTACTCTTGGACTTTGGCTTTAAGCACATTTCATAGGTTTGGAGAGACCCAAGCAACTCATTGATATTCATGTTATCCACATCCTTGCTTTCCTCAATTGCCATTACCTTTGACTTAAACCTGTTAGGAAGATACCAAAGGATTTTAAAATTTAAACGCTCTCTTGAGATAGGTACTCCAAGTGCTCGACATTGGTTAGCAATGTTAAGAAGCCAAAATTGGAAGTCTTCAAACATTTCTTCTTCACTCATACATAAAATTTTCAAATTGGGAAGTCAATATTTGAAGCCTTGATTTCATCACCGATAATGTTCCTTCATTAGTGACATGAAGAGTATCCCAATCCTTCTTTGCGGATTCAAGATTTTTAATGTAAGAGAATTGATGCCCATCAACTCCTCCAATGATGGCATTCATAGCACAATGGTGCCATTTAGCAACCTCAAACTCATTCATTGTCCATTAACTCATTGGCTTGAGTATATTAGTTTTATCCTCTAGAACCTTCATAGGAGGACTATAACCTTCTTCCACTACCATTCACGCCCTCTCATCATTGAAGCGGATGTAGGCCTTTATCCTCAACTTCCAACACACATAGTTAGAGCCTTTAAGCAATGGTGACCTAGTATTTGAGGCTTCATCCGCCATTACATCATCTTGTAAACCCATGGCTCCAATAGCTACATAAATACCATGAATATATCACCCGGATACTCACTAAGTGCAATCTAATGTCCGACTCTGATACCAATTGAAAATACAAACACGGTTAAATGATCCAAGCTAACCTAGAGGGGGGTGAATAGGTTAGATACCTTTTTAGACTCCCTAGAAACAAATAAAAGTTTATCCCTCTAAATTGCTTGTATCACAAAATATATATCAGTCAATAGCAATTAATCAACATAAAAAATATAATGAATGTGATACAATCAACACATATGTAAACTAAGATATAATATGGAAGTCTAATTACAAAGTATAACATTAAAAACATATCAATTATACAAACAAATATAAGAGACAGAGTTTAGAGAAAGTTGACATCAGATATTTTCGTGGTAAACCTCTAAAGAGGAAACATCCACATGTTGAATCCATAACCACCGACACACACACTCCACTGGTAGAAAAAATGAGTACAATCTCTCAAACGACACCTTCACCTATAAACTACCCTTCTATCATACTTAATGAACTTGTTGCCACCTTGCTCAACATTTCGAGGCCTCATACCTCTTGTCGAGACTTTCACGCTCAACTTAAAGAATCAATCTCTAAATGAGAATTCCAATTGACAAGTCAAAGACTCACTCTAAGACATGTGACTTCCAATTGCACAAACCAAAGAATCACTCTAAGGAATTTGACTTCCACTTGCTCAACAAATCATAAGCCTAACACATATTGTCAAGACTTCCTTCTCACATGGCATCTAAGGTGATCATGAATGCATGATATGCAAACAAGCACGTAACATAGAAAATGATGTTCAACACATTCTATGAAAACTAGATCTAAACATGAAAGTGCATTTATCAAGATAATCCAATTTTAATGCATGAATGAAAAATCTAGATTATGTGTAAAGTATACAATGTAATCACATTAACTAGATTCCTTCATGAATAAAAAACTTGTAAAATCAACATATGATCATTCAAGAACACAAAACAAGTTTTGTTCACATGTACAAATAAGCTAAAATCATATGATCAAGTCATGTACATTTATATCAAAAGTTCTAGAGCACATTACCTATTCATTAAATCAATAAAGCACATGAGTAGCTAACATGAACACAAGCACATGTATCATATGTAAATTTTGGCCAAAGAGAGCCTAATACATGTGAGAAATATTTTTCTTCAAAATCAATCAATCATAGGTCACAAAATATTCCTAAATGCAAAGCTAACACAATACAATCCCAAACATGTGAAAATGTAGGCTAATCAAAACCTAACTCGGCATATGAGATTTCAATTGAAAAGCAAACTAGCTTTGAATGAGCTCAAAACTCAAATCAAACTAATCACAATACATATACATTCATTGAACCCAAGCTAATTGACCAAATTAAAAAGAAACTTTGAGAGAAAATCAATACCTTAGTTGATTTGGTGCAGTCACGTTTTTATGAGGATAGACTCCAAAAACAGCAACAAAACTAACTCAAAACTTCAGAGAAAAGATGGAGGATGAATAGACAAACACTTTCAACTTTGAATCACTCAACTCAAAGTTAAAATGAACAAGTTATGGTGTTTGGAATGTGAGAAAATTTTGAAAGAAAATTCTGCACTCAAATTTTGAATCTCATCAAAGAATGAAAAGTGAGAGGGAAGGAATATATAAAAGAGAGGGAAAAGAATACATGTGAAATGACCAAAGAGGGCATGAAGGTACCAAGCATGCTTGCTGGCTGAGATGGCAAGTGGGCATCTCGGGGCAGCAAGCACTCTTGCCCGAGATGGCCACACGCCATCTCGGGAATGAGCGCTTTGTTGCACTTCTTTTCCTAGCGCGTTCCTTTTGCTTTCTTCGACCGTTCTCAGGCCTCCGAACTCAAAATTCGAATCCGTTTGTAGATTATAAAACATAACTCTCTCACAAACATAGGCATATATGATACTCAACCCATAAAATAAAAATTTGACTTGATATATGAATACGAACACAATATACGCAACATGACTGGAAAGTATCATATCTTTTTACTTAGAACTTGAAATTAAGAGTATAAGTAACCAAAGTGTTTGGAAATCAATCATGAATGATTTAAGACTAATATCAAGTTTAATTACATGTTTTATTAACATATACATATACAAACACAATTCACACTAGAATACAAACTACATATACATAGTCTTCAACCATACATTTTCCAAAACATGTTATTTTAATACCAATGCATGAGCATTCAGCTTTAAGTGTGTATATGTGTTATAAATGGTGTACAATGATCTAGGGACACAAATTCATGATATGTGTGTGCATTATTTAAGACTTGAAAGAGAAAAGAAAGGTCTAAATATACCTTTGTTGAACCATGAAGCATTCTTTATATTTAGACTTGAACTTTCTTTGACTAGTTGTTATTTCTTCTTTGAAGCTTGAATCATCATGAACTAAACAACTAAATCATTACAAGTAAACATCATTTTGGTATGTAATTAATGCCAACATAATCTAAAACCTAACACAAGATGAAATTACGGAAGATGCAGAAAGAAGGAAAGGGGAAGGGCTAGGATTTAATGCAGAAGATCCAAGCCATTCATACCATCAGTGGGGGTCTTACCTTGGCAGTAACTTCCAATAATTCTAGGAACAATCATGCTAGAAAAGTATCTCGATTCGAGGGAGGATGGGATTTTTAGGGACCACCCATTAAACCTAAATCATTTTCATTAAGGAGGGCGTGTACAACACAATACAACCATAGAATGATCTCATGGTTGCCATTGTGCAAATTACTAACTGCATGGTCCACTGTGTCCTGATAGACACCGGTAGTAGTATGGATATTCTTTTTAAAGATACCTTGAAGAGGTTCAACTTGAAGCAATATTTTTATGACAGTTGTACCACACTGCTGTATGGTTTCACTGGGACTGACTAATGTCAGCAAATTTCCTACCGCTGATAGTAGAAGATTCTTCGCTCTAGCAAAACATCATAACAGATTTTGTGGTGGTAGACACACCCTGTGCTTATAACACCATCCTTGGATGGACATTTTTTATCAGCTCTTAAGAAGGTCCTATTGATCTACCATAATGTTCTGAAGTTTTTTGTTGGAGACAATGTCGCCAAGATACAGGAAGATCAATGGGTAGCACATAAGTGTTATGTTGTGGATATTGTTCAAGACTAACTAATGAATTGTGTCCACTTCTTACATATCCAGATGTATAAACAATTCTTCATTTCTCAAAGTCTTTTTACCTTATGATTATTTACTTTTGAAAATTATAATAGTTAAACTATAAATGCTGTAAGATTTGTTAAACTAGAAATAACTTTGATAATATGAAGAGATTGTCAAATACAATATTACACTCTTGCTATTGAGCATAATTTCAACAATCTCCCACTTTCTTTATAGAAAAGGTATAATATCTTTTATCCCAATGTTTTCCAGGTGCCCATCAAAAATCTTTTGTGGTAGAGCCTTTGTGAAAGGATCCCCAGATTTTCTACTGACATGATCTTGGTAATCGCCACATCTCCTCTATTTATAATTTCCCTCAAAAGATGATACTTTCTTTTAAAAAGTTTCCTTCTCTTATGACTTCTTGGTTCTCTTGAATTAGCCATTACTCTACTATTGTCACAGTAGATAGTGATCTGTTTATTTGTATCAGGAACCACTACCAAATCAATCAAGAATTAGAGGAGCCATAAAACCTCTTTAGCAGCTTCGCATGGGGTAACATACTCAGCTATTATGTTGGAATCAATAAAGCATGATTGCTTGATACTCCTCTATAGAACTATGTCTCCTCCAAGAGTAAACACAGATCCTGATGTGGATCTCCTCAGTAAGAATCAGACTAGAAATCAGAATCTGTATACCATTAGTAATTAAATCCCCTCAAGAGTATACAAGCATATAATCTATCGTTCTCCTTAGATTTATGAAAATATGCTTGACTTTCGTCCACTGATCAAGACGGAGTTTTAAATGAAACCAACTAACTATGCCAATAACAAAATAAATATCTTGTCTAGTGCAGAGCATTGCATACATGAGACTCCTAACTATCGAGGCACATCGAACCCTACTCATGAATTTCTCTTCATGCTCATTCTTAGGAACTTGTTCCAAAGAAAGTTTGATTCCATGTTTGAAAGGTAACATACCTTTCTTGGAATCATGGACGAAAAAGCTAGACAAGATTTTATCTCTGTATGAAACTTGGGATAATGAAATCGTTCTACCGATTCTATCCCATATAACTTAGATATCAAGAATATAACTTACTTCTTATAGGTCATTCATATTAAATCTTTTTGCTAGCCATTCTTTTAATGATATCAATGCAACTACATAGTTTTCGAAGAGTAGTATACCATCAACGTACGGAACTAGGAAAACCAACATGTCACCTTTAATCCTTTTATATACACAATGTTTGTCAAGATTTTGAACAATTCAAAAACCTTTCATTGCTTGATCAAACTTTATGTTCCATGATCAAGATGCTAGTTTTGGTCATTATATGTATCTTTGCAACTTGAATACCTTTCCTCTTGGCCTTTTTCAATGAATCCTTCGGATGCATCAAAGAAACGCTTTCATCTAGACTTTGTTAAGGAAAGCTGTCTTGACATCCATTTACCAAATCTCTAGGTCTAGAGATGTTTTAATAGATAAGAGTTTCCTAATGGATTTAAGCATGGCCATAGGAAAGAAGGTTTCCTTATAGTTGATACCTTCCATCTGTGTATAACCTTTAGCTACCAATCTAGCTTTAATGGTTTCCACATTTCCATCCATTTTTTTTTTCTCTTGTATACCCACTTACACCCAAAGGGTTTTGTCCCTTTTGGCAAGTCTAACGGTGACCAGACTTTGTTTTTTATCATAGATTCAATTTCAGATTGCATTCCATTTTGTCAGGGATGACATTCAACATCCTCTATAGCTTCCTTGTACGTGTAAGGATCATCGTCGTCTGGGAGATTCTCGACTGATTGTCCTAGACCAATGTATCTCTCAGGTTGTCTACAAATCCTCCAACTATGATAAGGAGTAGAAGGTTGTTGATCTTGTATTGGTGCGTAACTTACAATTTGGCTAGGTTCTGAAAACTCTTGTGGAATTGTGTCTTGTGAAAGTTCATTCATGACAACTGTACTTTTTGGTACAAAACTATTTATATAGTCATTTTCTAGAAATTTACCAACTGTGGAAACAAATAATTTAATATATAAAGGACTATAGAAATAATATCCTTTATTTCCTTTTGGATACCCTACAAATATGCATGTTTCTGAACGGACTCTATCTTTTTTTTGTCTTTCCATTTAACACGTGTGTAGAACATCCAAATATCTTGAAGTGTTGTAACTAGGCTCTCTCTCAGTCCACAACTCAATGGGTGTTTGAGGAACCAAATTAAATTGTACATCGTTTAGAATGTGCATAGCAGTTTGTAAAGCATATCCCCAAAAAGAATTATGAAGCGTTGAGTAACTCGATGTAGACCTAACCATGTCCAAAAGAGTTCTATTTCTTCTTTCTGTCACCCATTTTACTGAGGCATACCTGGTGCTGAAAACTAAGAAATTACCCCATTATCAATAAGATATTGCTTAAACTCACCAGATAGATATTGCACACTATGATAAGACCTCAAGATTTTTATGCGTTCCTCAAGCTGATTTTTTTCTTCTGCCTTAAATGCTTTGAACATGTCAAAAACATCCAACTTATGTCTCACGAGATACACATAGCCAAATCTAGAGTAATTATCCATGAAAGTGATGAAATAAGCATATCCACCTCTAGATTGAATGCTCATAGGACCACACACACCAGTGTGTAAAAATCCTAAACATTCAGTGGCTCTTGTGCCTTTGGTCGAGAATGACCTTTTGGTCATCTTACCTTCAAAACAAGATTCACAAGTGTATGGAAAAAATGATTTGATACATGACGGAAACCTAAAATTAAGGTTTGGTATATATTAAAATTTTTCCCTTTAAAATAAAGAACCTTAACCCTAGATTAATCAATATATATATTAAAAGTAGCGTACCTTTTTCTCATGATGATGGAACTAGCGTCGAACTGAATTCGCAAGAACTTCCAATCCAATAATGAACATTTATCACCTAGGAATGTGGGCTCCCTTTATTTAAAGTGTATACCTCATAATGGAAACAAACAAAATAACTTTCTTTTTGTTAGTCACAATAATCCTCTAAAAAGAAAAACAAAGAACGTTAGGTCACTTGTAAATTATCAATCAATTGATTGAAACTTGTGTGAATCATGATTCGATTTTGTACACAAAAACCTTTTGATGTAAAGTCTACTAGTACACTATCGAAAACAAAACGTTCTTTCTCTCTTTACCTCTTTGCCGAATTTTCACACACCAAATCTGTGAGTTGGCCAAATTTTGTCTAGTGCAAAAACTAATTTTTTTCTCTCCCAAAATTCTCTCTCTAGCCAAAATATTTCTCTAAGAAAAAACCAGGCTTGCCCGAAATCTCACTTAGAGAAAATATCAAGCTTGGCCGAATTCTTTAGGTCATATATAAAGGAGACCAAATCCTCTCCTAAGAATGATTTACTTAGTGGGCAAGAATCCTTTTCTTAGGAGGATTTACTTGGTGACCAAGAATCGTTTTCAAAGAAGAATTCTTTTCTACACCAAGACTCCTAATCCAACTCAATAGTGTATTTATTCAATAACCATTTTCAGAATATAAATTAAAGTGTGACTATACTAAACTTCCTAATATGACCAATTGTCAATTTAGAGTTCTAATTGAAATCGAATACTTCCTAATTTAACTAGATAAATAAATTATTTTTATTTATCTACTTATCAAATATAGTGTTTGATACTTATCATATTACCAACAATAATATGACTATAGGAGACCTTCTCCAAAAAAATTAATTAATTTCCGTTTAATTAAATAATAAACAAAAAACAATATATTAAGCTACTTTACAAGCCCTAGCCGGCTAAGCCTATACATGGGCCAATATATTGTTTTTTTTTCCTATTTTATTAAATCCTTTGGTCTTCAAGAAAAATGCAACATGTGAATTAGACCCATTCTTACTAAAAACAAAATAAGTCCACATGCCTTAAAATAATTCTAGATGGACCCATAAATTGGTCTGGTAGAATATATCAAATGATCCACGCAAGTTCGTGTGGATTGGGGATCTTAGCTGGCTATCTAAATTTAAGCTTCAATATACATAACCTAATCACAATCAACAAATAATTCACTTATGTCCATTCTATTGATTTTAGTTCATTTCACTAAACAACTAAAATTGAACTCTTAAGTAAAGATAAAATAAGTTAATATTCCTCATTCAAACCCCAGACAATCTTAATGGAGAAAGTGTATCCTTATGAAGAAGATCAGTAATCAACAAGAGCTCAAAGACCACCCATAGCTCTCCAAGTTACCATATATACTCATATGACCACATTTTGAACTTGGATATTTTGACTTGTCCAGAAGCCATATTTCAATAGACACTATTGAAAACTTAACGTTAGGATTTTTATATCTAATACCTCAAAACATCCATATGATGATATTTTACTCACATTTAAAAAATTGAGCCATGATGTCCATATTTATAAATGAAGACCTTTACCGATTAACAAATGAATACCACAAAACTATCGAGGATAGACTATGCTATATAATCGTATTCATTGATAGCTCAAATGATAACAGTTGCAACCATAAGTGCATCATTTATCTCAGGATTGAGATAGACTCTCTAATTGTCTTCATGTGAAAACTTTTATTCATTGACAGTTCAAGATAAAGTATTCACTGTGATCCTATTCAATGCACCCAGTGCACTAGATTCTTCTACCCAAAGACATCACACTTTGATAATTTTAGACTTATCATAACACTTTTGATCCCACTCAAATGCTAGCAAAAGAATCTACAACTTTAACAAGATAAAAACGTACAACATTTATCTTAAGTTGTGAATATTGTTCAAGACTAACTAAAGAATTCGGTCTACCTAATACATATATAGATGTATGAACATTTCTTCTTTTCTCGTAGTCTTTTGACTTTATAATTATTTACTTTTGACAATTATAATAATTAAACTATAAATGCTATGAGATTTGTTAATCTAGAAATCACTTATTAATATGAAAAGATTGTCAAATACAATATTACACTCTTGCTATAAAGCATAATCCTAACAATCTCCTTTCTACTCTATAGCAAATGTGTCATATCTCTTATCCCTATAAACTCTAGGTTCCCATCAAAATTATTTATTGGTAGAGCTTTTGTAAAGGGATCCGCTGGATATTCTGCTAACGCGATCTTGTTTATCATCATGTCTCCCCTATGCATAATTTCCCTCAGAAGATGATACTTTCTTTCAATGTGTTTCCCTCTCTTAAGAATTATTGATTCTTCCGAATTAGCCACTGATCAACTATTGTCACAATAGATAGTAATTTGCTTACTAGCATTAGGAACCACATCCAAGTCAATCAAGAATTGGTGGAGCCAAACAACCTCTTTAGCGGCCTCACATGAGGCAATATGCTCGGCTTCCGTGGTCAATTCAGTAATACAAGATTGCTTGATACTCCTCAATATGATTGTCCCTCCTCCAAGAGTAAACACATATCCTGATGATGATCTTCTGGAGTCAAAATCCTATTGGAAATTTGAATTTATAAACCCTACGAGAATTAAATCCCCTCCAGAGTATACAAGCATGTAATCTCTCATTCTTATGATACACTTGAAATTAAGCTTGATACCCCTCTAATGACCAGGTTTTGATTGAAACCTCCTAACTATGCCAATAACAAAACAAATATCTTGTATAGTGTAGAGCATTGCATACATGAGACTCCCAATTGCCGAGGTATATGGAACCCTACTCATGAATAATTCTTCATGCTCATTCTTAGGAACTTGTTCCTTAGAAAGTTTCATTCCATGTTTGAAAGGTAACATACCTTTCTTAGAATCTTGCATGGAAAACCTAGACTAGATTTTAACTATGTATGAAGCTTGGGATAATGCAATCGTTCTATTCTTTCTATCCCTTATAACTTGGATACCAAAAATAAAACTTGCTTCTCTTAAGCCCTTTATATCAAATTGTTTTGCCAACCATTCTTTTACTAATATCAATACTCCTACACCGTTTTCGATTAGTAGTATATCATCAAGTTATAGAACTAGGAAAGCCAACTTGTCACCTTTAATCCTTTTGTATACACAGGGTTTGTCATGATTTTGAATAAATCCAAAACTTTTCACAAATTGATCCAACTTTATGTTTCAGGATCTTGATGCTTGCTTCAACACATATATGGATCATTGCAACTTGTATACCTTTTCCTCTTGGCCCTTTTCAATGAATCCTTCTGGTTGCATCATATAGATGCTTTCGTTAAGACTTACATTAAGGAAAGTTGTCTTGATGTCCATTTGCCAAGTCTATAGGTGTATAGATGCCGCAATGGATAAGAATATCCTAATGGATTTATAAATGGCCACAGGAGAGTAGGTTTTCTCAATATCGATACCTTTTTATATGTGTAACCTTTATCTACCAATAGTTTTAAAGGTTTCCACCTTTCTATCCATTCCTCTCTTCCTCTTGTATACCCACTTGCACCCAATGGGTTTTATCCCTTTAGGTAAGTCCACAATAGACCACACTTTATTTTTGAACCTTGATTCAATTTTGGATTGCATTACCTTTTGCCAATGGGGACAATCAACATCTTCCATGGCTTCGTCGTACGTGTAGGGATCATCGTCGTCTGAGAGATTTTCTACTGATTCTCCTAGACTGTTGTATCTATCGGGTTATCTACTAACCCACCTACTACAATGAGGAATTGTAGGTTATTGGTCTTGTGTTGTTACGAAACTTACAATTGGGCTAGATTGTGAAACCTCTTGTGGATCTATATCTCCTGAAAGCTCATTCAAAACAATTCTACTTTTAGGCATAAAATTATTCATAAAGTCCTCTTCCATAAATTTAGCATTTGTCAAAACAAATACTTTAAGATCCGAAGGGCTATAGAAATAATATCCTTTAGTTCTTTTTGAATACCCTACAAATATGCATGTTTCTGAACGAGATCTATCTTTTTTGTCTTTCCTTTTAACATGTGCGCAGAACATCCAAATATCCTTAAGTATTGTAGACTAGGCTTTTGCCCAGTCCACAACTCATGTGGTGTTTTAGGAACCGACTTAAATGGTACATCGTCTAGAATGTGCATAGCGGTTTGTAAAGCATATCCCCAAAAAGATTTAGTAAGTGTTGGATAACTCAACGTAGACCTAACCTTGTTTAAATGAGTTTTGTTTCTCATTTCTACCACCCCATTTTGCTGAAGTGTACCTGGTGTAAAAAACTAAGAAATTATCCCATTACCAATAAGATATTACTGAAACTCACCAGATAGATATTCTCCACCACGATCAGACCTTAAGATTTTTATGTGTTTCCCAAGTTGCTTTTCAACTTCAGCTTTAAATGCTTTGAACATGTCAAAAGCATCCGACTTATGTCTCACGAGATATACATAGTCAAATCTCAAGTAATCATCTTTGAAAGTGATGAAGTACTCATATCCACCTACAGCTTGAATGCTAATAGGACCATACACATCAGTTTGTATCAATCCTAAACATTCACTGGCTCTTGTGCCTTTCGTCATGAATGACCTTTTGGTCACCTTAGCTTCCAAAAAGATTCACAATTTGGTAGATCATCAACCTTTAAGTACTTAAAGGTCCTTCACTAACCAATCTTTTGATCCTATCAAGGTTAATATGACCTAGGCACAAGTGCCATAGGTAGGTTTCGTTTTATAAATTTACTCTTTTATAATTTGGTTTCGTTGATTCTGTGTCTAACAAATGAGAGATATTGCTATGCAAATATAATAAACCATTTTCCAATATACCTTTGCAAACAAATTTGTAATTCCTACTAGTAATAAAACCTTTATTAAAAGTAACCAAATATCCAAATTTATTTAAACAAGAAACTGAAATTAAATTCCTTTTGAACTGAGGTACATTTAAAATGTCTATTAAATCTAAATGCCTATAAGAATCTAAATTATTTCTAATATCTCCTAGTGCACTAACAGGCACCAATGCTACGATGTATAAACGCAAGTTGAATTCATTCTCGTTCATTATATTACATTGACCCTTTCACCATAAAGAAAAAAATTCCCTTTGATCTTTGTTACTTTCTTGGTCTCCTTCTAGGTATGCCCAAGTTACTTTTTCTTCTGTTGTCTCTTGACCTTCTTATGGTCTTAACAGTAGCAACGTACCAACCATATGAATCTCTTGACCCTTGCCTTTCACTAGATTTTTTTGGTGCTTTGAACACCTTGCATCAAGCTCTACAAGGTGTATTCTTTATTGTTCAAGATGTAATGAACTGGTCAAAGGAATCCGACAGTGAGTTAACAATCTTATCAATTTACATTTCACCATCTATCTCAGAACCATTGAGTTCAAAAATGTTGAGATGCGCTATAACTTTCATTATGTGATCTTTCACAGTCTGTCCAAGTTTCATCCTAAGATTTATGAAAGCAGTCACTGTCTCTCTCTTAGTCGTCCTAGACTTCATAGCAAACTTATAGTGACATCATTATATCACTAGCAGTCTCTATTCCTTCATGTTGCTATCGTAACACATCAGAGATTGTGGCCATAATGTAACATTTGGCCATCTCATCGAAGTCGTCCACTGCTGATACACGTCTCTTTGCTCCTTAGTAGATTCCTTAGTAGGAGTTGGTGGTTTAGAAGTAGACAAAACGAACTTATGTTTTTCAGCTTGCAATAACAACCCAATTTTCCTTTTCCATGTGACATAATTTTGATCGGTTAAAGTATTATCCTTTAGGATGTTGATTAGGGATGGGGTTATGATTTCTTTAAAACAACAAAAAAATTGTCAGTAAACAATCATGATATACATTTAGGATATTTTTCTTGAATTTAATAAAATAATTCGATAGTAAAATTCAACAGTGATCCAACACCCATAAATGTCACGCCTTCTTTGGGAGTTCACACCACCTACTTGTTGGACTAGGTCCCACCTAAATTGTTAACATAACAACAAATGTTTTCAAATTTAGCCTTGTAATTTTGTTAACAAAAACACTTGGGAGGATATTAATAAAACCACATTGAGTTTGTTACCAAGTTATCGACCTTCAATATATTCCCTCACGAATATCCCTCGTTTGGGAGTAGATATCGTTTTGGTCAATTGTCTAGCCTATCCTTGTAGAGAAGTGTCTTGTTAAATTCCATTCACAAATACCCTTTGGGGGTTATTACAAGAAACATAAAGCTCAACTAAACTTGGAGGCAGTAGGTGTTCCAAAACACCTTCTCCCAGTCAATTATTTAAGGCATGTGATCGAATTCCATATAATGATTTACCAAGTTATCTAGATGCCAATTAGATACCTAACCCATTCAATGCGTGTTCATACCAAAAGAGATATATGAGTGGCACTATTCTATATGATATGTTATCAAACAGTGACAAACATTGAAATATTTACGAAAATATAAATAGCTATAATTTTCGTCCATCCTAGAAAAGCAAGTAAATTACATGTCTTGAAATACAAAAACTTCTTTCTTGGTGAACAAGTCTTCACGCGACCATCGTTCGTTTAAACCCCTTGGCTGCCTCTCATGGGCGTGTGAACCCCTTGGCTCCATAAAGGGTTGTTGTACCCAGACCATGGCATCCACAGGGCTGCCGTGCGTAACTCATGCCATTACAATCGTGGCTACATGCTCATTCGCACTCAGGATTGTTGCTATGGTAAACATGATACCTAAATTGTTCCGGTTGCTTCCAATTCTTCAAATCTTCGAATCTTTAATACTTGAATATATTAAAATAGTATTTTAAATAAAAACAAATAATGCAGTTTTTTTTATTACAACAAAAAAACATAGCAACTAGCAAGAAGGAAATTATGGTTATGATATAATAACCCTTCTTGTTACAACCCCAAAACAAAAATACACTAAAATTCTATGACAAAAATTGAGCAATAACAAATCACATTATAAAACATATATATATATATATATATATATATATATCCATACATTCCAATATAAATATATGTATGCGAATATCTAGAGTTCCATCACTTTCTAAAAAACTCATATTTACAATAAAAAGAAGTAGTTTCACGTACATACAAATCAATTAATCAAGGGTACAATCGGGCTCTGATACAAATTGTAGGGAAAAATCGATTCAAAATGTGACAGAAGCTTAAAATTAGGGTTTGGTATATTTTTAAAATTTCCCTTTAAAATAATGAACCTTAGCCCTATATTAATCAACAAGTATTAAAAGTATTGTACCTTTTTCTCATGACAATTGGACTAGTGTCAAATTGAATCCACAAGATCTTCCAATCCAATAACAATCGTGAATCACCAAGGAGTGTGGGCTCTCTTTCTTTAAAATGTATACTTGAGGATGGAAACAAAAAAATCTCTTTCTTTTGTTAGTCACAATAGTCCTCCAAGAAGAGAAACAAAGAACGTTAGGTCACTTGTGAATTATCAATCAATTTGATCGAAACTCGCATGAACCTTGATTCAATGTTGTACACAATAACCTTTTGATGTAAAGGCTACTAGTGTACTATAAAAAAAAACGTTCTTTCTTCCTTTTCCACTTTGATGGATTTTCACACACCAAATCTCTGAGTTGGCCGAATTTTGTCTAGAGCAAAAAATATTTTTTTTCTCTCTCAAAATTCTCTCTCTAGGCTGAAATCTTTCACAAGCTTGGCCAAATTTTATAGGTCATATATATAGGAGACCAAATCCTCTCAAATGAAGGATTTACTTAGTGGGCAAGAATCCTTTCCTTAAGAGGATTTACTTGGTGGCCAAGAATCCCTTTCAAATAAGAATTCTTTTCTATACCAAGACTTCTAATCCAACTCAATGTGTTTTTATTCAATAACCAATTATTGATTATAAATTAAAATGTGACTGTATTAAAACTTCCTAATTTTACCAATTGTCAATTTAGAGTTGTAATAGAAATCAAATACTTCCTAATTTGATTAGATAAATAGATTCATTTTATTTATCTACTTATCAAATATAGTATTTGATACTTATCATATTACCAACAGTAATATGACTCTATGAATGAGCTTTCAGGAGATACAATTTCATAAGAGGTTTCACAACCTAGCCCAATTGTAAGTTCCGCAACAACACAAGATCAAAAACCTACCATTCCTCATCGTAGTGGGTGGGTTAGTAGACAACCCGAGAGATACAATGGTCTAGGAGAATTAGTAGAGAATCTCCCAGAAGACGATGATCCCTACACGTATAAGGAAGTCATTGAAGATGTTAATTGTCACCATTGGCAAAAGGCAATGCAATCCAAAATCGAATCATTGTTCAAACATAAAGTCTGGTATCTTGTGGACTTGCCTAAAGGAATAAAACCCATTGGGTGTCAGTCGGTATACAAAAAAAAGAGAGGAATGGATGGAAATATGGAAACCTTTAAATCTAGATTGGTAGCTAAAGGTTACACAAATAAATATGGTATCGATATTGAGGAAACCTTCTCTCCTGTTGTCATTGATAAATCCACTAGGATACTCTTATCCATTACGGAATCTCTACACCTAGAGACTTGGAAAATGGACATCAAGACAGCTTTCCTTAATGAAAGTCTTGACAAAAGTATCTATTTAATGCAAACCGAAGGATTCATTGAAAAGGGCCAAGAGGAAAAGGTATGCAAGTTGCATTGATCCATATACGTATTGAACCAAGCATCCAGATCATGAAACATAAGGATCGATCAAGCTGTGAATTTTTTTTGATTTATTCAAGGTTATACAAAAGGAATAAAGGTGACAAGTTAGTTTTCCTAGTTCATTACGTTGATGATATACTACTCATCGAAAATGATGTAGGAGTATTGATATCAGTAAAAACTTTGTTGGAAAAACAATTTGATATAAAAGACTGAGGATAAGCAAGTTATATTCTTGGTATCCAAGTCATAAGGGATAGAAAAAATAGAACGATTGCATTATCCCAAGCTTCATACATAGATAAAATGTTGTCTAGGTTTTCCATGCATGATTCCAAGAAAGGTATGTTACCTTTAAGGCATGGAATCAAACTTTATAAGGAACAAGTTCCTAAGAATGTGCATGAAAAGCAATTCATGAGTAGGATTCCATATGCCTCGATAGTTGGAAGTCTCACGTTTGCAATGCTTTTCACTAGACCATATATTTGTTTTGTTGTTGGCAAAGTTAGCAGGTTTCAATCGAAACCTGGTCCTGATCACTGGACAACAATCAAGCATATTTTCGAATATATTAGGAGAATGAGAGATTATATGCTTGTATACTCTGGAGGGTATCTAATTCTCGTTGGATATACAGATTCTGATTTTTAATCAGATTTTGACTCTAGAAGATCAATATCAGGATCTGTGTTAACAATTAGAGGAGGGGCAGTCATATGGAGGAGTATCAAGCAATCTTGTATTGATGATTCCACCATGGAAGTTGAGTATGTTACCGCATGTGCGGCTCTCTGGCTTCGCTGATTCTTGATTGACTTGGAAGTGGTTCCTGACGTGAATAAGTAGATCACTATATGCTGTGACAATAGTGGAGCAGTGACTAATTCAAGAGAACCAAGAAGTCATAAGAGAGGGAAACACATTGAAAGAAAGTATCACATTCAGAGGGAAATCATGCATAGGGGTGACACGACGATTACCAATATCGCGTCAATAGATAATCTTGCGGATCTCTTTACAAAGGCTCTTCCACAAACGAGTTTTGATAGGGCATCTAGTGAACTTGGGGATGAAAGATATGACACATTTGCTATAGAGAAAGTGGGAGATTGTTGGGATTATGCTCGATAGCAAGAGTATATTAATATATTTGACCATTTTATCATATTAATAAAGTGATTTCTAGTTTAACAAATCTTATTGCATTTATAGTTTAATTATTACAATTGTCAAAAGTAAATAATCATAAGGTCAAAAGACTATGAGAAAAGAAGAATTGTTCATACATCTAGATATGTATGAGGTAGACACAATTATTTAGTTAGTCTTAAATAATATTCACAACTTAAGAAAAAGGTTTTGGCACCTTTATCTTGCTAAAGTTGTAGATTCTTTTGCTAGCATTTCGGTGGGATCAAACGTGTTATTATGAGTCTAAAATCATCAAAGTGTGGTGTCTTTGGGCACAAGAATCTAGTGCACTAGGTGCATTGAATAGGATCATAGTGAATTAATTTATCCATAACCGTCATTGGATAAAAGTTTTTCACTTTGACAATCGGAGAGTCTGTCTCAATCCTGAGATAAATGATGGACTTATGGTTGTAAATGTTATAATTTGAGCTATCAATGAGTATGATTATACAACATAGTCTATCCTTGATAGTTTTGTGGTATTCATTTGTTAACCGGTAGAGGACTTCATTTATAGATATGGACATCGTGGCTCCATTTGTTAAATGTGAGTAGAATACCATCATATGGATATTTTAAGGTATTGGATATTAAATCTTAACGTTAAGTTTTCAATAGTGTGTATTGAAACATGACTTCTAGACAGGTCAAAATATCCAAGTTCAAAATGTGGTCATATAAGTAAATATGGTAACTTGGAGAGCTATAGACGGTCTACGAGCTCTTGGCGATTACTGGTATTCTTCACGAGGATACACTTTCTCCATTAAGGTTGTCTAGGGTATGAATGAGAAATATTAACTT
The DNA here is from genome assembly GCA_032871835.1 of Dipteronia dyeriana. Classification (NCBI taxonomy): domain Eukaryota; kingdom Viridiplantae; phylum Streptophyta; class Magnoliopsida; order Sapindales; family Sapindaceae; genus Dipteronia; species Dipteronia dyeriana. The sequence continues at coordinate 42,795,013 of CM065297.1, forward strand.
ATTCTATCTTTATTAAGAGTTCAATTTTAGTTATTTAGTGGAATGAACTAAAATTAATAGATCATACTTGAGTGAATCATTTTTTGATTGTGATTAGGTTATGTCTATTGAAGCTTAGATTTAGATAGTCTGCCAAGGACCCCAATCCACACGAACTTGTATGGATCACTTGATATATTCTACCAGACAATTTTTCGGGTCCATCTAGAATTGTATTGAGGCATGTAAGAATAAGTCTAGTTCACATGTGTACTTTTTATTAAGGTTCAATGGATTTAATAAAATAAAAAAAATAATATATTGGCTCATGTATATGTGCTCAGCAGCAAGGCTATATAAAATATCTTAATATATTGTTTTATTATTATTATTTATTCAATGGAAATTAATTTATTTTTTTAATTAAAAATTAAAATCTTTTTTTTTTAGTAGGAGAAGGTCTCCTAATATTTTACTATTGTTGGTTGTATAATTAATATTAAAGATTATATTTGATAAGTAGATAAATAAAAAGAATTATTTATCTAGTCAAATTAAGAAATATTAAATATGGTCACAAATACAATATTTGGTTGGATTATGAGTCTTGGTGTAGTAAAGATTTTTTTTTTAAAAAGGATTCTTGGTCACTAAGTAAATTCACCTAAGGATAGAATTCTTACCCACCAAGTAAATCCTTCTTAGGAAAGGTTTAAGTCTCCTAAACTAAATTTATGTAAAATTAGGCCAACCCTAAATAGATTAGGGTAAGGAACTCGGTCAATATATATAGGTCTTATATATTTTGGCCAGCCCTAATGTTTTTCTATGAGTGAATTTCGGCCAAGCAAAAGAGAATTTTGAGGGAGAAAATTTTAGTTTTTGCTCTAGACAAAATTCGATCAACTCATAGATATAGGGTGTAGAATTCGACCAAGGAGAAGAGAAAAAGGGAACGTTTTTGTTTTTAATAGTACACTAGTACCTTTTACATCAAAAGGGTTTTGTGTACAAAATCAAATCAGGTTCAATCAAGTAAATTGATATTCACAAGTGACCGGACGTTCTTGGATTTTCTCTTAGAGGATTATTGTGACTAACAAAGAGAAAGATGTTGTTTGTTTCCATCCTCATATATACAATTCAAAGAAAGCGAGCCCACACTCTTAGGTGATTCACGTTCGTGATTGGATTGGAAGATCTTACAGATTAAATTCGGTGCTAGTTCAATCGTCACGAGAAAAAGGTACGATACCTTTTATATACATCAATTAATCTAGGGTTAAGGTTTTTGTTATTAAAAAGGGAAACAAAATTATACCAAACCCTAATTTTTTTTTAATTTCACGCTGCCGTTGTGTGATTTTCCTTACATATTCAGTGAGAGATATTGCTATGCAATTAGATTAAACCGTTTTCCAATGTACCTTTGCAAACAAATTTGTTACTCCTTCTAATAGTAAAAACATTAATAAAAGTAACCAAATATCCAATTTTTTTTAATCAACAAATTGAAATTAAATTCCTCTTAAATTGAGACACATAATAGACATCTGTTAAATCTAAATGCCTACAAGAATCTTAATTTATTCTAATATCTTCAACTGCACTGGCAAACACCAATGCTTCGCTGTCAAAACGCAAGTTGAATTCATTCTCATATGGTTTGGGCAATTTCTTTTCCAATGTACCTTTTCACCGCAAAGGAAACATTTCCCTTTGATCTTGGTTAATTTCTTCATCTCCATGTTGCTAGGCCCAAGTTTCTTTTTCTTCTATAGTTTCTTGAACTTCTTACGGGTCTTAACAGTAGCAACTTTACCAACCATATGAATCTTTTGACCGTTGCCTTTCACAAGAATCTTTTCAAAGCTTTGAACATATTGCATCAGACCCTGTAAAGTTTATTCCTTATTGTACAAGGTGTACTCCAACTTTAATTGATCAAAGGAATCCAATAGTGAGTTGACAATCCTGTCGATTTTCATCTCACCATCTATCTCAGCACTTTTGATTTCAGCAATGTTGAGATGTGCTATGAATTTCATCATATGATATTTCACAGCCTGTACAGGTTTCATCCTAATATTCATGAAATCAGTCACTGCTTCTCTCTTAGTCATCCTGGACTTCATAGCAAACACCTACCTAAGAGACATCATCATATCAGTAACAATCTCTATCCTTCTTGTTGTTATTGCAACACGTCGGAGATAGTAACCTTAATGTAACAATTGGCCATCTCATCTGAGGCCTTCCACTACTGATACTCTTATTTTTTCTCCTTAGTAGACTCGTTAGTAGGAGATGGTGGTTTAGGGGTACAAATAACAAACTTATGTTTTTCAGCTTGCAGCAACAACTCAATTTTCCTTTTCCATGTGACATAATTACAACCAGTTAAAGTATTATCTTTTAGGATGTTGGTTAAGGATGGGGTTATTATTTCTGAATATTAACAATAACTAAATAAGTAAACAATCATGACAAAGCACTTTCGAATATTTGTCTTGAATTAAATAAAATAATTCAGTCATAAAATTCAGTTGTGCTCCAGCATCCATAAATGTTACGCCTCACTTGGGCATTTGCACCATCTACTAGTTAGACTAGGTCCCAACTAATTTTAACATAACAACCAACATTTTCAATTTTAGCCTTACGATTTTATTAACAAGAACTCTTGGGAGGATATCAATAAAATCACATTGACTGTGTTACTAAGTTATCGACCTTCAATATATTCCCTCATGAAAATCTAACCTTTAAGTGTAGATATCGTTTGAGTCAATTGTCTAGTCTATCCTTGTAAGGAAATATCATGAAAAATTCCATTCATGGATACAACTTGGGGGGTTATCACACAAAACATAATGCTCAACTAAACTTGGAGGCCATAGGTATGCCTAAACACCTTCTCCCGCACAATTTTTTAAGGCGTTTGATTGAATTTCATAGAATGATTTACCAAATTATCTAGATGCCAATTAGATACCAAAATCATTCAATGCATGTTCATATCAAAAGAGATATACGAGTGGCACTCCTATTCTATATGACATATTATCTAACAATGACAAACAGTGCAATATTAACAACAAAATAATTAGCCACAATTTTGGTTCGTTCTAGAAAAATAGGCAAATTACATTTGTTTGAAGTATCAAACCCTAATCCTAACTTGGCAAGTTCAAAAGTCTCATGACCGGCCACTTGCAAGCTCGAAGTCTTGTGCGGCTGACCCAGGTTACTCTGTTGCTTCTTTTTCTGCTTCGAATTCTTCAATTCTTCGATTCTGCAAAAGTTGAATATATTACAACAGTTTTTTTTTTAATTATTACAACAATAAAAAATAACTTAGCAACTACCAAGAAGGAAATTATGGTGATGATAGACCACCCTTCTTATTAAAATTTCAACACAAAAATACATTGAAATTCTATGATAAAAATTGAGCAACAACAAATCACATTATAAAAACATATATATATATATATATATTTATATATATATATATATATATTTATATATCCATACATTCCAATGTAAATATATACGCAAAAACCTAGAGTGTGTTCTCTTTCTAAAACATGTATATTTACTATAAAAAGAAACATATTTTTGTTTTGGAATTTTTTAACAATATAAGCAAACAAAAAAAGACTTCTCTCAAGGCTTCAACTAGTCTTGGCCGAATTTGTCATGGCGATATATATATAGATTCTTGTATATATACATCAATTAATCAAGGGTACAACCTGGCACTAATACCAATTGTAGGAAAAAGGCATGGTGGATGCGGAAAATTCAATTGGTATATTTCAAAAAAATTCTTTTCAAAGAATGGACCTTAACCCTTGATTAAATAGCATAACATAAAACTATCGTACCTTTTTCTTCTAACAATTGAAGTTGCACCGAATTGAGTCCGCAAGATCTTCCAATCCAAAAACAAACATGAATCACCTAGTTGTGTGGGCTCCCTTTCTTTGAATTGTATACCTGAGGATGGAAAACAAACAAAATGTTTTTCTTTTGTTAGTCACAATAATATTCTCAGAAAAAAACAAAGGACGTTTGGTCACATGTGAATTCTCAATTTATTGATTAAAACTCGCGTTAACCCGATTCGATGTTGCCCACAAAACCTTTTGTTGTAAATGATACTAGTGCAATATCGAAAACAAAAACGTTCCCTCTTTTTTCTATGCTTGGCTGGTTCTACACATAATGAGTTGGATGAAGTATTTTTTTTAACAATATAAGCAAACAAAAAAAAAACTTCTCCCAAGGCTACAACAAACCTTGGCTGAATTCGTCACGGCGATATATATAGGCCATGGCCGAATCCTCTTTCTTGGAGGATTTACTTGCCAGCCAAGAATCCTCTCCCAATGAGGATCTGCTTTCACCAACACTCATATCAACTTTCAGAATTCTTTCCCACACCAAGACTCTAATTCCAACTCATTAGTGTATTTATCCAATAACTAATAATCGAATTTAAATTAAATTGTGACTTTATCAAAAACTTCCTAATTGACCAATTGTCAATTATAGTTTTGATAGACATCAAAGACTTCCGGATTTTACTAGATAAATAAGTTCCTTTAATTTTTCTACTAATCAAGTAAAGTTTTTGATTCTTATTATACTACCAACAATAGTATAACACTAGAGGGCATTTCACCTATAAGGAAAAAGATTTTCAATTTTAATTAAATAATTAATTAATTAATTAATTAACTAACTAATTTCTATTAAATTAAATAATAAAAAACATAATATATTAGGCTATTATAGTATCCCTTGCTGCCATCCATTTTTGGTAGGGGATCAAAGAGAAACTTTCCACATGTTTTTTCCTTGTAGAATGAACCTCCCGATATGAGGGCAAGGCCTACCTGCTGTGACTAACCTCGAGATACGAGATCCTACGTAACTTAGGTACCTCGATATCACTATCTGAGAAAAGAGCCGCATCGCTTCTCCTGAACGGCGAGATATCAAATCGAGGTAGCGTCTTGGTACTTTCTACTTGGACCCAGGATATCTATTTAGTACCCGAGTACCTCGACGCCAATTTATGACCAGTCCAGGATATCTCTTATATGTTTTCTAGGCACCGGGGTACCTCTTGCCTGATATCTAGGCACCTATTTAAACTTGGTACTCGAGTATCTCGATACTACACCCAGAAGACTTCAACATCTGCAGAAAGCACCAGGTACCCGAATGAGCAGGATCGTGATACTTCTTATCCCATACCTTGGGCGCCAAGATGTTTAACTGGTACCCAAGTACCTCGATGCTATCTTGCCTCCTCTCCCATGTACGTATCATGCCTATCAAGTAAGAAGGAAGTTAGCTGGAAAGCTCCAGAATGATTGGTCAAGCGTCATACCACTAGATTTGTACCTCGAGGTACCTCACCGTTGGTAGGCATAATCGTAATTCTTCTCCAATCTGCACATGACTTCTTTGCTATTAAAACGCCATAATATGATCAGATAAACCAATGAATTTTCTGTTTATTCGAATTTAATCCTAAACGGAAACCTGATGTAATCAACATGAGTAATTGCCACAAAAATTGATTCGACTGTCAACAACAATCATTTCCGGTAACATGACCAATCAATTGGTCTAAATTATAGGGATTTGATTGATGATGAAGAGGGATTAAAATAGGATGTCATGATCCAAACAAAAGAGATAAAAAAGGCAGAGCTTTTTCACCATTTTTCTCAGAGGATTTAGCCATTTATCAACACACACGAGTTCGCTCTCTCCAATCTTTGTAAACAAGAGAGTTTGGCTGATTTCTTAAGATCATTGTATAAATTCTTCAATAAAAAGATTTTCTTAGCCTATATTTCTCCATATTTGTCTTATTTACGAGGCATCTATATATCCATCTCTCCGTGACCGTTTTGTCACCTCGATGCGAAGAATTTGCCATTTTTGAAAGCCCTTTGAAATCACGTGTTTGTTTTTGTCGCAAACAACATGAGACTTTGATCCTCCCAAGGACAGCCTGAAGCATCAGGGCACTAGTCCATAGCCTCCACCAGGAAGAGTCAAAAGAAAGGTGTTAATATTCATTATTTGCCAGGGGTCAAAGTGACATTTTCCTCCCAACTTGTACTTGGTAAGACATGCTTTCTAATACCAAGTAAGGCTGGCATGTTACTATCAACCTTGAAGTACCAGACTCTGCACTACCTAAGGATCAAGACTAGATAGCAGTGAGGTAACACATACCTAGTATCTCAACACCAGTCCACGACCAGTCCAGGATATCTCATACCTGCTACCAAGGTACCGTGATATCATCGACTTAATATCTAGCCACCAAGATATCCAGCTAGGTACCTCGATGCTACCTTACAACCGTTTACTAGGTACAGGACATGCCAACTAGGTAAGAAGGAAACAAGCCGGAAAGCTTCAGAAGTATTCGTCAAGCACTACGCCATCAGACTGGTACACAGAGGTACCTCACCATTTGATATGCAGAATCATAATTTCTTCTCCAATTTACAGAGTTGATTTCTTCACCGTTAAAGCTCCATATTGTGACCAAATAGATCAACGTATTTTCCATTTATTAAAATTTGAACCAAAATGAAAAATGGACGTAATCAACAAGAGTAATTCCTATATAGTTTGATTCCTTGAAAATACAAACAAGGTTAAATGCTCAAGGCTAACCTAGAGGGGGGGTGAATAGGTTAGACATCTTTTTCGACTCCCTTAGAAATAGACAAAAGTTTGTCCCTCTAGATTGCTTGTATCACAACATATATCAATTAAATACACTTAATCAATATATAAAAAAATAAAGTGTGATACAAACAAGTAATTGTAACACATACACAATCTATATTGTAGAAAGGAAGTCAACTTACATAAAGAGTTCTATCCGTAGTATTCAAATAACAAATACAAATATAAGAGAGATAGGGATAGAGAAAAGTTGACATAAGATATAACGTGGTAAACCTCCGAAGAGGAAACATCCACGGGTTAGCAACCACCGGTAAACAAAATCCACTAGTAGATAAGACAAGTACAATCTTTCAAGTGAACCCTTCACCTAGAAACTACCCTTCTATCCTACTCATGAAGATGTCACCCTCTTTCTCAACAATCCGAGGCCTCACACCTCTTGTCAAGACTTCCTCGCTCACCCTTCCGGATCCTCACAACCTTAGGCAAGACTTCTTACTCAACTATCTGAGTCCTTCTAACTCTAGTCAAGACTTCCTCGCTCACCCTTCGGTATCCTCACTACCAAAGGCAAGACTTCTTGATCAACTATCCGAGTCCTCCCGACTCAAGTCAAGACTTCTTTGCTTGACAATCTTAGGTCTCATACCTCTTGGCAAGACTTCCTTGCTCAATAACATAGGTCTCACACCTATTGTCAAGACTTCCTTCTCACAAGGCATCTAGGTGATCATGAATGCAAAATGCAAATAAGGAAGCAACATAGAATGTTATGATCAACACATCCTATGAAAAATACTAGACATGAGCATGAATGCACAAATCAAATGTAGTCTAGTCAACCATGCATGTTTAATCCATCTAGATCATGTAAGATATGTTCAACATTAATTATAACCTAGATACATGCATAGATCTAAAACTTGAATCACAAGATATGTTCAATTAATCACATAATCAAGTATAAATCTCATAAACCAAAAACATGCTAAAATCATATGACAAAGTCATTTAGATTAAAGCTAAAGTTCTAGAGCATATTCCTATTCATAGATTCAACAAAACACATGAATAGCTCAAAAGAACACACGCACATGTATCATAGTGAGATTTTGGCCAAAGAGAGCCTAATACATGTGGGGAACTATTTTTCACAAAATCAATCGATCAAAGATCATCAAATAGTCCTAGAATCAAAGCTAGCACAATACAATCCCAAACATGTGAAAATATAGGCAAAATCAAAACCTAACTCAACATGTGAGGTTTCAATTGAAACTCAATTTAGCTTTAAATGAGTTCAAAACTATCACATGACACAAATATATGTTAAAGAAGAAAACTCAAGGCAATTGACCAAGTTTTAAAAGAAAACTTTGAAAGAAAATCAATACCTTAGTTGATTTTGGTGCAGTCCCGTTTTTATGAGTTTATACTCCAAAAAAAGCAATAAAACTAACTCCAAACTTCAGAGAAAAGATGGAGGATGAATATACAAACACTCTCAACTTTGAATCACTCAAATCGGAGTTCAAATGAAGAAGTTATGGTGTTTGGAAGGTGAGAAAATATAGAGAGAAAATTCTGCACTCAAGTTTTAAATTTCTTCTTAGAATGAAATGTGAGAGGGAATGGAAATATAAAAGAGAGGGAAAGAATAGAAGCAAAAGGTCCAAAATGACCTTAAGTGCACCAAGCATGCTTCCTGCCCGAGATGGCGCATGGGCATCTCGGGGCAGCAAGCATTTTGTCCCGAGATGGCCACGCGCCATCTCGGGAAAGAGTGCTTGGTTGCACTTCTTTTCCTTGCGCGCTCCCGTCTCGTTCTTCGACGGTTCTCCGGCCTCCGAACTTAGAATTCGAATCCGTTTGGGGATTACGAACCCTAGCTCTCTCATGGACATGGAAATATAAGATACTCAACCCAGAAAATAATAATTTGACTCGATGTACAAAGACGAATACAATGTTTGAAACATGAGTTGAAAGTGTAGTATCTTTTGACTTAGAACTTGAAATCAATAGTATGAGTAACCGAAATGACCGGAACTCAATCAAGAATGATTTAAGGCTCAATTCAAGTTCAATATCCATGTTATACAAACATATACACATACAAACACAATTCACACTAGAATGCAAACTACATAGAGATAGTCTTCAATCATGCATTTTCCAAAACATGTTATTTTTATACCAATGCATAAGCTTTCATCTTCAAGTGTGTGAAAGTGTTATACATGGTGCACAACGATGCATGGACACATATGAATGAATTGTATGTGTGTGCCTAAGCCTTGCAAGAGAAAGATAAGGTCTTAGTATACCTTTGTAGAACCATATTGCATCCTTTCTCTTTGAAGACTTTGAACTTGCTTTGACTAGTTGTTCCTTCTTCTTTGAAGCTTGAATCATCATGAAGCTAAACAACTAAATCATTACAAGTAAACATCATTTTAATATGGAATTAATGCCAACACAATCTAAAATCTAAAATCTCCCCCTTTGGCTAATTCCATGTCAAAACACCTATACATTTACTACAAATATAAAAATGAAGATAGGTCACAAAATCACTCCCTCACATTACAAAGAGTAAGATTCCTATAACTAATCTTCATCAACTCTTGAACTTAATCTTGATCCTTTCTTGAAGCAACCTACAAATCATCTCAAAGCACAATGCATATACAAGAGAAAAACAACAAATGGCAACATATAATATGGATAAGAATATACAATAAGGTCCACAAATACATATATCTCCCCCTCAATACATGGCAAAACACAAGAATTCTTAACCAAATCTTATGACTAATTATTACATGCCATCGAAAGTTCAAAAATTCACAAAAACAACATAAAAATAAACTAAGTAACTAGCATCTCTTTCTCCCCCTTTTTGGCATGAAATGATGCCAAAAGTTAAGAAATATACCACAAGACTCAAATACTAGCTACTTGTTCCACCAAAGAAAGTTGTACGAGTAGTTGATCTAGTATAATGCTTGAGAGGTGGTCTTGAACTTGAAGCAATGCACTCCTCCAACTCTTTTATCTTAGCATCTTGTTGAACAACTATAGCACTAAGTTCATCAACCCTCTTCTTCAATTGTATAGCCCAATCCGGAAAAATGTTTGTGCTAATCACATGACTATCAACTTGAGAACTACTAAATAGTCCAAAAGTATCAGAAGTCTTACACTTATTCTTATATGACATGTATGACACACGTTTATCACAATACTTTTCCAAGGGTTGAACTAACACATCATCTTCTTTATTCTTAACCCCATGAGCTAAACACATTGAAGTTACTGGTAATGCAAGCTTTTTATCACCTCTAGTAGAGAAAGCCGCACTATCAATATAATACATATGAAGATCTCCAAGGTTTATAGGTTGATTAGTCACAAAGGCATACACTATTTTGATCTTGTCCTTATTCAACTTGGTTGAATTTGAAGATCCAATAATGTTAGTGCAAATGGATAGATGCCAAAATGCACTAGCCTTAGTTAACTCATGTTGACTAATATATGCTCTACCTTTCCACTCAAAAGAAGCATTGTCACAAAGAGTTCTACCCATGATATTTAGATTTTCAATGACATCCAAATCTAGAAAACTATAATCTATATCATTATATAGCTCAAGAAACTTGTTAATGTTTTCCGGGTTAACTCTAAACACAACACCCCTAATCTCCATCAAAGCATCCAATAAGGTGGCACTTTCTCTATATTCAAGATAAAACTCTCTAACAAGAGTATCATTCACAACTCCTAACATGCTCACCAAGGATTCCCAATTTCTATCCTTTAAGCACTTAAGAACATAAGAATCTTTACACTTACCAATGTCAATGCCTCTCTCTTGAAATATCTTCTTTGTTCCAAAGATCCCTAAATCTTTTGTCCTTGAAGATTTAGATCTTTTTGAGGTAGACTTGGCTTTCACAACGGGATTCAATTGATTTCCACTTCCGGTAATCTTTGTTCTTCCCATTTGTTCTTGTGTTATAAGATGCTATATACATACAAAAAAAGTGAGAGAAAGACAAAACAAGCATATAAGTCACAAAGATATAAATGAACAAAGACATATGACTTAAGAATGAATCATCATGCAAGACAAAGATTGTGAGTAAATATCTTACAAGTACCATTAAGTCAAAATATGCCAACATGTAACAAAATAAAGCATGTGAACATATCATAAAAGAGAACAATGCCTAGCATACAATGCTCCCCCTTGAAAAATGCTATAACTAAAATCAATGATAGCATAAAGTTCACAAAGATGTTCACACAATCACACATTCAAGCAATTTGAAGAAATATCAACAAAATAAGCTTCATATGCTAAGAGAGATACACAAAGATTTTTCAAGTTCTCTCATAATTCTTCAACAATTGCTAAAATATCATCATACTCATAAACAAAGTGTGTGTGAGAGAGATATGCTTCAAATATATATCAAGAAGTAGTTTGATAATCAACATGCAAACAATTTCCAACAACTATTCATCTTAAGCTTTTTCCATAAAAAGTCAAACCGATTATCATCCGGAATTTTTTGCTTTTAAGAGAATAGATTTCAACATATGAGTATGTGTGTGCATGTGGCTCGTCATCACAATGGTGTAGCTCTTTCCAACATTAGGTAGCTTTCACAACCAATGTGTGTAGCTCTTTCCATGAAGGTGCTCGTTGAGTTCTATGTATTTGCCGAAGCGAAATGGATACTAACCATAGGTCATTTTAAATGTACTTAAGCACAAAACTTCAAGGTGTATCCAATGTTTACATATTAGTAAACTCTACCTACTAGCAAAACATATAAGAGAAGCAAGGTGCAATTTTAGAAAACCAAGATTTTATGGCTCATAAGCACATGATCTAAGAGCAATAAGTAAAGACTTATTCAAGATCATTACTTTTCTAATGAGTATCTTTCAAAGAATATGAAGCTCATATTTTCAATAGTAGTGCCACTCAATATACTATACACAAACAATCATCAAAGTTAAGATCAATGTGAACAATATCACTATTAGATCATAAAATAGCAAATGTCAATGAGAACCATATGTATGCTATACAAAATTCTCTAATATGACATGCTATGAGATGTATATCAAAAAATTGAGTCAAAAGATGAATATCTAAGAGTATATCTATTAGAATATAGAGATACCTTTTTACACATTATATTCACCCAATATCATACTTGTGCCCTTCTTATGAGCACTCTTGCCTTGAATGTCCTCATGACACCAAGTTGATGATGTTTCACAACAAGAGTATAAAAAGCATAATATCTCAACCCAATCAACACATATATCAAAAGAACTTCTCTAAAGTTAATCAACACATTTTGACCATCGTGAGATAACCAAGTTCATATCAATACATGGAGTATTCAAAGCTAGCAAGCAAGAATTCTTAACACAATTGATATATTGCCTCAAAGCTATCTCACATGTGCTTCTTATATTAGTGATAAGAGCACTCACCCTTAAACCATTTGTTATTGGGTGTACTTACACAAACATTTCCAATATCATCATTGACAACAATGTTAAATCTAGAGTAAAGTCCTTCAATGACTTGATTAACAAGAATATCATTAACACACTCTTCCTTAACATTTTCAACACAAGCTTTGTCAAGTTGAACAAGATTAGTTTTCTTTCTACTCCAAAACTTCTTTTCATGCTTAGCAAAATTATCACGCTTTTCAACTTTCAAATCCTTAACATGTTCAAGTTAAAGTTTAATCTCCTTATCTCTAGATTCATTCCCTAATTTGTATTTTTCAATATATTTATAAAACCTTGGCTTAATGTGACCTATTGTGTTGTAATAATGGCAAATTGGAATAAAAGATGAGATTGTACTTTTTAGAGTTGAACTAGTTTCACTAGGAGTTTGCAAAGATACCTTGTTCGCCAACTTCTTCTTGGCTTTTGATCTTCTCTTCTTGTGTGGTTTATTATCAATCACGACTTCATCCAAGTGAGTAGAAAGTGGTTCTTCCAAGAGCTCCTCTTCAACTACCAAGTCGTCTTCACCACTATGAGAGTTAACAAGATTCCTAACACTAGACACACTTACCGAATCATTCACTAAGTCTTTGATGGCCTCCTTAGCCGTGTCTATTTCTTCCATTAATTCTTGTTCTCTCTTCCTCAAAGAATATATCACATTATCCTTATCAAGGTTTAACTTTTCAAGTTCTCTAAACTTCTTCATAATATCACCTTTCTCACCAAGAAGTCTACGAGTGACAATCACAAACTCATCTATTTGTTTCTTGATCAAATCATCATTCTCAGCTACCTCTTTTAGAGCATTATCTCTAGCTTCTTCAAGCTTTTCTATCCTGTTCAACAACTTAAGATTAGTAGGAATAGAAATAGAGCTTTCATGATGATTTGCATCAAAGTTCTTGTCCAAAGATATTGTACCATCAACATCTAGTGGAGAATGAGAAGCCGTTAGAGCTACAAAGTTGCTCACCAACTCTTCATCACCTGAAGACTCACTACTCGAGCTCTTATTATCAATAGAATTATCATCACTCCAAGTAGCCGCAAACACTTTGCCTTTCTTGTCTTTCTTAGATGGCTTCTTGGTGCACTAAAAGTGACCGAAACCATGACAATTGTAGCATTGAACATCTTTCTTGTTCATGGCTTGACTATTCTTTTCATTCCTTGGAGATTATGTTTTCTTAACTCTCTTTTCCTTAGAAGACTTACCTCTAGCCTTGGCATTCTTCTTTAGAAACTTCTTGAAACCAAAAGAGCCATCTCTTCATTTTTGTCATCACTCTCCTTCTCAATAGCACTAAGAATGATTCCATTACTCTTAATCTTTGGCTTCAAGCACATCTCATAAGTTTGGAGAGACCCAAGCAACTCATCAATGTTCATACTATCCACATCCTTGCTTTCCTCAATGGTCGTCATCTTTGATTTTAATCTTTTAGGAAGAGAGCTAAGGATTTTCCAATTTAAATGCTCTTTTGAGATAGGAACTCTAAGTGCTTGACATTGGTTAGCAATATTAAGAAGCCAAAATTCTTTGAACTTTTCTTCTTCACCCATACTTAAACCTTCAAATTATGATGCCAACATTTGAAGCCTCGATTTCTTCACCGCTAAGGTTCCTTCATTAGTAACTTGGAGAGTATCCCAAGCTTTCTTTGTGGAATCAAGATTTTGAATGTAGGAGAATTGATACCTATCAACTCCTCCAAAGATGGCATTCATAGCACGATGATGCCACTTAGCAACCTCAAACTCATTCGTCGTCCATTCACTCATTGACTTGAGTATCATGGTTCCATCCTCTTGAACCTTGGTAGGAGAACTATAACCTTCTTCCACTACCATCCAAGCCCTTTCATCAATAGAGCTGATGTAGGCTTTCATCCTCAACTTCCAATACCCATAGTTAGTGACTCGAAGTAATGGTGGCATAGTATTTGAGGCTCATTTCGCCATTTCATCATCTTGTAAACCCATGACTTCAAAAGCTTTGCCAAAACCGTGAATGTATCACCTGGACTCTCACTAATTATAATCTAGTGTCCTGCTTTGATACCAATTGAAAATACAAACACGGTTAAATGCTCAAGGCTAACCTAAGGGAGGTTGAATAGATTAGACACCTTTTTTGACTCCCTTATAAATAAACAAAAGTTTGTCCCTATAGACTGCTTGTATCATAATATAAATATCAATTAAAGACACTTAATCAATATATAAAACAAGTAAAGTGTGATACAAACTAGTAATTATAACACATACACAATCTATATTATAGAAAGGAAGTCAACTTAAATAAAGAGTTCTATCCATAGTATTCAAATAACAAATATAAATATAAGAGAGATAGGGATAGAGAAAAGTTGACATAAGATATAACGTGGTAAACCTCCAAAGAGAAAACATCCACGGGTTAGCAACCACCGGTAAACAAAATCCACTAGTAGATAAGACAAGTACAATCTCCCAAGTGGCCCCTTCACCTAGAAACTACCCTCCTATCCTACTCATGAAGATGTCGCCCACTTGCTAAACAATTCAAGGCCTCACACCTCTTGTCAAGACTTCCGCGCTCACCCTTCCGGATCCTCACGACCCTAGGCAAGACTTCTTACTCAACTATCCTAGTCCTCCCGACTCTAGCCAATACTTCCTCGCTCACCCTTCCGGATCCTACCGACCCAAGGCAAGACTTCTTGCTCAACAATCTGAGTCCTCCCGACTCTAGTCAAGACTTCCTTGCTTGACAATCCGAGGTCTCACAACTCTTGCCAAGACTTCCTTGCTCAACAACATAGGTCTCACACCTATTGTCAAGACTTCCTTCTCATAAGGCATCTAGGTGATCATGAATGCAAAACGCAAACAAGCACGCAACATAGAATGTTATGATCAACACATCCTATAGAAAATACTAGACATGAGCATGAATACACAAATGAAATGTAGTCTAGTCAATCATGCATGTTTAATCCATCTAGATCATGTAAGATATGTTCAACATTAATTACAACCTAGATTCATGCATAGATCTAAAACTTGAATCACAAGATATGTTCAATTAATCACATAATCAAGTTCAAATCTCATAAACCAAAAACATGCTAAAATCATATGACAAAGTCATTTAGATTAAAGCTAAAGTTATAGGGCATATTCCTATTCATAGATTCAACAAAACACATGAATAGCTCAAAAGAACACATGCACATGTATCATAGTGAGATTTTTGCCAAAGAGAGCCTAATACATGTGAGGAACTATCTTTCACAAAATCAATCGATCAAAGATCATCAAATAGTCCTAGAATCAAAGCTAGCACAATACAATTCCAAACATGTGAAAACATAGGCTAAATCAAAACCTAACTCAACATGTGACATTTCAATTGAAACTCAAGCTAGCTTTAAATGTGTTCAAAACTCAAATCAAAACTATCACAAGACACATATATATGTTGAAGAAAAAAACCCAAGGCAATTGACCAAGTTTTAAAAGAAAACTTTGAGAGAAAATCAATAACTTAGTTGATTTTGGTGCAGTCCCGTTTTTGTGAGTTTAGACTACAAAAACAGCAATAAAACTAACTAAAACCTTCATAGAAAAGATGGAGGATTAATAGAAAAACACTCTTAACTTTGAATCACTCAAATTGGAGTTCAAATGAAGAAGTTATGATGTTTGGAAGGTGAGAAAATATGGTGAGAAAATTCTGTACTCAAGTTTTAAATTTCTTCTTAGAATGAAATGTGAGAGGGAATGGAAATATAAATGAAAGGGAAAGAATAGAAGCAAAAGGACCAAAATTACCTTAAGTCCACCAAGCATGCTTGCTTCTCGAGATGGCACGTGGGCATCTCGGGCCAGCAAGCATTCTGTCCTGAGATGGCCACGTGCCATCTCGGGAAAGAGTGCTTGGTTGCACTTCTTTTCTTCGCGCGCTCACTTTGCGTTCTTCGACCGTTCTCCGGCCTCCGAACTCGGAATTCGAATCTGTTTGCAGATTATAAACCATAACCCTCTACGAAGACGAAGTCGAAGATGATAAAATAATAATTCGACTCGATATACGAAGACGAAGACAATATATGCAACATGAGTTGAAAGTGTAGTATCTTTTGACTTAGAAATTGAAATCAATAGTTTGAGTAACCAAAATGACCGGAACTCAATCAAGAATGATTCAAGTTCAATATCCATGTTATATAAACATATACACATACAAACACAATTCACACTAGAATGCGAACTACATAGAGATAGTTTCCAATCATGCATTTTCCAAAACATGTTATTTTCATACCAATGCATGAGCATTCATCTTCAAGTGTGTGAAAGTGTTATAAATGGTGTACTACGGTGTAGGGACACATATGAATGAATTGTATATGTGTGCCTAAGCCTTGTAAGAGAAATATACGGTCTTAGTATACCTTTGTGGAACCATATTGCATCCTTTCCTTTTGAAGACTTTGAACTTGCTTTGACTAGTTGTTCCTTCTTCTTTGAAGCTTGAATCATCATGAATCTAAACAACTAAATCATTACAAGTAAACATCATTTTGATATGGAATTGATGCCAACAAGATCTAAAACCTAACATTCCTCCATAAACGCCAATCATTTTTGGTAACACGATCAATCAGTTAATCTTAATTATATGGTTTGATTAACGATGAGAGGGATTAAAAAGGGACATTAGGATCCAGACTGGGTATCGAAAAAAAGAGAGAAAAAAGTGCAAAGCTTCATCAACATTTATCTCAGGGTTTTATCCACTTATTAACAAGGATGAGTTCGCCATCTCAGCCTTTGAGAGAGAGAGGATCAGCATAGTGATATCAAACTTGTATCATTTACATGTTCTTTGTACTCTAATAAAGATGCATCTCCCATTTTAATTAATAAAAGAGTGATTCACTAATAATCTTATCCTCCCTTCATTTCCCCTCAATCTTTTTCAAATCTCCTTGGTACAAAGTACCTATATACTGAAGCCTTCCAAGGTAACGGGTTGAGGGTGTTAACTAATATTCATCTCCCAGAGCAAATTTTAGGTAAACACTCTTTGGCACCGTCTGTGGAGAGTTTCCACACCCATCTTTTTAAAATCCTTTGAAATTACGTTTTTACTTTCACTACATAAATCATGGGACTTCAATACTCTAAAGGACAACTAGAAGCGTCAGGGCACCAATCCATAGCCTCCACCCAAAAGGTTCAAAAGAGAGGAAAGAATTTGAAACATAATAAACCTGCTTTAGAATCTCTTACTACCACACAAGTCATGGCCCAGAGCCCAACCACCCCGGTGGTAGGTCTAGCTATTAGGGAGCAGTAAGTTGTGGCCTTTGTTGAAAGTGTATGCCTCAAGCTAGCCGTAGAATCTCTCACCCCATAATTCGCAATGTTAGAGGCCAGAGGTGATACCAGTAGGCTGGGTACTAGGATACAAACCTTTGACAGATTTGGACCATCGCCACCAATACCAGTCCATAAAAGGTTAAGGCCCCTTCCCTTAGTCTTAGGCGAGTTAAAACCCACGCTCATAGCGCCAAATAACCCAATGTGCTACCAACCTTGTTAGGTAGGGTCATCTCTTGACCTCGCACTCAGGGAACCTTATCAACAGGCACAACCGGTAACCGCTGGAAGGCAACCTCGATCAGCTACAAGAGGGAGCATGAGAAGTGCCTGAGAATACCCCATTCCCTCCCCCTAAGGAAGAGAACCAGGATGAAGCCTCTGTAGCATCGGATGTGCTCTACAATAGATACTTTGAGGTTGAATCCAAGAATATTAGGAACAAGCGTCTACGGGACCAAGTAGCCCGAATGACGATGGATCTCCAGGAACTGAAGAAGGGAAAGCACAAGGAGACCAAAAAGATCCGTTGGGTGAGAAGAAAACCCCTTAACTAGAAGGATCAAGAAAGCTGAAATTCCCCCCAAAGTCAAAATGACCGTTGATAAGTACTCCAGGACAGAGGATCTTTTGAGCCACCTTGAGAGCTTTATATAACAGATGGAGGTCCAAAACGCTACCACGGCTGCCTTGTGCAGGATGTTTTCTACAACATTAACCGATTACACAAAGACGTGGTTTAAGAAGTTATCGACCGGTAGTGTTGACTTATTCACTAAACTATCTAGTAATTTTTATACACAGTTTCAGGGAATCAAGCCATGTCTAAAGGACCCCATCCATCTGCAATACATAGTCCAAGAGTGGAGTGAGTCACTCATATCTTACGTGGAGAGATTCCACATGGCGGTTATCTAGATGGGAGTCTTCATAGAAAAGGAGACCCTAGCCAACTTTAGAAGGGACCTCTTGACTGGCAGGCTGTTCAGATCATTCGCCAAGCAACCATCGGAGATCTATGAGTGGGTGCTTGAATAGGTGGAGATAGATGAACAGCTCTGGGTCAAGATTGAGCATGACAACCTAAGGGCTGACAGACGTCAAAAGAAAGAAGCAAAGAGAACCCTACCACAGGTTTTACCTCATCCGAGAGAGGTAGCCCCAATAGATCAGGAAGAAAGAGGGTACATCCACTAATCCCCTCTCAATACATCGTGCGAGATGATCCACCTTGCCATCTGTGAAAGAAAATGCTCAAGAAGCCCAGTCCCATGAAAATTCCCACTGACACAAGGATTGGCTATAAATATTATGACTTCTATGAGGATGTAGGATACAATACCTTGGAGTTCTATAGCCTGCAAAAATAGAATGAGGCTCTGATGAGAGGTAGCTATTTTGAGGTGTTTCTATGGCAGGTTCGGGATAGCATCCATACGAGGAAGGAGGTACAAGCTCTAATTGGGACTTCTAATAACTCAATGAAGAACCTTGTTAGGAAAATACATAGGGTAGAATAATGATGAGATATTTTCAAGGTTACTTGAGGACCAGCAAGAACCTCCCGATCGACCTAGATAATCTTTACTAAAGTTTATGTATACAATACTGTTCAACAGTATGATGATCCTAAGGTTGTCACTGTCCAGATTGCCAATTGCCTAGTCCACTGCGTATTAATAAAAACTGGTAGCACCATGGACATCTGCTTCAAAGATACCTTAGAAAGGTTCAATTTAAAGTAATACTTCTATAATGGCTGCACCACTACACTGTACTGAGATTACAGGGGACTTAGTAGTACCAGTCAGGTCAAAGATTTTGCTAGTCATCGTGGGGTCTACTCTTCTCCAAAAGAATCTGATGACCAATTTTATGGTAGTAGACACCCTATCAGCCTACAAAGTTATCCTAGGGAGACAATTCATGTCATATTTCAATGGAGTGTTATCCATCTACCATGATGTCCTGAATTTTCCAATAAAAGATTGGGTAGGTGAGTTATGTGGCAATCAGTAGGCTGACCGTAAGTGCTACGCTATTTGAGATAGTCCAACAACATTTGCAAAGCAAGGTGCTTAGGTAGTTGTTACGCTAGAGAGATAGGAAAAGGATCTTAAAACCCAGATTCCATAAAAGAAGAACCAGATAAAGATATCTTGATAGACAAGGAGGTATAGGATGACATAGGGTGGGCAAGTGGCCATCTGGTTAACGTGCTAGAGGAACTACTTGCCAGAGAGAATGACCCCTCTAAAGTGGTCAAGATTGAAACAGGATTAGAGGAAGTGGTGAGGGAAGGATTGATCAGGCTTCTCCGTAAATACATTGACATCTTTGCTTGGAGCCATAACGTAATGCTAGGAATCCTAATATCCATGGTAGCTCGTAAGTTAGCGATCGACCCCACCTTCAGACCGGTGAAACAAAAGAGGTGACATTTTAACCCTGAAAGAAATGTTGCAGTCTAAGAGGAGGTCAACAAGTTGTTGAAAATTGGATTTATTATGGAGTCCCGGTACCCTAAGTGGATCGTAAATGTGGTAATGGTTACCAAGGCCAACGAGAAGTGACATATGTATGTTGATTACAAATCTCAATCACGCTTGGCTAAAGGACAATTTTCCCCTGCATAAGATCAATAAACTGGTGGATTCTACCATGGGAATAAGCTCCTTAGCTCCATGGATGCAATCTCGAGGTACAACAAAATCACGATGCACCCTATTGACCAAGACAAGACTAGTTTCATCACCAAACAATGCCTCTATTGCTACAAGGTAATGCCCTTTGGTCTTAAGAATACAAGTGTCATTTACCAGTGATTAGTCAATCATTTTTTCAAACAGGGGATGGGATGGACGATGGAAATCTACATGATGATATGATCACTAAGTCCTAGGTAGCAGAGTAGCACAAGAACCAACTCCGTCGAACCTTTCAGATAGTGAAAGAGAACCAGATACAATTCAATCCAGCCAAATATGCAATCAAGATACCTACAAGAAAGTTTCTCGGGCTCATGGTCCATAAGAGGGGCATATGTTAGGTTTTAGATTTGTGTTGGCTTGATTCCATAACAAAACTTCATTTCTTTGAAATGTTTAGTTGCTTAAGTGGTTCGTGATGATAAGAGCTTCAAGGAAGAAAAGCAACTTCTCATGATGCAAAGTTCTTCTTCAAAAGGATTGGTACTCTTCTTGGATACTAAGGTATCAAGATTCTTCTTCCTCTTGCAAGGCGTAAGGCACACAAACACATAATTCATACATTTGTGTCCCTGCATCATTATGCACCATTATAGGCACACACATACAATTCAGTCATATGTGTCCCTGCTTAGTTATGCATCATTATATGTGCACACATACACAATTCATACATTTGTGTTCCTGCATCGTAGCACATCATTTGGTATAACATATTCACACACTTGAAGTTGAATGCTCATGCATTGGTATGAAAGTAACATATTTTGGAAAATGCATGATTGGAGATTATCTCTATGTAGTTTTCATTCTTGTGTGAAATGTGTTTTTTTGGTTCATATTTTTGTATTACATGGATCTTGAAATTGGTTTTAGTCTTAGATTATTCATGATTGAGTTCCGGTCATTTCGTTTGCTCATACTATTGATTTCGAGTTCTAAGTCAAAAGATACTACACTTTAAACTCATGTTGCATATATTGTCTTTGCCTATATTGAGTCAAATTCTTATTTTTTGGGTTGAGTATCTTATATTTCCATGTATGTGAGGGAGTCCTGGTTTGTAATCTTCAAAAGGATTCGAATTCGGAGTTTGGAGGCCAAAGAACAGTCTAAAAAAGCGAGAGGAGCGCAAGGAAAGAGGTGCGATGGCACAAGCCATCACTTGGCACCTTCCCGAGATGGCACGTGGCCATTTCTGCCCCAAAACCTTGCTGCCCCGAGATGCAAATGTGCCATCTCAGGGAGGCCCTAAGGCATGAAGGCAAAATGGTCATTTGGTTTGTTTCTCTTTAAAACCTCTCCTTCCCTCTCATTCACGATGATATGTTGAGAAAAACGAATTTGAAGAACAAATGCAGAATTTTTCCTCAACATTTTGATTTTTATTTTTGTGATAACTTCTTCATTTCTACTCCAAATCACTTGATTCAAAAACCTATTTTGAGTGTCTTGAATAGTTCTAAAAACCCAATATATTTACAGAACCAAAGGATGTCTAGAGTATTCGTTGTGATCAGATCTTCAGTTCGTAATTTTCATCCTTGTTGGTAAAATCATCTTCTTCATAGTTTTCTTCTTAGATCTTATTATTGGTTGATGCCTTTTATTTAAGAAGCATGACTAAGATGATTTTGATATCATTTTGTAGTTTCTTGATATAATTTTCAAGTTTAGCTAAATTTGTGATAAGTTGATTGATTTGTGCTAAACTTGATGAACATGAAATTGTTTCTAGAAATCTTTTGTTCTTATGCTTGATTGACTATTTCTTGATATAACTTCATTATCTAAGAACTAGGTCTACATCGATTGGTATATTCATTTCATTGACTTGGTTCTTAGTTGATAACATGATTAGGTTGCCTAGATACATTTGTGATTGTTCTTTGAAAGCATAATCTAGCTATCTAGTTGCATGTCTAAAGAATTTGTTGATCATCATTTTCTATGTTGAGTGCTTGTTTGCATTTTGCATTCATGATCACTTAGATGCCTTGTGAAGAGGTAGAAAGTCTCATATCTTAGAGTGATTCTTTGATTTGAGCAATTGGAAGTCTTAGCTAGAGTTTGGAGGACTTGGATAGCTAAGCAAGTGGAAGTCTCGACAAGAGGTGTGAGACCTCGGATTATTGAGCAAGGAAGTCCTGACTAGAGTCGGAAGGACTCGGATAGTTGAGCAATAAGTCTTGCCTAGGGTCGGGAGAATCGAGATAGGTGAGTAAGGAATCTTTCTAGAGACAGGAGGTCTTGGATAGGAAGTCGGCTTACTAGATCACTAGGTTCAAGGATAGAGTGAGAGTGATAGCTTGGAGAGCATGTGTTGATTGCTTGAGTGTGTAACTCTTATTTGAAATAGTGGATTTGCTTTTGCCAGTGGTTGTGGTATCGACCCGTGGATGTTTCCTCTTCGGAGGTTTACCACGTAAATATTGTGTGTCATTGTTTGCAATTTTTATTAAGCATTGTTAAAATTCCATTGTTTTAAAAGAAGACAAAAATTGGAGCATATACCTATTCACCCCCCCCCCCCTCTAGGTATATTTACACTATAAAGATAAAGGGAAATTTCAATTGGTATTAGAGGCAGTGTCTAGACGCACTTAGATAGATCTTTTTTGTAGTGTTTGTTATCTTTTTTTGTTTTATCATGATTAAAGAAATGTATTCTTTTGTGGCTTCTCTTCTTGAAGGTGAGTCTATTGACTTAGATGATCAAAAGATAAAAGATCTTATTCAAGAAAATAAAAGGATCTCTAAGATCAATAAGTCGCTCACTGAGAAGTTAGAAAATCATGATTGTAGCTCAAAATATGTTATTGATCTTTATGACAAAATTCTTAATCTTGAGAAAAACTTGATTGATAGCAATGATAGATTAAGTATTTTGAAGCATGAAATTGAGCAAATAGATGAATCTCTTGATCACACTAGGAGAGTTGAAAATGTTCTTAAAGCAAAACTTAATGAGGATGAGAATCAAGAGAAAGTGCTTAATGACAAACTTAATGAGGCTAAAGAGATGATTAACAAGATGTTATCTAGATCTAATAAAGTAAAAGCTCTCATTATGGTTGGAAAATCTTCAAGCGACAAAAGAGGTTTATGATATGTTAATGAAAAATCAACTCCTTCATCTAACAAATCTACTTTTGTCAAAGCTTGTAGCAATTTAATTGTAGGTACACTCTCTAATGGTAAAGCCATGAATGCTACCGGAGGTGCCTTAACATCAACAATGAAGTTCAAGGAAAAGACTCAACAATGCCAAAGATAAGCTATATCATCATCAAATGCAAAAGGCAAGACATCTAGTGTTGCACGCCAAAGAGGTAAAAATGTGAGAAGGCAAAATGAGTTGAATGCTCAAGTAAATGGTAAACTTCTCAAATTCATACCTATTTGTCATCATTGCAACATGGTAGGACACATAAGACCTAGATGCTTTGAATACATTCGTAAATGTAGAATTGCCAGTGATTTGCATGATATGTCTTTGAATGGTTCTAGGCAATCATCCATGTATGGATATAGAATTAGAACTAAGAGACCATGGAAAAGCATGTTGAGAATAAATGTCTTGATGATTTGTTTGTTAAATCTTGTGTTATGCCTCGTTCTACTATGCATAAGAAAGTTGATAATGCTTTGTTTGATTTGTTTCAAAATGTGACTAATGGAATCAATGTGCCTAAAAACAAGTCAAAGCATGTTAATAAAAAGTAGGAATGAGAAACTTGTCAAGAAAGTTTGGGTTAAGAAAAACACAACACAATGTTTGGTTGCACAATATGCTTTAAGAGCTAATTTATCCTATTGTTGGTACCTAGATAGCGGATGCTCTTGGAATATGACCGGTAACAAGGAATTATTTAAGAATCTTGTTATGAATGATGGTAAATGGGTTACATTTGATGACGGCATTAAAAAGAAAGTTCTAGGCAAGGGAACAATTTGTATCCCCGGATTGCCTAAACTTCATGACATCTTGTATGTAGATGGTCTACAAGCTAATATAATAAGCATCACTCACTTGTGTGAAATTTTTAAAGAAGTTAGCTTTAACAAGGATGTGTGCACAATAATCGATAAAACGGGCAAAATTGTTTTAAAAGTCAAAAAGTCTTCGGACAATTGCTATTGTTTAGAGGTTGATCCACTAGCATATAATATGGCACATGAGTGCAATAAGCTTGAATTATGGCATGAAAGATTGGGCCATATGAATTATAAAGATTTAAGGAAGCTTGAAAAATAAAGCATTGTTAGAGGTCTTCCAAGTCTTGGTAAAAAGCTTGATGGTGTTTGTGAACCATGTCAATTAGGTAAACAAACCAAAGTGTGTCATAAAAAGAACACTAATTTTGCTACCAAGAAGCCCTTAGAACTTGTGAATATGGACCAAATGGGACCAATCCAAACCGAAAGCATAAATGGTAAAAAATACATTTTTGTATGTGTGGATGATTTTTCTCGGTTTGCTTGGGTATATTTTCTTAGGGACAAGAACGAAACTTTTGGTTACTTTAAGAAGTTTTGTAATAAAGTTCAAAATGGAAAAGGTCTTGGGATCAAGAAAATATGTCGCATTAGGAGTGATCATGAGAGTGAATTTGAAAATGCTAGATTTAGTGAGTTTTATGATGATTATGGGATTTCACATGAGTTCTCGGCTCCTAGAACTCCTCAACAAAATGGTATTGTTGAGAGGAAGAATCGTGTCTTGCAAGAGATGGCTAGGGTCATGATTAATAGCAAGAAAGTTCCTAGAAATCTTTGGGCCGAAGCGGTCAATAGCGCATGCTATGTCACTAATAGAGTTTGTAGAAGGCCCGACACAAAACAAACCTACTATGAACTTTGGAAGGGCAAGAAGCCCAATGTGAGTTACTTCCACACTTTTGGGAGTAAGTGTTTTATTTTGAATGATAGAGATCACTTAGGAAAGTTTGATGTTAAAAGTGATATTGGTTTCTTTCTTAGGTACGCTAATAATAGTCGTGCATATAGAGTGTTCAGTTTGAAAACCAAGACTATTATGGAGCCTATAAATGTGAAAATAGATGATCTTAGCATGCTTGATTTGTGTGATAAGAATGGTGTCAATGAACCTAAAGAACATTTGTTGAATGACACTAAAGCACCTATTGATGTGACTAGTTGTGATGAAAATGAGTCTAGTCATAATGATGATAATGATAGTGTTTCTAGAGAAGAGAGTCAAGAGTTAGAGAATGGTTTGAATGATAACTAACAAGATGTTGAAAATTCATGGAACATGCATTACCAACAAGACATCATAAGTGATTTGAATGAAGGGGTTAGAACTAGAAGGCAACTAGCTAACCAAATTTCATATGCTTGCTACACTTCTCAAATTAAGCCCAAAAATATTAATGAAGCGTTTATTGATGAATATTGGGTTAATGCCATGCAAGAAGAACTAAATCAATTTGAGAGGAATGAAGTATGGTCCTTAGTTCCTATACCAAAAGATGTCAATGTGATTGGTACAAAATGGGTGTTTAGGAATAAGACTGATGAATGTGGCAAGATAGTGATAAATAAAGCAAGACTAGTGGCTCGAGGATACACTCAAGTTGAGGGTGTAGACTTTGATGAGACTTTTGCACCTGTTGCACGTCTTGAGTCCATTAGGCTTTTGTTGTCCATTGCATGTCTTACAAAATTCAAATTGTTTCAAATGGATGTCAAAAGTGCTTTTCTCAATGGATATCTTTAAGAAGAAATGTATGTTGAACAACCGAAGGGTTTTATAGACCCACACTCTCCTAATCATGTGTTTAAGTTGAAAAAGGCTCTTTTTGGCCTTAAGCAAGCTCCTAGATCTTGGTAAGATATGTTGACTCAATATCTTATTGACAACCAATATATGAGTGGTGGTATTGATAGAACTTTGTTTGTCAAGCATTATGACAATGACATTTTTGTTGCATGAATATATGTTGATGACATTGTGTTTTTATCTACATGTAAAACCAAGGTTGATGATTTTGTGAATGTTATGTCAAGAGAATTTGAAATGAGTATGGTAGGTGAACTCAATTACTTTCTTGACATGCATGTGAAACAATCTAGCAATGGTATCTTGTTGTCTCAATCTAAATATGCTAGAACTCTTGTTAAGAAATTTGGCCTTGAAAGTGGAAAAGAATTTGAAACACCTATGAGTACTACTTTAAAACTTGACAAAGATGAAAAGGAAAAAATGTTGATCAAAGTCTCTATAGGAGCATGATAGGTAGCCTTCTCTACCTAATGGCTAGTAGGCCAGATATTTGTTTTAGTGTTGGTTTGTGTGCTAGGTTTCAAGCTAATCCAGAAGAATCTCACTTGAAAGCCATTAAAAGAATCATTAGATATATAAAAGGAACACATAATCTTGGTCTATTCTATTCCTTTGATACTAAAGATATTCTTGTCGGCTATTGTGATGCGGATTGGGCAGGAAACATTGATGATCATAAAAGCACATCGGGCGGTTGCTTTTACTTGGGGAATAATTTGGTTTCTTGGCAAAGCAAGAAGCAACATTCCATCTCTTTTTCTTCATCCGAAACTGAGTATATTGCGGTCGGAAGAGCTTGCACACAACTTCTATGGATGAAACAAATTCTCAAGGATTATGAGATTGATCAAGGTAAAATGACTCTCTATTGTAATAATATGAGTGCCATTAACATCTCTAAAAATCCGGTTCAACACTCACGCACAAAGCATATAGACATTAGGCATCATTTGATTAGAGAACTTGTTGAACATTCAATAGTAACTCTTGAACATATGCCTACTAAAAATCAACTTGCGGACTTGTTCACAAAGCCCTTGGACAAAGAGAGATTTGTATTTTTTAGATGATCCATTGGCATGATTTTTGTTGATTAATGCTTGTGTGTGGTTATGAGTGGCTTGATAAGCAAAACTATATTGTATATCTATTTCTTTGAAAGCTACTCATATGAGAAGTAATGATCTTGATAAAATATCTTTTATTGCTTCTAGATCATGCACTTAAGTCTTTATAAATCTTGTTTTTAAAAGTGCACAAATGCTTCTCTTATATATCTAAGTTTGAGTAATTGAGTTTGAAAGCATGTAGATTATGGATGCATCTTGAAGTTCATTGTCTAGTACATGATAGATGACCTATGGTTAGTATCCATTTTGCTTCAGCATCTACATAGAACTTAACGAGCACCTTCATGGAAAGGGCTACACACATTGTTTGTGAAGCTGCTCAATGTATGAAATGGCTACAGAATTGTGATGAGTGAAAGTCGTCATGAAGAGTAAATGTTTATCTTAGAAAAATCAAAGAAGTGTTGAAAAAGAATCATTTTAAAAAAAAATCTTTAATACAAAGCCTAAAAAGAAATGGAGGAAGGCTTAAAATGGAGTATAGTTGAAAATTGTTATTGCTCGGGTTGAAAAACATAAATGGAATGACAAGCCACATGCACACACATGATCATATGTTGAAATCTATTCTCTTTAAAGCAAAAATTCGGATGATAATCGGGTTCACCTTGATTGAAAAAAACTTTAGATGGATAGGTGTTGAAGTGGTTTGCATGTTGATATCTTAATCACTCCTTATATATAAGCTAGAAGCATTTTCACACACACATTTTTGCTTAATGTGCTTGATTCATTAGCAATGAGAGATTATTTTTTAGAGAATAATGAATATCTATGATTCTCTTATTAATTTTGAAAAATAATGGTTTTCTATCTTTTATTGCTTGAAATGTGTGATTGTGTGATTGTGTGATTCCCTTGTGAACAAGTTTACCTGCTTATTAATATATGGAGTATATGTTAAGGGGGAGCTTAGTTTGTTTAACGTAGTTCTCTATACAACTTGTTTGCTCATTATCTGATGATATTATTATGCATCCATTATAACCTTGTAGGCATTTTCATTTGGCATTTATCTCTCTCTCTCTAGGTTGTGTAATATGTTTTTGTCTATTCCTTGCCAAAAAAGGGGAGAAAGTGTTTTCCTCACCATGTTACTTACTTTTGATATAAAAGGGGAAACGATTCATTAATGGGGAGAAATTTTGTCTTAAGGGGGAGTAACTCTTGTTTGCATGAGATAAGAAGAGATAAGGGAATTTTTTTTATTTCGTATATTGTTTATTTATCTGACCTATCTTCATTGTAAAAGATTTCTTTCGGCTGTTCTTGTCTCACAGGTGCTTTAAATGTGTGAAGATATTCTTGAAGAATCTTGAAGACATTTTAGTCTAGGAATATCTCTTTGTAATGTAAGGATGTGAGAATGCAATCAACATTGATTATGAGTGATCATTGTATGGTGAGGTAGAGGTTTTGTCATGGAATAGCCAAAGGGAGAGATTGTTATGTTTTAGATTTGTGTTGCCTTGATTCCATAACAAAACTTCATTTCTTTGTAATGTTTAATTGCTTATGTTTTTCGTGATGATAAGAGCTTCAATGAAGAAAAGCAACTTCTCAGAATTGGTACTCTTCTTGGACGCTAAGGTATCGAGATTCTTCTTCCTCTTGCAAGGCGTAAGGCACACACACACAATCCATACATTTGTGTCCCTGTATCGTTGTGCACCATTATAGGCACACACATACAATTCATTCATATGTGTCCCTACTTAGTTGTGCATCATTATATGTCCACACACACACAATTCATAGATTTTTGTCCCTGCAACGTAGCACATCATTTGGAATAACACATTCACACACTTGAAGTTGAATGCTCATGCATTGGTATAAAGTAACATGTTTTGGAAAATGCATGATTGGAGACCATCTCTATGTAGTTTACATTCTTGTGTGAAATGTGTTTGTTTGTTTATATTTATGTATTACATGGATCTGTAACTTGGTTTTAGTCTTAAATTATTCATGATTGAGTTCCGGTCTTTTCGGTTACTCATACTATTGATTTCGAGTTCTAAGTCAAAAGATACTACACTTTCAACTCATGTTGCATATATTGTCTTCGTCTTTATATATTAAATCAAATTCTTATTTTTTGCGTTGAGTATCTTATATTTTTATGTCCGTGAGGGATTCCCTGTTTGAAAGATTCAAACGGATTCTAATTCGGAGTTCGGAGGCCAAAGAACGGTCGAAGAATGTGAGAGGAGCGCAAGGGAAGAGGTGCGATGGCACAAGCCATCACTTGGCACCTTCCCGAGATGGTGCGTGGCCATCTCGGCCCCAAAGCCTTGCTGCCCCAAGATACCCACACACCATCTTGGGGGGGCACTAAGGCATGAGGTAAAAATGGTCATTTGGTTTGTTTCTCTTTAAAACCTCTCCTTCCCTCTCATTCATGAAGATATGTTGGGAAAAACGAATTTGAAGAACAAGTGCAGAATTTTTCTCTCAACATTTTGATTTTTGTTTTTGTGATAACTTCTTCATTTCTACTCCGAATCACTTGATTCAAAAACCGATTTCGAGTGTCTTGAAGATTTCTACTAACCCCATGTATTTTCAGACCCAAAGTATGTCTAGATGTTTCTTTGTGATCAGATCTTCAGTTCGTGATTTTCATCTTTGTTGGTAAAATCATCTTCTTCTTAGTTTTCTTCTTAGATCTTATTATTGATTGATGCCTTTTATTTAAGAAGCATGACTAAGATGATTTTGATATCAATTTATGGTTTTTTTATATAAGTTTCAAGTTTATCTAGATTTGTGGTAAGTTGATTGATTTGTGCTAAACTTGTTAAACATGAAATTGTTTCAAGAAATCTTTTGTTCTTATGCTTGATTGAATATTTCTGGATTTAATTTCATTCTCTAAGAACTAGGTCTACATCAATTGGTATATTCATTTCATTGATTTGGTTCTTAGTTGATAACATGCTTAGGTTGCCTAGATACATTTGTGATTGTTCTTTGAAAGCATAATCTAGCTATCTAGTTGCATGTCCATAGAATTTGTTGATCATCATTTTCTATGTTGAGTGCTTGTTTGCGTTTTGCATTCTTGATCACTTAGATGCCTTGTGAAGAGGTAAAACTTCTCATATCTTAGAGTGATTCTTTGATTTGAGCAATTGGAAGTCTTAGCTAGAGTTGGGAGAACTTGGATAGCTAAGCAAGTGGAAGTCTCGACAAGAGGTGTGAGACCTCGGATTGTTGAGCAAGGAAGTCTTGACTAGAGTCTGGAGGACTTGGATAGTTAAGCAAGAAGTCTTGCCTAGGGTCGGGAGGATCCCGATAGATGAGCAATGAATCTTCCTAGAGACATTATATTCTTGATATCCAAGTCATAATGGATAGAAAGAATAGAACGATTACATTATCCCAGGCTTCATACATAGATAAAATCTTGTCTAGGTTCTCCATGCAAGATTCCAAGAAAGGTATGTTACCTTTTAGACATGGAATCAAACTTTTTAAGGAACAAGTTCTTATGACTGAGCATGAATAGCAATTCATGAGTAGGGTTCCATATGTATCGACAGTTGGAAGTCTCATGTATGTAATACTCTGCACTATACCAGATATTTATTTTATTGTGGGTAGAGTTAGCAGGTTTCATTCGAAACGTGGTCCTGATCACTGGACGACAGTCAAGCATATTTTCAAGTATCTTAGGAGAATGAGAGATTATATGCTTGTATACTCTAGAAGGGATTTAATTTCCGTTGGGTATACAAATTATGATTTTCTGTCAAATTCTGACTCTAGGAGATCAACATCAGGATCTGTGTTCACTACTGGAGGAGGGGCAGTCATATGAAAGAGTATCAAGCAATCTTTTATTGTTGATTCTACCATGGAAGTCGAGTATGTTGCCGCATGTGAGGCTGCTAAAGAGGCTGTCAGGCTCCACCAATTCTTGATTGACTTGGAAGTAGTTCTTGATGTGAATAAGCATATCACAATCTATTGTGACAATAGTGGAGCAGTGGCTAGTTTGAGAGAACCAAGAAGTCATAAAAGAGGGAAACACAATGAAAGAAAGTATCACCTTCTGAGGGAAATTGTGCATAGGGGTGACGTGACGATTACCAAGATCGTGTTAGCAGAAAATCTAGAGGATCCCTTTACAAAGGCTCTTCCACAAAAGAGTTTTGATGGGCATCTAGAGAACATGGAAATGAGAGATATGACACATTTGTTACAGAGCAAGTTTGAGATTGTTGGGATTATGCTCGATAGCAAGAGTGTAATAATGTATTTGACAATGTTTTCATATTAATAAAGTGATTTCTAGTTTAACAAATCTTATAGCATTTATAGTTTAATTATTATAATTGTCAAAAGTAAATAATCATAAGGTCAAAAGACTATGAGAAAATAAGAATTGTTCATACATCTAGATATGTATGAGGTAGACACAATTCTTTGGTTAGTCTTGAATAATATTCACAGCTTAAGATAAAAGGTGGGGAGCCATTATATTGTTAAAGATGTAGATTCTTTTGCTAGCATTTGAATAGGATCAAATGTGTTATGATGAGTCTAAAATCATTAAATGTGGTGTCTTTAGGCAAAAGAATCTAGTGCACTGGGTGCATTGAATAGGATCACAATAATATATTTTATCTAGAATCGTCAATGGATAAAAGTTTTCATTTGAAGACAATCGGAGAGTCTATCTCAATCCTGAGATAAATGATGAACTTATGGTTGCAATTGTTATCATTTGAGCTATCAATGAGTATGATTATATAGCATAGTCTATCCTCGATAGTTTGGTGGTATTCATTTGTTAATCGATAGAGAACTTCATTTATAGATATGGACATCAAGGCTCCATTTATTAAATGAGAGTAGAATATCATCATATGGATGTTTTGAGGTATTGAATATTAAATCTTAACTTTAAGTTTCAATAGTGTCTATTGAAGCATGACTTCTAGACAAGTCAAAACATCCAAGTTCAAAATGTGGTCATATGTGTAAATATGGTAACTTGGAGAGCTATAGGCAGTCTATGAGCTCTTGGCGATTACTGATATTCTTCATGAGGATACACTTTCTCCAATAAGGTTGTCTAGGGTATGAATGAGTAACATCAACTTATTCTATCTTTATTTAAGAGTTCAATTTTAGTTCTTTAGTGTAATGAACTAAAATTAAATAGATCGGACTTAAGTGAATCATTTATTGATTGTGATTGGGTTGTGTCTATTGGAGCTTAAATTTAGATAGCCCACCAAGATCCCCAATCCACACGAACTTGCATGGATCACTTGATATATTCTACCAACCCAATTTAGTGGTCCATTTAGAATTGTATTAAGGCATGTGAACTTGTTTCTTTTTGTAAGAATATGTCTACTTCACATGTGGACTTTTTACTATGGTCCAATGGAATTAACAAATTAAGAAAAATAATACATGGCCCATATATATGTGTTGGGCGGCAAGGCTATTTAGAATAGCTTAATTATATTTTATGATTTTATTATTTAATTAAATGGAAATTAATTAATTTGTTGATTGATTAAATATTTAATTAAAAGTCAAAATATGTTTCCTAGTAGGAGATGGTCTCCTAAAAATATACTATTGATGATAGTATAATTAATATTAAAGACTATATTTGATAAGTCGATAAATAAAAGGAATTATATATCTAATCAAAATAGGAAGTCTTTAATATGGTTACAAATAAACAATTCAGTTAGATTAGGAGTCTTGGTGTAGGAAAGAATTCCTTTTGGAAAATGATTCTTAACCACAAAGTAAATCCACCTAAGGATAGGATTCTTAACCACCAAGTAAATCTTTATTAGGAGAGGATTTAGTCTCCTATATATCATACCTGTTAAATTCAACCAAGAATGAATTTTGGGTGTGAGAAGTTGTTTTTTATTTGTTTTTTATTGTTATAAAAAAAACTTCGTCCAACTCATTGTGTGAAGAATTCTGCCAAGCATAGAGAATAGAGGGAATGTTTCTGTTTTCGATAGTACACTAGTATCCTTTGCATCAAAAGGGTTTTGTGTACAACATCGAATAAAGGTTCAAGCGAGTTTCAATCAAATTGATTGAAAATTCAAAAGTGACCAAACGTTCCTTGTTTTTCTCTTGGAGGATTATTGTGACTAACGAAGAAGAAGATTTTGTTTTTTTCCATCTTTAGGTATACAATTTAAAGAAAGGGAGCCCACACTCCTAGGTGATTCACGTTCGTTATTAGACTGGAAGATCTTACGGATTCAATTCTATGCTAGTTCAATCGTCATGAAAAAAAGAGTATGATACTTTTTATATGCATCAATTAATCTAAGGTTAAGGTTCTTGTTATTAAAAGGGAACATTTTTATTTATATGCAAACCCTAATTTTATTAAATTTTCTCACTCTTCCGCTGCGCGGGGTTTTATTTCCCAATTGGAATGCAAGATCTTGCATATTCAATTCAATGCTAGTTCAATCAGAACGATACTTTAATTATATGTCAATTAATTTAGGGTTAAGGTTCTTTCATTTAAAGGGAAACTTTTTAAAATATACCAAACCCTAATTTTATGCTTCCGCCGCATTCATAATCGATTTTTCCCTACAATTGGTATCAGAGCCTGGGTGTACCCATGATTAATTGATGTATATGTATGTTAATATACTTCTTTTTATTGTTAATCATGTTTTAGAACGAGATGGCACTTTAGGTATTCGCATACATATTTACATTGTAATGTATGGATATATATATATATATGTGTGTGTGTGTGTGTTTGTGTGTTTTATACTGTGACTTTTTATTGCTCAATTTTGGTCCTAAAATTTCAATGTAATTTTGTTTTGGGATTGTAACAAGAAGGGTGACCTATCATCGCTATAATTTTATTCTTGGAAGTTGCTAAGTTTTTTTTTTTTTACTATTGTAATTAAAAAAAGTTGTAAAACTTTTTTTGTTTAAAATACTATTGTAATATACTCAAGTATCGAAGATTTGAAGAATTGGGATCAATCAGAACAAGTTTTGAACCGTGTTTGCTATCGCAACGATCGTGCGTGCGAATGAGCATGCAACCACGATTGTTATGGCATGGGCTGTGCACGGCAGCCCTTTATGGTGCTAAGGGGTGCACACACCCATGGGAGGTAGCTAAGGGGTGCAAACGGATGATGGTCGCATGAAAACTTGTTCGCCAAGAAAGGAGTTTCTGTTTTCCAAGTCATATGTAGTTTACTTGCTTTTCTAGGATGGACCAAAATTGTAGTTGTTTCTATTTTCGTAAATATTACAATATTTGTTGTTGTATGATAACTTTTCATGTAGAATAGGAGTGTCACACATTTATCTCTTTTGGTATGAACATGCATTGAATGGTTTAGGTATCTAATTGACATCTGGATAACTTGGTAAATCATTATATGAAACTCAATCACACACCTTAAACAATTTAGTGGGAAAAGTTGTTTCGAAACACCTATGGCCTCCAAGTTTAGTTGAGCTTTATGTTTCATGTAATAACCCCCCAAGGGGTATTCATGAATGGAATTTAGCAAGATACTTCCTTACGAGGATAGAGTAGACAATTGACCCAAACAATATCTACTCCCATAGGAGGGATATTCGTGAGGGAATATATTGAAGGTCAATAACTTAGTAACACACTCAATGTAATTTCATTAATATCCTCCCAAGAGTTCTTGTTAATAAAATTGGAAGGCTAAAATTTAAAATGATGGTTGTTATGTTAAAAATTAGGTGGGACTTAGTCCAACTAGTAAATGGGGTGAACTCCCAAATGAATTATTGTTAAATTTTACGATTGAATTATTTTATTTAATTTAAGATAAATATTTAAAATTGCTATATCATGATTGTTTATTTATATAATTTTTTTTATTATAAAGAAATCATGATCCCGTCCCTAATTAACATCCAAATATATAATACTTTAACTGGTGATAATTATGTTATATGGAAAAGGAATATCGGGTTGTTGTTGCAAGCT
This sequence comes from Dipteronia dyeriana, assembly GCA_032871835.1. NCBI lineage: Eukaryota > Viridiplantae > Streptophyta > Magnoliopsida > Sapindales > Sapindaceae > Dipteronia > Dipteronia dyeriana. Next base: position 42,830,299 of record CM065297.1, read on the forward strand.
GAAAAGTGTAAGTTCGTTCTGTGTACTCCTAAACTACCTACTTCTACTAATGAATCTATTGAGGTGAAAAGAGACGAGTATCAACTATGGAAGACTTCAGACGAGATGGCTAAATGTTACCTTATGGCCACCATCTCAGACATGTTGCAACATCAACATGAAAGAATAGAGACTACTGTCGATATAATGATGTCTCTAGAAGAGATGTTTGCTATGAAGTCTAGGACGACTAAGAAAGAGGCAGTGACTGCTTTCATGAATCTTAGGATGAAACCTGGATAGGATGTGAAAGATCAAATGAAAAAAGTCATAGCTCATCTCAACATTGTTGTATGGTGAGATTTTGATCCGTTCAAGTTGGACTACACCTTGAACAATAGGGAATGCACCTTCTAAGGCTTGATGCAAGATTATTAAAGCACCGAGAAAATCCTCGTGAAAGGCAAGGGTTAAGAGATTCATACGGTTAGTAAAGTTGCTACTGTTAAGACCCATATGAAGGTCAAGAAACAACAGAAGAAAAAGCAACTTGGCCTAACTAGAAGGGGTTTCAAGAAAGGAAAAGACTAAATGAGAATGAATTCAACCTGCATTTAGGCAACATAGCGTTGGTATCAACTAGTGCAGTGGGGGATATTAGAATTTGTTTGGATTCCTAAGGCATTTAGATTTAATAGACTTTCATTACGTACCTCAATTCAAGAGGAATTTAATTTCAGTTTCTTGTTTAAATAAATTTGGATCTCTGGTTACTTTTATAAAAGTTTTATGTTTGGTAGAGTAGCAAATTTGTTTGCAAAGGTACATTGGAACACGATTTATTCTATTCGCATAGCAATAGCTCTCACTTGTTATACACGGAATCAATGCAACCTAATCCTAAAAAAGTAAAATTATCATATAATGAAACATACCTATGGCATTTGTGCCTAGGTCATATTAACCTTGATAGGATCAAAAGAATGTTTAGTGATGGACCTCTAAGTGACATAAAGGTTGATGATCTACCAACTTGTAAGTCTAGTTTGGAAGGTAAGAAGACCAAAAGGTTGTTCACGACCAAAGGCATAAGATACATTGAATGTTTAAGACTAATACACACGGATGCTTGTGGTCCTATGAGAATCCAAGCCAGAGGTGGATATGAGTACTTCATCACTTCCATGGACGATTACTCGAGATTTGGTTATGTGTATATCCTAGAACAAAAGGTTCGATCAAGCTATGAAAAGTTTTGAAATTATTCAAAACCTTAACGAACCTTGTGTATACAAAAGAATTAAAGGCGATAAGTTGGTTTTCCTAGTTCTTTACATTGATGATATACTACTCATTGGAAACTTTGTAGAAGTATTGAAATAAAAAAAAATGGTTTGCAAAATAATTTGATATGAAGGACTTAGGAGAAGCAAGTTATATTCTTGGTATCCAAGTCATAAGGGATAGAAAGAATAGAAAGATTGCATTATCCCAAGCTTCGTACATAGAAAAAATTCTTGTCTAAATTTTCCATGCAAGATTCAAAGAAAGGTATGTTACCTTTTAGACATGGAATCAAACTTTCTAAGGAACAAGTTCTTAAGAATGACCAGGAAGAGCAATTCATGAGTAGGGGTCCATATGCCTAGACAGTTGAGAGTCTCATGTATACAATGCTCTGCACTAGACCATATATTTGTTTTATTGTTGGCAAAGTTAGCAAGTTTCAATCAAAATTCGGTCCTAATCAGTAGACAGCGGTCAAGCATATTTTCAAGTATCTTAGGAGAACGAGAGATTATATGCTTGTATACTCTTGTGGGGATTTAATTCCCGTTGGATATACAGATTCTGATTTCCAATCATATTCTGACTCTAGAAGATCAACATCCGAATCTGTGTTTACACTTAGAGGAGGGGCAGTCTTATGGAGGAGTGTCAAGTAATCTTGTATTGTTGATTCCACAATGGAAGTTGAGTATATGGCTGCATGCAAAGCTGCTAAAGAGGCTGTCCGGCTCTGCCAATTCTTGATTGACTTCGAAATGGTTCCTGATGCAAATAAGTAGATCACTATCTATTGTGACAATAATGAAGTAGTGGCTAATTCAAGAGAACCAAGAAGTCATAAGAGAGGGAAACATACTGAAATGAAGTATCACATTATAAGGGAAATTATGTAAAAGGGTGACATGACGATAACCAAGATCGCGTAAGTAGAAAATCTGGTAGATCCCTTCATAAAAGCTCTTTTTCAAAAGTGTTTTGATGTGCACCTAGAGAATAAGGGTATAAGAGATATGACACATTCGCTATAGAGCAAGTGGGAGATTATTGGGTTTATGCTCGATAGCAAGAGCGTAATAATGTATTTTACAATCTTTTCATATTAATAAATTGATTTCTAGTTTAACAAAAGTTATAGCATTTAAAGTTTAATTACTACAATTGCTAAAAGTAAATAATCATAAAATCAAAAGACTATAAGAAAAGAAGAATTCTTCAGACATCGGGATAAGTATGAGGTAGACATAATTCTTTTAGTTAGTCTTGAATAATATTCTCAACTTAAGATAAAGGTTGAGAGCCTTTATCTTGTCGAAGTTGTAGATTCTTTTGCTAGCATTTGAGTGGGATCAAACTTGTTATGATGAGTCTAAAATCATCAAAGTGTGGTGTCTTTGGGCAAAAGGATCTAGTGAACTAGGTGCATTTAATAGGATCACAGTGAAATACTTTATCTAGAACCGTCAATGGATAAAAATTTCACTTGAAGACAATCAGAGAGTTTATCTCGATCCTAAGATAAAAGATGGTTGCAAGTGTTATCATTTAATCTATCAATGAGTATAGTCTAGCATCAACAGTTTGGTGGTATTCATTTGGCAATCGATAGAGGACTTCATTTATACGTAATGGCTATTAACTCTTAACGTTAAGTTTTCAATAGTGTCTATTGAAACATGGCTTCTTGACAAGTCAAAATATCCAAGTTCAAAATGTGGTCATATGAGTAAATACGGTAACTTGGAGAGCTAAAGGCAGTCTACGAGATCTTGGCAATTACGTATATTCTTCATGAGGATACACCATCTCCATTAAGATTTTTTAGGGTTTGAATGAGCAATATTAACTTATTCTATCTTTATGTAAGAGTTCAATTTTAGTTCTTTTGTGGAATGAACTAAAATTAATAGATCATACCTAAGTGAATCATTTGTTGATTGTGATAAGGTTATGTCTATTTGAGCATACATTTAGACAGCCCTCAAGATCCCCAATTCAAACGAACTTGGATGGATCACTTGATTTATTCTACCAGACCAATTTATAGGTACATATAGATATGTATTAAGGCATGTGGACTTGTTTCTTTTAGTAAGAATGAGTCTAGTTCATATGTGGATCATTTATTAAAGTCCAATGAATTGAATAAAATAGGAAAAATAATATTTGGCCAATATTTAAATAGATTGGGCCGCAAGGGACTATATAAGAGCCTTATATATTGTTTTTTATATTATTATTTAATTAAATAGACATTAATTATTTAATTAATTAATTAATTGTTTAATTAAAATTTAAAATCTTTTTCCTAGTAGGAGATGGTCTTCTAGAGTCATATTATTATTGCTAATATGATAAGTATCAAATACTATCTTTGTTAAGTAGATGAATAAAAGGAATTTATTTATCTAGTCAAATTAAAAAGTATTTGATTTCTAGTTAAACTCTAGTTGACAATTAGTCAAATTAGGAAGTTTTAATATTGTATTAAAATATATTCAATAATTTGTTACTGAATAAATACACTATTTGAGTTAGATTAGGAGTCTTCGTGTGGAAAATAAATCTTTTTATAAAAACGTTTCTTTGTCACCAAGTAAATCCACCTGGAGATAGGATTCTTACCCACAAAATTGGCAATCAATAGAATTCAAACCTATTCACCCCCCTCTAGGTCTATAGACACCCTTTCTAGGGAATTTCAATTGGTATCAGAGTTGGTGCCTAGATATACTTAGGTGATCCTTGCTCTGTGTGTGTCTTGCTTTGTGCATTTTCTTTATTGCTTGCATTTTGTGTGTTGCATTACATTTGCATCTCATTCATCCATTACCCTAAAACACTATGAGTGGAAACGGTGGTAGTCATGAGAGAGCCTCAAGCCCCCTTGCTCATTGGGGTGAATTATGCCTCTTGGATGGGTAAGATGGAATCATATCTTTGCCAATTTGATGATCGGGCCTGGATGGCAATAGAAGATGGTTATGCTCTTTCGAAGATGACTACCGATGGTGTAGAAGCTCTCAAGCCTAAGTCTTGTTGGAGTGCTCAAGAGTTTGAAGCATCCAAGTGGAACAACAAGGCTATGTATGCCATCCTTTGTGCCATGGACAATAATCAATACAAGTTGGTCCAAAACATTGGGATTGCAAATGAGGCTTGGGATATTCTTCAAACAGCTCATGAGGGAACTAAAGTAGTCAATGACTCAAAGCTCCAAGTCCTCAAAATGCAATTTGAGATGATTTGGGTGGAGTAGCATGAATGCTTCAATGAATTTCTAGGGAAGTTGATGGGTATCATCAACCAAAGCCATCAACTTGGTGACCCCTATTTGGATAGGAGAATCAAGCAAAATATTATGAGGTCACTTCCGTCAAGGTTTGAATCAAAGGTGACGGCTCTTGAAGAGAATAGTGAGTACAAGAATATAAAGCCAAGTGAAGTCATTGGAAGACTTCTAGCTTATGAGTCAAGATGGAACACCACATCAACACTTCCGAAGAAGAAAAAGAGTGTTGCCTTGAAGTCCACCAAGGTTGAAGAAGAGGATGAGGACACAGATGAAGAAATGACCCTCATGGTTAAAAGATTCAATAAATTCATGAAGTTTGAGAGGAATGGATTTGGGTCCAAGGGAAAGGAAGTGAAGAAGAAAACTCTTTTCAAGAAGATGGAAAGGTCTTAAGAGAGTGACTCCAAGAAGGGCATTCAATGCTACGAATGTAGTGCCTTTGGTCATATTGCTCTAGAATGTGCAAATTTGAAGAAAAAGAAGAGAGGAAAGGCGATGGCGGTCACTTGGAGCGATAGTGAATACTTATAAGACGGAGAAAAATCTTCGGATGATGAAGATAGAGTTGCAAACTTCATTGCCTTCTCAACATCTCATAATGGCAAGAAAGTTGTAAGCAATAAGGAAGAAGTAGATGACTCTAGTGCTGAGAGTACCTCTTCTAACTCTAGGTTTGAGATTGATGAGGAAATGAACTATATGACTTTATAAAGTTTTTTGAAAAGTCAATATTGAAAAAGACGGAGATTCAAGAGTTGAAAAAAGATAATCTAGAGTTGACATCCAAGATAACTTACTTGAGTGAGAAAGTAAAGAGTGGAAAAGAGTTAGAAGAGAGCTTGAAATTGGAGCTTGTGATTACTAAGAAGAGTGAAGAGAACTTTAAGATTGACCTTAGGGAAGCAAAAGAATTGGTTACCGAGATGACATCCGGAATCGAGAAACTTGACAAGATGCTATCAAGTAGGAAGAGTCCTAGTGATAAAAAGAGTCTAGGATATGTGGAAGGCAAGGATGCCACTTCCTTGAAGAAGACCATCTTTATCAAGAGTCAAGAGGTTAGAGAGGTTCAAGCTTCACACCAACAAATGTGATCGGACGAAGTTGGAGAATCATCAAAGCAAGCTCAAATAAAGGCTCAAACAAAGTCAAAAGTTAAAGCTCGTCCATAAAAAGCTAGAGCTTATCAAACAAGACCTCAACTTCTAAGGAGCTCTAAAAGTCAACAAAGGACTTTTCACCTACAATCGAGAAGGGAAGCTAGTTTGGCTCAACCACAAGGGGTGTTTCAAAGAAGATATTCGGCTCAACACCAAAAGATAACTTAAACGAGAGGAAAGTCTTCCATGCTTGCACCAAGATATGTTATGAATTCTTACTTTACTCTCACTTGTCATTATTGTGGTGTTGAAGGTCACATAAGGCCAAATTGTTATAAATTTATTAAGTTGTGTTGTTTTGAAAGCATTATTGAGATGAATATGCTTAGAAGAGCCAAAATGCATGCACATAGGAATTTTAGAGCAAATGAACTCATGGCTCCTAGAAATAGTAATGTTCCCTCGAGGTGGACTAGAAAGGATGAATATTGTTGTCATGTGGCTCAAGTAGCCATGAAAGCCAAAGCCACAAACACTGGGTACCTTGATAGTGGGTGTTCTAGGCACTTGACTGAAAACAATAGTTTCTTCGAGACTCTTGTGATGGAGGAAGGTGGATTTTTCACCTTTGGTGATGGTTAACAAAAGAAGGCTATAGAGAAAGGAAACATATCCATTCCAGGTTTACCGTCCTTGTCCAATGCTCTTTATCTTAATGATCTGAAAGCAAATTTAATTAGTATTTCATATTTAAGTGATGTAGGGCTTTCGGTTATATTTGGCAAGGTTGGTTGCTCGATTCTTAAAGAAGATGGGCAAATCCTTCTAAAAGGCAAGAGATTAAGTGACAATTGTTATTGTCTTGATTCTAACGACATCTCTTGTAACTTGTCTAACTGTGATCAAGTCGAATTGTGGCATCAAAGGCTTGGTCACATGAATTTTAAAGACTTGAAAGTGCTTGAAAAATTGAATGTTTTGAGAGGCCTTCCCATGTTTGGAAAGAGGATTGAGGGAGTTTGTGGACCTTGTTAACAAGGAAGGCAAACTAAGAGTGTGCATAAGAAGGATAAGTATCTCGCCACCAAAGAGCCACTAGAGCTTCTTCATATGGACCTTATGGGTCACATGTAAATAGAGAGTCTCGGTGGTAAGAGGTACATCTTTTTGTACGTTGATGATTTTTCTAGATTTACATGGACCTACTTTTTTAAAGAAAAATTTGAAACTTTTGAAAATTTTAAAATGCTTTGCACTAAAATTCAAAATGAGAAGGATTCTCACATAAAATGCATTAAGAGAATTAGGAGTGACCATGGGAGAGAATTTGAAAATGCTTGCTTTGAAAACTTTTGTGATAGTCTTGGCATCTCCCATGAGTTCTCAACTCCTCAACAAAATGGGGTAGTTTGAGGAAGAATAGGGTCCTCAAAGAGAAAACCAGTGTGATGTTGCTTAGCAACAATGTGCCTAGGAATCTTTGGGCTGAGGCCGTCAATACGGCTTGTTATATAGGCAATAGAGTTTTTCTTAGGTCTGAAACTAGGCAAACCTTCTATGAATTATGGAAGGGTAGGAAGCCAAATGTTAGATACTTCCACTCATTTGGAAGCAAGTGCTACATTCTTATCGTGATCAACTTGGCAAGTTTGATGCTAAGAGTGATGAGGGGATTTTCATTGGCTATGCCCTAAATAGTAAGGCCTATAAAGTTCTTAATTTGAAGACTAGAAGTGTCATGGAATCATTTAATATGGTCATAGATCATTGTAGGCCTAAGGTTAGTATTCATGATAAGGAGGTTAGTGTGTTTGATGATTCGCCCTTGGAGAAGATTGGTGAGACTTCAAGTGATAAAAAGTTAAAACTTAAAAAAAAAGATCTCTCAATCTCTTGATAGAGATCCTACTTTGGACTCTAAGGAACCCGATCCTTGATTTAGACATCTCCACAAAAAATAGTGACATTCTTGGAGATGTGAATGAGGGTGTTAGGACTAGGCGTCAATTAGCCAATCAAATTAGCTATACTTGCTACACCTCTCAAATTGAACCCAAAAAGGTTGATGAAACCTTAAGTGATGAGTTTCGGGTTCTTGCTATGCAAGAAGAGCTAAACCAACTTGAAAGAAATGAGGTTTGGACTCTAGTTCCTAGACCTAAGAACACTAATGTGATAGGCAACAAGTGGGTCTATAGGAACAAATCCGATGAATATGGCAACATCGTGCAGAAAAAGGCTAGACTTGTAGCACAAGTGTACTCTCAAATTGAAGGTATCGACTTTGATGAGACTTTTGCTCATGTAACCTGATTAGAGTCCATTAGGCTTCTCTTATCCATATCTTATGTGCACAAGTTTAAATTGCATCAAATGGATGTTAAGAGTGCCTTCCTCAGTGGCTTCTTGCAAGGGGAAGTGTTTGTTGAGCAACCCAAGGGGTTTGTGGATCCATACCACCCCAATCATGTTTTTTGCCTCAAGAAAGCACTATATGGGTTAAAACAAGCACCGAGGGCTTGATATGAGCGCCTCAATCTTTATATTATTGATAATGACTATTCTAGAGGAAGTGTTGACAAGACTTTGTTTATCAAGTGCACTAAAGATGAGCTATTCATAGCTCAAATTTAGTTGATGACATCATTTTTGGTTCCGCCAACAACTTGAAAGTTAAACAATTTGTTGATGTCATGACTCATGAGTTTGAAATGAGCATGGTTGTTGAACTAAATTGCTTCCTTGGCTTGCAAATCAAGCAAATGCATGATGGGATCTTCATATCCCAAGCTGAATATGCCAAGAACCTAGTGAAGAAATTTGGCCTTGAGAATGCCAAGCATTGTGACACACCTATGAGTACCACATTGAAACTTAGCAAGGATGCAAGTGGGAAAAGTATGGATCAAAGCCTATATTGGGGCATGATAGGGAGCTTGCTATACTTGACAGCTAGTAGGCCTGATATAGCTTTTAGTGTTGGTGTGTGCGCTAGATACCAAGCCAATCCCAAGGAATTCCATCTCTCCTCCGTGAAGAGAATCATTCGATATGTGAATGGGACATCCAATAATGGGATATGGTACTCTTTTTACACTAATGCTAGCTTAGTTGGCTTTAGTGATGCAGATTGGGTAGGTAATTATGATGATAGGAAGAATACATTGGGTGGTTGCTTCTTCCTAAGAAACAATCTTGTGTCACAGTTTTACAAGAAGCAAAATTCCATATCCTTATCCACAGCCGAGGCCGAGTATATAGCCTCTGGGAGTGCTTACACACAACTCCTATGGTTGAAGCAAATGCTTGTGGATTATGGCTTTAAATAGGGTACTCTAACCCTTTATTGTGATAACATGAGTGCCATTAATATTTAAAAAAATCCTGTCCAACATTCTAGAACCAAGCATATTGATATTAGACATCATTTCATTAGAGATCTAGTTTAGAGCAAATGCATTGCACTTGAATTTGTGGGCACAAATATCAACTAGCGGACTTGATTCTGAACCATTAGATTCTACTAAGTTTAAATCTCTTAGTAGGTCTATTGGGATTTATCATATGCATTAATGAGTTTTGGTGTTTGACCCCATATGGGAGCTCAAGCAAAGATAGCGAACTTGCATTTCAATAAACAAATAATTGTTCAATTTTATGATCTTTAATTAATTACTTGAGCATCTTAGGTGGATATATTATTATTTGAATTTTTATTCAATAAGTGTGCCTTTTCCATATTTGAAATGCGTGTCTCATTTTTGTTCAAACATGTATTTTTGGACTAGGAAATTTGATTGGGAAGTACATTTGATTGACCCAAAGCTTATCTTCATGTTTATGAAAACTTGATCTTGACATGCATAAATTGGTATGCATGATGAATTTATTGAATGCTTTAAAATGATTACAAATTTGTGTGAGAGTGACTTTTGATACTTCAATTAGTAAGGATATTGTATCCATTTCCAGGATTTCATAATCCAATAGTCTGTCTCTCTTTACTTATTGAACAAGGCAACTATCATACAAGCATTTCACCCGGAAAAATCTAAAAGAGCGCAATAGTCGCTCATGTCTTGTTTACCTTGTAAAGCTTCATAGTTGCTCTTATCTTTTGTTAAACTATATCTTGCTTTTTTTCTATTGGCAAATTGGTGCAAATTGGTTTGACTTCTCTTGGAATCTCATGTGTTTTTTCTTTTGCCAAATACCATGTTTTTGGAAGTTGATGTTGCATGTATTTCATTCAAGGCAATCTTTTCACACATGATCCAAAAATCAAACTTCCTTGAATTTCTCTCTCTCTTAATAAAATTGCATAAAGTTGTTGTATATGGTTATGCATTTACATTGCAAACATCTCTCTTTGCTAAAGCATCCCGGTTGGGGAATACTTCTTTGCCTATCGTGTGACAAAAAAAGGGAGTAATGTTGGATTTAGGGGGAGTTTGTGCTGCTTTTGCATATAAAGGGAGAATGCCATTTTTAAGGGGAGTTGACTCTTTTAGGGGGAGCTTTTCCATGTGCATTGTTGATTACATGTCACTTGTTTCTATTTCATGTAAATTGCGGTTGTTTTTATTTATCTTGATCACCTCACATACACCTATCTTGGAAAGTGTAGTTCTTTGTTTTGTAGGGATGATCATTCTACAAGAGATAGAGGATTTGAAGATTTAGTTTTAGGTATCTCTTTGTAATATAGAATGTGTTTGTTTACCTCTTGTTGCTTTTATTTTTGAGAGGATACTTTGTGAGTGAGTGGTTTTGTCACGAAATAGCCAAAGGAGGAGATTGTTAGTTCCTCAGCTTTTGATTGGCTTACTTCAATTGACAAACCGTATTTTGGGATAATTATGTAAGGGTAGTCTAGGTCAGCTTTGCTCTTGATCAAGTTCAAGCTTCAAAGGTATATCACTTGTTTAACTCTTTGAAGAGATTTAGTTTCACACATACACTAACATGCATTTCTATTGACATGCATTTATTCCTTGTTTCTCATTGCTCATGTGTGCATTCCTTCAGAATCACACTTGCACTTCATGTATTATTTTATTGCATCTATGATTGCATTTATGTTTCCATGATCATGCATTGCTTTTAATCGTATGATTACTTGTTGTGTGCATTGAGTTAGATTTGGTTTGGTTATTTTGAGTAATGTGTCTAGTTTCGAAAGAATGGTTTTCAATGATTTAAGTATTTTTCAAAACTCACCTTTGTATGGTCTTGATACCATAACATTTTATACATTGCATCGAAATGAGTTTTGAAAATTTATATACAAAATAGACACCCATACCTTTCCAACGGTATATTATTCGTAATATTTCATGAGGTTTGGATTGGTTCTGAAATCTCCAAAGTGACCATATAAATAGGGCATCTTTGTTGTTGTCCGTTTCTGAGCTTTGGTTACTCATTTGACCATATCTTTTTCTATAGTCATCCAAATCACATTTTTTAATTGGAGTAAAAATTAGACTTCCATACCTTTCCAACAGTATATTATTCGAAAGGTTTCAAAGTTGTTTGGACAAGTTTTGATATGCTTGAATTTAAAGGTGGAGTGCTTAGAGCAGATTTCGCTCAACGGTTCGCCCCCTCATGGTGCGAAACAAGTAGCGAAAATTGTGGCAGCCCTTTTCGCTCCCAAACTCTTCGCCCTATCAAGGGACGAAACCAGTATCAAAATTTGTGGCAGCCTCTTTTCGCTTCCAAACTTTTCGCCCCCTCAAGGGGCAAAACTAGTAGTAAAAAACTTGTTTGGGCAAAAACATCTTTTCCTCTACAGCTCATTTTTACACTTTATATATTTCATCTTCCTCCCAAATTTGACCTAGAGCTCTAAAATTGAATCCCCAAGAGAGAGAAATTGAATCCCTAAGAAAGAGAGAGCTCCAAGAAATTATTTTTACTCAACAAAACTTCAAATCACAATCATCAAGCGTCATCAAGCATCTTTCAAGCAAGGGTCTCTTGTTTGTTCATGACTAGGTATTCTCTACATGCACTAGACTTTATAGTTTAACTACTATGACATGTATAACTAGGTTTAACTTTTATTGCAAATTAAATGCATGATCGTGTGCTTAATAGCTTTTATGACATGCTTGTGGTATTTGTTGTTGGTTGAGAGTATTGATTAGTGATAGCTAGAATTTAGGACGGTTTTACCCTTCTAGCTAATTCTTCTTGCCTTTGCATTTCGAACATTGATATCTAGGATTTGATTTTCTTGTCATTATTAATCCTAGATAAGCATGAATGTTTTGACCTAGCATTTTTGCATATAGAATATTCTTGCATATTCACTTAGGTTGCCTTTATCTCTTCATTGTTGATTAAGTTTGTGGCTAAATGGTTAGTGCACAAGGTTGGTGATCCAAAATCACTATAAAAGTCCCATCGGATAGAGTGAAAGGGTTAGTAACCATATTGGGTGTGACAGGAGTTCAACCTAGGTTGTAAACTTTCATTCAATAGTGGATTTTGAGGATAGAGTGTGGCGCACTGAACAGCCCATGGTTTTTCCCGTTTAGAGGGTTTCCATATATATATATATTACATGTTGTTATTGCTTTATTTTTATTGTCATTTATTTGAACAATTGGTAGAGTGGGGTAGATTTTGTAATATTGATTAATTTGCGAAATTGGCAATCAATTGAATTAAAACCTATTCACTCCCTTCTAGGTTTATAGACACACACTTTCTAGAAAATTTCAAAAATGTTATCTTCTTGCTCATTTAGACCTAAAACTTTTAATTTCTTGATCTTGGTAAGAGAAAGAGTTTCCCTAGTTAGAGAAAGAACCAAGATTGCTTCTTTAACTCTCCAAACCCAAAACCCATCTCCATCATGCATCATTTTTCATCATATGAGCATGGGTGTTCTTGGTTTCATTTATTGTTCTTCTTACTCTAGCTTAGGTATTTATGGCTTGATTAAATACCTAGACTCTACTTTATTGCATATATTTATGAGTCTTGATAACATGATTGGGTTTGTTTATTGATAGCCTGCATATAAGTCATTATTGCACTCTAGCTAATTAGGTCATGTTGATTGCATTTGATAATTTCATTTATTGACCATGCCATGCTTAATGACAACATGTGTTGAAATGGCTTCTTTATGATAGCTTCATAGTATTGTTTGTTATATGTTTTATCTAAGCTTTATGACATGTCATTTAGCTCTTGATATTTAGGATTGTATGAATTGTCATTAATCATCCTAGATAAGCATCTAAGGTTCCCTAGCCTTATTTGTTCTTTGAACATCATCATATATTCACATAGGCTTTTTATCTCTTAATTGAGAAGTAAGTGTTGCGTTGCTTCTGGGATTAGGTACGTAAATCACAAGCAATTGGACTAGATTCACTTAATACTTGGATTAGGTCGTGGTAGTGGATAATATACTCTGAGTAGGTTGTAACATCTTTATCAATAGTGGATTCGTTGTTCGTGTGTGGCATACTTAACAGCCTGTGGTTTTTCCCATTTGGAGGGTTTTTACATATATCTCAAGTATCATTTTAATTTTGCACTAATAACACTTGTTTTATTATTGTGACTTGTTAGGGGTATTTGCGTCTAATTGGCCATTAACAAAAATTGAGTAAATTTGATTAAAATCTGTTCACCCCCCTCTAGATTAATATTAAACTCACCAAAAAAAAATCAATTTTTATAGGTTACAATTGGTTTTTGCCCACTCCATCAATTCACAATAATAGGAACATTGATTTGGGCATTGAAAGAGTTGACTGATTATCAGTGGCATTGTGAATGACCACTAAGGAGTTAACTGATCATTAACGGTGTATAGAGTTGACCGATCTTCATTAATGGAGTTGATAATTCCCATTAATTGGGTTGACTATCTCTATTAATGGCATTATGAATGGACGGAGTGGTCAACTTTCTTTTCCATGTTGCTGGTTGAGAATACGTTGATTTTGTACCTTTAAGGGCACGACACCCAGATGTACCAATCCACTAATATTAATGTGACGCTTGTTCTAGCATGTTGACTTTTTCTTTCTACCATTCTTCCAGGTAGAGGAGGCATACATACTAGATTCATCTAGGACTGATATCTTTGTACTTGGGTACCTGGCATTCCTACTTTAGAAATCCTGAAACTTAGACGAAACGATCCTGAATGGATTATGAACTAGTGTCGAGGTGCTCGGGTACCTAACAGATACATGTATTAAAGTACCAGGTTAGAGGTACTAAGAGGCTAGCTCAACTAGATATCTAGCAGTTTTGGATAAATGATACTGACCTTTTCCAAGATAGTGGTATCAAAGTACATAGGTTACGTGGAAATCGGTACCGATATAGGCCTCACTAGGTAGTTCCTACCAAGTACCAACCGGATGAAAAATTCTTCTTTGGGTCCCTACTAAAAAACTGTTAACAGAAGTTCCTATTGACTTGAACACCGGTACTAAGTTGGGGTTAGAGTCAGGATCTGTAACGCTTGAAGAGTTTTCCTTATCGCTTCTTACTGATAACCGTTATTTGAAACAAAGACCGTTTCCAAAGCGTTAGGCTTAGGCGAATCAGGGTACTTGGATTTCCCACTTTGGAAATACTAATACTTAGGCGAAACAATACTGGTTAGAAACTAGGGCCACTTTCACACCAGATCTTTATATATAGGCAAAACATAAGTGAATCTGGGTACTTGGTGTTCCTGCAAAATAAATAAGCGGTGGCGGACCACAGATGGCAATATTCCTTTAGGTGGAATTTTCAACGCTCTAGTCAGTATAAATTTTGATAAATGAGAAAGGTTAGATATGAAAAACTGTTCTGCTCGATTGTTTGGGATGAGGCTCTTGTGGCCAATCTAGGTACCTGGTGTTCCTTTTCCAAAAATCATGGTCTTTAGGCAAAAATCCAATCCAACAAATCTTGGTACCAAGAAATCCCATGTACATGGTTCCCTGATACCTAGATAGTGTCATGATCGTGTTGTAAACCAATCCTGCATCTGATTATCCTTACTTTGGTGAGAATAATTGTTGTAGAAGCCTAGGGATCAAGGATTATCATTTATGTGGTATCCTAAAACTTTAATGATACAATGATAATTGTATATAAGATCCCTGTATCAAGTCCGCTGTGTATTCCAGGTAACATATGAAAACTTAAAACCTGATAAGGAGAAAAATGTGTAATCAGTGACTAGTACCAAGTTTCTGATTACTTAATCAATATGCCCCATATGGGACTTTGTCAAAACTGATTATCCTTTCTTGGGAAATCAAGGGACCAAGCATCCCTTCTTTGGGAATTTTAGCAATTGGGTAAAAACCGAGTCGAATACATCCATCAAAGTACCTATCATTCCTATACAAGGGAAAACTAGTATCCAGGGGATCTTGATTAGGATTGGCAATTATGCACTTACATCCTAGATGCTTTTTAGGGGTGGTTGCCTAACCAAGGCAACAGGATGACCATTTTTCTATCCCGGTCTCGTGATTTTGTTGGCAACTATGCACTTACGACCATATCCTTCTTGGGGGTGGTAGCACGACCAAGGCATCGGGAGATCCTGATCATGCCAAAATTGTCATATATTTTGGCCCTCAATCCAATGTTCCTTGTAATGTTTTCATACATTTTAACGTGTTTTATGGCTACTTTGATATGACTGCATGCAATTAGGTACATGTTGGATAATAGGATGAAAAGCGTGAAGATTGGGCAAAACAGGCCAAAATTAATGAAGAAAGGCTTTAGTGTGCTAGTCAGTGCACGAGTCCTTACCCGTGCACAGCCAGCGCACAAATCGCACAACAAGAGAAAAGATGAGAGGCAGATCAGAGCATACTAGGTTAATATGCAGTTCATTGCGTGGCTCCAAACCTATGTACAGGCTAAAACCCAAGAAGAAAAAGATGCAGTATCGGGCCATTGCACGAGTCACTACACAGATCCTTACCCATGCACAACCTGCGCATTTGGTACGTTAGTCTGTCTACATCTGTATTTTCAGACCTATTTTGGAAACCCTATAAATATGAAGGGAAAAAAACATTTCAAAACGCAACGGATGCGTTAGAAATAAGAAAATTAGAATTAGGGTTTGCGTAGAAATAAAAAAAATTCCCTTTTATGCAACGAGAACCTTAACCCTAGATTAATTGACGTATATAAAAGTATCGTACCTTTTTCTCGTGACGATTGAACAAGCGCCGAATTGATTCCGCAAGATCTTCTAATCCAATCACGAATGTGAATCACCTAGGAGTGTGGGCTCCATTTCTTTAAATTGTATACCTGAGGATGGAGACAAACTAAATCTTTTCTTTGTTAGTTACAAATATCCTCCAAGAGAAAAATCCAAGAACATCCGGTCACTTGTGATTTATTAATCTACTTGATTGAAACTCGCGTGAACCCGATTTGATTTTGTACACAAAACCCTTTTGATGTAAAGGATACTAGTATACTATCAAACACAAAAATGTTCACTTTTTCTCTTTTCTCCTTGGCTGAATTCCACACCCTATAACTTAGAGTTGATTGACTTTTGTCTAGAGTAAAATACTAAATTTTTCTCTCTCGAAATTCTCTCTTGCCAAGCAAAATTCTCTCTTCGAAAAACCTTATGTTGGCCGAAATTTTACTCTAAGAAATCATAGAATGTTTAGGGCTGGCCGAAAATCACACACACACACACACACACACACACACACACACATATATAGGATCATAAATCCTCTCCTATGAATAATTTACTTGGTTGGCAATAATCCTTTCCTTAGGTGGATTTATTTGGTAGTTAATAATCCTTATCTAAAAGGAATTCTTTCCTTTTACATAGATACATGGGTGGCCGAATTTCATAGGATATAGATTAGGATCACAAATCCTTTCCTAATAAGGATTTACTTGGTCTTTAATAATCCTTTCCTTGGGTAGAATTACTTGGTGGTTAAGAATCTTTTTCAAAAAGGAATTCTATCCTCAACCAAGACTCCTAATCCAACTCAATAGTGTATTTATAACCATATTAAAGACTTCCTAATTTGATTAGATAAATAATTCCTTTTATTTATCTACTTATCAAATATAGTCTTTAATATTAATTATACTACCAACAACAGTATAATTTTAGAAGACCAACTCCTCATAGGAAAAAGATTTTGAATTTTAATTAAAAAATTAATTAATCAACAAATTAATTAACTTCCATTTAATAAAATAATAAAATAAAAATAATATAATTAAGCTATTCTTAGTAGCCTTGCCGGCCAACACATTTATATGGGCCATATATTATTTATCTTATTTTATTAAATCCATTGAACCTTAATTAAAAAGTCCACGTGAACTAGACTTATTATTACAAAAAGAAACAAGTTCACATGTCTTAATACAATTCTAGATGGACCCCTAATTTTATCCGGTAGAATATATCAAGTGATCCATGCAAGTTCGTGTGGATTGGGGATCTTGGGGGGCTATCTAAATTTAAGCTCCAATAGACACAACCCAATCACAATCAACAAATGATTCACTTAAGTCCGATCTATTTAATTTTAGTTTATTCCACTAAAGAACTAAAATTGAACTCTTAAATAAAGATAGAATAAGTTGATGTTACTCATTCATACCCTAGACAACCTTATTGGAGAAAGTGTATCCTCATGAATAATACCAGAAATTATTAAGAGCTCATAGACCGCCTATAGCTCTCCAAGTTACCATATTTACTCATATGACCACATTTTGTACTTGGATATTTTGACTTGTCCAGAAGCCTTGTTTCATTAGACACTGTTGAAAACTTAACGTTAAGATTTAATATCCAATACCTCAAAACATCCATATGATGATATTCTACTCTCATTTAATAAATGGAGTCACGATGTCCATATCAATAAATGAAGTCCTCTATCGATTAACAAATGAATACCACCAAACTATCGAGGATAGACTATGCTATATAATCATATTCATTGATAGCTCAAATGATAACACTTGCAACCATAAGTCCATCATTTATCTCAAGATTGAGATAGACTCTCCGATTGTCTTCAAATGAATTTTTTTTATCTATTGACGGTTCTAGATAAAGTATTTCATTGTCATCCTATTCAATGCACCCAGTGCACCAGATTCTTTTGCCCAAAGACATCACACTGTGATGATTTTAGACTCATCATAACACATTTGATCCCACTCAAATGCTAGCAAAAGAATCTACAACTTTGACAAGATTAAGGTGCCCAACCTTTTATCTTAAGTTGTGAATATTATTCAAGACTAACTAAAGAATTATGTCTACCTCAAACATATCTAGATGTATGAACAATTCTTCTTTTCTCATAGTCTTTTGACCTTACGATTATTTACTTTTGGCAATTATAATAATTAAACTATATATGCTATAAGATTTGTTAAACTAGAAATCACTTTATTAATATGAAAAGATTGTCAAATATAATATTATACTCTTGCTATCGAGCATAATCCTAAATATATCTTGTTCCAATTTCGAAAGGAGAAGAATTAGGGATCTAAGAATCATTTCTCTTCTCCTCTAAACACACATTCTCTCATCTCTAATTACTAACCTAGGTTTAGGAAACATTCCCCACCAAATCTAACCATCCTTTATCATTATCTACTCAAGGACACTTGGAGAATTGGAATCAAGCTTCAAGGAATGAGGAGTCAACATATAAGTCTTCTGTATTTCTACTCTCCTTGTTATTTTAATGTATTTGTCATGAGTAGCTAATCATACCACTAGAGGATTGATGTGAGTCCTTTGTGACCCTTGGGTTGTATTAAACTTAATTCACTTTATTAATTCTATCATATAAGTTTCATTCATTGTTTTAATTGATTTCAATAATAGTTTGTCTTAGATTATACCCTCCTTTCTTTGCAAATTGTTTGAGAAATTATTTGAGTAGAGAATTGGGTATACCCTTTATTCGATTCTCTTAAGCTCATTTGAATATAATGATTAAACAAGAGTAACCTTCTTGAGTGAAATCCGAACATCTTAATCTCAATCCTTATCTAATCTTAATTGAGTGACCAATTCTATTCCCTCTAGATTTGTTGCTTGTGAGAGATTAAGCACCAAAACTATACCCTCTAGGATTGGTGAATTTATTAAGAGATTAGTTCCTTATTTTGGTTGATGGATTCATGAACAATCACTTGTGCGTGGCCATTACTGTACCCTCTAGATTGGAAACCTATAAAGGATATACAACCAAGCTATACCCTTTAGATTTGTTGCATTAGATTTTGTACATTCTTCTTAATTACCAATACACCCAATGTTTGCTCATTGGATCCGTGATTTCCCTAGTCTTTACTGTCATATTTTAACTCACACACTAATTGCATGTTAGATTAACCAACCTAATTGTAGTTTGCATTTTAACAATTTAACATTTCAAATCCAAAACCATATATTTACTTTTACATGCCTTGTTTAGTTTAGTAATAGTTAACTAGTTTTAGCCATGCTAATTTCCCTTTCTCTATTGATGACACCCGACTTGACATTGCACCAGTTTTGTAAACTCTTGTAGGCATTGTCGTGGTTTTAAAAAAATTGTTTTTACGTACAATTTCTAACAAAAAAAATTGTGCACGTCAAAAATGGCATCGTTGCCGAGGAAATGCAATAATTAGTTGGCTAATCCTAGTTTTCTATTAAGAGTCTTAGATATTCTTAGTTTTCTTTTGTATTTTTTTACTTCTTTTGGTATTTTTGTTTTTCTTTTTCTTTTTGTCAGGTACGATGGACTTTTATGGGCAATTACAGGTCATGGATTGCAAGATATGTGGTGAAGTTGGACATGACTTAGAGAGTTGTCAGTTAAGAGATAGATTTTTGTAGTTTTGGAGAAAGCAAGATAAAAAATCGATAACTTACATTCCAGAACCTACAAGCACAATTCAAGATTCCTGCAGCCCAGAGTCGAATTACAAGCCATACAACAACTCTCACAACCAAGATTGGAGAACTTATCAAGACCTCTCATGGACCTATAGTAAGGGCAATGCCCTTAAGCAACCCTAATCACTTGAAGACGATTAATAGAGCTATTTTGCATTGGATGATCTCAAACGAAGTAACATTGATAAAGAACAAAGAAAAATGTTGTTAGCAATGAACAAGGAGTTAATGGACCTACACAAAGAAACAACTTTGGAAATAGGCTTGTTGAAGAAAAATGAAGAACTCCTAGAGAAAAATTGACCTACCACCCCTAAGAAGGGTATGAGTGTAAGAGCATAGTGGTCATCCAGATCTCAAGACCGGGATAGCTTGATAGCCTTCTTGATGCCTTGGTCAGGCTACCACCTCTAAGAAGGGTGTAAGTGTGAGAGCATAGTTATCATCTAGATCTCGAGACCAGGATAGCTAAATAACATTCTTGGTTCTCTAATCAGATTACAACCTCTGAGAAAGATCCAGGCGTAAATACAAGATCACCTGTTTAGATCGAGCTCGCCTTAACATGACACCATCCCGAATGTTGGAGAAATGGTATTTAGATTAAAGCTAGTTCAATGAATCATCAAAAATGTGAGACACAATGCAAGGGGACTCCTCCAAAAACGTGAATTTCTACCCAGTGCTGAGAATTGGAGCTATATTTCTATCAAACTAGTATGCCTGCACATAATAGATTCAGAGTTTTTCTTTACCAAATTTAATTAAGTCAGGATTGTGCTGAAGATCACATCCAGGTCGAGGCCAGAAATTACGTAAGGAATTCCTAACCAAGTTTGAAGTTCACTTTCATGATTAATCAAAGTAAAAGAAATGAAAACCAATTTTCATTGACAATAAGGGAGTATATCCCCTCGCAAATGCTACATTCATCAAACAGCGAGCCCAACCCCTAATTTCGGGCTACAAAAAAAATATAGAGAAAGAATTGATAAAACTGGTCATTAGGAGATTGTATCAAGCTCCAACATCCTATTTGTTCCATCCCACTGTTCATCCTCCTTGCTGATATTCACCTACTACTTCTCCTTCCAGTGGTTACTCATCTTGGATACCCTCTCCTGCTACCCCTTCCTCTTGAGGTTCCTCAATTACTTATTGCTTAGCCCGGTTCTCCTCCCAGACCTCACTAACCATAGTCATAACCTCAATGGGAATGGCCACATCTAGAAGGGTAGTCGCTGCATCCGTTTCGCTCTATTTAACCTCTAACTTTATTCTAGAAAGCTTTTAAAGGCAGCTTCTGGCTCCCTCTTGAGCTTCTAGTTAACCCCCCTCAGGCTGCGCAGGCTGAACCCCACTTAATGATTCCCCGTGACCTAAGACTGAGAGGACTGGAGAAGGAAGGGGGAGATCTACCACAACAAGTTATCTCCCGGTTCTAACCACGTTTGAAGGTTTCACTTCATTGCCACTTGTATAAGACATCGTCACGACCTTGGTCATAATCTTCTCTTTGTCTCAGTTGGCAATTACTGACATATCAAAGGGAAGAGGATGGGCTTCAACGACCTGAAGGGAGGAATAAAAATAACCATCACTGAAGGAGGCATCCACCTCCGCTTGCAGCTTGGTCACCTTAGCATGTAAGGTATGGTTCTCGATGTCTAACACTTTAACCTCAGCTTTCCGACAATCTCTCTGCTTAGCCTGACATTCAGATTGAAGGTTTTCTTGATCAAAGGACCGTATTAGCTGCCCATAGTCACAGTGAAGCTTATCTAGCTCTGCCTCCGTCCCCCTCTGGCTGGATGTCATCTCCTGTACTAGAGCTTGAGCTCGTGCAAGTAACCTTATGGCCCTCTCAGCTTTAGCCTTATCTTTAGTCGCACGGTCACGAAGAGAGGCCATCTGATAACCCATGGGCAAGTTGAATTTGATAGACTACAGATTGAAAAAGTTTAAGTTAGAAAATGATCAAGCTAGCCATCATAAAAAAAGATGAAAGATGATGGTTACCTTGGTTAAAAAAGCCTTGGTGATAAAGATATCTACCAGAAGGGCATTGAATCCATTAGGGAAAGGCTACCACCTTGGCAGGATGCAACAAATTACCCCAAGACCTCGTTATGTATAGCAGAGCTTGGTTGATGTTGAGGGTGAATGGGAAGAACCTCCTTAACACCAGCCTCAAGGAGATAGAAATGTAGATTGAGATAGAAATGCAGATTGAGGGGTAAAAATATCAGGTAAGTAAATCGAGGGGGCGACAGAAGTAGCGATAGTAGTAGAGGTGGCAACCGAAGATTGAGTAGAAATAGTTACATCAGCAGCATGAGAAACAGAGGTCTCCTTGCTCCCTGCCTAAGTACCCCGAGATGTGAGGAAAGCCATTTTGGACCTAATCTAGGATAGGGATATAGCAAGAGTAGGTGAAATCCCAACTGGAACAGTTGGACCCCATTTCTCCAAGGCAGCCAAAGAGACTCCATGGGTCAATCTGGAAGAAGGGGGAGGGATGCGAGCTCGTTGGGTTTCACGGGAAGCTAGAGCAACAATAGAAACTGTTAAAAAAATGGATGTAAAAACCAAGCTAGCTAATGAAAGGAAGCAAGGTGGTTCAGTTAAATTTTGCTTACGTGGAGTGGCAATGGAGATACATAGGTACTGATTTACTCTGCGAGGATCGAAAGAATCGGCTATAGGAAACTTCAGATTCAAGTAGTTCTGATAGATGATAGCCCTCAAGATAGCCTCGGATCTAGCGGGTAGATAATCCTTATCATTGAATGAATTCAAGACCTCGAACTGGTGCCCACCATTGAAGATTGAGTTCCCCCAATCATCCCGCACTAGAATCCATTCCTCTTTCCAGATGGGGTCCTTCTTGGAAAAGTCAAGAATGATAAAGTTGAATTTGTTCATGGCTTTAATATGAAAGAGATATGTCAGTTCCTCCATTCCAAGCTCCTTGTAACCTTGCTCAGCTCTCACTATTCCCTCCACAGCACGTGAAAGCTGATTAGATGTCTCCAGAAACCAGACGTCAACTGAAGATGAGCTAGTTGTAAGGAATTGAGAGCTCGCCGAAGGGTGGGGTGAAGGGGAAGCCTAACCCCATTCTCGAGAACTGCTAAGTGAATTAGAAGCATGTAATAAGCCTGAACTTGGACCCTTTCATGAAGGTTGGGAAGTGGAAAATTCTTCTTTGGTCCCTAGCCTTATTTAGCTATTAACAGAAGTCCCACTTGACTTTAACACCGGTACATATTTAGGGTTAGAGTCAAGAAATGTAACACTTGAAGAATTTTCCTATCTCTTCTTATAGGTAGCCATTACTTGAAATGAAAATCGTTCCCAAATTTTTGGCTCAAGCGAATCTTGGTACAAGCATTCCTGCTTTAGGAATCCTGGTATTTAGGCGAAAAGATCTTAGTAGGAAACTAGGGGCACTTTCACACCAGGTCTTTGTACATAGGTAAAATGTAGGCAAATCCAGACTATTTGATCATGTGGCATGAAACTCTTATGGCTAGTCTAGGTACCTAGCGTTCCTTTTCCAGAATCACGGTACTTAGGTGAACTAGAAAAATGATCTTGGTAAGCAACTATGCCATACAGATCCTCCTAGTGAGGTTGGTCTGACCAAGACAGCTAGATAACCATTTGGTTGTCCTTGTCCCGGGATCTAGCAGGCAACTATGCTCTTATGCTCAGATCTTCCTTGGGGGTGGTAGCTTGGCCAAGGCATCAGGAATGTTGGATAGATTTCCTGGTCTCGAGATCTAGATGACAACTATGCTCTTATACTCAGACTCTTCTTGGGGGTGGTAGCCCGACCAAGGCATCAAGAATATTAGCTAGCTATCCTGGGCTCAAGATATGGATGGTAACTATGGTTTTACACTCATACCCTTCCTAGCAAGGGAGTGGTGCCTAACCAAGGCATCATGGGTAGTGAGGGGGCTTTCCCGACCAATCCCTAGTCTCGAGGTAATCATTATCGAAATACAATGGAGATCCGTCTAGAGAAATTAATCCGGTCCAGGGTATCAAAAGTGCTGTGTAGCACTCCTGGAAATGATGATCCACCTAAAGGGATTTGATCCTGTCTAGGGTATCTCGATCATAGGCAGTGATCACAGGAGAACTATCATGGGGATCAAAATCAAAAGAGATAAAAACTCATGGCATTACCAATACGAGGTTGTATCAAAGTAAGGTGGTACCGGTTGGTAACCAGCCTCGCTCTAGGAGCTATTACATGAGTAGAATCTCTTAAAACAATCTGAGTTATGGGTGTAGATGATAGAGTGACCTTCCCTAAAAGGTGCCTTTCATTGTGAACCTATCACTAGGAGAAATTTTCCCACGTTGGGGTCACTGCCTCTTCCACAAGGGTACTAGAGAGAATAATGAGATCCTAGTCCCCAAGTGATGTTACTGGTTTAGAGGCCTATTTGGGGTAGATAAGAATCTTTAACAATTATAATGGAGCTCGAGACCCCATTGTGAGCAAATCAGGACATATGGGTTGTTCCCGAACGGATCCGGGCATTGATGGCTCACTAGGGCATTGAATGACTTTGTACAAATGGATAGGAGCCATCAGTATGATAATATTAGGGAGCAAGCTGATGTTGCTAAGGTCGATCTCATGCAAGCCAATGAGGATGGCTATTTCTTTGCAACCTACCTAGTGGATCAGGCTATGCCTCTCACCTTAAGTGTCATTGATGGATGGAAAAGAGAAGGGATAAAAAACAGCTACTGAGATGGTTGTGTATGCCCTCACCATAGCTGGCAAGTCTTAGGGTGCTGAAGTAGACCCTGATTCGATCTCCTATGTTGCAGCAGAGGATCAATCCAAAGAGGGAGCTTCAGACCATCCTACCTCTCCACCTGGACCTTCTAAGAAGGTACTAGCCAGATTGAAAACACCAGTAAGAGGGAGGTTTATACTGGTTTGGTTGTAGAGAGAGATACCTTGGTTGACCTAACTCTGATGAGGGTGGTGGTCCATGCTGGTATAGCAAAGGTGAAAGACATCACTGTTGGCTCTGCTTAAGTAAAGGCAAAAACTAAAGTGCCTGTGCAAGTGGCAAGTGAGCCCCCAAGTAAACCAGAAGTAGGTGCTTTGGATGGGAAAACTGCTCTCTCAAGGGATGTCAAACTAGAAGAAAAAGGTGTTGACCACGGTAGCGAAGGGGTACAGTTGTTCTTAATGAAACCCTGACCTGAACTGAGGCAACCGTGGCTAATACGTCGGTAGATAGGGACCGGATATGGCATGCATATGATCTAGAGTTAATCGATTCCGTATGTTGTGCCTTGAAAGGATTGCTCTGAAGGAGGAGAAAAAAATTAGAGGAAGTGGTCTAAACTTTGTATAGCAGCATGGTTGACTTGGAAGCCAAGGTAGACGCTTTATTTGCTGAAGGAAATTTCTACGCTGCTTTATAGGCAGCTCGAGCACTTCCTCTCTCTAATTGGTCATCATCAATTGATGGGTACCTTGATTAGATCATGGAGAAAGATGGGAGTTACCTGGGTCCGATCCTACTGAAGTTGGACCTTCTTGAGCTGATGGTTATGTAGATGATGAGGAGGACTTAGTACCCACTTCCACCCTTATGCCAAGCTGCACTGGGGTAGAACCTGTTGAAGGGAAAAATACAACACTTGCAACAGAAGCGTGAGAAAATTTAATAAAATTAAAATTAGGGTTTGGTATAAATAAAAAAAATTCCCTTTTAAGTAACAAGAACCTTAACCCTAGATTAATTTATGTATATAAAAATGTCGTACCTTTTTCTCGTGACGATTGAACAAGCTCCGAATTGATTCCGTAAGATCTTCCAGTCCAATCACGAACGTGAATCACCTAGGAGTGTGGGATCCCTTTCTTCAAATTGTATACCTGAGGATGGAAACAAACAAAATCTATTTCTTTGTTAGTTACAAATATCCTCCAAGAGAAAAATCAAGAACGTCCGGCCACATGTGAATTATCAATCAATTTAATTGAAACTTGTGTGAACCTTGATTCGATGTTGTACACAAAACCCTTTTGATGTAAAGGATACTAGTGTACTATTGAAAACGAAAACGTTCTCTTTTTCTCTTTTCTCCTTGGCCGAATTCCACACCCTATAACTTAGAGTTGATTGAATTTTGTCTAGAGTAAAATACTAAATTTTTCTCCCTCAAAATTCTCTCTTGACAAGTAAAATTCTCTCTTAGAAAAACCTAGGGTTGGCCGAAAATCACAAGGGTATATATATAGGATCACAAATCCTTTCTTAAGAATGATTTACTTGGTTGACAAGAATCCTTTTCTTAGGTGGGTTTATTTGGTAGTTAAGAATCCTTTTCTTAAAGGAATTCTATCCTCTTATATATATATATATATATATATATATATATATATATATGAGATGGTCGAATTTCACAAGAATATATATTAGGATCACAAATCCTTTCATAAGAAGGATTTACTTGGTTGTTAAGAATTCTTTCCTTAGGTGGATTTACTTGGTGGTTAAGAATCCTTTTTGTAAATGAATTATATCCTACACTAAGACTCCTAATCCAACTCAATAGTGTATTTGTAACCATATTAAAGTCTTCCTAATTTGATTAGATAAATAATTCCTTTTATTTATCAACTTATCAAATATAGTCTTTAATATTAATTATACTACCAACAATAGTAAAATTTTAGGAGACCATCTCCTACTAGGAAAAAGATTTTGACTTTTAATTAAACAATTAATTAATCAACAAATTAATTAATTTCCATTTCATTAAATAATAAACTAAAAAATAATATAATTAAGATATTCTAAATAGCCTTGCCGCCCATACCATATATATGTGTCATATATTATTTTTCTTATTTCTTTAAATCCATTGGACCTTAATAAAAATTCTACATGTGAACTAAACCTATTCTTACAAAAAGAAACAAGTTCACATGCCTTAATACAATTCTAGATGGACCCCTAAATTAGTCCGGTAGAATATATCAAGTGATCCATGCACGTTCGTGTGGATTAGGGATCTTGGTGGGCTATCTAAATTTAAGCTCCAATAGACACAACCCAATCACAATCAACAAATGATTCACTTAGGTCCGATCTATTTAATTTTAGTTCATTCCAATAAAGAACTAAAATTGAACTCTTAAATAAAGATAGTGTTAACGGGAAATTTAGTCAGGATGATAAATTTCTATTAACACCCTCGAGACCATTACCACGGAGGTGGTGACTGGGGTCGGTATCTTTAATACCTAACCTGCTTAGATGGGAATGAAGATTTGTATAATAATGAAAAATGAGAGCTTTTATTATCGATCACTTTGTTACATGGAATTTGGCCTCATACATTATCTAGGACGTAGGAAGGTGGTCGCTTTGTACTTGTCGAATAGTGGAAAACAATGGCGGCCGTGTTCTGGATACAGAATTTAGGCCTTCCTCTCTTATTTTCTTCTCGTCTATCTATCGTTATCTCTCTTTTTCTCTCCTTTTATGTTTTTCTATGTATATCTCTACCATGCTTGGCCTCACATATATATATGGTCCAAGTAGGCTTTTAGTTTGCAAATATCTTGTCGTGATCCCATTAATTCGTTCCCTTCTTATGGGGCGGGATTCCTCATTTGAATTTGAATTGTTACTGGTTTTGATGATATCATTGACAGAGATAAGTTTGTTCCCTTTTTTGGAATCAAACTCTTGACTTGCATGTAAATACTGGTCATTACGTTGAGATGATCCTGTGTGCACTCATGTCATGATTATTCATGAAGCTTACTGGACTATGTTTCGGTCCTTGATGGATCTATGCTTCGGTTCTATTCTCGGGAGCTTGGAAAGGACGTCCTAGTAGGCATTCATGGGAGGTAACATGGATCTGATTTGTTTAGAGGCCCCCTTCCTCCTTAAATCTCGGAGGGGACAACGGGCTTCTTGAGAGGTTGGTAGGCTTCTCGTTCAGGCCACGAATTAAGTTCGACCTCTAGAAGTCTTAACCCAGAGGGGGCTTACTTTTGCTTGTCAGGCTTCTTTCGAATGTTTCTTAAGCTTGGTGACCCCCCTGGCTTTCACAGAGAGGTTGAGGAGCTCGACCTCAAGAGCCGAGGTTTCCAGATAGGTGGCCTCAAGAAGCCTGGGTTCCATTATGTAGGGGCTCGTCCTGGTCGCGCCTAGCTTTCTTCCTAATAGTTTTGAAGTTGGGCCGACCTTCCTTACTCCAGTTGGGTAGCTTTATGGTCTACCCGGGCCTCATGAACATCGACTACAGGCTTTGACTTAGGGCGGGAAAGTGGAAAATTTCTCTTTAATCCTTGGCCAAATTTTACTATTAACAGAAGTCCTCTCTAACTTGAACATCAGAGGTAGAGTTGGGGTTGGAGTCAGATTCTCTGTTTAATTGGGAATTTTTTGTGTTATAAAATAATTAATGAGAATTTCGAATGAAATCTTCTCAATAATTATCCAATATCGAATTTGAATTAGTGTGTTCTTCAAGGAAAAACGGCTGCGCTACGGCTCTCTCCATGGCTCTATGTGATCTTCCCAAGGATATCACCGAAATCATTACTCCCCTAACCTCTATTTTATCCCAGCCTCACCATACCTTTCTTCGCACTTTCTTTCAATTTCAAATTTCCATACTTTCTCTCTCGTTACTCTTTCTAACTATACCACCGTCTTTCATCTACCTTCAAGCTCTCCTCGTTAAGCAATGTCGAACTCTTCTGATAGCATCGAAGCTCTGGTCTAGGTGGCGGCTCTAACTTGGTTCCTCGCAAACAGGTGCAGGAAATCTTGACAAGGAAACTTCTCTGACCTGTCAGCGTCGTCGTTCTAGTAGGAACGTCTCTATCGGCTCCGAATTCTCGAATCAACCAGACAACCCTCTAAACTTAGTTGACAAGGATTTTGATGCTGAAGAGAGGGTCAACGCCGTCAGGGAGGTTCAAGTTACGGTGGTGGGGCTTCCTTCAGTGACGTATTTTCCTTTAGAATCTAGGGTCATTCCTGATTCTACCATTGACCCACAGTCGATTAATCGCCTTCGGGATAAATACAGCATCCTTGACACCATCTCTCTTATGGTGTAGCCTTTGAGAGCGGGGTAGGGCTCCTTCTTTATCCTACTCTTCGGTGGGGTCTCAAAGCTCTTCAACTGGCTCCGCTCCAACTAACGCCCGACTTTTGGAGGCACCTAGTCTGCTTCCTGGTGCTTTGGAGGGAGTCGTGTGAGCTAAGCAAGATAACTAGAAAGCCCAGGGCAGAGGAGCTTGCTTTCCTTTTCCAGATTGGGAGCCTGGCTGGGGTCCCTCGAGAACAGTTTTACGCCAAGGCCAAGAACAAATTTAATTTCATCATCTCTGGGGCTTCAAAGAACCGTGCGTGATCCTAGCTTGGAAGAAGGAATAGGTATTGGCTGGCAATGACTGGGGGAGCTCGATTTTTATGGGCGGGCATGATTTCACGGTTCCGACCACTTTTAATGATAAGCCTTCAAGGAACCGAGACTCCTTGCCTTCTGAATCTGAAGTGGTGCTGAAGGCCATCCTTGCCAGGAACTACTTGAATCTGAAATTCGTAACTGCCGACCCTTATGATCCCCGTCGGGTAAACTGCTATCTTTAGATATCCTACGCTACTTCTCATAAGTATCTTGCACCATCACACTTTTGGGTTGTTGAATGGTTCAGTTCTGATGGTCTTAACTCATTTCTTAACAGTGTTTGTTTTTGCACCAGCTTTTCATGAAACCCAGTAAGCTCGAACCCCTTATCATCCTTTCAGATAATCCCCGAAAGCTTTCTCAACTGCCTCAAAAAAGAGGGGGCCAATCATTATGGTTGCTGCCTCACTCGTCCCTGCTTCATCGTCTTCCCAGATGAAGTCTAAGATGGTTGTTCTTACAATCTCGGGTAGCAAAGGCTCTAAACAGAGGAGGGCCAGCTTCCCAAGTCACTGATACGTCCATCTCTGCCCCCTCACCAATGGTTCCTGCTTCAACTAGTGCTTCCTCAATTATATTAACCCTTCTACTGATCCATCTGCATCCCGGGTAATTCAGGTTATCGAGGATTCCGAGGCCGGTACTCCTGAGATCCCCCTCTCTCACCCCCACCAGCAGTCGAGCTCGACGGGTCAGGATGAGGTTCTGAAGTAGTTCGTGGCATTCTGTCCGGGTGGCGGGCTTTCTAGGATGACCTCAATGCATGTGGACATCATGGTTACCAAAGAGTCTGCCCTCCTAGCCGAGTTAATCGTCATTTTTACTTCCTCATTTAGTAGCTTGATTTGTCATTACCTAACATGAATTCCCTTTGTAGGCCTTCAAGTTTCAAGTAGCCATAGGACATCAGGTAGCTTCTCTCTACGACCAGGTAGCTAAGGCTGAGGTTGAGGCTGAGCGAGCCATGGGATTGTTGGTGCAGGATCAAGCCCTAGTGCAGGAGATGACCTTTATCTAGAGGGGAATGGAAACCCAACTTGCTGAGCTCCAGTGCTACCACGAGAGGTTGAAGCTGTCTTTTGATCAGGAAAATCTTCGGTCTAAGTGATCAGCCAGGCAATGGGATAACTGAAAGAGGGAGGCTCGGGCATTGGATGTCGAGAACCAAGCTATAAAGGCCCAAGTTGCCAAGCTCCAGGCCGTAGTGGAAGCCTCTTTCATTGAGGGGTATTTCTATTCCTCCTTCTAAGTTGCGAAAGCCCTCCCCCTCCCATTTGACCTCTCCAGTATCACCGACTGGGATAAGGAAGAGGTTATATCTTGGGCTGCGAAGATGTCTCACCCCGAAAATGATCAAACAGGTCATTCTATTGGGATTGAGCTGGGAAGTGATCTGAAGTACCAGAGCTACCTCCTCCTGTTTTGACCTTTCCAACTTCAGGTCCAGGAGAATCCTTGAGAGGGGTCCAACCCAAAGAGCTAGATTGAGGCCTTACCGAAGCCTGAGATCCTTCCATGGTGCTTTCAGAAGAGAAGACAGCAGTGGGCGAGATTATACCAGAGTCAGTGGCCAACCTTCTTGCTCAGCCATACCTCCTAAGGTCATTGCGGTGGTCAATGAGGTCATGGAGGAGGATCCTGCTGAGTATCAGGCAATCGAGGAGAATCCTCAAGAGGAGGTGGCGGAGGTGGTCATCCGGGATAAGCGATCACCCGAATGAGGGGCAGAAGGCGAGGTTCATCCTGAAGGGGGAGAAGTCTGAGGAGACCGAGAGGATGCAGAAGATTGAGTGCACTTTCTTGTAGCTTGCTCTGAATGCCCGGAAAAGAGGGTGGGCATCCAATCTTTACCTGTGCTTGATCATTCATCATTTTTTTTTGTAGCCTGGAATCAGGGGTAGGGCTCTCTATCTGTTGTAGCCTTGCTGGGAATAGGCTCCCCCATTTATTAATAAAACTTAACTTGAGATCTGGTTCATGTTTTGACTTACATGTACTTGCTTTTTTTCTGATCTCCATCTAGGTTCAGGCTCTATTGCAAATTGACTTAGCTTGGGAAAAATAACAAGATAAGAACATTGCTTAAGCATGAAAATAGACAACTAGCTTGGGCTTTCTAACTACAAAGACTTATAACTCAACGTCTTTAGTCAATAGTCCCCTTATTTGATCGTAGACAGGTTATAGTAAGCAATCACATATACAAGGAGAATTAGTAACCAGCAATAACCAGGATATTTAGAGTTTAAGTAAACCGAGCCCTCCATCCTTGAGCACCTTTAGGGGTTGTAACCTGAGTGAGGCATCTAGTAAATAACTGCTTATCCCTCTCTTAAGCTAGGGATTGGGAGGGCTTCTGCACTCTTAAACTTAAATCCTTCTTAGGGGTGGTAACCCAACAAATGCATCATGAGGGCTTATCTAGCTATTTTCTGGACTAGAAATCTTGATGGCAACTTTTCTCTTACACTCAGACCCTTCTTGGGGGTGGTAGCCCGACCAAGGAATCAAGAGGACTATCTAGTTATTTCCTGGTCTCGAGATCTGGATGGAAACTATACTCTTATACTCAGACCCTTCGTGGGGGTAGTAGCCCAACCAAGGCATCATGAGGGCTATCTAGCTATTTCCTGGTCTCGAAATCTGGATGGCAACTTTGCTTTTACACTCAGACCCTTCTTGGGGGTGGTAGCCTAACCAAGGAATCATGAGGGCTATCTAGCTATTTCCTGGTCTCGAGGTCTGGATGGCAACTATGCTCTTATACTCAGACCCTTCTTGGGGGTGGTAGCCCGACCAAGGCATCAGGAGGGCTATCTAGCTATTTATTGGTCTAAAAATCTGGATGGCAACTTCGCTATTACACTCAGACTCTTCTTGGGGGTGGTAACCCGACTAAGGAATCAGGAGGGCTATCTAGCTATTTCTTGGTCTCGAAATCTGGATGGAAACTATGCTCTTACACTTAGACCCTTTTTGGGGGTGGTAGACCAAACAAGGCATCAGGAGGGCTATCTAGCTATTTTCTGGTCTTGAGATCTGGATGGAAACTATGGTCTTACACTCAGACCCTTCTTGGGGGTGGTAGCCCAACCAAGGCATTAGAAGGGCTATCTATCTATTTCCTGGTCTCGAGATCTGAATGGCAACTATGCTCTTATACTAAGACCCTTCATGGCGGGGGGTAGTGCCCGGCCCAGGCATCAGGGGTGGCGAGGGGGCTTCCCCAGCTTACCCCTGGTCTTGGGGTGATAATGTCGAAATTTCTATGTAGACCCAAATCACTGTAGAACATAGTTAAAGTTGGAGAAAATAAGAAAAACAGGCTTTATTGATAAGAAGGATGGAGTACATTATTGTCGGAGATAAAATAAACTAGGTGGAGGCCGCCTTCTCAGGAGTCCCCTATTCAAGGGTAGAATTTCCTTAAGTGATCTGCATTCCAAGTATGATCGATGAGTCCGCCATTCATATCCTTGAGTTCGTATGCCCTATTATGGATCACCATTTTCACTAGGTATGGTCCTTCCCAGTTGAGCCCCAAGACCCCGTCTGACCTCTTCCTTGTACTCAATGTTACTTTTCTAAGAACTAGGTCCTCTTCCTTGAAGTTTCGGGCCTTTACCCTCCTATTAAAGTACCTTGCAATCCTGCTCTGGTAGATTGCTACCTTCTCGGCTATTCGATCTTGTTTTTCTTCCAGAAGGTCCAAGCTAGCTCGGAGCTTACTTTAATTGCTCCCTGGTTTGAAATATTGGACTCTAAAGGAGGTCAATTTGTGCTCAATATGTAGGACGACTTCAACTCCGAAGGCTAGAGAGTAGGGCATTTACCCGGTAGCTGTTCTCCTTGTAGTACGGTAAGCCCATAGGACCTGGGGAAGCTCCTCTGCCCATATACATTTCTTCTGTTGTATATTTTTCTTCAACAGCTTCTTAATGGTTTTGTTTGTGGATTCCACCAGACCGTTGGTCTGGGGGTGGGCTACTGAAGCAAAATGAAGGTCGATTCCCAAGTCTTCATAAAAATCTTTAAACCGGTCATTGTAGAACTGTTTTTCGAGGTCAGCTACAATGGCAAGAGGGGTTCCGAACCTGTAAACTACATTAGTCTTGATGAACCTTGTTATGTTTCCTTCTGATATTTGGGAAAGCGGTTCGGCTTTGAACCATCTTGTGAAATAATCAATTGCCACGATAGCATGATTGGCTTGACTCAGAGCAGTAGGAAGCGGTCCGATCAAGTCGACTCCTCGGATAGCAAAGGGGTATGGAAAGCTAAGGGAAGACAACCGCTCCGGAGGGAGGTGACTCAAGTTTGCGGTCTTCTGGCATGCCTCGCAGGCTTGTACTAAGCTCTTTCTGTCTTGATGGATGGTTGGGCAATAATACCCCATGCGGAGAACCTGTTATGCCAGAGCCTCCCCACCAATGTGGTTCCCACATTCCCCGGAATGAACCTCTCTCAAAGCCCACTTGGCATCTTCAGGGTGCAAACATCAGAGCAAGGGAAGGGATCTTCCCCTTCGGTATAGGTGCCTATCCACCAAACAATATCAGACTAAGAGCCTTTAGACTCTCATAGCTTGGTCGGGCTCTACAGGAAGTTTCCCATCCTGTAGATAATCCACTATTGGATCCATCCAGTACGGTTGTCAATCCAAGGTATAAGTTTCCTTACATGTCACTGTGCTAGGTAAGGGGATCACTTGAAGAGGGACCCGACGGGGTAAGGTCTGGCCACTATATACAGCTATCTTCGCAAGCACGTCAGCTCGACGATTCAATTGTCAAGGTACCTGCTCGATTCTGAATCTTTTAAATCTGCTCTTGAGTTGCCTAACCAATTTCAGGTAAGCGATCATATTATCCCTTTTTGCCTGATAATCCCTAGAGACTTGGTTGACCACGAGCGAAGAGTCGCTCTTAACTTTCAGGTAATCAACCCCGAGCTCTATGGTTGCCCTTATTCCTGCTAGAAGGGCTTCGTACTCTGCCTCATTGTTCGTGACTTTAAATTCAAATCTGAAATAGTGGCATCACTCAGTTCCTTCTAGATCGATTAGGACTATGCCTGCTCCTCCCCCAGCTTGCCCGGAAGCTCCATTAGTGTAGATGATCCACGACTCACAACCCTTTGGGCAGCTGTTAGATTTTGGAATCCTCTCAGGGGCTACATCTATTACAGAGGGGTTGCTTGGTCTGATGGTATTGAGAGCACTGCTACAAAGTCTGCTAGTGCCTGAGCTTTTATTATGGTCCTAGGATTGTACCTTAAATCAAATTGGGTAAGCTCTAGGGCCCATAATACAAGCCTTCTGGAAACATCCGTCCTTTGTAAAAATTACGGAGGGGTTGGTCTATCACCACTACTATTGAATGGCCGTGGAAGTAGGGACGAAGCTTCCTTACCGAGGTCACCAAGGCATAAACGAGCTTCTCCAACAGGGTATAGTTCTTTTCGGGCTTGGTTAGAGCATGACTTACGTAGTAAATAAGTCATTGGACCCTATCCCTGCATTCCTTGACAAAAGCCCCGCTTACTGCATTTTCTGAAACGGCCAAGTAGATTTGAAGCTCTTCTCCAAGACTTGACTTGACCAGTAGTGGAGGGCTTGACAGGTATTGTTTCAAGGATTGAAAAGCTTGTTCACTCTCCTTATCCCATTTCATATTTCTTCCCTGTTTGTTGGCTTTGAAGAATGGGAGACACTTGTCGGTAGACCGAGAGATGAACCTATTGAGCGTTGCTACCTACCCGGTCAAGGTTTGAACATGTTTAACAGACGTTGGGGGATTCTAGATCCAGGATAGCCATGATCTTTTCTGGGTTGGCCTCTATGCCTCTCTCATGGACCATGAAGCCCAGAAACTTCCCTACAGTTACCCAAAAGGCGTATTTGGAAGGATTCTATCTCATCTGGTTCTCCCTTAGGATCATGAAGGTTCTACGAAGGTCACCTAGATGGCCTTCCAAGGTTAAAGACTTGGTGATCATGTCGTCGATATACACCTCCATCGACCTCCCAATTTCGGGCTTGAACAATTGATTGACTAGCCGCTAATATATAACTCTAACGTTCTTGAGCCTGAAAGGCATCACCTTGTAGCAGTGCAAACCTCGTATTTTGATGAAACTGGTCTTTTCCTAGTCCGTGGGGTGCATCATAATTTGATTGTACCTTGAAAATACGTCCATGAAGCTCAGGAGCTTGTGAGCTGATCAATTTTTGGTAAAGGGAAGCTGTCCTTCAGGGATGACAGGTTGAAGTCAGTATAATCAACACACATGCGCCACTTTCCATTTGCCGCTGTGACCTTGACCACGTTGGTGATCCAATCGGGATAACGTGCTTCTCGGATGAAGACCGCCAGGGTCAATTTTTCCACCTCTTTCTAAACCGTAACATTTCTTTCGGAGTTAAAGTGGTGCCTTTTTTGTTTAATAGGTTTGAAGGTCGGATCAACTACCAGCCGATGAGCAGCTAATGTCATCGGGATCCCTGGCATCACAGCATGACTCCAAGCAAAAATGTCGTTGAACTCTGTGAGGAGCTTGATCAAACCCTCTTTCACTCCCGACTCAAGGGTGGCTCCGATTTTGACAACCTTCGAGGGATCGTTCACTCGGACATGAATCTCTTCTAACTTATCCATTGGATGGCTGATGGCCCACTCTTTTCTCTGTTCCTTCCTGTCGAGCATTATGAGGTCGTCTTCAGGATGATCGGTGGACCCTACATCTCCTAGGTTTAATGCAGGGGATGCCATGTCTTGGTGAGTTGTCACCTTGGTGAGTTGTTTTGCTAGAGTCGTTGGGTTGGCCGACACTGCGTAGCATCTCCTAGCCTCTTGCTGATAACCCCAAACTTCCTCCACCTTGTCTCCTACTGGGAACTTCAGGACGTTGTGGTAAATAGAAATGAACCCTTTCGAGGATGATAAAAATTGCTTCTCTAATATTGCATTATAGGCCGATAGGGTATCCATCACCACGAAGTCTGTTATGATATTCTTCTGGAGAGGTGTGGCTTTGATTATCACTGTTAGGATTTTGGATCCCACGGGTGTGATTGAGTCCTCAGTGAACCCATATAGAGGGGTAGTGCAGCTATTGTAGCACCACTGTTTCAAGTTTAGCTTTTCCAAGGTATCCTTAAATGGGACGTCGACGCTGCTATCTGTGTCGACAAGCACACGGTGGACCATACAGTTGGCAATCTATACCATGATCACCATGGGGTCATCATGAGGCTGCACGGTTTTGTAGACATCCACTTCATTGAAAATGATATGTGACAGCTGTAAGGGGTTTGTCGGCCTCTAGTCGACCTTGAAGATATCTCGCCCTCTGTCCGTACGTGGGACTTTCCTCACACGGTTTTTCCTGGAACTGTTGGAGGTGCCAGCCAGAGTAGGCCCTCCGCTGATGGCATGTATTATCTAAAACTGTTGCATCAGGTCTGCCTGTTCCCCCTTTTTTTTCTCGGCATGCTCTCGGATCTTGGCTTGCACTTCCCTTCCAGTCTGAATGTTCTCTCTGACTTGCTATAAGAATTCCACCAGACATCCACCTCTTATCAAAGCCTCAATCTGATTTTCAGGTTATAACACTCTGAAGTGTTGTGTCCCACGTCATTGTGAAAGTCACAATATTTATAGCGATTTCTCTTACCGACCGGAGCTTTCATGGGAGCGGGTTTCTGTAGCAAACCCTTGTCCCGAATGGCTAGGTAGACTGTTTCACGGGATATATTTAAGGGAGTGTAGTGATCGTACCCCCTATCGTCTCGCTCTATTAGGGCCACTGTCCTGGGAGGTGGCGAAGCTTGCAGAGGAGTTCATTTTTCTGGATACCTTTCTGATCTGGGTTGAGAATGGGGAAATCGATATGTCAACTTATTAGGGGGTTTGTTCTAGCTTTTCTGAGCTTGCTCAAGTCTAGGAGCTTCCTTCTTTTATCGCTTTATGGCTATCATGTTGTCGTGTTCCATCTTGACCTTAAGTTGTTCGTTGACCTCAATCT
This sequence comes from Dipteronia dyeriana, assembly GCA_032871835.1. NCBI lineage: Eukaryota > Viridiplantae > Streptophyta > Magnoliopsida > Sapindales > Sapindaceae > Dipteronia > Dipteronia dyeriana. The sequence goes on from CM065297.1 coordinate 42,867,434, forward strand.
GTATTAGAGCCCGATCATAGGCTTCTTGGTAGGTTTCTGGAGGTCTCTTGGCAAATGACAGGAAAAGCTTACCCATCCACAGGTTCTTTCTGAAGTTGGTGAGGGTTTCTTTCTAGGTGAAGACCTCAATCTGAATGACTTCTTTATGGAAACGCTCGATATAAGCCCGAAGGGTTTCCCCTCTCTCCTAGATCACGTACTGCAGATGGATTGGGTCCTTCAATCAACACTTAACTCCCTGGAATTATGAGCAAAAATTGGTCGATAGCTTGGTAAAGGAATCCACACTACCAGCAGGTAGTTTCCTAAACCAGGTTTTAGCGTAATCCGTGAGTGTAGTGGGGAACATTCGACACATAATGGCCCTGGTCGTGTTCTGGACCTCCATCTATTGAAAGAAGCTCTCTAAGTGGCTTAGAGGATCCTTAGTTCCGGAGAATTTGTCAGTTGGCATTTGAAACTTATGTGGGAGCTCCGCTTCCCGGATCCTCTTGGTGAAGGGAGCATTCATTTCACTTAGAGGATCTTTCTTGTCCTCGTTGTACTTCCCCTTCTTCATCAATTGGACCTCCTTCTACTGCTCTGCCAACTGGTCTCTCAGACGTTTGCTTTCGAATTTCCATGAGTTGATCTCTGTTTCCTCACCATCGGATCCTTCTAACAAACTGGTGACCTCTATCTGGTTACTTCTTCGGAGGGGGTCTGTTCGGGGGCTTTGCTGACTTTCTTCTTCTCTAATTCGGGCTTCCCTCCTTGAAGTGGTTCGGTGGAGAAACTCTCCCCACTCTCTGGGAAGGATATATGCTGCAAATTTGACTTTCCTGGGTTGGTAGCGTGGCAACGCTTTGGGAACGGGAGGCATGGGCCCTAACCTATCCCGGATCGAGGTTGGGAGTCCCGTTATATTACGAGTTGGCTCCAGGGAGATAGGTCCCTGGCGATCAAAGGCCTAGGCCTGCTTGACTCCCCTCGATTGCAAAGGTTTGCTTGCTGGATAGTAATGCCCTCAGCGAGCAGTTGAAGGAGGACGTTTTCCATGAAGGCCACCGTTGTTGGTCGAGCTCGATCTGATTTCCCAAAGGGGGATTCAGAGCTCGCACAGTGGGTGGCTGGTCAGGAACCTGGCTATGGAGCCTGGATTTTCTCCCTTTCTTTGGGACCTTTCGTGTTGACACAGCAGAAGGTTGTCCCGATGCGCCTGATTGTCCTTGTGAGGAGCGGAGCCTCATGATTCCTGTAAAATTATAAACTTTTGAGTGTAAAGATGTTGGTGTGAGAGTTTCCCACATACGGTACCAGAAAGTGTTAACGGGAAATTTGCTCAGGATGAGAAATTCCTATTAACACCCTCAAGACCACTACCGCGGAGGTGGTGGCCGGGGTCGGTACCTTTGATACCTAACCTGCTTAGATGGGAATGAAGATTTGTATGATAATGAAAAATGAGAGCTTTTATTATCGATCACTTTGTTACATGAAATTTGCCCTCATACATTATCTAGGACGTAGGAAGGTGGTCGCTTTTTACTTGTCGAATAGTGGAAAATAATGGCAGCCATGTTTTGGAAACAAAATTTAGGGCCCCCTCCCTTCTTTTACTTTCGTCTATCTGTCGTTATCTCTCTTTTTCTTTTTTTTTTATGTTTTTTTTGTATATCTCTACCATGTTTGGCCTCACACATATATATGGTCCAAGTAGGTTTTTAGTTCGTAAATATCTTACCGTGATCCCATGAATCCGTTCTCTCCTTATATGGCGGGATTCATCATTTGAATTTGAATTGTTACTGGATTCGATGATATCGTTGACGGAGAAAAGTTTTTCCTTTTTTGGAATCAAACTCTTGACTTGCATGTAAATACTGGTCATTACGTGGAGATGATCCTGTGTGCACTCATGTCATGATTCTTCATAGAGTTTACTGGACTATGCTTCGGTCCCAGATGGATCTATGCTTCGGTTCTATTCTCGAGAGCTTGGAAAGGATGTCCTGGTAGGCATTCTAGTGAGGTAACATGGATCTGATTTGTTTATAGGCCCCCTTCCTCCTAGAATCGTGGAGGGGACAACGGGCTTCTTGAGAGGTTGGTAGACTTCTCATTCAGGCCACGAATTAAGTTCGACCTCTTGAAGTCTTAACCCGGAGGGGGCTTACTTTTGCTTGTCAAGATTCTTTCAAATGTTTCTTGAGCTTGGAGACCCCCCTGGCTTTCATGGGGTGGTTGAGGAGCTCGACCTTTAGGGCTGAGGTTTCCAGATAGGTGGCCTCGAGAAGCTCAGGTTCCATTGTGTGGGGGATCATCCTGGTAGCGCTTAGCTTGCTTCCTGATAGAATTGAAGCCAGGCCGACCTTCCCTGCTCTTGTGGGGTAGCTTTATGGTCTACCCGGGTATTATGAACATTGACTATGGGCTTTGACTTGGGGCTGGAAAGTGGACAATTTCTCTTTGACCCCTGTACAAATTTTACGATTAAAAGGTATAATAAGTTGATGTGACTCATTCATACCCTAGACAGCCTTATTGGAGAAAGTGTATCCTCGTGAAGAATACAAGTAATCGCCAAGAGCTCAATCTCCAAGTTACCATATTTACTCATATGACCACATTTTTTACTTGGATATTTTGACTTGTCCAGAAGCCATGTTTCAATAGACACTATTGAAAACTTAACGTTAAGATTTCATATCCAATAACTCAAATCATCCATATGATGATATTCTACTCTCATTTAATAAATGGAGCCACGATGTCCGTATCTATAAATGAAGTCCTCTATCGATTAACAAATGAATATCACCAAACTATCGAGGATAGACTATGCTATATAATCGTACTCATTGATAGTTCAAATGATAAAGTCCATCATTTATCTTAGGATTGAGATAGACACTCCGATTATCTTTAAATGAAATTTTTTTATCTATTGACGGTTATAGAAAAAGTATTTCATTGTGATCCAATTCAATGCACCTAGTGCACCAGATTCTTTTGCCTAAAGACACCACACTTTGATGATTTTAGACTCATCATAACACATTTGATCCGACTCAAATGCTAGCAAAAGAATCTACAACTTTAACAATATAAAGGTGCCCAACCTTTATCTTTTGTTGTTAATATTATTCAAGACTATCTAAAGAATTGTGTCTACCTCATACATATCTAGATGTATGAACAATTCTTCTTTCCTCATAGTCTTTTGACCTTATGATTTTTTACTTTTGACAAGTATAATAATTAAATTATAAATGTTATAGGATTTGTTAAACCAGAAATCACTTTATTAATATGAAATGATTGTCAAATACATTATTATACTCTTGCTATCGAGCATAATCCTAACACCTGTCTCGAAATCCCCTACTGCAAGGTAAGGTGTGTATAAGGGGCCTCAAACTTGTTTACCTCTCTATCTGAATCTGTTAAGGTAGAGGCCCATATTGATCATACCAAGGAAAAGGAGGTCCGAACTGGTCTAGCTAATTTGGGCCGCTGTAGAAGTTAGGGATGTTGAAGGAGCTTTAAATTTAGGTATCTATTTGTCTGAATCTATTAAGGTGGTTGAGATCTAGACCGATCTTACCAAGGATGAAGAGGTCCATACTGATGCTTTAATGGTGGAGGAGGTCCTGATTGATCCAGCTGAAAAGAAAGTGGTCAAGGCTAACTCAAGCTATTCCAACCAAGGTGGTGGATCGGGATCACTGTAGGTCGTTAGGGGGATGAATGGCCCGATACAAGAGGAGAGAAGCCACTGGCATGATATTGGTCTAGAGGCATGCTTGGGATCCAAGGAGTCCCCAACAACTGAGAGAAGGCTTTGGACCCCTCCGGAGTGGAGAGGGGCCAACTGCCTTGTACCGGTCTAGAGTCACGCTTTCCAATGAGTCCCCAACAACTGAGACAAGGCTCTAGACCCTGCTGGAACAAATCGGGAGCTCAGTGGCTCACATGGGCATTGACAGACTCAGTATGAGAAATCAGGAGCCACTGAGTCTTGCAGCGGTGCTGCTACTCCAGAAGCTTGCTTAAGCACGTAGGAAGCCTCAACAAATATGGGAAGCCTCTATGCTCTCCTCGATTAGATCAGGCTTCAGTGGCTTGCTAGGGAGATGAATGGCCCGGTTCATATGGATCGAAGCCACCGGTCTTGTACTGTTCCAGAAGTATGCTTGGGATCCTAGAAGTCTCCAGCAATAAAGAGAAGGCTCTGGACTCTGCTGGAACGAACTGGGAGCTCTGTGGCTCACTTGGATGTTGACCGGCATGGTATAATGAGTAAGGAGCCACTAAGTCTTGTAGCGGTGTTATTACTCCAAAGGCTTACTTAGACACATAGGAGGCCTTAACAAATGTGGGAAGCCTTTGAGCTATCCTCGATCAGATCAAGCTTCGGTGGCTTGCTAGGGCGACTGATTGGCTAGGTACACTTAGAGCGAAGCCACAGGTCTTGTAGCGATGCTACTGCTCCAAAGGCTTGCTTAGACACGTTAGAGGCCTTACCAAGCATGGGAAGCTTCTGGGCTCTCTTCGATCAGATCGGGCTTTGGTGGCTTGCTAGGGCGATGAATAGCCCAGTACATATAAAGCAAAACCACTGTATGGTACAGGTCCAAAGGCATGCTTGGGATCCTATAATTCCCAACGAAATTGAGAGAAGGCTCTGGACCCTGTTGGAACGAACCGAGAGCTCAGTGGCTCACTTGGGCGTTGACCGACCCAGTATAAGAATTGCGTAGCCACTGGATCTTGCAGTGGTGCTGCTACTCCAAAGGCTTGCTAAGGCACGTAGGAGGCCTCAACAAATGTGGGAATCCTCTAGGCTCTGCTCGATCAGATCAGGCTTTGGTAGCATTCTAGGGTGATGAATAACTTGGTACACATGGAGCGAAGCCACTGGTCTTATAGTGGTGCTAGCCTTTCCAAGCGTGAAAAACCTCTAGGCTCTCCTCGATCAGATCGAGTTTCTATGGCTTGCTAAGGCGATGAACGACCAGACACTCATGGAATAAAGCCATCAGTCTGGTAGAGATCCAAAGGCATGCATGGGATCCTAAAAGTCCCAATTGTAGGAAAAATTGCGCAAAGAAAGCGTGAAAAATATTAAAAATTAGGGTTTGGTATAAATGAAAATTTTCACTAAAAAAAAATAACAAGAACCTTAACCCTAGATTGATTGATGTATATAAAAAGTGTCGTATCTTTTTCTCGTGACGATTGAACTAGCGCCGAATTGAATCTGTAAGATCTTCCAATCTAATCACGAACGTGAATCACCTAAGTGTGTGGGCTCCCTTTCTTTAAATTGTATAACGGATGATGGAAACAAACAAAATCTTTTTCATTGTTTGTCATAATAATCCTCCATGAGAAAATTCAAGAATGTCCGGTCACTTGTGAATTAACAATCTACTTGATTGAAACTCACGTGAACCCGATTTGATTTTATACACACAAAAAAAACCCTTTTGATGTAAAGGATACTAGTGTACTATCAAAAACAAAAACATTCCCTTTTTTCTCTTCTTGTTGGCCGAATTCTACACCATATATCTATGTGTTGATAGAATTTTGTCTAGAGAAAAAATTAAGTTTTTCTCTCTCAAAATTCTCTTTTGCTTGGCCGAATTCTCTCTTGGAAAGCAATCTTGCTTGGCCAAAATTTTACTCGTAAAAAACTTACGGCTGGCTGAAATATATAAGACCTATATATAGTGACCAAATTCCTTACCCTAATCTATTTAGGGTTGGTTGAATTTTACATGTATTCAGTTTAGGAGACATAATCCTTTCCTAAAAAGGATTTACTTGGTGGGTAAGAATCCTATCCTTAGGTGGATTTACTTAGTGACCAAGAATCCTTTTCCAAAAAGAATTCTTTCCTACATCAAGACTCTTAATCCAACTAAATAGTGTTTTTATAACCATATTGAAGATTTCCTAATTTGACTAGATAAATAATTTCTTTTATTTATCTACTTATCAAATATAATCTTTAATATTAATTATACTACCAACAATAGTATAATATATATCAAATATATATTTTATCTTTTAAAAACATAAAAGATATATGTATTTGATTTTCAAATCTTTTAAATGATATCTCATATCTTTATTTTATTAAATTAAATATTTATTTTGAATTTAAACATTTTAAATTCAATTTCAAATATTTAATTTAATAAAATAAAATAATCATATTATCTTATTCTATTTAAAATCAATTATCAACTAGCACCCTTCATTTAGTGATTAATAATATTCGGTAATTAATTGAATACCGAGATTATTAATTAATGAATAATGGTAATTAAATAAATTAAATAATCTTATTATTTAATTTATTTAATCACCATTATTCATTAATTAATAATCTCGGTATTCAATTAATTACCGAATAAATACATGTCACTTTCATAACACAATCAATTGGACAACCCAATTAATTAACCGTGACTCTTGTTACCTAAATCGATCAAGCCAGTAAGGGGACCTAAGAGTTTTTTGACCTTATGATTACTAATTTTTGACAATTACAATAATTAAAGTATAAATGTAATAAGATTTTTTAAACTAGAAATCACTTTTTAGTATGAAAAGATTGTCAAATACATTGCTACACTCTTGCTATTGAGCATATTCCAAACAATCTCCCACTTGCTCTATAGTAAATGTGTCATATCTCTTATCCTTATGTTTTTTCTAGTTCCCATCAGAACTCTTTTGTGGTAGAGCATTTACGATGGGATGCACTAGATTTTCTGCTGACACCATCTTTGTAATCGTCATGTCTCCCCTATGCACATTTTCCCTTAGAAGATGATACTTTCTTTCAATATGTTTCCCTCTCTTATGACTTCTTGGTTCTCTTGAATTAGCAATTGCTCCACTATTTTCACATTTGATAGTGATCTACTTATTCACATCAGAAACCATTTCCAAGACAATCAAGAATTGGTGAAGCAAGACAGCCTCTTTACCAGCATTGCATGCAGCAACATACTCAGCTTCCGTGGCTGAATCAGTAATACAAGATTGCTTGATACTTTTTTGTACAACTGCCCTTACTCTAAGAGTAAACACAGATCCTACTGTTCATCTTTTGGAGTTAGAATCGGATTGGATGTGAGAATCTAGATACCTAATAGGAATTTAATCTCCTCCAGAGTATACAAGTATATAATCTCTGATTCTCTTAAGATAGTTAAAAATTTGCTTGACGATCGTCTAGTGATCAAGACTAGGTTTCGATTGAAACCTGATAACTATGGCAACAACAAAACAAATATCTGGTCTAGTGCAGATCATAACATACATGAAGCCTCCAACTATCGAGGAATATGAAACCCTACTCATGAATTGCTCTTCGTGCTCATTCTATGGAACTTGTTCCTTAGAAAGTTTGATTCCATGTCTGATAGGTAATATACCTTTCTTGGAATCTTGCATGGAAAACCTAGACAAGATTTAATCTATGTGTGAAGCTTGGAATAATTCAATCATTCTATTCTCTTTATCCTTTATTACTTGGATACCAATAATATAACTTGCTTCTCCTAAGTCCTTCATAACAAATTATTTAGCGAACCATACTTTTACTGATGTCAATACACCTACATCATTTTCGATAAGTAGTATATCATCTACGTAAAGAGCTAGGAAAATAAACTTGTTGCCTTCGATCCTTTTGTATACACATGGTTCGTCAAGGTTTGAATAAATCAAAAAAAAATTACAACTTCATCGAACCTTATGTTCCAGGATCAGGGTGCTTGCTTCAATCCATATATGGATCTTTACAACTTGGATACCATTTATTCTTAGCCATTTTCAATGAATCCTTCTGGTTGCATCATATAGATGCTTTCATCAAGACTTTCGTTAAGGAAAGTTGTCTTGCCATTCATTTACTAAATCTCTAGGTCTAGAGATGCCACAATGGATAAGAGTATCCTAGTGGATTTAAGCATGGCCATAGGAGAGAAGGTTTCCTCATAATCGATACCTTCCTTCAGTGTGTAACATTTAGCTACCAATCTAGCATTAAAGGTTTCCACCTTTCTGTCCATTCCTCTCTTCCTCTTATATACCCACTTGCACCCAATGGGTTTTATCCTTCCAGGCAAGTCCATAAGGGACCAGACTATGTTTTTGAACTTAGATTCAATTTCAGATTACATTGCATTTTGCCAATGGTGACAATCAACATCCTCCATTACTTCCTTCTGTATGTAGGGATCATCGTCATCCGAGAGATTCTCTACTAATTCTCCTAGACCGATGAACATCTCGGGTTATTTACTAACTCTCTCACTATGATGTGGAATGGTAGGTTTTTCATCTTGTGTTTGTGTGGAACTTACAATTGGGCTAGGTTGTGAAACCTCTTGTGGAATTGTATTTCTTGAAAGATCATTCAGGACAGTTTACATTTTAGCACAAAATTATTCATATAGTCCTTTCCCAAAAATTTATCATTTGTCAAAATGAATATTTTAAGATCTGAAGGACTATAGAAATAATATATTTTGGTTCCTTTTAGATACCACACAAATATGCATGATTCTGAATGATACTCCATCTTTTTTGTCTTTCCTTTTAACATGTGAGCAGAACATCCAAATATTCTTAAATGTTGTAAACTAGGCTTTCGCCCAGTCCATAACTCATGCGGTGTTTTAGAGACTAAATTAGATGGTACATCATTTAGAATGTACAAAGCAGTTTGTAAAGCATATCCCTGAAAGGAACTTAAAAGTGTTGAATAAGTCAACATAGACCTAGCCATGTCCAAAAGAGTTATACTTCTCCTTTATGCCACCCCATTTTGTTAAGGTGTACCTGGCGCAGAAAACTGAGAAATTATCCCATTATCAATAAGATATTGTTGAAACTCACAAGAGAGATATCATTCACCATGATCAGACCTTTAGATTTTTATGTGTTTCTCAAGCCGATTTTCTACTTCGGCTTTAAATTATTTTAACATGTCAAAATCATCCAACCTATGTTTCATGATATACACATAGCCAAATTTTGAGTAATCATCTATGGAAGTGATTAAGTACTTATATCCACCTCTAGCTTGAATGCACGTAGGACTACACACATCAGTGTGTATTAATCCTAAACATTCAGTGGCACTTGTGCCTTTGGTCGTGAACAACCTTTTGGTTAACTTACTCTCGAAACAAAATTCACAAGTTGATAGATCATCAACCTTTAAGTAACTTAAAGGTCCATCACTAACCAATCTTTTGATCCTATCAAGGTTAATATGACCTAGGCACAAATGTCATAGGTAGGTTTCATCTTTTGATAATTTTACTATTTATGTTCCGTTGATTCCGTGTCTAACAAGTGAGAGATATTGCTATATGTTGACGTCTATTTCTCGATGGTCAAGAAAGTCAACAGCATTATGACCTGTTAAAAGAGAAAAAGATATAGAATGCAATTGATATGAGTGTGACACGAGTATACGTGGTAAAACTCCGATGACCGGAGAAACATCCATGGGTGGTTGTATGCACAACTAAGCCAAATCCACTATTGAATAGCAAATTACACCTCTCGATATCTCTTGCCTCTCTTTTGCCATATATTTTCTATGTTCTTTTTTTTTCGTCCCTTCTTACAATGAGATTATGGGTTTATTTATATGTGCATAGAACCCTAATCCTTTTTACACGAATAAGGGAATGTGATAGAGTTTAATTTGAAATGGTTGCTTGTTAGAGTCGCCTTTGTCTTCTTTCCCGGTTCGGAGATCTTGGGCATTGAATCAGAATCTTCACATGATTCTAGTTGCATAGTTTGTTTAGGACTTATTTCCCGTTTGGTGTTTATCCTTCTAGAAGCTATGAGTTTTTCCTAATTAGAATTATGTGATACTAGAGAGGAAATAACAATATTTCCTTATTGGAATAAGATTCTAGATTCCTTGTCTGAGTGAGACAATCCTTCTTCGTATATGAGTTGTTGTTACGTGTCCAAGACAGTTTGTGACATGACATGTCTCGAGTTGACTACTTATTTATTCGGGCTTCACAAGTTGACCCAAGTAAAGCTGAATGTGTCGAGTATTAATATTCGGCCTTTCTCGGTCTCCTATGACTAAGTGATGCGATCGATGGTGTTTGTTCAGATGCCAGCCTGGATGCTTATCTTGCAATCTCCCTGAGGGTTGTCTTATCTGTAAGTGACGTGTACATTTGATAAAATATAAATATAACAATATGCATATAGAATAAACCATTTTTCAATGTATCTTTGCATACAAATTTGTTTTTCCTACTAATAATAAAACCTTTATTAAAAGTAATTGAATATCCAAATTTTTTTAGACAAGAAATTGAAATTAAATTCCTCTTGAATCGATGTACATAATAAACGTCTATTAGAGCTAAATGCCAATAAGAATCTAAATTAATTCTAATATCACCCACTGCACTGGCAGACACCAACGCTCCGTTGCCTAAACGCAAGTTGAATTCATTCTCATTATGCTTTTTCTTTTCCTTGAACTCCTTTAAGGAACAACAAACATGAATAGTGGCTCCAGATTCTATAATCAAAGAATCTATATAATTTGCTAGAAAACATATTTCAAAATAATTAATATTACCTTCTTCCTTCTTTTCATGAAACTTTGGTCAATATCTTTTCCAATGTCCCTTTTCACCACAAGGGAAATACTTCCCTTTAATCTCGGTTACTTTCTTAGTCCCCTTCTTGGTAGGCCCAAGTTGATTTTTCTTCGGTTGCTTCTTGACCTTCTTACAGGTCTTAACAGTAGCAACTTTACCTACCATATGAATCTCTTGACCCTTGTCTTTCACTAGGATTTTCTTGGCACTTTTAAAATCTTGCATCAGGCTCTGCATGGTGTATTTCTTATTGTTCAAGGTGTAGTCCAACTTGAACTGAATAAAGGAATCCGACAGTAAGTTGACTATCTTGTCAATTTTCATCTCACCATCTATCTTAGTACCACTGAGTTCAGCAATGTTGAGATGTGCTATGACTTTCATCATGTGATCTTTCAAAGCCTGCCTAGGTTTCATCTTAAGATTCATGAGAGCAGTCACTCTCTCTCTCTCTCTCTCTTAGTCACCCTAGACTTCATAGCAAATATATCTTCCAAAGACATCATAATTTTGATAGCAGTCTCCATTCCTTTCCCACTGCTCATATACATGTCCAATTAACACCTAAAGAAGATCCACAAATCAACCATAATAAGTTCGCCAACAGGGTGAAAGGCACGTTGCTTGATTCTCCACACCCTTTCACTATGGTATCATCTTGTTTATGTGCATTTACCTTTAATATGAATATTCCAGTATCAGTTATCACTAAATAACTAATGTAAGCTCTCTAGAGCACTATGGTTGTACTATTTTGACATTCTTGTAAGCTCCCATGAGCACTCCTTTATATATATATATATATATATATATATGAAAGAGTCTTTTTCCATCCTCTGGATATTGCCAATGGGTTTTTCAGCGTATGATCACTTGTGATGCTTTTTCCCCCTTGATTAGTCCACCTCCACCAAAAGACTTGTTTTTCACCCATACATCTCCTTTATTATGCATGCATGTATGTATGTGAGTAAGACTCTGACCCTACTGATCCTAGCTCACTTATTCACCTATCTGCATGCCAAGTCGCATACCAAGATAAAAAAAACCTCTTGCACAATACACCGGAGCTAGATGATCCTACCTCATTGCTAGCTATTTGGGTCGAGAAGCTACAGATGATTACCGATCCTACTGCCTTGCTTGTAATTTGGATCGAGGACACCTAGAGAAGAGATCGGATACCGAGACCAGATAGACTAGGTATTAGGACCGAGTACCAGGACTAAGACTAAGACCTAGGATAACTTGTCTCCAACCTACTACACCTTTCTCCTTATTCGTACAAGATCACCCAGCTACGAGGTGTAGGGAAAAATCGGTTCAAAATGCAACGGAAGCGTAAGATTAGGGTTTGATATATTTATAATTTTTCCCTGTAATAAAATAACCTTAACCCTAGATTAATTGACGTATAATAAAAGTGTCGTACCTTTTTTCTCGTGACAATTGAACTATCGCTGAATTGAATCCGTAAGATATTCCAATCCAATCATGAACGTGAATCACCTAAGAGTGTTGGCTCCCTTTCAATAAATTGTATACTTGAAGATGGAAACAAACAAAATCTCTTTCTTTGTTAGTCACATTTATCCTCCAAAAAGAAAAACAAAGAACGTTAGGTCACTTGTGAATTATCAATCAATTTGATTGAAACTCATGTGAACCTTGATTCGATGTTGTACACAAAACTTTTTGATTAAAAGGCTACTAGTGCACTATCGAAAACAAAACCGTCCTTTCTTCCCTTTCTTGTTTGTCGAATTTTCACACACCATTCTTTAGAGTTGGAATAATTTATCTAGATGAAGAACCAGATTCTCTACACTCAAAATTATCTATTGGCCGAAATTTCTCTCCCTAAAATTAGGGCTTGGCCAAAATTTCTCTCCAATAAAAAGGTAATGGCTGAAATGTTTTCTCTAAAAATTAGGTTGGCCGAATTCTACACTATCATATATATAGTGGCTGAATTCTTCATCCTTTTAATTTAGAAGACCAAATCCTTTCCAATGAAGGATTTAATTTATGGGTAAAAATCTTTTCCTTATGAGGATTTACTTAGTGGTTAAGAATCCATTCCTTAGGAGGATTTACTTGGTGGGCAAAAAATATTTTCTAAGAAGAATTCTTTTCTACACCAAGACTCTTAATCCAACTCAAATAGTGTATTTATTAAATAACCAATTATTTAATATAATTAAATTGTGACTAAATTAAAACTTCTTAATTTGACCAATTGTCAATTTGAGTTTTAATATAAATCAAATACTTCCTAATTTGACTAGATAAATAAATTCCTATTATTTATCTACTTATCAAATATAGTATTTAATACTTATTATATTACCAACAATAATAATAACTAAATAAATAAATAATTTCCATTTAATTGAATAATAAAATAAAAAACAATAAATAAGGCTATTCTACAAGCCCTAGCCGCCCAAGCCTATATGTATGGGCCAAATATTATTTTTTCCTATTTTATTAAATCCGTTAGACTTAAATAAAAAGGTCACATGTGAACTATACGTATTCTTACTAAATGAAACAAGTCCACATTCCTTAAATCAATTCTAGATGGACCCATAAATTGGTCTGGTAAATTATATCAAGTGATCCATGCAAGTTCGTGTAGATTAGGGATATTGGCGGGCTATCTGAATTTATGATCCAATAGACATAACCTAATCACAATCAACAAATGATTCACTTATATCCAATCTAAAATTTTTAGTTCATTCCACTAAAAAAGATAGAATAAGTTAATATTGCTCATTCATAACCTAGGCAATCTTAATGGAGAAAGTGTATCCTCGTGAAAAATACCAGTAATCACCAAGAGCTCATAGACAACCTATAGCTCTCCAAGTTACCATATTTACTCATATGACCAAATTTTGAACTTAGACATTTTCACTTGTCTGGAAGCCGTATTTTAGTAGACAAAAATGAAAACTTAGCGTTAAGATTTAATATTCAATACCTCAAAACATCTATTTGATGATATTCTACTCTCATTTAATAATTAGAGCCACGATGTCCATATCTATAAATGAAGTCCTCTATCGATTAACAAATGAATACCACCAAACTATCGAGGATAGACTATGCTATATAATCGTACTCATTGATAGCTCAATTGATAACACTTGCAACCATAAGTCCATCATTTATCTTAAGATTGAGATAGACTCTCTGAAATTTTCCTTTATCTATATAGTGAATATACCTAGACGGGGGGTGAATAGGTATATGCTCCAACTTTTTATCTTCTTTTAAAGACAATGCAATTCTAACAATGCTTAATGAAAATTGCAAACAATGACACACAATATTTACGTGGTAAGCCTCCAAAGAGGACACATCCACGGGTTGATACCACAACCACCGGCAAAAGCAAAACAACTATTTCAAATAGAGTTACACACTCAAGCAATCAACACATGGTCTCTAAGCTATCACTCTCACTCTATCCTTGAACCTAGTGATCTACTAAGCCGAATTCCTATCCAAGACCCCCTGTTTCTTGAAAGATTCCTTGCTCATCTTTTTTGATCCTCCCGACCCTAGGCAAGACTTCTTGCTCAACTATCCAAGTCCTCCCGACTCTAGTCAAGACTTTCTTGCTCAACAATCTGAGGTCTCACACCTCTTATTGAGACTTCCACTTGCTTAGCTATCCAAGTCCCCCCGACTCTAACTAAGACTTCCAATTGCTCAAATCAAAGAATCACTCTAAGATATGTTCTACCTCTTCACAAGGTATCTAAGTGATCATGAATGCAAAACGCAAACAAGCACTGAACATAGAAAATGATTATCAACAAATTCTATGGACATGCAACTAGATAACTAGATTATGCTTTCAAAGAACAATCATAAATTTATCTAGACAACCTAAGGATGTTATCAACTAAGAACATAGATATGAATATATAGACACCAATTGAAACAAAACCTAGTTCTTAGAACATTAAATTAGATCTAGAAATAATCAATCAAGCATAAGAACAAAATATTTCTAGAAACAGTTTCATGTTTATCAAGTTTAGCACAAATCATTCAATTTATCACAAATCTAGCTAAACTTGAAAATCAAATCAACAAACCACAAAATGATATCAAAATCATCATATTCATGCTTCTTAATCAAATAGCATCAATCAATAAGAAGATCTAAGAAGAAAACTAAGAAGAAGATGATTTTACCAACAAGGATGAAAACCACAAACTGAAGATCTGATCACAACGAAATATCTAGACATCCTTTGGTCCTAGAAATGTTTGGGGTTTGTATAAATCTTCAAGACACTCGAAATAGGATTTTGAATCAAGTGATTCAGAGTAGAAATGAAGAAGTTATCATAAAAACAAAAATCAAAATGTTGAGAGAAAAATTCTGCACTTGTTCTTCAAATTCAATTTTCTCAACTAGTTAATTAATGAGTGGGAAGAAGAGGTTTTAAAGAGAGAACAACCAAATGAACAAATTTCCCCCATTATTTAGTGCCTCCTCAAGATGGAATGTGGTCCTCTCATGCCAGAGCACCTTTGGGGCCGAGATGGCCACGCTCCATCTCGGGATGGTACAAGGTGATGGCTTGAGCCATCGCACCTCATCCCTTGCGCTCCTCTCGCGTTCTTCGACCGTTTTTTGGCCTCCAAACTCTTAATTCTAATCTGTTTAAAGATTACGAACCGAAAATCCCTCACAGACATGGAAATATAAGATATTCAACCTAAAAAATAAGAATTCGCCTCAATATATGAAGACGAAGACAGTGTATGCAACATGAGTTGAAAGTGTAGTATCTTTTGACTTAGAACTCGAAATCAATAGTATGAGTAACCGAAATTACCAGAACTCAATCATGAATAATATAAGATTAAATTAAAGTTCAAGATCCATGTTATACAAACATATAAACAAACAAACACATTTCACACAAGAATGCAAACTACATAGAGATAGTCTCCAATCATGCACATTTTCCAAAACATGTTACTTTCATACCAATGCATGAGCATTCAACTTCAAGTGTGTGAAAGTGTTATACCAAATATGCACAACGATGCAGGGACACAAATGTATGAATTGTGTGTGTGCGTGCGCTTACACCTTGCAAGAGAAAGAAGGATCTCGATACCTTAGCATCCAAGAATATTACCAATCCTCTTGAAGACGAACTTTGCATCATGAGAAGTTGCTTTTCTTCCTTGAAGCTCTTATCATCACAAATCACTTAAGCAACTAAGCATTACAAAGAAATGAAGTTTTGTTATGGAATCAAGCCAACATAAATCTAAAACCTAACAATCTCCCCCTTTGGCTATTCCATGACAAAACCTCTATCTCACCATACAAAGATCACTCATAATCAATGTTGATTGCATTCTCACATCCTCACATTACAAAGAAATATTCCTAGACTAAAGTGTCTTCAAGAATCTTCACACATTCAAAGCACTTGTGAGACAAGAACAACCAAAAGAAATCTTCTACAAAAAAGATAGGTGAGATAAACAAACAATATACGAAATAAAAACAAAAGATCCCTTAACCTCTTTTATCTCATGCAAACACAAAATCTTACTCCCCCTTACTTTCTCCCCCCTAAGACAAAATTTCTCCCCCTTAATGGATTGAATCCCCGTTATATCAAAAGTAAGTAACATTGTGAGGAAAACACTTTCTCCCGCTTTTTGGCAAGGAATAGACAAAAACATATTACATAACCTAGAGAGAGATAAATGCCAAATGAAAATACCTACAAGGGTATAAGGGATGCATAATAAAATCATGAGATATTAAGCAAAAAAGTTGTATAGAGAACTAAGTTTAACAAACTAAGCGTCCCATTAACATATGCTCCACATATTAATAAGCAAGATAACTTGTTCACAAGGGAATCACACAATCCCACATTTCAAGCAATAAAAGATGGTTAACCATTATTTTTCAAAATTAATAAGAGAATCATAGATTTTCATTATTCTTTCAAATATAATCTCTCATTGCTAATGAATCAAGCACATTAAGCAAAGTGTGTGTGTGTGTGTGTGAAAATGCTTCTAGCATATATAAAAGGAGTGATTGTGATATCAACATGCAAACCACTTCAACACTTATCCATCTAAAGCTTTTCCAATCAAGGTCAAACCGATTATCATCCCGATTTTTTCTTTAAAGAGAATAGATTTCAACATGTGAACATGTGTGTGCATGTGGCTCGTTATTCCATTTCTATTTTTCAACCCAAACAATCACAATTTTCAACTATACTCCATTTTAAGCCTTCATCCATTTCTTTTTAGGCTTTGAACCAAAGATTTTTTTTTTAAATGATTCTTTTTCAACACTTCTTTGATTTTTCATACATAAACATATACTCTTCATGACGACTTTCACTCATCACAATGGTATAGCCCTTTCCTACATTCAGCAGCTTCATAACCAAGGTTTGTAGCCCTTTCCATGAAAGTGCTCGTTGAGTTCTATGTAGATACCGAAGCAAAATGGATACTAACCATAGGTCATCTATCATGTACTAGACAATAAACTTTAAGATGCATCCATAATCTACATGCTTTCAAACTCAATTACTCAAACTTAAACATATAAGAGAAGCATTTGTGCACTTTTTAAAAACAAGATTTTCAAAGACATAAGTGCATGATCTAGAAGCAATAAAAGCTATTTTATCAAGATCATTACTTCTCACATGAGTAGCTCTCAAAGAAATAGATATACAATATAGTTTTGCTTATCAAACCACTCATAATTACACACAAGCATTAATCAACACAAATCATGCCAATGGATCTTCTAAGAAATACAAATCTCTCTTTATCCAAGGGCTTTGTGAACAAGTCCGCAAGTTGACTTTTAGTAGGCATATGTTCTAGAGTTACTATTGAATGTTTAACAAGTTCTCTAATGAAATGATGCCTAATGTCTATATGCTTTGTGTGTGAGTGTTGAACCGGATTTTTAGAGATGTTAATGGCACTCATATTATCACAATAGAGAGTCATTTTACCTTGATCAATCTTATAATCTTTGAGAATTTGTTTCATCCATAAAAGTTGTGTGCAAACACTTCCGGCCGCAATGTACTCAGCTTCGGATGAAGAAAGAGAGACGAAATTTTGCCTCTTGCTTTGCCAAGCAACCAAATTATTTCCTAACTAAAATCAACCGCCAGATGTGCTTTTACGATCATTAATATTTCCTGCCCAATCCGCATCACAATAGCCAACAAGAATATCATTAGTATCAAAGGAATAGAATAAACCAAGATTATGTGTTCCTTTTATATATCTAATGATTCTTTTAACAACTTTTAAGTGAGATTCTTTGGGATTAACTATAAACCTAGCACACAAACTAACACTAAAACAAATATCTGGCCTACTAGCCGTTAGGTAGAGACGGCTACCTGTCATGCTCCTATAGAGACTTTGATTAACATTTTTTCCTTTTTCATCTTTGTCAAGTTTTAAAGTGGTACTCATAAGTGTTTCAAATTCTTTTCCACTTTCAAGGCCAAATTTCTTAACAAGATTTCTAGCATATTTAGATTGAGACAACATGATACCATTGCTAAATTGTTTCACTTGCATACCAAGAAAGTAATTGAGTTCACCTACCATACTCATTTCAAATTATCTTTACATAACATTCACAAAATCATCAACCTTGGTTTTACAAGTAGACCCAAACACAATGTCATCAACATATATTTGTGCAACAAAAATGTCATTGTCATAATGCTTGACAAATAAGGTTCTATCAATACCACCTCTCCTATATTGGTTGTCAATAAGATATTGAGTCAACCTATCATACCAAGCTCTAGGGCCTTGCTTAAGGCCATAAAGAGCCTTTTTCAACTTAAACACATGATTAGGAGAGTATGGGTCTACAAAATCCTTAGGTTGTTCAACATACACTTCTTCTTGAAGGTATCCATTGAGAAAAGCACTTTTGACATGCAATGGACAACAAAAGTCTAATGGACTCAAGATGTGCAACTGGGTGAAAAAGTCTCATAAAAGTCTACAACCTCAACTTGAGTGTATCCTTGAGCCACTAGTCTTGCTTTATTTCTCACTATCTTGCCACATTCATCGATCTTATTCCTAAACACCCAATTTATACCAATCACATTGGCATCTTTTGGTATAGGAACTAAGGACCATACTTCATTCCTCTCAAATTGATTTAGTTCTTCTTGCACGGAATTAACCCAATATTCATCAATAATTGCTTCATTATTATTTTTGGGCTCAATTTGATAAGTGTAGCAAGCATATGAAATTTGGTTAGCTAGTTGCCTTCTAGTTCTAACCCCTTCATTCAAATCACCTATGATGTCTTGTTGGTAATGCATGTTCCTAAGTCTAGAATTAGAATTTTAAACATCTTGTTGGTCATCATTTAAACCCTTTTCTAACTCTTGACTTTCTTCTCTAGCAACACTACCATTATCATCATTATAACTAGACTCACTTTCATCACAACTAGTCACATCAATATGTGCTTTAGTGTCAATCAACAAATGTTCTTTAGGTTCATTGACACCATGATTATCACACAAATCAAGCATGCTAAGATCATCTATTTTCACATTAATATACTGCACAATAGTCTTAATTTTCAAATTGAACACTCTATATGCACGACTATTATTAGCATACCCAAGAAAGAGACCAATATCACTTTTAGCATCAAACTTTCCTAAGTGATCTTTATCATTCAAAATAAAACACTTACTCCCAAAAGTGTGGAAGTAACTCACATTGGGCTTTTTGCCCTTCCAAAGTTCATAGGAGGTTTGTTTTGTGTCGGGCCTTCTAAAAACTCTATTAATGACATAGCATGCGGTATTGACCGCTTCGGCCCAAAGATTTCTAGGGACTTTCTTGATATTGAGCATGACGCTAGCCATCTCTTGCAAGACATGATTCTTCCTCTCAACAATACCATTTTTTTGAGGAGTTCTAGGAGCCGAGAACTCATGTGAAATCCTATAATCATAACAAAACTCACTAAATCTAGCATTTTCAAATTCACTCCCATGATCACTTCTAATGCGACATATTTTCTTGATCCCAATACCTTTTTCATTTTTAACTTGATTACAAAACTTCTTAAAGTAACCAAAAGTTTCGGTCTTGTCTCTAAGAAAATATACCCAAGTAAACCAAGAAAAGTCATCAACAGATACAAAAATGTATTTCTTGCAATTTATGCTTTCGGTTAGAATTGGTCCCATTAGGTCCATATGCACAAGTTCTAAGGGCTTCTTGGTAGCAAAATTAGTGTTCTTTTTATAAGAAACTTTTGTTTGTTTACCTAATTGACATGGTTCACAAACACCATCAAGCTTTTTACCAAGACTAGGAAGACCTCTAACAATGTTATATTTATCAAGCTTCTTTAAATCTTTATAATTCATGTGGCCCAATTTTTCATGCCATAATTCAAGCTTGTTGCACTCATGTGTCATATTACATGTTAGTGGATCAACCTCTAAACAATAGCAATTTTCTGAAGACCTTTTGACTTTCAAAACAATTTTTCCCTTTTTATCAATTATTGTGCACACATTCTTGTTAAAGCTAACTTCTTTAAAAATTTCACACAAGTGAGTGATGCTTATTAGATTAGCTTGTAGACCATCTACATACAAGGTGTCACAAAGTTTAGGCAATCCGGGGATACAAATTGTTCCCTTGCCTAGAACTTTCTTTTTAGTGTCATCACCAAATCTAACCCATCCACCATCATTCATAACAAGATTCTTAAAGAATTCCTTGTTATTGGTCATATTCCTAGAGCAATCGCTATCTAGGTACCAACAATAGGATGAATTAGCTCTTAAAGTATATTGTGCAACCTAACATTGTGTTGTGTTTTTCTTAACCCAAACTTTCTTGACAAGTTTCTCATTCCTACTTTTATTAACATGCTTTGACTTGTTTTTAGGCACATTGACTCCATTAGTCACATTTTCAAACAAATCAAACAAAGCATTATCAACTTTCTTATGCATAGTAGAACGAGGCACAACACAAGATTTAACAAACAAATCATCAATACATTTATCCTCAACATGCTTTTCCAAGGTCTTATTAGGTCTAATTCTAGATCCATACATGGATGATTGCCTAGGACCATTCAAAGACATATCATGCAAATCATTGGCAATTCTACATTTACGAATGTATTCATAACATCTAGGTCTTATGTGTCATACCATGTTGCAATAATGACAAATAGGTATGAATTTGAGAAGTTTACCATTGGCTTGAGCATTCAACTTATGTTTCCTTCTCATTCTTACCTCTTTGGCGTGCAACACTAGATGTCTTGCCTTTTGCATTTGAAGATGATGTAGCTTGTCTTTGGAATTGTTGAGTATTTTCCTTTACAGTCATTGTTGATGTTGAGGCACCTCCGGTAGCATTCATGACTTTACCTACAATTAAATTGCTACAAGCTTTGACAAAAGTAGATTTGTTAGATGAAGGAGTTGATTTTTCATTAACATATCCTAAGCCTATTTTGTCACTTGAAGGCTTTCCAAAATTAATGAGAGCTTTCACTTTGTTAGAGCTAGATAACATCTTGTTAATCATCTCTTTAGCCTCATTAAGTTTGTCATTAAGCACTTTCTCTTGATTCTCATGCTCATTAAGTTTCACTTTAAGCACATTTTCAATTCTTCTAGAACGATCAAGAGATTCATCTCTTTGCTCACTTTCATGCTTCAAAATACTTAATCTATCATTGCTATCAATCAATTTTTTTTCAAGATTAAGAATTTTGTCATTAAGATCAATAACACATTTTGAGCTACAATCATGATTTTCTAACTTCTTAGTGAGAGACTTTTTGATCTTAGAGATTCTTTCATTTTCTTGAATAAGATCTTTGATCTTTTGATCATCTAAGTCAATATACTCATCTTCAGTAAGAGAAACCACAAAAGAATACATTTCCTTAATCATGATGAAACAAAAAAAGATAACAAACACTACAAAGAATATCTATCTAAGTGCGTCTAGACACCTTCTCTTACATCAATTGAAATTTCCCTTTATCTTTATAGTGAATATACCTAGAGGGGGGGTGAATATGTATATGCTCCAATTTTTTATCTTCTTTTAAAGACAATGCAATTCTAACAATGCTTAATAAAAATTGCAAACAATGACACACAATATTTACGTGGTAAACCTCCAAAGAAGAAACATCCACGGGTTGATACAACAACCACCGACAAAAGCAAATCCACTATTTCAAATAGAGTTACACACTCAAGCAATCAACACATGCTCTCCAAGATATCACTCTCACTCTATCCTTGAACCTAGTGATCTACTAAGTCGACTTCCTATCCAAGACCCCCTGTCTCTAGGAAGATTTCTTACTCACCTATCCAGATCCTCCCGACCATAGGCAAGACTTCTTGCTCAACTATCCGAGTCCTCCCGATTCTAGTCAAGACTTCCTTGCTCAACAATCCGAGGTCTCACACCTCTTGTCGAGACTTCCACTTGCATAGCTATCCAAGTCCTCCCGACTCTAGCTAAGACTTCCAATTGCTCAAATCAAAGAATCACTCTAAGATATGAGACTTTCTACCTTTTCACAAGGCATCTAAGTGATCATGAATGAAAAATGCAAACAAGCACTCAACATAGAAAATGATGATCAACAAATTCCATGGACATGCAACTAGATAACTAGATTATGCTTTCAAAGAACAATCATAAATGTATCTAGACAACCTAAGCATGTTATCAACTAAGAACATAGATATGAAGATATAGACACCAATTGAAACACAACCTAGTTCTTAGAAAATTAAATTAGATCTAGAAACAATCAATCAAGCATAAGAACAAAAGATTTCTAGAAACAATTTCATGTTTATCAAGTTTAGCACAAATCATTCAATTTATCACAAATATAGCTAAACTAGAATATCAAATCAACAAACCACAAAATGATATCAAAATCATCCTAGTCATGCTTCTTAATCAAATAGCATCAATCAATAAGAAGATCTAAGAAGAAAACTAAGAAGAAGATGATTTTACCAACAAGGATGAAAACCACAAACTGAAGATCTGATCACAATGAAATATCTAGACATCCTTTGGTCCTAGAAATGTTTGGGGTTTTTATAACTCTTCAAGACACTCGAAATAGGATTTTGAATCAAGTGATTCGGAGTAGAAATGAAGAAGTTATCACAAAAACAAAAATAAAAATGTTGAGAGAAAAATTCTGCACTTGTTCTTCAAATTTATGTTTCTCAACTAGTTAATGAATGAGAGGGAATGAGAGGTTTTAAAGAGAGAACAACCAAATGACCAAATTGCCCCCATTCTTTAGTGCCTCCCCGAGATGGCGCATGGGTATCTAGTGGCAGAGCACCTTTGGGGCCGCGATGGCCATGTGCCATCTCCGGATGGTACAAGGTGATGGCTTGAGCCATCGCACCTCATCCCTTGCGCTCCTCTCGCATTCTTCGACCGTTTTTTATCATCCGAACTCCGAATTCGAATTTGTTTAAAGATTACAAACCGGGACTCCCTCACAGACATTGAAATATAAGATACTCAACCCAAAAAATAAGAATTCGACTAGATATATGAAGACGAAGATAATGTATGAAACATAAATTGAAAGTGTAGTATCTTTTGACTTAGAACTCGAAATCAATAGTATGAGTAACCGAAATGACCAGAACTCAATCATAAATAATCTAAGACTAAAATCAAGTTCAAGATCAATGTTATACAAACATATAAACAAACAAACACATTTTACACAATAATGCAAACTACATAGAGATAGTCTCCAATCATGCATTTTCCAAAACATGTTACTTTCATACCAATGCATGAGCATTCAACTTCAAGTGTGTGAAAGTGTTATACTAAATGATGCGCAATGATACAGGGACACAAATGTATGAATTGTGTGTGTGCGCGCTTACGCCTTGTAAGAGGAAGAAGGATCTCGATACCTTAGCATCCAAGAATAGTACCAATCCTCTTGAAGACGAACTTTGCATCATGAGATGTTGCTTTTCTTCCTTGAAGCTCTTATCATCACAAACCACTTAAGCAACTAAGCAGTACAAAGAAATAAAGTTTTGTTATGGAATCAAGCCAACACAAATCTAAAACCTAACACTCTCCGATTGTCTTCAAGTGAAAACTTTTATCCATTGTCAGTTTGGGAAAAAGTATTTCACTGTGATTCTATTCAATGAACCCAGTGCACTAGATTCTTTTGCCTAAAGACACCACACTTTGATGATTTTAGACTTATCATAGCACATTTGATCCCACTAAAATGATAACAAAAGAATCTACAACTTTAACAAGATAAAAGTGCCCAACTTTTATCTTAAGTTGTGAATATTATTCAAGACTAACTAAAGAATTGTGTCTACCTCATACATATCCAGATGTACGAACAATTCTTCTTTTTTGATAGTCTTTTGACCTTATGATTATTTACTTTTGACAATTATAATAATTAAATTATAAATGCTATAAGATTTGTTAAACTAGAAATCATTTTTATTAATATGAAAAGATTGTCAAATACATTATTATACTCTTACTATCGAGCATAATCCCAACACGAGGTTCCTACCCATCGCAGCCTAACTGGTAGCAGATTGAGGGTGTTAATCCATATTCCCCACCTTGAGCGAATTTTCGGTCAACATGCTCTCTTAATCATTAATAATATGGAGTGATACACTATGGAGTAGCACAATTGGGGATTAGGGGGAATTGTTTCTCGACAAAATAAGCGATGGCGATTTTTTTCTAGTTGATAAGTAGAACTTAGTTTTCTAGTCGAAGGTGTCTATCTTTTTTTTTTTTTGTCGAAATGTCCATCCCTCTCCTGAGAGAGTTTTATCGTGTTTATAGGTTCTAATTCTTACTGTCTATTTCTGTTAATCCTGTCAGTCAATTATCAATTATTGGAACACTGATTTAGCATTGACAAGGGTCGTATTTAAGTGCGGGAATTGTCCCATGAATTAAGTAGATAGCTTCCAATTTGATGAAGTTATCTGTTTCCGATAATGGCAGTCACGAATAGTGGGAGAGGTCAACATTGTCTACTTTTGGTTATAGGGTATTACAAGCTTCGTTCGTGGTTTTGTTCTAGGTCGACTCCTTGTCGTACTGGTCTTTACTTCTGGGTGATCTTTCTGTCACGTGTCGGGACTTTCTCGTTGTTGTTTCCCTTGCTAAATAGATGGGAGGTGCTAGTTGGACCGTGCAAGGGCAAGTACCGCGGTACTAGGGTATCGGGGGACACGGACCGTGGTACTAGGGCCCTTTGATATCGGGAAACCGGTGTATTGTGATATTAGGGCTCTCTGGACGATGGTATCAGTGTCTCTCGATACTGGGGGATCGGGGTGACCCTGGTCCCGATCCTGGTTTATACATGGTCACCGTAAAAGCGTCAATCCCGACTCTACCAAGGGTCGGCCTAACACTCTCCTTGTAGCGTCTTTCTACTCCAGGCAGTTTTGATAGGGAGGGAAAATTCTTCTTTGGATCCTTGCCTTTTTAAACGGTTAACAATAAGTATAAATAAAAGATTTTTTTTTATTAGGGGAGAAGTAAGTTTTTCGATTTTTTTTCCCTCTATTTACCTTTTACTATCGGTCTTTATATGCCCGTTATAGAAACAATACAAATGAAATAAATAAATTAAAATATTTGTTTACTTTTAGAGGGATAAAAAGATTAAATTATCCCTCACCCCCCCCCCCCCCCCCCCCCCCCCCCGCGAACTAATTTTAACAACGAACATTGACGATAGTAATTTATAAAAATCTAACCGAGCTATATCCGTAGTAAATAATCAAATTTTACCCCAACTATTTTTAACAGCGAACATTGATGATAGTAATTTATAAAAATCTAACCAGGCTATGTCCGTAGTAAATATAACAAGTTTTTGCAGGTGAATATTTCTAATTCATTCATTAATATAATGACTTTCCACTACTTGTCTGTATTAAATAACTCTATAGACTACGGACAAAGCCTAAATGCATATATTATTTACAACAACTCTATTTCTGCCCATAATAGTTATTTGTTATCCATCATAGGCATTAAAGACCTATGGTAAATGATTTCACAAATCCAACACAACTATGGGCTTTTGAAGGCTTGTAATGAACAATGGTTTTCTAGTATGGGTATACCAAGCCCGAAGTGAGTGCCCTATAGTAGATAGATATTTTTCTTGTAGTGACTACGAATTTCTCCGTGTGATCGTTTTCACTTTCTCTACTTCAAACTTCAACTCGTGGATTTTCCCTAATTTCATTTGCGAGGGGATGTAAAGTATACGTATTCTGGAAACACCTGTAGTTCTAACAAACAGCCCACAACTATTCTATGTATATGGAAGCCTACAACAAGAAATGATAGGGAGAAGAACCGAGCATCATTGAACAACCTCTTGTAATCAATTATACCCTATCGATCATTCTTGATGCGAGCAGATGATATATATTTAGCAAACAGTGGTTTACTGATCTGTCGGTGATGGTGTTAGTGTTAGTTAGCTGTTAACTAAGACAGTTGGTTACTATTAACAACTAACAGCTGATGTGGCCGTTTTTAATCAATAAAATTAGTTAGGCAGTTAGGCTGTTCGTGAATTAAGAAAATGTTTTTTGTATGATTGTCGTAATCTGAGACTCTCTTGTATTCGTGATTAATCCAGCAATATACAGTAATAGCTCCCAATAAGGAAGTACTTAACAGCTTTATAGACTCTGTTTTTCTTTTAGGCTTTTTATTAAACACATTCTTGTGTACTCCAAACATTTTACATTGTAATAGACATAAATTAATGCAATTAGAAGTATGCAAGTATATACATGTATACTTGTGCGGGTGATGTGTAAAGTGGTGAGTGGTGGGGATCCAACATCTTGTGCTGGTGCGGCCATTAAAAGTGCCAAAATTAGGCTCAAATTAACATTGCAAATTTAAAGGATCAACGCCACATGAAAACAGCTCAACATGCTGCTTTAATTTGATTTATCTTTTCTTTTTTTTTTAATAAACAGCTCATGATCAATATAGTTCTTGGCAGATGGGGGTTGATACATAACTCGTTTTACAAGTTAATGGTTTCAGCTCAGCTGTATAGTAATATTATATATGTTTTACAAGTCGTTGATAAGGAAGTGGATATTGGAAAAAGGTTGATGACAGCAAAGAAACACGATGATGCATCATCTGGGCCAAGAGGATGATAAAATATATTTTAGTCAGCACATGGTTTTTTTAATAATCTAATCATGCTGGATTGTCCTTGCAAGACCACTTCACCTGTATATAGTTGCCTTCTTTATTACTTTTATATATATATTTATATATATATATATATATATATATATATATATATATATGGTGCTTCAATTTGGCTTAATTTAATATGCATTTTTTTTAAAAATGTTTTTTCATTCAGGGGAACGATATGAAATAAAACAATTACCAAAACTAAATTTGCTTCCCACACTTCAAATAACTACTAAATAAAAAAAAGTTATCCTACACCCTAATGCCGCAAACATGGAATATATATTGGTTTTTAGCCATCACTCTATCTATCTAATGGTATATATATAGTAGTGATTCTATATCACAGATAAAATTATTCATTACTTGTGAAAAGAATGATTTTTTTTCCCTTGTAATAAGGAACTATTAACTTTACATTTTCTATACTCAATTAAATTTTGAATATCGTATATATTTATATATTTATTTGTTAAATCATCTTGCATTTTTATTTATGCATATCGATGTTTTAAAATATTCAAATATAGAAAATTTATATTTTAGATTAACGTACAAAATTAATTATTGGACGAGAATCTCATATTCAGTTTTTATTATCATATTATTTATTGAAATTAACTTACAAAATTTCTATTTGACGAGAATCTCTTTTCAATCTAGCAGCCTAATATTTTAACACATACATGAAATCAAATCATTTGGATCTTTGTTTAGGCCAACTTATGGTTCAAATTATTTCAACCCAAAAAACTGTCAATAGAAATTCAACAACCATAGAAGGGAAATTAAAATGAAAACAAAATCAGCAGATCCCTTTCTTTCTTGCTCTTCCTCAAGAAGTCGTTTAGTACATTAGTAAACCACAACGGCTTCAAGATGAGGCTGTTATATATGTTGTACTATGTACAGGTCCAAACATCTCATATCCGGAAAAATAGCAAAAATAAATGAAAAAAACTATTTACACTTCAACTTAAATTAATTATTTAAACCTATCTTCTATCTTATTATCTCTTTAGTAATACTTTGTTCTTTTATTAATAATTCTAAGTTCCACTAACCACTCAAAAGAGAGCAATAGCCACTTCAATGAGA
The DNA here is from genome assembly GCA_032871835.1 of Dipteronia dyeriana. Taxonomy (NCBI): domain Eukaryota; kingdom Viridiplantae; phylum Streptophyta; class Magnoliopsida; order Sapindales; family Sapindaceae; genus Dipteronia; species Dipteronia dyeriana. The sequence goes on from CM065297.1 coordinate 42,895,573, forward strand.
ATAACATTATAAAATCTGATTTGTTGAACTTTAGAGGCTTCAAGTTAAATTATTAAAAGGAAAAGAAAGTTTCTAAAATATGGTGGTGATAAGATGATTGGATGTGTGGGCCTTTCGGATATTTAAACTTCCGAATAAGGATGAAGTATTGGAACACAAATATAAAAATTGTCCAATTTGAATAGTGGGAAATATTGAAAAGATTATCTAAATCAGAATACATAAACATCCCCACCTTTTTATAAAAGAGAAATTAAAGAAAATAAAATATGCAAGTAAATTTAGAAACTGCATTTTTCCAGCAGCAGGCTTTCCATTAAAGATGAAGCTAATTCAATTAAAATTGTATTCGTGCAAGGGTTATATATAAAAAGCAGGTCAATACATATAAATTTTGACTAACAATTAAGAGCTGGAGTTATTTATTAGATATATATATAACGGAGAAGTAATTCAATTGAGTAATATAATACAAGGCAAATAATTAACCCAAAATTTAACCTAAATGATGTGGCAAATGAGTTGTCATTACTTCACAAATTATAAATGATGTGGTTAATGAACAAATCACTTGACACATCAGTTTGGTTAGGTTTTGAATTAATTTTTTGGGTTGTCTAGCAATACTAACTTCAGTTTTACTTATAAGAAATACTTGATCATTATGTTAAAGTATTTTAATAAAAGAGTAATGCTAATTCAAATTTTTTCTCAAATGTTTTTAACACGTGGTGAGTGATGTGATGTGTACACCTTATGTACTGCAAACGTTTAGGAAAGAATTTGAAAAAAAAAATGAGAAGCCCAGCATTACACATAATCAGTATTCTAGTATTCGGCCTAGGCGGCTGCCTAGGCATTATGCGGGTCCGACCGTCTCGATTTTCCTTTAATCGGCCTTCCTAGGCGGTCGGACGACTAGTCAGGAGCCTAACCCGTCTGGGCGGCACCTAACCCGACTAGGCAGCCGCCTAGTCGGGCACCTAACCCGCTTAGGCGGCCGCCTAACCCACCTAGGCAAGCCAATTAATCGGCTTATGCGTTTTTTATTTATTTATTTATTTTCCTTAAAACGACAATGTTTTCAGTGTTTTGGTTAGTAAACCTAATATTCAAATTTCTCAAACATATATTCCAATTGAAACAACCATAAACAGTTTCAGCTGGACTAATAATCGAAACCACATTCCAATTGAAACCACCATTCAAGTGTTTTATTTTGTTTTGTTTCATTTTGTATTTTTATTTGTTAGATCTGTAAAATTATCATTTTCTTGACAATTCTAATGATTTTATGTAGATCTTTATTCACTTTGTTAGATTTAATCAGATTGTGATTTGCTTAAAGGGGGTTAAAAAAAAAAAAAAAACTTGCCTCTTAGGCACCGGTCCACCGTACGACTAACGCCTAGCACCTACTAAAACATTGCTCATAATAAAATCGTAAATTTCTTGGTTGAAGTTGCTCTTTCCTTTTCACCGGGCAATATTATTTTTTAGTAAACTATATATGGTATTATCAATCACTAAACAAATTGAGTTAAACCCAATCAGAAACAAGATGACAGGTCATGCTTTTGAATGAAGAAAGTTATTAACATTTCCCAGAAGTAGCCAAGTGGCCCAAGTGCATGCTGTAAGTTAAGCTTCTCCTTTCCCAGGTTTAGAAAATTTAGATTATATATTGTTGCTCACAATTTACAAGTTATATATACATCATATATATATATATATATATATATATATATATATATATATATATTGTTAATTAATTTTTGGTCATATATGTGTAGAAAAGATTCCTATATATATCATCTAGTTTTATTACTGATTTCCCTTCAATTCCTTATTAGAAATCTATATCATTACAAAATAATTAATTCAAGACTTGTATCTGATTGAAAACCTTTAGCTAGAAAGAAATATAAAGAAAATAGAACAAGATATACTCATCAAAGTTTAATATATTTTACATCTTAACCACATAATCGAAGCACACATAAGTGGTTAATTGAAGTTGAATTTTGTTTCCTTTTGATACAAATACTAGTTTCTGTTGATGATGACGATAAGAATTACAAGATCAAACCAGCAAACAATCAGTTAATTCATATCTTTTTTTTTTTTTGGCTCTAGTTATATATATATAAATCATGAGCTTTTAATAATTAAAATTAGGTGGAGAATACTCACAAACTACCTCAGTTTCGACTTCTCTTCTATGGAAGTTTCTGTGACATCCACAAGCAGCGCATGTAAGAGCACTTGTCGACCCTTGCTCAACACTGGCCATGAATTCTCTGCAACCATCCACAGCATATCCTCCGATGTTGGCCGCATGATTCTTTTGGCACTCCCCATATCGTACGCATCGAACCATTGAGGACGAAGTAGTAGAACTTTTAACAACCACTTGCCGCTTCTTCATCATTTGGAAACCCTAGCTAGCTTATAATACACTTGATCATCCAAACCCAGATAAGCGAGGTCCTCGTTTGTAACCCTAACCCTAGCTTCTCTATTTATAAGGCTTAATAGGAGGAGAAAGCTGGGGGCCATCACTCAACCAGTCAATACGAGACACGTCATCGGTAAAATTTGTAAGACTAAAAAGTCACCCATAATTTCCTTGCAAGGTTCACACACAGTTTTTGCTACTCCATGCATATTATGGGCAATATATATATAACAAAATTGAATTTGAATTGTTTGTGTGGAGAAATCCCTTGTCCTTATGTAAACCACTAAGACCCCAGAATGATCTTTGGAAATGATATTTTAACTGTCTTTAAAGAAACCCTAATATATATATATATATATATATATATATATATATATATGTATATATGAATGATTCTCTTATAATGGATCTTTTATTTTAATTTTAATAAGAATTATGATGAAATCACATCAATTTCGATAAGTTTTTTATCTAATTTTCTGTTTTGTATAAGTTCAATGAACTCTAGTAACAAAAAAAAATTAAGAATTTTTAAAATGTTATAACTATTTATCCCGATTCTGTTAAATATGATAGCATCAAAAAATGAGCGAAAGTAGAAAAATTTTTAAAAAATAGTTATAGATCTTAAAAATTTCTCAATTTTCTTTCAAAGATAAATTTCATTGAATATAACATCTATAATAAGATTCAGATTAAAATTTATCAAAATTAATATAATTTCATTAAAATTTTTATTAAAATTAAAATAAATGATTTATAACGAGAGAATATATATATATATATATATAATATGATAGTCAAAGATAATATTTCGATGGCCAAAATTACACCGATTAATTATTAGTCATTAGTCATAAAATGACTAATAGAGCTGGTATCTGATAATTTAATTTGGTGGGTCCAAAGTGACACTGAAAAGGCAGGTTGCAAAGGCCCCCAGAACTGTGACAACAACTCTTGTCTAGTTACCTAAGATTCTAATAATTAGAGGAGCACTAAAGCCCACCATGTATGAATGAACCACCTTCCACTCCTTGCATCAAATCAAGGACAATCATAACTTTACAAAATTTCAACATCAATCAGATGCTCTACAAAACTTTTGTTTAGTGTTAGGAAATTAGTCTCAGTCAAAGCGCGGGCGCGCGCACACACAAAATAAATAAAATAATTAATTTTTTGCCCACATTTTTTTTTTGAAATTCCAGTACAAATGTAAAGCATGCATCAAAATAGACAACATGTTGAAGTAAATTGTATGATACAACATAGAAAATTTTGACAATAATCATATCTTTTTTTATACAACCACTATGTGATTGCATGTTCTAACATGCGATCAAAATAATTTAATTGTGTGATCATATGTAATTCATATACGATAACATTATATATTTGTAATCACATGCAATTATATGTTTTTACATACCGTAGCATCACGTAAAGTTACACCAAAGAATGACCTATATATATGTGTATATATATATATATATTTATATATATATATATAAATATATGTATATTGTGAAACTTTTCTCCTCGACCCATTGATAAATTCTATATGAGTGCTCTGCATGCGAATTATTATAATCAAATGTTTTGACTCAATCTATATAAACTTGTCAATACTTATCCATAATCTATGATGCACATTCAATACACTGATATATTTTATATCCGTGGCATTAAGGAGAAAAGGAATATATATATCAAAATTATTTAAGCAAATTTCACATGTTTAACAACAATTGTAACATAGTAACAGACTCAACACCACTACCATGAAAATATAATAATAATTGAAGAAACTTTTATTACCTCAATTGGTACAAACAAATTAATCAAAAATACTCTGATTTTTATACCCGACTCTATTTTTAATACTGCAGGAAGAAAAGCTCCCTGAAGATCCATATCAAGCATGCAAGCTTAAAAGGAACTCAACTCGATTCTGCCCGATAGATGGATACCACTACCATAGAGGGAGGTCCCTTCCCTTACTCCGATGTTGCATTATGATGATGCTAGTTGGGCGCTCAAAGAAGTTTATTCAGGAGATTGTGGAAACCACGCAAGGGGGAGGCACTAGCTTTACCAAGTGCTTCACATCGGGTACTAATCACCAACCCTGTATAACAATGCAAGGCAGTTCTTACAATCTTGTGAGCCGTGCCAGATGACAGCCAATCTGAACCACCTTCCTCCAGAGCGGCTCTCTTCTATCAGCTCACCATACCCTATCTCCATTTAGGGGGTTGATTTGATCGGACCTTTCACTACCGCTCCCGATGAAGCTAAACACGCCATATTCACTGTTGACGGTGATTTTTAGATAGTTGAAAAGTCAACCACAAACATTAACACGTAGGTAGATTGAAGCCTTAACCAATCTAAGGTTGAATAATCAAAGCTTCTTTCTCCACGTGGATGTGATACGATTTATTTGTATTTGTGAATGATAATATAGAAAAGTAGAAAATAAAAGATAAATCATGCATAACATGTGTTTTACGTGGTAAATCACTAAGACGGGGAAACATTCATGGTTTTTAGTGATGGCGATAAGAAATCCACTATGAATAGAATGATTACACATATTGTTCCTCTATTTTTCGTTGTATCTCTCTCTATATTTTTATGTACCTATTTGTGTGTCTTTTTTATATCTCTTTTACAATGTGATTAAGGGTCTATTTATATGTGCATAGAACCCTAATATTTTTTTATGTCTATTTACTTGTTAAAGTCGTCTTTGTCCTCTTTTCTATTTCGGAGATCTTGTGCATTGAGTTAGAATCTTCGTAGGATTCTAGTTGAGTAGTCCATGTAGGACTTGTTTCCTGATTAGTGTGCAATCTTCTAGAATTGTTAAATTATTGCTTGATCTGGACTCTCAGATATACAGTAGGAAGTAGTAATAGTTCTTCATTTGAATGTGGTTCTAGATTCGTTGTTTGAGCAAGATCATTCTTCATATTTGAGTCGTTGTTAAAATCGTGTTACTGTCTTGACCGAGCATCTATTGGTCGACAGTTTCTTATCCCCACCAGGTTTTTTTTTCCGATTGGTTTTACTATCCGAGTTTAAACCTATCTTCGCCAATTAGTCAGTCGGACCGCCTCACATGGTAACAACAACTGTGACTTTGGCGAATGTTTACTGATTGACTATTTCGATACCTTGCCAATCACTAGAGACTGTTTTTCTTCTTTGATGACATGTTCTGTCATATATTATGGATTATCTGCAATCTTTGCTAACATGTCATTCTACCGAAAAATCCCTTTAACAATACCCCCTCAAATCCGCGAGATGAGTTCTTGGCGACTTGACGATAGAGATTTGAGTAGTTTTTGATTTGATTTTTGATACTCTGACCACATCAGTTTTTTCATTCTCCTGCAAACTAATAATCTTCAAGACAATTATATAGCTGAGGTACATCTTTGGACCTATTTCTATAAGTGTCATCGGAACACAAATCAGGTCGTTGAGATGACTTTAGATACTTTATTGTGAGATGAACTTGCTATTGGTCTGGTCAGTCCATAGCTAATCTCCAAATGATCTTATTCATCTTTTTAGGTAATCAGCTTCTGATTCCTTTTTTTTTGCCCGGATAGGGTGTTTTCGTTGTGAGTGGGGCCATGTCCCACTACTCTATATATGATTAACATTTTTCTATTTAGCTACCTTTGACTCAACTATTTGCCTTAGCTTGATTTTTTCTTTTCGTGGCTTACGCTTTGATCCTCTCGCTCATTTAGACGATTATAAGACCTATTTTTAGCGTTATTCAACTTTACTTGAATCTATCTTTGAGCGGACCTTACTATTGCTCGGATCCTCTTTCATCCTGGTTAGGCTTCGCTTGAATCCATTTTTAAGTGAATCTGACAAGCGCTCATATTTGTTTTTGGATACATCTTTGAACGTATCTTACTAATGCTCGGGTCTTTCCTATGTGGGGTGTCAAAGCCTGATCTTGCCTTCCTTGCACTACGCCTACCCAAAGCATATTTTTGTCACTGTATAATACTCCGCCACCTTACGCTTTTATCCTCATGTATAGGAAATCCTTTAAAGGCAAATTCTGATGACTTTTTGAAGTTTTGGTGCTGTAGAGAGCTTGAAAATAAAAAAGTTAAAGACCACTAAAGGAACTTATTAAGGTTTCCCTGAGCAGCGTCTTTCCTAATGAGCTAAGAAAAATGTAGCAAACATTGTTGCTCTTAGAAAAGTCTGATGGTGCTCCATCGAGATTGTGCTTCTTAGCATCGACCCCTAAGGCCAGTACCATATATATACATGTACATGGTGAGTTGGGGGCTCTTGTTCTCTAGGCATTCATGTTACTTGAAATCTACTCCCTAACATCATTTGTCATTTAGGAGTTGATGTCAATGTGCAGAGTAAGAACGATACTTTAAGCAGATTAGATCGCTTTTTTTTGTTGGCTCGAGTAAGGATTTTTTTTATGGGACATTACAAGCATTTGGCCTGGATCTTAATTGCCCCTTTAAACTTTTCTCTGCTAATTTTTTTTTTTCGAAAATCAGATTCTATCTTTAGCTTACCAAAAGCTCTAACCGGCTAGATTCTATCTTTGGCAGACCATAATTTTGGCAAACCAGAATCTTTAGCCAAACAAGCTCTATCTTTTGGTCGAACATACTGTAGGGAAAAATCGGTTAAAAAATACGGCGGAAGCGTAAAATTAGAGTTTGATATATTTTTAAAAAATTCCCTTTATTAAAAAAACCTTAACCCTAAATTAATCGACGGTGGAAATGGTGAGATATGTCATATTTTTATGTGTGTGTTGTAATGATGTCATCGTTTTAATAACTTAAGTTTAAAAGGCACCTATTATGGTGAACTACCCAAATTACCCTTAAATAATTTATTTTTATTCTCATTGTGCTTCTATCTACACTTTGAAAACGATAACTCCTCTCCCTCCAAAATAGTTTTCTGAAAATCGATCTACAACTCATCTCTCTCCAAAAAACTTGTCTCTCTCCAAATTCTGTTAAAAAAAATAACATATGTTTGTGATATTCTTTTATACATTATCATATATTTCTGTGTGGTTTAACAATGTATCCATTCGTTATAATTTGTTGTCCCAATCTTTGTATGAACATGTATGAACATTTAGTCTCCAGATTCTGTTCGAGATTTTTTAAAAAAACTTAGAGAATTTTTTATTAGTGTCCGAGCTATTTTGATATGATTCTGAGTTTTTTTATACTCTTCCAAGTTTTTTTTATTTGTCTTCGAGTTTTTTTGTCAGAAAAGCTCGAATCAAGTAAACAAAAGCTCGTGCACCTGGCAAAAAAACTTGGGCACTTGGTAAAAAAGGTCGAATCGAGCTTTTTTGCACTTGATTCGAGACTTTTTGCCAAGTGCCCGAGCTTTTTTTTAACTTGGCAAAATGTCTCGAATCAAGTGCAAAAAAGCTAGGGCACTTGGTAAAAAAGCTCGATTCGAGACTTTTTTCCAAGTGCCCGAGCTTTTTTTTAACTTGGCAAAAAGTCTCGAATCAAGTGCAAAAAAGCTCGGGCACTTGGTAAAAAAACTCCATTCAAGACTTTTTACCAAGTGCCCGAGCTTTATTTTATTCGAGCTTTTTTGCCAGGTGCCCGAGCTTTTTTGCTCTTGATTCAAGACTTTTTGCCAATTTAAAAAAAGCTCAGGCACTTGGTAAAAAAGTCTCGAATCAAGTGCAAAAAAGCTCGAGCACCTGGCAAAAAAGCTCGATTCTCGAATCAAATGCCCGAGCTTTTTTTTAACTTGGCAAAAAGTCTCGAATCAAGTGCAAAAAAGCTCGGACTTGGTAAAAAAACTCGATTCGAGACTTTTTGCCAAGTGCCCGAGCTTTTTTTAAATCGGCAAAAAGTCTCGAATCAAGTGCAAAAAAGCTCGGGCACTTGGCAAAAAAGCTCGATTCGAGACTTTTTGCCAAGTGCCCGAGCTTTTTTTAAACTTGGCAAAAAGTCTCGAATCAAGTGCAAAAAAGCTCGGGCACTTGGCAAAAAAGCTCGATTCGAGACTTTTTGCCAAGTGCCCGAGGTTTTTTTTCGAGCTTTTTTGCCAAGTGCCCGAACTTTTTTGCACTTGATTCGAGACTTTTTGCCAAGTGCCCGAGCTTTTTTTTAATTGTTTTACACTGAGTATCTAATTACCTCAGTCTGATCAAGTATTTTATTACACTGATCAATTTTATAGCTAGTCAATTATCTTGTTAAACCGATCTCTTGGTTGATCAATCATCTTGTTTGTTGATCATTTTGTATCTGATCGGCTATCAAATTAGTTGATTTGTCTTTCACTAGATTAGTAATCTTATTAATTGTCAAACTTGGTCTGACTAGTTATCTTATTAACTGACCATATTTGATCTGATTAGCTATCTTATTAGCTGATTTGTCTTGGACCTGATCAATTATCTTACTAACTATCAAACTTGGTCTGACCAGTTATCTTATAAACTGCCTATATTTGATCCGATCAGCTATCTTATCCATTGATTTATCTTTGACCCGATTAGTTATCTTATTAACTGTCAAACTTGGTCTGACCTTATCGGTTATCTTGTTATGCGATCATATCTTGTTGGTTGTGTGCACAATTTTTGATCTTGCTTGCTTAGGCTGCTCACAATCAATCTTGATACTTACCAAGTAGTGTTCTTCGGGACAATTTTCATGGTATCTAATTTATAGACACTTATATTTTATCTAGTAACTAAGTCACTAGGATGTCTGCCAGTAGTCTGTTACTCAAGATTCATTGTGATTGGGAATGATCTGTATCTCATTAGCTTAACTTATCTTGGTCGAGTATCTAGTTAACTGTTATTCAAGTATAAGAATTTCATTACCCATACAACTTTCTATGCAACTCATTAGTTATATAATCACCTGATGGTCTAATAGTGCTTTTAATGCACCTAATTAGTTTCAGTGAGTATGCTCCACCATTTTTTTGGACTTTGCTTTCAGCCCCCCTACTTGGCCCTTCGAGCACCCTTTGCCTTAGCAAACTCTGGTGTTTAGGTATGTATCAGTGTGGTAGAGACAAATTTTGAACACTTTTACTTGGATATTATATGGAGAATTTCTCATTTAACGGTCTTTTGAGTTTTTGATGTTTAGCTGGACTTGGTTAGATCTTTAATGCATCTGTAAGTGCAGAAGCCTTGTTTGAGCATGCATTATTTCTTTGTGCTTTAACATTAGTTGATGGGAGAAAAGAATTGCAAACAATTTTTTTGGTTCCTCCGAGTCGGTAAATCACAGATGTTCCCTCCTTATATTTTTTCATAATATTTCGTCTCATGCCATCTTAAATCACTGCAAGGAAGCAAACAAGATAATTTAATAATCAATATTAACATGTGTAGTGGGTGTTTCTATCTCCAGTATAGAGTTACGATGTCTCAAATATCGTCAAATATTTGTTAGGGTGAACAATCTTTTGGACCTTCCATGAATTGCAACAATCCATCTAATTCCTTTTTTTTCTTGTTTTTTTTGTTAGGAATGACTGGATTTTTGGCCGAGAGCAATCCTTTGATCAAACCGTCGAGATTGAAATGGTCTGTTGCTACTAAACTTTTTGTATGTGCTAAGAGGTGGTGATTAATCCATATGTTTTTGTCTTTTACTCCCACTTTTGTTCTAGTCCATCTTTTTCTTTTTTTATACGTACATAATTCATCTTATTGCATTGATTACTTTACAACTGATCAATTATCTTATTAAGATTAACTTTGAACCGATCATTTATCTTATTACATTGATCAACTTTCGCCCGATCGCTTATCTTACTACACTAATAAACTTTGTACCGATCAGTTATCTTATTACACTGATCAACTTCAAACCGATCTGTTATATATATATATATATGTATATATACATGTATGTATGTATATATATTATTTCCATCAACCGAATCACTGGGTTACAGAAGTTGCTTTGCAACTGTGATTTTTTTTTAACTTAGCATACTCCTTTGCTATGTTGTGCTACCCCTTAGTCCCCCAGCAGTTTTTAAGGTAGATCTTTTTTAAATAGAGTGCTTTTAACATCACATCCTTTTTTCCTCCACTTTTTTAATGCTTTGTTGAGTAGCCGGTTAGGGTATCTAACATAACGATGAGCTAAATATCTACAATGGTTGGATACCTCTGGTGAACTGAGCAGTTCTGATGAGCTGAGTAGTTCCACCAAAATGAACAACTATGGCAAACCAAATAGGCTAACACTCAGGTTTTGATGCTTCGTTCGCTGGTTATATGTGGCGGAGATATTTGTAAATAAAATTGGTGAGGCTATGGAAGTGAAATATTATCAAATTTTATTTGCCGCATATGTTTTTCTTATAGACTAATTATATTGACATCCATTTGAGCGACCTGGAGCCATTGTGAGGTTTTAGTGAAGCCATTTTATGCTTTCGACAGCTGATTGCTCACCGTTTAGTTGATATTTTCTTTGATGTGATCATAGTTTGGATTCATCATCAATATCTTAAACCCAAAGAGTCTATGGGAAGCTACCATTTTTGAGTTGAATCTGATGAACAACTCATGACTTTGAAGTCTAGTTGCTAGGCTTATAAATTCTTCGGTTGTTATCGGTTTAGCTGATAACAGATGACTCAGTGGATGATTCACTCGTGATGCTTTCTACCATTATGGGTTCGATTTTCAATTCTCATCGAGGTGAACTTCTCTTCAAGTGCATATTTTTTTTATCAAACTCTGTTTACGAATATGTTTGCTTGCGCATGTCCTGATGTTCATATAACAGGTAATTCACCCTCTAGCACCCCTAACTTTTTTTTTAGTTTAGGCTAACTAGAGTGTCTAGGGTATTTCGTCTATTCGTGCTGCGGTCATCAGGATGGTCTTGATTTTTATGGATGTGACACATTTTAATGACTCCACTAAGATTTGACTTCTGTTCTCAATTGATCCTTTTCTCATAGACCAAGCTTTTTTTTTTGGGCCGAAATCTTTGATAGACCAGATTATATCTTCTGCTGATAAGAAACTTTAGTTAACCAGATTCTCTTTCACCAACTGGACTCTATTATTAGCTGACCAAGAACTTTAACCTATCAGATTTTATCATTAGCATACCATAATTTCAGCCGACCAAAATCTTTGGCCGAACAAGTTCTATCTTTGGTCAACATGAATCTTTTGCTGGTCAGAACTTTGGTCAAATAGGTTCTATCTTTAACAATTGATAGTGTGGTGTCATCCGGTAATTGACAAACACAGTTATGGTTTGGAGTTTTGCTAACTTGTCTGACAAAGTTGCTTTTGGAAAGCAACCTTATCTAAGTCAAACTTGATAAACCTTTCACTATAAAATTCAAAGTAAATTTGTAGTCAGATGATGATATTTAATGACCGTTTTAAGGAGTAACCCTTGGATTTTTTTTAAAGCATCCATTGGGCTCCATTTACGGTTATGGAGTATGAATGAAAAGATATGCGTTCTCGGAGAATAAAAGATAGTGGTTAGTCATAAACGAGTTTTAATTGTATAAGGCATAACATATTTGATATAACATAATCTTTATATTAACGGGGGAGATCAAACTTGGATTGATGAATTTAGTTGTTAGCAATATGAGGCCAATGATACTCTTCCATCTCTGACCGGGTTACCAAGGTCATATGGTCTCTCGTCTATTGAATCCTTTAAACGCATTGAGATGAAATTCGATTTCTGCACACTAAGCCAAGACTTGATTCCAGAGATAGCATTTCCAACTAGTTTTCTATACCAAGCATGTGGGTAATGATCGCTCAAGTAATAATAATCATGTACTTAATGAAATCAAATATTTGGAAATGATTAAATCTTGCATGGTACTATTAATGATTATTGTCAAAATTTGACACCTATAAATCTATGATAGACAACATGCGTATAAGAGCCGTAAAAGTTATCATACATACTAATTAAGCATGCATTACACGTCCATAGATTTTTGCACGCATACTATGTATTGCGTATGAGAGAAACATGCATAGATTGTATTGTTTCTTAACAAATCAGTAGCAGATTTATGGTTCTCTAAATAAGTACCATGCCATCCTACTAAACTATCGATTGAGATGTGATGTTAATAAATTACATAACAAATAAGTGCAAATGAACCTCCGTGTCCAGATGATTTTGACAATTTCTTTAAACGCTTTTGGAAATGCTTCTTATCAAGATCAAAGTCTTGATTAATTCATTAAATAACACTTATTCGAAAGATATTATAAAAGACTATATTATTTTCAAACAATATATACATAACATATCACAACACTGTTAACTATATCTAATCAATTCGCTATAGTTAAAAGATTTAAACGTTTGCTCAAAGTAATTATATGCTAAATAAGCTATGTTTGTCATGAGCGTGGTAATTTTTGTTGGACAATAAATATTCAATCATTTTAAACGAATATTTATTTTCTATTTGCGTAATACATTAATGAAATCAAAAAATTAGACTAAGGTAAATTGGCTTACCTCAACCACTTAACAAACTTGGTGTCTAGTCACTTTATTCTCGGATCCTTCAAAGTTGGATTGATGAAGAGCCGACTGGGTTCAATTAAGAATTGATATTGGGTGCTCTATACGAAGATGGGCTCGGTTTCTGACATCTGTCAAGGTAAACTTGTCCTCAGACCACTATCTACGCCGAACTTTAACTTTATGGAGATCGTCAAATATAACTCGAAATTAACTGCATTATGAATCACACATCCTCGGAAAGCCCTATGTGTCTAGTTTATAGAAAAATTACGGCTTGTGATTTTGTGCTTTCTATTGAGAGATATCTCTTTTGTAGCGTCTTGTGGTCGAGATATCAAATCCTCCATGAATCACTTTCAACAATGTTTCGGGGGCCATAAAATACTCCACAGGTTGAACCGGAATATGAATCTTATATTTCTGAAAAGCTCCAACTGTCTAGTTTTTAATGGTTTTACGGGTTGTGATTTTGACTTCTATAGAGGGAGAAATGCTTGTTTTAGTGTTCACTGGTCAGATCAAAAGTCTGTCCTTGATCTGATTTATTCTATATTACGGGAGTCAAAAAAAATCGGTCTAATTAAACTAGGCTACAAAAAATATATTCATTGAAAACCTTGGATGTCTAGTTTCCAGAGGTTCTTACATTTTGCAAATCCAAGTTCTGTAGAGGAAGATACGACTGCTTTAGTGATCGATGGTCAGATTAGGAAATCCTCCACCAGTTGAGTGTTACAGGAGCAACCAAATATTGCACAAACCGAACAAGATTACAACCTGTATATGCTTTTAAAGGTCTAATGGTTTATTTTCCAGTGGTTTTTATGGTTTGCAATTATGAGTTCTGTAAAGGGAGTTATACTCACTTTAGTTTCTACAGGTCAGACGTTTTGCAACTTATGATGATTTTTGTATTGTAAGTTGTCAGAATGGGAGAGCAATTACTCGGATAGATTATGGGTACCTTGAAGCGTTGTGAGAACTGCTCTTTCAATATCCTACCTCTAAATTTTGTTACAATCGTGCCTCTTACTGTGGGTACTGCTTATGATCCACTCCATAGCATTTCCAATTGTCGTTTGCTTGGGTGTTTTAGCTATAGGATCCACACCAAAATTATTTTTGTAGTCTGTTTAAGAGGTTCTTCAAAGTTGAGTTCTAGCTCTCTTCTTCAACCGTCAATTGTTAATGGTGGTTTTTTGATTAGTGAAAAGTCAACCGTGAAACATTAACACGTAGGTAGATTGAAGCTTTAACCAGTATAGGGTTGAATAATCAAAGCCTCTTTCACCAAGTGCATGTGATACAATTTATTCATATTTTTGAACGATAATATAGAAAAGTAGAAAATAAAAGATAAATCAAGCATAACACATGTTTTACATGGTAAAACCTTAAGACGGGGAAACATCTAAGGTTGTCAGTGATAGCGAGAAGAAATCCACCATGAATAGAATGATTACACACATCGCTCTCTCTTTTTCATAGTATCTCTCTCTCTCTATGTTTTTGTGTCTATTTCTGTGTCTTTATTTTATATCTCTTTTACAATGTGATTATGGGTCTATTTATATGTGAATAGAACTTTTATCTTTGTTATACAAATAAGGAAATGTGGTAGTGTTTAATCAAAACTTGTTACTTGTTGAAGTCGTCTTTGTCCACGTTCCTATTTCGGAGATCTTGTGCATTGAATTTTAATCTTTGTAGGATTCTAGTTGAGTAGTTCATGTAAGACTTGTTTCCTAATTAGTGTGCAATCTTCTAGAATAGTTGAATTATTTCTTGATCTTGACTCTCTGATATGCATGAGGAAAGAGTAATATTTCCTTATTTGAATGTGGTTCTAGATTCCTTGTTTGAGTAAGATAATTCTTCTTCGTATTTGAATCATTGTTGAACTTATGTTTCTGTCTTGACCGAGCATATATTGGCCGACCGTTTCTCATCCCGATCAGGTCTCTTTTCCTGATCGGTTTTATTATCCGATCGGGTTTAAACTTATCTTGGCCGATCAGCCTGTCGGACTGCCCCGACTAGTAACATCAACTTTGACTTGGGCTAATGTTAACCCGTTGACTTTTTCAATCGCTCACCAATCACTAGAGATTGTTTTTCTTCTCTGATGACGTAGTCTGCTATTTATTTTGAATTATTCGCTATCTTTGCTGACATGGCATGCAACTGAATAATTCCTATGACAGTCACCATCGACTATTTCACCAGATGGGTAGAAGCAGAACCACTTTCTAAGATTTCGATGAAGTTCATCAAGAAGAATGTGGTTTGGAGGTTTACTACCCCAATGTCTATCATCACCGACCTCGGTAAACAATTTGACAATGCGAGGTTCCAAGAATTCTCTGAAAACCTAGGAATCAACCTCCGCTTCGTATCGGTAGCTTATCCTTAGCTCAATGGCTTGGTAGAAGCTACAAAAAAGACTATCCAGAAACTCTTGAATAAGAGACTTCAAATTGAATAAGGGCAAATGGGAAGAGGAAACGTGACGTGTTATAGGCCTAACGCACTACCGAGTGGACTGTTATGGGAGAAACACCCTACTCATTGACTTTCTAGGTGGAAGCGGTCCTATCTATAGAGCATAAGTTGACCTCCTTCAGGGTTCAACACTTCGAGCCAAAAGGCAACGAGGTCAAGCTGAGGGTGAAATTGGACCTCCTAGAGGAGAAGAAAGATAAAGTGGCAGAAAGGCGAGAACCCACAGCTTCAAAGAGGGGGACCTGGTCCTAAGAAAGGTAACCCAAAAAACCCAGAAGCGGTCGAACGGGGTACTAGCACCTAATTAGGAGGACCCCTACCTGGTGAAAAATATAATCCGTAGCGGGGCATACAAATTGATAGATATGGAGGACATTCTATCGATCACACCTTGAATGTAGACCACTTGAATATTGGAACCCCGTTTACCGGTCACGCAGCGGAAGTAGGTTTTTAAAATTTGTATACATATCGAAAACGATCTGAGAAAAGTAAACTTGGGATCGTAATTCTTTTTTGGAACATATACATATAAAGTTATTACAATAAAAAAATATATGTATATATATGAAATTGAAATCGATATTGTTAACGGGAAATTTGTTTAGGATGAGAAATCCCCATTAACGCCCTCCAGACCACTACCGCGAAAGTGGTGGCCTGGGTCGGTACCGTTGATACCTGACCTGATCTTGTATGAATATGGTGGAGGATGAAATTATAGGTAGGAGACAAAACGTCCCGCCCGTCGGGCTTTGTGCTTATGTAGTAGATCTAGGGAGCTTGAGGAGACAAGCCATCCGTAGATCTGGAGAGCTAGGGGCTTCGTAGTAGGTAGGAGAGAAGTTATGCTTTCTGTCGAGCTTTGTGGTAGGTAGGAAACGAGGGAGCTCGAGGTTTATTTACTGGTATGAAGGGGTTAATCTTGGTTTGGTCCTGGTCCTGGTCCTCAGTCAGGGTCGGAGCCTATCATGGTACCTGGAGCCCGGTTCTGGAGCCCGGTTCTAGAGCCTGATTCCTTCCTGTAATTCTCCGATCTAGATAGCAAGTAAGGAGGGGGGCTTATCTAGATCCAGTATCAGAGAGCTCGATTTCTGCCACAGAGATGATGCGGGAGAGCTCATCGACTTCCTTTAAGCTGGTCTGGGTGGTTTCTCCTCATCTTGACGTGCGACTTTGGCGTATAGATGAGAGGATAAGAGCGCTAAGTCCAGTGGGGTAGGAATCTAGCTTCATTTCCTTAGGTCTTCATTGTTGTTTCCCGATCTCATGTAAGAAAGATTATAGAGCTAGGACCAATGAGGTCGGTTCCTAGCCCGCATACATACATGTGTAACACAGTAGATATTAGGAAATACACAAGTCTTTTGTAGAGGGAGATGGACTGACCAAGGGGGAAAAAGTATCACGAATGATCACATGCTGAAAAACCCCAAGGCAGTATCCGGAGAAGGTGGAATACCTTCCTTATGTATATATCAAAGAATGCTCCATGGAGCTTACAAGAATGGTGAAGTAATACAACGTAGTTGCTCCAGAGAGCTTACAATGGTGGTTGAATGTAGACCGATACCGGTATATTCTAGGTAAAGGTAATACAATACATTGATGATGTCAAGAGATCTTTAAACGAAGCATGTCTGTCTTCTGTCATTGATCCGAGCCCTTCTATGCATTTTACAGGCATATTTATAAATGGTGACTGCCTTGGCGTGCAAGTCCAGGATTCTTCAATCTTCCTTTCCTTCTTGAGTACGATTCATCCTTTAATGTAGTTGATCGGATCGTGCCTAATATCTCAGAGGAGATGTGATTGTTTCCTCTTCGGACTCTACCTTCCTTAATAGGTGGGATTTTCTGTTATAGTTGACCCCAAAGAATCGGATACGGATGATATCTTGGAAGTAAAGGCATTTGTTTCCTTTTATGATTCTTTCACTATTGGTGGCCATTAAAGAGTTGAATATCCTCTTTTTAATGGTGTTGATCATGTCATTAACTGGGTTGACTGCCTCCATTAATGTTGTTGACCTCATTAATGGTACTTTAATTGTCATGGAAGTCAGTCCTCTCTTCCTAGGTTGCCGAGAGAAGAGCTCTAGTTCTGCATGTTACTTTGGAGAGGTACTTCATAGAGGTTACCTGTGGTGACATTTGATATTCTTTGAGGGAGAGGTACTTAAGGATCCTGTACACTGGCAGGGCCCCCCGGGGACCTCTCGATTGTTACGTATCTAGATGCTGGTCTTCCCATGGAGCTTGTGCTATCCATTTTAGAGGCGAAATATCCCATAGGGTTCCAACCTTTTTGCAGGGAGCTTGGTTAAGCTACGCCGAGCTTTATCATGGAGCTTGACCTAATTGTGCAGGCTTCCTAACGGGGTTACAGGGTTGGCTAGCAGGCCCTGGTCAGGTATTTGCCAAAAATAGGCGACCTTGGCTCTCTTCTAGAAGGGTGGAGAGGTACACTCGAGTACTGCTCTTGCTACTTGATTTAACCATGCCAAGATCTACAGTGGATCTTGGCGCTTTTGGTGATGATGAAGCTTTACGGGCTCCTTCCTTTAACGCTCGGACAGGTCGAGATTATAGCTCGACGAGGCAGGAGGGCCTTCGCAAGACAAGTTTGGCACCTTGAAGGTTTCCTAGTGAAAGTAGAGATAGTAGCAAGCTCTAGGAGAGTGTCACGAGGTACCTTGATGTCAGGGGACCCAGGTTCTTTCACGTCGACCTAGTTTTGGGATTTATCCTGGTATAAAGAGCTTGAAGCGGTCTCATCGGGCTTTATTTGGTAAGCCTGGACACGTGCGAGATGCCTAGATGGTATAGACGGCCTCGCCTTGCTAGACCAAGGCATTAGGAGCGCTATCTAGCTATATCCTAGAATTTTGATCCGGATGGCAACTATGCTCTTACACTCGGATCCTTCTTGGGGGATGTCACCCGACCAAGGCATCAAGGGTGATGAGGGGGCTTCCCCGATCAATCCCTGGTCTCGAGATCTGGATGGAAACTATGCTCTTACACTCAGACCCTTCTTGGCGAGGGGTGGTGCCCGGCCGAGGCATCATGAGCGCTATCTTAGCTATTTCCTGGTCTCGAGGCGGTCATTGTCAAAATATCATGGCGTTCATCCTAGAGGGATTTATCCAGTCCAGGGCATCAAGAGGGCTATGGAGCTCTCTTGGTGATGGCGATCCTCCTTGAGAGGTTTTATCCGGTCCAAGGTATTAGAAGTGCGGTGTAGATCTTCTGGTGATGGTGATCACATGAGATCTACTTTGGATACCGAAATCGAAAGAGATGCAAACTCATGGCGGGCTAATACAAATTTTTATCAATGCATGACGGTGTCGGTTGATAACCAGTCTCGCTCTAGGAGTTCTTTAACGAGTAGAATCTCTTGAGATGATGCTAAGGCCATCGCTCCTCGCACTGGAGTACTGAGAAAGTATTGAGCTTCTAGTCCCCAAGTGATGTAAATGGTTTGGAAGTCAGCTTGGGGTAGATGAGAGTCTTCGACAATCGTAATCGAGCTCGAGACCCCACTGTGATTGAATCAGGACCTTTAGGTGCTCCCTAAGCGGATCGAGACCTCGATGGCTCACAAAGGCATTGGAAGGCCCATTGCAAATGGAGAAGAGCCATCGGTATGATAATCCTCAGGAGAAAGCTGGTGTTTACTAAGGTCGAGCTCGTGCCAGCTAAGGAGTACGGTTACTTCTTTAACCCACGACCATATGGTGGGAGTGGTTTAAACTCTGCATGGCAGCGTGGCTACCTTGGGAGCCAAGATGGGTGCTTCATTTGCTGAAGGACGCTTCTGTGTTCCTAGCTATGTAGCTCGAGCTCTTCTTCCTTCAAACCTGATCATCATTGGAGGATGGATACCTTGAATAGATTACAGAGAAAGTTGAGAGTTACCTGGGTCCGCTTTAACAGAAGCCAGATTATTGAGATGATGGATGCGCAGATGATGAGAAGGACTTGGTTTCCATTTCCACTGTCATGTCTTGTCGTGTTGAGGTATGAACTACCTTGAAGTCCTCTACTGCTGTAGATGCATGGAAGGCTTCATGTCTGCCTACTTCTCTAGCTGAATCTGTCAAAGTAGAGGTCCAGATTGGTGTTACCAAGGTAGGAGAGGTAATAGAGATCTCGATTGATCCAACTAAGGAGATGGAGGTCAAGGCTGATTGAAGTTGATCCAACCAAGGTGGTGGAAGCTGGCTCAGAGAGTTAGATCGGGATCAAGATAGCCCGCTAGGGCGATGAATGGCCCCATAAAAATGAAGCCACAAGTCTAGTACTAGTCTAAAAGCATGCTTGGAATCTTTGGAGTCTCCTACAATTGAAATGAGGCTCTTGACCATGCTGGAATGAATCAGGGTCGTAGTGGCTCACTTGGGCATTGTCCGACCCAAGACAGATCGGGCTTCGGTGGCTTGCTAGGGCGATGAATGACCGGGTACATATAGAACGAAGCCACCGGTCCTGTAGCTATGCTACCACTCTAGAAGCTTGCTTAGGCATCTAAGTTGTCTTACCAAATGTGGGAAGCTTCCGAGACCTCCTCGATCTGATCGAGCTTCGGTGGCTTGCTAGGGCGGTGAATGGCCTGGTATACATTGAGCGAAGTCACCGAAGGTACTGGTCCAGATGCATGCTCGAGGATCCTAGAAGTCCCCAGTAACTGAGAGAGGGCTCTGGACCCTGCTGGAATGAATCGAGAGTTCAGTGGCTCACTTAGGCGTTGATAGGCCCTGTGCATGAGGTGAAGAGCCACTTGGCCTTACAGTGAGGCTGCTGCTCCAGAGGTTAGATTAGGCATGTAGGAGGCCTTACCAAGAGTGGGAAACCTCTGAGCTTTCCTCGATCAAATCGAGCTTCAATGGCTTTCTAGGGTGATGAATGACCCGGTACATATAGAGCGAAGCCACCAATCTTGTAGCAATGCTACCGCTCTAGAAGCTTGCTTAGGCACGTAGGTGGCCTTACCAAATGTGGGAAGCTTATGAGACCTCCTCGATCGGATCAGGCTTCGGTGGCTTGCTAGGGCGGTGAATGGCCCGGTACATATAGAGAGAAGCCACCGATCTTCTACCGGTCGTGCTGCTCTTGAAGCTACACAGCCGAGTTGGCTTTTTAGATTCATGGGTCGACCTGCTACCTCTACCTATGAGCTTACGAAGGGCAGACCTGGAGGCATGAGGGGATCCGTATAAACACGTCGAAGCCTAGTGGATCTGCTGGATAAGTGATATACAAGTGGCGAAGCGAATCTGTTGTAGAAACGCAGGAGAGGTGCAGTTCTACTGTATAGAAGCTCTCGATGTATCAGAATGGTTCAACTATAAAGGAGATCTTCAAGCGGGGAGCTACTGTATTGGAGCTCCACGATTATCTTAGCAGGTTCTCTTCATAGGAGTAGCTTAATGAACTGGTTCCACCAGGAATCCCACGTACCAGATTTGCTCCACAATGAACGAAACTCGTTAAATGATAAAATGAGCAACACATGCGATGCATAGGCGATGTAGACAGGTATGGAGAAAAGACATCATATATAGTAAATGATATTCCATGAATAATGAATCTGTTACCTCCATAGTATAATGATACTCATGTTAAGACATAGAGGCTTTCAAAAGGGGTGTGAAAACTTCCCACAGACGGTGCTAGAAAGTGTTAACGGGAAATTTGTTTAGGATGAGAAATCCCCATTAACACCCTCGAGACCACTACCGCGAAAGTGGTGGCCGGGGTTGGTACCGTTGATACGTGACCTGATCTTGTATGAATATGGTGGAGGATGAAATTATAGGTAGGAGACAAAACGTCCCGCCCGTCGGGCTTCGTGCTTATGTAGTAGATCTGGGGAGCTTGAGGTGACAAGCCATCCCGCCCGTTGGGCTTCATGGTAGGTAGGAGAAGAGTCATCCCACTTACCGGGCTTCGTAGTAGGTAGGAGAGGAGTTATCCTTTCCGTCGAGCTTTATGGTAGGTAGGAAACGAGGGAGCTCAAAGTTTCTTTACTGGTATGAAGGGGTTGATCATGGTCCTGGTCTTGGTCCTGGTCCTGGGTCGGGGTCAGAGCCCATCATGATACCCAGAGCCTGGTTCTGGAGCCCGATTCCTTCCTTTAATTCCCCGATCTAGATAGCAAGTAAGAAGGGGGGCTTATCTAGCTCCAATTTCAGAGAGCTCGATTTCTGCCACAGAGATGATGCGGGAGAGCTCATCGACTTCCTTCAAGCTGGTCTGGGTGGTTTCTCCTCATCTTGATGTGCGACTTTGGCGTATAAATGAGAGGATAAGAGCGCTAGGTCCAGCGGGGTAGGAATCTAGCTTCGTTTCCTTAGGTCTTGGTTGTTGTTTCCCGATCTCATGTAAGAAAGATTAGAGAGCTAGGACCAATGAGGTCGGTTCCTAGCCCGCATATATACATGCGTAGCACAGTAGATAATAAGAAATACACAAGTCTTTTGTAGAGGGAGATGGACTAACCAAGGGGGAAAAAGCATCACGAATGATCACATGCTGAAAAACCCCAAGGCAGTATCAGAAAATACCCTTCCTTATGTATATATCAGAGAATGCTCCGAGGAGCTTACAAGAATGGTAAAGTAATACAACGTAGTTGCTCCGGAGAGCTTACAATGGTGGTCGAATATAGACCGATACCGGTATATTCTAGGTAAAGGTAATACAATACATTGATGATGTCAAGAGATCTTTAAACGAAGCATGTCTGTCTTCTATCATTGATCCGAGCCCTTTTTTGCCTTTTACAGGCATATTTATAAATAGTGATTGCCTTGGCGTGCAAGTCCAGGATTCTTCAATCTTCCCTTCCTTCTTGAGTATGATTCTTCCTTTAATGTAGTTGATCGGATAGTGGCTAATATCTCGGAGGGGATGTGATTGTTTCCTCTTCGGACTCTTTCTTCCTTATTAGGCGGGATTTTCTGTTATAGTTGACCCCAAAGAATCGGATATGGATGATATCTTGGAGGTAAAGGCATTTGTTTCCTTTTAGGTTTCTTTCACTTATGGTGGCCATTAAAGAGTTAAATATTCTCTTATTAATGATGTTGATCATGTCATTAACTGGGTTGACTGCCTCCATTAATGTGGTTGCCCTTATTAATGGTACTTTAAATGTCATGGAAGTCAATCCTCTCTTCCTACGTTGCCGAGAGAAGGGCTCTAGTTCTGCATGTTACTTTGGTGAGGTACTTCATAGAGATTACCTGTGGTGACATTTGATATTCTTTGAGGGAGAGGTACCCAAGGATCCAGTACACTAGTGGGGTCCCCCGGGGACCTCTCGATTGTTACGTAGCTAGATGCTGGTCTTCCCATGGAGCTTGTGCTAACCATTTTAGGGGTGAAATATCCAATAGGGTTCCAACCTTGTAGCTGGGATCTTGGTTTAGCTACGCCGAGCTTTATCATGGAGCTTGACCTAAGTGTGCAGGCTTCCTAACGGGGTTGCGGGCTTGGCTAGCAGGCCCTGGTCAGGTGTTTGCCATAAACAGACGACCTTGGCTTGCTTCTGGAAGGGTGGAGAGGTACGCTCGAGTACTGCTCTTGCTACTTGATTTAACCATGCCAAGATCTACAAAGGATCTTGGCGCTTTTGGTGACGATGAGGCTTTACGGGCTTCTTCCTTTAACGCTCGAACAGGTTGAGATTATAGCTCGACGAGGCAGGAGGGCCTTTGCAAGACTAGTTTGGCACCTTGAAGGTCTCCTAGTGAAAGTAGAGATAGTAGCAAGCTCTAGGAGAGTGTCACGAGGTACCTTTATGTCAGGGGACCCAGGTTTCACGTCGACCTAGTTTCGGGCTTTATCCTAGTATAAGGAGCTTGACGCGGTCTCGTCGAGCATTATTTGGTAAGCCTGGACACGTGCGAGATGCACATATGGTATGGGCGGCCTCGCCTTGCTCCTTTAGGATCGCGTGGTAGCTCAACCTCGGGGACCTTGATACCCCATCATACAAGCCTGAATTTGGACCCTTGCGGGAAGGCTGGGAAGTGGGAAATTCTTCTTTGGTCCCTAGCCAAATTTTGCTATTAACAAATATAAAGGGAAGAAAATTATACTTACGTTTGGAGGCTCCTTCACTTTGTGATGTGCTCCTGTCTCAAACCCTCGATCTTCCTCGCTACCTCCCGAGACAGGTAACTACATGTGGGTAGGTCATGGTCTCAAGAACTTGAATGGAGGATGTAGAGAAAAAACCTTGAAGAAACTCTTTCTTCGATATCAGTGCACAACACTTGCACACAAAATATATTCTCTGTGCAACACTAATATGTTCTCTGTGCAAAACTTGCACTTTTCTCTCTTTTTCAACACATGCACACAAGCACTGATATATATATATATATATTTTTCTTAGTCAATGTTGTGTGTGTCTCTTTTTGATACACATTGTTTCACACTTGCAACCCTTCTTGTTCAAAGACTGATGCATGCGTGCTGACTTTCCTTTTTGTTTTATAGAATATATATATCAAATATATATCAAATATATATATATATATATATATATATATATATATATATATATATGTGTGTGTGTGTGTGTATCCTTTTTAATAGATATCTTGTTTTGGTCATTTTTAAAAAAAAATATATCAGATATTGTTATACATATATTTTATAAAAAGTACACGTCTTTGACAGATAAGGCAGCCAGCCAAAAAGATTGCCAGATAAGCATCCAATCTTGCAACTGAAGAACACCAACTGTGAAATCACCAAGGCACAAGAACACGAGTAAAACTGAATACGAATATTCGGCACATTTAAATTTACTCAGGATAACACGAGAAGCCCGAAGAAGGGACCTAGAATCGCACTCCAATACAGAAATATCATTATTCTATTCCCCCATATCAGAGAAGGAAAAAACTTAAAAGCTTTCATAAGGATAAACATCAAACAAGAAACAAGTCCAAATTAAGCAATAACTCTACTATTCTAGAAGATTGCACACAAATTAGGAAATAAGTCCTAAATATACTGTGTAACTAGATCCCATGTAGATTCAGTATCAATCCACAAGATCTCAGAAACTGGAAAGAAAACAAAGACGACTTCAACAAGCAACCAGTTCCAATCAAACACTATCACCTTACCTAATATGTAACAAGGATTAGGGTTCTATCAACATTTAAATAAACCCATAATCTCACTGTATAGGAAGGGCAGGATATATAGAACAAGAGGAATAGAAAATAATCACTGAAAAATAGAGGCAAGAGAGATCGAGTGGTGTAATTCTTTATTTAATAGAGGATTTGGCTTGGTTGTGCTTACAACCACCCATGGGTGTTCATCCGGTCACCGAAGTTTTACCACGTATATTCGTGTCATAAACATATCAATTGCATTCTCTTTCTCTTTCTCCTTTTAATACGTCAAAATCGAACCAAGCACTGTTGACTTTCTTACTCATCAAGAAATTGACGTCAACATATATATATTTCTTCTTTTGAAAACCTTATGATATCTTTTTATTTAAAACAAAATCCTTAATTTATTTATATTAAAAGATACCATATATTTTGAATTTAAACTATTCAAATTCAAAATTTAAATATTTATTTTAATAAAATAAAATAATCACATTATCTTATTTTATTCAAAAACAAATATCAACAAACGTCCTCCATTTGGTGATTAATAACATAATAAAATAATCTCATTATTTAATTTATTTAATCATCATTATTCATTAATTAAATAGTCTCACTATTCAATTTATTTGCCGAATAAATATGTGTCATTTTCGTAACACAATTTATTGGACAATTCAATTAATTAACCGTGACCATTATCACCTAAATCGATCGGGCTAGCAAGGGGACCTAATGGACCCATAGTATTTTGAGGTCTAATATTCCTTGATATCATTAATCGAACTCTTTAATTAATATTCCTTAATTATTAACTCTAGTGTTATTACACTAAAAACCCAAAGCTGCACTCTCTCAACTTCAGACGCTTTTACACAGACCGATACAACTCGGTGTCCATCGATATAACTATTACTTATGGTGTGATCCTCCACAATAGTTCATAATTAGAGCTGGGTCATAATGTCCATTTTACCACTCTAATTACATATAACCTTTAAGTACCATTGATTCTCTAATGGACAATAAATCCTATTTCCTTACGAAATTAGGAGAGCACTCATAATCGAACCAAGCACTATTGACTTTCTTACCCATCAAGAAATTGACGTCAACAACCGGTGCTACAAGGAGGGGTTGAACCTCCGATCTATTTAAACGATGTTTGGTGATGGAAGTAAAGACGGTTCAAGAGACATACGAAAATCGCCAGATAATGCTCACCAAGGATAGACCACTCAGGATCCCACAACCATCGTTGGGAACCAACCGGTATCCCTGGCTGGCATTCAACAAGTCCCTCTGACCAGCAAAGACATAACGCGTTGTTTCAAGGATGCATTGCAACAGTGATTAATAGATGTAGCGAATGAAGGAATAGATTTGTTGACCATAAGAGATACGAATCCTCTAAACCAAGCATCCCTACAAAATCAATCACCTCTCAAGCATCGATTGGTAATAGTTGGGCCAGAACCAGATGCACTAGTAGCCGTTAGAAATTTAGATCCTACAAATCAGATTAGGGGTGCATCCCATAACCAGAACAAGGATCTTGAGATGCCCGCAGAACGGCCTTGCCAAAATCGAAGCCACGATCAAGCAGGGCATGATAGGTACCTCAAGTATGATCGACGAAGGGATCGATCATCATCATCAGAAGAAAGTGACCGTCATCATCATAAACGCCACCGTGGAATAATACGCTTACAAGGGTTAGCTTGAGAGACTCGGAGGCAGGATGAAGAAGAGCTGGAGACAGGTATGACCGTCACTCGACAGCTCAACCATCGGAGAGAGCTAGTGGGTGATAGAGATATTATGATACGGCGGTTTATTTTATTTGCACGAAAATATCTTTCACTTGTTAGACACGGAATCAACGGAACCTAATCATAGAAGAGTAAAATTATCAAAAGATAAAACCTACCTATGGCATTTATGGCTAGGTCATATTAGCTTTAATAGGATTAAAAGATTTGTATGTGACGGACCTCTAAGTGACTTAAAGGTTGATGATCTACCAACTTGTGAATCTTGTTTGGAAGGTAAAATGACAAAAAGGTCATTTACGACCAAAGGCGCAAGAGACATTGAATGTTTAGGATTGATACACATTGATGTGTGTGGACCTATAAGCATTCAGGCTAGAGGTGGATTTGAGTACTTCATCGTGATCACTCAAGATTTGGCTATGTGTATCTCATGAGACATAAGTCGGATACTTTTGATATGTTCAAAGCATTTAAAACTGGAGTAGAAAATTAGCTTGAGAAACGTATAAAAATCTTGAGGTCTGATCGTGGTGGAGAATATCTATTTGGTGAGTTTCAGCAATATCTTATTGATAATGGGATAATTTCTCAGTTTTTTGCACCAGGCACACCTCAACAAAATAGGGTGGCAGAAAGGAGAAATAGAACTCTTTTGGATATGGTCTGGTCTATGTTGAGTTATTCAACGCTCCCTAATTCTTTTTGGGGATATGCTTTACAAGCTGCAATGTACATTCTGAACGATGTACCATCTAAGTCAGTTCCTAAAACACCGCATGAGTTGTGGACTGAGCGAAAGCCTAGTTTACAACACTTAAGGATATTTGGATGTCCTGCACAAGTGTTAAAAGGAAAGACAGAAAAGATGGAGTCCCATTCAGAAACATGCATATTTGTAGTGTATCCAAAAGGAACAAAAGGATATTATTTTTATAGTTCTTCAGATCTTAAAGCATTTGTTTCGACAAATGCTAAATTTCTGGAAAATGACTATATGAATAATTTTGTGCCTAAAAGTAGAATTGTCCTGAATGAGCTTTAAGGAGATTCAATTCCACAAGAGGTTTTGCAACCAAACCCAATTGTAAGTTCCGTACCAACATAAGATCAACAATCTACCAAACCTCGTCGTAGTGGGAGAGTTATTAGACAACCTAAGAGATACATCAGTCTTAGAGAATCTATGGAGAACCTTCAGGACGACGATGATCCCTTTACGTATAAGGAAGCAATGGAATATGTTGATTGTCATCATTGGCAAAAGGCAATACAATCCAAAAATGAATCTATGTTCAAAAACAAAGTCTGGTCTCTTGTAGACTTGCCTAAATGGATAAAACCCTTCGGGTGCAAGTGGGTATACAAGAGGAAAAGTGGAATGGATGGAAATGTGGAAAACTTTAAAGCTAGATTGGTAGCCAAAGGTTATACACAAAAGGAAGGTATCGATTATGAAGAAACCTTCTCTCATGTGGCCATGCTTAAATCCATTAGGATACTCTTATCCATTGCGGCATCTCAAGACCTAGAGATTTGGTAAATGGACGTCAAGACAACTTTTCTTAAATGAAGTCTTGATGAAAGCATCTGCATGATGCAACCAGAAGGATTCATTAAGAGGAAAGGGTATGCAAGTTGCAAAGATCCATATAAGGATTGAAGCAAGCATCCATATCCTGGAACATAAGGTTTGATCAAGCCGTGAAAAGTTTTGGATTTATTCAAAACCTGGATGAACCTTGTGTATACAAATGATTAAAGGCGATAAGTTAGTTTTCCTAATTCTTTACGTTGATGATATACTACTCATCGAAAATGATGTAGGTGTATTGATATCAATAAAAGAATGGTTAGCAAAATAATTTGATATGAAGGTCTTAGGAGAAGCAAGTTATATTCTTGGTATCCAAGTCTTAAGGGATGGAAAGAATAGAACTATTGCATTATCCCAAGCTTCATACATACATAAAATCTTGTCTAGGTTTTCCATGCAAGATTCCAAGAAATGTATATTACCTTTCAAACATGGAAACAAACTTTCTAAGGAACAAGTTCCTAAGAATAAGCATGAAAAGCAATTCTTGAGTAGGGTTCCATATGCATCGGCAGTTGGAAGTCTCATGTATGCAATGCAATGCTCTGCACTAGACCAGATATTTGTTTTACAGTGGGCATAGTTAGCAGGTTTCAATCGAAACCTGATCCTGATCACTCGACGACAGTCAAGCATAATTTCAAGTATCTTAGGAGAACGAGAGATTATATGCTTGTATAATCTGAAGGGGATTTAATTCTCATTAAGTATACATATTCTGATTTCCAGTCAGATTCTGACTCCAGGAGATTAACATCAGGATCTGTGTTTACTTTTGGATGAAGGGCAGTCACATGCAGGAGTATCAAGCAATCTTGTATTGTCGACTCCACCATGGAAGCCGAGTTTGCTGCCGCATGCGAGGCTGCTAAAGAGGCTGTCTGGTACCGCCAATTCTTGATTGACTTGGAAGTGGTTCCTGATGTGAATAAGCAGATCACTATCTATTGTGAAAATAGGGGAACAGTGGCTAATTCAAGAGAACCAAGAAGTCATAAGAGAGGGAAACACATTGAAAGAAAGTATCACCTTCTAAGGGAAATTGGGCATAAAGGTGACGTGAAGATTACCAAGATCACGTCAGCAGAATATCTAGCAGATCCCTTTACAAAGGTTCTTCCACCAAAGAGTTTTGATAGGCATCTAGAGAACATGGGGATGAGAGATATGACACATTTGCTATAGAGCAAGTGGGAGATTGTTGGGATTATGCTCGATAGCAAGAGTGTAATAATGTGTTTGACAACATATTAATAAAGTGATTTCTAGTTTAACAAATCTTATAGCATTTATAGTTTAATTATTATAATTGTCAAAAGTAAATAATCATTAGGTCAAAAGACTATGAAAAAAGAAGAATTGTTCATACGTCTAGATATGTATGAGGTAGACACAATTCCTTAGTTTGTCTTGAATAATATTCATAACTTAAGATAAAAGGTTGGGCGCATTTATCTTGTTATTGCTAGCATTTGAGTGGGATCAAATGTGTTATGATGAGTCTAAAATCATCAAAGTGCAGTGTCTTTAGGCAAGAGAATCTAGTGCACTAGGTGCATTGAATAGAATCATAATGAAATACTTTATCTAGAACCGTCAATGGATAAAAAATTTCATTTGAAGACAATCGGTGAGTCTATCTCAATCATGAGATAAATGATGGACTTATGGTTACAAGTGTTATCATTTGAGCTATCAATGAGTACGATTATACAACATAGTCTATCCTTGATAGTTTGGTGGTATTTATTTGTTAATCGATAGAGGGCTTCATTTATAGATATGGACATCGTGGCTCCATTTATGTAATGAGAGTAGAATACCATTGTAAGGTCCATGTCATTTAGGCCCAATAAAGGCCCAATTTAAAAAAAAAAATTGGATAGACGTGAAATGAAAAGCCATCAGGTGAGTAAGCATTGGTGGTCTGCATGGTTGACAGGCAGTTGTGAGCTTAGTTAACTAACTCATAACTTCAGCTGTGTCTTTCCATAAGTACATATATAAGAGGATAAATATTGAGAGCTAGAAAGCAGTAGAATCGAGTAGAAGAAAGGAAAGAGAAGGAAGAGAAAAGAAGAGAAGTTAGTGGAGCTCTCGTGATATTATAGATTTCAGTTGATTCTTCTTTGATTTCCAGCTTCTAATTAGATTTTGTGATTGTTAGGGAAATAAGATGAAGTAGGGGAAACTAGCATACTTGGTCCGAATTAAACTTGAAGGATAAGTTGTGAGTGAATTAAGTTTCAGTTTTGTTTTGAACTCAAAAGTTTCCAGTTTTATGCTTAAGATTAATTGCCTGCAAATCATTCAAGCAATTTATTTCTTTTTATGATTGATGGTGATTATACAGAAAACTGAAAGTATGTTTTATGCTTATATTAGCTTTCAGAATATCAGTTATATTATTTTTATGAATTATCAAGAAGAGATTATGATTTTTACAAAAGCACCAGGTCTGTACCCTTCTCCAGTTATGATTTTTGTTGGCTTTTGGGGCCGTTCTACACATGTGCATATCAGATGAGTCGCTCTGCATGTGTATGACCAGAGAAAGAGTATTGAGTCGCTTTGCACATGTATGACCAGAAGTTATTCTCTACTCTGCGTTTGCACGAAGAAATTCAGCTTATGTGTTGAAGATATCCCTAGGTACTAATTTGGTGAAGATTAAGATTTTATAACTATTCATACTCTTGTTCAGAAAAGAAATGCATTCAGTTTATTAAGTACAAAAGTAGATATATTATCTTTTACTATGTATTACTAGATGCATATTGAAAAGTTGTTCAGAAATGTTTTTAAAACTTTCCATTCACTCACTGGGCGTTAGCGCTCATCATTTTTCTTTAAAAATCTTTCTACGTAGCTGCTCGGTTGTGTGGACTCAGAAGTTTTAAGGTGGGCCACTCGATGACATCATGAAGCATAAAAGTCATGCCTTTTTTAATTTTCATGTACATATTTAGAAATGTGAGGTCGGCATGGTCGGGATGGTAAGCATGGTCGGGATGGTAGGCGTGGTCGGCGTGGTGGGCATGGTCGGTATGGTCAGAACATGGTCGGATTTCTACTCGGCAAGTTCGACCTACTCGGCCTACTCGGCCCACTCGGCCCACTCGGCCCACTCGGCCCACTCGGCCTATTTGACCTACCCGGCCGTGGTCGGTTTCTTACTCGGCCGTGGTCGGTTTCTTACTCGGCCATGGTCGGTTTCTTACTCGGCCTGTTCGGTTTTCTGATCGGGATTTTGACTGGTCAGTTTTGGTCTGATCGGTCATTTTTTTGACAACTTTTTGTAATAAACAAAAATGTCAATAAAGAACTTTCAGTTATGTACATTTTGTACTCCAATACTTTCCTTGTATTCTTTTTATGTTTAAAAGCAAGTATTTTTTATGGAAATTTCAGTTGAAATTTCTTTTATCTTGCTAGTAAAAGTACAGCCCATAGGGTCTCCCTCGTACTTAAAAGAGGAGTCGGGGTTGGTCCTGTCAACTTGGTATCAGAGGCATGGTTTATAATTCCTTAGACCACAAAATAATTGTTTGCCTTTAGTTTCATGCATTTAAGCATAACTTTGATTTTGTAACAGCATCATGCATCAAGTTGGCCGCCCACGCAAGAGACCGGTAGCTGACCTAGGAGAGAGGAGTGGTAACCAAGATGAAAATGAGATAGAATCACACCCTCAGCCACCTATAGCTCCACCTCATGTGCTAGAACCTAGGGAGGAACCAATAGATAGGATTCCAGAACTGTTGACTGTGATGGTTCAGTACCAAATGCGAGTGTCAGAGAATTTTATTGAGCATGCACGAAAATTGGGAGCTATGAATTTTGATGGAACTGGAGATCCAGATAGTACTAGTTCTTGGTTGAATGAGCTGGAACGTGTATTTAAAGTTATGAGTTGCATAGATGAACAGAAGGTCTCTTTTGCTACGTTTTTGCTAAAGGAAAAAACATATGATTGGTGGGTCTCAGTTCAATGAAGAACTCCTAAAGGAATTACTTGGGAGGATTTTAAGAAGCAGTTTAATGATCGTTATTATCCTCGTTTCTATCAAGATTTGAAAATGGCTGAAATTTTCAAACTAATGAAGGGATCTATGTCAGTAGAAGAGTATGAGAAGAAGTTTACAGAACTTTTGAGAGTTGCTCCGTATGTAGTCGATGATGAAGAAAATAAGTGCAAAAAATTTGAAGATGGACTTAGATCAGAAATCAAGACAAAAGTGACTACTTCTGGGCATGTTGAGTTTGGTAAATTGTTTGAAGTTGCATTGAGAGTGGAGAGAGGCCTTAATGACTCTCGCAGATTTGAACAGAAGCAAAAGCATAGTAACTAGTCAGCAGGGGGCTCTTATAGCAAAATGTGTTAGGCGGCAAGGCTATTAAGAATAGCTTAAATTATATTATTTTTATTTTATTATTTAATTAAATGGAAATTAAATAATTTTTTGATTAATTATTTATTTAATTAAAAGTCAAAATCTTTTTTCTAATAGGAGATTGTCTCCTAAAAATTATACTATTGTTAGTATTATAATTAATATTAAAGACTATATTTGATAAGTAGATAAATAGACGGAGTTATTTATCTAATCAAATTAGGAAGTCTGTAATATGGTTGCAAATACACTATTGAGTTGGATTAGGAGTCTTGGTGTAGGATAGAATTCCTTTTTGAAAAGGATTCTTAGCCACCAAGTAAATCTACCTAAGGAAAGGATTCTTAACTACCAAGTAATCCTTCTTAGGAAAAGAATTAAGTCTCCTAATTGTATTATTGTGAATTTCGGCCAGTTCATAAATATATATAAGAGTATAGAATTCCTTTTAGAAATGTATTCTTAACTACCAAATAAATCCACCTAAGGAAAGGATTCTTGTCAACCAAGTAAATCATTCTTAGGAAAGGATTTGTGATCCTATATATATATATCCTTGTGAATTTCGGCCAGCCCTATGATTTTTAGAGTGAAAATTTCGGCCTATCTAAGAGTTTTCTAAGAGAGAATTTTTCTTGGCAAGTGAGAATTTTGAGAGAGAAAATTTAGTATTTTACTCTAGACAAAATTCAATCAACTCTAAGATATAGGATATGGAATTCGGCCAAGGAGAAAAGAGAAAAAGAGAACATTTTTATTTTTGATAGTATACTAGTATCCTTTACATCAAAAGGGTTTTGTGTACAAAATCAAATCGGATTCACGCGAGTTTCAATCAAGTAGATTGATAATTCACAAGTGGCCGGACTTTCTTGGATTTTTCTCTTGGAGGATATTTGTTACTAACAAAGAAAAAATTTCGTTAGTCTCCATCCTCAAGTATACAATTTAAAGATTGGGAGCCCACACTCCTAGGTGATTCACGTTCATGATTGGACTGGAAGATCTTACTGAATCAATTTGGCGCTTGTTCAATCGTCACGAGGAAAAGGTACTATATTTTTTATATACATCAATTAATCTAGGGTTATGGTTCTTGTTATTTAAACAATTTTTTTTTATTTATACGCAAACCCTAATTTTCATTTTTATCACACTTTCATTGCATTTTGAACCGTTTTTTTCCTTACACTCGGTGCTTAAGCGCCAGGTTCTAATAGTGGAGATATCCCTTGAGAGTTCACAAACACAAGCAAAAAATAATATCAAAATGAGGGAAAAAGTTTTTCAAATCTATAAACACTTTTCATTTCTTAAACACCATGAATAGTCTCATTACATCAACGTCATCTTGTGCCATATAAGATACATCATATAAGTGGACTACTTGCCTGAAACTTTTATTCCTTTGATAGATAGAATCTTTGAAGTAATAATAGGTAATGTGTGTGCTCCCAAGCCAATTTGAAAGCCAAACACATTTATAATTTTTCATTCTATCACCACATTAACCATAACCCAAGACACCTAAACACTAAGCCAACCCTCACTTAACCTAAACACTAAGCCAACACTAAGCCAACACTTAGCCAATGGCATTCAACAAGCAAAGGTTTAGTTTTAGGGATTTCGATCGGGCCAATTTTGTGCTATTAATGGCTTTATTCTAGTCAATGTAGGCATACTGTTTATTTTAGGCAATGGAAATCAAAACCAAGACATTCTGGGTAGGACAAGTCAAAGTTTTAAGGAAGAGTGTCCGGTTGGTTCGAAATTCACAAGTCCCTACCCGTAGCACGCTACCCGCGAGTTGTGAACAATTTTTCCCAAGGAAGTCTTCGCCCAAAAGAGTTTGCTGGTCTACACCAACAATGTGTTACCCACGAAGCTTCTCTAGATTGCAAACTAGAGTTCGTTGGTCCACACCAACAAATTGTTACCTATAAATTGGTAATAATTCTTACCCAAATTGACTTTTCCAAGAGGACTTCGCAGATATATACCCGTACAATCACCTGCTACCCCGAAGCTCAAATTTCCTTAATCAACGAACTACCCACAGACCTAGAGTCAGAAATGCATAAGTTGTAGTTTATGGGTCTCTACCCTTGTATTACAGGCCGTAAAGTTGTCCTGATTCGGTGACATTGACAAACCTAGACCTATTATGGAAACAATATAATTACATCACTTCTGACAAGGCTTCACACTAACCCATACCTTTTCTTACCTCATCTAGATCTTAGAATCTCTCCCACCACATTAAAACCAATTCTACACCATTTTCTGCCATATTTTCTCAATAAATCACTTCCCACATTTCTCTTTTATCACAAATTTCATTCGAAACAGAACACCCATTCACGGAGCATGAATTCCTCACATAGGAGGAGGACAAGAGCAAGAAGACTAGAGAGATCACAATACGCCAACGAGTCATTTCTTGTCCCTTGCTTGTTTTTTCTCCTTTGTACTTTGAATGTGTAGCTAAACCCCTTATGGGAGTTGATGTAATTGTTCATGGATTGTGGGTAATCCATCATAACTTATTACTTGATCTATTTAGTTCCATTCATTGTTTTTAATGCATTTGATTCCTTACAGAATAGAGTAGATATGCCCTCTCTTGATTATTGTTTTTGTTTCAAATTAATTTGATGCTTTAAAAATGGATTAAATATCTTCTTGAATTAAGTAGTTATGATAACTTTTAATTCATGTTAGATAAACACTCTAAGGTGATAAATTTGCTATCTTGAATGGAAGGGTTGTGTTAAGAATAGTCCAATCTGATTCATCCGAACTATAATGGGAAGGATGGATTGAGAATATGCCCTTCCAAGCCATTCTAACCATTAAAATCTACCTATGCTTAAAGAAAAACTTTCTCAACACTCAATCTAGGATGCCATTAGCTATTGTGTAGTCGAGGATTTAATGATTCCAATAAAGGTAGATTAACCCTAAGTGATTGAATAGGTTCTTAAAGGATTAATTGGATTGCCTATTATTTGTGTTAGGATTGCATCAACTTCCATATCTTTATCAAATCATTCCATATCGTATTCTCATTAACTTAGATGCATTTTGGTTTTAGTTTAATTGTTCATTGCTAATTACCAAAATCAACCATCTCGTTTTACTTTAAAAAACTTATTTTATTAGAATATCAATCTGATCATCACTACCATTCAATCACTGTGGAACGATACCTTACTTGCCATATACTTGTTTTTGAAAACATTCTGAGCATATTTTGAGGTTTTTATAAATCCCTTTTTGTTTTTGCATTCACGACAAATGCAAATAATTAGCAGCCCAGCCTAAAGCTATCAGGTTGAGTAACAAGTAAGAGATTGACCCCATCAAACATGACTAAGTCAATGGAACCAAGTGTCGTGATATCTCAATTACCCTCTCCCCAAATCTCGAGCATGATCTCCTAGAGGTCACTGAGAAGCTGAGCCATGTTTGGTTTGCTTCTCTCAAAGATATAAATATCAGACCCTTTATTAAAGAAATGGGCAGAATTTTTTCCTCTTAAGGTCATGTTAAAGATTTGCTCCTCTTTACTCACAAACACATGAAGACTAATATATAACAACTCGAGTGCTTGACTCGACGCAACTAGCTTTTAAAAATAAAAAATCTATTGAATCCTCTCTCTTGCTTTTACTCTCTCTATCATTCAATTTATGAATGAGTTTGCTTCGCTTCAGCTTTAGGACTAATTCTAACTCTATCTCAACTTGGAAAAGCTTAGGGATTCTTAGTCAGCTCAGCTCAATTGACCCGACACGCATGACTCTACACCAACAAACTTGTTTGCTTTAAACACTTTCTCATTGAGTTTATCTTTTATATTCGATTCACTGTCTGACTTGAGCGTTAGAGAGTCCTCTAAATGGATCACCTCCTTTTTAAGTCTTTTCTGTAGGTTGTTGTTGCCTACTAGATTACAAATTTAACTGCAGATTCGAGGATCTACAAATTTTAACATCATTTCTTTATATATTTTTATAATTTTCATTTATATATTTTTTTAAAAATTTAATAACGTAAATATAAGATACCATAAAAAGTTATAAAAAAATTAGTATAATTTAATTTCTTGATATATTATAGTATATCGAAAATTCCACTAATTTAAATTTGTAAATTTTAATACATATATTGTATCATTTTATGTTACCTTATGACATTCATAAGTTTTTAGCTTCTTAATGTCCAAATGTTTTTTTTTTTTGAAAAATTATCTACCGTGAATTATTGAGATCGAACACTACTAGCATGTTCTGGATGTCTACCTTGATAATTGGAATAAGTTGACTCCCACAACAAAAGGTCTCCCAACATTTATTGTGGTTTTATCGGCAATGGTGGGAAACTTTATACAAGGTGTAAGGTTAGAACCCATAACCACTCTACATGGATTTTCGGATACCATTTCAACCTTTACACTCAAGATGCAATCTCACACCTACTCTTGATCCCAAGTGGAACTTACTCTTTACAGTGCTTGTAATATATGAATGATTATAAGAATAATTTGCTAGGACATATATTTATTTGTGATAGCTCTAAAAACAATTGTTTTCATGATTGGCTAGATTCCATGATTAGATACTGATTTGCAAGAAATTCGCGTTAGACTCATAGTGTCCAAATAGGTATTATGTCTCATGCTTCATCGGGTTCAAGGGTTTCGATTCTTTTAGAGATCACGCCTAAAGGTAAGTTTTGTATGGCTTTAACTCTCAGAAGATCATAGGAGAACACAAACACAACTAATTCATTTGTGTCCCTATATCGGTTGTACAACATGTTACACTCGCACACTTCTATCATGATTCATATTGTAATTAATATCTGTTGCATTAATGAGTTCTGAGAGCTCATTTTTGTTATTGTGTCTTTATTCAGATTTACAGTTGTTGTGTAGTGTTATGGTTTTGTTGGCTTTATGGAACGATTTACTTTGTACAAATTTCATCTTCACATTTGTGCATGTGCCTTGCACTTGTTTCTCATCATGATGCTATAGAACAAGATTTCTATTCTATAGCATGAGACTTTTAGCGTGATCTATGTTGTCACTAAACCTATTCGTGAAACCTAAGTGGAGTTTCCGTCTTTGCAACACAAGACTTTAGCATTACATGTGATTTCACGATTCCTAGTTGCAGAGTTTTATAGCTTCGAACAATAATTCTAACGTTTGTATATTGAGGTTATCCCTCATTCACCCTCGTCGTGTTGTAGTAGTGGCAGTGTATAGCATGACGTGT
The DNA here is from genome assembly GCA_032871835.1 of Dipteronia dyeriana. Lineage (NCBI taxonomy): Eukaryota > Viridiplantae > Streptophyta > Magnoliopsida > Sapindales > Sapindaceae > Dipteronia > Dipteronia dyeriana. The sequence continues at coordinate 42,933,304 of CM065297.1, forward strand.
TGAACATGATATTGTTGGTCGAACTGGTAGCTTGCACAATAACATTGCATGTTTTCTATTACATTGTGACGAGCTATTGTTGTGTGGTCGTCGTAGTACCCATATCAAACCTAGTTCATTTTACTATAGTGTGATGTAGTGAGTGTTACCTTTGGTCGTGGTATATGTTCGAGTCACCTGACTAAGTCATTTTTAGACCACATATTGAACATAATTTTATCTTCTTGTTATGTTTGTGAGTAATGTTGGTTTAATTATATATCAAAGCAATATTTCTCTTGTATTGATTAACTGTCTAGGTTGGTGTGATTCAAGCTTCAAAAAAGAATGACATCATGTCAAGAAAGGAGAAGCCTTCAAAACGAAGCAAGCTTTAATGCACATCAAAGGTAATTTAAACATCTTTCCTCATGCAAGGTTACTTAGGCACAAATGCACAAATATTGCATTCATAAGTGCCCCTACATAGTTATGCTCAATTGGTATAACACATACACACACATGTTACTGTGTGCACATGTATTAGATCTAAATTGACAAATTTTGTAAAATGCATAATTTTAGGACTATATCTAGGGAATGTCATACTTGTGTGTTCTTGTATTTGTTTTTTTATGATTTTTAATCTGGACATGATCTCACACTTTTTCTTGTTGTGTTCCAGTCATTTTGGTTTTTCATTCCTTAGATTTTTGGTTTCGAGTTGGATGTTATGAATCTTTGTGTCATTATCATACATGGTTTTCATCTTGATATACCGAGTTGATTTCCATACTATTTATGAAAATGTTGTTGATATCCATGTTTGTGAGAGAGTCCCAGTTCATAATCCAAAAACAAATTCAAAATCAGAGTTCGGAGGCAGAAATACGGTCAAAGAATGTAAGAGGTGCACAATGGGAGAAGAAATGGCAAATAGACATTTTCACCTCTTTCCCAAAAGAAGCACGTGAGCCTCACGGGAAGGGATTTCTTCTATCCCCGTGAGGCCTACACACCTCCATGAGATAGTGAAATGGTGTGGCACCACTAGCCAAGCGAGTTGGTCTCCTCTCCATATCATCTCCCTCCTTTAAATTCACTTATTCCTTCCATTTTTAATTTAAAGAAGAAAATGTGCATAAATTTTCTTTGAAATTCAATCAACTCCAAACATCATAACTTTCTCAATTCACATCCAAATTAGTGATTCAAGTTGGAGAACCATTGTATCGAAGTCTTCTATCATTTTCAAGCAAGTTTGAAGTGTTTTATTAAAGTTGATGGTGGTTCTATACCTAAATTCGTGACTACACGTTTTTACAAGCTATTGATCTATTCTTTTTGTTTTGATCTTTAAAGTCTTCAATTACCTTGGGTTTTCTTCTTTCTTTTGTGTATATTATTTGAACAAAACCTATTAAGAGATAGAGATTCAATTTTAAGCTTGTTGAGCTTAACTGGAGACTCGCATGTTGAGTTATGTTTTATGAATCTATATTTTCACATGCTTGCGAGTTGTATTGTGACTTGCTTAATATCAAGGGCTATTAGTGTTTTAATTGAATGATTTTGATGATTGTTAGCAGTTAATAACCATTTTTGGCTAGGGTCTAAAGAAGAATTTTTCATCTGGTTAGTGCCTGGCAAAGTCTACCTGGTAGAATCTAGATCGGAATCGGTACCTAGATACTAGGGATTCTCGATACCAAGGACCAAGAAGAAGTCGACACCACATCCCACATACAACCAGTTATCTATTGGGATTATGCTCGATCGCAAGAGTGTAATAGTGTATTTGACAATCTTTTCAAATTAATAAAGTGATTTCTAGTTTAACAAATCTTATAGCATTTATAGTTTAATTTTTATAATTGTCAAAAGTAAATAATCATAAAGTCAAAAGACTATGAGAAAAGAAGAATTGTTCATATATCTGGATATGTATGAGGTAGACACAATTCTATAGTTAGTCATGAGTAATATTCACAACTTAAGATAAAGGTTGGGCGCCTTTATCTTGTCAAATAAGTAGATTCTTTTGCAAGCATTTGAGTGGGATCAAATGTGTTATGATGAGTCTAAAATCAACAAAGTGTGGTGTCTTTGGGCAAAAGAAACTGGTGCACTGGGTCATTGAATTGTATCACAGTGAAATACTTTATCTAGAACCGTTAATGGATATTTTTTTTTTACTTGAAGACAATCGGAGAGTCTATCCCAATCCTGAGATAAATGATGGACCTATAGTCGTAAGTGTTATTATTCAAGCTATCAATGAGTACGATTATATAGCATAGTCTATCCTCGATAGTTTGGTAGTATTCATTTGTTAATCGATAGGAGACTTCATTTATACATATGGACATCGTGGCTCCATTTCTTTAATAAGAGTATAATATCATCATATGGATGTTTTGAGGTATTAAATATTAAATTTTAACGTTAATTTTTCATTAGTATCTACTGAAATATGGCTTCTGGACAAGTCAAATTATCCAAGTTCAAAATGTGGTCATTTGAGAAAATATGGTAACTTGGAGATCTATAGGAGGTCTATGAGCTCTTGGCGATTACTGGTATTCTTTACGAGGATACACTTTCTCCATTAAGATTGTCTAGGGTATGAATGAGCAATATTAACTTATTCTATCTTTATTTAAGAGTTCAATTTTAGTTCTTTAGTGGAATGAACTAAAATTATTAGATTGGACCTAAGTGAATCATTTGTTGATGGTGATTAGGTCATGTCTATAAGAGTTTAAATTTAGATAGTCTGCCAAGATCCCCAACCCATACGAACTTCCATGAATCACCTTATATATTCTGTCAGACCAATTTATGGGTCCATCTAGAATTGTATTAAGGCATGTGGACTTGTTTCTATTAGTAAGAATAGGTCTAGTTCATATGTGGACTTTTTATTTAAGTCCAATTGATTTAATAAAATAGGAAAAACAATATTTGGCCCATATAAATTGGCTTGGGTGGCTAAGGCTATATATATTAGCTTATTATATTATTTAATTAAATAGAAATTAATTAATTTGTTACTTAATTAATTATTTAATTAAAAGTCAAAATCTTTTTCCTTGCAGGAGAAGGTCTCCTAGAGTCATATTATTGTTGGTAATATTGTAAGTATCAAATACTATATCTGATAAGTAGATAAACAAAAGAAATTTATTTATCTAGTCAAATTAGGAAGTATTTGATTTCTATTAGGACACTAATTGACAGTTGGTCAAATTAGGTAGTTTTTGATTTAGTCACAATTTAATTTATATTCAACAATTTGTTAGTGAATAAATACACTATTAGAGTTGGATTAGGAGTCTGGGTGTGTAAAAGAAATCCTATTTTTAAGAGGGTTGAATCCGAATTTTGATAGGAGTCTTGGTGAAGTAGAAATCCTCTTTCTAGGAGGATTTTCGGCCACCTATATATACTCCTTTATAGAATTTTGACCAGAACCTAATTTTTGCTGTGAGAAGTTGTTTTTTATTTGTTTTTTTACATTTATATATAAAAAACTTTGTCCAACTTATAGATATTGTGTAATGAATTCGGCCAAGGAGAAGAGAAAAGAAGAACGTTTTGTTTTCGATAGTGCACTAGTAGACTTTACATCAAAAGGTCTTGTGTACAACATCGAATCAAGGTTTACCCGAGTTTCAATCAAATAGATTGATAATTCACAAGTGACCAGACGTTCTTGGGTTTTCTCCTGGAGGATTATTGTGACTAACAAAGAAGAAGATTTTGTTTATTTCCATCCTCATGTATACAATTAAAAGAAAGGGAGCCCACACTCCTAGGTGTTCACGTTCATAATTGGATTGGAAGATCTTACGGATTCAATTCGACGCTAGTTCAACCGTCATGAAAGAAAAGGTACGATACTTTTAATATACGTCAATTAATCTAGGGTTAAGGTTCCTTCTATTAAAGTGAAAATAATTTAAAATATACCAAACCCAATTTTACACTTTCGCCGTTTTTTGAACCGATTTTTCCCTACAATTGGTATCAGAGGCTGGTTGTACCCTTGATTAATTCATGTATGTGTACGTGAATATATTTCATTTTATTGTAAAGATGCATGTTTTAGAAAGAGATGTCTCTCTAGGTATTTACATATATATTTACATTGGAATGTATGTATATATATATATATATATATATATATATATATATGTTTTTTATATGGATTGTTATTGCTCAATTTTGGTCATAGAATTTCAATGTATTTTTGCTTTGGGATTGTAACAAAAAGAGTGTCCTATCATCACAATAATTTCCTTCTTGGTAGTTGCTAAGATTTTTTTTTGTTGCTGTAATAAAAAAAACTGCAGTATTTTATTATTTAAAATTCTTGTGTAATACATTCAAGTTCCAAAGACTCAAATGTTTGAAGAATTAAAAGCAATCGGAATAAGTTTGAGACTGTGCGAGCCATAACAACTAACGTGCATGCGAATGAGCATGCGACAACGATTGTTGTGGCATGGGCTGCGCAGGACAGCCCTATGGAAGCCATGGGTTGCGCATGGCAGCCCTTTATGGGGTTGTGGGGTGTGCACGCCCATGGGAGGCAGCCAAGGTGTGCGCAAATGATGTACGCAAGAAGACTTGTTCGCCAAGAAGGAGTTTTTTTGTATTCCAAGACATATGTAATTTACATGCTTTTCTAGGATGGACCAAAATAGTAGCTGTTTGTATTAATGTAAATATTGCAATGTTTGTCATTGTTTGATAACTTGTCATATAGAATAGGAGTGCCACTCATATATCTATTTTGGTATGAACATGCATTGAATGGTTTAGGTATCTAATTGGCATCTAGATAACTTGGTAAATCATTCCATGGAATTCGATCACATGCCTTAAACAATAAAGTGGGAGAAGGTGTTTCGGAACACCTACGGCCTCCAAGTTCAGTTGAGCTTTATGTTTCGTGTAATAAGCCCCCAAAAAGTAATCATGAATGGAATTTAGCAAGATACTTCCTTAAAAGGATAGACTAGACAATTGGCTCAAACGATATCTACTCTCAAAAGAGGGATATTCGTGAGGGATTATATTGAAGGTCAATAACTTGATAACACACTCAATGTGATTTTATTAATATCCTCCCATGAGTTCATGTTAATAAAAATGCAAGGCTAAAATTTAAAATGATGTTTGTTATGTTAACCATTAGGTGGGACCTAGTCCAACTAGTAAATGGTGCGAACTCTTAAAAGAGGCGTGACATTTATGGGTGTTGGATCACCGTTGAATTTTATGATTGAATTATTTTATTTATTTCAAGGTAAATATTCAAAAGTGTTATATCATGATTGTTTACTTATATAATTTTTGTTATTAAAAAGAAATCATGACCCCATCCCTAATCAACATCCTAAAACATAATGCTTTAACTGATGATATTTATGTCACATGGAAAAGGAATGTTGGGTTGTTGTTTCAAGCTGAAAAACATAAGTTCATTCTGTGTACTCCTAAATCACCTACACCTACTAATGAATCTATTAAGCAGTAAAGAGATGAGTATCAGCAATGAAAGTCTTTAGATGAGATGGCTAAATGTTACATCATGGCCACCATCTTCGATGTGTTGCATCAACATTATGAAGGAATGGAGACTGCTGCCGATATAATGATATATCTGGAAGAGATGTTTGCTATGAAGTCCAAGACGACTAAGAGAGAGGCAGTGACTGCTTTCCTAAATCTTAGGATAAAACCTGGACAGGTTGTGAAAGAACACATGATGAAAGTCATAGCACATCTTAACAGTGCTGAACTTAATGGTGCTGAGATATATGGTGAGACGAAAATTAACATGATCGTCAACTCACTGTCAGATTCCTTTAATCATTTCAAGTTAGACTACACCTTGAATAATAAAGAATATGTCTGACAAGGCCTAATGCAAGATGTTTAAAGTGTAGAGAAAATCCTTGTGAATGGCAAGGGTCAATAGATTCATATGGTTGGTAAGTTGCTACTATTAAGACCCGTGAAAAGGTCAAGAGACAACAGAATAAAAGGAAAATTGGGCCTACCTAGAAAGAGACCAAGAAAGTAACCAAATCAAATGGAAGTGTTTCCTTTGTGGTGAAAAGGATCAAAGGAATAGACTGAATAAGAATGAATTCAACTTGCGTTTAGACAATGGAGCGTTGGTGTACGCTAGTGTAGTGGGAGATAAAGGAATTAGTTTAGATTCTTATAGGCATTTAGATTAAATAGACGTTTATTATGTACCTCATATCAAAAGAAATTTAATTTCAGTTTCTTGTTGAAATAAATTTGGATATTCGGTTACTTTTAATAAAGCTTTTATCATTAGTAAGAATAACAATTTTTTTTGCAAAGGTACATTGGAAAACTGTTTATTCTACTTGCATAGAAATATCTCTCACTTGTTAGACACAGAATCAATGGAACCTAATCATAAAAAAGTAAAATTATCAAAAGATGAAACCTACCTATGGCATTTTCATCTATGTCATATTAACCTTGATAGGTTTAAAATATTGGTTAGTGACGGACCTCTAAGTGACTTAAAGGTTGATGATCTACCAACTTGTGAATCTTGTTTGGATGGTAAAATGACCAAAGGCACAAGAGACACTGAATGTTTAGGATTAGTACACACTGATGTATGTGGTCCTATGAGCATTCAAGCTAGAGGTGGATATGAGTACTTCATTACTTTCATGGATTATTACTCAAGATTTGGCTATGTGTATCTCATGGGACATAAGTCGGATGCTTTTGACATGTTCAAAGCATTATGAAGTAAAAAAGCAGCTTGAGAAACGCATAAAAATCTTGAGGTATGATCATGGTGGAGAATATCTATTTGGTGAGTTTCAATAATATCTTATTGATATTGGGATAGTTTCTCAGTTTTCTGCACCAGATACACCTCAACAAAATGGGGTGGCAGAAAGGAGAAATAGAACTCTTTTGGACATGGTTAGGTATATGTTGAGTTATTCAACACTTCCTAATTATTTTTGGGGTTATTCTTTACAAACTGCTTTGTACATTCTAAACGTTATACCATCTAAGTCGGTTCCTAAAACACCGCATGAGTTGTGGACTGGGCAAAAGCCTAGTTTACAACACTTAAGGAAATTTGGATTTCCTAAGCAGGTGTTAAAAGGAAAGATAGAAAAGATGAAGCCCCGTTCAGAAATATGAATATTTGTAGGGTATCCAAAAGGAGCCAAAGGATATTATTTCTATAGTCCTTCGGATCTTAAAGTATTTATTTTGAAAAATGCTAAATTTCTGAAAGAGGACTATATGAAAAATTTAGTGCCTAAACATAGAATTGTCCTGAATGAGCTTTCAAGAGATACAATTCCACATAAGGTTTCACATCCTAGCCAAATTGCAAGTTCTGCACCAATAGAAGATCAACAATCTACCATACCTCATCATAGTGGGAGGGTTTGTAGATAACCCGAAAGATACATCGGTCTAGGAGAATCTGTAGAGAATCTTCTGGACGATGATGATCCTTATAGGTACAAGTAAGCAATGGAAGATGTTGATTGTCACCATTGGCATAAGGCAATGCAATCCGAAATTGAATCTATGATCAAAAACAAAATATGGTCTCTTGTAGACTTGCCTAAAGGGATAAAACCCATCGGGTGCAAGTGGGTATACAAGAGGAAAAGAGGAATGGATGGAAAGATGGAAACCTTTAAAGTTAGAATGGTAGCTAAAGGATACACGCAGAAGGAAGGTTCAATTATGAGGAAACCTTCTCTCCTGTGGCCATGCTTAAATCCATAAGGATAATCTTATCCGTTACGGCATCTCTAGACCTAGGGATTTGGCAAATAGACGACAAGACAACTTTCCTTAATGGAAGTCTTGACGAAAGCATCTATATGATGCAACCAGAAGGATTCATTGAAAAAGGCCAAGGTATGCAAGTTGTAAAAATCCATATATGGATTTAAGCAATCATCCAGATCCTGGAACATAAAGTTCGATCAAGTCATGAAATTTTTTAGAATTATTTAAAACCTTGACGATCCCTATGTGTACAAAAGGATTTAAGGTGACAAGTTGGTTTTCCTAGTTCTTTACGTTGATAATATACTACTCATCAGAAACGATGTAGGTGTATTGACATCAATAAAAGACTGGTTGGCAAAACAATTTGATATGAAGAACGTAGGAGAATCAAGTTATATTCTTGGTATCAAAGTCATAAGAGATAGAAGAATAGAACGGTTGCCTTATCCCAAGCTTCATACATAGATAAAATTTTGTCTACATTTTCCATGCAAGATTCCAAGAAAGGTATGTTACCTTTCAGACATGGAATCAAACTTTCTAAGGAACAAGTTCCTAAGAATGAGCATGTAGAGAAATTCATGAGTAGGGTTCCATATGCCTTGGCAATTGGGAGTCTCATATATGCAATGCTCTGCACTAGACCAGATATTTGTTTTTCTATTAGCATAGTTAGCATGTTTCAATCAAAACTTGGTCCTGATCACTGGATAACAGTCAAGCATATTTTCAAGTATCTCAGGAGAAAGAGAGATTACATGCTTGTATACTTCATAAGGGATTTAAATCCCGTTAGGTACACAGATCTTGATTTCCATTCGGATTTTGACTCCAGAAGATCAACATCAGGATCTGTGTTTACTCTTGGAGGAGGGGTAGTCATATGGAGGAGTATCGTGCAATCTTGTATTATTGATTCCACCATGGAAGCTGAGTATATTGTAGCATACGAGTCTTATAAAGAGGTTGTCTGGCTCCGCCAATTCTTGATTGACTTCGTAAGTTCCTCAGTTTTTGATTGGCTCATTTCGTTGACATCCACATTTGGGGATTAATGTGTAAGGGTAGTTTAGGCCATCATTGCTCAAGACCTAACTCAAGCTCGAAAAGGTAAATCACTTGCTTAACCTTGTTTGAAGAGTTTTTAGTGCACACACACACTGTCATGCATGTTTTTGAACATCTTATATGCTTGCTTATATGTTAATTTGTGTGTCTTTTTGCCATAACTTTTGCTTGCATGTTTGATGCATGTAGTTTGCCCTTAGAAGAGGTTTTTTCCTCTTAACCGCGGTTGAGACCGCTCCATGTGCATTGCCTCTGTCGCAGTATGCACAATGGTGTTCTCCAGGCATTGCACGTTGCTGCTACCGTGGCCTGTGCTTATTGCATGCACAGCGGTCTCTAAAGCGGAGGTTCCCAGGCGATGCACCGCTTGCTCTGCCGCGGTTTGGACACTGTCTGTACAGTGGTCCAGACAATGGAGATTCCTAGGTGATGCACCACTCGCTCTACCGCGGTCCGGACACTTGGTTAGGACGCGGCACGTAGAACGGTCATGATAGGAATTAGTTGCCCTTCGTCCAATACGATGCAGTTTCGTGTAGGGTACATATATATATGTTCTCTTCTCTTCTATTTGGCTAGGGGAGTTCATGAAGCCATTTTTATGAGACCAAGCATTTACAGAGAGAGAAATTGACTCTAATAGAGAGAGAGAGCTCCCAAGAACTCATTTTAACTTGACCAAACTCCAATCCATGAGCATCTAGCATCTTCTTGCATCTTCCAAGCATGGAGTTCTTTTGTTTTTATTGCCTAGGTAATCTCTACATGCCTTAGAATATCTTGTTCCATTCTTATGACATGTATACCTATGGTTAGCAATTATTGTTGATTAAATGCATGCCATTGAGTTTAATTGCATTTATAACATGCTTGGAATGTTGATTGTTGGTTGAGATTAAAATTTTGTGATATCTCAGATTTGTGACCATTTTGCCTTTCTAGCTAAATCTCTACGCTTTGCATTTAGATATTGTTTAGGACTCATTGATTGCATTTTGTTATTGCATTACAGTCCTTGCCATGCTTAATGACAACTTGTGTTGATATGGCTTTTGTGATAGCTAGCACTTAGGTCATTGTTGCCTCTAGCTAATTAGGTCATATTGATTGCATTTTGATGATTGCATTTAATGATCATGCCATGCTTAATGACAACACATGTTGAAATGGCTTTGTTTGATAACTGGGATATAATGTTGTATAACTATATCTAGCTAAGTCTTTATGAACATTCATTTAAACATTGATTTCTAGGAATTGTACTTAGTGACATTCTTAAATTCCTAGATAAGCATTTAGTGTTGCCTAGCGTTACTCGCATGTTTGAATATTTTATTATATTCACTTAGGCTGTGTTTGACTCTTCATTGAGGTTAAGTCTTATGACTAATTGGTTAGTGCACAAGCATGTTGATCAAGAATTACTATTTAGGCCTTCTGGTAGTGTGAAAGGGTTAGTAACTAGAAAGTATGACGGTAGGTCAACCTAGGTTGTAAACTTTCAATCAATAGTGGATTTGAGGATCGAGTGTGGTGCACATATTAGCCCGTGATTTTTCCCAGTTGGAGGGTTTCCACGTATATATCGTGTTTTTATTGTTTTAAGCATAATTTTTTTAATTGAATGCTTGTTTATTTGGGGTAGTTTTTGTTAATATTGATTAATCAAAAAATTGGTAATTGATTCGATTAAAACCTATTCAACCCCCTCCTCTAGGTTTATAGGCACACGCTTTCTATGGTATTTTTAGACTTGGAAGCGGTTCCAAATGCGAATAAGCAGATCATCATCTATTGTCACAATAATGGAACAATGACTAATTCGAGAGAACCAAGAATTCATAAGAGAGGAAAACACATTGAAAGAAAGTACCATCTTTTAAGGGAAATTGTGCATAGGGGAGACGTGACGATAACCAAGATCACGTCAGCAGAAAATCTAGCGGATCCCTTCACAAAGGTTCTTCCATAAAAGAGTTTTGATGGGCACCTTAAGAATATGGGGAAAAGAGACATGACACATTTGTTATAGAGCAAGTGGGAGATTATTGGGATTATGCTCGATAACAAGAGTGTAATAATGTATTTGACAATCTTTTCAAATTAATAAAGTGATTTATAGTTTACCAAATATTATAGCATTTACAGTTTAATTAGTATAATTGTCAAAAATAAATAATCATAAGGTCAAAAAACCATGAGAAAAGAAGAATTGTTCATACATCTTGATATGTATGAGGTAGACACAATTCTTAAGTTAGTCTTGAATAATATTCACAACTTAAGACAAAGGTTAGGTGTCTTTATCTTGTCAAAGTTTTAGATTCTTTTGCTAGCATTTGAGTGGGATCAAATGTGTTATGATGAGTCTAAAATCATCAAAGTGTGGTGTCTTTGGGCAAAAGAATATAGTGCACTGGGTGCATTGAATTGGATCACAGTGAAATAGTTTATATAGATCTTTCAATGGATAAAAGTTTTAATTTGAAGACAATCGGAGAGTCTATCTCAATCCTGAGATAAATGATGGACTTATGGTCACAAGTGTTGTCCTTTGAGCTATCAATGAGTACGATTACATAGCATAGTCCATCCTCCATAGTTTGGTGGTATTCATTTATTAATCGATAGAAGACTTTATTTTTAGATTTGACATCGTGGCTCCATTTATTTAATAAGAGAAGAATTTTGTCATATGGATGTTTTGAGGTATTGGATATTAAATCTTAACGTTAAGTTTTTATTAGTGTTTTTTAAAATATGGCTTCTGGACAAGTCAAAATATTCAAGTTCAAAATGTGGTCATACGAGGATACAGTTTCTCCATTAAGATTGTCTAGAGTATGAATGAGCAATATTAACTTATTCTATCTTTGTTTAAGAGTTCAATTTTAGTTCTTTAGTAGAATGAACTAAAATTAATATATCGAACCTAAGTGAATCATTTGTTGATTGTGATTAGGTCATGTCTATTGGAGCTTAAATTTAGATAGCCCGTAAAGATCCCCAACCCACACGAACTTGCATGGATCACTAGATATATTCTGCCAGACCAATTTATGGGTCCATCTAGAATTGTATTAAAGCATGTGGGCTAGTTTCTTTTAGCAATAGTGAGTCTAGTTCACATGTGGACTTTTTATTTAAGTCCAATTGATTTAATAGAGTAGGAAAAACAATATTTGACCCATATATATTGGCTTGGGCCGCTAAGGCTATATATAATAGCTTATTTATTGTTTTTATATTTATTATATAGTTAAATGGAAATTAATTAATTTGTTAATAATTAAATATTTAAGTAAAAGTCAAAATCTAATTCCTAGTGGGAGAAGGTCTCCTAGAGTCATATTATTATTGGTAATTTGGTAAGTATTAAATACAATATTTGATAAGTAGATAAATAAAAGGAATTTATTTATCTAGTTAAATTATGAAGTATTTGATTTCTATTAGGACTCTAATTGACAATTGGTCAAATTAGGAAGTTTTTTATTTAGTCACAATTTAATTTATATTAAATAATTGGTTATTGAATAAATACACCATTTGAGTTGGATTAGGAGTCTTGGTATGTAAAAGAAATCCTATTTTTAAGAGGATTGAATCCAAAATTTGATAGCAGTCTTGGTGAAGTAGAAATCCTCTTTCTATGTGGATTTTCGGCCTTATATATATACTCCTTTATAGAATTTCGACAAAGACCTAATTTTTGGTGTGAGAAGTTATTTTTTATTTGTTTTTTTATATTCATATATATAAAAAAAACTTCGTCCAACTCATAGATATTCTGTATTGAATTCGGCCAAGGATAAGAGAAAAGAGGAACGTTGTGTTTTCGATAGTGCACTATTGGCCTTTACATCAAAAGGTTTTGTGTACAACATCGAATCAAGGTTCACCCGAGTTTCAATCAAACAGATTGATAATTCACAAGTGATTGGACGTTCTTGGGTTTTCTCTTAGAGGATTATTGTGACTAACAAAGAAGAAGATTTTGTATGTTTCCATCCTCAAGTATACAATTAAAAGAATGGGAGCCCACACTCGTAGGTGATTAACGTTCGTGATTGGATTGGAAGATCTGTAGAATTCAATTCGACGTTAGTTTTATCGTCACAAAAAAATGGTACGATAATTTTAATATACGTCAATTAATCTAGGGTTAAGGTTCTTTCTATTAAAGGGAAAAAAAGTTAAATATACTAAACCCAATTTTACGCTTCTGTCGCATTTTGAGCCGATTTTTCCGTACAAGATCAAGCAGAACTGGTACCTTGGTACCTTTTTCCTGAAACCCAGGTACCACAACACCAGCTCGGTACCCAAGTACTGCGATACCTTTTAGGGACCTATCCGGGGTATGTATCTTACATGCTCAGTAAGTAGAATGGTATCAGGAAGGTACCAACCTACTCAAACAAGGCGAACAAGAGCAGACCAGTATGGTATGGTACCAAACCACTAGATTCTAGAACCAGAGTTCTTCTCCAAGAAATGTAGGAAGAGGGGTTTGACTTTCATGACACTAGAATTACCATTAATAGGGTCAACCGTACTTATGGAGGTAGTCAACCATATTAATGGAGAAAATGTTGGGATTATGCTCGATAGCAAGAGTATAGTAATGTATTTGACAATATTTTCATATTAATAAAGTGATTTCTAGTTTAACAAATCTTATAGCATTCAAAGTTTAATTATTATAATTGTCAAAAGTAAATAAACTTAAGGTCAAAAGACTATGAGAAAAGAAGAATTGTTTATACATCTAGATATGTATAATGTAGACACAATTCTTTAGTTAGTCTTAAATAATATTCACAACTTAAGACAAGGGTTGAGCGCCGTTATCTTGTCAAATATGTAGATTCTTTTGCTAGCATTTGAGTGGAATCAAATGTGTAATGATGAGTATAAAATCATCAAAGTGTGTTGTCTTTGGGCGAAAGAATCTAGTGCACTAGGTGCATTGAATTGGATCACTGTGAAATACTTTATCTAGAATCGTTAATGGATAAAAGTTTTCACTTGAAGACAATCAGAGAGTCTATCTCAATCCTGAGATATATGATGGACGTATGGTCGTAAGTGTTATCATTTGATCTATCAATGGGTACGATTGTATAGCATAGTCTATCATCGATAGTTTGGTGGTATTTATTTGTTAATCGATAGAAGACGTCATTTATAGATATGGACATCATGGCTCCATTTATTTAATGAGAGAAGAATTTTGTCATATGGATGTTTTGAGGTATTGGATATTAAATCTTAACGTTAAGTTTTTAATAGTGTTTTTTAAAATATGGCTTTTGGACAAGTCAAAATATTCAAGTTCAAAATGTGGTCATACGTGGATACACTTTATCCATTAAGACTGTCTAGGGTATGAATGGGAAATATAAACTTATTATATCTTTGTTTAAGAGTTCAATTTTAGTTCTTTAGTGAAATGAACTAAAATCAATAGATCAAACCTAAGTGAATCATTTGTTAATTGTGATTAGGTAATGTCTATTGGAGCTTAAATTTAGATAGCCCACAAAGATCCCCAGCCCACACGAACTTGCATGGATCACTTGATATATTTTGCCGGACCAATTTATGGGTCCATCTAGAATTGTATTAAAGCATGTGGGCTAGTTTCTTTTAGTAACAGTGGGTCTAGTTCACATGCGAACTTTTTATTTAAGTCCAATTGATTTAATAGAGTAGGAAAAACAATATTGGCCCATATGTATTGGCTTGGGCCGCTAAGGCTATATATAATAGCTTATTATATTGTTTTTTATTTTATTATTTAATTAAAGGGATATTAATTTGTTTGTTAGTAATTAATTATTTAATTAAAAGTCAAAATCTTTTTCCTAGTAGGAGAAGGTCTCCTGAGTCTTATTATTGTTGGTAATTTGGTAAGTATCAATATTATATTCGATAAGTAGATAAATAAAATGAGTTTATTTGTCTAGTCAAATTATGAAGTATTTGATTTCTATTTGGACTCCAATTGACAATTGGTCAAATTAGGAATTTTTTGATTTAGTCACAATTTAATTTATATTCAATAATTGGTTATTGAATAAATACACTATTTGAGTTGGATTAGGAGTCTTGGTATGTAAAAGAAATCCTATTTTTAAGAGGATTGAATCCAAATTTTGATAGCAGTCTTGGTGAAGTATAAATCCTCTTTGTAAGAGGATTTTTGGCTTTCTATATATACTCATTTAAAGAATTTCGACAAAGACCTAATTTTTAGTGTGAGAAGTTGTTTTTTATTTGTTTTTTTATATATTTATATATAAAAAAAAACTTCGTCCAACTCATAGATATTGTGTATTGAGTTCGATCAAGGAGAAGAGAAAAGAGGAACGTTTTTTTTTCGATAGTGCAATAGTGGTCTTTACATCAAAAGGTTTTTTGTACAACATCGAATCAAGGTTCACGCGAATTTCAATCAAATAGATTGATAATTCATAAGTGATCCTCAGATATACAATTAAAAGAAAGGGAGCCAACACTCCTAGGTGATTCACGTTTGTGATTGGATTGGAAGATCTTGAAGATTCAATTCGACGCTAGTTCTATCGTCACGAAAAATAGGTATGATAATTTTAATATACGTCAATTAATCTAGAGATAAGGTTCTTTCTATTAAAGGGATAAAATTTTAAATATACCAAACCCAGTTTTACGCTTCCACCCCGTTTTAAACCGATTTTTCCGTACAAGATCAACCAGAACCGGTACCTTGGTACCTCTTTCCTGAAACCTAGGTACCACAACACCAGCCCAATACCCGAGTACTACGATACCTTTTCGGGACCTATCCGGGATATGTATCTAACCTGCTCCTAAAGTAGAATGGTATCAGGAAGGCACCAACCTACTAGAACAAGGCCAACAAGAGCAGACTGGTATGGTAAGGTACCGAACCACTAGAGTCTAGAACCAGAGTTCTTCTCCAAGGAATGTAGGAAGATGGGGTTTGAATTTCATAACACTTAAAATACCATTAATAGGGTCAACCATAATGACGGAGGTAGTCAACCATATTAATGGAAATAGTGTTGGGATTATGCTCAATAGCAAAAGTATATTAATGTATTTGACAATATTTTCATATTAATAAAGTGATTTCTACTATAACAAATCTTATAGCATTTATAGTTTAATTATTATAATTGTCAAAAGTAAATAATCGTAAGGTCAAAAGACTATGAGAAAAGAAGAATTGTTCATACATCTAGAAATGTATGAGGTAGACATAATTCTTTAGTTAGTCTTGAATAATATTCACAACTTAAGATAAAGGTTGGGCGCCTTTATCTTGTCAAATAAGTAGATTCTTTTGCAAGCATTTGAGTGGGATCAAATGTGTTATGATGAGTCTAAAATCAACAAAGTGTGGTGTCTTTGGGCAAAAGAAACTGGTGCACTGGGTCATTGAATTGTATCACAGTGAAATACTTTATCTAGAACCGTTAATGGATAATTTTTTTTTACTTGAAGACAATCGGAGAGTCTATCCCAATCCTGAGATAAATGATGGACCTATAGTCGTAAGTGTTATTATTCAAGCTATCAATGAGTACGATTATATAGCATAGTCTATCCTCGATAGTTTGGTAGTATTCATTTGTTAATCGATAGAAGACTTCATTTATAATTATGTACATCGTGGCTCCATTTATTTAATGAGAGTAGAATATCACTATATGGATGTTTTGAGGTATTGGATATTAAATCTTAACGTTAAGTTTTTTATATTGTTTATTTAAATATGGCTTCTGGACAAGTCAAAATATTAAAGTTCAAAATGTGAGCATACGTGGATACACTTTCTCTATTAATATTGTCTAGGGTATGAACGAGCAATATTAACTTATTCTATCTTTGTTTAAGAGTTCAATTTTAGTTCTTTAGTGGACTGAACTAAAATTAATAGATCGAACCTAAGTGAATCATTTGTTGATTGTGATTAGGTCATGTCTATTGGAGCTTAAATTTAGATAGTCCGCCAAGATCCCCAACCCACACGAACTTGTATGGATCACTTGATATATCCTGCTGGACCAATTTATAGGTCCATCTAGAATTGTATTAAGGCATGTGGACATGTTTCTTTTAGTTAGAAAGGGTCTAGTTACCATGTGGACTTTTTATTTCAGACCAATTGATTTAATAAAATAGGAAAAAAAAAATTGGCTGATATATGGGCTTGGGCCGCTAAGGCTATATATAATAGCTTATTATATTGTTTATTATTTTATTAATTAATTAAATGGAAATAAATTAATTTGTTAATAATTAATTATTTAATTAAAAGTCAAAATCTTTTTCCTAGTAGGAGAAGGTCTCCTAGAGTCACATTATTGTTGGTAATTTGGTACATATCGAATACTATATTCGATAAGTAGATAAATAAAAGGAATTTATTTATCTCGTCAAATTATGAAGTATTTGATTTCTATTATGACTCTAATTGACAAATGGTCAAATTAGGAAGATTTTGATTTAGTCACAATTTAATTTTTATTAAATAATTGGTTATTGAATAAATACACTATTTGAGTTGGACTATGAGAAAAGAAGAATTGTTCATACATCCAGATATGTATGAGGTAGACACAATTCTTTAGTTAGTCTTGAAAAATATTCACAACATAAGATAAAGGTTGGGTGCCTTTATCTTGCCAAAGTTGTAGATTATTTTACTAGCAATTGAGTGGGATCAAATGTGTTATGATGAGTCTAAAATCATCAAAATGTGTTGTCTTTGGGCAAAAGAATCTAGTGCACTGTGTGCATTGAATAGGATCACAATGAATACTTTATCTAGAACCGTCAATGGATAGAAGTTTTCATTTGAAGATAATCGGAAAGTCTATCTCAATCCTGAGATAAATGATGGACTTATGGTTGCAAGTGTTATCATTTGAGCTATCAATGGGTACAATTATATAGCATTGTCTGTCCTCGATATTTAGGTGGTATTCATTTGTTAATCGATAGAGGACTTCATTTATAGATATGAACATCGTGGCTCCATTTATTAAATGAGAGTAGAATATCATCATATGGATGTTTTGAGGTATTGGATATTAAATCTTAACGTTAAGTTTTAAATAGTGTCTATTAAAATATGGCTTTTGGACAAGTCAAAATATCCAAGTTCAAAATATAGTCATATGAGTAAATATTGTAACTTGGCGAGCTATAGGTGGTCTATGAGCTCTTGGCGATTACTGATACTCTTCATGAGGATACACTTTCTCCAATTAGGTTGTCTAGGGTATGAATGAGTAACATCAACTTATTCTATCTTTTTTTAAGAGTTTAATTTTAGTTTTTTAGTGAAATGAACTATAATTAATATATCGGAACTAAGTGAATCGTTTGTTGACTGTGATTGGATTGTGTCTGTTAGAGCTTAAATTTAGATAGCCCTTCAAGATCCCCAATCACACGAACTTCCATAGATCATTTGATATATTCTACCGGACCAATTTAGGGGTCCATCTAGAATTGTATTAAGGCATGTGGACTTGTTTCTTTTGTAAGAATAGGTTTAGTTCACATGTGGACTTTTTGTTGAGGTACAATGGATTTAATAAAATACGAAAAATAATATATTGGCCCATATATGTGTGTTGAGCGGCAAGGCTATTTCAAATAGCTTATTATATTGTTTTTTATTTTTTATTTAATTAAATGGAAATTAAATAATTTGTTGATTAATTAATTATTCAATTAAAGGTCAAAATCTTTTTTCTAGTATGAGATGGTCTCCTAATATTATACTGTTTTTGGTAGTATAATTAATATTAAAGATTATATTTGATAAGTACATAAATTAATGGAATTATTTATCTAATCTAATTAGGAAATATTCTAATGAGTTGGATTAGGAGTCTTGGTGTAAAGTAGAATTCTTATTTGAAAAGGATTCTTAACTACCAAGTAAATCCACATAAGGAAAGGATTCTTGCCAACCAAGTAAATTCTTCTTAGGAGAGGATTTATGATCCTAAATATACCACCTCATAATTTTCAGCCAGTCCTATGATTCTATAAGAAATATTTTGGCCAAGCAAGGTGATTTTCTAAGATAGATTTTCGCCTAGCAAGAGAGAATTTTAAGGGAGCAAAATTTAGTTTTTTGCTCTGGAGCAAAATTTAGTTTTTTGCTCTAGACAAAATTCAATCAAGTCATAAATAAAGGGTGTAGAATTCAGCCAAGGAGAAGAGAAAAGCGGAACGTTTTTGTTTTTGATAGTACACTAGAATCCTTTACAACAAAAGGGTTTTGGGTACAAAATCAAATCGAGTTCACGCTAGTTTCAATCAAGTAGATTGATTATTCACAAGTGACCAGACGTTCTATGATTTTTCTCTAGTAGGATTATTGAAACTAGCAAAGAAATTGATTTTTTTTTGTTTCCATCCTTAGGTATACAACTAAAGAAAAGGAGCCCACACTCCTAGGTGATTCACGTTCGTGACTGGATTTGATGATCTTACGGATTCAATTCGGTGCTTGTTCAATCGTCACGAGAAAAAGGTACGACACTTTTTTATATACATCAATCAATCCAGGGTTAAGGTTCTTGTTATTAAAAAGGGATTTTTTTTATTTATACTGAAACCCTAATTTCTAATTTTTACTCTTCCGCTGCACGTATTTTCCCTACAATTAGTATCAGAGGCTTGTTACACCCTTGATTAATTGATGTATGTGTACGTGAATCTTTTTCTTTTATTGTACATATGCATGTTTTAGAAAGAGATGACACTCTAGGTATTCGCATATATATTTACATTAGAATGTATGGATATATATATATGTTTTATGTGTGGCATGTATTGCTCAATTTTTGTCCCAGAATATCATTGTATTTTGGGATTGTAACAAGAAGGGTGGTCTATCATCGCCATAATTTCCTTCTTGGTAGTTGCTAAGTTTTTTATTTATTTTGTTGTTGTAATAAAAAAAAACTGCACCATGTTGTAATAAAATAAAAAATAAAATGTATAGGCATACAGTAATATCTGTGCGTATGTTGATGTTGGGACACATATGGATGCAATGTGTGAGTGTGCCTAGGCCTTGCAAAAGGAAAGAGGTTTATATATACATATGATATGCAATAAAGATTGTTCCCTTGTAGCCACCAATTTACTTGAAATGTTGTCCAATTTCCTTTTTAACTAAATAAACTATGAATCCTCGACAACTAGTCAATACATAGGAAATGTTGTTCTGATATAGAATTATGTCAACACAAGACTCAAAAACCTAACAGATGATGTCTGCAGCAGATCCCTTTACAAAGGCTTTTCCACAAAAGAGTTTTGATGAGCATCTAGAGAACATGAGGATGAGGGATATAACACATTTGCTTTAGAGCAAGCGGGAGATTGTTGGGATGATGCTCGATAACAAGAGTATAATAATGTATTTGACAATCTTTTCATCTTATTAAAGTAATTTCTAGTTTAACAAATCTTACAACATCTATAGTTTAATTGTTCTAATTATCAAAAGTAAATAATCTTAAGGTCAAAAGACTATGAGAAAATAATAATTTTTTATAAATCTAGATATATATGAGGTAGACACAACTCTTTAGTTATTCTTGAATAATATTCACAACTTAAAGATAAAGGTTAGGCGTCTTTATCTTGTCAAAGTTGTAGAATCTTTTACTAGCGTTTAAGTGGGATCAAATGTGTTATGATGAGTCTAAAATCATCAAAGTGTGGTGTCTTTGGGTAAAAGAATATAGTGCACTGGGTGCATTGAATTGGATCACAGTGAAATAGTTTATATAGATCTTTCAATGGATAAAAGTTTTAATTTGAAGACAATCGGAGAGTCTATCTCAATCTTGAGATAAATGATAGACTTAAGGTTACAAGTGTTATCATTTGAGCTATCAATGAGTACGATTATATAGCATAGTCTATCATCGATAGTTTGGTGGTATTCATTTGTTAATCGATAGAGGACTTTATTTATAGATATGGACATCGTGGCACCATTTATTGAATGTGAGTAGAATACAATCATATGGATAGTTTGAGGTATTGGATATTAAATTTTAACGTTAAGTTTTCAATAGTGTCTATTGAAACATGGCTTCTGGACAAGTCAAAATATCCAAGTTCAAAATATAGTCATATGAGTAAATATTGTAACTTGGCGAGCTATAGGCGGTCTATGAGCTTTTGGCGATTACTGGTATTTTTTACGAGGATACACTTTATTCATTAAGATTATCTAGGGTATGAATGAGAAATATTAACTTATTCTATCTTTATTTAAGAGTTCAATTTTAGATCTTTATTCGAAAGGTGCGGTCATGTGTAATCAAGACACGCGGGAACTCTTCGAAATACCTGGAATGGGCGGCCAAGGACTTGGGAATCCTTGGGCAGCCCTATTGGGGTGCGATTAGTATTCCATTAATAACTTAAGAATAAAATTTGCACATTTTATTTAAATGGCCTGTTTAATTATATTAATATATTAATATAAGGCAAGTGGACTTGTTTATTTTTTAGTATGAATGGGTCTAGTTCACATGTGGACTTTTTATTAAAGTCCAATGGATTTAATAAAAGAGAAAAATAATATATTGCTCAAATAATGGCCTTGGGTGGCAAGGGCTTATAAAATCGTCTAATATATTGTTTTATATTTTATTTTTTAACTAGATGGAAGTTAATTAATTAATTTATTAGTTAATTAATTAATTAAAAGTAAAAAAAAAAATCCTAGTAGGAGATGGTCTCCTACTGTTATAGAATTGTCGGTAGTATAATCAGTATCAAATACTTTATTTGATAAGTAGATAAATAAAAAAAAATTATTTATATAGTCAAATTAGGAAGTATTTGATATCTATCAAAACTCTAATTGACTATTCGTTAAATTAGAAAGTTTTTGATAAAGTCACAATTTTATTTATATTCAACAATTAGTTATTGGATAAATACACTAATGAGTTGGAATAAGAATCTTGGTGTGGAAAAGAATTCTAAAAGTTGTGAGGATTCTTGGGAACCAAGTAAATTCTCCTAGAGAGCGGATTCTTGCCCACCAAGTAAATCCTTCTAAGAAGAGGATTTGGCCACCACTTATATATATCACTATAAGAGAATTCGGCCAAGGTGAATTTTTTGGTCTTAGAGAGAGAATTCGACATAGTGGTTTTAGTGAGAGAATTCGGTCATGACAAAAGTCTCACGAGAGAATTTAGCCAAACCCTAGAATATTTAAGAGAGGAAAATTCGGTTCTTGATCTAAAAAAATTCATTTAATTCTAAGATAGGTGTGTGAAGAATTCGACCCAGCATAGAGAAAATATGGAATGTTTTTGTTTTTGATAGTGCACTAGTATTCTTTACATCAAAAGGTTTTGTGTACAAAAATCGAATCAAGTTCACGTGAGTTTCAATTAAGTAGATTGATAATTCACAAGTGACCAAATGTTCTTGGGTTTTCTCTTGGAGGATTATTATGACTGACAAAAGAAAAAATCCTCCAAGAGAAAACGATTTTATTTGCTTTCAATCCTCAGGTATACAATTCAAAGTAAATGAGCTCACACTCCTAAGTGATTCATGTTTGTGATTAGATTGGAAGATCTTGCGGATTCAATTCGACGCAACTTCAATCGTCACGAGAAAAAGGTATGATACTTTATTATATGTTAATTAATCAATAGTTAAGGTTCATTATTTTAAAGGATTATTTTTTTTGAAATATGCCAATCAAATTTTTAGTTTTCGCAGCATGTTCTTTCTTGTAAGGACAACAATGCAAAGATTCTCCAACTCAAATCACTCATATCATATAAGAAATGAGGAAGTTATTGTGTTTGATAGTTGAAAGAATCCTAAGAAAATTTTCTGCACTTTTTCTTCTTCAAAAGAAAATGAGAGGTACAAAGTATTTAAAAGAAAGAAAGATAGGGAAAGCGAGGTGGAGAGAGAGAATGCTCAGTTGGCCAATTATCACAAGGTTAGAAAGTGCACCTTCCTTTGAGGCTTATACGCCTCCACGTGAATGGGGTGAAAGTGGCAATTTTCAACTGTTTCCTCCTTTGACCTTTTAGTACTCCTCTCGCCTTTCGTTCTCCGGCCTCTGAACTTTGAATTCAAATCCACTTTCAAATTATGAACCATAACTCTCTCACGGATATGGATGTTAACAAAACTTTCACAAAATATTTGGAAATTGACTCGATATACAATGGCAAAAATGATGAACGTTAAACACACTGAATGTTTTGTAACTTCCTAATCGGAACTCAAAAACTAATATATGAGTAACTGAAATGACCAGAACTCAATAAGGAACATTATAAGATCATATTCAAGTTTGATATCCTAGAAAAATAAACAATTAAATATTATAACATACAAGTTTGTTATTTCTTTGATATTATCCTAGAACATGCAATTTCATATAATTTGTCAATTTAAAAATATTGCATGTGTATACAGTGATATCTGTGTGTTGCGTTATACCAAATGAGCACCATGATGTAGGGACACATATGGGTGCATTGTTTTTGTATGCCTAAATGCCATGTAAGAGGAATGAGGTCAAAATTACCTTTGATATGTAACAATGATTATTCCTATTTGAAGGCTTCTCATTGTTGGACAAGTTTTCATTCTTTCTTGAAGCTTGAATCACCACGACCTAGATAACTAATCATTACATGATAATTATTGTGCTGCTATTGAACTATTCCAACACAACTCATAAACATAACTAGTTTATCAAGAGATAATCTCAAGACCTTGTCAGGTTTACCCAAGAGGTTAGGTAAGGAAAACCCTATCAAGGTAACTGAACCGATCAGGTAAAACTAACCGATCAAGTTAAAGAGTCAGGTCAGGGTTGAGTAGCCAATCGATGTAAATACGATCTGGTTGGGTTAAGTAGTTGGTCAGTCAACCACACGTGGAAGATGCTAAGTCCAAAACAACCAAGACTCAAATATGTGGAGAATGAGTCTGACTTAAATAGGGAACCATGAAGTACACTATAATAAGGAAACAATTTTCTCTAGAGATACTAGAGTCCAAATCTGGTAAAAGACCCAATTAAATTAATGCGCAAGATATACAAAACATGAAAGAAAATAAATACGACTCTAAAAAGTTAGAGTCCTATTGGACTTCATCAACTTTCCTTAAAAACTTTAAGAACTAGGATTCTATACATGTATAAATATATTTTCAACCATAATTATAGAGATGTTAGTAAAAACATACAAAGAGCATGGGAGAGATTGAGTGTATAACCCTTTTATTGAACAAAAATTTGCTCAAGGTGAGAATACCAGTTAACACCTTCAACCTGCCACCTAGATTGGTTGTGGGGGGTAGGTACTTCGTACCAAAGAGGTTTGAAAGAGATTAAGGGAAGATGAAGGAAGAGTAAGAATGCAAATAGAGAACTATTTTATTAATCAAGTAGGTGATATAATTCTATTGGAAAGATCGTGGTCACGATACAAATTTGATCTCACTATGCTATATCTCTCTCTCTCTCTTTCTAAAAACTATTAGAGACGGCAAACTCATGCGTTTCGATAAGTGGCTAAACCCTGTAAGAAAAAAGGTGGAAAAGCTCTACAATTGTTTCCTCTATTTTTTGATTTCTAGATCCTCATGGGAATCAATTTTGCCTTGCTGTCGATAGGCGATTTTTCGGTTAGATATGAGATAATCTTCTTGGAGAGAGTTTGGTCATATTTTTAGGATCCAATTACTTGCTGCCCACTCCATCAATTCACAATCATATGAACACTGATATAGGCATTGTCGGAGTTAACTGGTCATTTATGGCGTTGTGAAAGGTGATTAGAGAGTTGACTGATCATTAATGGTGTATTGAATGGACATTAAAGAGTTGATTGAAGGCGTTGTGAATGGCTATTAAAGAGTTGACTGATCTTCATTAACGGAGTTGATTATCTCCATTAATAGGGTTGCCAATCTCTATTAATGTCGTTGTGAAAGGTCAGATAGGTCAACTTTCTCTTTCACATTGCTAGGGGAGAATATGTTGATCCCATACCTTGTGGGCACGGTACCCCAATGTATCGATCTACTTTTGATGGCGTGGTGCTTAATCTAGCATGTTTGCACCTTCTTGGTATCATTCTTTCTACCTGACAGGGGAGGCATATATACTGGATTGGTCTTGGAGTGGTAACACGGTACTTGGGTACTGGGTTGATATTGTGTTACCTAGGTACCAGGTGGGAGGTACCGTGGTACCAGTTCCGATTGATATCTGGAATAGGTGCAATGTAGTACTGATCTTCCCAGATGGTAAAGTGAATCTATCCTAGTACCTAGATACCATATCCAATTCATATACAAGGTAGGAGGTATCCAGTACCTAGATACCAGGTAGTAGGTATCCTAATACCTAGATGATATGGCATTGACCTTTCCTATATTGTGGTGTCACTATTACTTGGTATCTGAGAATTGGTCCTGATCCGAAACTTATCGGGTATATACTTGATAGAAAATTATTCATTGGACCCTTGCAAAAGAAGGTTGTTAACAGAAGTCCCCAAGACTTTAACATCGGTTCATAGTTGGAGTTGGAGTAAGGATCTATAATGCTTTATTTTATTTTTTTTGCTTCTTACTGGTAACCATTAATTAAAACGGAGGCTCAGACGGATCAGGGTTCTAGGCATTCCATCTTTAAGAATCTTGGTACTTTAGGCAAAATGATCTTGGTAGACAACTAAGGCCACTTACACACCAGGTCTTTACTCATAGGTGAATTATAGTTGAATTTGGGTACCTGGCCTTCTTGCAAAACAAAAGAGTGGTGGCGGACCACAGACGAGGATATTCCTAAGGTGGAATTTCTGGCGCTCTAGCCTAAAAAAATTTGATAAGCGAGAGATGTAAGATATGACAAACCGTAGTACTCAATTATTTGGGATGAGGCTCTTGTGGCTAATATGAGTATCTGGCATTCCTATTCCTGAAATCCTGGTACTCAAGCGAGTTGGGTCCTGGTAGGTAACTATGCCATCCAGACCTTTCCTGGTAGGACGTGGACCGACTAATGCAGGAGGATGGCCATTAGGTTGTCATTCCTATGTAAATGGTATCTTGGTACTTAGTCGATAGCACGATCGTGGTACCTAGCATCCCTGCATCAGGAAACCTGATACTTAGGTGATAACATGGTTGAGGTACCTATCGTCCCTATAAAATAAAAACCGATACTTAGGCGAACTTGATCTTGGTAGGCAACTATGCCATGCAGATCCTTTTTAGGGTGATAGCCAGACCAAGGCATCAGTATTGTCACTTGGCTGTGATGATCTCATAGTCTTGTAGGTAACTATGCACTTATGACCAGACCCTTCTTAGGGGTGGTAGCCAGACGAAGGCATCAAGAATACCGTTTGGCTATTTTGGTCTCATGGTCTCACAAACAACCAAGCACTTATTACCAGACCCTTCCTAGGGGGGTCTCCGTACCAAGGGCATTAGGATGACCATTTAGTTATCCTGATCTTATGATCTAGGAGGTAACTATGCTTTTACACTCAGATCTTTTTTGGTAGAGGGTGGTACCTAACCAAGGCATCAGGAATGCAACATGGCTTGTACTGGTTCATGGTGATTGTGGCGAACTTCCGTGCAAAATATTGGTGATAGAAATAGACAGGTTTAGTTGGAGGAAAATGGAGAATCTTTACTGATAATTCAACTAGCGATACAAAATCTAGATGGTACAAGTACGAGGTTGTACTGGTCGATAGGCAACCTCATTTAAGGAGCTTCTCACGAATTAAATCTCTTGAGATAACCTGGGATATGAGTGTAGATAATAGAGTGACAATCTATAAATGAACTTTTTATTGTAAAAAGGATAAACTTTCTCATGTTGGGGTCACCCCCCTTCGCACAGGAGTACTGGAGAGAATAATGAGCTTCTAGTCCCTAGACAAGGGTCTTCAATAATCATAAAGGAGCTCGAGACCCCACTATGAACTAACTATGACCTAGATAGTTTACCGGGATGTTGAGTAGCTTGGTACCAGAAGTTAGAAACCACTTTGGAAGCCAAGGTGGGCACCTTCTTTGCTAAAGGACACTTCTGAGCTATTTACCAAGCAACTCAAGCTCTTCCACCTTCTAACCCGATCATTGTTGACAGATGGGACCGGAAGGAGATCATGGAAAAGTAAAGGAGTTGGCTCAGTCCGCCCCTATTGAAAGCAGTCATTCATGAGTTGCTGAGTCCGCAGGTGAAGTTGAGGACTTGGAACCCATCTTTTGCCTTCATGTCAAGCCGTATTAGGGTAGAACTACCTCAGAGTCCCCTACTGTTGTAGTAGTTCAGGATGTGGGAGATGTTTCATACCTGTTTACCCCCCAACTGAACTTGTCTAGGAGAAAGAGGTCCAAGCCACTCATATTAAGGAATAGGAGGTCCAGACTGATGCCATAGTGGTGGAAGATGTCCAGATCTATCTAGCAAATATGATGGTGGCCTAGGCTAATTCAGACTAATCAGAACAAGGTGGTGAAAGCTAGCTCTAAAGTAGCGGCGCTAGGTGATGATGACCCATTCTTTAACCGAGCAGTGGGATAAGAGAGGAAATAGTTACTATCGTCGATAAGACTAACTAGGGAGATGGATTTTGACCACGGTAGCTTGCTAGGGTGATGAATGGCCCGATATAAGTGGAGAGGAGCCATATGCATGGTATCGGTCCAGAAGCATGCTTGGGATCTTAGAAGACCCTATCAACTAAAATGAGGCTCTAAATCTACCAGGAATTAACCCGGAGCTCGGTGGCTCACTTGTCATTGACAGTCTAGGTACAAAAGTAGGGAGCCACTGGTCTTCTACCGGTAGTACTGTTCCAGAAACTTGCTTAGGTATGTATGAGGCCACAACAATTGTATGAAGCCTCTGGACTCTCCCCGAACGAATCAGGACATCAGTGGCTCACAAGGGCGTTGGATGGCCGATATAAATTTAGTTGAGCCACTAGCCTGGGAGTGTTCTAGAGGCATGCTTAGGATCCTAGAAGTCCCTAGCAACTGAAATGAGGTTTTAAACCCTGCTGTTATGAATCATAATAGTAGTGGCTCACTTGGGCATTGACCGGTCTGGTACAAGAATTGAGAAGTCACTGGACCTTACAGCAGTGTTGTTGCTCTTATGATAACATAGTTGAGATGGCTTTTTAGGTATATGTTTTGACTTACTACATAGGAGCTTTTGAAGAGTGGATCCATTGATATGTAGGTATCTGTATGAACAGATGCAAAATCTAATGGATCTGTTGGGTATGAGGTTTACTGGTAGCATAACAAATCTTTTGAAAGAAATTAGGAGAGACACAACTCTACTTCATTGGAGTCTTAGATGTACTGGAATGATTTTGATATAGAGATGTAGGAGAAGCGTAGCTGTACTATATATGAGATCTTGATGTACCAGAACAAATCCACTATGGAGGATCAGAAGAAGTGTATCTTTACTGCACAGGGGCTCTCGATGTATTAGAGCAAATCTACTGTGGAGGAGCCTTCCAGGAGTCCCACGTACCATATATGCTCAAGAATAACAAAAAATCATCGAATGACAGTAACTTCCACACGTGGTGCATAGACAGTATATACTAATATGGAGAATAGACATCATAAATAATGTATAATAAATCTATCACCTTAATAGTTTAAAGTCAAGGTTCATGTAGAAATAAGGAAGACATGTTGATCAAGTGATCTTCCCACAGACGGCGCTAAAAAGTGGTGATCGAAAATTCACTCAAGGTGAGAAATATCAGTTAACACCCTCAACCAGCTACCTAGGTCGACCGCGGGGGGGGAGGGAGGGGCGTAGGTACTTCATACCAAAGAGGTTCGAAAGAGATTAAGGGATGAGGAAGGAAGAGTGAGATTTCTAATAGAGAACTGTTTTATAAATCAAGTAGTTGATATAATTCCAGTGGAGTACAATGATCGTGGACACGATATACATTTGATCTCACTATACTCTCTCTCTCTCTCTCTCTTTCTAAACACTGTTAGAGATGGTGAACTCGTGTTTGTCGATAAGTGGCAAAATCCAATAAGAAAAAATGGCAGAGGAGCTCTGCTATTTTTCTCTCTATTTTTTGATTTCTAGATCCTCTTGGGAATTCGTTTTTGCCACTATCTCTTTATGCGATATCTAGGTCAGATATGAGATAATCTTCTAGAAGAGAGTTTGGTCATATTTATAGGTTCTAATTGCTTGTTGCCCACTCCGTCAATTCACAATCATAGGAACACTTATTTGGGATCTGTTGAAGTTTACTAATCGTTAACGGCATTGTGAATTGTGAATGACCATTAAAGAGTTGACTGATTATTAATGGTGTTGATTATCTCTATTAATAAGGTTACTATCTCCATTAAAAAGTTGACTGATGGTGTTGTGAATGGCCATTGAAGAGTTTACTAATCTTCATTAATGGAGTTGATTATATTCATTAATAGGGTTACTATCTCAATTAATGGTGTTGTGAATGGTCAGTGAGGTTATCTTTCTCCTCCATGTTGTTGAGGGAGAATATGTTGATACCGTACCTTGGGGGCACGGTACCCTATTATACCGGTCCACTCTTGATGGCTTAGCATTGTTATAACATATTGGTACCTTATTGGAACCATTCTTCCTACTAAGCAGGGGAGGCATACATACTAGATTGGTCTTGGACTGGTAACGCGGTAATTGGGTACCAGGTTGATGTTGTGATACCTAGGTACTATATGGGAGGTATTGTGGTACTGGTTCCGATCGATATCTAGCAATAGGTGTGATGTGGTACTGATCTTCCCAGATGACGGAGTGAATCTATCCTATGTAAGGTTTTAGATTTGTGTTGGCTTGATTTCATAACAAAACTTCATTTCTTTGTAATGTTTAGTTGCTAAGGTGGTTCTTAATGATAACAGCTTCAAAGAAGAAAAGCAACTTCTCATGC
Source organism: Dipteronia dyeriana (assembly GCA_032871835.1). Taxonomy (NCBI): domain Eukaryota; kingdom Viridiplantae; phylum Streptophyta; class Magnoliopsida; order Sapindales; family Sapindaceae; genus Dipteronia; species Dipteronia dyeriana. Next base: position 42,963,234 of record CM065297.1, read on the forward strand.
AAAGTTAGTCTTCAATAGGATTGATACTATTCTTGGATGCTAAGGTATCGGGATTCTTCTTCATCTTGCAAGGCATAAGCGCACACACAAACATAACATACATTTGTATCTCTACATCATTGTGCGTCAAATTGTATCACACACTTGAATTTGAATGCTCATGCATTGGTATGAAAGTAACATGTTTTGAAAAATGGTTGATTGAAGACTATGTCTTTGTAGTTTGTATTCTAGTGTGAAATGTGTTTGTTTGTTTATATGTTTGTATAACATGGATCTTGAACTTGATTTTAGCCTTAGATTATTCGTGATTGAGTTCCAATAAGTTTGGTTACTCATACTATTGATTTTGAGTTCTATGTTAAAAGTTATGAAACTTTCCAGTCATGTTGCATACATTGTCTTTGTCTTCATTTATCAAGTCGAATTCTTATTTTCTAGGTTGAGTTGCTAATACATCCATCTTTGTGAGGGATTCTTGGTTCATAATCTTCAAACAGATTTAAATTCAGAGTTCAAAGGCCAAAGAACGGTCGAAGAACGTGAGAGGAGCGCAAGGGAGGAGCACCATGGACAAAAGCCATCACATGGTGTGACTCTGAGATGGCGCATGGCCATCTCGGCCCAGAAGCCTTGCTTCCCCGAGATGCCTATGTATAATCTCAGGGAGGCTCTAAGGAAAAGGGTCATTTTGTTCATTTAGGTCTTGTCTCTTTTAAATCCACTCCTTACCTCTCATTTGATCACAAGTTGAGTATTGTTGAAAATTGAAGAGCACGTGCAGAATTTTTCTCTCAACTTTTGATTTTTGTTTTGTGGTAAGTTCTTCAATTCTACTCCGAAACACTTGCTTAAAAAACCAATTTTGAGTGTCTTAAAGAGATCTACAACCAAGTATTTCTAGAACCAAAGGATGTCTTGAGTTCCACAATGATCAGATCTTCAATTCGAGATTTCATCATTGTTTAGTAAAATCATCTCCTTCTTAGTTTTCTTATTTAATCTTCATATTGATTGATTTTATTTGATTAAGATGCATGACGAGGATGATTTTGATTTTATTTTATGGTTTGTTCTATTGATTTTAAAGTTTAACAGGATTTGGGTTCATTTGATTGATTTTTAGCTAACCTTGATTTTCATGAAATTGATTCTAGTAATATAGTGTTCTTGTGTGATTAATGTCGATTTCTAGACTGATTTCATTTCTCTCAGAACTAGGTTGTAATCATTTGGTATCTCTATTTTCATATCTAAGTTCTTAGATGATGACATGCTTAGGCTATCTAGATATACTGGTTATTGTTCTCTTTAAGCAATATCTAGTTATCTTGTTGCATGTTCATAGATTGTGTTTGATCAACATTGTCTATATGTTTGTGATTGCATCATTTTCAATTCACTTAGATCAATGTCTTGTGAGAAGGAAGTCCTGACAATAGGTGTGAGGCCTATGATTTATTGAGCACGTGAAAGTATCATTCCTTAGAGTGATTATTTGGTTTGTGCAAGCAGAAATCACATGTCATAGAGTGGGACTTTGACTTGTGCGTTGAAAGTCTCATTTGGGGAGTGATTCTTCAAGTTGAGCGTGGAAGTCTCGAAATGTTGAGCAAGGCGGCAACAAGTTCATTGAGTAGGATTGAAGGGTAGTTTCTAGTTGAAGGGGTCACTTGAGAGATTGTACTTCTTTTATCTACTAGTTGATTTGCTTTTGGTTGTGGTTGTGGAATCAACCCGTGGATGTTTCCTCGTCTGAGGTTTACCACGTAAAAATCTTGTGTCATTGTTTGCAATTGTTATTTAGCATCATTAAAATTGAATTGTTTTAAAAGAAGACAAAAATTGGAGCATATACCTATTCACTCCCCTTAGGTATATTTACACTATAAAGATAAAGGGAAATTCAATTGGTATCAGAACGGGTGTCTAAACACACTTAGATTGATCTTATTTGTAGTGTTTGTTATCTTGTTTTGTATGATTAATCATGATTAAAGAAATGTATTCTTTTGGGACTTCTCCTGTTTAAAGTGAGTCTATTGACTTAGATGATCAAAAGATCAAAGATCAAATTCAAGGGAATGAAAGGATCTATAAGATCAATAAGTCTTTCACTAAGAAGCTAGAAAATCATGATTGTAGCTCAAAATGTGTTACGGATCTTAATGAAAAAAAATCTTAATCTTGAGAAAAACATGATTGATAGCAATGATAGATTAAGTATTTTGAAGCACGAAATTGGTCAAAGAGATGAATCTCTTGATCGTGCTAAGAGAATTGAAAATGTGCTTAGAGAAAAACCTAATGATCATGAGAATCAAGAGAAAGTGCTTACTGGCAAACTTAATGAGTCTAAAGAGATGATTAACAAGATGTTAACTAGCTCTAACAAAGTGAAAGCTCTCATTAAGGTTGGAAAGCCTTCAAGCAACAAAAGAGGTTTATGATATGTTAATGATAAGTCAACTCCTTCATCTAACAAATCTACTTTTGTCAAAGCTTGTAGCAATTTGAATGTAGGTACACTCTCTAACAGTAAAGCCATGAATGTTACCGAAGGTGCCTTTGCATCAACAATTAAGGTCAAGAAAAAGACTCAACAATGCCAAAGACAAGCTACATCATCATCAAATGCAAAAGGCAAGACATCTAGTGTTGCATGTCAAAGAGGTAAAAATGTGAGAAGGCAAAATGAGTTTAACGCTCAAGCAAATGGTAAACTTCTCAAATTCTTACCTATTTGTCATTATTGCAACATGGTAGGACACATAAGACCTAGATGTTTTGAATACATTCGTAAATATAGATTTGCCAATGATTTGCTTGATATGTTTTTGAATGGTCCTAGGCAATCAACCATGCATGGATCTAGAATTAGACCTAAATAGACCTTGGAAAAGCATGACGAGAATAAAAGTGTTGATGATTTGATTGTTAAATCTTGTGTTGTGCCTGCCTCATTCTACTATGGATAAGAAAGTTGATAATGCTTTGTTTGATATGTTTGAAATTGTGACTAATAGAGTCAATGTGCCTAAAAACAAGTAAAAACGTGTCAATAAAAGTAGGAATGAGAAATTTGTCAAGAAAGTTTGGGTTAAGAAAAAAACAACACAATGTTTGGTTGCACAATATGCTTTAAGAGCTAACTCATCTTATTGTTGGTACCTAGATAGCGGTTGTTCTAGGAATATGACCAGTAACTAGGAATTCTTTGAGAATCTTGTTATGAAAAATGGTGGATGGGTTACATTTGGTGATGGCACCAAGAAACAAGTTTTAGGTAAAGGAACTATTCGCATTCCCAGGTTATCTAAACTTAAAGATACTTTGTATGTTGAAGGTCTCCAAGCTAATCTAATAAGCATTACACACTTGTGTGTGATTTTTCATGAGGTTAGCTTTAACAAGGATGTGTGCACCATAATTGATAAAAAATGAAAAGTTGTTTTGAAAGTCAAAAATCTCTAGATAATTGTCATTGTCTTGAATTAGGTCCTCTAACCTGTATTATGGCACATGAGTGTAACAAGCTTGAGTTATGACATGAAAGATTAGGCCACAAGAACTTTAAAGATTTGAAGAAGCTTAAAAAATATAACATTGTTAGAGTTCTACCTAGTCTTTGTAAGAAAGTTGATGGAGTTTGTGAACCCTGCCAATTTGGTAAACAAACTAGAGTGTCTCATAAAAAGAATACTAACTTTGCTACCAAGAAGCCCTTAGAACTTGTGCACATGGACCTAATGGGACCAATTCAAACCGAAAGCATAAATGGTAAAAAATACATCTTTGTGTGTGTTGATGATTTTTCTCGGTTTGCTTGGGTTTATTTTCTTAGAGACAAGACCGAAACTTTTGGTTACTTTAAGAGATTTTGTAATCAACTTCAAAATGAAAAAGGTCTTGGAATTAAGAAAAAATGTCGTATTAGGAGTGATCGTGGTTGTGAGTTTTGTGATGACTTAGGGATTTCTCATGAGTTCTCGGCTCTTGGAACTCCTCAACAAAATGGTATTGTTGAGAGAAAGAATCGTGTCTTGCATGAAATGTTTAGAGTCATGCTCATTAGCAAGAAAGTCCCTAGGAATCTTTGGGCTGAAGTGGTTAATACCACTTGCTATATTTCTAATAAAGTATTTAGAAGGCCCTGAACAAAACACACCTCCTATGAGAATTGGAAGGGCAAGAAGCCCAATGTGAGTTACTTCCACATTTTTGGGAGTAAGTGTTTTATTTTGAATGATAGAGATCACTTAGAAAGGTTTGAAGCTAAAAGTGATATTGGTCTCTTTCTTGGGTATGCTAATAATAGTCGTGCATATAAGGTGTTCAATTTGAAAACCATGACTATTATGGAATCTATTAATGTTAAAATAGATGATCTTAGCATGCATGATTTGTGTGTTGATAATGGTGTCAATAAACCTAAATAACATTTGTTGAAAGACACTAAAACACCTATTGATATGATTAGTTGTGATGAAGTTGAATCTAGTCATGATAATGATGATGACATTGATGTTAGAGAAGGAAGTCATGGGTTAGAGAATGCCTTGAATGATAATCAACATCATGAACAAGATGTTGAAACTTATATTCCTAGACTAAGAAACATGCACTGTCAAGAAGACATATAGGTGATTTAAATGAAAGGGTTAGGACTAGAAGACAACTAGCTAACCAAATTTCATATGCTTGCTACACTTCTCAAATTGAACCAAAAAATATTAATGAAGTAACTATTGATGAATATTGGGTTTGTGCCATGGAAGAAGAACTAAATCAAATTTGAGAGAAATGAAGTGTGGTCTTTAAGTCCTAGACCTAAAGATATCAATGCGATTGGTACAAAATAGGTGTTTAGGAATAAGATGGTTGAAAGTGGCAAGATAGTAAGAAATAAAGCAAGACTAGTGGCTCAAGGATACACTCATGTTGAGGGTGTAGACTTTGATGAGACTTTTGCACCCGTTGCACGTCTTAAGTCCATTAGATTTTTGTTGTCCATTGCATGTCTTAATAAATTCAAATTGTTTCAAATGGATGTCAATAGTGCTTTTCTCAATGGATACCTTCAAGAGGAAGTGCATGTTGAACAACCTAAGGGTTTTTCAGACCCACACTCACCTAATCATGTGTTTAAGTTGAAAAAGTTCCTTTATGGACTTTAGGTAGCCCCTAGAGCTTGGTATGATAGGTTGATTCAATATCTCATTGACAACCAATATGGGAGAGGCGGCATTGATAGAACTTTATTTGTCAAGCATTATGTTAATGACATTTTTGTTACACAAACATATGTTGATGACATTGTTTTTGGGTCCACATGTAAAAAAACCAAGGTTGATGATTTTGTGAATGTTAGGTCAAGAGAATTTGAAATGAGTATGGTAGGTGAACTTAACTAATTTCTTGGTATGCAAGTGAAACAATCTATCAATGGTATTATGTTGTCTCAATCTAAATATGCTAGAAATCATGTTAAGAAATTCGGCCTTGAAAGTGGAAAAGAATTTGAAACACATATAAGCACTACTTTAAAACTTGACAAAGATGAAAAAGAAAAAAATGTTGATCAAAGTCTCTATAGGAGTATGATAGGTATCCTTCTCTACCTAATGGTTAGTAGGCTAGATATTTGTTTTAGTGTTGGTCTATGTGCTAGGTTTCAAGCTAATCCAAAAGAATCTCAATTGAAAGCTGTTAAAAGAATCATTAGATATGTAAAAGGAACACATAATCTTGACTTATTTTATTCCTTTGATACTAATGATATTCTTGTTGGTTATTATGAAGCGGATTGGGCGGGAAACATTGATGATCATAAGAGCACATCGGGTGGTTACTTACACTTGGGGAATAACTTGGTTGCTTGGCAAAGCAAGAAGCGAAATTCCATCTTCCTTTCTTCATCTGAAGCCGAGTATATTGTGACCGAAAGTGCATGCATACAACTTTTATGGATGAAGCAAATTCTCAAGGATTATGAGATTGAACAAGGTAAAATGACTCTTTATTGTGAAAATATGAGTGCCATTAACATCTCTAAAAATCCGGATCAACACTCACGTACAAAGCATATAGACATTAGGCATCATTTCATTAGAGAACTTGTTGTACATTCAACAGTAACTATTGAGCATATGCCTACTAAAAATCAACTTGCTGATTTGTTCACAAAGCCCTTGGATAAAGAGAGATTTAAATCTCTTAGAATATCCATTTGTGCGATTTGAGTTGATTAATGCTTGTGTGTGATGGTGAGTGGCTTGATAAGCAATACTATATTATATATCTACTTTGTTGAGAGCTACTCATGTGAGAAGTAATGAACTTGATAAAATAGCTTTTATTGCTTCTAGATCATGCACTTAAGTCTTTGTAAATCTTGTTTCTAAAAGTGCACAAACGCTTCTCTTATATGTTTAAGTTTGACTATATACATCTTGATGTCTTTTGACTAGTACTTTTTAGACCAATGATTAGTATCCATTTTTCTTCGGCATTACACAAAACTCAACGAGAACCTTCAAGAAAAGGGTTACACACTTTGGTTATGAAGCCAACTAATAAAGGAAATGGCTACACCATTGTGATGAGTGAAAGCTGCCATGAAGTGAATTTTTATCGTGCTGTTAAAGTAAAATCAAAGAAGTGTTGAAATGGAATCATCAAAAGAAAAATATTTGATTCAAAGCCTAAAAATAAATGGAGGAAGGCTTAAAGGAGTTTAGTTGAAAAATATTGTGAATGCTCGAGTTTAAAAATAGAAATACGAAAACGAGACATATGCACACACAACACTCATATGTTGAAATCTACTCTCTTTAAAGCAAATTTCCAGATGATATTCGGCTTGACCTTAATTGGAAAAGCTTTAGATGAATAGGTGTTGAAATAATTTGCATGTTGATATCAAAATTACTCCTTTTATATATGCTAGAAGCATTTTCACTCATACACGTTTTTGCTTAATTTACTTGATTCATTAGCAATGAGAGATTATTTTTGAATGCGTACGGAAAATCTATGTTTCTCTTTTATTTTATTTTTCAAAAATAATGGTTTACTTTCATTTATTGCTTGAAATGTGTGATTGTGTGATTCTCTTGTGAAGAAGTTTACTTGCTTATTAATATATGGAGCATATGTTAAGGGGGAGCTTAGTTCATTTAACTTATTTCTCTATACAACTTGTTTGCTCATTATTGCATGATTTTATAATGCATCCATTATAACCTTGTAGGTATTTTCAATTGGCATTCACCTCAATCTCTAGGTTGTGTAAAAAGTTTTTGTCTATTTCCAAAAAGGGGGAGAAAGTGTTTTCCTTACCTTGTTACTTACTTTTGATAAAAAGGGGAGACAATTCATTAAGGGGGAGAAAGAATTCTTGTTTGCATGAGAAAAGAAGAGATAAAGGAATGTGAATTTTTGTTTTGCTTCGTATAATGTTTGTTTATCTCACCTATCTTCGTTTTAGAAGAATGCTTTTGGTTGTTCTTGTCTCATAGATCTTTGAATGTGTGAAGATATTCTTGAATACTCATGAAAACATTTTAGTCTAGGGATATCTCTTTGTAATGTGAGGATGTGAGCATGCAATCAACATTGATTATGAGTGATCATTATACGGTAGGGTAAAGGTTTTGTCATGGAATAGCCAAAGGGGGAGGTTGTAAGGTTTTAGATTTTTGTTGGCTTGATTCCATAACAAAACTTCATTTCTTTATAATATTTAGTTGCTTAGATGGTTCATAATGATAAGAGCTTCAAGGAAGAAAAGCAACTTCTCATGCAAAGTTCGTCTTCAAGAGGATTGGTACAATTCTTGGATGCTAAGTTATCAAGATTCATCTTCCTCTTGCAAGGTGTAAGCTCACACACACACAAATCATACATTTGTATCCTTGCATCGTTGTGCATCAATTGGTATAACACATTCACACACTTGACTTTGAATGCTCATGCATTGGTATGAAAGTAACATTTTTTGAAAAATGCTTGATTGGAGACTTTGTCTTTGTAGTTTGCATTCTACTGTGAAATGTGTTTATTTCTTTATATGTTTGTATAACATGGATCTTGAACTTGATTATAGCCTTATATTATTCATGACTGAGTTCCAGTCATTTCAGTTACTCATACTATTTATTTTGAGTTCTAAGTTAAAAGTTATTAAACTTTCCAGTCATGTTACATACATTGTCTTCATCTTCGTGTATCGAGTCGAATTCTTATTTTATGGGTTGGGTTTCTTCTACATCCATGTTTGTGAGGGATTCCAGTTCTTAATCTTCAAACAGATTCAAATTTGCAATTCAAAGGCCAAAGAACGGTCGAAGAACGCGAGATGAGCGCAAGGGAGAAGCACCATGGTTGAAGGCAATCACAAGGTGTGACCCCGAGATGGCGGGTGGCCATCTCAGACCAGAAGCCTTGCTGCCCCAAGATGCCCACATGCCATCTCGGGGAGGCTCTAAGGCAAAGGTTCATTTTGGTCGTTTGGGTCTTGTCTCTTTTAAATCCACTCATTCCCTCTCATTTGATCACAAGTTGAGTATTGTTGAAAATTGAAGAGCAAGTGCAGAATTTTTCTCTCAACTTTTGATTTTTGTTTTTGTGATAACTTCTTCAATTCTACTCCGAACAACTTGATTCAAAAACTGATTTTGAGTGTCTTGAAGAGATCTACAAACCCCTAGAATGTCTTGATGTTTCACGGTGATTAGATCTTCATTTCGAGATTTCATCCTTATTTGGTAAAATCATCTTCTTCTTAGTTTTCTTGTTTGATCTTCTTAGTGACTGATATTATTTGATTAAGAAGCATGAATATGATGATTTTGATTTCATTTTGTGGTTTGTTCTATTGGTTTTCAAGTTTAGCAAGATTTGTGTTCATTTGATTGATTTTCAGCTAAGCTTGATTTTCTTGAAATTGATTCTAGAAATATTGTGTACTTGTGTGATTAATGTTGATTTCTAGATTGATTTCATTTCTCTAAGAACTAGGTTGTATCCATTTGGTATCTCTATTTTCATATCTAAGTTCTTAGGTGATAATATGCTTAGGTTGCCTAGATATATTGGTTATTGCTCTTTGAAAGCATTGTCTAGTTATCTTGTTGCATGTTCATAGATTGTGTTTGATCAACATTGTCTATTTGTTTGTGTTTGCATCATTTGCATTTCACTTAGATCAATGCCTTGAGAGAAGGAAGTCTTGACAATAGGTGTGAGACGTATCATTTGTTGAGCTAGTGGAAGTCACATTCCTTAGAGTGATTCTTTGTTTTTTGCAAGCGGAAGTCACATGTGTTAGAGTGAGTCTTTGACTTGTGCATTGGAAGTCTCATTTGAGGAGTGATTCTTCAGGTTGAGCGTGGAAGTCTCGACAGGAGGTGTGAGGCCTCAGAATGTTGAGCAAGGTGGTAACAAGTTCATTGAGTAGGATAGAAAGGTAGTGTTGGGATTATGCTCGATAGCAAGAGTATAATAATGTATTTGACAATTTTTTCATATGAATAAAGTGATTTCTTGTTTAACAAATCTTATAGCATTTATAGTTTAATTATTATAATTGTCAAAAGTAAATAATCATAGGGTCAAAAGACTATGAGAAAAGAAGAATTGTTCGTACATCTAGATATGTATGAGGTAGATACAATTCTTTAGTTAGTCTCAAATAATATTCACAACTTAAGATAAAGGTTGAGTGCCTTTTTCTTGTCAAAGTTGTAGATTCTTTTGCTAGCATTTGAGTGGGATCAAATGTGTTATGATGAGTCTAAAATCATCAAAGTGTGGTGTCTTTGGGTAAAAGAATCTAGTGCACTGGGTGCATTGAATTGGATCACAGTGAAATAGTTTATATAGATCCGTCAATTGATAAAAGTTTTAACTTGAAGACAATCGGAGAGTATATCTCAATCTTGAGATAAATGATAGACTTAAGGTTACAAGTGTTATCATTTGAGCTATCAATGAGTACGATTATATAGCATAGTCTATCATCGATAGTTTGGTGGTATTCATTTGTTAATCGATAGAGGACTTCATTTATAGATATGGATATCGTGGCACCATTTATTGAATGTGAGTAGAATACAATCATATGGATAGTTTGAGGTATTGGATATTAAATCTTAACGTTAAGTTTTCAATAATGTCTATTGAAACATGGCTTCTGGACAAGTCAAAATATCCAAGTTCAAAATGTGGTTATATGAGTAAATATGGTAACTTGGAGAGCTATAGACGGTATATGAGCTCTTGGCGATTACTGGTATTCTTCACGAGGATACACTATCTCCAATAAAGTTGTCTAGGGTATGAATGAGCAATATTAACTTATTCTATCTTTATTTAAGTGTTCAATTTTAGTTCTTTAGTGGAATGAACTAAAATTAATAGATCGGACTTAAGTGAATCATTTGTTGATTGTGATTAGGTTACGTCTATTGAAGCTTAAATTTAGATAGCCCGCCACATGTATGGATCACTTGAAATATTCTACCAGACCAATATATGGGTCCATTAGAATTGTATTAAGGTATGTGGACTTGTTTCTTTTAGTAAGAATGGGTCTAGTTTACATGTGGACTTTTTATTTAGGTCCAATAGATTTATTAACATAAGAAAAATAATATATATGCCCATGTGTGGTCTTGTGCGGCAATGCTATATAAAATAGCTTATTATATTGTTTTTTATTTTACTATTTAATTAAATTGAAGTGAATTAATTTGATAATTAATTAATTATTTAATTAAAAGTCAAGGTAGTATAATTAATATTAAATACTATATTTGACAATTAGATAAGTAAAAAGAATTATTTATCTAGTCAAATTAGGAAGTCTTTAATATTGTCACAAATACACTAATGAGTTTGATTAGGAGTTTTTGTGTAGAAAATAATTCTTTTTTTATAAAGATTCTTGATCACTAAGTAAATCTACCTAAGAAAAGGATTCATACCCACCAAGTAAATTCTTCTTAGCAAAGGATTTGGTCATATTAAGATAAAAAAATTGAATAAAAACCCGGTATGATTATGTTTGCAATATTCCTAATTTGCAACTAAAATTCGGTGCAGACACCGAGCATAACTCCTCTTGCCTTCTTCGTCGCTTCTTACTGTTGTGCCACTTTTTTTGTCTTCAACTGCTGCGCAACCTCCACCTGTTTTCTTCCTCACGAACGACACCCTTGCTTTTTGTCTCCTTTAATTGCTGCTCACGCCCTTCTCTCCAAACCTTCAATTCGGCGCAAAGAGGGATTTTTATATTGCTTCAGATGCCCTCCTTCTCTCCAAGTCGGTTTCCCTCAAATAAGATAGGAAAGTCAACTCACATTTTTATCTAATTGGGCCACATGAATGTTTTTATTAAAATTGTGATCCATGTCTTCATGCGGCCCAATTTAATTTGACTCACGTGCACACTTTTAATTCACACCTTCTTGATTTCTGTCATTTTGACTTGGGCTTGAATCGACTTGGACTTTGGATTGGGCTTGATTTGAATTTACTTTTAGAACTGAAAATCTTTTGTTGATCCCTGACAAATAATCATGATAAATACTCCAATTAACTTCAATTTCAAACCTGATTGTTTTTTTATTTATGTTTCACCAAAACGAATCTAATTATAATAAAACTAATATAAAGTTGGACCATTAAATCTATTTTCAGGGACAATAAATATATAAAAATTATGCTCATCAAATACCGCCAAACCTAGATTTTACTAGTCCTCGGGCAAAATAAAAATAAAAATAAAAATAGAAACTAAGAAAACTAAAAATTAAAATCCTAACTAAACCTAAGCTAAGCAACTTCCTAGGGTTTTGTCTCTTGAGGGTTTACCACCTATGATACCCACAAACATATTTATGCAAACACCAGTTAGATCAAGATGCAACTCAAGATGTGAATAAAGATAAATACATGCTAAAACCACTGAATAAAGACTAAACTTATGTCACTTATTTCAATGCATCACTAGTTTGATGAAAAGCCCATACTCAAGACGCTCTAGCTTCAAAAACACAGTCGTCAAATGCCATAGATGTAATTCGCCTCGACTCTAATTCTCACAAGATGTCACTCATATTTCACACATAACCTAGGCAAATACACTTATCAAGCAAATGCGAATGGAGTTTATGCATAAGATATTTCAAATTATTATCGCATATGAATATATAATATAGAAAAACGTTTAAATTTTTTGCAAAGGATCTCATGACCGGAATTAGATATTAAGAACAAGATAGAGCACATGTTTCCTTCACTCTTAACCCATCATTCCTAAAAGATCTGTTAGGACTTTAATTTGGTTGTGATAGGGCCATGGGGTGAAGGCTAAGAAGAATGGGAAAAGGTAAGCAGTAAAACCTGGGACCATATCGAGAAATTCTTCTAAAAATCTTCAATACTCGGTTGAATTTCTTTGAACCTTGTATTCAATTAACTTGCATCAAGGTTTCTTGAAACTTTCATGAACATACTCTTTCCCTTGTTCACTTTCATTTGATTCATCATCTCATTCTTTTTTTTTTCATTTTTTCCAATTTTTTTCAATTCTTTTTTTTTTAATGAGATAAGAACTTCATACATCAATTACATAATTCCCAACATCCCTCATACATTGCTTACATATAGATTCTTTCTTCTACCTTGTATGTACAATTCATGATACTCGCACGTCTTCGAACCATTTTCATTACTTCCTCAATATAATCCCAAGCTATAAGGTATGGCTAAATATTAAGGCTTAATTAGTTTTTATTTAATGTGGGTGATAAAAGAAAAAAGCTTATAGTGTTTGGTTACAAAATTGGCAATGGAGCACACACACAAGATGGGAAATATTTAAGGCCTCTATAAGTGAGTTTAAGCACACATTACCTATGTCACTTCTAATGGTTCAACAAAATTAAGAGCAATTCCACACAAGATATATTTTTATGATGAATGTTCTTTAATATCCAATACATAACATATTGAGATCAATTTCTAATTATAAGAACCTGATATGTGTGTAGGAGTAGAAACAAACAAACCCTCTAATATATACGCTTTATGGCTTAGTAAACTCATAAGGGTAGTCTCCACTATTAATCATGACAATCCAACTAAGCATTCTATCCACCATCACATCAAGAGCATGTCATAATTTTATAAAAATGCAATTCAATACTTTAAGTGGAAAGACGTTTGTCTAAACTCAGTGATTAAAGCATACACTTATGTCTCTAAGGGAAAGCCTAAGAGCATCTCGAACTTGGTTATTTTACAAAAGACTGACTCAAAAAAGAATAAGACTTTTTTGTTTGAAAAATTAATTTCCTCACCCCCAAGCCAATTATAAACATTGCCCTCAATGTTTCCTAAACATAATAACGATAAATGCACATACACATAACAAAAAGATACAGGAAATAAGAGACAAAGTCAAATAATAAATGAGAGATTACATCTGATTGATTTTGTAATGCCTTCTAACGAAAAGAATATGAAATCAATAACACACATTAGAGAAGCATGAGTACTCGAACAAGAAAGAAAATAAAAAAAGAAAAAACAAATATAGACAAACCAAAAAGAAAAGACACAGATAAAGAAAGAAAAGAAAAAATTAATAAAAGAACACTAAAGTCAACGGAAAAAAAGTAATAAACAATAAAAATAAACACAAAACTAACAGACACAAAACACAAAACACAAAAAAAAAACTTAAACTAAACACAAAGTCAATCCTGATAAACAGGATCCTCCAACAAAGTTTCCTCCACTTCTCGACTCCTCGACTCTAAGAACGGTTTCAACCTTTGACCAATGACTTTAAAAACAACACCATTCTCAGGATTCCTTATTTCAACAGCTGCATGAGGAAAAACAGTGTGAACAATGAATGGACCTAACCACTTAGAACGTGACTTTCCAGGAAATTGATGCAAACGAGAATTGTATAACAAGACCTTTTGACCGGATCCTAAGAGTATTCCTATCATGAAAAACTTTCATTCGGTCCTTGTACAGTTTAGCACTTTCCTAAGCATCATTCTTAATTTCCTCCAACTCATTGAGTTGTAATTTCCTAAGAGTACCTGCTTTGTTAGAATCAAAATTCAGATTTTTAATGGCCCAATAAGCTCTACGCTCTAACTCTAAATGTAAGTGACATGTCTTGCCATAAACAAGTCGATAAGGAGACATTCCAATAGGGGTTTTGAAAGCAGTACGGTAAGCCTACAATGCATCAAAAAGTTTTAAAGACTAATATTTTCTTATTGGTTTAACCGTTTTTTCAAGAATATTTTTAATCTCCGTATTAGAAATCGTAACCTTTCCACTTGTTTGAGGATGGTAGGGTGTGGCAACTTTATGTGTAATGCCATATTTTGTCATTAACTTCTTAACTGGCCTATCACAAAAGTGTTTTCCTCCATCACTAATGATTACATGAGGTGTACCAAAACGAGAAAATATGTTTTCTTTCAAAAAATTTACCACCACCTTGTGATCATTACTTCTACAAGAAGTTGCCTCTACCCATTTGGACACATAGTCTACAGCAACAGGAATGTATAAATTGCCAAAATAATTAGGAAATGGACCCATAAAATCAATACCCCACATATCAAATAATTCAACAATAAGAATTTTATGTAAAGGCAGCGTATTTCTACATGTAATACTCCCTAATTTCTGACATCTCTCACAGGAACAACAATATGCATGTGTATCTTTGAATAAATTAGGCCATTACAAACCACATTGCATAATTTTTGCAGCGGTTTTCTTTGGACTAAAGTGACCTCCACACGCATGATCATGTCAAAAAGACATAATATCTCTCTGCTCACTCTCAGAAACACATCTCCTAATAATCTGGTCAGGACAATATTTAAACAAGTATAGGTGATCCCAAAAGAAATACTTAACCCTGGATAAAAATTTGACATGATCTTGTTTAGTCCAATGTGTAGGCATTTGACCAATAACAAGATACTTAACAATATCATCATACAAAGGTGGCTGGGAGACAACCATAAGCTGCTAATCAGGAAAAGATTCACTAATAAGCATGGATTCATATATGGACTCAACAATCAACCTTGACAAATGGTCAGCTATTATCCCTAATCTCAAGGTCGAACTCCTGTCACAATAAAATCCATCTAATAAGGTGAGGTTTGACATCTTTCTTAGATAAGAGATATTTCAATGCAGCATGATATGAATTAACTACCACCCTAGACCCAATCAAGTAAGTCCAAAACTTATCTTGTGCAAAAACTACTGCCAACAACTCTTTTTCCGTGGTGGAATAATTGAGTTGTGCATCATTAAGGTTCTTACTAGCATAATAAATCACATGGGGGAGTCTATCAATGCGTTGCCCCAAAACAACCCCTATGGCATAATCAGAGGCATCACACATAATCTCAAATGGAACACTTCAATCAGGTGGTCTTATGATGGGTGCAAATGTAGGGAAAAACTCCGCGCAACAGAAGCGTGAAAATCAAATTTAGAAAATTAGGGTTTTGAGATAAATAATTTTTTTCCCTTTATAATAACAAGAACCTTAACCCTAGATGAATTTATGTATATAAAAAGTGTCGTACCTTTCTCTCGTGACGATTGAACAAGCGCCGAATTGAATCCACAAGATCTTCCAATTAAATCACGAACGTGAATCACCTAGGAGTGTGGACTCCCTTTCTTTAAATTGTATACCTGAGGATGGAAACAAACACAATCTTTTTCTTTGTTAGTTACAATAATCCACCAAGAAGAAAACAAAGAACGTTAGGTCACTTGTTAATTATCAATCAATCTGATTGAAACTCGCGTGAACCTTGATTCGATGTTGTATACAAAACCTTTTAATGTAAAGGCTACTAGTGTACAATTGAAAACTAAACGTTCTTTCTTCCACTTCTTCCTTGCCGAATCTCACTCTATTTCTTAGAGTTGATCGAATTTTGTCTAGAGCAAAAAATAAAAATTTCTCCCTCAAAATTCTATGGTAGCTGAATTCTCTCCAAGAAAAACTCCTTATAGCTTGCCAAAATTTCTCTTAGTCCAACTACATGGCTGGCCAAAATTTTAAATATATATATATATATATATAGGGCTAGCCGAAATCCATCTTGGAAATTTATTAGGATTTCAAATCCTTTCCTAAGAAGGATTTACTTGGTTGTTAAGATTCCTTTCCTTAGGTGGATTTACTTGGTGGTTAAGAATCCTTTTCAAAGAAGAATTCTACCATTAGGTAGATTTACTTGGTGACCATGAATCTTTTTCCAAAAAGAATTCTTTCCTACACCAAGACTCATATCTAACTCAATACTGTATTTGTAGCCATATTAAAGACTTCCTAATTTGATTAGATAAATAATTCATTTTATTTATCTACTTATCAAATATAGTCTTTAATATTAATTATACTACTAACAATAGTATAATTTAAGGAGACCATCTCCTGTTAGGAAAATGATTTTGACTTTTAATTAAATAATTAATTAATCAACAAATTAATTAAATTCCATTTAGTTAAATAATAAAATAAAAATAATATATTTAAACTAAACTATATAACTTTTCCGCCCAACACTATTATACAGGCATATATATTATTTTTCTTATTTTATTAAATCCATTAGACCTTAATAAAAAGTCCATATGTGAACTAGACCCATCCTTATGAAAAGAAACAAGTCCACATGCCTCAATACAATCCCAGATGGACCCCTAAATTGGTCTAGTAGAATATATCAAGTGATTCATGCAAGTTCGTGTGGATTGGGGATCTTGGCGGGCTATATAAATTTAAGCTCTAATAGACACAACCCAATCACAATCAACAAATGATTCATTTAGGTCTGATCTATTAATTTTATTTCATTCCACTAAAGAACTAAAATTGAACTCTTAAATAAAGATAGAATAAGTTGATGTTACTCATTCATACCCCATACAACCTTATTAGAGGAAGTGTATCATTGTGAAGAATACTAGTAATCGCCAAGAGCTCATAGACCGCCTAAAGCTCTCCAAGTTACCATATTTACTCATATGACCAGATTTTGAACTTGGATATTTTGACTTGTCTAGAAGCCATGTTTCAATAGACATTATTGAAAACATAACGTTTAGATTTAATATCTAATACCTCAAAACATCCTTATGATGGTATTCTACTATCATTTAACAAATGGAGCCATGATGTTCATATCTATAAATGAAGTACTCTATCGATTAACAAATAAAAACCACCAAACTATCAAGGATAGATTATGCTATATAATCATACTATTGATAGCTCAAATGATAACACTTGCAACCATAAGTCCATCATTTATCTCAGGATTGAGATAGACTATCCAATTGTCTTCAAATGAAAACTTTTATCCATTGACGGTTCTAGATAAAGTATTTCATTGTGGTGAAATTCAATACACCCAGTGAACTAGATTCTTTTGCCAAAAGACACCACACTTTGATGATTTTAGACTCAACATAACATATTTGATACCACTCAAATGCTAGCAAAAGAATCTACAACTTTGACAAGATAAAGGTGCCCAACCTTTTATCTTAAGTTGTGAATATTATTCATGACCAGCTAAAGAATTGTGTCTACCTCATACATATCTAGATGTATGAACAATTCTTCTTTTCTCGTAGTCTTTTGACCTTATGATTATTTACTTTTGACAATTATAACAATTAAACTATAAATGCTATAAGATTTGTTAAACTAGAAATCACTTTATTAATATGAAAAGATTGTCAAATACATTATTCACTCTTGCTATCGAGCATAATCCCAACAGCAGAAGTCAATAAGTTCTTAAGCTTGTCAAAAGCTAGTAGGCATTCACTATCAAAGTGAAAAGAGGCATCTTTGGAAGCAATTTGCATAAAGGCCTCGAAATCTTACTAATGTCCTTAATGAACCTACGATAAAACCCTATATGACCTAGAAAAGATCTAATTTCTTTCACTGCCCTAGGAGGTGGAAAACTAGAAATAAAATCAACTTTCGCCTTATCTACTTTAAATCCCTCATGCGAGACAACATGCCCTAGAACTATCTCTTTCCTAACCATAAAATGACACTTTTCCCAATTAAGCACAAGATTTTTTTCTTTACACCTCATTAACACTAAAGTTAAGTGGTGTAGACACTCATCAAAACTAGATCTAAACACTGAAAAATAATCCATGAACACCTCTAAAAAATGCTCTACCTTGTCAGAAAATATGCTCATCATACACCGTTGAAATGTTGCAGGTGCATTGCATAACCCAAAAGGCATGCAACGGTAGGCAAAGCTACCAAAAGGACAAGTGAATGTTGTCTTCTCTTGGTCCTCAGTTGCTATGGGTATCTGGTTATAACCGAAATAACCATCAAGAAAACAATAAAATGCATGACCGACTAACCTCTCTAATATCTAATTTATGAAGAGAAGAGGAAAATGATATTTCCTAGTGGAGACATTCAACTTACGATAGTCAATGAAAACACGACACCCAATTTGCATTCGGGTGGGGACTAACTCATTATTATTGTTCTTGACTACCGTAATGCCAGACTTTTTAGGCACAACCTAAACAGGACTCACCCAGGCACTATCAGAGATTGGGTCAATGACACCCACATCTAAAAGCTTAATCACTTCAGCTCTCACAACCTCTTTTATATTAGGGTTTAGTCTCTTTTAGGACTCATGAGAGGGTTTGACATTTTCTTCAAAATGAATCTTATGCTTGCACACTGATGGACTAATACCCTTAATGTTAGCTATTTTCCAGCTTATGGCTTCTCTATGCTCCCTAAGTACACTAATGAGCTTAACTTCCTATTCTTTTTCTAAATCAGATGCTATGATAACATGCAAGGTCTCAGAATTCCCAAAAAATACATATTTCAATGTACCAAAGAGATGTTTTAGTTCCAACTTGGGTGGTTTCTCTACAGATGGGAGAGGTATGGACTCAGAGGGTGGAAGAGGTTCTATTTTGGCTTTCCATTTGTCAGTATTCATCAATGGGACAGATTCTAACAAAGAATTCACCTCACTAACTACACTGTCATCATCGAAATCCATGGAAAAATGAGCTAGACATCTCTCTAAAGGGTCATCATAGGATGAATGCCTAAATGAATCATGGACAACACTATCAATAAAATTAAACTCACATAAATCATCATGATCTGGAGGTTGTTCACAAACATTGAACACAATGAGTTCTACAGACATATTCCCAAAATAAAGTTTCATGACTCCATTGCAACAATTAATTATCAAGTAGGAGGAGGCCAAGAAAAGACGCACTAAAATCACAGGAATCTGAGCACTAACATCCTCTACGGGCTGAGTGTCTATGACAATATAGTCCAAAGTGTAAGGAAAAAACCACGCGCAGTGGAAGCGTGATGAAATTTAATAAAAATTAAGGTTTAAGTATGAATAAAAAAAATTCCCTTTTAAATAACAAGAACCTGAACCCTATATTAAGTGATGTATATAAAAAGTGTCGTACCTTTTTCTCATGACGATTGAACAAGCGTTGAATTGAATCCGTAATATCTTCCAATCCAATCACGAACGTGAATCACTTAGGAGTGTGGGCTCCCATTCTTTAAATTGTATACCAGAGGATGGAAACAAACAAAAGCTTTTTCTTTGTTAGTTACAATTATCCTCCAAGAGAAAAATCCAATAACGTCCGGTCACTTGTGAATTATCAATCTAATTGATTGAAACTCATGTGAACCCAATTCGATTTTGTACACAAAAAACCTTTTGATGTAAAGGATACTAGTGTACTATCAAAAACAAAAACGTTCTCTGTTTCTCTTTTCTCCTTGGCCGAATTCTACACCTTATATCTATGAGTTGATCGAATTTTGTCTAGATAGAAAACTAAATTTTTCTCCCTCAAAATTCTCTCTTGCTAGACCAAATTCTCTTCTTGAAAAAATTGCTTAGCTTGGCCGAAATTCCTCTCATAGAAAACCTAAGAGCTGGCCGAATTTCCTAACATATAAAAATATATATAGGATCATAAATCCTCTCCCAAGAAAGATTTACTTTATTGGAAAGAATCATTTCCTTATGTGGATTTATTTGGTAGTTAAGAATCCTTATCTGAAAGGAATTCTATCCTCTTATATATATATATATATATATGGGCTGGCCGAAATTTCTATAGAATTCAATTAGTCCCTAAGAAGGATTTACTTGGCAGTTAAGAATCATTTCCTTAGGTGGATTTACTTGGTGGTTAAGAATGCTTTTTAAAAAGGAATTCTATCCTACACCAAAACTGCTAATCCAACTCAATAGTGTATTTGTAACAATATTAAAGACTTCCCAATTAAATTAGATAAATAATTCATTTTATTTATCTACTTATCAAATATAGTCTTTAATATTAATTATACTACCAATAATAGTATAATTTAAGGAGACCATCTCCTACTAGGAAAAAGATTTTAACTTTTAATTAAATAATTAATTAATCACCAAATTAATTAATTTTCATTTAATTAAATAATAAAATAAAATAATATAATATAATTAAGCTATTCTAAATAGCCTTGCCGCCCAACTCATATATATAGGCCAATATATTATTTTCTTATTTTATTAAATCCATTTGACCTTTATAAAAAAGTCCACATGTGAACTAGACCCATTCTTACAAAAAGAAACAAGTTCACATGCCTCAATACAATTCTAAATGGACCCCTAAATTAGTCCGGTAGAATATTTCAAGTGATCCATGCAAGTTCGTGTGGATTGGGGATCTTGGCGGGCTATCTAGATTTAAGCTCCAATAGACACAATCCAATCACAATCAACAAATGATTCACTTAGGTCAGATATATTTAATTTTAGTTCATTCCACTAAAGAACTAAATTTGAACTCTTAAATAAAGATAGAATAAGTTGATGTTACTCATTCATACCCTAGACAATTAGTCGTCTCGCATGCGGCAACATACTCAACCTCCACGATGGAATCAGCAATATAAGATTGCTTGATACTCCTCCATATGACATCCCATCCTTCAATAGTAAACACAAATCCTGATTTTGATCTCCAGGACTCAGAATCTGACTGAAAGTCAGAATCTGTATACCCAACGGGAATTAAATCCCTTCCAGAGTATACAAGCAAATAATCTCTCATTCTTCTGAGATACTTGAAAATATGCTTGACTGTCGTCCAGTGATCAGGACCAGGTTTCGATTGAAACCTGCTAACTATGCCCACAACAAAACAAATATCTGGTCTAGTGCAGAGCATTGCATACATGAGACTTCCCACTGCCGAAGCATATGGAATCCTACTCATGAATTGCTCTTCATGCTTCATTCTTAGGAACTTGTTCCTTAGAAAGTTTGATTCCACGTTTGAAAGGTAGCATACCTTTCTTGGAATCTTGCATTGAAAACCTAGACAAGATTTTATCTATGTATAAAGCTTGGGATTATGCAATCGTTCTATTCTTTCTATCCCTTATGACTTGGATGCCAAGAATATAACTTTTTTTTCCTAAGTCTTTCATATCAAATTGTTTTGCTAACCATTTTTTTATTGATGTCAATACACCTACATCATTTCCAATGAGTAGTATACCATCAACGTAAAGAACTAGGTAAACCAACTTGTTGCCTTTAATCCTTTTGTATACACAAGGTTCATCAAGGTTTGAATAAATTCAAAAAATTTCACGGCTGGATCGAACCTCATGTTCCAGGATCAAGATGCTTGATTCAATCCATATATGGATATTTGCAACTTGCATACCCTTTCTTCTTAGGCTTTTTCAATGAATCCTTCTAGTTGCATAATGTAGATGCTTTCATCAAGACTTCCATTAAGGAAAGTTGTCTTGACATCCATTTGCCAAATCTCTAGGTCTAGAGATGCCGGAATAGATAAGAGTATCCTAACGGAGTTAAGCATGACCACAGGAGGGAAGGTTTTCTTATAATCGATACTTTCTTTCTGTGTATAACCTTTAGCTACCAATCTAGCTTTAAAGGTTTCCACATTTGCATCAATTCCTCTTTTCCTCTTGTATACCCACTTCCACCCAATGGGTTTTATGCCTTTAGGATAGTCTACAAGAGACTAAACTTTTGTTTTTGAACATAGATTCTATTTCGGATTGCATTTCCTTTTGCTAATGGCGACAATCGACATCTTCCATTGCTTCCTTATACGTATAAGGATCATCGTCTTTGGAAAGATTCTTTATAGATTCTCCTAGACCGATGTATCTCTCGGGTTGTCTAACAACCCTCCCACTATGATGAGGTATGATAGATTGTGATCTTGTATTGGTACGGAACTTACAAATGGGCTCGGTTGCGAAACCTCTTGTGGAATTGTATGTCCTAAAAGCTCATTCAAGACAATTCTACTTTTAGGCATAAAATTATTCATAAAGTCTCTATCAAGAAATTTAGCACTTGTCGAAACAAATACTTTAAGATCTGAAGGACTATAAAAATAATATCTTTTTATTCCTTTTGGATACCCTACAAATATGCATGTTTCTGAATAGGACTCCATATTTTCTGTCTTTCCTTTTAACACGTGTTCAGGACATCCAAATATCCTTAAGTGTTGTAAACTAGGCTTTCGCCTAGTCAACAACTCTATTTTAGGAACCGACTTAGATGGTACATCGTTTAGAATATACATTGCGGTTTGTAAAGAATATCCGTAAAAAGAATTAGGAAGCGTTGAATAACTCAACATAGACCTAACCATGTCCAAAAGAGTTCTATTTCTCCTTTCTACCACCCTATTTTGTTGAGGTGTGCCTGGTGCAGAAACTGAGAAATTATCCCATTCTCAATAAGATATTGTTGAAACTCGCTAGATAGATATTCTCCACCATGATCAGACCTCAAGATTTCTATGCGTTTCTCCAACTGATTTTCTACATCAGCTTTAAATGCTTTGAACATGTCAAAAGCATCCAACTTATGTCTCATGAGATACACATAGCCAAATCTTTTGTGATCATCCGTGAAAGTGATAAAGTACTCATATCCACCTCTAGCTTGAATGCTCATAGGTCCACACACATCAGTGTGTATCAATCATAAACATTCGATGGTTCTTGTTACTTTGGTCGTAAACGACCTTTTGGTCATTTTACCTTCCAAACAAGACTCATAAGTTGGTAGATCATCAACCTTAAAGTCACTTAGAGGTCCGTCACTTACCATTTTTTTAATCCTATTAAGGTTAAAATGACCTAGGCATAAATGCCATAGGTAGGTTTCATCTTTTGATAATTTTACTCTTTTATGATTAGGTTCCATTGATTCTGTGTCTAATAAGTGAGAGATATTTCCAAGCGAATAGAATAAACCGTTTTCCAATGTACCTTTACAAACAAATTTGTTATTCTTACTAATAATAAAACCTTTATTAAAAGTAACCGAAGATCCAAATTTACTTAGACAAGATACCAAAATTGAATTCTTCTTGAATTGTGGTACATAATAAATGTTTATTAGAACTAAATACCTATAAGAATCTAAATTGATTCTAATATCTCCTACTACATTAGTAGTCTCCAACACTCCATTGCCTAAATGCAAGTTGAATTCATTCTCAATCAGTCTTTTCCATTCCCGAAACCCCTCTAGTTAGGCCTAAGTTGTTTTTTCTTCTGTTGTGACTTGACATTCTGACAGGTCTTAATAGTAGTAACTTTACAAACCATATGAATCTCTTGACACTTGCCTTTCACAAGAATCGTTTTGGCGCTTTGAACTTCTTGCATCAGGCCTTACAAGGTGTATTCCTTATTGTTCAAGGTGTAGTCCAACTTTGAACAAACCAAAGGAATCCGATAGTGAGTTGACAATCATGTCAAGTTTTTGTCTCACCATCTATCTCAGCACCATTCAGTTCAGCAATGTTGAGATGTGATATGACTTTCATAATATGATCTTTCACAGCCTGTCCAGGTTTCATCCTAAGATTCATGAAAGCAAACACTGCCTCTCCTCTTAGTCGTCCTAGACCTAAAAGCTAATATCTCCAATAGAGACATCATTATATCGGCAGCAGTCTCCATTCCTTCATGTTGATGTTGCAACACGTCGGAGATGATGGCCATAATGTAACGTACATTTAGCTATCTTATCTGAAGACATCCACTACTGAAAGATCTTATGGTTTTTCAACTTACAACAACCAAAATTTCCCTTTTCCATGTGACATAATTATCATCAGTTAAAGTATTATCTTTTAGGAATTTGATTAGGGATGGGGTCATGATGCTGTCCAGGCCGTGGTCTATGCACTTGCATGCACATCGGTCTACAGATTGGTGTTGTCTAGGCGATGCACCGCTCTCTATGCTATAGTTTGGACACTTACCTGTATTGCAGTCCAGTCAGCAGTCCTGACGGGATTTGGCTGCCTTTTGTCCAAAACGAAATCATTTTGTGTAAGGCACCATATATATATGTTCTTTTCTCTTATCTTTGGTTTAAGGAGTCCAAGAAGCGATTGTTGAGCAACCTAGCTTTTCTAGAGAGAGAAAGACTCCTAAACACTCATTTTTACTCAACCTAACCTCATCTCATGATCATCTAGTTTCATTCTAGGATAACCTAAGCATGGAGCATCATCTTCTTCTTGGCTATGTAATTTCTCCATGCTCTAGACTTTATGGTTTCATTACTAATTATTGCAAATTAAATGCATGCTTGTATGTTTAATAGCTTTTATGACATGCTTGTGGTATTGTTTGTTGGGTGAGAGTATGGATTTGTGATAGCTAGAATTTGGGACGGTTTTACCCTTCTAGCTAATTCTTCTTGCCTTTGCATTTTGAACATTGACATTTATGATTTTCTTTACTTGTCATCACTAATCTTAGATAAGCATGAATGTCTTGACCTAACATTTTTGCATATAGAATATTCTTGCATATTTACTTCGGTTGCCATTATCTATTCATTGTTGATTAAACTTGTGGCTATGTGATTAGTGCACAAGGTTGGTGATCCAAAATCACTATTAAGGCCTGTTTGGTAGAGTGAAAGAGTTAGTAATTGGAGGGCTAGACGGGAGGTCAACCTAGGTTGTAAACTTTCACTTAATAATGGATTTTGAGGATCGAGTGTGGCGCACTGAACAACCTGTGTTTTTTCCCTTTTGGAGGGTTTCCACGTATATATTGCTTGTTGTTATTGCTTGTTGTTATTGCTTTTTGTTTATTGTCTCTTATTTGAACACTTAGTAGAATGGGGTAGATTTGATAATATTTATTCATTCACAAAATTGGTAATCATTCGGATTAAAACCTATTCACCCCCCCCCTTCTAGGTTATAGACACACACTTTCTAGGGAATTTCAAGATCGATTTGGCAGTTGGTATTCGACTATAGGGAATCTCTATTTTGAATCGATGTTTTCCTCTAGAGGATTTTCCTCATGATCACGTTTCAGGTCGCTGGCATTGCATCTGCCTCCGTCGCGGTCCCAACAGTGGTTGGTTCATAAAGTTGCCTGCTTTGGGAACTGCTAGGTATGCTCTTGCCTATGCAACGGTCCCTATTGCGGTACTCACCAGAAGGCCCCTATTTCCTATGCAGCAGCATGTGCACTTGCATGCATAATTATCCCTGCCACAGTGTTATCTAGATGGTGCACTATTGCATGCACCATTTTTAGGACAACTTGCATAAGCCATGGTCCAACCAGCGATAATGATAGGATTTTGATGGTATTTTTCAAAATGATGTCATTTCGTTTATGGCTTCATATATATATATATATATATGTTATTTCCCCTTCTTTGCCTTTTTAGAGGTTCAGAATCCATTTTCTCCCATTTCTTTTAGAGCTCAAGAGTGACTTGCAAGAAAAGTTAGCAAGATACACCTTTTATTCACCAAAATCCAAACACCTATCATTCATTCATGAATCAAGCATCAATTAGCTTCATCTAGCTTCATCTAGGATGTGTCTAAGCAAGAGTCTTCATCATCGTTGTTGACTTGGTAAGTAAAATAGCATTCTCATCCATCTTTATGTTTTTATTTAACAAGAAATCTCTTTTATAACTTGTTTGCATCTAGATTAGGATTTTCATTACAAGTTGAGATTTTTGTTGAAATTTAGGTTGTTGTATTGTGATAGCTATTGCTTCTAGGAAAGCTTTGATTTCTTATAGCTAAGTTATGTGCATGCCATATAGCAACATGATAACTAGGAATGTTTTAAATGTCATCATTAGTTTCTAGAAAGGCATTAAATACATTGACCTAGCATTTGTGCATTTAGAATATTTTTCATATCACTTTAGGTTGTGTTAATAGCCATTTTTTATAAGGGATCAAAGAGTAATTTTTCATCTACCTGGCTTCCAGTAAGAAAACTACCTGGTAGGGTCGGTATTGGGGACTAGTTACCACATGATCTAGGTACCTTGATACCACTATATGAAAAAAAATCAGCGTCACTGCTCAAGAACTGTTAGGCGTCAAGCCTAGATAACAACGTGGTACCTCCAACCTAGTACCTAGGTACCAGTCTATCTGACCAGTGCCCGAGTGCCTCGATAGTAGTTAATAACCTACCCAGGGTATGTATCCATCCTGCCAAATAAGAAGGACAACACCCGGTAAGCACCAATAGGGTAGAACAAGTGCCACATAAACAGATCGGTGCATCAAGGTACCACACCACCGGGAAAGCACCAAAAATTCTCTTCCAAGTACCATAGGATTAAAGGGTTGACTCTTTCACCATTAAAGCACCATAATGAGACCAAATAAGTCAACGGATTTGCAATTGATTCATATTTAAACTCAAATGGAAACATGACTTAATCAACAAAATTCCCACAAAAATTGACATCCTCCATCAATGCCAATCAGTTCGAATGACACGGTCAATCAATCGATCTAAATTATGGGGATTCAATGGGAAAAGAGGGAAGGATATAAATATAACGTCCAAGCCAAAAAACGGGACATCTCGGGTGATCTAATTTCTGACGAAAGTAATAAGGAATTAGACCAGAGCCTTTCACCATTATAGAGAGCTTTTCACCGTTTAGAAAATAGCCACTTATCGACATGCACGAGATCACCATCTTCAAACTTTAAGAGAAGGAGAAATTGAGAGGGAAGTTTGATAAACTTGTATCATTATTTTTGTTATGCCATTTAAAGACTCAATAAAATAGTACCCAGTGTTGTTCTTATTGTTTTCTATGTTATCTCCACCCTCCCACTCATTTTCCAAGGTATGAGGTACCTATGTTAGGATTATGATCGATAGCAAGAGTATAATATTGTATTTGACAATATTTTTTTATTAATAAACTGGTTTCTAGTTTAACAAATCTTATAGCATTTATAGCTTAATTATTTTAAATGTCAATAGCAAATAATCTTATGGTCAAAAGACTATGAGAAAAGAAGAATTGTTCACACATCTAGATATGTATGAGGTAGACACAATTCTTTAGTTAGTCTTGAATAATATTCACAAATTAAGATAAAAGGTTGGGCGCCTTTATCTTGTCAAAGTTGTAGATTCTTTTGTTAGCATTTGAGTGGGATCAAATATGTTATGATAATTCTAAAATAATCAAAGTGTTGTGTCTTTGGGCAAAAGAATCTAGTGCACTGGGTGCATTGAATAGGATCAAAATGAAATACTTTATCTAGAACCGTCAATAGATAAAAGTTTTCATTTGAAGACAATTAGAGAGTCTATCTTAATCCCGAGATAAATGATGGACTTATGGTTGCAAATGTTATCATTTGAGCTATCAATGAGTACGATTATATAGCATAGTCTATCCTCGATAGTTTGGTGGTATTCATTTGTTAATCGTTAGAGGTCTTCATTTAAAGATATGGACATCGTGGCTCCATTTATTAAATGAGAGTAGAACATCATCATATGGATGTTTTGAGGTATTGGATATTAAATCTTAACGTTAAGTCTTCAATAGTGTTTATTGAAACATGGCTTCTGGACAAGTCAAAATATCCAAGTTCAAAATGTGGTCATATGAGTAAATATGGTAACTTGGAGAGCTATAGGCGGTCTATGAGCTCTTGGCGATGACTGATATTCTTCACGAGGATACACTTTCTCTAATAAAGTTGTCTATGGTATGAATGAGTAACATCAATTCATTCTATCTTTATTTAAGAGTTCAATTTTAGTTCTTTAGTTGAATGAACTAAAATTAAATATATCGGACCTACGTCAATCATTTGTTGATTGTGATTGGGTTGTGTCTATGGGAGCTTTAATTTTGATAGCCTGCCAAGATCCCCAATCCAGACTAACTCGCATGGATCACTTGATACATTTTTCCAGAACTTGTTACTTTTTGTAAGAATAGGTCTAGTTCACATGTGGACTTTTTATTAAGGTCCGATTGATTTAATAAAATAAGAAAAATAATATATGGCCCATATACATGTGTTGGGCGGCAAGGATAATTAAGAATAGCTTAATTATATTATATTATTTTATTATTTAATTAAATGGAAATTACTTAATTTGTTGATTAGTTAATTATTTAATTAAAAGTCAAAATCTTTTTCTTAGTAGGAGTTGGTCTCCTAAAATTATACTATTGTTGGTAGTATAATTAATATTAAAGACTATATTTGATAAGTAGATGAATAAAAGGAATTATTTATCTAATCAAATTAGTAAGTTTTTAATATGGTTACAAATACACTATTGAGTTGGATTAGGAGTCTTGGTAAATGATAGAATTCCTTTTTGAAAAAGGATTCTTAACCACTAAGTAAATCCACCTAAGGAAATTACTCTTAACTACCTTGTAAATCCTTCTTAGGAAAAGGATTTTTGATCCTAATCTATAACCTAGAGAATTTTGGTCAGTCCTATTTTTCTAAGAGAAGAATTCGACCATCATAGGAATTTTGAGGGAGAAAAATATGATTTTATTTTAGACAAAATTCGATCAACTCTAAGCAATAGTGTGTGAATTCTGCCAAGAAGAGAAAAAAAGGGAACGTTTTTGCTTTCGATTGTATTCTAGTATCCTTTACATTAAAAGGGTTTTGTGCACAACATCGAATCAAGGTTCACGCGAGTTTAATCAAATTGATTGATAATTAACAAGTGACCGAACGTTCTTGGATTTTTCTCTTAAGGGATATTTGTAACTAACAAAGAAAAGATTTTGTTTGTCTCCATCATCAGGTATACAATTTAAAGAAAGGGAGACCACACTCCTAGGTGATTCACGTTCGTGATTGGGTTGGAAGATCTTGCGGAATCAATTTGGCGCTTATTCAATCATCACGAGAAAAGGTACGGTACTTTTTATCTACATCAATTAATCTAGGGTTAAGGTTCTTGTTGCATGAAAGGGAAAAAAAATTATTTATACGCAAACCCTAATTTTAATTTTTATCACGCTTCTGTTGCGTTTTGAACCGTTTTTTCCCTACAATTTTTGTCAAAGCTGGTTGTGCCCTTGATTAATTGATGTATGAGTTCGTGAATCTTTTTCTTTTTATTGTATTTATATATGTTTTAGAAAGAGATGACACTCTAGGTATTCGCATTTATATTTACATTGGAATGTATGGATATATATATGTTTTATATGTGTTTTGTTATTGCTCAATTTTGGTCCTAGAATTTTATTGTATTTTGTTTTGGGATTGTAACAAGAAGGGTGGTCTATAATCGCCATAATTTCCTTCTTGGTGGTTGCTAAGTTTTTGTTTTATATTATTTTTGTTGTTGTAATAATAAAAAAAAACTGCAGTATTTTATTATTTTAATTCTTCTGTAATATATTCAAGTTTCGAAGACTCGAAGGTTTGAATAATTAGGAGCAACCGGAACAAGTTTGGGATCGTGCGAGCCGTAACAACGAACGTGCGCGCGAAGAGCATGCATCCACGCTTGTTGTGTCATGGGCTGGGCACGGTAGCCCTTTGGTAGCCATGGGCTGCACATGGCAGCCCTTTATGTGTTTGTGGCATGTGCACGCCCATGGTTAAGGGTGAAAGGTGCGCACGCCCATGGGAGGCAGCTGAGAGAGTCCGACGACGAAGTCATGTGAAGACTCGTTCGCCAAGAAAGGAGTTTTTTGTATTTCAAGACATGTGATTTACTTTCTTTTCTAGGATGGACAAAAATTGAAACTGTTTATATTTTTTTGTAAATATTGCAATGTTTGTCATTGTTTGATAACATGTCATATAGAATAGGAGTGCCAGTCATATATCTCTTTTGGTATGAACATGCATTGAATGGTTTAAGTATCTAAATTGGCATCTAGATAACTTGGTAAATCACTCTTTGGAATTCGATCACACGCCTTAAACAATTGAGTGGGAGAAGGTGTTTTGGAACACCTACGGCCTCTAGGTTTAGTTGAGCTTTATGTTTCTTAAATAACCTCCCAAGAGGTATTCATGAATGGAATTTAGCAAGATACTTTCTTACAATGATAGACTAGACAATTAGCCCAAACGATATCTACTCCTAAAGGAGGGATATTCGTGAGGGATTATATTGAAGGTCGATAACTTGGTGTTACACTCAATGTAATTTTATTAATATCCTACCAAGAGTTCTTGTTAATAAAAATTACAAGGCTAAAATTGAAAACGTTGGTTGTTATGTTAAAAATTAGGTGGGACCTAGTCCAACTAGTAAATGTTACGAACTCTCAAATGTGGCTTGACATTTATAGGTGTTGGATCACCGTTGAATTTTACGATTGAATTATTTTATTTAAAATTTAAGGTAAATATTCAAAAGTGCTATATCATGATTATTTACTTATATAATTTTTGTTAATATAAAGAATTCATGACCCCATCCCTAATCAATATCCTAAAATATAATACTTTAACTGAAGATAATTATGTCACATGGAAAAGGAAAATTGAGTATTTATTGCAAGCTAAAAACATAAATTCATTATATCTATTCCTTAAGGACCAATCTAATGAATCTACTCAAGAGCATAGAGAAGAGTATCGGTAGTGGAAGTCTTCAAGAGATGGCTAAATGTACGTTACATTATGGCCACCATCTTCGACGTGTTGCAACAGCAACATGAAGGAATGGAGACTGCTGCTGATATAATGATGTCTCTACAGGAGATGTTTGTTATGAGGTCTAGGATGACTAAGAGAGAGGCAGTGACTGCTTTTATGAATCTCAGGATGAAACCTGGATAGGTTGTGAAAGATCACATGATGAAAGTCATAGCACATCTCAACTTTGCTGAACTGAATGGTGCTGAGGTATATGATGAGACAAAAATTGACATGATTGTCAACTCACTATCAGATTCCTTTGATCAGTTCACGTTGGACTACACCTTGAACAATAAGGAAAACATCTTGCAAGACCTGATGCAAGATGATCAAAGCATCGAGAAAATCCTTGTGTAAGGTAAGGGTTAAGAGATTCATACGATTAGTAAAGTTACTTCTGTTAAGACCCGTAGGAAGGTCAAGAGACAACAAAATAAAAAGCAACTTGAGCCTTCTTAGAAGGAGACAAAGAAAGCAACCAAGATCAAAGGGAAGTGTTTCCTTTGTGGTGAAATGGGTCAAAGGAATAGACTGAATAAGAATGAATTCAACTTGCATTTAGGCAATGGAGCATTGGTGTCCACTAGTGTAGTGGGTGATATTAGAATCAATTTAGATTCTTATAGGCATTTAGATTTTATAAACGTTTATTATGTACCATAATTCAGGAGGAATTGAATTTTGGTCTCTTGTCTAAATAAAATTGGATATTTGGTTACTTTTAATAAAAGGTTTTATTATTAGTAGGAATGAAAAAATTATTTGCAAGGGTACATTGGAAAATGGTTTATTCTATTTGCATGGAAATATCTCTCACTTGTTAGACACGGAATCAACGGAACTTAATCATAAAAGAGTAAAATTATCAAAAGATGAAAACTACCTATGGCATTTGTGCCTAGGTCATATTAACCTAAATAGGATTAAAAGATTGGTTAGTGATGTACCTCTAAGTGACTTAAAGATTGATGATCTACCAACTTGTGAATCTTGTTTGAAAGGTAAAATGACCAAAAGGTCGTTTACGACCAAAGGAACAAGAGCCACTGAATGTTTAGGTTTGATACACACTAATGTGTGTGGACCTATGAGCATTCAAGCTAGAGGTGGATATGAGTACTTCATAACTTTCACGAATGATCACTCAAGATTTGGTTATGTGTATCTCATGAGACATAAGCCGGATGCTTTTGACATGTTCAAAGCATTTAAAGCCGACGTGGAAAATCAGCTTGAGAAACGCATAAAAATCTTGAGGTCTGATCGTGGTAGAGAATACCTATCTGGTAAGTTTCAATTATATCTTATTGATAATGGGATAATTTCTCAGTTTTCTGCACAAGGCACACCCAACAAAATGGGGTGGCAGAAAGAAGAAATAGAACTCTTTAGGATATGGTTAGGTCTATGTTGAGTTATTTAACGCTTCCTAATTCTTTTTATGGATATGCTTCACAAACCGCAATGTACATTCTAAACGATGTACCATCTAAGTCAGCTCTTAAAACACCGCGTGAGTTGTGGACCGGGAGAAAGCCTAGTTTACAACACAATGATATTTGGACGTCCTGCGCATATGTTAAAATGAAAGACCGAAAAGATGGAGTCCCGTTTAGAAACATGCATATTTGTAGGGCATCCAAAAGGAACAAAAGGATATTATTTTTATAGTCCTTCAGATCTTAAATTATTTGTTTGACAAATGCTAAATTTCCGGAAAGGACAATATGAATAATTTTGTGCCTAAAAGTATAATTGTCCTGAATGAGCTTTTAGGAGATACAATTCCACAATAGGTTTCGCAACCAAGCCCAATTGTAAGTTCAGTACCAACTTAAGATCAACAATCTATTATACCTCATCGTAGTGGGAGGGTTGTTAGACAACCCGATAGATACATCGGTCTAGGAGAATCTAT
The DNA here is from genome assembly GCA_032871835.1 of Dipteronia dyeriana. NCBI lineage: Eukaryota > Viridiplantae > Streptophyta > Magnoliopsida > Sapindales > Sapindaceae > Dipteronia > Dipteronia dyeriana. The sequence goes on from CM065297.1 coordinate 42,996,307, forward strand.
AGAGAATCTTTCAGAAAACGAGGATCTCTATACGTACAAGGAAGCAATGGAAGATGTTGATTGTCGCCATTTGCAAATGGAAATGCATTCCGAAATTGGATCTTTGTTAAAAAAAAAGTCTGAACTCTTGTAGACTTGCCTAAAGGGATAAAACCCATCCAGTGCAAGTGGGTATACAAGGGGAAAAGAGGAATGGATGGAAAAGTGGAGACCTTTAAAGCTAGATTGGTATTTAAAGGTTATGTACAGAAGGAAGGTATCAATTATGAAGAAACTTTCTCTCCTGTGGCCATGATTAAATCCATTAGGATACTCTAATCCTTTATGGCATCTATAGTCCAAGAGATTTGGCAAATGGACGTCAAGATAGCTTTCCTTAAAAGGAAGTCTTGACGAAAGCATCTACATGATGCAACCCAAAGGATTCATTGAAAAAGGCCAAAAGGAAAGGGTATGCAAGTTGTATAGATCCATATATGGATTGAAGCAAGCATCTTGATCTTGGAACATAAGGTTCAATCAAGCCATGAAAAGTTTTGGATTTATTCAAAACCTTGACGAACCTTGTGTATACAAAATGATTAAAGGCGACAAGTTGGTTTTCTTAGTTCTTTACGTTAATGATATACTACTCATCGGAAACGATGTTGGTGTATTGACATCAATAAAAGAATGGTTAGCAAAATAATTTGATATGAAGGACTTAGGAGAAGCAAGTTATATTCTTCGTATCCAAGTCATAAGGGATAGAAAGAATAGAAAGATTGCATTATCCCAAGCTTCATACATAGATAAAATCTTGTCTAGGTTATCCATGCAAGATTCTAAGAAAGGTATGTTACCTTTCAGACATGGAATCAAACTTTCTAAGGAACAAGTTCCTAAGAATTAGCATGAAGAGCAATTCATGAGTAGGGTTCCATATGTATCGGCAGTTGGAAGTCTCATGTACGTAATGCTCTATACTAGACCAGATATTTATTTTGTTATGGGCATAGTTAGCAGGTTTTAATCGAAGTCTGGTCCTTATCACTGGACGACAGCCAAGCATATTTTCAAGTATCTTAGAAGATTGAGAGATCATATGCTTGTACACTTTGGAGGGGATTTAGTTCCTGTTGGGTATGCTGATTATGATTTTTTAGTCAGATTCTGACTCCGAGAGATCAACATCATAATCTATGTTTACTATTGGAGGAGGGGCAGTCATATGGAGGAGTATCAAGCAATCTTGTATTGCTGATTCCACCATGGAAGCCGAGTATGTAGCCGCATGCGATGTTGCTAAAAAGGTTGTCTAGCTTCACCAATTCTAGATTGACTTGGAAGTGGTTCCTGATGCAAATAAGCATATCACTATCTATTGTGACAATAGTGGAGTAGTGGCTAATTCAAGAGAACCAAGAAGTCATAAGAGAGGGAAACACATTGAAAGAAAGTATCATCTTCTAAAGAAAATTGTGCATACGGGTGACGTGACGATTAGATCACGTCAGCAGAAAATCTAGCAGATTCCTTTACTAAGGCTCTTCCACAAAAGAGTTTTGATGGCCGTCTAGAGAACATGGAGATGAGAGATATGACACATTTGCTTTAGAGCAAGTGGGAGATTGTTAGGATTATGCTCGATAGCAAGAGTATAATATTTTATTTGACAATCGTTTCATATAAATAAAGTGATTTCTAGTTTAACAAATCTTATAGCATTTATAGCTTAATTATTATAATTCTCAAAAGTAAATAATCATAAGGTCAAAAGACTATGAGAAAAGAAGAATTGTTCATACATCTAGATATGTATGAGGTAGACACAATTCTTTAGTCAGTCTTGAATAATATTCACAAATTAAGATAAAAGGTTGGCCCCCATTATCTTGTCAAAGTTGTAGATTTTTTTGCTAGAATTTGAGTGGGATCAAATGTGTTATGATGAGTCTAAAATCATCAAAGTGTGGTGTCTTTGGGTAAAAAAATCTAGTGCACTGGGTGCATTGAATAGGATTACAATGAAATACTTTATCTATAAACATCAATAGATAAAAGGTTTTCATTTGAAGACAATCAGAGAGTCTATCTCAATCCTGAGATAAATGATTTACTTATGGTTGCAAGTGTTATCATTTGAGCTACCAATGAGTACGATTATATAACATAGTCTATCCTCGATAGTTTTGTGGTATTCATTTGTTAATCGATAAAGGACTTCATTTATAGATATGGACATCGTGGCTGCGTTTATTAAATGAGAGTAGAATATCATCTTATGGATGTTTTGAGGTATTGTATATTAAATCTTAACGTTAAGTTTTCAATAGTGTCTATTGAAACATGACTTCTGGACAAGTCAAAATATCCAAGTTCAAAATGTGGTCATATGAGTAAATATGATAACTTGGAGAGCTATAGGCGGTCTATGAGCTCTTGGTGATTACTGATATTCTTCACGAGGATACACTTTCTTTAATAAGGTTGTCAAGGTATAAATGAGTAACATCAACTTATTCTATCTTTATTTAAGATTTCAATTTTAGTTCTTTAGTCGAATGAACTAAAATTAAATAGATCAAACCTAAGTGAATCATTTGTTGATTGTGATTGGGTTGTGTCTATTGGATCTTAAATTTAGATAGCCCGCCAAGTTCCCCAATCCACTCGAACTTGCATGGATCACTTGATATATTCTACCGAATGAATTTAGGGGTCCATCTAGAATTGTATTAAGGCATGTGAACTGTTGGAACCCCGTTCACTAGTCATGCTGTTGAAGTAAGGTTTTAAAATTTTTTACAGATCATAATCTGTATCTGTGACCAGTGAACTTTGGATCGTAATTATGTAAACACTGGAAATTGAAATCGATATAAAGAGAATAACAAACATACCAACATTTGGAGGCTCCTTCACTTTATAATATGCTCTTGTCTAAACCACTCGATCTTCCACTCTATCTCCTGGAACTGGTAACTGCGTGTGTGTGCGTCACGGTCTCAAGAGCTTGAATGGAGGATGAAGAGAAATACTTGAAGAAACTCTTTCTTCTCAATTTGGTGTATTGATTTCGGGCACACATAAATTGTATCTCATTAATACTTCACAGATTACAAAACCAATTTTTGTCCAATTTTTTTTTATTTTTTAATTGATGCCTTATTTTCTTTCTTTTTCACGCACCTGATATATATATATATATATATATATATATATATATCTTTATAAGAAAACTCTTTTCTATCATCTATATATTAGCACTTGCGTTTTTCATATATATATATCCTTGTTTGTACCCTATACAAACACTTATATATATGCACACACCAATTTGCATCCAATGCAATCTCTTGTGTTATTAATTGATATATATCTTTTAATTATCCTTTTCAAATATATCTAATATATTAAAAGTGATAATAAGTATTTTAAATTTAAACTTAAATTCAAATACTTAGATAAATGATTTAGTAAAAATTAAATAATCCTATTATTTTATCTTCACCTAAATCCATCTATCAACTAACACCCTCCAATTAATAGTTAATTAATAATTCATAATTATCAGTATATTTAAATAATCTAATTATTTAATTAATTTAACTATTAACATTAATTAATTAAATAATCTCATTATTCAATTAATTCCTGAATATATACGTGTCAATTTTGTAACACAATTAATTGGACACTCTAATTAATTAACAGTGACCCTTGTTACCTAAATCGATCTGGCTAGCAAGGGGACCTAATGGACCCACAATATTTTGAGCTAAAATAATCCTCGGACTCATTAATTAAACTCTTTAATTAATATTCCTTGATTATTAACTCAGGTGTTATTCCACTAAAAACCCGAAGCTGCACTCTCTCAACTATAGACGCTTTTACACAGACCGATACAACTCGGTGTCCATCGATATAACTATTACACATGTTGTGATCCTCCATAGTAGTTCATAATTAGAGTTGGGTCATAATGTCTTTTATACCCCTCTAATTACATATATCCTTTAAGTACCGTTGATTCTATAATGAACAATAAATCCTATTTCCTTACGGAACTAGGAGAGCGCTCATACTGTCCAAGCCCCGAATCAACCCTTAAGGGAACTACCGTCTACTTTTCACAGGAATGAGTGGATTCCACTATTGTGTACAAACCTTCCCAGACACAAGCCAAACCGTAATCCTAACATACGGAGCATATTGATCGGGAACTGCATCTGACCTCACCCATGTTATATCAAAAACCACGATCTAACCTGATGGAGTCGATAAGACACTTTGAATTAAGATCACCCACATATAGCCATCATTAGTTGATATATATGAATCTCATCGGTAAACAGATCTTGGTGAGAGATTCATATAGATCATGGCCCAGTCCTATATGATCATATCATACAAGGTGCCTCCATTCCCATATCTTATATGAATGATTCAGGATAAAATCATCGTACATTACGGAATGGACCGCAACTATAGATTAACCACAAATAAAGTACCCAGCTTTATTTGCTATCTATTGACTCTTTAGATTGCACGTCTCTTACTGTATCCATTCGTATATGCTACTCATATACACAGTTTGAGATTACATCAGGCAATCTTGGATGTTAAATAAATGCACAAGTTCAAATATAAACAACAAAACATGAATGAATTGAACTTTTCTTTTTATTTATTTCATAAATCCATTTACAAATTACATATTTATGGCATAAACCCCAACATGAACTTGTTTCTTTATGTAAGAATAGGTCTAGTTCACATGTGGACTTTTTATTAAGGTCAAAAGGATTTAATAAAGCAAGAAAAATAATATATGTCCCATATACATGTGTTGGGCAGCAATGCTAACTAAGAATAGCTTAATTATATTATTTTAGTTTATTATTTAATTAAATGGAAATTAATTAATATGTTTATTAATTAATTATAAAATTAAAAGTCAAAATCTATTTCCTAATAGGAGTTGGTCTCTTAAAATTATACTATTGTTGGTAGTATAATTAATATTAAAGACCCTATTTGATAAGTACATAAATAAAAGGAATTATTTATCTAATAAAATTAGGAAGTTTTTAATATGGTTACAAATACACTATTGAGTTGGATTAGGAGTCTTGGTTGAAGATATAATTCCTTTTTGAAAAAATATTCTTAACCACCAAGTAATTCCACCTAAGGAAAAGATTTTTAACTACCAAGTAAATCCTTCTTAGGAAATGGATTTGTGATCCTAATCTATAATTTAGAGAATTTCTGCCAACCCTATTTTTCTAAGAGAAGAATTCGACCATCATAGGAATTTTGAGGGAGAATTTATTTTTTTTTACTCTAGACAAAATTCGATCAACTCTAAGCAATAGTGTGTGAATTTGGCCAAGAAGAGAAAAAAGAGGAACGTTTTCGTTTTCGATAGTATACTAGTATCATTTACATCAAAAGGGTTTTGTGTACAACATCGAATCAAGGTTCACGCGAGTTTCAATCAAATTGATTGATAATTCACAAGTGACCGAACGTTATTGGATTTTTTTCTTGGAGGATATTTGTACATGACAAAGAAAAGATTTTGTTTGCCTCCATCCTCAGGTATACAATTTGCACTCCTGGGTGATTCACGTTCATGACACAAACCCTAATTTTCATTTTTATCACGCTTCCGTTGCATTTTGAACCATTTTTTCCTACAACCTACCCCGACCATGACCTACCAGTTAGTGGTCTTGAGGGTGCTAACTGATATTCCTTACCTTGATGAATTTCGGTTAAAATTTTTTGGAGTAGTCTATGGAAAGTTTACTTGACCAACGTGGCTTATATGTGTCTACATGAGCATCCTTATACTAATGAGGTGGTAGATTTATCATTCATTATTTATGATATCCTTTCTCTATATTTGTCTATGTCGCCTACGCACTACGGTTGATGTTCATTTTTTCGTTTAACAAGTTTTGTTGATTGTGAAGAAAATATGGTACGTGGGACTCTTGGTGGAACCAGTCAACTATTTTGCTCTTAGGAAGCAAACCTGCTCATATACTCATAGTGCTCCAATACAGCAGCTCCATACTTAGAGGGCTCTTTAACAGCTTAACCGATTCGATAAGTTTATAGCTCCTACATAGTAGAGCGGCACCTCTCCCACTTCTTTATATCTGACTCACTCGGCTACCAATATATCTCCTATCCAACAAATCCACTAGATTCGTACCTATTTATACTGATCTCCACATGTCGCTAGATCAACTCTTCATAAAATCCTAGGTTATTGTAGTAGGTTGACTCATGAATTCTAGAAGCCAACTTAGTTGTGTGGTCGTAGAGGCAGTACGACTGGTAGAAGACCAGTGACTCTTCATTTCATGTACCGGATTGGTCGACGCCCAGGTGAATTATTGAGCTTCTAGTTTTTTCCAGCAAAGTCCAGAGCTTTATTTCAATTACTGGAGACTTCTAGAATCCCAATCATGCCTCTGAACTAGCACCAGGCTGGTGGTTCCTCATCATTCACACCTGGCCACTCAATGCCCAAGTGAGCCACCAATGTCCCAATCCGTTCAAAAAAAGCCTAGAGGTATACCACATTTACTGAGGCCTTATGCATGCCCAACCAAGCCTCTTGAGTAGCATAAACGATTGAAGACCAGTGGCTCCTCACTTCGTATACCGAGTCGATCAACGCCCAAGTGAGCCACTAAGCTCCCTGTTCATTCTATCAACGCTCGGAGCCTCATTTTAATTGTTGGGGACTTCTAGGATCCTAAGCATGCCTCTGAACAAGTACCAGGTCGGTGGCTTCTTTCTATTTGCACCAGACCATTCAAAACCCTAACGAGCCATCGAAGTCTCGATCTGATCGAGGAGAGCCCAGAGGCTTCCCACATTTGGTAAGGTGTTCTATATGCCTCAACAAGCCTCTATAGCAGTAGCACCGCTGCAAGACCGGTGGCCCTAATCCATATATATCGGGCCATTCAATGCCCTAGCGAGCCACCGATATCCCTATCTATTCGTGGAGAGCCTGAGGCTTCCCATATTTACTGAGGCCTTATAAATACCCAAGTAAGCCTATAGAGCAGCATAATTGGTAGAAGACCAGTGGCTCCTCGCTTCATGTACCAGGTCGATCAATGCCCAAGTAAGCCACTGAGCTCTTGGTTTTTACCAGGACAATTCAGAGCCTCAATTCAGTTGCTGGGGACTTTTAGGATCCTAAACATGCTTTTAGACTAGTATCAGACTCATGGCTCCTCTCCAATTATACTGGGCCACTGAATGCCCTAGCGAGCCGCCAATGTCCCGATGCGTTTGGGTAGAAGTTAGAGGCTTCCAAAATTTGTTGAGGACTCACACATGTCTAAGCAAGGCTTTGGAGCAGCAACACAATTACAAGGCCTAGTGGCTCATAATTTCATATACTGAGCCAGTCAATGCCTTAGTGAGCCACTGCGGTTTTGATTCATTCAAGGAAGGTGTACCTATAATATGAAAGTGGGAGATCATCTTCGACATGCACCACCACCTCGTAATCTATTAGGATTATACTCAATAGCAAGAGTGTAATAATGTTTTAGACAATCTTTTGATATTAAAAAAGTGATTTATGGTTTAACAAATCTTTTACCATTAATAGTTTAATTGAAATAATTGTCAAAAGTAAACAATCGTATGGTAAAAAGACTATGTGAAATGAAGAATTGTTCGTACATCTAAATATGTATAAGGTAAACACAATTCTTTAGCTAGTCCTGAACAAAACTCATAACTTAAGATAAAGGTTGGGCACATTTACCTTGTTAAAGATGTAGATTCTTTTTCTAGCATTTCAACGGGATCAAATATGTTTTGATGAGTCTAAAATCATCAAAGTGTAGTTTATTTGGGCAAAATAATCAAGTGCACTAGGTCTATTGAGTAGGATCTCAGCGAAATAATTTAACCAGAATCGTCAATGGATAAACGTTTTCTTAAAGGACAACTGGAGAGTCTATCTCATTCCTAATATAAACGGTGAACTTACGATTACAAGTGTTATTATTTGAGCAATCAGTGAGTACGATTGTATAGCATAGTCTATCCTTGATGGTTTGGTGGTATTCATTTGTTAATTGATAGAGAACCTCATTTATAGATATGGAAATCTTGGCCCCGTTTATTAAATATGAGTAGTCATATGGATATTTTGAGATATTAGATATAAAATCTTAACGTTAAGTTTTCAATAGAGTCATTTAAAATATGGCTTCAGAACAAGTCAAAATATCCAAGTTCAAAATGTGGTCATATGAGTAAATATGGTAACTAGGAGAGCTATAGTTGGTCTATGAGCACTTGGCGATTACTTGTATTTTTCACGAGGATACACTATCTCCAATAAGGTTGTCTAGGGTATGAATGATAGATAATGTGTTACTCTATCTTTATTTAGGATTTGAATTTTAGTTCTATAGTGGAATGAACTAAAATTAATATATTGAACTTAAGTGAATCCTATGTTGATTGTGATTAGGTTATATCTATTGAAGCTTAAATTTAGATAGCCAGTTAAGATCCCTGATCCACACGAACTTGTTGGGTCACTTGATATATTCTACATGACAAATTTCAGGGTCCATCTAGAATTGTTTTTTGATTTTGGAATCCAAAAGTTTTGGAGAGGTGTAGTCATATGTGATCAAGACACACGAGAACTCTTCAAATAACTTGAATGGATGGCTAAGGATGCGGAATCCTTGGGCTGCCATAACGGGGTGCAATTAGCATTTTGTTAATACTTTAAGAATATAATTTGCACATTTTAATGAAATGGGCTGTTTAAAATACATTAATATTTTAATTTAAGGCATGTGGACTTGTTTCATTTTTAGTAAGAATGGGTATAGTTCACATATGGACTTTTTATTAAAGACCAATAGATTTAATAAAATGGTAAAATAATATCTTGTCCACGGTATATGCTTGGGCAGCAAGGCTAAGAATATTAGCCTAGTATATTGTTTTATTTTATTATTAAATGGAAGTAAATAAATTTATTAATTATTTAATAATTTAATTGAAAGTTAGGATCTTTTTCTAAGTAGGAGAAGGTATCCTAGTGTCATACTATTGTTGGTAGCATGATAAGTATCAAACACTTTGTTTTATAAGTAGATCAATAAAAGGAATTTATTTATCTTGTTATATTAGGAAGTATTTGATATCTATCAAAACTCTAATTAGGAAGTATTTGATATCTATCAAAACTTTAATTGACAATTGGTCAAGATAGGAAGATTTTGATAAAGTCACAATTTAATTTCTATTCAATATTTTGTTATTTAATAATACACTTATGAGTTGGAAATGGATTGAATCTGAAAGCTTATATGAGTCTTGGTAAAATAGAAATTCTCCTTGTGTGAGGATTTTGGTCACCTATATATACACCTATCATGCAATCCGGCCAACTCTAGTTGTTTAGACAGAGAATTCGGCCAAGACCCTAGTCTTGAGAGAGAGTTGTTTATTTTGGTTTAAAAAATCATCCAACTCATATAGAGTTGTGTGAAGATTCAGCCAAGAGAAGAAGAAAGAAAGAGCATTTTGTTTTCGATCATATACTAGTAGCTTTTACATCAAAAGGCTTTGTGTACAACATTGAATTAGGTTCACACGAGTTTTCCATCGAAAGATTGAGATTTCACAAGTGACCGAACGCTATTTGTTTTTCTCTAGGAGGATTATTGTGACAAACAAAAAGAAAAAGTTTTTGTTTTCCATCCTTAGGTACACAATTCAGAACAAAAAGGGAGCCCACACTCCTATGTGATTCACGTTTGTGATTGGATTGGAAGATCTTGTGGTTCCCTTCGACGCAACTTCAACGTCACAAGAAAAAGGTACAATACTTTTATTATATGATAATTATTCAAGGGTTAAGGTTCTTTCTTTAAAAGGATTTTTTAAAAAATATACCAATCAATTTTTTCGATTTCGCCACATGCTTTTGCCTTCAATTTGTATCAGAACCTGGTCGTACCCTTGATTAATTGAAGTATATATACGTCGATCTATTTTTTTATTTATTTTTAATATTCATGTTTTAGAAAGAGATGACACTTTAGGTATTCACATATAATTTTACACTGTAATGTAAGGATATATATATATATATATATATATATATATATATATATATATTTGTATTAATAACGTGATTTGTTATTGCATGATTTTGGTCCTGGAATTTCAATGAATTTTTGTTTTGGAATCGTAACAGAAAAGGTGGCCTATCATCACCATAATTTCCTTCCTAGCAATTGCTAAGTTTTTTAATTTTACTTTTGTAATTTTAAAAAACAATATGTTGTAATAAATTCAAGTTTCAAAGAATCAAAAAATTGAAGAATTCGAAGTAGAAAAAGAAGCAACGGTGTAACCTGGGGTAGCGCACAAGGCTTCGGGCATGCAAGTGACTAGTCACGAGACCTTTGGACGAACGACCGCTTGATGACATATTCGCCAAGTTAGGATTAAGGTTTTGTATTTAAAACAAATGTAATTTACTTGCTTTTCAAGGACAGACAAAAATTTTGGCCATTTATTTTTTCGTAATTATTGCATTGTTTGTCACTGTTTGATAACATGTCGTATAGAATAGTTGTACCCCTCATATATCTAGATAACTTGGTAAATCATTCTATGGAATTCAGTCACATGCCTGAAATAATTGAGAAGGAGAAAGTGTTTTGGAACACCCATGACCTCCAAGTTTAGTTGAGCTTTATGTTTCATGTGGTAACCCCCAAGGGGTATCCATCAATGGATTTTTGCATAATTCCTTACAATGATAGACTAGACAATTGACTCAAACGATATTTACTCCCAAAGAAGGGATTTTTGTGAGGGAATATGTTGAATGTAGATAACTTTTTAACACACTCAATGTGATTTTATTAATATCCTCCCAAGAGTTCTTGCCAATAAAATTGCAAGGCTAAAATTGAAAATGATGGTTGTTATGTTAACAATTAGGTGAGACCTAGTCCAACTAGTAAATGGTGTGAACTCCCAAAGAAGGCGTGGCATTTATAGGTGTTGGATCACCGTTGAATTTTATAGTTGAATTATTTTATTTAATTCAGGATAAATATTCAAAAGTGATTTATCATGAATGTTACTTATATAATATTTGTTTTATTCAGAAATCATGACCTCATATCTAATCAACATCCTAAAAGATAATACTTTAACTAGTGATAATTATGTCCCATGGAAAAAGAAAATTGGGTTGTTGTTGCAAGCTGAAACGCATAAATTTGTTTTATGTACCCCTAAACCACTTGCACCTACTAATGAATCTACTAAGGTGCAAAGAGACGACTATCAACAGTGGAAGGCCTCAGATAAGATGGCCAAATGTTACATTATGACCACTATTTTTGATGTGTTGCAACAACATCATGAGGGAATGGAGATTGCAGTTGATATAATGATGTCTCTGGATGAGAAGTTTGTTGTGAAGTCTATGATTACTAAGACAGTGACTGCTTTCATGAATCTTACGAAGAAACCTAGACAATCTATGAAAGATCACATGATGAAAGTCATAGCACATCTCAACATTGCTGAACTCAACGGTGCTGAGATAGATGGTGAGACGAAAATTGTCATGATTATCAACTCATTATCAGATTCCTTTGATTTGTTCAAGTTGGACTACACCTTTAGCAATAAGGAATACACCTTTTAGATCCTGATGCAAGATGTTCAAAGCGTTGAGAAAATCCTTATGAAAGGCAAGGGTCAAAAGATTCATACGGTTGATAAAGTTACTACTGATAAGACCTATAAGAAGGTTAAGAAACAGTAGAAAAAAAAACAACAGAAAAAAAAACAACTTAAGCCTACCAAGAAAAAGACCAAGAAAGTAACCATGTTCAAAGAAAAGTGTTTCCTTTATGGTGAAAAGGGACATTGGAAAATAAATTGCCCAAATTCTCAGAACAAGAAGGAAGAAGGTAATATTAATTAACTTGAAACATGTTTTCTAGCAGATTCTATAGATTCTGTGATCATAGACTCTGGAGCCACTAATCATGTTTGTTATTCCTTATAGGGGTTCCAGAAAAGGAAAAGACTTGATGAGAATGAATTCAACTTGCGTTTAGGCAATAGAGCGTTAGGGTCTGTCAGTACAATGGGAGATATGCATTTAGATTTAATAGACGTTTAGTATGTGCGTTAATTCAAGAGGAATTGAGTTTCAGTTTCTTGTTTAAATAAATTTGGATATTCGGTTACTTTTAGTAAAAGTTTTATTATTAGTAGGAGTAACAAATTTGTTTGCAAAGGTACATTATAAAACGGTGTGTTTTACTTGTATAGAAATATCTCTCACTTGTTAGACACAGAATCAACAGAACCTTATCATAAAAGAGTAAAATTGTCAAAAGATGAAACCTACCTATGGCAATTGCGCCTAGGTCATATTAACCTTGATAGGATCAAAATATTGGTTAGTGATGGACCTTTATGTGACTTAAAGGTTGATGATCTACCAACTTGTGAATCTTGTTTGGAATGTATAATGGCCAAAAGGTCGTTCACGACCAAAGGCACAAGTGCCACTGAATGTTTAGGATTAATACACACTGATGTATATGGTCCTATGAGCATTCAAGCTAGAGGTGGATATCATTACTTCATTACTTTCACGGATCATTACTCAAGATTTGGTTATGTGTATCTCATGAGACATAAGTTGGAAGCTTTTGAAGCTGAAGTAGAAAATCAATTTGAGAAACACATAAAAGTCTTGTAGTCTGATCATGGTGGAGAATATCTTATTGGTGAGTTTTAACAATATCTTATTGATAATGGGCTAATTTCTTAGTTTTGTGTTAGGTACAACTCAACAAAATGGGGTGGCAGTACAGAGAAATAGATCTCTTTTGGACATGGTTAGGTCTATAGTGAGTTATTCAACAATTCCTAGTTCTTTGAGGGGATATGCCTTACAAATTTCCATGTGCATTCCAAACGATGTACCATCTAAGTCGGTTCCTCAAACACCGCACGAGTTGTGCACTGGCCAAAAGCATAGTTTACAACACTATAGAATATTTGGATGTCCTGCACACTTGTTAAAAAGAAAGAAAAAAAAGATGGAGTCTCATTCATAAACATGCATAATTATGGGGTATCCAAAAGGTACTAAAGGATATTATTTCTATCGTCGTTCAGATCTTAAAGTATTTGTTTTAACAAATGCTAAATTTTTGGAAAAAGACTATATGAATAATTATTTTCCTAAAATTAGAATTGTCCTGAATGAGCTTTCAGGAGATGCAATTCCACAAAAGGTTTCACAACCTAGCCCAATTGTGAGTTCCGCACCATCACAAGATCAATAACCTATCATTCCTTTATCGTAGTGGGAGGGTTAGTAGAAAACCTGAGAGATACATCGATCTAGGAGAATCAGCAGAGAATCTCCCAAATGACGATGATCCCTACACATACAAGAAAGCTATGGAGGATATTGATTGTCGTCATTAGAAAAAGGCAATGCAATATAAAATTGGGTCTTAGTTCAAAAACAAAGTCTAGTCTCATATAGACTTACCTAAAAAGATAAAACCCATAGGGTGCAAGTGGGTACACATGAGGATTTGAGGTATAAATGGAAAAATAGAAACCTTTAAGCTAGTTTTGTAGCAAAAGGTTACACACAGATTGAAGGTATCGAATACGAGGAAACCTTCTATCTTGTAGCCTTGCATAAATCCATTAGGATACTCTTATCCATTGCGGCATCTCTAGAAATAGAGTTCGGCAAATGGATGTAAAGACAGATTTCCTTAACATAAGTCTTGACAAAAGCATTTATATGATGCAATTAAAATGATTTAATGAAAAAGGCCAAGACGAAAAGGGTATGTAAGTTATAAAAATTTGTATATGGACTGACACAAGCATCCAGATCCTGGAACATAAAGTTTGATCAAGCTATGAAAGGTTTTGGATATATTCAATACCTTGACGAACCTTACGTATACAAAAGGATTAAAGGTGACAAGTTAGTTTTCCTAGTTCTTTATGTTTATGATATATTACTCATCAAAAACGATGTAAGTGTATTGACATCAGCAAAAGAATGGTTAGCAAAACAATTTGATATGAAGGACTTAGGAGAAACAAGTTATATTCTCGGTATCCAAGTAGTAAAGGATAGAAAAAAATAGAACGATTGCTTTATCCCAAGCTTTGTACTTAGACAAAATCTTGTCTATGTTCTCCATTCAAGATTCCAAGAAAGATATGTTACCTTTCAGACAAGGAATCAAACTCTCTAAGGAAATAGTTCTTAAGAATGAGCATGACGAGCAATTAATGAGTAGGGTTCAATATACCTTTGCAGTTGGAAGAGTCTTATATGTAATGCTTTGCACTAGACCAGATATTTAGCATGTTTGAATCGAAACCTGGTCCTGATCATTGGACGACAGTCAAGCATATTTTCAAGTACCTCAAGAGAACGAGAGATTATATGCTTGTATACTTTTGAGGGGATTTACTCCCATTGGGTATATAGATTCTGATTTCAGTCGGATTCTGACTTAATATGATCAATATCAGGATGTAATTACTCTCAGAGGATGTGCATTCATATGGAAGAGTATCAAGCAATCCTGTATTGCTTGTTCCATCATGGGAGTAGAGTATGTTACCGCATGTGAAGCTGCTAAAGAAGCTGTATGGCTCTGCCAATTCATGATTAACTTGGAAGTGGTTCTTAATGTGAATAAACAGATCACTAACTACAGTGATAAAAGTAGAGTAGTGGCTAATTCAAGGGAATTAAGAAGCCATAAGAGAAGGAAACACATTAAAAGGATGTATCACCTTTTAAGGGAAATTGTGCATAGGAGTGACGTGACGATTACCAAGATCACATTAGCAGAAAATTTGGTGGATCCGTTTACAAAGGCTTTACCACAAAAGAGTATTGATAGGCAACTATAGAATATAGGGATAAAAGATATGACACATTTGCTATAGAGCGATTGTGAGATTGTTGGGATTACGCTCAATGGCAAAAGTGTAATAATGAACTAGATAATCTTTTCATAATAATAAAGTGAATTCTAGTTTAACAAATCTTATAGCATTTGTAGCTTAATTATTATAATTGTCAAAAGTAAACAATCATAAGGTCAAAAGACTATGTGAAATAAAGAATTGTTCACACATCTGGATATTTATAAGGTAGACACTATTCTTTAGTTAGTCTTGAACAATACTCACAACTTAAGATAAAGGTTGTGCACATTTACCGTGTTAAAGTTGTAGATTCTTTTGTAAGCATTTCAATGGGATCAAATGTTTTATGATGAGTCTAAAATCATCAAAGGTTAGTGTCTTTAGGCAAACAAATGTAGTGCACTAGTGTAGGGAAAATCACACAACGGAAGCGTGAAAATTCAAATAAAATTAAAATTAGGGTTTGGTATAAATAAAAAATTTCCCTTTTAATAACAAGAACCTTAACCCTAGATTAATTGATGTATATAAAAGAATATCATACCTTTTTCTAATGACGATCAAACTATAGCCAAATTGAATCCGTAAGATCTTCTAATCCAATCACTAACGTGAATCACCTAGGAGTTTGGGCTCCCTTTCTTTAAATTATATACCTGAGGATGGAAACAAACAAAATATTTTCTTTGTTAGTCACAATAATCCTCAAGGAAGAAAACAAAGAACGTTAGGTCACTTGTGAATTATCAATCAATTTGATTGAAACTCGCGTGAACCTTGATTCGATGATGAACACAAAACCTTTTAATGTAAAGGCTATTAGTGTACTATCGAAAACTAAAGTTCTTTCTTCCTTTTCTTCTTTGTCGAATCTCACACTATTTCTATAAAATGATCGAATTTTGTTCTAGAGCAAAAACAAAAATTCTCTCTCAAAATTCTATTGTAGCTGACTTCTCTAAAAAAAAAAATTAGCTTGGGCGAAATTATGTAAGCCATATATATATATATATATGATGGCCAAATTCCTAGCCCTAAAATATATAGGACCAAGTAAATCCACCTAAGGATAGGATTCTTGCCCATCAAGTAAATCCTTCTTAGGAAAGGATTAAGTCTCCTAAATTAAATATAAGTTGAATTCGGCCAGCCCTATATATTTTAGGGCTAGGAATTCGGCCATCATATACATATATATGGCTTACATAATTTCGGCCAAGCCAAGAATTCTTTTTTAGAGAAGTCAGCTAACATAGAATTTTGAGAGAGAAAAATTGTTTTTGCTCTAGAACAAAATTCGATCAACTTATAGAAATATTGTGAGATTTGACAAAGAAGAAAAGGAAGAAAGAACCTTTAGTTTTCGATAGTACACTAATAGCCTTTACATCAAAAGGTTTTGTGTTCAACATCGAATCAAGGATAACTTGAGTTTCAATCAAATTGATTGATAATTCACAAGTGACCTAACGTTCTTTGTTTTCTTCTTGGAGGATTATTGTGACTAACAAAGAAATTATTTTCTTTGTTTCCATCCTCAGGTATATAATTTAAAGAAAAGGAGCCCACACTCCTAAGTGATTCACGTTAGTGATTGGATTAGAAGATCTTACGAATTACATTTGGCTCTAGTTTGATCGTTATTAGAAAAAGGTATGATATTCTTTTATATACATCAATTAATCTAGGGTCAAGGTTCTTGTTATTAAAATGGAAAAAAATTATTCATACCAAACCCTAATTTTAATTTTATTTTAATTTTCACGTTTCCGTTATGTGATTTTCCCTACACTAGTGCACTACATTTGTTTACCTAAAGACACTACACTTTAAATATTTTAGACTCATCATAAAACATTTGATCCCACTGAAATGCTTACAAAAAAATCTACAACTTTAACACGGTAAATGTGCACAACCTGTATCTTAAGTTGTGAGTATTGTTCAAGACTAACTAAAGAATAGTGTCTACCTTATACATATCCAGATGTGCAAACAATTCTTTATTTCACATAGTCTTTTGACCTTATGATTGTTTACTTTTGACAATTATTATAATTAAGCTATAAATACTATAAGATTTGTTAAACTAGAATTCACTTTATTATTATGAAAAGATTATCTAGTTCATTATTACACTCTTGCCATTGAGCGTAATCCCAACAATCTCACAATCGCTCTATAGCAAATGTGTCATATCTTTTATCCCTATATTCTATAGTTGCCTATCAATACTCTTTTGTGGTAGAGCTTTTGTAAACGGATCCACCAGATTTTCTGCTAACGTGATCTTGGTAATCGTCACGTCACTCATATTCACAATTTCCCTTAAAAGGTGATACATCCTTTTAATGTGTCTCCTTCTCTTATGGCTTCTTAGTTCCCTTGAATTAGCCACTACTCTAATTTTATCACTGTAGTTAGTGATCTGCTTATTCATATTAAGAACCACTTTCAAGTTAATCATGAATTGGCAGAGCCAGACTGCTTCTTTAGCAGCTTCACATGCGGTAACATACTCTACTCCCGTGATGGAATAAGCAATACAGGATTGCTTGATACTCTTCCATATGACTGCACCTCCTCTGAGAGTAATTACTTCCTGATATTTATCATATGGAGTCAGAATCCGACTGAAATTAGAATCTATATACCCAATGGGAGTAAATCCCCTCAAAAGTATACAAGCATATAATCTCTCGTTCTCTTGAGGTACTTGAAAATATGCTTGACTGTCGTCCAGTGATCAGGACCAGGTTTCGATTGAAACATGCTGAATATCTGGTCTAGTGCAAAGCATTACATACTTGAGACTTCCAACTGCAAAGGTATATTGAACCCTACTCATGAATTGCTCGTCATGCTCATTCTTAAGAACTAGTTCCTAAGAAGGATTTTCGAAAAAGAATTCTTTCCTACACCAAGACTCCTAGTACAACTTAAATAGTGTATTTGTGACCATATTAAACAATTCCTAATTTGACTAGATAAATAATTCATTTTATTTATCTACTTATCAAATATAATCTTTAATATTAATTTTACTATCAACAATAGTATAATATTAGGAAACCTTCTCCTATTAGGAAAAAGATTTTGACTTTTAATTAAATAATTTATTAATCAAAAAATTAATTAATTTCCATTTAATTAAATAATAATAATAAAAAAATTTATTTAGGCTTTTATACATTAGCCTTGCCGCCCATGACAATATATAGGCATATATATTATTTTTCTTATTTTATTAAATACATTGGACTTTTATAAAACGTCCACATGTTAACTAGACTCTTCGATTGAGATAGACTCTCTGATTGTCTCAAGTGAAAACTGTTATCCATTAACGGTTCTAGATACAGTAATTCACTGTGATCCTATTCAATGCACCAAGTGCACTAGATTCTTTTGCCCAAAGACACCACACTTTGATGATTTTAAACTCATCATAACGTATTTGATCCTACTCAAATGTTAACAAAAGAATCTACAACTTTGGCAAGATGAAGGCACTCAACCTTTATCTTAAGTTGTGAATATTAGTTAATCGGTAATGGACTTAATTTATAGATACGGACATCGTGGCTCCATTTATTAAATGTGTGTAGAATATCATCATATGGATTTTTTGAGGTATTGAATATTAAATCTTAATGTTAAGTTTTCGATATTGTCTATTGAAATATGGCTTCAGGACAAGCCAAAATATCCAAGTTCAAAATGTGGTCATATGAGTAAATGCGATAACTAGGAGAGCTATAGGCGGTCTATGAGCTCTTGGCGATAACAAGTAATTTTCACGATGATACACTATCTCCAATAAGGTTGTCAAGGGTATGAATGAGGGATAATGACTTATTCTATCTTTATTTAAGAGTTCAATTTTAGTTATTTAGTGGAATGAAATAAAATCAATAGATTGAACCTAAGTGAATCATATGTTTACTATGATTAGGTTATATCTATTGAAGCTTAAATTTAAATAGCCCGCCAAGATCCTCAATCCACACGAACTTGTATGGATCACTTGATATATTCTACGTGACCAATTTCCGGGTCCATATAGAATTGTTTTTGGTTTTCGGAATCCAAAAGTTTTGGAGATGTGCAATCATGTGTGATCAAGACATGCGATAACTCTTCAAATACCTGGAATGGGTGACAAAGGATGTAGGAATCCTTGGGCGGCCCTAATGGGGTACGATTAGCATTCCATTATTACATTAAGAATATAATTTGCACATTTTAATTAAATGGACTGTTTAAATTATATTAATATTTTAATTTAAGGCATGTGGACTTGTTTCCTTTTTAGTAAGAATAGGTCTAATTCACATATGAACTTTTTTATTAAAGACCAATGGATTTAATAAAGTGATAAAAAAAATTGCTGTCCATGGTATATGCTTGGGCGGCACAGCTAAGAATATTAGCCTACTATATTGTGTTATTTTATAATCTAAATGAATGGAAGTTAAATAATTAATTAAATGTCAAAAAAAAAATTTAAGTAGGAGAAGTTCTCCTAGTGTCATACTATTGTTGGTAGTATGATAAGTATCAAACACTTTATTTGATAAGTAGATCAATAAATGGAATTTATTTATATAGTAAAACTAGGAAACATTTGATATCTATGAAAACTCTAATTGACAACTGGTCAAATTAAGATGTTTATGTTAAAGTAACAATTTAATTTATAATCAATATTTTGTTATTGAATAATACACTTATGAGTTGGAAATGGATTGAATCTGAAAACTGATATGAGTCTTAGTGAAATAGAAATCCTCCTCGTGTGATGATTTTGGCCACCTATATATACACCTATCATGCAATTCAGCCATCCCTAATTGTCTAGAGAGAAAATTTTGCCAAGACACTAGTCTTGAGAGAGTTTTTTATTTTGATTAATAAATTCGTCCAACTCATAAAAAATTGTGTGAAGATTCGACCATGAGAAGAAGAAAGAAAGAGCATTTTATTTTCGATAGTGCACTATTAGCTTTTACATCATATGGCTTTGTGCACAATATCTGATTAGGTTCACACGAGTTTTCGATTAAAAGATTGAGAATTCACAAGTGACCAGACGTTCTTTGTTTTTCTCTTAGAGGATTATTATTGCTAACAAAATGAAAAAGTTTTTGTTTTCGATCCTCCGGTACATAATTCAAATAAAGGGAGCTGACACTCCTAGTTGATTCAGGTTCATGATTGGATTGGAAAATCTTGCAGTTGCAATTCGAAGCAACTTCTTTGTTAGTACAATACATTTATTATATGTTAATTAATCAACGGTTAAGGTTATTTCTTTTAAACGAATTTTTTTGAAATACATCAAACTATTTTTCAGCTTTTGTCGCACATTTGTTTCTTACAGAATCAACCTCTACTTGGACTGGATCAATCTGAACATCCTCCATCTCTGCAAGACTAGTCTAGACCCTCCCTTCATTGGTATGATAGGTCTAGACCTCTACCCCATGAACAAGTTCATATGGAGAAGTACATAGGTTTGAAGCTCCTCCTACATCCCAAACTCCTATAGTAGTGGTGGACTTCGAGGTAGGTTCTACACCAGTATGACTCGGCATGAAGGTGGAGATATGCACTAAGTCTTCCATATTATTTATGCACCTAGTGACTCAAGATGAACCAGATTTAGTTAGAGCTGACCCAACTAACTCCGTAGCTATCTCCATGATCTCCTCCTAGTTCCATTCTCCATTGATGCTTAGGTCAATGGGGGAGGAAGAGCCTGAACTGCCTGGTAAGCAGCGTAGAAGTATCCTTTAGCAAGGGAAGCATCCACCTAAGCTTCCAAAGCAGCCCATTTAATGCGCAGAGTTTGGACCACTTACTATGATTTTTTTCCTCCTCCATCAGAGCGTTCCTTTAGGAGGCACGATGCATGGGTTTGAGTCAACAAAGAAACACAACATAGCAGAGTCAGGAGATTTCATCTACTAGGGGAAGTAAGGGAGATACGGAGGTAGCAGTATACTTTTCTGGCATTAAAAGCATGCGAGGTAGGATACTAATGTTCACCTAAGACCGGTCTATGACAGCCTTCAGAATTGCCTCTAATTCAATGAAGAGGGTGCTCTTCTCCTTAGTGGGCTTACCACAGAACCGGGACGGGACCTCAAACTCAGTTCCCCTATTATGGACCGAGTCTCACCAATCACCACCGGCCATGACCCACTCCTCCTACCAGGAAATATCTTTCTTCATGGCCACTAGTACAAAAAACTTTAAACTGTTTTTTGCTCGAGTATAAAATTGTCTGCTCGGACATGAGGAGTTGGCAGTAATCTGGAAGATAAATCTCAGCTCATCCTACCGTGGTTCCCTTACGGGGTTATCCTTCTCACGTTGCTTCTTCCATAGTATTAGGAACCCAACCAGGGGCCTTCAAAATCCAGGTGTTAGCTGGAGGGAACCAAGCTGTAACGCATGAAGTGCCCTACGAAGTGTAGGGTGGAGAGGTAGTTTTACCCCACTTTCAGAAGTGCAATGTGTATCGAAAGCTTGTCAGTAAATGGGGTGTACAAATCATACCCCTGATATGGTATGGTGATCGTAATGCTATCAAGGATTTAGAAATTCACCCTCAAACATCGAATCGAGTTAGCCATGGCGGTGGAATCAGGAATACACCAAAAATCAAAGGGAAGTGTAAGTACTCCTCCTGGAACGCTAGTAGTAACCTCGGATAGGTCTCCACTAACCCCAACCTCGCCGGAATCTTCGCTTGAATCCCTCTAAAGTATTTCCACTTGGGTGTCGGGGTTCTTTATGAAGCCAACCCCGATGGATATATTCTAATTGGAACGACGACATTGGAAAGTAGGGACGTCACTTCTGCCACTATCGTCTTTATAGGCTCTTTTTCGGTGAACCAAGCTAGTTAATTCTGTATCAAAAAATTTCTCTAAGCTTTCAGAAGAAGATATGGTGATTGGAAGGAGAAAAAGACTGATAAAAGAAGGAGACTGGAAGAAGATAAATAATGAGAAGGCAGAGATTTGAGAAAGCTAAGGTTTTCTAAAGAGGAGGAAGTGTAAAGAAAATAGAGAGGCTATGGATTTGAATAGGAGAGAAGAGGTGGTTACCAGTAACAGTTGATTTCAAACGGCTAACATTTCCTGACTTGACACATGGTCCACACATTTAATATAGAGATATCCTCCCAAATTCTAGTAACCGGTTGAAGACGAAAAATTCCCTAAAAAATTTAGGAAACCTGACTCCAACTCCAACCAGTCACTGTTGTTCAAGTCAGGGGGGACTTCTGTTAATATGCATTTTTTACGATGGACCAAAGAGAAAATTTCCATCTACCTGGTACCTGTAAAAGCGTACCTGGCAGTGGTAATATCAGGGCCAATTCCTACACGACCTAGGTACCTTTATACTACTATCTGAGAAAATATCAATGTGACTACACTTGAACTGCCAAACGTCAAGCTGAGCTAACACTGTGGTACTTTTGTAGGAAAAATCAAATAAAAAATTATGGAAGCGGAAAAAGGGGTTTGAGTATATTTTAACATTTCCCCTTTAAAAGAAAGAACCTTAACCCTTGATTAATTAATGTATAATAAAAGTATTGTACCTTTTCTCGTGACGATAGAAGGTTCACTGAATTGAATCCGTAAGATCTTTCAATCCAATCACGAACGTCAATCACTTAGGAGTGTGGAATCTCTTTCTTTGAATTGTATACCTGAGGACGGAAACAAACAAAATCTTTTTCTTTTATTAGTCACAATAATCCTTCAAGAGAAAACCCAAGAACGTTTGGTCACTTGTGAATTATCAATCTATTTGATTGAAACTCGCGTTAACTCGATTCGATTTTTGTACACAAAATCCTTACGATGTTAACGATACTAGTGCACTATCGAACACAAAAATGTTCCCTCTTTTCTCTATGCTTGGCCGAATTCTACACACTATTTCTATGAGTTGGCCGAATTTTATCTAGAGCAAAAATTAAATTTCTCTCTCAAAATTCTATCCTGCACAAAATTTCTCTTAGACTAAAATATATATTAGCTTGACCGAAATCTACACAAGAGTATATAAAGGTGTCCAAATCCTCTCCTAAGGAGGATTTACTTGGTGGGCAAGAATCCTCTCACTAGGAGAATTTACTTGGTGGCCAAGAATCCTCATTCAAAGAAGATTACTTTTCTACACCATGACTTCTAATCCAACGAAATAGTGTATTTATTCAATAACCAATTATTGAATATAAATTAAATTGTGACTATATCGAAACTTCCTAATTTGACCATTAGTCAATTAGAGTTTTGATAGAAATCAAATACTTCAGAATTCGGCTAGATAAATAAATTCCTTTTATTTATTTACTTATCAAATATAGTATATGAAATTAATCATACTACCAGTAATAGTGTGACATTAGGAGACCTTCTCCTACTAGCAAAAGAATCTACAACTTTAGTAAGGTAAAGGCACCCAACCTTCGTCTTAAGTTCTGAATATTGTTCACTAACTAAACAATTATGTTTACCTCATACATACCTAGATGTACGAACAATTCTACTTTCTCATAGTCTTTTGACCTTATGATTATTTACTTTTGACAATTATTATAATTAAACTCTAAATGCAATGAGATTTGTTAAACTAGAAATCACTTTATTAATATGAAAAGATTGTCAAATACATTATTACACTTTTTATTGAGCATAATCCTAACAATCTCCCACCCGGTACCTAGCTACTAGGATATCTGACTGGTGCCCGAGTGCCTTGAAACAAGTTCTTAACCCACGCGGGGTACGTATCCAGCCTGCTAAACAAGAAGGATACCACTATGTAAGCACCAGTAGGGTAGAAAAGCGTCACGCAAGCGGACCGGTGCATCATGGTACCTCGCCACCGGTTAAGCACTAAACATAAGTTTCCAAGTAACGTAGGATTAAAGGGTTGACTCCATCGCCATTAAAGCACCATATTGAGACCAGACAGGTCAACAGATTTACCATTAATTCATATTTAAACTCAAATTGAAACATGACGTAATAAACGAGACCAATTTCTGTGTAAATTGACATCCTCCATCAATGCCAATCAATTTCAAACACGACTAATCAGTCAATCTAAATTATGTGGATTTGATGGGCGATGAGGGTAGGATATAAATATAACATCCAAGTTCAAAGAAGGGGACATTTTGGATGATATGATTTCTAAATAAAGTAACAAGGAATTAGACCAGAGCCTTTTCACCATTACAGAGTGCATTTTGCCATTGAGGTAATAGCCACTTATCGAAACGTACGAGATCGCCATCTCAAACCTTTTTTTAAAGGAGAGATTGAGAGGGAAGTTTGATAAACTTGTATTATTATTGTACTCATGCCATTTAAAGACTTAATAAAACAATACCTTTTGTTGTTCTTATTGTTTTGTATCTTATCTCCACCTTCTCACTCAATTTCTAAGGTACAAGATACCTACCTCGACCGCCACCTGCCAGGTAGCTGTCTTGATGGTGATAACTTATATTCCTAACCTTGAAATTTTTTTCAGTTAATAGGTTATATATCTCTTCTCTTTAAGAGTTAAGTCTTGTATTTACTGTGGGTAGAATACAAGCACGAGCTGATTATCGCTATTAAAGTTTTGCAGGTAGCAAAAGCGGATTAGTAACCATATAGGTATGATCTGGTTTACCTGGATTGTAATCATTTTTGCAAGTACTAAATTTGAGGGATCGATTGAGTAGCTATTAGCTAATCCCATGGTTTTTACCTTGTGTAAGGTTTTCCACGTAAATTTAATTGTTATTTACTTTCCACTCCTTTACTTAAATTTATTGTTTGTTTGTTGTGGGGTGTTTATTTTAAGTTATATTGATTAAAGGCTATTCACCCCATCCCCTTTAGGTTAATTAGACACACGTTTAAGTTAACTGCAGTTGGTATCAGTGCGGTTCCTAGACATTAATAGGTGATCCAAGCTCTTTGTGTGTATGTCTTGTATTTTGTTCATTTGTTTGTTACATTACATTTGAATCTTACTCATAATCCCTAAAGACTGTGTGGGAATGGAGGTGGACATCAGGAATCCTCAAGCACAAGGCCCCTTCGTTCAATAGGGTGAACTATGCCTCATGGAAAAGTAAGATGGAGTCATACCTTTGCCAAATAGATGATTGTGCATGGATGGCAACTGAAGATGGGTAAACTCCTCCAACAATGACCGCCGATGATGGTAGTGAAGTCTCCAAGCCTAAGTCTTAATGGTGCACACAAGAATTTGAATCTTCCAAGTGGAATAACAAGGCAATGCATGTCATCTTGTGTGCCATGGATGACAACCAGTATAAGTTGATTCAAACAACTAGGAATGCTAGGGAGGCATGGGAGATTCTAGAGATAACTCATGAAGGAACCAAAGTAGTTAAGGACTTCAAGCCTCAAGTCCTTCAAATGCAATTTGAGACCATTAGGATGGAAAATCATGAATGCTTCTACGAATTTCAAGTGAAGTTGATAGACATAGTCAAAAAAATCCATCAACTTTGTGACCCTCATTTGGATAGACGGATCATGCAAAATATTATAAGGTCTCTTTAAGCAATATTTGAGTTAAAGGTGACAGCACATGAGGAGAATAGTGACTACAAGAATATAAAGCGAAGTGAAGGCATTGGAAGACTTCTAGTTTATGAGTCTAGGTGGACTCCTACACCTACAACTCTAAAGATGTAAATGAGCATTACTTTGAAGATCTCCAGGGTTGAAAAGAATGAGGAGGATTCATATGAAGAGATAGCCCTAATGGTTAAAAGGATCAAGAGGTTTGAGAAGAAAGGTCTTAGATTCAAAAGTCATGATTTGAAGAAGAACACTCCCTTTAAGAAAATAGAGAAAACCCAAGAGAAGAACATAAACAAAAGGCCTTTAATGCCTTAAGTGTAGTGGATATGGTCACATTCACCTTAAGTCTGGTAATTTGAAGAAGAAAAGGAAATGGCCGCCGTATAGATCGATAGTGATGACTTGGAAGAGGAAGGATGATCCTCGAATGGTGAAGATGTTGGGAAAAATCAATTAGAAAATACGGCGGAAGCATAAAATCAGGGTTTGGTATAATTTAAAATTTTTTCCTTCAAAATAAAGAACCTAAACCCTAGATTAATTGACGTATATTAAAAGTATCATACCTTTTTCTCGTTACGATTGAACCAGCGCCAAATTGAATCTACAAGATCTTCCAATCCAATCACGAATGTGAATCACCTAGGAGGGCTCCCCTTCTTTAAATTGTATACCTGAGGATGGAAACAAACAAAATCTCTTTCCTTTGTTAGTCACAATAATCCTCCAAGAGAAAATCCAAGAACGTTCGGTCACTTGTGAATTATCAATCTATTTGATTTAAACTCGCATGAACCCAATTCGATTCTTGCACACAAAACCCTTTTGATGTAAAGGATGTGCACTACCGAAAACAAAAATGTTCCCCTTTTCTCTTCTCCGTGGCCGAATTCAATACACAAAATCTATGAGTCGGCCGAATTTTGTCTATAGCAAAAACTAATTTTTTTTCCTCTCTCAAAATTCCGTGGCTTGGCTGAAATTTTCAACATAAAATTATAATATATGCTTGGCTGAATTCACTAGGTGTATATATAGGTATACAAATCGTTTCCAAAAGAGGATTTTCCTAGTGGGCAAGAATCCTTTCTCTAGGTGGATTTACTTGGTGACAAATAATCCTTTTCTAAGCAAGATATCTTTTCCACGCCAAGACTCCTTATCCAACTCAAATAGTGTATTTATTCAATAACCAATGATTGAATATAATTAAATTATGACTAAATCAAAAACTTCCTAATTTGACCAATAGTCAATTAGAGTCCTAATAGAAATCAAATACTTCCTTATTTGACTAGATAAATAAATTCCTAATATTCATCTACTTAGCAAATGTAGTATTTGATACTTATCATATTACCAACAATAATATGACTCTAGGAACCGTCTCCTACAAGGAAAAAGATTTTGACATTTAATTAAATAATTAATTAATTAATTTCCATTTGGTTAAATAATTAAATAAAAAACAATATATAAGGCTATTATATAGTCCCTTGCCGCCCAAGCTTTATAAATATAGGTCAAATATTGTTTTTCCTATTTTATTAAATCCATTGGACTTAAATAAAATGTCCACATGTGAACTAAACCCATTCTTACTAAAAAAAAAACAAGTCCACAAGCCTTAATACAATTCTAGACGAACCCATAAATTGGTCATGTAGAATATATCAAGTGATCCATGCAAGTTCGTGTTGATTGGAGATGTTGGAGGGCTATCAAAATTTAAGCTCCAATAGACATAACCTAATCACAATCAACAAATGATTCACTTAGATCTGATCTATTAATTTTAGTTTATTCCACTAAAGTTAATATTCCTCAATCATACCCTAGACAATCTTAATGGAGATAGTGTATCCTCATGAAGAATACCAGTAATTGTCAATAGCTCATAGACAGCCTATACTATGAGCTTGGATATTTTGACTTGTCTATAAGCCATATTTCAGTAGGAAAACTTAACGTTAAGAATTTATACCCAATACCTCAAAACATCCATATGATGATATTCTACTAACATTTTATAAATGGAGCCACGATGTCCATATCTATGAATGAAGTCTTCTATCGATTAACAAATGAATACCACCAAACTATCGGGGATAAACTATGCTACATAATCATACTCATTGATAGCTCAAATGATAACACTTGCAACCATAAGCCTATCATTTATCTCAGGATTGAGATAGACTCACCGATTGTCTTCATGTGAAATCTTTTATCCATTAACGGTTCTATATAAAGTATGTCACCGTGATCCGATTCAATGCACCCAGTGCACTAGATTCTTTTGCCCAAAAATACCACACTTTTATGATTTTAGGCTCATCATAACACATTTGATCCCACTCAAATGCTAGCAAAAGAATCTACAACTTTAACAAGATAAAGACGCCCAACCTTTATCTTAAGTTGTGAATATTATTCAAGACTTACTAAAGAATTGTGTCTACCTCATACATATCTAGATGTACGAAAAATTCTTCTTTTATCATAGCCTTTTGACGCTATGATTATTTACTTTTGACAATTATAATAATTAAACTATAAATGCTATAAGATTTGTTAAACTAGAAATAACTTTTGCTAATATGAAAAGATTGTCATATACATTATTGCACTCTTGCTATTGAGCATAATCCTAACAATCTCCCACTTGCTCTATAGCAAATGTGTCATATCTCTTATCCCCATATTCTCTAGGTGCCCATCAAAATGTTTTTGTGGAAGAGCCTTTGTGAAGGGATTCGCTAGATTTTCTGTTTAAGCGATCTTTGTTATCGTCATGTCTCTTCTATGCACAACTTCCCTTAAAAGGTGATACTTTCTTTCAATGTGTTTCCCTCTGCTATGACTTCTTGGTTCTCTCGAATTAGCCACTGCTCCACTTTTGTCATAATTGATAGTGATTTGCTTATTTGCATCAGGAACCACTTCCCAGTCATCAAGAATTGGCAGAGCCAGACAGCCTCTTTAGTAGCCTTGCTTGTTGCAACATACTCAGCTTCCATGCTGGAATCAACAATACAAGATTTCTTAATACTCCTCCATATGACTGCCCCTCCTCTAACTGTAAACATTGATCCTGATGTTGATCTTCTGAAGTCAAATTCTGATTGGAAATCAAAATCTGTATACCCAATAGGAATTGAATCCCCTCTGGAGTATACAAGCATATAATCTCTTGTTCTCCTGAGATACTTGAAAATATGCTTGACTTTCATACAGTTATCAGGACCAGGTTTTGACTGAAACCTGCTAACCATGCCAACAACAAAACAAATATCTAGTCAAGTGTAGAGCATTAAATACATGAGACTCTCATCTACAGAGGCGTATGGAACCGTACTCAAGAATTACTCTTCATGCTCATTCTTATGAACTTGTTCCTTAGAAAGTTTGATTCCCTATATAAAAGGTAACATACCTTTCTTGGAACTTTGCATGGTAAACCTAGAAAAGCTTTTATCTATGTATAAAGCTTGGGATAATGCTATCGTTCTATTCTTTCTATCCCTTACAACTTGGATACCAAGAATATAACTTGCTTCTCCTAAGTCCTTCTTATCAATTGTTTTGCTAACCATTCTTTTACTGATGTCAATACACCTATATCCTTCTGGTTGCATCATATATATGCTTTCGTCAAGACTTCCATTAAGGAAAGTTGTCTTGATGTCCACTTGCCAAGTCTCTAGGTCTAGAGATGCCACAATGGATAAGAGTATCCTAGTGGATTTAGGCAAGGCCATAGAAGAGAAGGTCTCCTCATAATCGATACCTTCTGTCTGTATGTAACCTTTAGCTACAAATCTATCTTTAATGGTTTCTACCTTTCCATCCATTCCTCTCTTTCTCTTGTATACCCACTTGTACCCAATGGGTTTTATCCCATTAGGAAAGTCAACAAG
The DNA here is from genome assembly GCA_032871835.1 of Dipteronia dyeriana. Taxonomy (NCBI): domain Eukaryota; kingdom Viridiplantae; phylum Streptophyta; class Magnoliopsida; order Sapindales; family Sapindaceae; genus Dipteronia; species Dipteronia dyeriana. Next base: position 43,025,894 of record CM065297.1, read on the forward strand.
AGACCAGACTTTGTTTTTTAACATAGATTCAATTACGGACTGCATTGCCCTTTGCCAATGGCAACAATCAACATCTTCCATGGCTTCCTTGTACGTGTAGGGATCATCATCGTCCGAGAGAATCTCTTTTGCCTCTCCTAGACTAATATATCTCTCGGATTGTTTACTAACCCTCTCACTATGATGAGGAATGGTAGAGTGTTGATCTTGTGTTGGTGTAGAACTTACAATTGGACTAGGTTGTGAAATCTCTTGTGGAATTGTATCGCCTGAAAGCTCATTCAGGACAATTCTACTTTTATGTACAAAATTATTCATATAGTCCTCTTCCAGAAATTTAGCATTTTTCGAAACAAATACTTTAAGATCTGAAGGACTATAAAAATAATATCCTTTTTTTCCTTTTGGATACCCTATAAATATGCATGTTTCTAAACGGGACTCCATCTTTTCTGTCTTTCCTTTTAACACGTGCGCAAGACATCCAAATATCCTTAAGTGTTGTAAACTAGGCTTTCGTCCAGTACACAACTCATGTGGTGTTTTAGAAACCAACTTAGATGGTAGATCATTTAGAATGTACATAGCGGTTTGCAAAGCATATCCTCAAAAAGAATTAGGGAGCGTTAAATAACTCAACATAGATCTAACCATTTCCAAAAGAATTCTATTTCCCCTTTTTGCCACCCTTTTTGTTGAGGTGTACCTGGCGTAGAAAACTGAGAAATTATCCCATTATCAGTAAGATATTGCTGAAACTCACCAGATAAATATTCTCCTACAAGATCAGACCTTAAAATTTTTATGTGTTTCTCTAATTGATTTTCAACTTCAGCTTTAAATGCTTTGAACATGTCAAAATCATTCGACTTATATCTCATGAGATACATATAAGCAAATCTATAGTAATTATTCATGAAAGTTATGAAGTACTCATATTCACCTCTAGATTGAATGCTCATAGGACCACCCACATGAGTGTTTATCAATCCTAAACATTCAGTGGCTCTTATGCCTTTGGTCGTGAACGACATTTTGGTCATTTTACCTTTCAAACAACATTCACAAGTTTGTAGATCATTAACCTTTAAGTCACTTAAAGGTCTTTCACTAACCAATCTTTTAATCATATCAAGGTTAATATGACCTAGGCACAAATGCCATAGGTTGGTTTCATCTTTTGATAACTTTAGTCTTTTAAGATTAGGTTGCATTGATTCCGTGTCTAGCAAGTGAGAGATATTGCTATGCAAATAGAATAAACCATTTCCCAATGTTTCTTTGCAAATAAATTTGTTATTCTTACTGATAATAAAAGCTTTATTAAAAGAAACCGAATATCCAAATTTATTTAAATAAGAAACTAAAATTAAATTCATCTTGCATTGAGGTACATAATAAACGTCTATTAAATCTAAATTCCTATAAGAATATAAACTAATTCTAATATCTCCCATTACACTAGTAGACACCAATGCTCCATTGCCTAAACACAAGTTGAATTCATTCTCATTTAGTCTCTTCATATCATGGAACTCATTTAGTCTCTTCATAACATTGAACCCTTTCTAGTTAGGCCCAAATTGCTTTTTCTTTTATTGTCTCTTGACCTTCATATGGGTCTTAGCAGTAGCAACTTTACTAACCGTATGAATCTCTTAACCCTTGCCTTTCACAAGGATTTTCTCGATGCTTTAATCATCTTGCATCAGGCCCTACAAGTTGTATTCCTTATTGTTCAAGGTGTAGTCCAACTTGAACTGATCAAAGTAATTCGACAGTGAGTTGACAATCATGTCACACCATTTATCTCAGCACTATTGAGTTCTGCAATGTTGAGATGAGCTATGACTTTCATCATTGTGATCTTTCACATCCTGTCCAGGTTTTATCCCAAGATTCATGAAAGCAGTCACTGTCTCTCTCTTAGTCATTCTGGACTTCACAGCAAATATCTCTTCTAGAGACATCATTATATCGATAGAAGTATCCATTCCTTCATGTTGCTATTACAACATGTCGGAGATGGTGACAATAATGTAACATTTAGCCTTCTCATCTGAAGACTTCCATTATTGATACTCATCTCTTTACTCCTGAGTAGATTTATTAGTAGGAGTAGGCGATTTAGGAGTAGACAGAATGAACTTATGTTTTTCAGCTTACAACAATAACCTAATTTTCCTTTTCCATGTGATATAATTATTATTAGTTAAAGTATTATCTTTTAGGTTGTTAATTAGGGATGGGGTCATGATTTCTTTATAATAACAAAAATCATATATGTAAAAAATCATGATAAAGCACTTTCGAATATTTATCTATAATTAAATAAAATAATTCAATCATAAAATTCAACAGTGATCCAACATCCATAAATGGCATGCCTCTTTTGGGAGTTCAGACCATCTATTAGTTAGACTAAGTCCCACTAACCTGTTAACATAACAACCAGCGTTTTCAATTTTAGCTTTGCGATTTTATTAACAAGAACTATTGGGAGGATATTAATAAAATCACATTGAGTGTGTTACCACGTTATCGACCTTCAATATATTCCCTCACAAATATCCCTTCGTTGGGATATATCGTTTGGGCTAATTGTCTAGTCTATCCTTGTAAGGAAGTATCTTGCTAAATTATATTCATGAATATCCCCTGAGGGGTTATTACACGAAACATAAAGTGTTAGGTTTGTGAGTTATGTTGGCATTATTCTATATCAAAACAACATTTCCTTTGTATTGTTTAGTTGTCTAGGACTCATGGTGATTCAAGCTTCAAAGAATAAATGACAACTATTCAAGCAAGTTCAAGTCTTCAAACGGAAAAGTGCTTCATGATTCTACAAAAGTATATTAAGACTTTTCTTTTCTCTTTCAAGGCTTAGGCACACACATACAATTCATTCATATGTATCCCTGCATCGTTGTGCACCATGTATAACACATTCACACACTTGAAGATGAATGTGCATGCATTGGTATGGAAATAACATGTTTTGGAAAATGCATGATTGGAGACTATATCTATGTAGTTTGCATTCTAGTGTGAATTGTGTTTGTATGTGTATATTTTTGTATAATATGGTTATTGAACTTGAATTTAGTATTAAAACATTCTTGATTGAGTTCTGGTCATTTCGGTTACTCATACTATTGATTTCAAGTTCCGAGTCAAAAGTTATGATACTTTCCAGTCATGTTGCATACATTGTCTTCGTCTTTGCATATCGAGTCGAGTTCTTATTTTCTGGGTTGAGTATCTTATATGTCCATGTCCATGAGAGAGTTATGGTTCATAATCCATAAATGGATTCAAATTCCGAGTTCGGGGCCAAAGGCCGGTTGAAGAACGCGAGAGGAGCGCAAGGGAGGAGCACCATGGCCAAAGGCCATCACATGGTGCAAGCCCGAGATGGCGTGTGGCCATCTCGGCCACAACTCCTTGATGCCCCAAGATGCCCACGTGCCATCTCGGGGAAGCATTCTCAAAGGGGTTATTTTGGTCCTTTCATGCTCTTCTGTTCCCTCTCCTTTATATATCTCTTCTCTCTCTCATTTGAATCCAAGGAAGAAGAAAATGTAGTGCAGAAAATTTCCAGGTTTTTTCTCTCAACTTTGAATCACCATATCTCTCTTATCTCTTATCCGATTTGAGTGATTCAAGTTGGAGAAGTTTCGTATTGAATTCCTCTATCATCTCCAAGCAACCTTGAAGTCATTTGTTAAATTATTTCTGGTGATTCGCACCATTTTCGTGACTGTACTCGAAATTGTCAAGGTATTTGTTTATCCTTTGATTTCCTTGATTCTAATGTTCAAATACCTTGGGTCTTCTTCCTACTTGTGTGTATTTTACTTGAGCATATGTTGATGAGTGATAGATCTTCAATTAAATGCTAGTTGTGCTTAATTAGAAACTTGATTCTGAGTTAGGTTTCAATCAAACCTATGTTTTCACATGATTGTGAGTTGTATTGTGCTAGCATCTTATCTAGGACTATTTGTTCTTTGATTTACTTTATTTTCATGATTAATAGTCTTATCATGTGCTAGAACTCATTTGTTGAATAAATCTAGGATTAGCACATTTGATTTTATATTTAGAGTCTATTAAAGTTTAATTGACTATTTTGTTATTATATGCTCTAAATGATTGCTAGAGATTTGATTGATCATATATTGTGTTTCTAGAATTTTTGTGTTAGTACTAAAGTCTTGAATATGTACGTCATGAACATGTTTATTTCAAGCTTTACTAACATGAATAAAATCTAGGTTTAAAGTGTGTGTTTGGAAATTTGGCATGCTCTAGATTTTTATTCATGCATAAGATCTAGACAATCTTGATTTTTGAACTTTATGGTCTATGTCTAGATCTTCATGGAGTGTACCTAATCCATACATTTCATGTTAGGATTATGATCGATATCAAGAGTGTAATATTGTAATTAACAATCGTTTATATGAATAAATTGATTTCTAGTTTAACAAATCTTTTAGCATTTATAGTTTAATTATTATAATTGTCAAAAGTAAATAATCATAAGGTCAAAAGACTATGAGAAAAGAAGAATTGTTCACACATCTAGAAATGTATGAGGTAGACAAAATTCTCTAGTTAGTCTTGAATAATGTTCACAACTTAAGATAAAAGGTTGGGCGCCTTTATCTTGTCAAAGTTGTAGATTCTTTTGCTAGCATTTGAGTGGGATCAAATGTGTTATGATGAGTCTAAAATCATCAAAGTGTGGTGTCTTTGGGCAAAAGAATCTAGTGCACAGGGTGCATTGAATAGGATCACAATGAAATACTTTATCTAGAACGTTCAATGGATAAAAGTTTTCATTCGAAGACAATCGGAGAGTCTATCTCAATCCTGAGATAAATGATGGACTTATGGTTGCAAGTGTTATCATTTGAGCTATCAATGAGTACGATTATATAGCATAGTCTATCCTCGATAGTTTGGTGGTATTCATTTGTTAATCGATAGAGGACTTCATTTATAGATATGGACATCGTGGCTCCATTTATTGAATGAGAGTAGAATACTATCATATGGATGTTTTGAGGTATTGGATATTAAATCTTTACGTTAAGTTTTCAATTGTGTCTATTGAAACATGGCTTCTGGACAAGTCAAAATATCCAAGTTCAAATTGTGGTCATATGAGTAAATATGGTAACTTGGAGAGCTATAGGCAGTCTATGAGCTCTTGGCGATTACTGGTATTCTTCACGAGGATACATTTTCTCCAATAAGGTTGTCTAGGGTATGAATGATTAACATCAATTTATTCTATCTTTATTTAAGAGTTCAATTTTAGTTCTTTAGTGGAATGAACTAAAATTAAATAGATTTGACCTAAGTGAATTATTTGTTGATTGTGATTGGGTTGTGTCTATTGGAGCTTAAATTTATATAGCCCGCCAAGATCCTCAATCCACACGAACTTGCATGGATCACTTGATATATTCTACCGGACCAATTTAGGGGTCCATCTAGAATTGTAATAAGGCATGTGAACTTGTTTCTTTTTGTAAGAATAGGTCTAGTTCATATGTGGAATTTTTATTAAGGTCCAATGGATTTAATAAAATGAGAAAAATAATATATGGCCTTTATACTAGGTATGGGCGACAATGGATATGGATAATAGCTTTAATATGTTATATTTATTTTATTATTATTTAATTAAATGGAAATTAATTAATTTGTTGATTAATTAATTGTTTAATTAAAAGTCAAAATCTTTTCCTATTAGGAGATGGTCTCCTAAAACTATACTATTGTTAGTAGTATAGTTAATGTTAAAGACTATATTTGATAAGTAGATAAATAAAAAGAGTTATTTATCTAATCAAATTAGGAAGTCTTTAATATAGTTACAAACACACTATTGAGTAGGATTAGGAGTCTTGGTGTAGGAAAGAATTCTTTTTGGAAAAGGATTCTTGGTCACCAAGTAAAACTACTTAGTGGTAGAATTCTTATTTGAAAATGATTCATAACCACCAAGTTAATCTACCTAAAGATAGGATTCTTGTCCATCAAGTAATCTTTCTTAGGTAAGATTAAACTCTCCTAAACTACATCAAAGAAGGGAATTTCGTTCATCACATGTATTATATAGGATATGATAGTTTCTTTTTAGATAAGGATTCTAACTACCAAATAAATCCACCTAAGGAAAGGATTCTTGCCAACCAAGTGAATCCTCCTTAGGAAAGGATTTATGATCCTATATATATGAGCATGATGAATTCGGCTAGCCCTAAGGCAATTAGAGGTGATTTCGGTCATCATAGGAATTTTGAGGAAGAAAAATCTGATTTTACTCTAGACAAAATTCGATCATCTCTAATCAATAGTGTGTGACTTCAGCCAAGTAGAGAAAAAAGGGGAACGTTTTTGTTTTCGATAGTACACTAGTATCCTTTACATCAAAAGGGTTTTGTGTACAATATCGAATCAAGGTTCACGCGAGTTTCAATCAAATTGATTGATAATTCACAAGTGACCGGACGTTCTTGGATTTTTCTCTTGAAGGATATTTGTAACTAAAAAAGAAAAGATATTTGCTTTGTCTCCATCCTCAGGAATACAATTAAAGAAAGGAAGCCCACAGTCCTAGGTGATTCACGTTCGTGATTGGATTGGAAGATCTTACGGAATCAATTCGGCCCTTGTTCAATCGTCACACGAAAAAGGTACGATACTTTTATATACATCAATTAATCTAGGGTTAAGGTTCTCGTTGCATAAAAGGGAAAATTTTTATTTATACGCAAACCCTAATTTCATTTTTTAACACGCTTTCGCTGCGTTTCTAAACCGTTTTTTCCCTTCATTTCATATGCGCATGTATCATCTTGTGTGGTATCATTTTTGGATTATAAACTAGAAAATATACTTTGTGTGCTCATTGATTAATTCTAGTTTCCATAGAATTTGTTGATCATCTTATTCTATGTTGCGTGCTTGTTTGCGTTTTGCATTAATGATCACCTAGATGCCTTGTGAGAAGGAAGTCTTGACAATAGGTGTGAAACCTATGTTGTTGAGCAAGGAAGTCTTGGCAAGAGGTGGGAGACCTCGGATTGTCAAGCAAGGAAGTCTTGCCTAGAGTCGTGAGGATCCGGAAGGGTGAGCTAGGAAGTCTTGACTAGAGTCGGAAGGACTCAGATTGTTGAGCAAGAAGTCTTGCCTAGGGTCATGAGGATCCGGAATGGTGAGTGTGGAAGTCTTGACAAGAGGTGTGAGGCCTCAGATTGTTGAGCAAGATGGCGACATATTCATGAGTAAGATAGAAGGGTAGTTTCTAGGTGAATGGGTCACTTGAGAGATTTTGCTTTTCTTATATACTAGTAGATTTTGTTTACCGGTGGTTGCTAACCCATGGATGTTTCCTCTTCGGAGGTTTACCACGTTATATCTTGTGTTAACTTTTCTCTATCCCTATCTATCTTATATTGGTAATTGATATTTGAATAATGTGGATAGAACTTTATATGTAAGTTGACTTCCTTACACAATATTGTTTGTATATGTTAGATAACTTTGCATCTTGTGATATTCCATTCAAGTTGTAAAGTACCACATTGTAATACTCTAAGTACAACTTATGGAATTTTGTCTACACTGAATATATTTGTTCATAAGATACATTGATTCTTGTTGTATGTTTTGTAGACTAAAAGTGGATATTTGAGCATACATGAATATATTGTTTTCTCATAACAATCATGTTGAATGTTAATTTGTATGCTTATCAAGGTTTTCTCACTGGTCTCGAAAGATTTGTCAAAAGTGAGAGACAACCTATTCACCTCCCCCTCTTTAGGTTGTTTAGTATAACCTTGTACAAATTATTTTCAATTGGTATTAGAGCGGGTCACTTAAAGTAGTTAGTGTGACTCGGGATCTACAAGGTTATTTACTAATCATGGATATCAACCTTTAGTCTACAATTGTTTATTTTTGGTTGTCCTCCTTTATTGGTTGTGAAAAAGGTTCTTCTTGTTTTATATTTCATTTGTCTACTAACAATTTTATTGATAAGCTTGAAAAGAAAGTTAGTGATAAAAGCAAATATGAAGAAGCTTTTTCTAGAGGATGATCGATCGAGACATGATTACTTGTTTTTGCAACTCAAAGAAGAGAATTGCATGTCAAAGACCACCAACTTCTACTTGATGGCAAGAATTCAAACTCTTTACAAGGAAAAAGATGAAGCGTTAAAGGAAGTTGAAGTGAAGAATGAAGTGATCAAATGTCTAGAAAAGAAGATGGTTGAAAAGGCTCGTGTGTTAGATAGTTTAACAAATGATTTTGCTAATAATTTGTTTTTATTTCTTGAAGGTAATGATCAAAGGCAAGGAAGAGGAGTTGGCAATCATGAAGGCCAAAGAGTTTGGTAATCTTCATGGAGATTCAAGTGACTTAAGCATTGTAGAAGTGTAAGTGGAGTCTCCTATAACTAAAGGCAAGTTACTAAGGAACAAGAGAATTTCAAAGGCCAAATCTTCCAAGGTCAAGTGCAAAATCAAGGAAATTAAGGAGTCTTTACCATCGGTACACTTTCACCTAAATAGTAACATCTCAAAATTTATTCCGGTTTGCTAATTTTGCTATATTGCCGTGAGTATATTAGATGATGCAAAGTAGGGAATGTGATGCATGCTAATGAGATGTGAAAATCTTCTATGAATGTTTCTTGCATGATAATACTTTGAATTTTATGTGTGATAATGATAATCGTGTGAAGAAAATAATTGAAAAGATTTGGGTGAAAATGAGTGTTTCACATGATCATATGTATAGTCTTGATAATATCTTTGTTGATGGCAATAATGATGTGTTTGACATGAGTAATATCTTTATAGAGAAAATAGTTGATGATTTATATTCTAGATATATTTTTGCCATGAGAAATGATCATGATTTTTGTGTGAAGTTTCACCCAAGAATAAATGGTTCAAGGGTGAGTGCTTTTACCTCTAGTGTAAGTAGCACATGTGAGATAGCTTTAAGGCTAAGTGTCAAGCGTGTTGAGAATTCTAGCTAGCTAGCCTTGAATACTTCGCGTCTAGACACGAACTTAGCTATCTCACTTAACTTTGTTTTGATAGTCAAAAACCATTGATTAACTTTTGAGATGTTGATCTTATGAAATCAATTTGGTGATTATCTTGTTAAGACTTTTGGAGAAAGTCATTTCCATGATTGCATTACATCATATAACATGTCATATTAGAGAACTAGTATAGCATTCATATGGTCCTTGTTGACATTTGCTCTCTAAAGATCTATTAGTGATGTGTTCACAATGATCCTACTCATGATGCTTGAAATGCTTGCTTGAATGATGAATGGCATACTTTTGAAAATATGAGCTTCATATTCTTTGAAAGCTGCTCATTAGAGAAGTAATGATCTTAAATAAGTCTTTATTTATTGCTCTTAGATCATGTGCTTATGAGCCATAAAAACTTGATTTTAAAAAACTGCACTTTGCTTCTCTATATGTTTAAGTTTGAGTAGTTGAGTTTGAAAATGCGTAGATTATGGATGCATCTAATAGTTTATTGCTTAGTACATGATAGATGACCTATGGTTAATATCCATTTTGTTTCGGCAACTACATAGAACTCAACGAGCACCTTCATGGAAAGAGCTACACATATTGGTTGTGAAGCCGCTCAATGTAGGAAGGGCAACACCATTGTGATGATTGAAAGCCGTCATGAAGAATTTATGTTTATGTATGCAAAATCAAAGAAGTGTTGAAATAGAATCAATAATAGAAAATCTTTGATACAAAGCCTAAAAAGAAAATGAGGAAAGGCTTAAAATGGAGTATAGTTGAAAATTGTGATTGCTCGGGTTGAAAATCAGAAATGGGATGACGAGCCATATGCACAGACACGCTCATATGTTGAAATCTATTCTCTTTAAAGCAAAAATCCGGATGATAATCGGTTTGACCTTGATGGGAAAAGCTTTAGATGGATATGTGTTGAAGTGGTTTGCATGTTGATATCACAATCACTCCTTTTATATATGCTTGAAGTAAAATTCATACACACACTTTTGCTTATAGTGTATTTTGATATTCTAAGCAATTTTGAGAAGAATTATGAGAGATTGAAAATCTTGGTGTATCTCTTATAGTTTGTGGAGCTTATTTTGTTGGATTTCTTTAAAATTGCCTGAATGTGTGATTGTGTGGATTTATTGTGAACATTATTCTATCTTGATCTTAGATAGAGCACTTATAAAGGGGGAGCATCGTATGCTAGACTTTGTTCTCTTTTATGATATGTTCACATGTTTCAAGTTGATATTTGTTGGCATATTCATTGGTTGATATAATGAATCTTGTAGATGCTATGTCATATTTCTTGATTTTCATGATGATTCTTTGTATTACCATATGCCTTTGTATTGTTGATCACAAATAATGCATGAAACATTTTGTAATAGTTGTATGATTGTAATTGCAATCAATTTCTCCTTATTTGGGTTTGTATAGTAGTTGAGATTGCAATCAATTCCTTCACTCTTGAAATTGAAATGAGAATAGTTGCAATGAATTCTTCTTTGTTTAGGAGTCGATAGTAATTGTAATTGTAATTAATTATACTGATTGTAGTTATAGTGAATTCCTCTTTGTTTGGGGTCGATAGTAATTGTTGTTGTAATCAATCCAATTGGTTGTAGTTGCAAAAAATTCCTCCTTGCATAGGGTGATAGTAATTGTAGTTTTAATCAATTTAATTGATTGTAATTGCAGAAAATTCCTCCTTACTTTGAATGATAGTAGTTGTGGTTGTAATCAAATCTTTTCTTGTTTAAGGTTGATATGATTGTTAATGCAATTGTTGAACTTGGTAGAAATGACCTATATGCTTAAGAGTAAAATTTATGCATTTGTGATTCACTATACCTTTATGAGTTTGTTGTGGTGTATAGATTTGAATAACCTTTGATAGGTTAACATGGAAAAGCAAACTATAATCAAGGGAGAAGATATGGGAGCTAGATGCTTGAAATAAATCAATTCTTCAAGTAAGGCATCCCTCTCCGAACATTATGTGAGATCACCAATTGTTTCACTATTTGATCTCAAGATATCATTTTTTTTTCTTTGGCATAATTTTATCTCAAAAAGGGGGAGAAATATGATAATTTTTTAGCATATCTTCTTTGAATATTTGTCAAGTATTGAACTTCTTATGGCATGTAATATTGTGATTTCATTTGGTTAAAAATATCTTTGGCATAACATGTATTAAGGGGGAGATACATGATTCATTTTGGACATAAGAATATCTATTCATTTAGTACATAAGAATATCTTTGAGATAGCATGTATTAAGGGGGAGATACATGATTCATTTTGGATTTAAATGCTTAATTCTTTCCATAATTGTATATTGCCATATGTGTCTTTCTCTTGGATATGCTTTGTGATTTAAGTTGATTTTAGGTGGCTATAAGAAGAAGTTCAAGACTTGTTGAAGATTAGTCTTAAGGAACTAACTCATTGTAATGTCAGGGTGTGATTTTGTGACCAATCTTCATTTGGTGTGTTTTAGTATTTTGTATAGGTGTTTTGAAATAGAATTTGCCAAAGTGGGAGATTGTTAGGTTTGTGAGTTATGTTGGCATTATTCTATATCAAAACAACATTTCCTTTGTATTGTTTAGTTGTCTAGGATTCATGATGATTCAAGCTTCAAAGAAGAAATGACTTGACAATAGGTGTGAGACCTATGTTGTTGAGCAAGGAAGTCTTGGCAAGAGGTGGGAGACCTCGGATTGTCAAGCAAGGAAGTCTTGCCTAGGGTCGTGAGGATCTAGAAGGGTGAGCGAGAAAGTCTTGACTAGAGTCTGGAGGACTCAAATAGTTAAGCAAGAAGTCTTGCCTAGGGACAGGAGGATCCGGAAGGTTAGCGAGGAAGTCTTGACAAGAGGTGTGAGGCCTCAGATTTTTGAGCAAGACGGTGACATCTTCATGAGTAGGATAGGAGGGTAGTTTCTAGGTGAAGGGGTTACTTGAGAGATTATACTTTTCTTATCTACTAGTGGATTTTGTTTGGCGGTGGTTGCAAACTCATGGATGTTTCCTCTTCAGAGGTTTACCACGTTATATCTTGTGTCAACTTTTCTCTATCCCTATCTCTCTTATATTGGTAATTGTTATTTGAATAATGTGGATAGAACTTTATATGTAAGTTGACTTCCTTACACAATATTGTTTGTATATGTTAGATAACTTTGTATCTTGTGATATTCCATTCAAGTTGTAAAGTACCACATTGTAATACTCTAAGTACAACTTATGGAATTTTGTCTACATTGAATATACATTTTCATAAGATACATTGATTCTTGATGTATGTTTTGTAGACTAAGAGTGGAGATTTGAGCATACATGAATATATTGTTTTCTCATAACAATCATGTTGAATGTTAATTTGTATGATTATCAAGGTTTTGTCACTGGTCTCGAAAGATTTGTCAAAACGAAGAGACAACCTATTCCCCCCCCCCCTAGGTTGTTTAGTATAATCTTTTACATATTATTTTCATAAAGCTCAACAAAACTTGGAGGCCATATGTGTTCCTAAACACCTTCTCCCACTCAAATATTTAAGGGGTGTGATCGAATCCGATAGATTAATTTACCAAGTTATCTAGATCCTAATTAGATACCTAAACCATCCAATGCATGTTCATACCAAATGAGATATATGAATGGCACTCCTATTCTATATGACATGTTATCATACAACAACAAATTGTAATATTTACGAAAATATAAATAGCTACAATTTTGGTCCATCCTAGAAAAGAAAGTAAATTACATATGTCATGGAATACAAAAACTCCTTTTCTTGGCGAACAAGTCTTCACGCGACCATCGTCTATTTGCACACCCCTTGGCTGCCTTCCATGAGTGAGCGCAACTCTTGGCTCCATATAGGGCAATCGTGCGCAACCCATGGCATCTACAGGGCTACCATGCATAGCCTATACCACAACAATCGTGGTTGCATGCTCATTCTTATGCACGATTTGTTGCTATGGCGTGCACGGTACCAAACTTGTTCCGGTTGCTCCCAATTCTTCAAATATTCGATACTTGATTTTAATACAACAATATTTTAAATTAAAAATACTGCAGTTTTTTTTATTACAACAACAAAATAAAATTAAAAAAACTTAGCAACTACCGAAAAGGAAATTATGGCGATGATAGGCCACCCTTCTTATTACAATCCCAAAACAAAAATACATTGAAATTCAAGGACCAAAATCGAGCAATAACATATCACATTATTAAAACTTATATATATCCATACATTCCAATGTAAATTTATATATGTGAATACCTAGAGTATCATCTCTTTCTAAAACATGTATATTCACAATAAAAAGAAATAGATTCTACATATAAATCAATTAATCAAGGGTACAACTAGCCTCTGATACCAATTGTAGGGAAAAATCGATTAACAAACGCAGCGGAAGCGTAAAATTAGTGTTTCATATATTTTAAAATTTTTCCATTTCAAAGAAAGATCCTCAACCCTAGATTAATTGATGTATATTATGAGTATCATACATTTTTCCTGTGACGATTGAACTAGCACCAAATTGAATCCGCAAGATCTTCCAATCCAATCATGAACATGAATCACCTAGGAGTGTGAGCTCCCTTTCTTTAAAATGTATACCTGAGGATGGAAACAAACAAAATCTCTTTCTTTTGTTGTCACAATAATCCTCCAAGAGAAACACAATATCTATGAAATGACCGAATTTTGTCTAGAGCTTAAACTAATTTTTTTTCTCTTTAAAAATTCTCTAGCTTGGCTGAAATTTTCAACATAAAATTATATTATATTCTCTTTAAAAATTCTCTAGCTTGGCCAAAATTTTCAACATAAAATTATATAATATGCTTGGCCGAATTCACTAGCTATATATATAGGTATACAACTTGTCTTCTAAAGAGGATTTACTTGTGTCGTATGTAAATTTTACAAAGCATACACGTCATTGACAGGAAGGAAAAAATAGCCATGTGGACGCCCAGATGTGCATTCGGGAAATATCCTATGAGGCATCACTAAAAAGAAGAAAAGCCCGAGTAAGCATATACTGAATAAAACCTACTCGAGAACAGCTAATAGCACTCGGGACTGGTTAAATAACACTTTCACTCGGGCTCAAAAGGTACTACTCGGGACCATCAGGTATTACTCTTACTCGGGAATAAATACGACCCGAGTAAGAACTTGGTGCTTATTTCATACGGATTGTCATTAAATACGTGACGATATCCATCAGGAAGGAATCCCAAATGAAATAGAGTATTAAATAAGAAGAGTCCCCAATCAGGAAATAACTTGGTTTCTTTACGAAGACTGCATTCTTATAAGGAAACAAGTCCAAATTGAACAGCACTACTAGAATCCCACTCGATTTCCATAAGAGACTCCGAAACAGGAAAGAGACAAATCGACCTCAAGAAAGTAACCGAATCACAATTAAATACAAATATCTTGTATTACTTGTACAAAGCAGACTAGGGTTCTATAAGCATATAAATAGACCCATAATCTGGTTCCAAAAGATATAGGCAATATAGCGTACAACAATTATAGTAAATACAGAGAGAAAAAGAGAGATCGAGAGCTTGTAAACATCTTATTCTCTTAGTGGATTTTGGCTTGGTTAATCCTTCAACCACCCGTGAATGTTTCTCCGGCCATCAGAGTTTTACCACGTAAACCTTGTCTTTTTTACTCTCTCTGCATCTCTTTCTCTTTAAATCAATAGCCGAAATCCTATCCTTGTTGGCTTTTTGGCATAATCCAAAAATCGACGTCAACAATTGGCGCGAGAAGGAGGGTCCGAATCTCCGAACTTGTTAAAAAGAAATGGCAGGAAGCAGAAGTAGTTCAGGGAAAGGCCAAAGATCACCAGGCGATTTCCATATTGGCAATACATCACAAAATCCTGCAACAAACACAGAAAACCAGCCTGCACACCTGGCGGGGATCCAACAAGTTCCTCTAACCAGCAGAGATCTTACGTTGCGTTTCCAAGAGGCCCTGCAGCAATTGGTGACAGACGCAGCAAGGGAAGGGATTGATCTACTGGCCGTAAGAGCACATACTCCCAATCCCCCACCCGCAAGGCTCCGTTCAATGGTGGTGGGGCCAGGAATAGCTATGCCAGAAACCAGAAGGAACTCTTCCCCAATCGATCCAGCAGGACAAAAAACACTAGAAGAGGAAAATCACCAGAGGTTGGATCGCAATCAAACAATACGAGTCAGACATCGTAAAAACGATTGATACAGAGAACGGTCATCATCATAAGACAGTGATCAACACCATCGTAAACGTCATCATGGAGTCACACGAGGGTTCCGGCATCAGAGTGAAGAATTTGAGGAAAGAATGGCAGTTACCTAACGGTTCAACCGTCAAGGAAGCCAGGTGGGGGACAGAGATGTCACAATCAAAAGCCTAGAAGTAGAGAATAACAGGCGACAGATTGAGGCACTAGTCAGACGTTACGGCTATAACGATCTATCCGACGATGACTCCGACAGTCCATTTACCAGGGAGATTTTACAGACCCCTTTCCCAGAAAGATTCAGGATGCCGCATGTGGAGCAATTCAAAAAAGATACAGATCCAACGGAGCACGTTAGACTCTATAAAAGTGCCGTGGCTCAATATGCCCGCAGTGACCCCCTATCGTGTCTCAACTTTCCGCAAACACTAGGGGACATAGGCTCAAGATGGTTCGGAAGACTACCCCCGGCAAGCATAGGAAATTTTAGAGAGTTGAGCAGGAGCTTCTCAAGCCAATTCCTAAGCAACGTTCACAGAAAGAAGTCGGTGGCCTACCTCTCTCAAATAAAATAGAGGAAGGACGAGTCGTTAAAAAAAATACTTGGGCCGGTTCGGCCAAGCAGTATCAGAAATTGGCAGCGCTAATGATGAAGCAATTATTGCTGCCTTCACCAATAACTTGTAGAATGGATGACTATCCTTCGATTTTGAGAAGAGCACGGCTGACAAGGTATGCCGACATGATGCTGAATAAGTATGCACCATAATGCAACCAAATCAGTGTAAAGAATCCTTGTCATTCGAACTAGATCCAATGGAGGGCTCGAATGAATACAAGACAGAATTTGTTGAAATACTACTCGAAGAAGACATACCGGACAAGAAAATAAGGATTGGGGCCAACTTGGAAGGAAAAGTCAAGCGAGACTTGACCAATCTGCTTAGAGAGTACAAAGATGTATTTGCCTGGAGTCACGAAGATATGATCGGGATAGATGCCCGAGTAATATCCCAACACCTCGTAGTTAGCCCGAATGCCAAACCATTAATACAAAAGAGAAGATCGTTCAATCCTGAAAGAAGTCAAGCAATCAAACAAGAGGTGGAAAAGCTACTAGCGACTGGATCAATCAGAGAAGTCAGCTACCCTCAGTGGGTCGCCAACGTAGTCCTCGTCCAGAAGAAAAATGGACAATGAAGGATGTGCGTTGATTTCAAGGATCAAAACAAGGCATGTCAAAAGGATAGCTTCCCACTTCCAAGGATAGATCAGCTGGTGGATGCCACAGTAGGTCATGAATTACTCAGCTTTATGGACGCTTACTCAGGATATAATCAAATCCGGATGAAAAAAGCTGATGAAGAAAAAACAGCCTTCACAACGGATCAGGGTTTATATTGCTACACAGTAATGCCCTTCGGTTTAAAAAAATGCAGGAGCTACGTACCAAAGGTTGGTCAATAAAATCTTCACTCGGCAAATAGGAAGGAACATGGAGGTATACATTGATGACATGCTGACTAAAAGCGTCTCAACAGATGAGCATGCCCACGACCTCCGAGTGACATTTGATGTTTTGAGAAGATACCAAATGAAATTAAACCCAAACAAATGTTTATTCGGAGTCCATTCGAGAAGATTCTTGGGTTTTCAATCCATCAAAGAGGAATAGAAGTTAATCCCGAGAAGATCCAGGCTTTGCAAGAAAAGACCTCACCTAAAACATTGAAAGAGGTACAGAGCTTAACAGGGTGTTTAGCCTCCTTGGGAAGATTCATCTTAAGGGCTACAGACAGGTGCGCGCCTTTCTTCAAAGTAATCAAAAAAGGGAAAGGCCTGGAGTGGAATAAAGAGTGTGAGCAGGCATTCTTAAAAATAAAAGAGTACTTGGGTCAAGCTCCCATCCTCTCAAAACCATAAAAAGGGGAAATACTTCAGCTGTATCTGTCAATAACCAAGCTTGCAGCAAGTTCAGTCTTAGTCAGAACAAAAGATGGAGTGCAGAAACCAGTGTATTATACAAGCAAGGCACTCCTACCGGCCGAGACCAGGTACTCACAGGAAGAGAAGATAGCCTTAGCATTGGTTTCAGCAGTAAAAAAGCTGAGACCATACTTTCAGGCTCATACGATCCAGGTTCTCACCAATTGCCCATTAAGGCAAATCTTACAAAAACCAGAGATATCTGGATGACGTACTAAATGAGCAAGCTAGTTAAGTGAATTCGATATTCATTATATCCCGAGAACCTCCCTCAAAGGACAAGCGGTGGCAGACTTCATAGCCGAGTTCACAGAACCAAACCTGGAAGCAAAAAGACTGTTGGATAAAAGTTTCCCATGAAAACTATATGTTGATGGTTCTTCAAACACTTATGGCAGCAGGGTAGGGATCGTAGTTCGCACCCCAAAAGAAGATGATGTTGAATGTACCATGAGATTTAATTTCAAAGCAACCAATAATTAAGCCGAATACGAGGCATTGTTAGCTGGACTCAGAGTCTGCATAGCTCTTAGGGCAGATAAAGTTGAGATATTCAACGATTCACAGGTAGTTGTCAACCAGGTTATGGACGAATACCAGGCCAAAGATGAAGGGATGATTGCCTACCGTGACATTGCAAAACAGCTCCTCTAAAAATTTAAGGAATACAAAATCGCTCAGATCCCCAGAGAAGAAAATGAAAAGGCAGATGCTTTATCTAAATTAGCGTTAGCAACAACCTTAATCAGACCTAAAACCATTCTAGTTTCATATCTCTTTAAACCGAGTACAGCTGAACCGAAGCATTTGGAAATTTTAGAAATCCGAACACTGTAAGACGGTTGGATGGTCCAGCTGAGAAGGTTCCTGGAAGAAGGCATGCTCCCGAAAGATCCGGTATTAGCAAAGCGTATCAAGTATTGATCGGCTAGATATACCTTGATCGGAGAAGAGTTATACAGAAAGAAGTTCTCCCGAGCTCTCCAGAGATGTGTACCGGAGGAAGATGCACATCAAATACTTCAAGAGATCCACGGAGGGGTTTCCAGAAACCACACTGGTGGTAGAAGCCTGGCGCATAAGGTACTCAGACAAGGGTATTACTGGCCTACGCTTTTCTCAGATACACAGCAGTGGTCGGAAAGTTGCAACACCTGTCAAAGGATTGCTAACGATATCCGACAACCCCTAAAAAAACTCAGAAACCTCACTGTTCCATGGCCATTCGCCATGTGGGGCATAGACCTGATCGGTTCAATGCCAGCTGGGTCAGGGGGTGGAGCAAAGCATGCCATAGTGGCTGTCGATTATTTCACAAAATGGGCAGAAGCTGAAGCGCTGGTGCATATCACGGAAGCCAACACCATAAATTTTGTAAAGAAAAACATACTTTATAGGTTTGGAGTTTCGGACATTATAATCACCGACAATGGCACTCAATTTGATAACCAAAAGTTCAGACAGTTGTGCGAGAAGTATCATATTGCTAACTACTATGCGACACCAGCTCACCCTCAAACAAACAGGCAAGTAGAAGCATTAAATAAAATTATCAAGCACACCATTAAAGCAAAGTTAGATGACAAAAAAGAAAGCTTGGTTGAAAAGCTTCCTGAAGTATTATTGGCATATCGAACGACAACAAGGACTTCAACAGGAGAAACTCCGTTCACCCCAGCGTTCGGAACAGAAGCCGTCATCCCCATAGAAACATTGTGTGCATCCCCACGGGTCAGGCTATACGATGAAGAACAGAATATTGATACGCTACTACAAAGTTTGGATGAGCTAGAAAAAAAAAAGGGAAAAATCCCAAATAAGAAATACAGCATATCAACAAAGAGTGGCTCGCCACTACAATTCTCATGTTCGGATCAGGAAATTCCAGCTAGGAGACCTGGTGCTCAGGAAGGTGCTGTTGAACACAAAAAACAGAGCCGCAGGATCCCTGGCTGACAAATGGGAAGGTCCATACAAGATCGAGGGGATAACTGGTCATGGAGCCTATTGAATTGCTCGACCCAATAGAGGGGTGTTACCCTGACCATGCAATGCCCAATATCTGAAGATTTTCTATCCTTAAAATATATATATATATTTATATTAAATATTCTATTCTTTTATTAGTAGGATAAATATAAAATTCTAATTTAAATATGTGGATTTTTTGCAATAATGAATAAAATTACTAGGAATTTTCGAAAGGATAGCATCTAGTTCAGGATTTCCAAAAAAGGGCATATGATAATAAGAACATATGGAAGCAGAGCATGATAATAAGAACAGGCAAATAGAATTCTCGGGACCATCAAATCCTGAATGGGCGTAGAAGCTCGTAGGAGCATGCCAGCCGAGCAGGGTCAAAATAACCTTCGTAAAAAGGCAAACCCGATGCACCAGACTTTGGAAAAATGCTCGGGACGCTATCAGGGAGAAATTTCGGTGAAATGCGTAGCTGAGTTGAAGCAATTTTTTTTTTTAAAAAAGAGCTCAAAAATTCGGCAAAACCTTGCCCATAAAAACTAGGGAGACGTCATTGGTATTGTGTAAGGACTCGAACGTATGATCATGGTGAGACTTGATGTAACATTCGGGTAGCAACCGGGCATGAAACATAATTGCAAACTTGCCTGTTTCGAGACGACTCGGTTAATAATAAAGAGCCAGTTTAATAAGATACTTGGCAATTGAAGTCATTCGGGAAACAACCGGTTTAATAAGATACTCGGTTAAGTTACCCGAACATCAAAAGAGCCAGTTTAATAAGATACTTGGCAATCGAAGTCATTCGGGTAACAACCGGTTTAATAAGATACTCGGTTAAGTTACCCGAACATCAAAAGAGCCGGTTTAATAAGATACTTAGCAATTGAAGTCATTCAGGTAACGACTGGTTTAATAAGATACTCGATTAAATTACCTGAACATCAAAAGAGCCAGTTTAATAAGATACTTGGCAATTGACGTCATTCGGGTAAACGACCGGTTTAATGAGATACTCGGTTGGGTTACCCGTCCATCAAAGAAGCCAGTTTAATAAGATACTTGGCAATTGAAGTTATTCGGGTAACAACCGGTTTAATAAGATACTCGGTTAAGTTACTCGACCATCAGCCAGTTTAATACAACACTCGGCAATAATCAGCAAAAAATAGACCAAAACCATTCAACTCATAGGTGTGGGCCCGTTCCCAACTCTTTGGGGTGACACCCACAGATACCTATCAAAGCACTCCTCTAAGAAGCCCCCGGGCGGAGAGCCACCCTTCGTCACATGATCATGCGTGAGAGTTCCTGGGGATGGCCAGTTGCCATTGCCGTTGCTCTGATACCAATTGTTGGAAGCCCGTTCACCGGTTACGCAGCGGAACTAGGTTTTAATTTTTTTATACAGATCATATCTATATCTGGGACCAGTGAACTTTGGATCGTAGTTATTTTTCGGAACTAATACATACAATATGTATATAAAGAAAATTGTAATCAACAAAAATCAAAAGAACATACCAACGTTTGGAGGCTCCTTCACTTTACAATGTGGTCATGTCTGAAATACTATGTGCTCTTGCATGAACCACTCGATCTTCTTCGCTATCTCCCGGATCTGGTAACTGCGTGTGGGCGCGTCACGATCTCAGGAACTTGAATGGAGGATGTAGAGAAATACTTGAAGAAACTCTTTCTTTTCAATTTGGTGTATTGATTTCATACACACATGAATTGCATCTCATGCAAAAATATATTGACAGATGTGGTTCCGTTTCTCCAAAAACAATATATATCAAATATATATTTATATATGATGCCTGCACATCTATATATCTAACGCCTGCACTTTCACAAATATATATATATATATATATATATATATATATATATTATTAAAAACACACGCATGTACTTTCACACATATATATATATATATATATTTTTATTAAAAACACACGCCTGCACTTTCACAAAAATTCCTGCTCTTGCGTATTCTATATATATTTTATAAGCCAAACTT
This sequence comes from Dipteronia dyeriana, assembly GCA_032871835.1. Classification (NCBI taxonomy): domain Eukaryota; kingdom Viridiplantae; phylum Streptophyta; class Magnoliopsida; order Sapindales; family Sapindaceae; genus Dipteronia; species Dipteronia dyeriana. The sequence continues at coordinate 43,047,273 of CM065297.1, forward strand.
TTTCTTTTATATATATATCATCAGCTCTATACCTCTATTTATATATATATATATATATTATGAGTGTATCAAGTATTTGCATCCCATGCAAATTCTTCTTTTGACTAATGTTTCATGTGCACAAACTAATTTGCATCCGATGCAATCTCTTGTATTATTAATTTATATATATATATATATATATATCTTTTAATTATCCTCTTCAAATATATCAAATATATTAAGAGTGATAATTAGTATTTTAAATTTAAATTTAAATTCAAATGCTTAGATAAATGATTTAGTAAAATAAAATAATCCTATTATATTATCTTCATCTAAATCCATATATCAACTAATACCCTTCAATTAATAGTTAATTAATAATTCATAATTATCAATATAATTAAATAATCTAATTATTTAATTAATTTAACTATTAACATTCATCAATTAAATAATCTTATTATTTAATTAATTGCCGAATAAATACGTGTCACTTTTGTAACACAATTAATTGGATAACTCTGACCATTGTTACCTAAATCGATCAGGCTAGCAAGGGGATCTAATAGACCCACAGTATTTTGAGCTCCAATAATCCTCAGAATCATTAACTAAACTATTTAATTAATATTCCTTGATTATTAACTCCGGTGTTATTCCACTAAAAACCAAAAGCTGCACTCTCACAACTGTAGACGCTTTTACACAGACCGATACAACTCGGTGTCCATCGATATAGCTATTACACATTGTGTGATCCTCCACAGTAGTTCATAATTAGAGCTGGGTCATAATGTCCGTTATACCCCTCTAATTACATATATCCTTTAAGTACCATTGATTCTCTAATGGAAAATAAATCATATTTCCTCACGGAATTAGGAGAGCGCTCATATTGTGCAAGCCCCGAATCAAGCCTTAAGGGAACTACCGTTTACTTCTCACAAGAAGAAGTGGATTTCACTATTGTGTACAAACCTTCCCAGCCACAAGCCAAACCGCAATCCCAACATACGGAGTATATTGATCAGGAAATGCATCTGACCTCACCCTTGGTATATCAAAGACCACGATTTAACCTGAAGGAGTCGATAAAACACCCAGAATTAAGATCACCCACATATAGCCATCATTAGTTGATATATATGAATCTCATCGGTAAAGGAATATTTTTGAGAGATTCATATAGATCATGGCCCAGTCCTATATGATCACATCATACAAGGTGCCTTCATTCCCATATCTCATATGAATGATTTATGATAGAACCATCGTACATTATGGAATGGACCGTAGCTATAGACTGACCACAAATAAAGTACCCAGCTTTATTTGCTATCTACGGACTCTTTAGATTGCACGTCTCTTACTGTATCCATCCGTATACGACACTCATATACACAGTTCGAGATTACATCCGGCAATCTTGGATATTAAATTTATGCACAAGTTATAAAATAAACAACACAACATGAATGAATTGAACTTTTCTTTTTACTTATTTCATAAATCCATTTACAAATTACATCTTTAGGGCATAAACCCTAACAATCTCCCACTTGCTCTAAAGCATGTGAAGCATGTCTCGTAACCCTAGGCCATCTAGCTGACCCAAAAACACTTTAGCCAATAAGGTCTTCGTAAATGGATCAGCATGATTGTCTTGTAAGGCTATCTTGGTAACGATCACATCTCCTCTCTGCACTATCTCTCTAATGAGATGATACTTTCTCTCTATATGCTTCCCTCTTTTATGGCTTCTTGGTTCTTTTGAATTAGCCACAACACCACTGTTATCACAATAAAGTGTGATGGGCCTATCAAGATCTGGAACAACTTCCAGATCACTCAAGAACTTACAGAGCCAAACAGCCTCTTTAGTAGCTTCACAAGCCGCTACATATTCAGTTTCCATGGTAGAGTCAGCTTAACAAGATTACTTGATACTTCTCCATATAATGGCTCCACCACCTAGGCTGAATACTGATCCAGACATGGATTTCCTAGAATCCCTGTCTGACTAAAAATCAGAATCAGTGTATCCTAACGGGATCAAATCCTGCCCGGAATACACGAGCTTATAGTCTCTCGTTCTCCGAAGATACTTGAGAATTGTCTTGACAGCAACCCAATGATCCAATCGTGGGTTGGACTAGTATCTACTGACTACTCCCACTGCATAACAGATGTCCGGTCTCATCCGTAACAAAGCATACATGAGACTACCTACTATCGATGCATAGGGTACACGTCTCATATCCTCAACTTCTTGAGTTGTCTTAGGACACTGTTCCTTAGACAAGTTAACTCTATGCCTAAAAGGTAAATTACCTTTCTTGGAGTTTTGCATCGAAAATTGCACAACAATCTTATCGATATATGATGCCTGAGACAGTGCTATGAGTTTGTTCTTACAATTCCTTATAAGCTGGATCCCAAGAACATAACTCGTCTCTCCCAAATCTTTTAATTGGAATTGGCTAGCCAGCCAGCCCTTTACATCAGACAACACTCCATATCATTCCCAATGTATAGGATATCATCTACGTATAGGACCAAGAAAACCACTTTCTTAACAATGATGCGCTTGCAGACGCAAGGCTTATTAACATTCTGCTCGAAGCCATAGGTTTTGATCACATCATCAAACCTGATGTTCCAAGATCTAGATGCTTGCATAAGCCCATAGAGGGACCTTTGCAGCTTGCAAACCTTTTGCTCTTGATCTGGAGACATGAATCCCTCTGGTTGCATCATATAGATGCTCTCATCAAGATTGTCATTCAAGAATACAGTCTTGAAGTCCATTTTCCAAATTTCATAATCGAAATAGGCAGCAATGGATAAGAGAATCCTAATAGACTTAACCATGGCTACTGGCGAGAAGGTCTCTTCTTAATCGACCCCCTCTTTTTGGGTATAACCCTTGGCCACTAGCCTTGCCTTGAAGGTCTCTACCTTCCCGTCTACTCTTCTCTTTCTCTTGTAGATCCACTTACACCCTATGGGTTTTACCCCATCCGGTAAGTCTACAAGATCCCAGACTAAGTTAGAGTACATGGACTCCATCTCGAGATTCATGGCTTTAAGCCATTAATCTTTATTAGAATCTTCCAGTGCATTCTTAAATGTCAATGGATCATCAACACTATCAGCAGAGACAACACATTGTCCCTCACCTATACCTAAATAACGTTCAGGTTGTCTCATAACCTTCTCACTACGTCTAGGTGGAATTGTATCCTTATCAGGAACCATCTGACTCTCAGATATTTATGGATCAACAACTCTTGTTGATGAAGCACTAGTCTTACCAGACTCCAACTCATTCAATACAATCTTAGAACGAGGTTTATGGTCACTACTATAACTTTCCTCAAGAAACGTTGCATTTGTCGATACAAATACTTTGTTATCTTTGGGACCATAGAAGTGTCCACATTTGGTCTCGTTGGAGTATCCTACAAACAGGCAGACCACAGACTTGGAGTCTAGCTTTCCAGTTCTGTTCTTCAGCACGTGTGCTGGACACCCTTATATGCAAAAATATTGCAAACTAGCTTTACGACCATTCCATAACTCTAGGAGAGTCTTAGGAACAGATTTTGATAGCACCACATTCAAAATGTAAACCGTTGTTTGTAAAGCATATCCCCAAAAGGAATTTGGTAATGATGAGAAACTAATCATAGATCTCACCATTTCCATTAGGGTTCTATTTCTCCTCTCCGCTACACCATTTTGTTGAGGTGTACCGGGAGATATGAGTTGGGAAACTATCCCATGCTCGACCATAAAGTCTTCAACCTCTTGGTCAAGGTACTCACCTCCACGATCCTATCGCAGTGACTTAATAGTCCTACCTAATTGATTCTCAACTTTCGCTTGAAATTCTTTAAACATTTCAAATGTTTTCGACTTCCGTTGCATTAGGTAGACATATCTGTATCTTGAATAGTTATCTATAAAGGTGACATAATACTCATAACCACCCCTACTTTAACATTCATCGATCCGCAGACATCTGTATGTATAAGCTCTAGCGGTTCTTTAGCTCTAAGCCCTTTTCTAGTAAATGGTCTCTTAGTCATCTTACCTTCCAAACAAGATTTACAGACAGGTAAGGTGCCAACCTTTAACCCATTTAAATGTTCGCTTTTTACTAGTCTGTCTATCTGATCAAGGTTTATATGACCAAGCCTTAGATGCCATAGATACGTGTCAATATCTGGAGAAATCTTCTATCGTTTAGTTTGTGGTTTTTCAACCTTAAATATTTCGATGTTGAGCAGTGTAGTATGTATCAACGGTTTTAACACATACAAATTGTTTTCATTAATTTCTGAACAAATATTCAGACCATTATTTCCAATAATAACAGACTTATTATTAAAATAAACAGAATATTTTTGTTCTATCAACTTAGAAATAGAAATCAAATTCCGTGTAAATCCAGGAGTATAAAATACATTGTCCAACAATATATAATTATTACAAAAACATAATCTAATTACGCCCACTGCTAATGCCGAAACAACATCCTCTAACCCCACACACATTGAAAATGCTTGCTCCTCTAGCTGCGTCTAAGAGTCAGTCCATTGTAAAGAAGAACAAACATGGTTAGTGGCCCCTGAATCAACTATCCAGGGTGAAGAGTCATCTTCCACTAAACATGACTCAAGAACAAGTAATTCATATTTACTTTTCTTGGACTTCTTCTTGCTTTGGGCTTTCTTGGGTTTGGGCCCACTCTTCACTTTCCCGATAGACCTCTTTCTCTTCTTATTATTAGAGTAGGAAGATGGTTTAACAACATTTGTTAGGTTTTAGATTGTGTTGGCACTAATTCCATATCAAAATGATGTTTACTTGCAATGATTTAGTGTTCAGATTCATGATGATTCAAGCTTCAAAGAAGAAGGAACAACTAGTCAAAGCAAGTTCAAAGTCTTCAAAGAGAAAGGATGCAATATTGTTCTACAAAAGTATACCAAGACCTTATCTTTCTCTTACAAGGCTAAGGCACACACACACAATTCATACATATGTGTCCCTGCATCATTGTGCAACATTATAGGCATACACATTCAATTCATTCATATGTGTCTCTGCATCATTGTGCACCAATGTATAACACATTCACACACTTGAAGATGAATGCTCATGCATTGGTATGGAAATAACATGTTTTGGAAAATGCATAATTGGAGAATATCTCTATGTAGTTTGCATTCTAGTGTGAATTGTGTTTGCATGTGTATATGTTTGTATAACATGGATATTGAACTTGAATTTAGCCTTAAATCATTCTTGATTGATTTCCGGTCATTTTGGTTACTCATACTATTAATTTCAAGTTCTAAATTAAAAGATACTACACTTTCAACTCATGTTGCATACATTGTCTTTATCTTCGTATATCGAGTCAAATTATTATTTTCTGGTTTGAGTATCTTATATGTCCATGTTTGTGAAAGATTTAAGGTTTGTATTCTGCAAATTTATTTGAATTCTGAGTTCGGAGACCGGAGAACAGTCAAAGAACGCCAGAGGAGTGCAAGGGAGTTGCACCATGACCAAAGGCCATCAATTGGTGCAAGCCCGAGATGGCACGTGGCCATCTCGGCTGCAACTCCTTGCTGCCTCGAGATGCCCACGCGCCATCTCAGGGAAGCATTATCAAAGGGGGCATTTTGATCTTTTTGCTTCTTTCTTTCCCTTTTCTTTATATTTCCCTTCCCTTTCACATTTCATTCTAAGAAGAAACTTAAAACTTGAGTGCAGAATTTTCTCTCTACATTTTCTCACCTTCCAAACACCATAACTTCATCATTTGAACTCCAATTTGAGAGATTCAAAGTTTAGAGTATTTGTCTATTCATCCTCCATCTTTTCTCTGAAGGTTTTAGTTGGTTTTATTGCTGTTTTTAGAGTCTAAACTCACAAAAACGGGACTGCACCAAAATCAACTAAGGTATTGATTTTCTCTCAAAGTGTTCTTTTAAAACTTGGTTAATTGCCTTGGGTTTTCTTCTTCAACATATATATGTGTCTTGTGATAGTTTTGATTTGAGTTTTGAACTAATTTAAAGCTAGATTGAGTTTCAATTGAAATCTCACATGTTGAGTTAGGTTTTGATTTTGCCTATGTTTTCACATGTTTGGGATTGTATTGTGCTAGCTTTGATTCTAGGACTATTTGATGTTCTTTGATTGATTGATTTTGTGAAAAATAGTTCCTCACATGTATTACGCTCTTTTTGGCTGAAATATCACAATGATACATGTGCTTGTGTTCTTTTGAACTATTCATGTGTTTTGTCGAATATATGAAAAGGAATATGCTCTAGAACTTTAGCTTTAATCTAAATGATTTTCTCATACGATTTTAGCATGTTTTTGGTTTATGAGATTTAAACTTGATTATGTGTTAACTGAACATATCATGTGATTCAAGTTTTAGATCTATGCATGTCTATAAGTTGTAATTGATGTTGAACATATCTTACATGATCTAGATGAATTAAACATGCATGATTGACTAGACTACATTTGATTAGTGCATTCATGCTCATGTCTAGTATTTTCCATAGGATGTGTTGATCATAACATTCTATGTTGCGTGCTTGTTTGCATTCTGCATTCATGATCACCTACATGCCTTATGAGAAAGAAGTCTTGACAATAGGTGTGAGACCTATGTTGTTGAGCAATAAAGTCTTGGCAAGAGGTGGGAGACCTCGAATTGTCAAGCAAGGAAGTCTTGACTAGAGTCAGGAGGACTCGGATAGTTAAGCAAGAAGTCTTGCCTTGGGTTGTGAGGATCCAGAAGGGTGAGCGAGGAAGTCTTGACTATAGTCGGGAGGACTCGGATAGTTGAGCAAAAAGTCTTGCCCAGGGTCGTGAGGATCTAGAAGGGTGAGAGAGAAAGTCTTGACAATAGGTGTGAGGCCTCGGATTGTTGAGCAAGAGGGCGACATCTTCATGAATAGGATAGGAGGGTAGTTTCGAGGTGAAAGGGTCACTCGAGAGATTGTACTTGTCTTATCTACTAGTGGATTTTGTTTGCCGGTGGTTGCTGACCCGTGGATGTTTCCTCTTCAGATGTTTACCACGTTATATCTTGTGTCAACTTTTCTCTATCCCTATCTCTCTTATATTTGTATTTGTTATTTGAATACTATGGATAGAACTCTTTATATATGTTGACTTTCTTTCTATAATATAGATTGTGTATGTGTTACAATTACTTGTTTTTATCACACTTTACTTGTTTTATATATTGATTAAGTGTCCTTAATTGATATATATATATATTATGATACAAGCAATCTAGAGGGAAAAACTTTTGTTTGTTTCTAAGGGAGTCAAAAAAGGTGTCTAACCTATTCACCCCTCCCCCCTTTAGGTTAGCCTTGAGCATTTAACCGTGTTTGTATTTTCAATTGGTATCAGAGCAAGACACTAGATTGTACTTAGTGAGAGTCTAGGTGATACATTCACGGTTTTAACAAAGCTTTTGAAGTCATGGGTTCACAAGATGGTGTAATGGCAGAAGGAGCCTCAAATACTAGGCCACCATTACTTCGAGGCACTAACTATGGGTATTGGAAGTTGAGGATGAAAGCTAACATTTGCTCTATTGATGACTGGGCTTGGATGGTAGTGGAAGAAGGTTATAGTCCTCATACCAAGGTTCAAGAGGATGGAACCATGATACTCAAGCCAAGGAGTGAATGGACAAAGAATGAGTTTGAGGTTGCTATGAATGCCATCTTTGGAGGAGTTGATGGGCATCAATTCTCCTACATCCAAAATCTTGAATCCGTAAAGGAAGCTTGGGATACTCTCCAAGTTACTAATGAAGGAACCTTAGCGGTGAAGAAATCAAGGCTTCAAATGTTGGCATCACAATTTGAAGGTTTAAGTATAGGTGAAGAAGAAAAGTTCGAAGACTTTCAATTCTGGCTTCTTAACATTGCTAACCAATGTCAAGCACTTGGAGTACCTATCTCAAAAAAGCGTTTAAATTGGAAAATCCTTAGGTCTCTTAATAAGAGATTTAAATCAAAGGTGACGACCATTGAGGAAAGTAAGGATGTGGATAGTATGAACATTGATGAGTTGCTTGGGTCTTTCCAAACTTATGATATGTGCTTGAAGCCAAAGAATAAGAGTAAGGGAATCACTCTCAATGATATTGAGAATGAGAGTGATGATGAAAATGAAGAGATGACTCTTTTGGTTAGAAAGTTCAAGAAGTTTCTAAAGAAGAATGCCAAGCCTAGAAGCAAGTCTTCTAAGGAAAAGGGAGTTAAGAAAACTTCATCTCCAAGGAATGAAAAGAATAGTCAAGCCATGAACAAGGAAGATGTTCAATGCTACAATTGTCATGGTTTCAGTCACTTTACTAGTGAGTGCACCAAGAATCCAACAAAGAAAGACAAGAAAGGCAAAGTGTTGGTGGCTACTTGGAGTGATGATAACTCTAGTGATAATGAGAGCTCTAGTAGTGAGTCTTCAAGTGGTGAAGAGTTGGTGAGCAACTTTGTAGCTCTAACGGCTTCTCATTCTCCACTAGATGTTGATGGTACAATATCTTTGAACAAGAACTTTAATGCAAATAATCATGGAGGCTTTAGTTTAGCTCCTACTAATCTTGAGTTGTTGGACAAGATAGAAAAGCTTGAAGAAGCTAGAGATAATGCTCTAAAAAAGGTAGTTGAGAAAGATGATTTAATCAAGAAACAACTAGATGAGTTTGTGATTGTCACTCGTAGACTTCTTGGTGAGAAAGGTGATATTATGAAGAAGTTTAGAGAACTTGAAAATATAAACCTTGAGAAGGATAATGTGATATCTTCTTTGAGGAAGATAGAATAAGAATTAATGGAAGAAATAGACACGGCTAAGGAGGCCATCAAGGACTTAGTGAATGATTCGTTAAGTGTGTCTAGTGTTAGGAATCTTGTTAACTCTCATAGTGGTGAAGACGACTTGGTAGTTGAAGAAAAGCTCTTGGAAGCACCACTTCCTACTCACTTGGATGAAGTCGTGATTGATAATAAACCACACAAGAAGAGAATATCCAAAGCCAAGAAGAAGTTGGCGAACAAGGTATCTTTGCAAACTCCTAGTGAAGCTAGTTCAACTCCAAAAGGTACAATCTCATCTTTTATTCCAATTTGCCACTATTTCAACACAATAGGTCACATTAAGCCTAGGTGTTATAAATATATTGAAAAATGCAAATTAGGAAAAGAATCTAGAGATAAGTAGATTAAACTTCAACTTGAACATGCTAAGGATTTGTAGTTGAAAAACATGATAATTTTGCTAAGCATGAAAATACGTTTTGGAGTAGAAAGAAAACTAATCTTGTTCAACTTGACAAAACTTGTGTTGAAAATGTTAAGGAAGAGTGTGTTAATGATATTCTTGTTAATCAAGTCATTGAAGGACTTTACTCTAGATTTAACATTGTTGGCAATGATGATATTGGAAATGTTTAAGTAGGTACACCCAAGAACAAGTGGTTCAAAGGTGAGTGCTCTTATCACTAATATAAGAAGCACATGTGAGATAGCTTTGAGGCTATATATCAATTGTGTTAAGAATTCTCGCTTGCTAGCTTTGAATACTCCATGTATTGATATGAACTTGGTTATCTCACATCATATTTGTTATGATGGTCAAAATTTGTTGATTAACTTTAGAGAAGTTCTTTTGTTATATGTGCTGATTGAGTTGAGATATTGTGCTTTTTATACTCTTGTTGTGAAACATCGTCAACTTGGTGTCATGAGGACATCCAAGGCAAGAGTGCTCATAAAAAGGGCGGAAGTATGATATTTGGTGAATATAATGTGCAAAAAGGTATCTCTATACTCTAATGCATGTTCTCTTAGATATTCATCTTTTGACTCAATTTTTTGATATACATCTCATAGCATGTTATATTAGAGAATTTTGTATAACATACATATGGTTCTCATTGACATTTGCTATTTTAGGATCTAATAGTGATATTGTTCACATTGATCTTAATTTTGATGATTGTTTATGTATAGTATATTGAGTGACATTAATTTTGAAAATATGAGCTTCATATTCTTTGAAAGCTACTCATTAGAGAAGTAATGATCTTGAATAAGTCTATACTTATTGCTCTTAGATCATGTGCTTATGAGCCATAAAATCTTGACTTTCTAAAATTGCATCTTGCTTCTCTTATATGTTTTGCTAGTAGGTTGAGTTTACTAATATGTAAACATTGGATACACCTTGAAGTTTTTGTGCTTAAGTACATTTAAAATGACCTATGGTTAGTATCCATTTTGTTTCGGAAATTACATAGACCTTGACGAGCATCTTCATGGAAAGGGATACACATATTGGATGTAAAAGCTACCCAATGTTGGAAAAAGCTACACCATTATGATGAGTGAAAGCCACCATGAAGTGAAATTTGTATATGTTAAAAAAAATGGAAAAATCAAAGAAGTGTTGAAATGGAATCATGAAAAGAAAAGAAAAATCCTTTGATTCAAAGCCAAAAAAGAAAAGGAGGAAGGCTTAAGAAGGAGTATAGTTGAAAATCAAATGAGCTCAAGTTGAAAAACAGAAATGGGATGACGAGCCACATGCACACACATGCTCATATGTTGAAATCTATTCTCTTAAAAGTAAAAAATTTTGGATGATAATCGGTTAGACTTTTTATGGAAAAAGCTTAAGATGAATAGTTGTTGAAATTTGTTTGCATGTTGATTATCAAACTACTTCTTGATATATATTTGAAGCATATCTCTCACACACACTTTGTTTATGAGTATGATGATATTTTAGCAATTGTTGAAGAATTATGAGAGAACTTGAAAAGTATTTATGTATCTCTCTTAGCATATGAAGCTTATTTTGTTGATATTTCTTCAAATTGCTTGAATGTGTGATTGTGTGAACATCTTTGTGAACTTTATACTATCATTGATTGTAGTTATAGCATTTATCAAGGGGGAGCATTGTATGCTAGACATTGTTCTCTTTTATGATATGTTCAAATGCTTCATTTTGTTACATGTTGGCATATTTTGACTTAATGATACTTGTTAGATATTACTCACTATCTTTGTATTGCATGATGATTCATTCTTAAGTCATATGTCTTTGTTTTTGTATCTTTGTGACTAATATGCTTGTTTTGTCTTTCACTCACTTTTGTTGTATGTATATAGCATCTTATAACACAAGAACAAATGAGAAGAACTAAGATTACCGGAAGTGGAAAACAATTGAATCTTGTTGTGAAAGCCAAGTCTACCTCAAAACGATCCAAAGCTTTAAGGACAAAAGATTTAGGGATATATGGAACTAAGAAGATATTTCAAGATAGAGGCATTGACTTTGGTAAGTGTAAAGATTCTTATGTTCTTAAGTGCTTAAAGGATAGAAATTGGAAATCTTCGGTGAGCATGTTAGGAATTGTGAATGATACTCTTGTTAGAGAGTTTTATCTTGAATATAGGGAAAGTGCCGCCTTATTGGATGCTTTGATGGAGATTAGGGGTTTTGTGTTTAAAGTTAACCCGGAAAATATTAACAAGTTTCTTGGGCTATCTAATGTTATAGATTCTAGTTTTCTAGATGTGGATGTCATTGAAAATCTAAATATCATGGGTAGAACTCTTTGTGACAATGCTTCTTTTGAGTGGAAAGGTAGAGCATATATTAGTCAACATGAGTTAACTAAGGCTAGTGCATTTTGGCATCTATTCATTTGCACTAACATTATTGGATCTTCGAATTCAACTGAGTTGAATAAGGACAAAATCAAAATAGTGTATGCCTTGGTGACTAATCAACCTATAAACCTTGGAGATCTTCTTATGTATTACATTGATAGTGTGGCTTTCTCTACTAGAGGTGATAAAAAGCTTGCATTACCGGGGTTTATTACTTCATTATGTTTAGCTCGTGAGGTTAAGAGTAGAGAAGATGATGTGTTAGTTCAACCCTTGGAAAAGTATCGTGATAAACGTGTGTCATACACGTCATATAAGAATAAGGGTAAGACTTGTGATACTTTTGGACTATTTAGTAGTTCTCAAGTTGATAGTCATGTGATTAGCACAAACATTCTTCTGGATTGGGCTATACAATTGAAGGAGAAGTTTGATGAACTTAGTGCTATAGTTGTTCAACAAGATGTTAGGATAAAAGAGTTGGAGGAGTGCATTGCTTCAAGTTCAAGACCACCTCTCAATCATTATGTTAGATCAACTACTCGCACAACTTTCTTTGGTGAAACAAGTAGCTAGTATTCGAGTCTTGTGGTATATTTCTTAACTTTTGGCATCATTTCATGTCAAAAAGGGGGAGAAAGAGATGCTAGTTACTTAGTTTCTTTTTATGTTGTTTTTGTGAACTTTTGAACTTCCAATGACATGTAATAATTAGTCTTAAGATTTGGTTAAGAATTCTTGTTTTTTGGCAAGTGTTGAGGGGGAGATACATGCATTTGTGGACTTAATTGTATATTCTTATCCATATTATATTTGTTGTTTTTCTCTTGTATATGCATTGTGATTTGAGATGATTTGTAGGTTGCTTCAAGAGAAGATCAAAATGAAGTTCAATTATTGATGAAGATTAGTTATAGAAATCTTACTCATTGTAATGTGAGGGAGTGATTTTGTGACCTATCTTCATTTTTATATTTGTAGTAAATGTATAGGTGTTTTGACATGGAATTTTCCAAAGGGGGAGATTGTTAGGTTTTAGATTGTGTTAGCATTAATTCCATATCAAAATGCTAATTACTGGTAATGATTTAGTTGTTTAGATTCATGATGATTCAAGCTTCAAAGAAGAAGGAACTACTAGTCAAAGCAATTTCAAAGTCTTCAAAGAAAAATGATGCAATATGCTTCTACAAAGGTATACTAAGACCTTATCTTTCTCTTACAAGGCTAAGGCACACACACAAAATTCATACATGTGTCCCTGCATCGTTGCGCATCATTATAGGCACACACACACAATTCATACATATGTGTCCCTGCATCGTTGTGCACCATTATAGGCACACACATACAATTCATTCATATGTGTCCCTACATCGTTGTGCACCAATGTATAACACATTCACACACTTGAAGATGAATGATCATGCATTGGTATGGAAATAACATGTTTTGGAAAATGCATGATTGGAGACTATCTCTATGTAGTTTGCATTCTAGTGTGAATTGTTTTTGTATGTTTCTATGTTTGTATAACATGGATATTGAACTTGAATTTAGCCTAAAATCATTCTTGATTGAGTTTCGGTCATTTCGGTTACTCATACTATTGATTTCAAGTTCTAAGTCAAAAGATACTACACTTTCAACTCATCTTGCATACATTGTCTACGTCTTCATATATCAAGTCAAATTATTATTTACTGGGTTGAGTATCTTATATTTCCATATCCATGAGAGAGTGATGGTTCGTAATCCGCAAACGTATTCGAATTCCGAGTTGGAAGGCCGGAGAACGGTCGAAGAACGCGAGAGGAGTGCAAGGAAGTTGCACCATGGCCAAAGGCCATCAATTGGTGCAAGCCTGAGATGGCACGTGGCCATCTCGGCTGCAACTCCTTGTAGCCTCGAGATGCCCATGCGCCATCTTCGGGAAGCATTATCAAAGGGGGAATTTTGGTCTTTTTGCTTCTTTCTTTCCCTCTCCTTTTATTTCCCTTCCCACTCACATTTCATTCTAAGAAGAATTTAAAATTTGAGTGCAGAATTTTCTCTCTACATTTTCACACCTTCCAAACACCATAACTTCATCATTTGAACTCCAATTTGAGCGATTCAAAGTTTAGAGTATTTGTCTATTCATCCTCCATCTTTTCTCTGAAGGTTTTAGTTGGTTTTATTGCTGTTTTTTGAGTCTAAACTCACAAAAACGGGACTGCACCAAAATCAACTATGGCATTGATTTTCTCTCAAAGTTTTCTTTTAAAACTTGGTCAATTGCCTTGGGTTTTCTTCTTCAACATATATATGTTTCTTGTGATAATTTTGATTTGAGTTTTGAACTCATTTAAGCTAGATTGAGTTTCAATTGAAATCTTACATGAGGTTTTGATTTTGCCTATGTTTTCACATGTTTGGGATTGTATTGTGCTAGCTTTGATTCTAGGACTATTTGATGATATTTGATTGATTGATTTAGTGAAAAATAGTTCCTCACATGTATTAGGCCTTCTTTGGCCGAAAACTCACAATGTATTCTTTTGAGCTATTCATGTGTTTTGTTGAATCTATGAATAGGAATATGCTCTAGATTTTTAGCTTTAATCTAAATGACTTTGTCATATGATTTTAGCATGTTTTTGGTTTATGATATTTCTAACTTGATTATGTGTTAATTGAACATATCTTGTGATTCAAATTTTAGATCTATGCATGTCTCTAGGTTGTAATTGATGTTGAACATATCTTACATGATCTAGATGAATTAAACATGCATGATTGACTAGACTACATTTGATTTGTGCATTCATGCTCATGTCTAGTATTCTCCATAGGATGTGTTGAACATAACATTCTATGTTGCGTGCTTGTTTGCGTTTTGCATTCATGATCACCTAGAAGCCTTGTAAGAAGGAAGTCTTGACAATAGGTGTGAGACCTATGTTGTTGAGCAAGAAAGTCTTGGAAAGAGGAGGGAGACCTCGGATTGTCAAGCAAGGAAGTCTTAACTAGAGTCAGGAGGACTCGGATAGCTGAACAAGAAGTCTTGCCTTGGGTCGTGAGGATCCGGAAGGGTGAGTGAGGAAGTTTTGACAAGAGGTGTGAGGCCTCGGATTGTTGAGCAAGAGGGCGACATCTTCATGAGTAGGATATGAGGGTAGTTTCTAGGTGAAGGGGTCACTTGAGAGATTGTACTTGTCTTATCTACTAGTGGATTTTGTTTGCCGGTGGTTGCTAACCCGTAGATGTTTTCTCTTCAAAGGTTTACCACGTTATATCTTGTGTCAACTTTTCTCTATCCCTATCTCTCTTATATTTGTATTTGTTATTTGAATACTATGGATAGAACTCTTTATGTAAGTTGACTTCCTTTCTATAATCTTGATTGTGTATGTGTTACAATTACTTGTTTGTATCACACTTTACTTGTTTTATATATTGATTAAGTGTCTTTAATTGATATATATATATATATTGTGATACAAACAATCTAGATGAACAAACTTTTGTTAGTTTCTAAGGGAGTCGAAAAAGGTGTCTAACCTATTCAACCCCCCCCCCCCCCCCCCCCCCCACCCCCCCGCACCCTCTTGGTTAGCCTTAAGCATTTAACCGTGTTTGTAATTTCAACATTCGTCTCACTGGTCTTACCCTTGTTTTTCTTAGTCAAGGACTCAAAGGTAGTTAGCTCATTAAGCAACTGTGTGAGATTGAACCTTAACTTGTTTATTTCGTAGTTGCTCTTAAACTAATCAAAACTCTTCGGAAGATTAGTTTGTATGATGCTCACTTGACTGGGTTAGTCAATGGCCCCGCCATTGACTTCTGCCGTGTTGAAGTAGGACATCATTCTCAGGACATGATCCTGAATTGACGTACCTTCCTTCATCCGAGTGAGCATAGCAGAATGGATGGCTTCGTGTCACTTTTGCTTGAAAGGTTGCCCGAACATAGCTTGCAATGACTCCATGATTTCAATTGTTGAAGTCATTGCTTCATGCTTTGTGACAAGCACGTCTGTTATAGAAGCCAACATATTTGTTCGGGCCTTCTCATCAGATAAGACCCATCGCTCGTGTGTCTCACGAACAGTTCGTGTGGCATTTGCAGCAGGCGCTGGAGGACATTCCTCTGTAAGCAAAAACTTGAGGTCTTTGGTGACCAATATTGCATTAATGTTAAGTTTCCACTTTGTGTAGTTATAACCAGTTAATTTGTCGTTTGCGAGAATTTGAAGTAATGCAGAAGACATTATTGCTGAAATAAATAAAACATTCATCCTGTCATTTATTTAAAACAAGTGTGAGTGCTTTGGTATAATTTTAAACATGATGCATGCACATGTTTAACGAACTAGAACTACCCTAAAACTAGTTACTAAACCACGACAATCCAACATACCACAAAGAAGTGCCGCCTTAAGGTCGGTCAAGTCTTTGCATTTTGGACCGAGACATTCTTAATCAAATGATATTCTATAATAACTCTTATTCCATATCATTCAACCATCATTCATTCAATCAGGTTTTTAATTAACAAACTTAATCAAAACCTTCGTGAGTATAACCCACCATTTCAGATCTCACGAGCTTAACTCAAGAATTACCGCCTTAGGGTCGGTCAATCCCGAAATACCCTCAGAAATCCTATCCGTTAGGAAGTCAACCTTGGTATTGACCTTAGTGGAAACCGTCCTTAGGGAGGACAACAGCAAAGCCGTCACGAGGCCCCACTCGGATCTCACGGTGTTGAACTAATGATGGAGACCGTGGGATATATATGTCATATATCCCTCTCCCACTCACTATTTTAAAATTAGGGTTTTCTTTTAACCGTTAATGCACCTAAATTCTACTGGATTAAACGACTAACTTTAATCAAGTTATCTAGCGCGTTAACTAATTAGAAACAAATTCTAATTAACTAATAAATTATTAATGATTTTTAACAATTAAAAATCTAATCTATTAGTGAATAATCTAAGCTTTTGTAAACTTTTTACTAAGGTCAGATTATTATGTTAGTGTTTACCAAATTTTAACTATTAAAACTCTAACACTTTATTCGGTTCATTTATTATTAGGTAATTAATCATATTTATCATAATTACAATAAATGACCCTATCAATCTAACTTATTAAACTCTTTAATAACTAGATTAATATTAATGAGAATAAACAAAGTTTTCTAACCATTAAAAACTAATCTCATTATTCATAGCCAATTATGTATATTGCCCATTTTAATCACATTAAAAACAATACATAAAATATCAGGCTATGATGCATGTATGACATATCAAATATATTTGTGTAGGCACATCTAATCTAAATGACATACATATGCATGACAATGCTTTTATCATCACATAATATAAAGCATACATGAATTGACAGAGTACTGTGGATTATTTAACCTAAAAATTGGAATATAAAATTACAAAAATTTCCCAAGGCATTCCTTGGACTTCTAGTAACTTCAGATATCTTCCAGTCTCTGTAGGTCACTCCGATTAATCTCATGAATCCATTTTCGTGATTTTTCCACGTCTTCAATATAGGGGTTTTTTTTTTACAATACTATAACAGTAAAAAAAAAATAAACAAAAATAATAATAATAATAATACAACCCATAAACCCTAAATCCACAATACCATATAATTAACGATAAATCATGTTTTTGTAAATTAATATATATATATATATATATATATATACATACAAAAACATCATACAGTCAATTTAAATTGTGCTTACACAATTCATACATACAGGAGCATCGAAAACAATTTCCTGTTCCGAAAAATAAATTGGCTTTGATACCAGTTGATGGCTCCAATTCCTATCTCATGGGTGTGGGCCCGTTCCCAACTCTTTGGGATGACACCCATAGATACCTATCAGAGCACTCCTCTAAGAAGCCCCCAGGTGGAGAGCCATGCTTCGTCACATGATCACGCGTGAGAGTTCCCGGGGATCGGCCAGTCGCCACTGCCTTTGCTCTGATACCAATTGTTGGAACCCCGTTCACTTGTTACGTAGCGGAACTAGGTTTTAAAATTTTTTTTATACAGATCTTATCTGTATCTGGGACTAGTTAACTTTGGATCGTAGATATTTTTCGGAACTAATACATACAATATGTAGATACTGGAAATTGTAATCTACAAAAATCAGAAGAACATACCAACGTTTAGAGGCTCTTTCAGTTTACGATGTGCTCATGTCTGAAATACTATGTGCTACTGTCTGAACCACTCAATCTTCCTCGCTATCTCCCGGATCTGGTAACTGCGTGTGGGCACATCACAATCTCAGGAACTTGAATGGAGGATGTAGAGAAATACTTGAAGAAACTCTTTCTTCTCAATTTGGTGTATTGATTTCATGCACACATGAATTGCATTTCATGCAAAAATATATTGACAGATGTGGTTCAGTATCTCAAAAAACAATATATATCAAATATATATTTATATATGATGCATGCACATCTATATATCTAACGCCTGCACTTTCACTAATATGTATATATATATATATATATATATATATATATATATATATATATATATTCTAAAAAACACACGCCTGCACTTTCACAAAAACGCCTGCTCTTGCATATTCTATATATATTTTATAAGCCAACCTTTTTCTTTTATTTATATGTCATTAGCTCTATACCTCCGAGTCAGGCGTTGTATCGGTCTGTGTAAAAGCGTCTACAGTTGAGAGATTGCAGCTTCGGGTTTTTAGTGGAATAACACCGGAGTTAATAATCAAGGAATATTAATTAAAGAGTTTAGTTGATGACTCTGAGGATTAAAGCGTCTACATGGTGTGATCATCCACAGTAGTTTATAGTTAGAGATGGGTCATAATGTTTGTTATACCCCTCTAATTACATATATCCTTTAAGTAAAATTGATTCTCTAATGGACAATAAATCCTCTTTCCTAACGGAATTAGGAGAGCGCTCATATTGTGCAAGCCTCGAATCAACCCTTAAGGGAACTACAGTCTATTTCTCACAAGAAGGAGTGGATTCCACTATTGTGTACAAACCTTCCCAACCACAAGCCAAACTGCAATCCCAACATACAAACTATATTGATTAGGAAATGCATCTGACCTCACCCATGTTATATCAAAGACCACGATTTAACCTGAATGAGTCGATAAGACACTCAAGATTAAGATTACCCACATATAGCCACATTAGTTGATATATATGAATCTCATCGATAAACGGATCTTGGTGAGAGATTCATATAGATCATGGCCAGTCCTATATGATCAAATCATACAAGGTGTCTCCATTCCCATATCTTATATGAATGATTTAGGATAGAATCATCGTACATTACGGAATGGACCGCAGCTATAGATTAACAACAAATAAAGTACCCAGCTCTGTTTGCTATCTATGGAATCTTTAGATTGCACGTCTCTTACTGTATCTATCCGTATATAACACTCATATACACAGTTCAAGATTACATCCGGCAATCTTGGATGTTAAATATATGCACAAGTTATAAAATAAACAACACAATATGAATGAATTGAACTTTTCCTTTTATTTATTTCATCAATACATTTACAAATTACATCTTTAGGGCATAAACCCCAACATCTCCTACTAGGAAAAAGATTTTGACTTTTAATTAAATAATTAATTTATTAATTTCTAGTTAGTTAAATAATAAAATAAAAAACAACATATAAGGCTATTATATAGTCTCTTGCCACCCAAGCTATATAAATATGGGACAAATACTGTTTTTCCTATTTTATTAAATCCAATGGACTTAAATAAAAGGTCCACATGTGAACTGGACCCATTCTTACTAAAAGAAAAAGTCCACATGTCTTAATACAATTCTAGACGAACCCATAAATTGGTCCGGTAGAATATATCAAGTGATCCATGCAAGTTCGTATGGATTGGGGATCTTGACGGGCTATATAAATTTAAGCTCCAATAGACATAACCTAATTACAATCAACAAATGATTCACTTAGATTCGATCTATTTAATTTAGTTCATTCCATTAGAGAACTAAAATTGAACTCTTAAATAAAGATAGAATAACTTAATATTCCTCATTCATTCCCTAGACAATCTTAATGGAGATAGTGTATCCTCGTGAAGAATACCAGTAATCGCCAAGAGCTCATAGACCGCCTATAGTTCTCCAAGTTACCATATTTACTTATATGACCACATTTTGAACTTGGATATTTTGACTTGTCCAGAAGCCATATTTTAATAGACACTATTGAAAATTGAACGTTAAGATTTAATATTCAATACCTCAAAACATCCATACGATGATATTCTACTCACAATTTATAAAAGGAGCCACGATGTTCATATCAGTAAATGAAGTCCTATATCGATTAACAAATGAATACCACCAAACTATCGAGGGTAGACTATGTCATATAATCGTACTCATTGATAGCTCAAATGATAACACTTGCTCCAAAAGTCCATCATTTATCCCAGGATTGAGATAGACTCTCCGATTGTCTACATGTGAAAACTTTTATCTATTAACGGTTCTGGATATAGTATTTCACTGTGATCCTATTCGATGCACCCAGTGTACTAGATTCTTTTGTCCAAAGATACCACACTTTGATGATTTTAGACTTATCATAACACATTTGATCCCACTCAAATGCTAGTAAATGAATCTATAACTTTGACAAGATAAAGGCACCAAACCTTTATCTTAAGTTGTGAATATTATTCAAAGACTAACTAAAGAATTGTGTCTACCTCATACATATCTATATGTATGAACAATTTTTATTTTATCATAGTCTTTTGACCTTATGATTATTTACTTTTGTCAATTATAATGATTAAACTATAAATGTTATAAGATTTGTTAAACTAAAAATCACTTTTATAAATATAAAAAGATTGTCAAATACATTGTTACACTCTTGCTATCGAGCATATTCCCAACAAAAGACCTTGTGGTAAATTTCCTTACCTTTGCATCCTCTTTCAAGAGTAACGAAGAATTAAATGACTAAGAAGAAGAGAACAAATTGAAGATGACTCAAGTGATGAGAGCTTTTCATCTCACTCTACAAATGGAAATGTAGAGGGCATAGATCTTGAAGGGTTCATTAAGAACTTTCAAATATCAAGGTTGAAGATGAAGAAAGAGGTTCGAATATTAAAGGAAGAGAACTTCAATCTATCAATCGAAATGATTCACTTGAATGGAGAATTGAAGATAGCTAAATGAAAGGAAGCTTTAATGGAAAAAGTGTTTGAAGAAACAAGAGAAAATATTGCTAAGATGACTTCTAGCGCGAAGAAACTTGACCATATGTTCGGAGTTGGCAATAAGCCAAGTGACAAGAGAGGTCTAGGGTTTGAAGATGATAAGGAGACCTCAATCCCTTGCAAGATGGTATTTTTCAAGATCATGGACATTAAGGAGCATCTTCCTCCCTAACATCCTGGGAAAAAATTAGAACTAGGAGAGTGCTCTAAAAATGTCCAAGTTAAGGTGGCACAAAGGAGTCAAGCTCAAGGTCAACCAATGAGAGCACATCAAGCAAGCTTTCCTCAACCCAACCAATACCAAGCCAAGATGCAATTCATGCAAGTTCAATTAAGAAAGCAAACTTCTCCAACTCAATAAAAAAAGGGAGAGAGAACCAATCCAACATTAAAGGCAAGCTCAAAGACATGGGAAAGCCCATTTGTAGTTAGAAAGGAATGGTATGACCTCCTACGTCATTCCTACATGTCATTTTTGTGGTGTTGATGGTCATATTATACCAAATTGCTTCAATTTTATTAAAATGTGTAGAACTAAAAGCATGGTTGAAAAAAAATAGGGCTAGAGCTAAAATGCATGCACGCAAATGATTTCATGACCACTAGGAAAGAAAATGTCTCATCTAGGTGGATTAGAAGTAACAAATATGTTTTCCATGTAACTCAATTTGCGTTGAGGGTAAATGTTTCTAATACTTGGTATATGGATAATGGGTGCTCTAGGCACATGATCAGAAATAAAAGTTTCGATAAATCTCTTATCATGAAGGATGGTGGATTTGTCACTTTTGGGGATGAATCTAAAAAGAAAGTCATAGGGAAAGGAATCATTTCCATTCCCAAATTACCCTCCTTATCAAATGCTTTATTTGTTGATGGCTTACAAGCCAATTATAAGAATTTCTCATCCTTATTGATGATGGGTTGTCGGTCTTATTTAATAGAAGTGATTGCTCTATTTTGAAATCTAATGGACAAAACTTGATAAAAAAGAAAGAGATCTAGTGACAATTGTTATTATCTTGAAGCTAGTGGCATCTCTTATAATGTGTCCAAAAGTGAGCAAGTTGAGTTATGGCACCAAAAGCTTGGCCACTAGAACCATCGAGATTTGAGGATCTTAGATAAGATCAAAGTTATACGTGAAATTCCAGAACTTAGGAAGAAAATTGATGGTGTTTGTGGACCTTGTCAACAATGAAAACAAACCAAATGCATGCACAAGAAAGACAAGTATCTCACCACAAAGGGGCCATTAGACCTCCTCCGTATGGACGTTATGGGTCCCATACAAACCAAGAGTCTCGGTGGCAGGAGATGCATTTTTGTATATGTAGATGTTTTCTCTAGATTTACATAGACTTAGTTTCTTAGAGAAAAATATGAAACTTTTGAAAAGTTTAAAATGCTTTGCACTAATATTTAAAATGAGAAGAACTCTCACGTTTAAAGCTTTCAAAGAATTCGGAAAAACCATGGGAGAGAATTTGAAAATGCTTGCTTTGAAAGCTTTTGTAATAACTATGGCATTTCCCATGAGTTCTCGGCTCCTCGAACCCCTCAACAAAATGAGGTTATAGATAGGAAAAATAGGGTTCTTCAGGAGATGGCCTGTGTGATTTTGTTTAGCAACAATGTGCTCATGAATCTTTAGGCTGAGGCAGTCAATACGGCTTGCTATATAGGATATAGAGTTTTACTAAAGCCCGACACTAGGCAAACATCCTATGATTTATGGAAGGGTAGGAAGCCAAATGTGAGCTACTTCCACTCATTTGGAAGCAAATGTTACATTCTTAACGATCGAGATCAACTTGGCAAATTTGATGCCAAGAGCGATAAGGGAATTTTCACTAGCTATGCCCTAAATAGTAAAGCCTATAGAGTCTTCAATTTGAAAAATCAGAGTGTCATGGAATCATCTAATGTTGTTATAGACGATTGTAGGCCTAAGACTAGTGACCATGATGAGGAGGTTATTGCAATTGGTGATTCTTCCTTAGGAAAGAATTAGGAAGAATGGTGAGACTTCAAGTGATGTGAAGTCAAACCTTGATGAAGAGGTCATTTAACCTCTTGATAAAGATCCATCTTGGAACTCTAAAGAACCCGCACCATAGGTTAGACATCTTCATAACAGGAATGACATTCTTGGAGAAGTGAATGAGGGTGTTAGGACTAGATGTCAATTAGCTAAAAAAAATGGTTATACTTGTTACACCTCTCAAATTGAACCCAAAAAGGTTGATGAAGTCTTATGTGACGAGTTTTGGGTTCTTGGTATGCAAGAAAAGCTAAACCAATTTGATTGAAATGTGGTTTGGACTTTTGTTCCTAGACCCATGAACACTAACATCATTGATACCAAATGGATATATAGGAACAAGTCGGATAAGGATGGCAACATTGTGCCCAATAAGGCTAGACTTGTAGCACAAGGATACACTCAAATTTAGGGTATCGATTTGTGAAAACTTTTACTCTG
Organism: Dipteronia dyeriana; assembly: GCA_032871835.1. Taxonomy (NCBI): domain Eukaryota; kingdom Viridiplantae; phylum Streptophyta; class Magnoliopsida; order Sapindales; family Sapindaceae; genus Dipteronia; species Dipteronia dyeriana. Next base: position 43,070,797 of record CM065297.1, read on the forward strand.
ATTTCCCATCTTGAGTCCTTAATGCTTCTTTTATCCATTTCTTGTATGCACAGGTTCAAATTGCATCAAATGGATGTTAAGAGTGCCTTCGTCAATGGATTCCTGCAATAGAGAGTGTTTGTTGAGCAACCCAAGGGGTTTACGGATCCACACCACCCCAACCATGTATATTGCCTCAAGAAGGCCTTATATGGGTTGAAACAAGCGTCAATAGCTTGGTATGAGCGTCTCTTTCTCTCTATCTTGTTGGTTATGGCTACTCTAGAGGTAGTGTCGACAAGACTTTGTTAATCAAGGGCAATAAAGATGAGCTTATCATAGCTTAAATCTATGTTGATGACATTGTGTTTAGTTCCACCAATAAAGCCAAAGTCTAACAATTTGTTTATATTATGTCTCATGAATTTGAGATTAGTCTTGTTGGGGATCTCAATTACTTCGTAGGTTTGAAAATCAAGCAATTGCATAATGGGATTTTCATATCCCAAGCTAAGTATGCTAAGAACCTTGTGGTGAAGTTTGGCCTTGATAATTCCAAACATTGTGACACACCCATGAGTACCAATTTAAACTGAGTAAGGATGCTAGTGGCAAAAGTGTGGATCAAAGTCTATATCATGGCATGATTGGTAGCTTACTTTACATGACCACAAGTAAGACCGTTATAGCCTTTAGTATCGGAGGTACCAAGCAGATCCCAAGGAGTCATATCTCTCCTCTATGAAGAAATTCATTCGATTTGTGAATGAGACATCCAACTATGGAATATGGTACTCTTTTGCCACTAATGCTAGCATAGTTGGCTTTAGTGATGAAGATTGAGCAGGAAATTGTGATGATAGAAAGAGTACATCAGGCGATTGCTTCTTCCCAAGGAATAAATTGGTATCTTGGTTTTACAATAGGCAAAACTCAGTTTTGTTGTCCATGAGTCGAGGTCGAGTACTTAGCAGCCGAGAGTGCTTGCACACAACTCTATTAGATGAAGCAAATGCTTGTGGATTATGCCTTTGATCAAGGAATGCTAACCCTTTATTGTGCTAACATGAGTGCAATTAATATTTCAATCAATCCTGTTGATCACACTAGAACTAAGTATTTGACATTGGACATCACTTTATTAGGGAGCTAGTTGAAAGCAAATGCATTGCACTTGAACATGTTGGCACAAATGATCAACCAAAGGATTGGCTCACTAAACCCTTATACTTAACTAGTTACAAATCACTTAGTAGGTCCATTGGGATCTGTCATATGTCTTGATGTTTTTATGAGGAGCTCAAGCAAAAAGAGCAAAGTGGCATAATATTGTATTTTGCTCATTGATAATCTTTAAGCTTCTTTATTAATTAATTACGATGATTGGTTGTACATATGCTTATATATTTTTCTTAATAAGTGTGCAACTTTGCATTACATAAAATCCATGTCTTATTTATTATCAAAACATGCATTTTTTGAATAGGGAAATTTGCTTTGGAAGTACATTTTGAATGACCTATGATTTATCACCATGACATGAAGATTCAATGAATGACATGCCTTATATTGATGTGCATGAAGTAACTCTTGAATTGTTAAAAGTGAATGCAAAAATTTGAGTGTGAAAGCAATGATGACACTTCAATCATTAAGGATCTAGTATCCATTCAAAGAATTATACAATCCAAAAGTCTCTCTCTCTTTATTTGTTGAACATGGCTACTATCATACTGGTGTTCCACCCAGTAAAATCTTAAAGGGCGCAATAGTCACTCATGTCTTGTTTGGCTTATAAAGTTTGATATAGTTGCTCTTAAAATCGAATTCTTTACAATCTATATCTTGCTTAACTCCATGACAAGGGTGCAATTGATTTGAATTCTTTTGGAAACCCTTGTTATTTTCTTTGCCAAATACCATGATTTTTTTTATCTTGAATACAAGTTGTCTTGTATGCAAAGCATTATTTCACACAATTTTTATGAAATAAAACTCCTTGAATCTCTCTTACTTAATTGAGTTGCATAAATTTGCTTTTATGGCTATGCAAATGTTGTTGTGCCATAAGCTCTAATTTCCAAGTGCTTACCTGTTAAGGGGATACTCCTTTGCCTATCTCAAGAAAAAAATGGGGAGTTGTGTGATGTTTAAGGAGATTGACCATCTAAGGGGAGTTTATTCTTTCAGAATGTTGTTTTAATTATTGTGGTAGAGTTGCATTACATAGCATGGCATAATTACATCAGTTGATTGTATTGGGTAAAATTGCTATAGCTATTGCAATTGTTTTTGTTTAAAGCACCTCAAACACACTTGGTATTGGAAGGTATTTTCTTGTTGATTGTGTGTAGGTTTTTGTTTCTACAAGCCTTGGATTGACTTGAAGATCTTCAAGACTTAGATTAAAAGGCTTATTGAAATCTAGAAATTATTGTTAACCAATTTATTTATATTTTTGTGAGGTTTCTTTGTGACTGGTTGTTTATCACAAAGTAACCAAAATGGGAGATTGTAAGTGTCTCATTTTATGATTGGCTTATTTCGTTGACAGAATCGCAATTAGGGTCAAATATTGTAAAGGGTAGATTAGGATTCGAAGATCTCCCTTCATCAAGGCATAAGACTCAGAGTAAATGAAGGAAGGCAGATTACTTGACTCTGCTCTTGTTTGAAGAGATATAATTGCACACACTCACTTGTATGCATTGTATCATTGTCTACATGTTTTTTGAATGATGCATTTTATGTCATTCATCACCTCCACACTTGCACATTTTGCATATAGGATAGTGTGTTGATTTTACATGGAAAATAGGGTTTTCCTCTTCACCGATGTGCAGGTCGCTGGCTGTGCACCTGCCTCCGCTGCGGTCCCAACAACGGTTGGTTCCAAAAGTTGCATGCTTTGGGAACTGCAACATATGCTCTTGCCTACACAGTGGTCTATACTGTGGTACTCATTAGAAGGTCTGTGTTGTCTTTTCTACTGTGTGTGCACTTGCATGCACAGCGGGCCCTGCCACGGTGTTGTCTAGATGGTGCATCAATGCATACACCGTGGTCAGGATAAATTGCTTGAGCCACGGTCCAGCTAGTGGTAATGACGGGATTTTGTTGTTGTTTCTCAGAATGATGACATTTGGTCTAAGGCTTCATATATACATATGTTCTTTCCCCTTGTTTGCCTCTTTAGAGGTTTAGATTCCATTTTTTCTAAATCCTTTTAGAGCTCAAGAGTGACTTGCAAGAAAAGTTAGTAGGATACAACATTTAATAACCAAAACCCAAACACTCATCATTCATTCATGAATCAAGCATCATCTAGTATCATCTAGGATGTGTCTAAGCATGGGTCTTCATCAACATAGTTGACTAGGTAACTTGTTTATCAACAAGAAATCTCTTTTATAACTTGTTTGCATTTAGATTAGTAGTTTTTTTACAAGTTAAGATTTTTGATGATGTTTGGGTTGTTATATTGTGATAGCTATTGCATCTAGGAATGCTTGTCAAATATCAACATGATATCTAGGAATGTTTTAAGTGTCATCATTAATTCCTAGATAAGCATTAAATGCGTTGACCTAGCATTTATGCATTTAGAATAGTTTTTATATTCACTTTAGGTTGCATATCTTGTCTCCTTAAGAGTTAAGTCTTGTAATTACCCTAGGTAGAATACAAGCAAGAGCTGATTATCTCTATTAAAGGTCTGTGGGTAGAAAAAGCGGATTAGTTACCGTATAGGTGTGTTTTACTCAACCTAGGGTGTAACAGTTTTTACAAATAGCGGATTTGATGGCTCGATTGGCTAGCTATTAGCTAATCCTGTGGTTTTTACCCTATTGAAGGCTTACCACATAAATTCAAGTGCTATTTACTTTTCGCACATTTACTTGAATTTATTGTATGTTTGTAATGAGGAGTTCATTTTAAGTAATATTTATTAATCGTAAAGATTGGTAATTGATTCGATTAAAACCTATTCACCCCTTATAGGTTTATTAGACACACGTTTAAGTTAATTTCAAAACCTGTTGGCATATTCATCGATCTTTTAATCAATTATTGCGTTTACTTTTGTACCATAGACAGAAGGATGTGTGGTAGAAAACCTTAACAGATGTGCCTGACGCCTTCTAGGGATGTCTTACAACTTATTACCCTGATAAGGGATCTTTAAGTCGATTAGAGAATGAGTTTTAGCTGCATGCTTGCTACCTTGACCAGTGCGTGTTGATATCATCATTAATGGGTAGAAGAAACAGTGGGGTTAGTATAGGTTAACCAAAAACTAGGATGTGTAGAATTATATCAACGCTGAGAGTTATGGGTTGGGTTTGAGGAGTAAAAACTTTAGGTGTCTTCGTAATATGGACTTAGTCCTATCAACATTTTTTTTATCACCAATCTCAATAGCACGAAACAACAACTCAACAAAGCATTGACAAGTGATAGAGTCAATGAGAACTAACTTGTTAATTGGAAAATGTGGCAAATATGAAAATGTCACTCTTGATAAGAGATCAAAATTTTGATAGTGGTTGAAACAGGATGCTTCGAGGAAAACCTCAAAAGAAAGGGAGTTGCAAGGATTGGGTTTTGGTGCTGGAAAAGAATTGTGTGAAATGTTTAGGGTAGCAAGAAAATGAAAGATTTTAAAAATTTATAGTTTGAGTTGACATCATACCACGTCTAGTTAAGATATGGGTGCGAGTGGAGGTCGGTGCATAATCCTCGAAAGTTTCTATCCAAACACCTATTAAAAGGTTTTGACATATGTTACGCAAAGAGGAAAATGGTTGTTATAGATCCAACCGTCCTGTCAAATTGGTTGTGCAAAGTGGATGTCGTGGTTGAAATTAAATACATTGCCATCATTGCAAAATCAACATTAACAAACTGAAAAGAACCCTAAAAGCGTATGTCTATAACCTAGAGGGGGTGAATAGGTTTTTTTACCAATTTCGCAAGCGTACGAATCGAACAAGTAATACAGTGATGAGCAGAGTATCGTTCCAACGAGGACTATTTAACCTATTAAGTACCGAAATAATTAATTTTAAATTTTATTTGAAAAAAAATCAGTTAATGAGATTAGATTAAGAAGTAAAAGAGAATAAATTCAACTAAACAAAGTGAAAATCCAAGTGATTAAGCACTTGAGCATTCAATTTCACCATAGCTAATCTCAAACAATTCCTTTACCAAGTTACTAAAATTATCACCCATGTTGACAGTTGGTAAACCTAAATTCATTTGATATTCTCTCTCGAGCAACACCAAAAAGTATTCTTATATATCAACCCACTATATCTCTATGTGAGCTGTAATATATAAGAACCCATTACAATAATTGGCAACCTATAAGAAAACTGCATGAATCATGTTAGTACATCTCTGTCTCTCATGTACTTCATGGCCTCCATTACAAAAAGCAAACATCATACATCACTTCTCAGTCTCACTATGATCATCAAATCAATCAAACATTGGCCATACATTTGAAAGCATTAAGCATAGTAATAAACACTCAACATGGAATAACAATCGTAAATAGCATTTATCAAAAAAATTGAGTATTCATAGCTAGGCTAAATCGTAGCCCTAGCAAAGAAAATTAGTTCATAGCAGTACTAAAAGAATCCATAGTAGTATTCATAAACACAACCCTAAAGGTGATGACAAAAAATCGTGTTCCTCCCAAAATTGCACAAGAGCTCTCCTCTTCTCTTCTCCTTTTTTTTTCTTCTTCAATATCTCTCCTTAGGTCTGTATGCAGACCTAAAATAAAGAGGAAAAAATCTAATTTCGTCTGAAATCCTTCACGATGGAAATAAAAGAAAATAGGAAAGTCTTGGCTCTCAATCCTTCTCAAACAAGGAAACATAAATCAGACTTGATTGCCTCTTTCGATTACGGTCTGAAAAAATATTAAAACTGAAGATTTTTCTCTTATCTTTCCAAATATGAAAGATTCTCTACAGAAAAAAATCAAGAAAACCTTCAAACTTCCTTTCTCCTTCAGGTGCGTAAAATGACGATTTCAACAAACATGGAAGACTTGATCACCAAAACTGGTTTGTTTAGCTGCCGTAAAAATTATGGAAAAATTGTACAAGCCTCTTGAAGGTCTTAGCTTCATTATCCTATTGGTCTTGCTTAAAATTTCTTCCAAAAAGTCATTCTTCCATTGAAATTAAATTCCGTGCTCTGAGCAGTTTGTCCCCTATTTCTGGTTTAAGTATTAATCTCTAATTCTTTGCTCTTTTTGCCACAAATCTCCAATGTCTGCTTGCATCAATCTATGCCACAAATAAGCAAGTAAATGACACTGAAAATACAAGAAACAAGCATAAAACTAAGTACAAATGGTATGATAATGATGTATAAATTTAAGCATAATAGGTTTTAATCAAGTCAATTACCAATTTTTCTTGATTAATCAATATTCTAAATTCACCCAATAAAACAAACATACAACATCAAGTGTAAAGTGCGAAAATATGAATAACATAAGATGTATATGTGGAAAACCCTCCAAACAGGAAAAAAACCATGAGCTATTAAGTGAGCCACAATCGATCGTATAAATCCACTATATGAGTAAAAGGTTACACCCCCAAGTGATTCTCGGACTCTCACTCTCGACAACCTCATGCTATGAACACTACCACTCACCACTCTTGGTTCAGTCCCTAGTGATATCCCCTAATACACTACTCTTGGCATGAACGCCTCCTACTCTACCCCTTTTGGGCCTTATACAGTGGATACCCAACCAATTGCTTCCCAAACAACCCATGGTTGCAAGGCTTCTCTTGCTTGTGCAATTTCACACCGAAGCCACATGACGTTGACACAATGAAGAGTATATGGTATAAGTGTATATATGACACTATGCTCAAATGGAATTATGTGTAAGACCAAACACAAAATGCTTAACTAGATGTAGATAATGCAATATAACTTCCTAGTTATCAACAATGCCTATAAGCCCATAAATAAGGACTCAATAAGATGTGCTAACAACTTAATTGTCAATAAAAGTCCAACCAACACAAGTTGTCACAACAAATAATCATGGTCAATTTTGCTATCAATAAATGCAATCAATGAGACATAAACAATAATGTCTAAATGCAATGCATAAAGACTCAACTAGATATTGATATGCAATATTACAATTTAGTTATCAAACAAAGTCATTTCAACAAAAGTTGTCATTAAACATGGCATGGTCAATAAATGCAATCAATATGACCTAATTAGCTATTTAGGCAAATATGACCTAATAATGCAAACTATCACAATACAAACCCCAAACATGTCATAACTTAAAAAGATAAACAATAAATATGAAGATTTGCTAACTTAAACAATAAATGACATGTCTTGGTAAGCTAGCATAAAAAATGAACAATAATAAAGGTTCTACTTATCAATCAATGAAAACCCATGCTTTAGAAGATGCTTGAAATGCAAAATGAAGCTGGGTTAGGGTTTGGAGAGTAAAAAACAAAGCTTGAAGCTTTCTCTCTCTAATGAAGGTTCTCGTACTATAAAAAAATGTGTTCTTTTAGCTCTTAAGAGGCAAGGAAGAAGAAGAGAACATATATATAAGCCCAAGACAAAACAACGTCATTTAGGACTTGGAAAACAAAGTCTCGTCATGACCGCTGGGCATACCGCTAGAAAGGCAAGTGTATAGGCAGCTTTCCAGGCAGCATGGCATGGCTGGAAAATACCTCTGCCTAGACCGCTGGCTAGGCATGTGAACCAAAAGTGGTCTAGACCGCGGTACACGCCTGACAGCTTAACAGCTTGAGCTTCGAGTGACCTAAAACATGAACAAATGACATCCAAACATTTTGTATAACATACCGTTGGAAAGGTACGGAAGTCTAATTTCTACTACAATTTGCAAAACATGATTTGGATGTCTGTAGGAAAGGTTAGAAATGGACAATAACAAAGTTGCCCTATTTTTGTTATCATTTTAGAGATTTCAAAACCAATCCAAACGGTCATGAAATATTACGAATAATATACCGTTGGAAAGGTATGGGTGTCTAGTTTGTATGAAAATTTTAAAACTCATTTTGATGCATTGAATAAAAAGATATGATCATAAGACCATACAAAGGTCAGTTTTGAAAAACATTTAAATGATTGAAATCTACTCTTTTGAAACTAGACACCTTACTCCATATAACCAAACCAAGAGAAGAATGAGACCTTCTCAAATGGTTACTTAACACGCTAGGACAAGCACACAATCATACAAACATGGACGATTCTGATCAAACAACAGATAACGAATTTAAACACATAACAACCACACTTAAGACTAAGAATGACGTGCAAGTGTGATTGTGAAGAGATGCACATATATAAATAATATCTATACAAAGGTAAGATCAATAAAACATTCATGAGGTGTGTGTGTGCACCTAAACTCTTCAAAAGACAAAGTCCAGTGGTGTGGTTTGTCATGAAATAAGCCAATCATAAAATTAAGGTCTATACAATCTCCCCCTTTCGCTATTTCATGATAAAACAACCACTCACAATGCAATCCTCACAATACAATCAAAACTCTAGCTATTGTTCATGAGAGTCCATTCTACTTTACAAAAATAGATACCTCGTATTCTAACTCTTCAAGGTCTTTAAAGAGAAAATCGCGCAACGGAAGTGTAAAAAATAAAGTTCGGTATTAAAAAAAATTCCCCTTTTAATATCAAGAACCTTAACCCTAGATTAATTGATATATATATATATATATAAAGTATCGTACCTTTTTTTTGTGACGATTGAACTAGCATCGAATTGAATCCGTAAGATCTTCCAATCCAATAACGAACTTGAATCACCTAGAAGTGTGGGCTCCCTTTATTTAAATTGTATTCATGTGGATGGAAACAAACAAAATCTTATTCTTTGTTAGTCACAATAATCCACCAAGAGAAAAACCAAGAACGTCTGATCACTTTTGAATTATCAATCAATTTGATTTGAAACTTGCGTGAACCTTGATTCGATACCTTTTGATGCAAAGGATACTAGTGTACTATTGAAAACAAAAACGTTCCCTATTTTCTCTATGCTTGGCCAAATTCTTCACACAATGAGTTGGACGAAGTTTTTTCTTTATAACAATAAAAAACAAATAAAAAACAACTTATCACACTAAAAATTAATGCTTGGTCGAAATTCTATACCGGAGTATATATAGGTGGCCGAAAATCCTCCTAGAAAAAGGATTTCTACTTCATTAAGACTCCTAACGAAATTTGGACTCAATCCTCTTAAAAAAAAGATTTCTTTTTAATTTAGGAGACCAAATCCTCCATAAGAATGATTTACTCTATGGGCAAAAATCCTTTCCTTAGGAGGATTAGTTTGGTGGGCAAGAATCATTTCCTTAGAAGGATTTAATTGGTGACCAAGAATCCTTTTCCAAGAAGAATTCTTTTCTCCACCAAGACTCCTAATCAAACTCAAAAGTGTATTTGTGACCATATTAAAGACTTCCTAAATTGACTAGATAAATAATTGCTTTTATTTATCGACTTATCAAATATAGTCTTTAATATTAATTATACTACCAACAATAGTATAGTATTAGGAGACCTTCTCCTAATAGGAAACACATTTTGACATTTAATTAAATAATTAATTAATTACCAAATTAATAATTTTCATTTAATTAAATAAAAAAATAAAAAATAATATATTAGGCTTTCATATATTAGCCTTGCCGCCCATGACATTATATAGGCATATATATTATTTTTCTTTTTTTTTTTAAATCCAATGGACCTTAATAAAAAGTCCACATGTGAACTAGACCCATCCTTACAAAAAGAAACAACTCCACAAGCCTTAATACAATTCTAGATGGACCCAAAATTGGTCTGGTAGAATATATCAAGTGATCCATGCAAGTTCGTATGGATTGGGGATCTTGACGGGCTATATAAATTTAAGCTCCAATAGACATAACCTAATTACAATCAACAAATGATTCACTTAGATTCGATCTATTTAATTTAGTTCATTCCATTAGAGAACTAAAATTGAACTCTTAAATAAAGATAGAATAACTTAATATTCCTCATTCATTCCCTAGACAATCTTAATGGAGATAGTGTATCCTCGTGAAGAATACCAGTAATCGCCAAGAGCTCATAGACCGCGTATAGCTCTCCAAGTTACCATATTTACTCATATGACCACTTTTTAAACTTAGATATTTTGACTTGTCCAGAAGCCATGTTTCAATAGACACTATTAAAAAATTAACGTTAAGATTTAATATCCAATACCTCAAAATATCCATATGTTGGTATTCTACTCACATTTAATAAATGGAGCCACGATGTCCACATCTATAAATTAAGTCCTCTATCGATTAATAAATGAATGTCACCAAACTATCGAGGATAGACTATGCTATATAATCGTACTCATTGATAGCTCAAATGATAACACTTGTAACCGTAAGACCATCATTTATCTCAGGATTGAGGTAGACTCTCTAATTGTCTTCAAATGAAACTTTTATCTATTGACTGTTCTAGATAAAGTATTTCATTGTGATCCTATTCAATGCACCCAGTGCACTAGATTCTTTTACCCAAAGACACCACGCATTGATGATTTTATACTCATCGTAACACATTTGATCCCACTCAAATGCTAATAAAAGAATTTACAACTTTGACAAGATAAAGACGCCTAACCTTTATCTTAAGTTGTGAATATTATTCAAGACTAACTAAAGAAATGTGTCTACCTCATACATATTTAGATATATGAACAATTCTTCTTGTTTCGTAGTCTTTTGACCTTCTGATTATTTCCTTTGGACAATTATAATAATTAAACTATAAATGCTATAAGATTTGTTAAACTTGAAATCACTTTATTAATATGAAAAGATTATCAAATACATTATTATACTCTTGCTATAGAGCATAATCCCATCAGTCTTCAATCTCTTCGTTGATCATCATACGTACACACAATAGCAAGAAAGCACTTTCTATGATCAAATGCTCCATCAGTGTAGAGGATTCATGACTTTCATCCTACCAACCAGCTGTCGGACTCTGGAATCCTCTCAGGAGCTATATTTATCGCTGCAGAGGTCGCTTGACCTAGGGACATTGAAAGCTCTGCCACAAAGTCCACCAAAGCCTGCGCTTTATTTGCAGTCCTTGGTTTTTACCTTAAATCAAACTGGGTGAGTTTAAAGGCCCATAAAACAAGTCTTCCGGACACATCCGGCCTTTGCAAGAATTGACGGAGAGGTTGGCCCGTCATGTTAGGATTATGCTCGATAGTAAGAGTATAATAATGTATTTGAAAATATTTTAATATTAATAAAGTGATTTCTATTTTAACAAATCTTATAGCATTTATAGTTTAATTATTATAAAATTTCAAAAGTTAATAATAATAAGGTCAAAAGACTATGAGAAAATAAGAATTGTTCATACATCTAGATGTGTATGCGGTAGACACAATTCTTTTGTTAGTCTTGAATAACATTCACAACTTAAGATAAAAGGTTGGGCGCCTTTATCTTGTCAAAGTTGTAGAGTCTTTTGCTAGCATTTGAGTGGGATCAAATGATTTATCATGAGTCTGAAATCATCAAAGTGTGGTGTCTTTGGGCAGAAGAATCTAGTGCACTTGGTGCACTGAATTGATCAAAATGAAATACTTTATCTAGAACCATCAATGGATAAAAGTTTTCATTTGAAGACAATAGGAGAGTCTATCTCAGTCATGAGATAAATGATGGACTTATGGTTGCAAGTGTTATCATTTGAGCTATCAATGAGTAAGATTATATAGCATAGTCTATCCTCGATAGTTTGGTGGTATTCATTTGTTAATCGATAGAGGGCTTCATTTATAGATATGGACATCGTGGCTCCATTTACTGAATGAGAGTAGAATACCATCATATGGATGTTTAGAGGAATTGGATATTAAATCTTAACGTTAAGTTTTCAATAGTGACTACTGAAACATGGCTTCTGGACAAGTCAAAATATCCAAGTTTAAAATGTGGTTATATGAGCAAATATGGTAACTTGGAGAGCTATAGGTGATCTATGAGTTCTTGGCGATTACTGGTATTCTTCACGAGGATACACTTTCTCCAATAAGGTTGTCTAGGGTATGAATGAGTAACAACAACTTATTCTATATTTATTTAAGAGTTCAATTTTAGTTCTGTAGTGGAAAGAACTAAAATTAAGTAGATTAGACCTAAGTGAATCATTTGTTGATTGTGATTGGGTTGTGTCTATTGGAGCTTAAATTTAGATAGCCCGCCAAGATCCCCAATCCACACGAATTTGCATGGATCACTTGATATGTTCTATCGGACCAATTTAGGGGTCCATCTAGAATTGTATTAAGGCATGTGAACTTGTTTCTTTTTGTAAGAATGGGTCTAGTTCACATGTGGATTTTTTTATTAAGGTCCAATGGATTTAATAAAAAAAGAAAAAGAATATATGGCCTATATACATGTGTTAGGCGGCAAGGCTATTAAGAATAGCTTAAATTACATTATTTTTATTTTATTATTTAATTAAATGAAAATTAATTAATTTGTTGATTAATTAATTATTTAATTAAAAGTCAAAATCTGTTTCCTAATAGGAGTTGGTCTCCTAAAATTATACTATTGTTGGTAGTATAATTAATATTAAAGACTATATTTGATAAGTAGATAAATAAAAGGAATTATCTATCTATTCAAATTAGGATGTCTTTAATATGGTTACAAATACACTATTGAGTTGGATTAGGAGTTTTGGTGTAGGATAGAATTCATTTAGAAAAGGATTCTTAACCACTAAGTAAATCTATTTAAGGAAAGGATTCTTAACTACCAAGTAAATCCTTCTTAGGAAAGGATTTGTGATCATAATATATATCCAAAGAAATTTTTGCCAGCCCATATATATATTTATATATATATATATATAATAGGATAGAATTGCTTTTAGATAAGGATTCTTAACTACCAAATAAATCCACCTAAGGAAAGGATTCTTGCCAACCAAGTAAATCCGTCGTAGGAGAGGATTTAAGATTCTATATATATATACATATGTTAATTTCGGCCAGCCTAAGTTTTTCTGTGAGAGGAATTTCGGCCATGCTAAGCAATTTTCAAGAAAAGAATTTGGCCTAGCAAGAGAGAATTTTGAGGGAGAAAAAACTGTTTTTTACTCCAGACAAAAATTCGACCAACTCATAGAGATAGTGTGAATTCGGCCAAGAAGAGAAAAAGGGGAACGTTTTTGTTTTCGTTAGTACACTAGTATCCTTTGCATCAATAGGGTTTTGTGTACAACATCGAATCAAGGTTCACGCGAGTTTCAATTAAACTGATTGATAATTCAAAAGTGATCGGACGTCCTTGGTTTTTCTCTTGGAGGATTATTGTGACTACAAAGAAGAAGATTTTGTTTGTTCACATCCTTAGGTATACAATTCAAAGAATTAAAGCCCACACTCCTAGGTGATTCACGTTCGTGATTGGATTGGAAGATCTTACGGATTCTATTCAACGCTAGTTCAATCGTCACGAAAAAAAAGGTACGATACTTTTTATATACATCAATTAATCTAGGGTTGAGGTTCTTGTTATTAAAAGTGAAAATTTTTATTTATACGCAAACCCTAATTTTCGTTTTTTTCTTTTCTCACGTTTCCATTGAATTTTGAACCGTTTTTTCCCTACACGTCACTACTGCTACTGAGTGAGCTTGAAAGTAGGGACGGAGCTTCCTTGTTGAGCTCACCAAAGCATAAGAGAGATTCTCTAGAAGGGTATAATTCTTTTCCTGCTTGGTTAGGGTGTGACACATGTAGTAGATAGGCGTTGGACCCTATCCCCACATTCCTTGACCAAGGCCCCACTCACTGCAATTTTTGAAATGGCCAAGTAGATTTCCAGCTTCTCTCTCGGACTTGGCTTGACCAGTTACGGAGGGCTCAATAGATACTTCTTCAAGGCTTGAAAAGCTTGCTTGCTTTCCTGGTTCTATTTCATGTTCCTTCCCTGTTTGATAGCTTTGAAGAAATGGAAACATTTATCGGTGGACCGAGAAATGAACCTGTTGAGCGCTTTTATCTGCTCGGTCAATACTTGAACTTGTTTAAGTGACGTGGGGGATTCTAGATCTAGGATAGCCTTGTTCTTTTTTAGGTTAGCCTCTATTCCTCTCTCATGAACCATGAAGCCTAGAAACTTCCCCACAGTTACCCCGAAGGCATAATTGGAGGGGTTCTATCTCATCAGGTTTTCCCTTAAGATCATGACAGTTTTGCGAAGGTCGCCCTGATGTCCTTCTATGGTTGGTGACTTGGAAGTCATGTCGTCGATGTACACTTCCATTGATCTTCCAATCATAGGCTTGAATAGTTGATTGACCAACCGTTGATATGTAGCTCCGGCATTATTATGCCCAAACGGCATCACCTTGTAGTAGTAAAGACCATGTCTGGTGATGAAGCTGGTCTTGTCTTGGTCAACGGGGTGCAACACGATCTGGTTATACCCCGAGAATGTATCCATGAAGCTTAGAAGCTTGTTTGTGGACGTGGAGTAAACCAACTGATCGATCTTTGGTAAAAGGAAACTGTCTTTCAAACATGCACAGTTGAGGTCGGTGTAATCGACACACATACGCCACTTCCCATTCGTCTTCATAACCATGACCACGTTGGAGATCCATTCAGGGTAGAGCGCCTCTCTGATGAAGCCTGCTCTGATCAACTTGTCCATTTCTTCCTGAATCATAGCATTTCTTTCGGCGTTAAAGTGACGTCTTTTTTGTTTGACGGGCTTGAAGGTTGGAGCTACTACCAACCGGTGAGCAGCCAATGATATCGGGATCCCGGGCATCTTGTCATGACTCCAAGTGAAGATGTCATTAAGTTTTTTGAGGAGCCCGATAAGACCATTCTTCACTCCTGGTTCGAGGGTGGCTCCGACCTTGACGACCTTCTAGGGGTCTTCCATCCGGATGGGTATCTCTTCTAGCTTATCCACTAGATGCCCATTAGCCCATTCCATGCTTTGCTCCTTTTCGTTAGGAATCTCGGGATCACCCTTTAGGTGATTTATGGGCTTTACATCCTCCAACATCATCCCGAGAGTTGCCTCATCCTGTATCATTGTAACCTGTGTAAACTATTTCGCTAAAGTTGTTTGGTTTACAGACACTGTATAGCACTTCCAGGCTATTTGCTAGTCATCGTGTATTTCCCCCACCTTGTCTCCTACTGGAAACTTTAATGAGTTGTGGTAAATGGACAAGACCCCCTTTAACGATAACAAGAAAGGTCTTCCTAATATCGCATTTTAGGTCGATGGGATATCCACCACCACGGAGTCCGTCATGATATTTTACATGACAGAGGATGTTCCAGTGATTACTAGAAGAATTTTTGACCCCACAGGTATGATTGAGTCCCCAGTGAATCCATACAGCAGGGTTGTGCAGCTATTGTAACACCACTGTTTCAAATTTAGCTTTTCCAAGGTATCTTTAAAAGGATGTCGACGATACTGCCTATGTCAACAAGCAAGCGACGGACCTTGCAGTTGTCAATTTGTACCGTGACCGCCTTGGGAACTTTAAGGGGTTGCACGATATTGTACACATCCGCCTCGGTAAAAATAATATGCATAGACTGGGAGGGGTCAGCTGGGCTCTTGTCGACCTTGAAGATACCTTGCCCTTCCTCTACTAGAGGGACCTTCCGTACATGGTTTTTTCTGGAATTATTGAAGGTGACAACCAATGTAGGCCCTCAACTGATGGTTTGTATCACCTGGATTTGTTGCATCAGATCCGTCTGATCCCCTTTTATTTTATTAACATGCTCGCGAATCTCAGCTTATACTTCCCTCCAATTCTAAATATTGTCCTTAACTTGCTGCAAGACCTCAATCAAGCATCCTCCTCTTATCAGAGCCTTGATTTGGTTATGTAGGTTATAGCACTCTGAAGTATTGTGACCCACGTCTTCATGAAAGTCACAGTATTTATACCGGTTCCTCCTATCAACAAGGGCTTTCATAGGTACGGGCTTCTGCAGTAGCCCCTTATCCCGGATGGCGAGGTAGATCGTTTCATGGGATGTATTTAAGGAGGTGTAGTGATCGTATCCTCTCTCATCTCATGTTATAAGGGCTACTATCCTGAGAGGAGGCGAAGCCTGCGGAGGAGTTCACCTTTCTGGGTACCTTTCTTGCTTTGGTTGAGAAATGGGGAAATGGAAGTTTAACCTGTTAGGAGGTTTGTTCTGATTTTTCTGAATTGGTTCAGGTCTGAGAGTTTCCTTCTTCTGTCATTTTGCCATTCTCATGTTGTCATGCTCCATTTTGACCTTAAGCTGCTCGTCAACTTCAACTTGCTCTAGAGCCCGATCATAGGCCTCTTGTTAGGTCTCCAGATGTCGATTAGTAAGGACCTGAAAAGTTTACATTCCCACAGGTTCCGCCTGAAATTGGCATGGGTCTCTTTCTCCCCTATCTGGATGACTTCATTGTGGAACCACTCCACATAAGACCGGAGGGTTTCACCCAACTCCTGGATCACATACTGTAAATGGATGGGATCCTTCATCCGGGTTTGATTCCCTGGAATTGTGAGCAGAAATCAGTTGACAGCTTTGTAAATGAGTCCACACTGCCCGCGGGTAGCTTTCTAAAACAGGTATTGGCATAGTCTGTTAGCGTGGTTGGGATTATCCGGTACAAGTGGCTCAAAGGATCCTTCGTACCAGAGAACTTGTCTAATGGCAACTTAAACTTTGGTGGGAGTGCCACCCTGATTCTTCTGGTAAAGGGGTGTTCATCTCGCTCAAAGGTTCTTTTTGATCTCTTTACCCATCCCTCTTTTCAACTGCTGGATCTCCGTCTGCATCTTGGTCAGCTAGTTCCTCAGGCACTTATTCAAGTGCTTCTTAGAGTCGACCTCAGAGCTCTCATTGTCAAATCCTCCCGACGAGCTGGGTACTTCCACTTTTTCATCCTTAGGGATGGGCTCTGTTTGTGCAGTTTGTCGGCTCTCCCAGGCTTTAGCTTGAGGTTCCCTTCTTGTGGTCACCGGTCAAGGAGTGTTGTGAGGTAACGTTCACAGAAAGTCATCTACCGACTTAACCTGCCTAGGTCGATAGTTGGTCGGCCTGTCCGGGACTGAGGGCATAGACCTTAGCCTATCCCATATGGAAGTTACAGGCCCCGTCCTACGGTAATCAGGGATTGATGGGGGGTCCCAGTCGATCAAAGGCTGGCTGGTTGTCTGGCCGTAGATCGGCTAACTTCTCTTCAGATTCCCAGGCCTGCCAGCTGAGGATTAATTCCTTCTACAGCTAGACGGAGGCGGACATTTTCCACAATGGCTGTTGCATACTGATTGATCACAGCTTGACTCACCGCTATAGGGGTTGAAGCCCACTTTATGTCTGCCTGATGAGAGGCTGGCTTATGGTGCTTGGATTTCTTTTCCTTTTTATGCCCTTTCTTAGTGGAATGGGCAGATGGATATCCCAGGGTTTTGGCTTGTGCTTGAGAGGAGTGAAGCCTCATGATTACTGTAAAACAACAAACTCGTAAGTGTAAAAATATGGTCATGGGTTCGGTTCCCATAGAAGGTGCTAGAAAGTGTTAACTGAGAATATATTCGAGATGAGAAATTCTGGTTAACACCCTCGAGACCACTACCACATAAGTTGTGGCCCGAGTTGGTACCTTAGGTACCTAACCTAACAGAATAAAGATAAATGTATGAATATGAATGCAATGTAGATGGAAATGTAATTGCTATATTGTCAACTATGGATATCGTACAAAAATACTCTTAAACATTCTTAATCTCTTTGGGATACTGTAAGGTGGTAACTTCGTACCTGTCGAATAGTAGATAATCATAGAGGCCAATTTCTGATTACAGAATTTACTTCGAAGACTTAAAAACTCTCTCTTTCTGTTTGTTCAATGATGCTCTCTTCCCTGTCCATTTTTCATGTTGATCTTTTTCTCTCATTTTTCTGTCTACGACAGGCATATTTATACGCGGTCCAGGTCGTTCAAATCTGTGAATCTCCCACCATGATTCTCTGAATCCGTTCTCTTCTTATCTAGCGGGATCTCTTATTTGAAATTCATTGACTTTGCACTAATAACGGATTCGAGAATATCTTTGGTAGAAATAAGTTTGTTTCCTTTTTGGATTCAATCTCTTGCCTTACACGTACGTAGAGTTTCAATATTCGTTGGAGTGTAGATTTGTTCTTGTGTGTATTCATGGCATAATCCTTCATGAAGGTCGTCGAGTTAGCTGTTCGTTATTTCTTAGGACTAGGTAGACCCTAGCCTTATTGGTACCAAAAGCTTGGTCTGACCTTTCCCGGTCCTTTAGACCTTGAGATTGCCTTATAGGCACTCATAGAGGGGGGAGCATGGATTATGCGAGCTTCCTTTTTCTCATCCCGATGGGTTCAAACCTTCTTTAGCGAATGAAAACGTAGCTATAGCATGAACCTGATATCTTTAAAGGTCCCCCATTTTGTGCCTAGAGAGGTCGGTGCGTTTCTGTATAGGTTACAATGTACTCTCGATCTTAGGAAGCCTTGATAACCACGTATCAGGTTTTGCCTGAGTTCCAACGTTGTCGTAATGGGCTCGATATGGTCGTGTCAGGCTCCATTCCTGATAGTTCGGAAGCTCGATAACCCTTCCTCGCTTCTACGAGGTAGCTTTATGGCTCGCCCTTAGGCCCCGGGGTTCAATGACTGGTGAACTCAGGCTTTGATTCGAGTTAGAAGAGTGGAAAATTTCTCTTTGGTCCCCTAGCCGAATTTTGCTATTAATAATTAATATGAAAAGATTGTCAAATACATTATTACACTCATGCTATCGAGCATAATCCCAACAATCTCCCACTTGCTCTATAGAAAATGTGTCATATCTCTTATCTTCATATTCTCTAGGTGCCCATCAAAACTCTTTTGTGGAAGAGCCTTTGTGAAGGGATCCGCTAAACTTTTTGTTGACGCGATCTTAGTTATCATCATGTCTCTCCTATGCACAATTTCCCTTAAAATGTGATACTTCATTTCAATTTGTTTCCCTCTGTTATGACTTCTTGGTTCTCTCGAATTAGCCACTGCTCCACTTTTGTCACAATAGATAGTGATTTGCTTATTCCCATCAGGAACTATTTCCAAGTCAATCAAGAATTAGCGGAGCCAGACAGCCTCTTTACCAGCCTTGCTTATGGCAACATACTCAGCTTCCATGGTGGAATCAGTAATAAAAGATTGCTTGATACTCCTCCATATGACTGCCCATCCTTTAAATGTAAACACAGATCTTGATGTTGATCTTCTGGGGTCAGAATCTGATTGGAAATCAAAATCTATATACCCAATGGGAATTGAATCCTCTCTGGAGTATACAAGCATATATTCTCTTGTTCTCCTAGGATACTTGAAAATATGCTTGACTTCTAACCAGTGATCAGGACCAGGCCATCGATCAAGACCAGGTTTCGATTGAAACCTGCTAACTATGCCAATAACAAAACAAATATATGATCGAGTGCAGAGCATTGTATACATGGGACTCCCAACTACCGAGGCATATGGAACACTACTTATGAATTACTCTTCATACTCATTCTTAGGAACTTGTTCCTTAGGAAGATTGATTCCATCTCTAAAAGATAACATACCTTTCTTGGAATCATGAATGGAAAACCTAGACAAGCTTTTATCTATGTATGAAGCTTGGGATAATGCAATCGTTATATTGTTTCTATCCCTTACGACTTGGATACCAAGAATATAACTTGCTTCTCCTAAGTCCTTCATATCAAATTGTTTTGCTATCCATTCTTTTACTGATGTCAATACACCTACATCCTTCTAGTTGCATCATAAAGATGCTTTTGTCAAGACTTCCATTAACGAAAGTAATCTTGACATCTATTTGCCAAATCTCTAGGTCTAGAGATGCCACAATGGATAAGAGTATCCTAATGGATTTAGGCATGGCCACAGGAGATAAGGTTTCCTCATAATCGATACCTTCCTTCTGTGTGTAACCTTTAGCTACCAATCTAGCTTTAATGGTTTCCACCTTTCCATCCATTCCTCTCTTTCTCTTGTATACCCATTTGCACCCAGTGGGTTTTATCCCTTTAGGAAAGTCCATAAGAGACCAGACTTTATTTTTGAACATAGATTCTATTTTGCATTGCATTTCCCTTTACCAATGGTGACAATTAACATCTTCCATGGTTTCCTTGTACGTATAGGGATCATCATCGTCTGAGAGATTCTCTAATGATTCTCCTAGACCGATGTATCTCTCGGGTTGTTTACTAACCCACCCACTATGATGAGGAATGGTAGAGTGTTGATCTTATGTTGGTGCGGAATTTAAAATTGGACTACATTGTGAAACCTGTTGTGGAATTGTATCGCCTGAAAGCTTATTCAGGACAATTCTACTTTTAGGTAGAAAATTATTCGTATAGTCGTCTTACAGAAATTTAGCATTTGTCGAAACAAATACTTTAGTTCCTTTTGGATACCCTACAAATATGCATGTTTTTGAACAGGGATTCCATCTTTGTTGTCTTTCCTTTTAACACGTGCGCATGACATCCAAATATCATTAAGTGTTGTAAACTAGGCTTTCGTCCAGTACACAACTCATGCGATGTTTTAGAAACCAGCTTAGATGGTAGATCATTTGGAATGTACATATTGGTTTGTAAAGCATATCCCCTAAAAGAATTAGGGTGCGTTGAATAACTCAACATAGATCTAATCATGTCCAAAAGAATTCTATTTCTTCTTTCTGCCACCCTTTTTGTTGAGGTGTACCTGGCATAGAAAACTGAGAAATTATCCCATTAACAGTAAGATATTGCTGAAACTCACTAGATAAATATTCTCTACCACGATCAGACTTCAAGATTTTTATGTGTTTCTCTAGTTGATTTTCAATTTCAGCTTTAAATGCTTTGAACATGTCAAAAGCATCCGACTTATGTCTCATGAGATATATATAACCCAATCTCGAGTAATTATCCATGAAAGTGATGAAGTACTCATATCCACCTCTAGCTTGAATGCTCATAGGACTATACACATCAATGTGTATCAATCCTAAAAATTCAATGGCTCTTGTACCTTTGGTCGTGAACGACCTTTTTATCATTTTACCTTTCAAACAAGATTCACAAGTTGGTAGATCATCAACCTTTAAGTCACTTAAAGGTCTTTCACTAACCAATCTTTTAATCCTATCAAGGTTAGTATGACCTTGGCACAAATGCCATAGGTAGGTTTTATCTTTTGATAATTTTAGTCTTTTATGATTAGGTTGCATTGATTCTGTGTCTAACAAGTGAGAGATATTGCTATGCAAATAGAATTAACCATTTTCCAATGTACGTTTGCAAATAAATTTTTTATTCTTACTAATACTAAAAGCTTTATTAAAAGTAACCGAATATCCAAATTTAGTTAAACAAGAAACTGAAATTAAATTCATCTTGCATTGAGGTACATAATAAACGTCTATTAAATCTAAATGTCTATAAAAATCTAAACTAATTCTAATATTCCAACTACACTAGTACACAACAACGCTCCATTGCCTAAACGCAAGTTGAATTCATTATCATTCAGTCTCTTCATTTCCCGAAACCCTTTCAAGTCAGGCCTAAATTGCTTTTTCTTCTATTGTCTCTTAACCTTCTTACGGTTCTTATTAGTAGCAACTTTACTAACCGTATGAATCTCTTGACCCTTGCCTTTCACAAGGATTTTATCGATGCTTTAATCATCTTGCATCAGGACTAGCAAAATGCATTCCTTATTGTTCAATGTGTAGTACAACTTGAACTGATCAAAGTAATCCGACAGTGAGTTGACAATCATGTCACACCATTTATCTCAGCACCATTGAGTTCTGCAATGTTGAGATAAGCCATGACTTTCATCATGTGATCTTTCATATCCTGTATATGTTTCATCCTAAGATTCTTGAAAGTAGTCACTGCCTCTCTCTTAGTCAACCTGGACTTTACAGTAAACATCTCTTTCAGAGACATCATTATATCGACAACAATCTCCATTCCTTCATGTTGTTGTTGCAACACATCGGAGTTGGTAACCATAATGTAACATTTAGCCTTCTCATCGGAAGACTTCCACTTTTGATACTCACTTCTTCACTCCTTAGTAGATTTATTAGTAGGAGCAGGCGGTTTAGGAGTAGACAGAACGAACTTATGCTTTTCAACTTGACATAACAACCCAAATTTCCTTTTCCATGTGACATAATTATTATTAGTTAAAGAATTATCTTTTAGGTTGTTGATTAGGGATGGGGTCATGATTTCTTTATAATAACAAAAATTATATAAGTAAATAATCATGATAAAGCACTTTTGAATATTTATCTAGAATTAAATAAAATAATTCAATTATAAAATTTCTACGGTGATCCAACAACCATAAATGTAACGCATTCTTTAGGAGTTCGCATCAGCTACTAGTTGGACTAGGTCCCACCAAATTGTTAACATAATAACCAGCGTTTTCAATTTTAGCTTTACAATTTTATTAACAAGAACTATTGGGAGGATATTAATAAAAACACATTGAGTGTGTTACCACGTTATCGACCTTCAATAAATTCCCTCATGAATATCCCTCCGTTGGGAGATATCGTTTAGACCAATTGTCTAGTCTATCCTTGTAAGGAAGTATCTTGCTAAATTATATTCATGAGTACCCCTTGGGAGATTATTACACGAAACATAAAGCTCAACTAAATTTGGTGGCCGTAGGTGTTCCAAAACACCTTCTCCCACTGAAATATTTAAGGAGTGTGATCGAGTCCCATAGAATGATTTATCAAGTTACCTAGATCCCAATTAGATACTTAAACCATCCAATGAATGTTCATATCAAAAGAGATATATGAATGACACTCCTATTCTATATGACCTGTTATCATACAACAAAAAATTGTAATATTTACGAAAATATAAATGGCCACAATTTTGGTCCATCCTAGAAAAGCAAGTAAATTACATATGTCTTGGAATACAAAAACTTCTTTCTTGGCGAACAAGTCTTCATGCAACCATCGTCCGTTTGCACACCCATTGGCTGCCTCCCATGGGTGAGCACAACTCTTGTCTCTATAAAGGGTTATCGTGCACAACCCATGGCATCTATAGGGCAACCGTGCACAGCCCATACCACAACGATCGTGGTTGCGTGATCATTCATACCCATGATTTGTTGTTTTGGCACGCACGGTACCAAACTTGTTCCAGTTGCTCCCAATTCTTCAAATCTTCGATACTTGAATAAAATACAACAATATTTTAAACAAATAAAAATACTGTAGTTTTTTCTATTACAACAAAAAAAAAACTTAGCAACTACCAAAAAGGAAATTATGGCGATGATAGGCCACCATTGTTGTTACAATACCAAAACAAAAATACATTGAAATTCTAGAACAAAAATTGACCAATAACAAATCACATTATAAAACATATATATATCCAAACATTCCAATGTAAATATTTATATATATATATATATATATATATATATATGTGTGTGTGTGTGTGTGTGAAAAAAGAAATAGATTCATGTACATATACATCAATTAATCAAGGGTACAACCAGCCATTGATACCAATTGTAGAAAAAAATCCATTCAAAAACATGGCGAAAGTAATGATGAGACTTCAATCATTAAGGATCTAGTATCCATTCAAAGAATTAAACAAGCCAAAAGTCTCTCTGTCTTTATTTGTTGAACATGGCTACTATCGTACTGGTATTCCACCCGGCAAAATCTAAAAGGGCGCAATATTCGTTCATGTCTTGTTTTGCTTATAAAGTTTGGTATAGTTGCTCTTAAAATTGAATTATTTACAATCTATATCTTGTTTAACTCCATGAAAAGGGTGAAATTGATTTGAATTAATTTGGAAACCCTTGTTGTTTGCTTTGCCAAATACCACGAATTTTTTATCTTGAATACAAGTTGTACTGTCTGCAAAGCATTATTTCACACAATTTTCATGAAATAAAACTCCTTGAATCTCTCTTACTTAATTGAGTTGCATAAATTTGCATTTATGGCTATGCATATGTTGTTGTGCCATTAGCTCTCCTTGCCAAGTGCTTACCTGTTAAAGGGATACTCCTTTGCCTATCTCATGAAAAAACGGGGAGTGGAGTGATGTTTAGGGAGAGTTGCATATTAGGGTAGATTGACCATCTAGAGGGAGTTTATTCTTTCAGAATGTTGTTTTAATCATTGTGGTAGAGCATGTTGCATTGCATAGCATGGCATAATTACATTAGTTGATTGTATTGGTTAAAATTGCTATAGCTATTGCAATTGTTTTGGTTTAAAGCACCTCAAACACACTTGGTCTTGGAATGTATTTTCTTGTTGATTGTGTGTAGGTTTTTATTTCTACAAGCCTTGGATTGACTTGAAGGTGTTCAAGACTTATATCAAAGGGCATATTGAAATCTAGAAATTATTGTTAACCAATTTATTTATATTTTTGTGAGGTTTCTTTGTAACTGGTTGTTTATCATAAAATAACCAAATGGGGAGATTGTAAGCGTCTCATTTTATGATTGGTTTATTTCACTGACAGAATCGTAATTAGGGTCAAATATTCTAAAGAGTAGATTAGGTTCTAAGATCTCCCTTCATCAAGGCATGGAACTTAGAGTACATCAAGGAAGGCAGATTACAAGACTATACTCTTATTTGAAGAGATATAGTTGCACACACTCACTTGTATGCATTGTATCATTGTTTACGTGCTTTTTGAAAGATACATTTTATGCCATTCAACACCTCCACACTTTCACATTTCGCATATAGGATAGCGTGTTGAGTTTGCCTAAAAAATAGGGTTTTCCTCTTCACCGATAGGTCGCTGGCTATGCACCTGCCTTCGCTTTGGTCCCAACAACAGTTGGTTCCAAAAGTTGCATTCTTTGAGAACTGCAGCGTATGCTCTTGCCTATACACTGGTCCCTACTGTGGTATTCATTAGAAGGTCTTGTTGTCTGTCCTACGATGTGTGCACTAGCATGCACAGTGGGCCCTGCCACGGTGTAGTCCAGATTGTGCATTACTGCATACACCGTGGTCAAGACAAATTGCCTGAGCCGCGGTCCAGCCAGTGGTAATGACAGGATTTTGTTACTGCTTTTAAAAATGATGACATTTCGTCTAAGGCTTCATATATATATATATATATATATATATATATATATATATATATATATATACATGTTCTTTCCCTTTGTTTGCCTTTTTAGAGGTTTGGAATCCATTTTTTCTAATTCTTTTTAGGGCTCAAGAGTGACTAGCAAGAAAAGTTAGCAGTATACGACATTTAATAACCAAAACCCAAACACCCATCATTCATTCATGAATCAAGCATCATCTAGCATTATATAGGATGTGTCTAAGCATGGGTCTTCATCAACATAGTTGACTTGGTAACTTTTTTATCCACAAGAAATCTCTTTTATAACTTGTTTGCATCTAGATTAGGATTTTTATTACAAGTTGAGATTTTTGTTGATGTTTGGGTTGTTGTATTATGATAGCTATTGCATCTAGAAATGCTTTAATTTTATATAGCAAAGTTATGTGCTTGTCATATAGCAACATAATATCTAGGAATGTTTTAAATGCCATCATTAATTTCTAGATAAGCATTAAATGAGTTGACCTAGCATTTATGCGTTTAGAATAGTTTTTATATTCACTTTAGGTTGCATATCTCATCTCTTTAAGAGTTAAGTCTTGTAATTACAGTGGGTAGAATACAAGCAAGAGCTGATTATCGCTATTAAAGGTCTGCGGGTAGCAAAAGCGGATTAGTAATCGTATAGGTGTGTTGTGGTCAACCTAGGGTGTAACGGTTTTTACTAATAGTGGATTTGATGGCTCGATTGGCTAGCTATTAGCCAATCCTATGGTTTTTATCTTGTCGAAGGTTTACCACATAAATTCAAGTGTTATTTATTTTTCGCACATTTACTTGAATTTATTGTATGTTTGTAGTGGGGAGTTTATTTTAAGTAATATTTATTAATCGTAAAGATTGGTAATAGATTCGATTAAAACCTATTCACCACATATAGGCTTATTAGACACACGTTTAAGTTTATTTCAAAACCTGTGGGCATATTCATCGATCTTTCGATCAATAACCGCGTTTACTTTTGTGCCATAGGCAGAAGGATGTGTGGTAGAAAACCTTAACAGATGTGCCCGACACCTTCTAGGGATGTCTTACAACTTATTAACCTGAGATAGGGTCTTCAAGTCGATTAGAGAAGGAGTTTTAGCTGCATGCTTGCTACCTTGACCAGTGTGTGTTGATATCGTCATTTATGGGTAGTGTTGATAAGAAGAAATGGTGGGGTTAGTATAGGATAACCAAAAATCAGGATGTGTAGAAGTATATCAACATTGAGAGTTATGGGTTGGGTTTGAGGAGTAAAAACTTTAGGTTTCTTCATAATATGGAATTAGTCCTATCAACATTTTTTTATCACTAATCTCAATAACACGAAACAACAACTCAACAAAGCGTTGACGAGTGATAGAGTCCATGAGAACTAACTTGTTAATTGGAAAATGTGGCAAATATGGAAATGTCACTCTTGATAGGAGATCAGGATTTTGGCAGTGGTCAAAACAGGAAGCTTCGAGGAAAACCTCAAAAGAAAGGGAGTTGCAAGGATTGGGTTTTGGTGCTTGAAAAAGAATTGTGTGAAATGTTTAGGGTAGCAAGAAAAGGAAAGGTTTTAAAAATTTATAGGTTGATTTGTCAGCATACCACGTCTAGGTAAGATATGCGTGCGAGTGGAGGTCTGTGCACAATCCTCGAAAGTTTCTACCCAAACACCTATTAAAAGGTTTGACATATGTTACACAAAGAGGAAAAATGGTTTTTTTAGATCCAAGCGTCCCGTCAAATTGGTTGTGCAAAGTGGATGTTGTGGTTGAAATTAAATACATAACCATCATTGCAAAATCAATGTTAATGAACTGAAAATAACCCTAAAAGCGTTTGTCTATAACCTAGAGGGGGGGGGGGGGGTGAATAGGTTTTGTTGCCAATTTTGCAAGCATACGAATCGAACAAGTAATATAGTGATGAGCAGAGTATTATTCCAATGAGGACTATTTAAGCTATTAAGTACTTAAGTTAATTAATTCTAAATTTTATTTGAAAAAAAAAATTAATGAGATTTAATTAAGAAGTAAGAGAAAACAAATTCAACTAAATAAAGTGAAAATCCAAGTGATTAAGCACTAGAGCATTCGATTTCACCATAGCTAATCTCAAACAATTCTTTTAACATGTTACTAAAATTATCACCCATGTTGACGGTTGGTAAACCTAAATTAATTCGATATTCTCACTCGAGCAACACCAAAAAGAATTCTCATATATCCACCCACTATATCTCTATGTTAGTTGTAAAATACAAGAACCCATTACAATAATTGGTAACCTATAAGAAAACTGCGTGAATCATGTTATTACATCTATGTCTCCCATGTACTTCATGGCATCCATTACAAGAAGCAAACATCATACATTGCTTCTCAGTCTCAATATGATCATCAAACCAATAAAACATTGGTCATACATTTGAAAGCATTAAGCATAGTAATAAACACTCAACATGGAATAACAATCGTAAATAACATTAATCAAAGAAATTAAGTATTCATAGCTAGGCTACATTATAGCCCTAGCAAAGAAAATTAGTTCGTAGCAGTACTAAAAGAATCCATAATAGTATTCGTAAACACAACCCTGAAAGTGATGACAAAAAATTGCGTTCCTCCCAAAATTGAACAAGAGCTCTCCTCTTTTCTTCTCTCTTTTTCTTATTCTTCAATATCTCTCCTTCGGTCTGTATGTAGACCTAAAATAAAGAGGAAAAAATCTAATTTCGTCTGAAATCCTTCACGATGGAAATAAAAAAAAATAGGAAAGTCTTGGCTATCAATTATTCTCTGACAGGGAAACATAAATCAGACTTGATTGCCTCTTTCGATTACGATCCAACTTCTACAAAAATCTAAAAAAATATGTAAACCGAAGATTTTACTCTTATATTTCCAAATATGTAAGATTCTCCAAAGCAAAAAATCGGGAAAACCTTCAAACTTCCTTTCTCCTTAAGGTGCATAAAATGACAATTTTAACAAATATGGCAGACTTGATCACCAAAACCGGTTTATTTGGCTTCTATAAAAATTATGGAAAAATTGTACAAGCCTCTTGAAGGTCTTAGCTTCATTATCCAATTGGTCTTGTATAAAAATTCCTCTAAAAAGTCGTTCTTCCAATGAAATCAAATTCAGTGCTCTGAGCAGTTTGTCCCCTTTTTCTGGTTTAAGTATTAATCTCCAATTCTTTGCTCTTTTTGCCATAAATCTCTAACGGCTGCTTGCTTCAATCTATGCCACAAGTGAGCAAGTACATGACAGTAAAAATACAAGAAACAAGTATAAAACAAAGTAATAATGGTATGATAATGATGTATAAATTTAAGTGTAACAGGTTTTAATCAAGTCAATTACCAATTTTTCTTAATTAATCAATATTCAAAATTCACTCACTAAAAAGAACATACAACATCAAGTGTAAAGTGCGGAAATATAAATAACACAAGATGTATACGTAGAAAACCCTCCGAACGGGAAAAAAACCACGGGCTGTTAAGTGATTCACACTCGATCGCAGAAATCCACTATATGAGTAAAAGGATACACCCTCAAGTAATTCTTAGACTCTCACTCTCGACAACCTCAGGCTATGGACACTACCACTCACCACTCTTGGTTCAGTCCCTAGTGATATCCCCTGACACACTACTCTTGCCATGAACGCCTTCTACTCTGCCCCCTTGGGCCTTTTACAGTGGATACTATACCAATTGCTTGCCAACCCTTGGTTGCAAGGCTTCTCTTGCTTGTGCAACTTCACACTGAAACCATAAGAATTTGACACAATGAGGAGTATATGGTCTAAGTGTATACATGCCACTATGCTCAAATGGAATTATGTGTAAGACCAAATACAAATGCTTAACTAGATGTAGATAATGCAATATAACATCCTAGTTATCAACAATGCGTATATGCCCACAAATATGGACTCAATAAGATGGAGATAAAATCTAACAATAAAATTGTCAATAAAAGTCCAACCATCACAAGTTGTCACAACAAATAACCAAGGGCAATTTCGCAATCAATAAATGCAATCAATGAGGCATAAACAATAATGTC
The DNA here is from genome assembly GCA_032871835.1 of Dipteronia dyeriana. Classification (NCBI taxonomy): domain Eukaryota; kingdom Viridiplantae; phylum Streptophyta; class Magnoliopsida; order Sapindales; family Sapindaceae; genus Dipteronia; species Dipteronia dyeriana. The sequence continues at coordinate 43,100,231 of CM065297.1, forward strand.
TAAATGCAATGCATAAAGACTAAACTAGATATGGATACACAATATTACAATCTAGTTACCAAACAAAGTCATTTCAACACAATTTGTCATTAAACATGTTGGGATTATGCTTGATAGCAAGAGTATAATAATGTATTTGACAATCTTTTCGTATTAATAAAGTGATTTCTAGTTTAACAAATCTTATAGCATTTATAGTTTAATTATTATAATTGTCAAAAAGTAAATAATCATAAGGTCAAAAGACTAAGAGAAAATAAGAGTTGTTCATACATCAAGATATGTATGAGGTATACACAATTCTTTAGTTAGTCTTGAATAATATTCACAACTTAAGATATAGGTTGGCGCCTTTATCTTGTCAAAGTTGTAGATTCTATTGCTAGCATTTGAGTGGGATCAAATGTGTTATGATGAGTCTAAAATCATCAAAGTGTGGTGTCTTTGGGCAAAAGAATCTAATGCACTGGGTGCATTGAATTGGATCACAGTGAAATACTTTATCTAGAACCATCAATGGGTAAAATTTTTCACTTGAAGACAATCGGATAGTCTATCTCAATCCTGAGATAAATGAGGGTTTTATGGTTGCATGTGTTATCATTTGAGCTATCAATGAGTAAGGTTAGCATAGTCTATCCTCGATAGTTTTGTGGTATTCATTTGTTAATCGATAGAGGACTTCATTTATAGATATAGACATCGTGACTCTATTTATTAAATGAGAGTAGAATATCATCATATGGATGTTTTGAGGTATTGGATATTAAATCTTAACGTTAAGTTTTCAATTGTTTCTATTGAAACATGGTTTTTGGACGAGTCAAAATATCAAAGTTCAAAATGTGGTCATATGAGTAAATATGGTAACTTTGAGAGATATAGACGGTCTATGAGCTCTTGGCGATTACTGATATTCTTCACGAGGATACACTTTCTCCAATAAGGTTGTCTAGGGTATGAAAGAAAAATATTAACTTATTATATCATTATTTAAGAGTTCAATTTTAGTTCTTTAGTGGAATGAACTAAAATTAATAGATCGGACCTAAGTGGATCATTTGTTGATTGTGATTAGGTTGTGTCTGTTGGAGCTTAAATTTAGATAGCCTGCCAAGATCCCCAATTCACACGAACTTGCATCGATCACTTGATATATTCTACTGGACCAATTTATGGGTCCATCTAGAATTATATTAAGGCATGTGGACTTGTTTCTTTTTGTAAGAATGAATCTAGTTCACATGTGGACTTTTTATTAAGGTCCAATGGATTTAATAAAATAAGAAAAATAATATATTGGGTTGTGAGGCTATATAAAATAGCTTAATATATTGTTTTTAATTGTATTATTTAATTAAATGGAAATTAATTATTTTGGTAGTTAATTAATTATTTAATTAAAAGTCAAAATCTTTTTCCTAGTAGGAGATGGTCTCCTAATATTATACTATTGTTGGTAGTATAATTAATATTAAAGACTATATTTGATAAGTAGATAAATAAAAGGAATTATTTATCTAGTCAAATAAGGAAATCTTTAACATGGTCACAAATACACTAATGAGTTGGATTAGGAGTCTTGGTGTAGGAAAGCATTCTTTTTGGAAAAGGATTCTTGGTCACTAAGTAAATCCACCTAAGGATAGAATTCTTGCCCACCAAGTAAATCCTTCTTAGGAAAGGATTTGTATGCCTATTTATACTACCTCTAAATTTCGGCCAAGAGAAGATTTTAAGCTCCAAATTTCGTGCAAACCAAAGAAATTTAGAGAGAGGAAAAATTCTACCAAGCCCTAATTTTTCTAAAAGAGTTTTTGGCCACCACAGAATTTTGAGTATAGAGAATTCGGTTCTTGCTCTAGATAAATTCATCAAACTCTAAAGATTGGTGTGTAAAAATCCGGTAAAGAGGAAAAGGTAGAAAGAATGTTTTGTATTTGATAGTACACTAGTAGCCTTTACATTAAAAGGTTTTGTGTACAACATTGAATCTAGGTTCATGTGAGTTTCAATCAAATTGATTAATAATTCACAAGTGACCTAACGTTCTTTGTTTTACTCTAGGGGGATTATTGTGACTAACAAAGAGAAGATTTTGTTAGTTCCTATCCTTAGGTATACAATTTAAAGAAATGGAGCCTACACTCCTAGGTGATTCATGTTCGTGATTGGATTGGAAGATCTTACGGATTCAATTCGACGCTAGTTCAATCGTCACGAGAAAAATGTACGATACTTTTATATACATCAATTAATCTAGGGTTAAGGTTCTTGTTATTATAAAGGGAACTTTTTTTAAAATATGTCAAACCCTAATCCTTATCTTTCACGCTTCCGTTGTGCGATTTTCCCTACAATTGGTATCAGAGCCTGGTTGTACCCTTGATTAATTGATATACGTGTATGTGAATCTTTTTCTTTTTATTGTATATATGCATGTTTTAGAAAGAGATGACACTCTAAGTATTCACATATATATTTACATTGGAATATATGGATATATATATATATATATATATGTTTTATATGTGGTTTGTTGTTGCTCAATTTTGGTACTAGAATTTCAATATATTTTTATTTTTGGATTGTAACAAGTAGGGTGGCCTATCATCACCATAATTTCCTTCTTAGTAGTTGCTAAGTTTTTTTTTTATATTTTGTTGTTGTAATAAAAAAAACTGCACTTTATTGTAATAATAGTAAAAAAAAAAACTGCAGTATTTTTTTTAAAAAATTCTTCTGTAACACATTCAAGTATAGAAGACTCAAAGTTTTAAAGAATTAGAAGCAACCGGAACAAGTTTGGGACCATACGAGCCATAGCAACAAACGTGCGTGCGAAGAGCACGCGGCCATGATTGTTGTGGCTTGGGTTGCGCACTACAGCCTATGTAAGCCAAGGGCTGCGCATGGCAGCCCTAATGGGGTTGTGGAGTGCGCATGGCCATGGGAGGGAGCCAAGGGTGAGCATGCCCATGGGTGGCAGCCAAGGGAGTCCAAACGACGAAGGTCACATGAAGACTTGTTCGCTAAGAAAGAGTTTTTTGTATTCCTAGACATATAATTTACTTGCTTTTCTAGGATGGACCAAAATTGTAGCTATTTATATTATTGTAAATATTGCAATATTTTTCGTTGTTTGATAACATGTCAATAGAATAGGAGTGCCACTCACATATATCTCTTTTGGTATGAACATGCATTCAATGGTTTAGGTATCTAATTGGCATCTAGATAACTTGGTAAATCATTCCATGGAATTCGATCACACGCCTTAAATAATTGAGTGGGAGAAGGTGTTTTGGAACACCTACAACCTTCAAGTTTAGTTGAGCTTTATGTTTCATGTAATAACCCCCCAAGGGGTATTCATGAATGGAATTTAGCAAGATACTTCCTTACAAGGATAGATTAGACAATTGGCCCAAACGATATCTACTCCCAATAGAGGGATATTCACGAGGGAACATGTTGAAGATCGATAACTTGGTAACATACTCAATGTGATTTTATTAATATCCTCCCAAGAGTTCTTGTTTATAAAATTGCAAGGCTAAAATTGAAAAAGCTGGTTGTACTGTTAACAATTAGGTGGGACCTAGTCCAACTAGTAAATAGTGTGAACTCCCAAATGAGGCATGACATTTATAGGTGTTGGATCACCGTTGAATTTTACGATTGAATTATTTTATTTTATTCAAGATAAATATTCGAAATTTCTTTATCATGATTATTTAATTATATAATTTTTGTTATTAAAAAAGAAATCATGACCTCATCCCTAATCAACATCCTAAAAGATAATACTTTAACTGATAATAATTATATCACGTGGAAAAAGGAAAATTGGGTTGTTGTTGCAAGTTGAAAAACCATAAGTTCATTCTATCTATTTCTAAAACACCTACTCCTTCTAATGAATCTACTTATGAGCAAAGAGATGATTATCAGCAGTGGGAGTCTTCAGATGAGATGGTGAAAATGTACGTTACATTATGGCCACTATGTTCGATATGTTGCAACAACAACATGAAGGAATGGAGACTATTGCCGATATAATGATGTCTCTAGAGAAGATGTTTGATATGAGGTCTAGAATGACTAAGAGAGAGGCAGTGCCGTCTATCTCACTATCAGATTCCTTTGATCAATTCAAGTTGGACTACACCTTGAAAAATAAGGAATGCACCTTGCATGGCCTGATACAAGATGATCAAAGCACCGAGAAGATTCTTGAGAAAGGAAAGGGTCAAGAGATTCATATGGTTGGTAAAGTAGCTACTATTAAGACCCATCTGAAGGTCAAGAAACAACAGAAGAAAAAGCAATTTGGGCCTACCTAGAAGGAGACCAAGATAGTAATCAAGATCAAAGGAAAGTGTTTCCTATGTGGTGAAAGGTGAAAACTAACAAAGGAATATAATGAATGTGAATGAATTCAACTTGCGTTTAGGCAATGAAGCATCAGTGTCTACTAGTGTAGTGGGAGATATTAGAGTCAATCTAGATTCTAGTAGTCATTTAGATTTAATAAATGTTTATTATGTACCTGAATTCAAGAGGAATTCAAGAGGCGTCATCAAGATCTTTCATCTCAAAATTCTTTGATAGAAATCTCTTGGTTTCATGCAATATGCCAATATCATTTGTGGCAAGCAGTATATCATCGACATATAAAACCAGGAATATGTGCTTACTCCCATTGAATTTGTGATACACACAATTATCAACAATGTTTATCTCAAAACCAAACGAGATAATCACTTGATGAAACTTATGGTACCACTAACGGGAAGCTTGCTTGAGTCCATAAATGGATTTTGTCAATTTACAAACCATATTCTTTGGGTCTCCCGACTCAAAGTTTTCTGAATGCACCATATAAATTGTTTCGCTAATGTCACCATTGAGAAACGCCGTCTTGACATCCATCTGATGAAGCTTAAGATCAAAATGATCAAAATGTGCAAAATGTGTCATGATTGTCCTAAAAGAGTCTTTCGTTGAAACTGGAGAGAAAGTCTCTTTATAGTCAATCCCTTCCTTTTGGATAAAGCCTTTAGCTACAAGACGAGCCTTATACCTCTCCACATTACCTTTCAAACCCCTTTGGTTTTAAATATCTATTTACAACCAATGGGCTTCGCACCTTCTGGTAATGGGACAAGTACCCAAACCTTATTGTCTTGCATAGACTTATACTCCTCATTCATGACATCAATCCACTTTTAAGAGTTGGAACCCTGCATGGCTTGATGGAAGTTGATTGGATCATTTTCCATCATTCCAATGTCTTCTTCATGTTCCTGGAGAAATACATAAAAATTGTCCGGAATAGCATTTCTCCTTTCTCTAGTGGATCGTCTTAATGGCACTGGTTCTTGAGGTTGTTGAGTTTGTTCCTCAGGAACAATTACCTCATCTTGAATGGGGGGTTGTTCAACATTGTCTGGTTGAGGATCCAAATTCACTTCTTGATCAATGACAGGCATAGAAACCTCCATATCGTCAAAAACGATAGTAGGAATCGAAACTGATTCTTTCTTAAAGACAATATCTCTAACCTTATTTCTCCACCCAAACTCAACATCCTCAAAAAATGTTGCAGTTCCCGTTTCAAAAATTGATCGAAGTGTGGGACCATAAAACTTATAGCCCTTAGATCGCTCAGAGTAGCCAATAAAGTAGCTGCTCATAATTTTGGAGTCCAATTCCCTTTCATGTGGCCTGTAAGGCCTTGCCTCAGCTGGACATCCTAAAATGTGAAAATGCTTTAGACTAGGCTTTATGCTTGTCCAAATCTCATAAGGTGTTTAGCAGTTTCATTATTCTTCCTCTATTTGCCCTTATCCTTAGAGGCGCTAGCCAAATGAGCACTTTCGGTTCTGTCTCACTTCAGTCTCTCTTCCTCTTGTACACAGTAAGAAATGAGTTCATTAAGAGTCCATTTCTCCTTTTGACAGTTATAACTGACCTTAAACTGAATGTATTGTGCATGAAGTGATATTAATACCAAATGCATGAGCAAATTGTTAGACAGCTCTAGCTTCAATGCCTTAAGCTTAAAAGTAATATGAGACATTTTCATAACGTACTCCTTTATGTTCCATTTGCTCTTGTACTTATTAGAAACAAGCTTTACAAAAGCGTGCTTGTTTAGGAGCTTGTTTCTGCCTTATCGTTTTTTTTTTTCATAAAACGCTTTTCAATTTCGGTTAGGAACTCTTTGGCTTTGGTTATCTTTTCAGATACTGCACCCCTAAATGCCTCCGGAATGCCGCGCTTCTTGATCATAAGACTCATGCAATTTGAGCGATCCCACATCTCAAAGTTCTTCTTATCTTCAGGAGAACTTGCATCCGTAAGAGAAGCGGATTGCTCAACCCAAAGTGCAAGGTCTAGATCCATGCAGCCGAGAACAATGAGTATGTTCTCCTTCCAAATCCTTAATGTTGATCCCATTAAGTATGGGTATAAAGTTGTTATTAGCAGATATAGTAAGACATTAGCTTGAAAGAGATCAAAACAAACATACAAACATGCTCACATTAATAACCAAATACAATGATCAACAAATTCAAATAATGGTAAGTCCCATCTCAAAATACCTAGCACAACATTAATATCAAGTCTTTGGACAGTAATATTAATTTTAAGTGGTACTCTTGTTGTAGTGATCAAATATTGGCAATAATTAATGTCAAATAATAAATCTATCTTTGGATCGACTTATTATTCACATATAAAACCTTATAATCGTCACATATTTATCACCACATGTGTGTGTGCAATTCGATCAAGTATTAACCTTCCTTTGGGCCGACTAATACTCGCATGAATTTACATACACACAAACATCCAACATCCCTCATGAATAATCTACACAACATAGCACACTTTGGCGACATCTTGCTTCAATTAGCCCATTTAGAATGATAGATCACTTTATTTAACCATAAAAGATATACCAAATAATGGTCGGTCCCATCTTAAGATACCAAGTACAATATTAATATCAAGTCTTTAGATAATAATATTAATTGTAAGTGGTATTCTTGTTGTAGTGATCAAACATTGATAATAATTTATGTTAAATAATAAATTTATCTTTGGATCGACTTATTATTCACATGTAAAACCTTATAATCGTCATATGTTTACCACCACAGATGTGTGTACAATTCGACCAAGTATTAACCTTCCTTTGGGACGGTAAATACCCGTATGAATTTACACACACACGAACATCCAACATCCCTCATGAACAATCTACACAAGAGAGGTCACTTTGGTGACATCTTGTTTTAATTAGCCCATTTAGAATGATGGACTACTTTATTTAATCATAAAAGGTATACCACAACATATTTGAATTTGAGTTGATCCTTAAAATAAAATGAAAATAAAAAAAAATTATTTTATTTTATCAAATTTATAAAAGTGCCCCTTATTTTGTAAAATTACAGAAAGGACCTCAAGTTTTTATAATTAAATTTTTGCCCAAAATGTTTGAAAATTACAAAGTGACCCTATAACTTTTCAATAATTATAAATCTACCCAAAACTTTTTCGTAATTGCAAGCAGACCCTGTAAGTTTTGGAAATTATAAAATGACCCCGAAACTTATCAAAATCACATAATGACCCAAATAATTTGCAAAACAGTCCCTCAAGAATTTCAAATTTCAAAAGAAGGGCCTGACAAAAAAAAAAAAAAAAACTCGGTTAACCCTAGGTTATCGTCGTCGCCGCCTGAATCCTCCATGCCATCACAACAAGGCAACGACGAACGGTAGAGGATGACGACTAGGGACGCACGGACGATTGACGGTGATTGATCCTCTTAAACCGATCGAACGAGCGGCGGTGCGATCTTTGCTCAAACTGGACCAGATCGCGATGGACCACCGACAGTCATCCTCGTCGCCACAAAACGCACGGTTTCTCACCGGAAACAAGGCGTTGATAGAGATGGAAACCGAATTGGGTGAGATCCAAGAATGGATCGGTTATGAAAACCTGTCGATCCAAAAGCAACAAAAAAAACCTTTTTTTTTTTAATTCGAAAACATGCATTTTTTTAATGCATACTCATATACATAATCATACAAAACCGAATCCAAAACAACAAAATTCAAACAAATTTCATAAAAAAAGAACAAACCCCAATTTTTTTTTTAATTTTTTTTCTTAAAACCAAAATCCAAATCTTAATTCTCAAGAATTAATCATGGGTGACTCTGATACCACTTGCTAGAATTTTGATTAACACAAAAATAACATGTTTAGGTACAAAATTAATCTGAATGTTTAACTTAAACATGTTTCTATACATATTTAATCAAACCCTAATATACATAACATAACCAATATCAATTCAAGAGAAAATAAGTAAATCTAGAAAGTGGAAGCGTACATGAATCCATTGTCGGAGGTTGATGGACGGGTTGTGATCTTCCAAATTATCACGACCTTTATGAACCCTACCGTGTTCTATTTTGCTCTATTGATGGGGATACAGAGAAAACAAAAGTATCGTGTAATTTGGGGACCATAACCCTAAATATATATAATAATCAAATTATTATATGTTGGCTATTTCTAATTCGGCCCCTCAACAAATTAGAAATAGTACTCCGGTATCTACACATTAATTCTATGACAATTATACCCTTAAGCCTTAATACTTTAAATTTTAATTAGATCACTTTAAATTAGGCTTAACAATAAGATAGCACAACACATTTAATATTCACATGTGTGGCCCCATATGATGGAATTTTTCCAATAGTAAAAATAATATTATGTATTAATTACAAAAATATTTTTAAAACCCAAAATCTTCAATAATATCTCCTAGTTACACTCTTCTAATGGTAACTTAAGAATGAATTGTGTCACCGAAACCAATGGTTCTCTTATGATGAATCTCTTATTTTAATTTCGGTTAGAACCTTCATAAAATCATATCAATTTTAATGAATTTTGATCTGATTTTTTTTTCGTGAATGATAAGTTCAATAAAATGCATCTACGAATAATTTTTTTTTTAAAAAAATTAAGCTTTAAAACTAGTTATCCCGATTTTGTTAAATATGAAGGCATAAGAAAAATACACAAAATATAAGAAAATTTTAAAAAAAGTTCTAATACTTGAAAATTTCTTAAATTTTATTCATAGCTTGATTTTTGTGAACTTGTCATCTATAAAAAAAGTCAGATCAAAATACATTAAAAAAAATCGATATTTTTATATCAAGTTCCTTACCGAAATCAAAATACAAAATCTCTTATAAGATAGTGGTAAAACTACCTTAAGATATGAGACTGGGGGTTCATGGCACGAAGCCCACAAAATTGTTTTAAAATTAATTTAAATATTACCTTATTTTTTTGTTATTTAGATTTTATATTACAATTTTTGGATTAGATTTATCTACTTCAATTTTATTACATTTATGTATAAAAGATTAGAGAACAGCATCGGTGTTAGCTTGTAGGCTTGGCAGCCATATAGTTGATGAAAAAGAAATGGTATGATATTATTTGATAACTAACAGGAAAATAAATTAAAATTAACTGATGTTGAAATTTGCGGAGTTATTAGATAGATGGGTTTGATCGGGACATCGGATGCACAAGTGGCGTTAATGAGAAGAAATTAAAGGAACAGACAAGTACATAATGGGGTGGGCAATCAAAATCAAAGTGCATAATTTTGACAGAATAAATTGAGGGACATAGACACATGTGATTGTCATAAAGAATGTGCACGTAATCTGTGATTAATTAATATTTAAACATATTAATAAGTAATCTCTAGTCTTGTTGATAAGGTCAATCTCTTTTGTAAATTTGTAGTTAAGAAATAAAAGAAGAAAACCTTCCAACATAAATAAGGGAATTTCTGATATTAAAGAGATTCTGCAAAAGTGGAAAGAGATGTTCTTTTGGTGTGCAGGCTTTTTATATATGGTGCTGCTGTAGGCTGTAGCCAAACAGTATTTTAGAATGTTAGGAGACTGAGCAAAGATTTAACAGTCTTTATCTTGACCAATATTTAGAGAAATATAATTAAAATATAAGGATCGTGATTCATGATGTGGACCTCTTGTTATTGTAATCGGGAAGAGATTATGATTAGACTGTTTGCTTCTCACCAACCGTACCCAACTTGTGTAGAGATTACGAGTGCTTAATCACTTTGACTCGTCCAAGCCCAAAAGCTCTGACTTGATTGATGGAATTTATTTGGCCTAATCACACTGTGGAATAGTCAATGACACACTAACTTTCTAAGGCATGCTCATCAAGCATGTCCTTTACGGGACTGGCTGCTGTGTAGGTGACTGCACCATAAAATCATAAATAGTGATAATAATAATATTAAAATGACTAAAAAAAACTTAAAAAAAATAATATTCACTAGCTCATTTAAATATCTGTTTACAAAATTTTAAAAATTAAAATAAAACATAAAAAAATAAGTTAAATATTTTAAAAAAATTATTTTATTAAGATAAATAAATTAATTACATATTTTTATATAATTTTTGATATTTTAATTTGTAACCATTTTTATGGTGATGGTAACCATTTTCACGGTTTTAGTAACCGTTTTACGGTTTTAGTAACCGTTTTACGGTTTTGGTAACCACTTATTAATTTTTAGAATTTTGACTTATAACCATTTTCCACGGTACTAGTAACCATTTTCACGGCTTGAGTAACAATTTTACGGTATCGGTAACCAGTTTATAAATTTGAATATTATGACTTGTAACCATTTTCATGGCAATGGTAACCAATTTACGGCTCTGGTAACCACTTTTAAATTTAAGAAAACTTGACTTGTAACCAATTTCATAGTATTGGTAACCACTTTACGGATTTGGTAATCGTTTATACGGATTTGGTAACCATTTTATGTTTTTTAAAATATTTTAAATAGTAAAACCATTTTCACGGTATTGGTAACTATTTTCACGGGTCTAGTAACCATTTTACGGGTCTGGTAACCAAATTTTAATTTTTCTTAATTTTGACTTGTAACAATTTTCACGGCGATTGTAACCATTTGTACGGCTCTAGTAACTATTTTACGGGTCTGAAAACCACTTTTTAATTTTAAAATTTTTAACTTGTGATCGTTTTCACGGCTATAGTAACCATTTTACAGCTCTTGTAACCATTTTAACGACTCCAGTAACCACTTTTAAATTTTAAATTTTTTGACTTGTAACCATTTTCATTGTTGGGGTTTATGCCCTAAAGATGTCATTTGTAAATGGATTTATGAAATAAATAAAAGAAAAAGTTCAATTCATTCTTGTTGTGCTGTTTATTTCATAACTTGTGCATAAATTTAACATCAAAGATTGCCGGATGTAATCTTGAACTGTATATATGAGTGTCATATACGGATGGATACAGTAAGAGACGTGCAATCTAAGGAGTCCATAGATAGCAAATAAAGCTGGGTACTTTATTTGTAGTTAATCTATAGTTGTAGTCCATTCCGTAATGTACGGTGATTCTATCATGAATCATTCATATGGAGATATGAGAATTGAGGCACCTTGTATGATGTGATCATATAGGACTGGGCCATGATCTATATGAATCTCTCACTAAGATCTGTTTATTGATGAGATTCATATATATATATATATATATCAACTAATGATGGTTATATGTGGGTGATCTTAATCATGAGTGACTTATCGACTCCTTCAGGTTAGATCGTGGTCTTTGATATACCATGGGTGAGGTCGGATGCAGTTCCCGATCAATATGCTCCGTATGTTGGGATTGCGATTTGGCTTGTAGCTGGGAAGATTTGTACACAATAGTGGAATCTACTCCTTCTTGTGAAAAGTATATGGTAGTTCCCTTAAGGGTTGATTCGGGGCTTGGACAATATGAGCGCTCTCCTAATTCCGTAAGGAAATAGGATTTATTGTTCATTATAGAATCAACGGTGCTTAAAGGATATATGTAATTAAAGGGGTATAACGGACATTATGACCCAGCTCTAATTATGAACTACTGTAGAGGATCACACCATGTATAATAGCTATATCGATGGACACCGAGTTGTATCGGTCTGTGTAAAAGCGTCTACAGTTGAGAGAGTACAGCTTCGGGTTTTTAGTGGAATAACACTGGAGTTAATAATCAAGAAATATTAATTAAAGAGTTTAATTAATGATTCCGGTAATTATTGGAGCACAAAATACTGTGGGTCCATTAGGTCCCCTTGCTAGCCCGATCAATTTAGGTAACAAGGGTCACGGTTAATTAATTGGATTGTTCAATTAATTGTGTTACGAAAGTGACAAGTATATATTCGGGAATTAATTGAATAATGAGATTATTTAATTAATGAATGTTAATAGTTAAAATAATTAAATAATTAGATTATTTAATTATATTGATAATTATGAATTATGAATTAACTATTAATTGGAGGGTGTTAGTTGATATATAGATTTAGGTGAAGATAAAATAATAGGATTATTTTATTTTACTAAATCATTTATCTAAGTATTTTAATTTAAGTTTAAATTTAAAATATTAATTATCACTTTTAATATATTTGATATATTTAAAAATGATAATTAAAAGATATATATATCAATTATAACAGAAGAGATTGCATTGGATGCAAATTGATGTGTATATGAAACAATAATCAAAATAAAAATTTACATAGGATGTAAATACTTAATAAATATATATAGATATATTTAGAAGCAAGCTAGAGATATATTCGTAAGGAATCAGATTAATACAGACATATATAATTATTAAAGCAGTGCGTGAATTCAGATTGGTGAAGCAAGTCAAGAAAGTCATATATAAATATATATATTTGTCAAAGAATAAGGCAAGCATATATATATATATATATATATATATATATATATATATATATATATATATATATATATATAAAGCAAGCAGCAGTACATAGAGATATATTTTTGTGAGCAACAATGCGCAAACATATATATTGTGCAAAGATATTATATATATATATAGATATATATTCATGAAAAACGATGCAAGCTAGAGATATATATATTGTTTCATGTTTTGTGTGTTTTTGAAACACATAGAAGGAAGAGTTTCTTTAAATCTCTCTACACCCTCCATTCAAGTTCCTAAGATCGTGACGCGTCCACACGCAGTTATCAATCCCGGGAGATAGCGAGGAAGATCGAGTGGTTCAGACAGGAGCATATCAAAAAAAGAAAGAGCCTCCAAACGTTGGTAAGATTTTCTTCTTCTGCTTTTGTTGATTACAATTTCCTGTATTTACATATTGTATGTATTGGTTCCGAAAAATAATTACGATCAAAAGTTCACTGGTCCCAGATACAGATATGATTTGTATAAAAATTTTAAAACATAGTTCCGCTGCGTGACGAGTGAACGGGATTCCAACATTTCATGGCATTGGTAACTACTTTTATAGATTTGGTAACCAATTTTAATTATTTAATATTTTCACTTGTAACCATTTTCACGGCGATAATAACCGTTTTCACGCCTCTAGTAACCATTTTACACCTATAGTAACCAGATTTTAATTTTAGAAATTTTGACATGTAACCATTTTCACGTCATTGGAAACTACTTTCACGGCTCTGGTAACCATTTTACAGCTGTGGTAACCACTTTTTAATTTATGATATTTTGTTTTATAACCATTTTCACTGTGATGGTACCATTTTCACGGCATTGGAACTTACATTTATTTGGCTGCTCTAGTATATATGGAGAAAAATCACGGATGCATCCATGGACGAGCCTCTATCCGAATTTGGTTACCAAGGGAACACTACTTACACCGAATGAACTCAAACCTTTTAGAAATTTTTCATCTCAATTAGTATAGGCATAGCTTATTCTTTTACAATCATGGCAGATTCTTTACTACATACTAGAGTTACTAACTTTGTTTAATTAGGGAAGTCTATGTGTCCCTGACATGGTAGAAAATTGCTATGGGTGCAGACGGGAGCATTAGATTTTATAGCATGTGCAACTGCTGATGTCTTTGCCATGATTGACTATGGGAGCTAGCTACATCTTTAGTGTCTGGATTCCGAACTTACTGTCGCTGTAAAATTCTTTTAATACAAATAGTTGATGGGAAGTTTTTCAAAAATTAATAATATTTTTTCTATTTTGTTGCTGAAAATTGTTTTAAAAAAAATATTTCAAATAGTACTAAACACAATTAGATTGGAAAAACCTAAAAGGTGGCTGAGTCGCGTACAATGTGGCTCTCTTTAAGATGTTTCGCGACTCTGACCTAATTGTGCAAGCAGTTTCAAAGTTGCCACGTCGTCCCCATGATAAAACAGTCTAGAATCACCTTTGTCTCGGAACTTCTTTGCACGAAGAAGAACCGGAATACTCAAACTCTTTCAAAGATCTCTCGGAAATCTAACAAATAATACTTACGAATTTCTTTTAAAGTTGTGGAGAGCTTTTGTTTCTCAAAAAATGTTGTGTCTTCTGAATGAACAAAGCCTCTGTTTATAGGATTAGAAAATAAAAACTGAAAAACAAATTAACACCAATCATTAAAAGAGATAAAAACTGAAACTTCAATTTTTTAAATAAAAAAAAACATTTTACATTTGTTAGCAAACATGATCAGTTATCAATATTCAAAAAGAATACTTTTATTCTATTTAATCATATTAAGTATATAGAATGTTCTTAACAATTGCTCTTATTTAAAACAAATAAAGGTTGAACTGTTATGCAAAATTTTAAATTCAAATTTTATTAATTTTTAAATACACTTATAATAGTCCCCCACTTGTATTTTAAAATTAATAAGTTCATCGAGCAATATTTTATATGATTGTGCATAAGTAAAGGTGTCGTGTGACTTGAACATTTACATAGTGACGATGCTTCCGTATATACTAGAGTAACTCATAGTTTTGAAATCTACCACAGACAACACCATACACACAACCATACTAGAGTTAAGTTCTAAAACCAGCACTTTACGTCCATGTGCTTATATCCCGGTATAGTGAACACTCTAGAAATTTTGCCTAGAATTTCATAGGAAGCGACCTCTCTTCCACATTCACATAGGTAAGCCTATCACAGATACTCCTATAGCTAGGTACCCAACTCTACATGGAGTATAGAGCTCATTAAGAGTTATATCAAACTTAACCTTAAATCGCTTCAGGATGTCATGCTCAATAGGGATGGACTTGAAGTATTGACCCTGTATCACAATAGCATGATTCCACATATCACTTCATGACTTGTTATTACCCTTTGAACCTATTTCTTGGGATCTTCAGTCTGCAGGTTGGGTTTCAATCACAAGTGACTCAACTATCAGTGGGCTTTAGTCCCATCCATTTCGAGGTTTTCCAAACCTTTTCTCGTGCTAATCCTTTCGTCAAAGAATCAGCCAAGTTCTCTTCAGACTTTACATGACCCACTCTTACAGTTCTAGTTGAGACGTATTTGTCGCCTCTTACCATTATAATAACGGTTCATGACTTTTGCAATAGCTACGGTACTATCACAGTGAATAAGTATGGCTGGTATCGGTTTCTCTCATAATAGGGTATCTGATAACAGATTTCTTAACCAATCTGCTTCCTTACTAGCAGTAGCTAGTGCTATCATTTCTGACTCCATCGTGGATTGAGCCAAAATAGTCTGTTTCTTAGACTTCCATGATATTACACCTCTAGCGATACTAAAAATGTATCCACTAGTGACCTTGGAATCATCAGAATGAGTATTCCAATCAGCATCGCTGTAACCTTCAAGTACAACAAAAAACTTTGCATAATGTAATCTGAGGTTCATTGTTCGCTTGAGATATCGTATTACTCTCTCAAGAGCATGCCAATGCTCATTACCAGGTCTATTAGTAAACCTACAAAGTACTCCTACGTCATAAGCTATATCAGGCGTAGTGCAATCAGTAGCATAACGAAGACTACCAATGATACTTGCATACTCATTTTGTCTAACACTATTACCAGTGATCTTGAACAACTTTACACTATGATCATATGGAGTACATGTAAGTTTACAGTCAAAGTAATTATATTTCTTAAGAATTTTCTCAATATAATGAGACTGATCTAAAATAAATTCCCCTTTTTGACCTAGTTATTTTTATGCCCAGGATTACACTAGCTTCACCTAAATCTTTCATTATAATGTTAGCAGTCAATAAACATTTAACAGCATTCACAACATGAATATTTTAGCCAAAAATAAGCAAGTCATCCAAATATAAACAAATAACAGTCCAAACATTATATTCAGATTTACAATAAATGCACTTATCACTTTTATTTATTCTAAAATCACTAGAGATGACTAGATTATCAAACTTCTATGCCATTGTTTAGGTGCTTGTTTAAGTCCATACAGAGACTTGACTAACTTACAAACTTTTTCTCTCGGCCAGGAATTATAAATCCTTCAGTTTGGTTCATGTAAATCTCTTATTCTAATTCACCATTCAAAAAAGCGGTTTTAACATCCATTTGATGTGTAACTAGATCATGCAAAGATGCTAAAGCTATAAGTATTCTAATGGATGGTATTCTAGTTACTGGTGAATAAGTATCACAGAAATCTACATTTTCTCTTTGTTTGTAACCCTTGGCCATAAGTCTGGCATTGTATTTCTCAACTGATCCATCGGGTTTTAATATCTTCTTAAGAATCCACTTACAACCAATGGTTTTACAACCAGGTGGAAGGTCTACTAAGTGCCATTTTCCATTAGACTCTAGAGAGTCCATTTCATCATTTATGGCTTCTTGCCATAGGTCAGCATCCAAGGAAGTCATGGCTTGTTGGAAAGAATTCGAATCATTTTCTAAGGTGTAGGCATTAAAATCAAGCCCAAAATCTTCGAACATTCGGGCCCTTTTACTCCTTCTTGGTTTTAACTCAACTTTAACAGGCATAATAGATCTAGGCACACTACTAGACTTTGACCCCCACTATTTCTTATTTTAAAGGGAAATTTATCTTCAAAGAAATCAACATCATTTGACTCAATAATAACATGATGTTTTAAGTTGTAAAATCTATAAGCTTTACTGTTAACTGAATAACCTATGATAACACATTCATTAACTCGACTTGCTAACTTTGATCTTTTTGGATCAGGCTTCCGAACATAAGCCAAACAACCCCTTGTTCTAAAATAAGAAACATTTGGTTTTTTTGATTTCCAAATTTCATAAGGTGAAATTTTGGATTCCGAGTTGGGAACTCTATTCAAGACATAAAAGACAGTTAATAGAACTTCTCCCCACCAATGTGAGGTAGCACTAGAGCTAAGTAGGACAACTACTATTAACTCAGAATAAGTTTTATTTTTGCATTTTGCTTTCCCATTCATCTTTGGGGACTAAGGGCCGCTTTTCTCATGGATAATTCCATGTGAATTATATAGTTTGATAAATTCATCTGAGTCATATTCCATCCCTCTATCACTACAAAATCTTTTAACCATCCTGTTAAATTGATTTTCTATTTCATTTAAAAATATTTTGAACATGCCTATGACATCACTTTTGTTTTTCAAAAGATAGACATATGAAAAATTAGAACAATCTTCTATGAAGGTAATAAAGTACCTTTTACCATTTCTAGTCAAAATTCCTTCAAATTCACAAATATCGGAGTGAATTAGGACAAGAGGTTCAGAAACCCTAATTACTGATTTATGAGGAGTTTTTGTGATTTTCGCTTGACTACATGATTCACATTTTTCAAAATCTTTCAGAGATAGTTCTGGAATTAATCCTAAGCTACTTATGTTTTTTACTAGTCTTTTGTTTATGTGACAAAGTCTAGAATGCCAGATATTAAAAGGATAAATCTTGTAAGCAGAAATATTATCTTTATTAACATCAACATTAAGTTTGAACATACCCTCAGTAGCATAGCCTTTGCCAACAAAAGTTCCATTTTTGGTGAGAGTAAACAAATCTGCTCCAATGGTCTGAGTGAATCCTTCCTTGTTGAGGAGATAGCCAGATATCAGATTCATTCTTATTTCTAGGGTATGCAAGACATCTTTAAGAATGATAGTCTTCCCAAAAGTAAAATTTAGTTCAACTTCCCCACTACCAGCAACAACGGTGGAATGGGAGTCACCCAACAACACCTTTTTGGCCACAACATTAGAATAAGACTTAGACATTGCTCGATCATAGCAGACATGGCAATAAGCACCAGTATTTACCCACCATCCGTCGGATCCATCAACTAAGTTGACTTCTGAAATCGTAGCAACCAGCTGGTCTATGGTCAAGTTTATCTGAGCAGCAGAACGTACAACTCGTTTGCTTCCTCAATTCCGAGCAAGATGCCCTAGCTTGCCACAATTATAGCAAGAAAGCTGTAACGAATCATTTTTCCATGAAGGAGGTTGTTGCTTTTTGTGGAGTTTTACTATGTGTTTTGTTGGTGTGATTCTTGTTCTGATTTCGGTAATGGCTCTTCATGTTGTTAGTTTCTGGTTTCAGAATAGCTACAGTCTTGTTCATGTTTAAAATCTTGTTATTTGTCACAACCAGAATTTCCTCTATTAGCTCTTATTTTCTGGCCTTTTCCTCGATTCGAAGGCGTGTGATCAAACTCTCTAGGGAAAACTCATTGGTCTTGTGTCTTTACTGGTTCTTAAAGTCTTTCCAACTTGGGGACAACTTGTCGATGATCACTGCTACTTGAAATTGATCATCTATGTTTATACCTTAAGATGTGATCTCGTGGGAAATCTTCTGCAGCTCATGTGACTGAGCTTCTACAGACTTGTCATCTATCATTTGATACTTCAAATAGCGGCTGATAGCAAAAAATTTAGCTCCAGCCTCTTCAGTATTATATTTTTTCTAAAGTGCCTCCCACACATCTCTTCCAGTATCAAAAGTAGTATAGTAGTCATATAAATCATCAGACAAACCATTAAGAATGTAATTTTTGCAAATAAAATCATATGCAGTCCATTTCTATGGAGCTGAGGTTTGTTCAACAGTTGGGTTTTCAAGAAGAACCGGTTTTTCAATGTTTACAATAATGGTTAATTTTTTAATGGTCAAATAAAAAAGCACTTTTTGTCTTCAACGTTTAAATTGAACACCCTCAAAGCGGAATGGCCGGTTTAGGTTAGATGACTTAAAATCCATTTTTTTTTAAATTAAGAAACGTCTTAAAATTGTTGCTGCAAAATTCTTTTAATGCAAATAGTTGCTGGGAAGTTTTTCAAAAAGTAATGATGTTTTCTTTATTTTGCTGCTGAATTTTTTTTTTGAATAAATATTTGAATAATACTAAATATAATTAGAATGGAAAATCTTGGAAAGTGGCTGAGTAGCTGACAATGTCGCTCTCTTTAAGACGTTTCGTGGCTCTGCCCTGATTGTGCAAACAGTTCCAAAGTTGCCACATCGTCCCCAGGATAAAACAGCCCAGAATCACCTCTGTCTCAGAAATTCTTTACACGAAGAAGAACCGGAATATTCAAACTCTTTCAAAGATTGCTCGAAAATCTAACAAATAATACTTACAAATTTCTTTTAAAGTTGTAGTGAGCTTTTGTTTCTCAAAAAATGTTGTGTCTTGTGAATGAACAAAGCCTCTATTTATAGGATTAGAAAATAAAAACTGAAAAACAAATTAGCACCAATCATTGAAAGTGATAAAAAGTGAAACTTCAATTTTTTAAATAAAAAAAAAACCGTTTTACATTTATTAGCAAACATGACCAGTTATCAATATTAAAAAAGAATGCTTTTATTTTATTTAATCATATTAAGTATATAAAACGTTTTTAACAATTACTCTTATTTAAAACAAATACCAGATTGAACTGTTATTCAAAATTTGAAATTCAAATTTTATTGATTTTTAAATTAACTTTTAACACTTACTATGGTGATGGGCATGCTCTTAACTTGTTCCCTAACAAGAAGAGGCTTGTAACAATTTTGTCGGAAAATGTCTCAATAGCAATGGTAACCTTGTTTACGGCTCCAATAATCTTATTCAGCTGAAAGTAAAGTATCAATTAGAGTTTTGTATTATTTTTTATCTTTACATGGTGAAAGTGCAGGTTTATATTATATTTTCATCTTTTTATTAACTCTCTGTAATATAACTTTTGTTGTTGCAAGAGTTAATGTCAGTTGGTAAAATATGTAATTTTCTCATCCATTTTTTTTCCTTTTATATGTGTGTTTACAAGGACCAGCTTATCCCATATCGAAGGTTTATGCTATACATGCTTGCAAGAATTTTAGCTTTCACTTTTGTGATCGGGAGACGGGAGGAGAGTGTTGGGATTATGCTCGATAGCAAGATTGTAATAATGTAATTGACAATGAAATTGACAATTTTTTCATATTAATAAAGTGAATTCTAGTTTAACAAATCTTATAACATTTATGTAGGGAAAAAACGGTTCAAAACGCAACGAAAGCATGAGAAAACGAAAATTAGGGTTTGTGTATAAATAAAAATTTTCCTTTTCAATAACAAGAACCTTAACCCTAGATTAATAAATGTATATAAAAAGTATCGTACATTTTTTTTCGTGACGATTGAACTAGCGTCGAATTGAATCCGTAAGATCTTCCAATCCAATCACGAACGTGAATCACCTATGAGTATGGGCTCCCTTTCTTTAAATTGTATACCTGAGGATGGAAACAAACAAAATATTCTTCTTTTTTAGTCATATTAATCCTCCAAGAGAAAAACCAAGACCGTCCGTTCACTTTTGAATTATCAATCAATTTAATTGAAACTCGTGTGAACCTTGATTCGATATTGTACACAAAACTCTTTTGATGTAAAGGATACTAGTGTACTATCGAAAAAAAAACGTTCCCCTTTTTCTCCTTTTTGGCAGAATTCACACTATCTCTATGAGTTGGTCGAATTTTGTCAAGAGTAAAAAACAAATTTTTCTCCCTCAAAATTCTCTCTTGCAAGGCCAAATTCTCTTCTTGAAAATTGCTTAACATGGCCGAAATTCCACTCATAGAAAAACTTAGGCTGGCCGAAATTAACATACGTATATATATAGGATTATAAATCCTCTCCTAGAAAGAATTTACTTGGTTGGCAAGAATCCTTTCTTTAGGTAGATTTATTTGGTAGTTAAGAATCCTTATCTAAATGAATTCTATCCTACACCAAGACTCCTAATCAAACTCAATAGTGTATTTGTAACCATATTAAAGACTTCCTAATTTGATTAGATAAATAATTCATTTTATTTATCTAATTATCAAATATAGTCTTTAATATTAATTATACTACTAACAATAATATAATTGTAGAAGATCAACTCCTATTAGGAAAAAGATTTTGACTTTTAATTAAATAATTAATTAATCAATAAATTAATTAATTTCCACTTAATTAAATAATAAAATAAAAATAATATAATTTAAGCTATTCTTAATAGCCTTGCAGCCAAACACATGTATATAGACCATATATTATTCTTCTTATTTTATTAAATCCATTAGACCTTAATAAAAAAATCCGCACGTGAACTAGACCCATTCTTACAAAAAGAAACAAGTTCACATGCCGTAATACAATTCTAGATGGACCCTTAAATTGGTCCGGTAGAAAATATGAAGTGATCCATGCAAGTTCGTGTGGATTGGGGATCTTGGCGGGCTATCTATATTTAAGCTCCAATAGACACAACCCAATTACAATCAACAAATGATTCACTTAGGTTCAATATATTTAATTTTATTTCATTCCAATAAATAACTAAAATTGAACTCTTAAATAAAGATAGAATAAGTTGATTTTACTCATTCATACCCTAGACAACTTTATTGGAGAAAGTGTATCCTCATGAAGAATACTAGTAATCGCCAAGAGCTCATAGACCGCCTATAGCTCTCCAAGTTATCATATTTACTCATATGACCACATTTTGAACTTGGATATTTTGACTTGTCCAGAAGCCATGTTTCAATAGACACTATTGAAAACTTAACATTAAGATTTAATAATCAATACCTCAAAACATCCATATGATGGTATTCTACTCTCATTTAATAAATGGAGCCACAATATCCATATCTATAAATGAAGTCCTCTATCGATTAACAATTGAATACCACCAAACTATCGAGGATAGACTGTGCTATAAAATCGTACTCACTGATAGCTCAAATGATAACACTTGCAACCATAAGTCCATCATTTACCTCAGGATGGAGATAGACTCTCCGATTGACTTCAAATGAAAACTTTTACCCATTGACAGTTCTAGATAAAGTATTTCATTTTAATCCTAATCAATGCACCAAGTACACTAGATTCTTTTGCCCAAAGACACCACACTTTGATGATTTTAGACTCATCATAACACATTTGATCCCATTTAAATGCTAGCAAAAGAATCTACAACTTTGACAAGATAAAGGTGCCCAACCTTTTATCTTAAGTTGTGAATATTATTCAGGGCTAACTAAAGAATTGTGTCTACCTCATACATATCTAGATGTATGAACAATTCTTCTTTTCTCATAGTCTTTTGACCTTATGATTATTTACTTTTGACAATTATAATAATTAAACTATAAATGCTATAAGATTTGTTAAACTAGAAATCACTTTATTAATATGAAAAGATTGTTAATTACAATATTACACTCTTGCTATCGAGCTTAATCCTAACAATCTCCCACTTGCACTATAGAAAATGTGTCATATCTCTCATCCCCATATTCTCTAGATGTCCATCAAAACTCTTTTGTGGAAGAGCCTTAATAAAGGGATCCGCTAGATTTTCTGCTGACGCGATCTTGGTAATCGTCACGTCACCCCTATGCATAATTTTCCATAGAAGGTGATACTTTCTTTCAATGTGTTTTCCTCTCTTATGACTTATTGGTTCTCTCGAATTAGCTACTGCTCTACTATTGTCACAATAGATAGTGATATACTTATTCGCATCAGGAACCACTTCCAAGTCAATCAAGAATTGGCGGAGCCAGACAACCTCTTTAGCAGCCTCAAATGCGGCAATATACTCGGCTTCCATGGTGGAATTGATAATACAAGATTGCTTGATACTCCTCTATATGACTGCCCCTCTTCCAATAGTAAACACATATCCTGATGTTGATCTCCTGGAGTCAGAATCTAACTGAAAATCAGAATCTGTATACCCAACGGGAATTAAATCCCCTCCAGAGTATACAAGCATATAATCTCTCGTTCTCCTAAGATACTTGAAAATATGCTTGACTGCCATCCAATGATCAGGACCAGGTTTCGATTGAAACCTGCTAACTATGCCCACAACAAAACAAATATCTGGTCTAGTGTAGAGCATTACATATATTAGACTTTCAACTGCCGATGCGTATGGAACCCTACTCATGAATTGCTCTTCATGCTCATTCTTAGGAACTTGTTCCTTAGAAAGTTTGATTCCATGTCTAAAAGGTAACATATCTTTCTTGGAATCTCGCATGGAAAACCTAGACAGGATTTTATCTATGTATGAAGCTTGGGATAATGCAATCATTCTATTCTTTCTATCCGTTATGACTTGGATACCAAGAATATAACTTGCTTCTCCTAATTCCTTCATATCAAATTGTTTTGCTAACCATTCTTTTATTGATGTCAATACACCTACATCGTTTGAGTAGTATATCATCAACGTAAAGAACTAGGAAAACCAACTTGTCGCCTTTAATCCTTTTGTCTACACAAGGTTTATCAAGGTTTTGAATAAATCCAAAACTTTTCACGGTTTGATCGAACCTTATGTTCCAGGATCTGGATGCTTGCTTCAATCCATGTATGGATCTTTGCAACTTGTATACCCTTTCCTCTTGGCCCTTTTCAATGAATCCTTCTGGTTGCATCATGTAGCTGCTTTTTTCAAGACTTCCGTTAAAGAAAGTTGTCTTGACGTCCATTTTCCAAATCTCTAGGTCTAGAGATGCCACAATGGATAAGAGTATCCTAATGGATTTAAGCATGGCCACAGGAGAGAAGGTTTCTTCATAATCGATACCTTCCTTCTGTTTATCACCTTTAGATACCAATCTAGCTTTAAAGGTTTCCACCTTTCCATCCATTCCTCTTTTCCTTTTGTATACCCACTTGCGCCCAATGGGTTTTATCCCTTTGCGCAAGTCTACAAGAGATCAGACTTTGTTTTTTAACATAGATTCAATTTCGGATTGTATTGCCTTTTGCTAATGGCGATAATCAACATCTTCCATAGCTTCCTTGTACGTATAGGGATCATCATCATCCGGAAGATTCTCTACAGATTCTCCTAGACAGATGTATCTCTCGGTTTGTCTAACAACCCTCCCATTACAACGAGGTAAGGTAGATTGTTGATCTTGTGTTGGTATGGAACTTACAATTGGGCTAGGTTGCGAAACCTCTTGTGGAATTGTATCTCCTAAAAGCTCATTCAGGACAATTATGCTTTTAGGCACAAAAATTATTCATATAGTCCTTTACAAGAAATTTAGCATTTGTCGAAATAAATACTTTAAGATCTGAAGGACTATAAAAATAATAGCCTTTTATTCCTTTCGGATACCCTACAAATATGCATGTTTCTGAACGGGACTCCATCTTTTCTGTATTTCTTTTTAACACGTGCGTAGGACATCCAAATATCTCTAAGTGTTGTAAACTAGGCTTTCGCCCGGTCCACAACTCATGCGGTGTTTTAGGAACTGACTTAGATGGTACTTCGTTTAGAATGTACATTGCAGTTTGTAAAGCATATCCCTAAAAAGAATTAGGGAGCGTTGAATAACTCAACATAGACCTAACTATATCCAAAAGAGTTCTATTTCTCCTTTCAGCCACCCATTTTGTTGAGGTGTACCTGGTGCAGAAAACGGAGAAATTATCCCATTTTTAATAAGATATTACTGAAACTCACCAGATAGATATTCTCCACCACGATCAGACCTCAAGATTTTTATGCGTTTGTCAAGCTAATTTTCAACTTCAGCTTTAAATTTTTTGAACATGTCAAAAGCTTCCAACTTATGTCTCATGAGATACACATAGCCAAATCTTGAGTGATCATCAGTGAAAGTGATGAAGTACTCATATCCACCTCTAGCTTGAATGCTCATAGGTCCACAAACATCAGTGTGTATCAAACCAAAACATTCAATGGCTCTTGTGCCTTTGTTCGTAAACGACCTTTTGGTCATTTTAACTTCCAAACAAGATTCACAAGTTGGTAGATCATCAACCTTTAAGTTACTTAGAGGTCCGTCACATACCAATCTTTTAATCCTATTAAGGTTAATATGACCTAGGCGCAAATGCCATAGGTAGGTTTCATCTTTTGATAATTTTACTATTTTATGATTAGGTTCCGTTGATTCCATGTCTAACAAGTGAGATATGTTTCCATGCAAATAGAATAAACCGTTTTCCAATGTACCTTTGAAAATAATTTTGTCATTCTTACTAATTATAAAAGCTTTATTAAAAGTAACCGAATAACCAAATTTATTTAAACAAGAAACTGAAATTAAATTCCTCTTGAATTATGGTACATAATAAACGTTTATTAAAACTAAATGCCTATAAGAATCTAAACTGATTTTAATATCTCTCACTACACTAGTAGACACCAACGCTCCATTGCCTAAATGCAAGTTGAATTCATTCTTATTCAGTCTATTTCCTTTGACCCATTTCACCATAAAAGAAAACACTTCCCTTTGATCTTGGTTACTTTCTTGGTCTCCTTCTAAGAAGGCCCAAGTTGCTTTTTCCACTATTGTTTCTTGACCTTCTAACGGGTCTTAACAGTAGCAATTTTACCAACCATATGATTCCTTATCTAGAGACATCATAATATCGACAACAGTCTCCATTTCTTCATGTTGTTGTTGCAACACGTTGGAGATGATGACCATAATGTAACGTACATTTAGCCATCTCATCTAAACACTTCCACTACTGATTCTCATCTCTTTGCTCCTGAGTAGATTCATTAGTTTGGTGGTTAAGGAATATACAGAATGAACTTATACTTTTCAGCTTGCGACAACAACCCAATGTTCCTTTTCCATGTGACATAATTATCATCAGTTAAAGTATTATCTTTTAAGATATTGATTAGGGATGGGGTCATGATTTCTTTTTAATAACAAAAATTATATAAGTAAACAATCATGATATAGAACTTTTGAATATTTATCTTGAATTAAATAAAATAATTCAATCGTACAAATTAAACGGTTATCCAACACCCATAAATGTCACGCATCTTTTGGGAGTTCGCAATATTTACTAGTTTGACTAGGTCCCACCTAATTGTTAACATAACAACCAACGTTTTCAATTTTAGCCTTGTAATTTTTATTAACAAGAACTCTTGGGAGGATATTCATAAAATTACATTGAGTGTAATACCAAGTTATCGACCTGCAATTTAATCCTTCACGAATATCCCTCCTTTGGGAGTAGATATCGTTTGGGCTAATTGTCTAGTCTATTCTTGTAATGAAGTATCTTGCTAAATTCCATTCATGAATACCCCTTGGGGGGTTATTCATGAAAAATAAAGCTCAACTAAACTTGGAGGCCGTAGGTGTTCCAAAACACCTTCTCCGACTCAATTTTTTAAGGCGTGTGATTGAATTTCAAAGAATGATTTACCAAGTTATCTAGATGTCAATTTAGATACTTAAACCATTCAATCCATGTTCATACCAAAAGAGATATATGAGTGGCACTCCTATTCTATATGACATGTTATCAAACAATGACAAACATTGCAATATTTACGAAAATATAAATAGCTACAATTTTGGTCTATCCTAGAAAAACAAGTAAATTACATAATGTCTTGGAATACAAAAACTCCTTTCTTGGCGAACAAGTCTTCACGCGACCTTCATCGTCTAGACTCTTTCGGCTACCTCCCATGGGCGTGCGCACCCTTGGCCCCTACCCATGGGAGTGCGCATGCCACAAACCCATAAAGGGCTGCCATGCGCAGCCCATGCCACAACAAAACGTGGCTGCGTGCTCTTCGCACGCACGTTCGTTGTTACGGCTCACACAGTCCCAATCTTGTTCCGGTTGCTCCTTTTTCTTTAAACCTTCGAGTCTTCGATACTTGAATGTATTATAAAAGAATTTAAATAATAAAATACAGCAATTTTTTTTAATTACAACAACAAAATAAAAAAAAAAATTAGCAACTACCAAGAAGGAAATTATGGCGATGATAGACTACCCTTCTTGTTACAATCCCAAAACAAAATACATTGAAATTCTAGAACCAAAATTGAGCAGTAACAATCCACATATAAAACATATATATATCCATACATTCTAGTGTAAATATATATATGAATACCTAGAGTGCTATCTCTTTCTAAAACATCCATATATACAATAAAAAGAAAAAGATTCACGAACACATACATCAATTAATCAAGGGCACAACCAGGCTCTGATACCAACTGTAGGGAAAAAACGATTCAAAACGCAATGGAAGCATGAGAAAATGAAAATTAGGGTTTGCGTATAATTAAAAAATTTCCCTTTTAATAACAAGAACCTTAACCCTAGATTAATTGATGCATATAAAAAGTATCGTACCTTTTTTTTTCATGACTATTAAACTAGCATCGAATTGTATTCGTAAGATCTTCCAATCCAATCATGAACGTGAATCACCTAGGAGTGTGGGCTCCCTTTCTTTAAATTGTATACCTGAGGATGGAAACATACAAAATCTTCTTCTTTGTTAGTCACAATAATCCTCCAAAAAAAAAAAAACCAAGAACGTCCGGTCACTTTTGAATTATCAATCAATTTAATTGAAACTCGCGTGAACCTTGATTCGATATTGTACACAAAACCCTTTTGATGCAAAAGATACTAGTGTACTATCGAAAACAAAAACGTTTCCCTTTTTCTCTTCTTGGCCGAATTCACACTATCTCTATGAGTTGGTCGAATTTTGTCCAGAGTAAAAAATAATTTTTTTTCCATCAAAATTCTCTCTTGCTAGGCCAATTCTCTTCTTGAAAAATGCTTAGCATGGCTAAATTCCTCTCATAGAAAAACTTAGGCTGGTCAAAATTAACATACGTATATATATAGGATCATAAATCCTCTCCTAAGAAGGATTTATTTGGTTGGCAAGAATCCTTTCCTTAGGTGGATTTATTTGGTAGTTAAGAATCTTTATCTAAATGAATTCTATCCTACACCAAGACTCATAATCCAACTCAATAGTGTATTTGTAACCATATTAAAGACTTCCTAATTTGATTAGATAAACAATTCATTTTATTTATCTAATTATCAAATATAGTCTTTAATGTTAATTATACTACCAACAATAGTATAATTTTAGGAGACCAACTCCTATTAGGAAAATGATTTTGACTTTTAATTAAATAATTAATCAATCAATAAATTAATTAATTTCCATTTAATTATAGAATAAAATAAAAATTATATAATTTAAGCTATTCTCAATAGACTTGCCACCCAACACATGTATATAGGCCATATATTACTTTTCTTATTTTATTAAATCCATTGGACCTTAATAAAAAATTCCACATGTGAACTAGACCCATTCTTACAAAAAGAAACAAGTTCACATGCCTTAATACACTTCTAGATGGACCCCTAAATTGTTCCGGCAGAATATATCAAGTGATCCATGCAAGTTCGTGTGGATTGAGGATCTTGGCCAGCTATCTAAATTTAAGCTCCAATAGACACAACCCAATCACAATCAACAAATGATTCACTTAGGTTCAATCTATTTAATTTTAGTTCATTCCACTAAAGAACTAAAATTGAACTCTTAAATAAAGATAGAATAAGTTAATGTTGCTCATTCATACCCTAGACAACCTTATTGGAGAAAGTGTATCCTCATGAAGAATACCAGTAATCGCCAAGAGCTCATAGACCGCCTATAGCTCTCTAAGTTACCATATTTACTCATATGACCATATTTTGAACTTGAATATTTTGACTTGTCCAGAAGCCATGTTTCAATAGACACTATTGAAAACTTAACGTTAAGATTTAATATCCAATACCTCAAAACATCCATATGATGATATTCTACTCTCATTCAATAAATGGAGCCACGATGTCCACATCTGTAAATGAAGTCCTCTATCGATTAACAAATGAATACCACCAAACTATCGAGGATAGACTATGGTATATAATCGTACTCATTGATAGCTCAAATGATAACACTTGCAACCATAAGTCCATCATTTATCTCAGGATTGAGATAGACTCTCCGATTTTTTTTCAAATGAAAACTTTTATCCATTGACGGTTCTAGATAAAGTATTTCATTTTGATCCTATTCAATGCACCCAGTACACTAGATTCTTTTTCCAAAGACACCACACTTTGATGATTTTAGACTCATCATAAGACATTTGATCCCTCTCAAATGCTAGCAAAAGAATCTACAACTTTGACAAGATAAAGGCGTGCCCAACCTTTTATCTTAAGTTGTGAATATTATTCAAGACTAACTAAAGAATTGTGTCTAACTCATACATATCTAGATTTATGAACAATTCTTTTTTTCTCATAGTCTTTTAACCTTATGATTATTTACTTTTGACAATTATAATAGTTAAACTATAAATGCTATAAGATTTTTTAAACTAGAAATCACTTTATTATATGAAAAGATTGTCAATTACACTATTACACTCTTGCTATCGAGCATAATCCTAACAATTTATAGTTTAATTATTATAATTGTCAAAAGTAAATAATCATAAGGTCAAAAGACTATGAGAAAAGAAATATTGTTCATAAATCTAGATATGTATGAGGTAGACACAATTCTTTAGTTAGTCTTGAATAATATTCACAACTTAAGATAAAAGGTTGGACTCCTTTATCTTGTCAAAGTCGTAGATTCTTTTGCTAGCATTTGAATTAGATCTAATGTGTTATGATGAGTCTAAAATCATCAAAGTGAGGTGTCTTTGGGCAAAAGAATCTAGTGCACTGGGTGCATTGAATAGGATCACAATAAAATATTTTATCTAGAACCGTCAATGGATAAAAGTTTTCATTTGAAGACAATCGGAGAGTCAATCTTAATCCTGAGATAAATGATGGACTTATGGTTGCAAGTGTTATCATTTGAGCTATCAATGAGTACGATTATATAGCATATTCTATTCTCAATAGTTTTGTGGTATTCAATTTTTAATCGATAGAGAACTTCATTTATAGATATGGACATCGTGGCTCCATCATTAAATGAAATTAGAATATCATCATATGGATGTTTTGATGTATTGGATATTAAATTTTAACATTAAGTTTTCAATAGTGTCTATTGAAACATGGCTTCTGAACAAGTCATAATATCCAAGTTCAAAATATGGTCATATGAGTAATTATGGTAACTTGGAGAGCTATAGGCGGTCTATGAGCTCTTGGCAATTACTGATATTCTTCACGAGGACACACTTTCTCCAATAAGGTTGTCTAGGGTATGAATGAGTAACATCAACTTATTCTATCTTTATTTAAGAGTTCAATTTTAGTTCTTTAGTGGAATAAACTAAAATTAAATAGATCGGACCTAAGTGAATCATTTGTTGATTGTGGTCGTGTTGTGTCTATTGGAGCTTAAATTTAGATAGCCCGCCAAGATCCCCAATCCACACAATCTTGCATGGATAACTTGATATATTCTACCGGACCAATTTAGCGGTCCATCGAGAATTGTATTGAGGCATGTGGACTTGTTTCTTTTTGTAAGAATGGGTCTAGTTCACATGTGAACTTTTTATAAAAGTCAAATGGATTTAATAAAATAAGAAAATAATATATTGGTCCGTATATATTTGTTGGGGGGCAAGGCTATTTAGAATAGCTTAATTATATTATTTTTATTTTATTATTCAATTAAATGAAAATTAATTACTTTGGTGATTAATTAATTATTTAATTAAAAGTCAAAATCTTTTTCCTAGTAGGAGATGGTCTCCTAAAAATATACTATTGTTGGTAGTATAATTAATATTAAAGACTATATTTGATAAGTAGATAAATAAAAGGAATTATTTATCTAATCAAATTAGGAGTCTTTAGTATGATTACAAATACACTATTGAGTTGGATTAGGAGTCTTGGTGTAGGATAGAATTCCTTTTTGAAAAGGATTCTTAACCAAAAAGTAAATCCACCTAAGGAAAGGATTCTTAAATACCAAGTAAATCCTTCTTAGAAAAAGATTAAAGTCTCCTAATTGTATTCTACAGAAATTTCGGCCAACCCGTAAATATATATAATAGGATAGAATTCATTTTAGATAAGGACTTTTAACTTCCAAATAAATCCACATAAGGAAATGATTCTTGCCAACCAAGAAAATCCTTCTTAGGAGACGATTTATGATCCTATATATATATATGTATATATATATATATATATATATGTTCATTTCGGCAATCATAAGGTAATTTCTTAGAGAATTTTGGCTAGCCCTATTTTTCTAAGAAAAGAATTCGGTCATCATAGGAATTTTGAGGGAGAAAAATATGATTTTACTGTAGAAAAAATTCTATCAACTCTAAGAAATAGTGTATGATTCAAGAAAGAAGAAATAGGAAGAAAGAACGTTTAGTTTTCGATACTACACTAGTAGCCTTTACATCAAAAGGTTTTGTGTACAACATCGAATCAAGGTTCCAGCGAGTTTCAATCAAATTGATTGATAATTCACAAGTGACCTAACATTCTTTGTTTTATTCTTGGAGGATTATTGTAACTAACAAAGAAGAAGATTTTGTTTGTTTCCATCCTCAGGTATACGATTAAAAGAAAGGGAGCTCACACTCATAGATGATTCACGTTCGTGATTGGATTGGAAAATCTTGCGGAATCAATTCGACACTTGTTCATTCGTAACGAGAAAAAGGAACGACACTTTTATATACATCAATTAATGTAGGGTTAATGTTCTTGTTAGTCAAAGGGAAAATTTTTATTTATACGCAAACCCTAGTTTTTTTTATTAAATTTTTCACTCTTCCGCTGCACATGGTTTTTTCCCTACCGAGAGACCTTTCTTCTTTAGTAGAGAAGCTTCTAAACCCTTAATCAGTTAATTTAATAGATAAGTCTTAATAGAGCCTGACTTGAACCTAGGGTTGCATTTATCTAGGACATTTTATTGGACGTTTTATCTTAGAGGTCTGACAAAACCTGACCAATAATTGGCCAGCTTAAGAAAAAAAATGTACAATTAATTATGAAGATGATAAAAGGGAGAGAAAATTGAGTTGTCATTTTTCTGCCTTGTAAAATATATATGGGATCTTGGGGTTATCATCTGGGATTTGATTACACTCTTAATTTTTAATTTTCTTCAGGATATATAAGTGTATATGACTACAAGGTATTGAAATTCTTTTTATGTTTGAAAAGACCATAATAATAATAATAATAATAATAATAAACTATCTTAATCTCAATACATAAGAGAAATTATATTTGCTTATATTCATATTAGAGAATTACTATCTAATCCAATTAAATTTTACAATGTTGTAAATAAGCCGTATCCATTGTGTTCAACTATTAATCAAATGTGAAGGTAATTTTGAAATAATTGGATACTCTAATTACTCTATCGCTATGAAAGCATTCTTGATTACATTCATTCTTATACATTGTTTGTATTATTAATTTCAAAAGTGTTTTTATTTCAAATATAGTCTAAATAATTATCAAACTAGAATTAAAATCTCTTACCTCCTTTAGTTTTACAATATTTATCAATCAATACATGTAATTAGTTATATTCATTGTATGTAAGTGCAATCTAAATTCAAAATATTATAAATTTATTTACATTAAAAAAAAATCATACAAATTTGTATTCATTCAAATTTATCAGGCTATAAGTTTTAATTTCTCAATGAAAATATACATTAAATTGATCTAGGAAAAATGGCATGTAGAACTTACATACAATAACCAATCATCTCTACATATTTTCAGCAACATTTACAATTTTTTGATCTCACAAGAAAAGAATATGCATAAAGCTAAATGTATAATCAAGAATGAAAGCTTCATAATCAGGTAAATATATAATCGAGATATTCCATTTCGTTGAGGTAGAGGAATCCTTTTTCATATGCATTTAAGTTCCAGAACAAAATAATAGTAAGATAGCTTGTAGGAAAGAAAATAAACCCATAGGTCTCCCCTTCCTTCCATTATTTTTCCAATCAAGAAAATTATGCTACATCATTGACGATGACTAATATCAAATCATTATCAAATCACTATCGTACATCATCAGTTTTTAGCATCAAAGTCTAATTCCAATCCATAACATACGAAAAATAAGGAAAAAAAGAAAAGAGAAAGAAGACCTTTGATGCAGATGAAGAAGAGCAACCAAGTGAATATGGTGTTTCTTCCTTATAAAGTTGGGTCCCTGTTGGTGATAAGGATCTGTATCCAATATAGCTTGTGGATCTGTATCCAATATAGATACCCATGGAAGGCGTTTTTGCATAAATGATTTGGCCACATCCACGGGAGAACCTGCTTCACCTTCAGTAAACTGTATGAAAGAAAAAAATGAATTCTGCAAAGTCATCAGTATGAAACAAATAATTTATTGAATCACTTTTTTAACAATCTCAACAAACTAGCAAGCTAATATAAACTGATATTTATTAATCTAGGGACAAAATGAAGGTGGTTTACAACAACCATAAGTTCTACCACTGAGATATTAAAAAAAATAGTTACTAACATTTGGCAACATAGCAGTGTTTAGGGTGAAGGGTCCAAGGTCCAATGTTGACTTTGAATTTGATCCTGACTTCTTATTCGCTAACCATTTTTTTTTGCCTTTGTAACAGCTGCACTGTAGAACTCAGGCATGTTGGAATCTGAAATATAATTATTGAAGCGGTCAATATCCTTATTAGAGTTTGATTTCAAAAAATTAAATGTATTCAAAAGGTTTCTAAGAAATCAATACCACTATCAATTATTCCGCTAGGTAGTTCACTTAAAATTTTATTCTCTGTATCCCCAATCATGTGGCTATCTATAACTCTTGATTTAATAATCCTTATCAGTCTATCACACTCTTCCTTATTCAAACACAAGCACCCATTCAAAACTTATGAGTCAAAGCATTTATAAAAGAAATAATTATATAATAAGGGAAACAGTCCAAATAAACTTTAGAAGAGATCAGCTCATATAAGTCTAAGAAAATTAATTATTGTATCCAACCTGAAACATATATTACAACGGTTTTTGAACTTGAACTCAATTATAAATGCAAGCACCTATCAAACCAATGACAAAAGAAAAGATTAAAGGAAGAAACAATCAAGTAAAATCCCAAAGTATGATACAAAGAACCTAAGATCCAATTACCACGAGAAGATCTCTTGCATGAGAAGCTGTTCTATCATATGCTTGTTTTCGCTCTTCTCCACCATGGGATGATATTCACTTCTGATGTGCATGATAGTTTCTGATGTTCCATTCTAACATAACCAAATAAATAAATGTTACACATCTGGACTCTGGAATTCAAGAGTAGACCAAAATGATATTACAACATAAGCCTTGACGCCATTAATGACCCCAAAAAGTGAAACAGTTAACTAAATTACAAATGTATAGTTATCGAAAGACATCAAATAGTGAAGGAACATCACATTGATCCAACTTACATCCACAATATGATAAGCCAGTTTCACAGCAGAAAAAACAAACAAAGAAAAGGAATAAATCACAAATGACATAATTAACTTTTTCAAATCCGGCCAACAAGAGACCAAACAAGGAACACACTAATCCGGCCATAAGCCACAACCCACAACCCAACAGGCGAAGAACAAAATAGAGCAAGTCACAAAATAGAGCAAACAACGAACAACTATGAATCCCTAACTGCAACCAGAACATGCCAACCGACACACACCACAAACAGGAAACAAGACTAGGCAAACCCGCCAGAAGAAAACAAAAATAACACAACAACATAAAGCCCTGATAACACAAACGTAAACATAGCAAGCAGGATAAAAAAAAACAACAAAACTAGACCACCAAAACACAATCATCTTCACACTGAACCTCTTCTCAAGTTGCAAAATAATCTCAGCTAAAAATACACCTATCTTCAAAATTACCAATAAAAACCACACCCAAACCGATACTTGTCTCTTTACTACAAAACCACAAGGCAACGACACCACACAAAACTGCAGCAAGCAGCCCAAAAATACCACAACACAAAAGACAACACCGACTAAAACAGACCACCACACTAAACGACCAAAATTTTCAGCTATAATACAAACACCACAACACATTCTCAACAACTCAAAAGTTGTAAATTCAATTTTAAACCAAATAAAAAATTCATTAAAATTAAACTATAACAAAAAAAATAAAGAAGTCAGTAACCAATTACCAACTCAGAGCTGAGAAGAGTGAAGGTGATGGTGGTGGCTTTAGAGTTGGCGACGGTGAAGGTGCTGAGATGGCGGAGGTGGTGAGAAATTAGAACTAATGGTTGTGGCGTTAGTACTGGAACTCAGAACTGAGAATAGAAATGACAGTGCCGATCTACAATCGATGTGGCGATTAGTCGATGACGGCGATCTGAAATCTAGGTGTCGATCAGTCGGAGGTGGAGATCAGTCGGCGACGATGGTCAGTGCAGATTTGTAAAATCGAGAAGAATGAAACTCATGGTGGTGGCACTGGAGTTGGTGATAGAGGAGGTACCCAGACGACGGAGGTAGCGAGAAATTGGAACTTATAATGGTGGTCTGCCAACTAAAACTCAGAGCTAAGAATAGAAGTGACGGTGTCGATCTGCAAGCGAGGTGGCGATCAATCGACGATGATGATCTGCAATCTAGGTGACGATCAGTCGACGCTGGAGAGTAGTCTGTGACGATGGTCAGAGAAGATTCGGAAGCCCAAGAGAGAGAAATAGGTGAGAAGAACAAAAACTTTTTCTTGAGAAATTCTCAGATCTGAAGACTTGAAGTCAATCTTGGATATATGTATTCAGTCATGACTTGTAACCGGTTGACCTTGTTTTTTTTTTTTGGTTTTTTTTTAATTAATACAGAACCGTTGGATCAAGTTGTTGAATGATCCAATGGATAAAATAAATTACTATTCATGGTTGTATGATACAACCAATTTTTAGGTGACTGCATAGCAGTCAGACCCTTCCTTTACCTTTTACCAAGTTTATGTATATATATATAGATAAGGGAATCATAAGATCAAAAAATTTATTGAGTTATTGTTTTAGTTAAAAATTTATTTTTAACTATGGTTTTCATCTTTAATCTTGAAGTAACAAGTATGCCCTCACTTTTATTTTATTGGACCCAATATTTTTCACCTAACTTTTCACTTATCAGTGTCTTCATCTCCAATTTTTTTCAAAATCTGTTACATGACCGTTGAAAATGAAGTTACACGCCACTTGAAAATGAAGTTACATGCCTATTAAAAAATAATTTCATTCTAAATTAGAACTCCAGTATTGTTTCATGTTACAAGTTACACGCAAGTTGAAAATGAAGTTACATGCCTGTTCAAATATAATTTCATTCCAATTTAGAACTCCAGTATTGTTACATGTTACAAGTTACTTGCTAGTTCAAAATGAAATTACATGTCTGTTCAAAATAATTTCATTCCAATTTAGAACTCCAGTATTGTCACATGTTACAAGTTACATGCCAGTTGAAAATGAAGTTATCGATAACATTGATGACAACTCGATACCCGACTTTGACAGGGTAGTCACGACGATGAAGATTGTAATCATGTATTAGCGATGACGTTTTAATTATTTATTGTATTAGCAATTTCGTTTTGAAATGATATGAGAATTGAATTCTAGTAATGTTACATGCTAGAAGTTACTATTGAGATTATGCTTGATAGCAAGAGTATAATAATGTATTTGATGATCTTTTCATATTAATAAAGTGATTTCAAATTTAAAAAATCTTATAGCATTTATAATTTAATGATTATAAATGTCAAAAGTAAATAATCATAAGGTCAAAATACTATCAGAAAAGAAGAATTGTTCATACATCTAGATAGTTATGAGGTAGACACAATTCTTTAGTTAGTCTTGAATAATATTCACAACTTAAGATAAAGGTTGGGCGCCTTTATCTTGTCAAAGTTGTAAACTCTTTTGCTAGCATTTGAGTGAGATCAAATGTGTTATGATTAGTCTAAAATCAACAAAGTGTGGTGTCTTTAGGCAAAATAATCTAGTGCACTGGGTGCATTGAATTGGATCATAGTGAAATACTTTATCTAGAACCGTCAATGGATAAAAGTTTTCACTTGAAGACAATCAAAGAGTCTATCTCAATTCTGAGATAAATGATCGACTTATGGTTGCAAGTGCTATCGTTTAAGCTATCAATGAGTACGATTATATAGCATAGTCTATCCTCGATAAATAATAGAGGACTTGTTATCATTTGTTAATCGATAGAGGACTTCATTTATATATATGGACATTGTGGCTCCATTTATTAAATGTGAGTAGAATACCATCATATGAATATTTTGAGGTATAGGCAGTCTATGAGCTCTTGGAAATTACTGGTATTCTTCACGAGGATACACTATCTCCAATAAAGTTGTCTAGGGTATGAATGAACAATATTAACTTATTCTATCTTTATTTAAGAGTTCAATTTTAGTTCTTTAGTAGAATGAACTAAAATTAATGAATCGAACCTAAGTGAATCATTTTTTGATTGTTATTAGGTTATGTCTATTAGAGCTTAAATTTAGATAGTCCGCCAAGATCCCTAATCCACACGAACTTGTATGGATCACCTGATATATTCTACCGGACCAATATATGGGTCCATCTAGAATTGTATTAAGGCATGTGGACTTGTTTCTTTTAGTAAGAATGGATCTAATTCACATGTGGACTTTTTATTTAGGTCCAATGGATTTAATAAAATAAGAAAAATAATATATATGCCCATGTGTGGTCTTGGGCAGCAAGGCTAAATATATTAGCTTACAATATTGTTTTTTATTTTATTATTTAATTATATAGAAATTAATTAATTTATTAATTATTTAATTGTTTAATTAAAAGTCACAATCTTTTTCCTAGTAGGGGTAGGTCTGCTTTTGTCATATTATTGTTGGTAATATGATAAGTATAAAATACTATATTTGATAAGTAGATATATAATATGAATTTATTTATCTAGTCAAAGTAGGAAGTATTTGATTGCTATTAAAACTCTAATTGACAATTAGTCAAATTATGATGTTTTAATTTAGTCACAATTTAATTATATTTAATAATTGGTTATTGAATAAGTACACTATTTGAGTTGCATTAGGAGTCTTTGTGTAGAAAAGAATTTTTTTTTAAGAAGGATTTTTGGTCACCAAGTAAATCCACTTAAGGATAGGATTATTGCCCAACAAGTATTTCCTTCATAAGAGAGGATTAGGTCTTTTTAACTAAATACGTTATGAGTCATGGTGTAGTAGAAATCCTCCTTCTAGGAGGATTTTCGGCCACCTATATATACTCCTTTATATAATTTCGACCAAACCCTAATTTTTGGTGTGAGAAGTTGTTTTTTATTGTTATGAAAAAAAAATAAAATTTGTTCAACTCATTGTGTGAAGAATTCGGTCAAGCATAGAGAAAAGAGGGAACGTTTTTGCTTTCGATAGTACACTTGTATCCTTTGCATCAAAAGGGTTTTGTGTACAACATCGAATCAAGGTTCACGCGAGTTTCAATCAAATTGATTGATAATTCACAAGTGACCGGACGTTCTTAGTTTTTCTCTTGGAGGATTATTGTGACTAACAAAGAAGAATATTTTGTTTGTTTCCATCCTCAGGTATACAATTTAAAGAAAGGGAGCCCACACTCCTAAGTGACGTCGTTCGTGATTGGATTGGAAGATCTTGTGAATTCAATTCGACGCTAGTTCAATCGTCACTAGAAAAAGGTACGACACTTTTAATTTACGTCAATTAATCTAGTGTTAAGGTTTTTTCTATTAAAGGGATTTTTTTAATTATATCAAACCATAATTTTACGCTTCCGTTGTGTGATTTTCCCTATATTTGTTATCAGATCATGGTTGTACCCTTGATTAATTGATGTATATGTATGTGAATCTTTTTCTTTTATTGTATATATGTATGTTTTAGAAAAAGATGACACTCTAGGTATTCGCATATATATTTACACTGGAATGTATTGATATATATATATATATATATATATATATATATATATATATATATATATGTGTTATAAGTGGATTGTTATTGCTCAATTTTGGTCCTAGAATTTAAATGTATTTTGTTTTGGGATTGAAACAAGAAGGGTGGCCTATCATCGCCATAGTTTCCTTCTTGGTAGTTGCTAAATTTTTATTTATTTTGCTATTGTAATAAAAATATTGCACTATATTGTAATAAAAAAAACTATAGTATACTAGTGTACTATCGAAAACAAAAACGTTCCCCTTTTTGAAGGATTGGAAGCAACTGGAACAAGTTTGGGACCCTACGAACCATATCAACAAACATGTGTACGAAAAGCACGCGGTCACGATTGTTATGAAATGGGCTGCGCATGGCAGCCCTGTGGAATCTATGGGCTGAACATTGCAGCCATTTGAGGGGTTGTGGGCTAGTCACACCTATGGGAGGGAGCCAAGGGTGCGCATGCCCATGGGAGGTAGTCGAGGGAGTCCAAACGATGAAGGCAGCGTGAAGACTTGTTTGCCAAGAAAGGAAGTTTTTTGTATTCCAAGACATATGTAATTTACTTGTTTTTCTAGGTTGGACTAAAATTGTAGCAATTTATATTTTGAAAATATTGCAACGTTTGTCATTGTTTGTTAACATGTCATATAGATTAGGAGTGCAACTCATATATCTCTTTTGGTATGAAAATGCATTGAATGGTTTAGATAACTAATTGGCATCTAGATAAATTGGTAAATCAATCTTTGGAATTCGATCACACACCTTAAATAATTGAGTAAATAATTGAGTGGGAGAAGGTGTTTTGGAACACCTACGGCGTCTAAGTTTAGTTGATCTTTATGTTTCGTGTAATAACCCCCAAAGGGTATTCATGATTAGAATTTAGCAAGATACTTCCTTACAAGGATAGACTAGACAATTAACCCAAACGATATGTACTCCTAAAGATGGGATATTCAGGAGGGATTATATTGAAGGTCGATAACTTGGTAACACACTCAATTTGATTTTATTAATATCCTCCCAAGATTTCTGGTTAATAAAATTGCAAGGCTAAAATTGAAAACGTTGGTTGTCATGTTAACAATTAGGTGGGACCTAGTCTAACTAGTAAATGGTACGAACTCTTAAAGGAGGCGTAACATTTATGGGTGTTGGATCACCGTTGTATTTTACGATTGAATTATTTTGTATAATTCAATATAAATATTCAAAACTGCTTTATCATGATTATTTACTTGTATAATGTTTGTTATTGTTCAGAAATCATGACCCTATCCCTAATCAATATCCTAAAAGATAATACTTTAACTGGTGATAATGATGTCACATGGAAAAGGAAAATTGGGCTTTTGTTGTAATCCGAAAAGCATAAGTTCATTTTGTGCACTCCTAAACCACCTACTCTTACTAATGAATCTACTCAGAAGCAAAGAGATGAGTATTAACAGTGGGAGTCTTCAGATAAGATGGCTAAATGTTACATTATGGCCACCATATCCGATGTGTTGCAACAGCAACATAAAGGAACAGAAACTGCTGCCGATATAATGATGTCTCTAGAGGAGATGTTTGCTATGAGGTCTAGGACGACTAAAAGAGAGGCAATAACTGCCTTCATGAATCTTAGGATGAAACCTGGATAGACTGTAAAAGATCACATGATGAAAGTCATAGCATATCTCAATATTGCTGAACTTAATGGTGCTGAGATAGATGGTGAGATGAAAATTGACATGATTGTCAACTCACTATCAGATTCCATTGATCAATTCAAGTTGGACTACACCTTGAATAATAAAGAATATTGAAGGAAAAATTACGCAGCGGAAGCATGAAAAAAATTAAATTCGAAATTTGGGTTTTGGTAAAAAAAAAAATTCCTTTTTTAAATAACAAGAACCTTAACCCTAGATTAATTGATATATATATATATATATAAAAGAATTGTACCTTTTTCTCGTGACGATTGAACTAGCGACGAATTGAATTCGCATGATCTTCCAATTCGATCATGAATGTGAATCACCTAGGAGTGTGGGCTCCCTTTCTTTAAATTGTATACTTGAGGATGAAAACAAACAAAGTCTTTCTCTTTGTTAGTCACAATAATCCTCCAAGAGAAAAATCCAAGAACGTCCAGTCACTTATGAATTATCAATCTGCTTGATTGAAACTTGCGTGAACCAGATTCGATTTTGTACACAAAACCCTTTTGATGTAAAGAATACTAGTGTACTATCGAAAGCAAAAACATTCCCTTTTTTTCTCTAGTTGGCTGAATTCACACCCTATATTTATGAGTTGACCGAATTTTGTCTAGAGCAAAAAAAACTAAATTTTTTCCCTCAAAATTCTCTCTTAGAAAATAACCTTGCTTGGCCAAAATTTTACTCATAAAAACATAGGGCTGGCCAAATTTCATGAGGTGGTATATATAGGATCATAAATCCTCTTCTAAGAGGGATTTACTTGGTTGGCAAGAATCCTTTCCTTAGATGGATTTACTTGGTGAAAAAGAGTCCTTTTTCAAAAGGAATTTTACTCTTCACCAAGAATCCTAATCCAACTCATTAGAATATCTGTAACCATATTAAAGATTTAGCAAAGAGAGATATTTGCAATGTAAATGCATAATCATATATAACAACTTCATGCAATTTAATTAAGAGAGAGAGAAATTCAAGGAAGTTTGATTTTTGGAACATGTGTGAAAAGATTGCCTTGAATGAAATACATGCAATATCAACTTCCAAAAGCATGATATTTGGCAAAGGAAAAAAACACATGAGGTTCCAAGATAAGTCAAACCAATTTGTTAATGGAAAACGAAAATATTGTTTAACAAAAGATAAGAGCAACTGTCAAGCTTTACAAGCTAAACAAGACATGAGCGACTATTGCGCCCTTTTAGATTTTTCCGGGTGAAATGCCTATATGATTGTAGCCTTGTTCAACAAGTAAAGAGAGAGAGAGACAATTTGATTGTGAAATCCTAGAAATGGATACAATATCCTTATTGATTGAAGTCTCAAAAGTCACTCTCACACAAATCTGCAATCATTTTAAAGCATTCAATAAATTCCTCATGCATACCAATTTAAGCATGCCAAGATCAAGTTTTCATAGACATAGAGATAAACTTTGGGTCAATCAAATGTACATCTTAATCAAATTTCCTAGTCCAAAAATACTTGTTTGAACACAAATGAGACATGCATTTCAAATAAGGAAAAAACACACTTATTGAATAAAAATTTATATAATAATATAAGTATCCAAGATACTTATGCAATTAATTAAAGATCATAAAAATGAACAATTATTTGCTTATTGAAATGCAAGTTCGCTCTCTTTGCTTGAGCTCCCCATATGGGGTCAAAAACCAAAACACATCAATGCATATGACAAATCCAAACAAACCTACTAAGAGATTTAAACTTAGTTGAATCTAATGGTTTAGTAAGCAAGTCCGCTAGTTGATCATTTGTGCTCACATGTTCAAGTGCAATGCATTTGCTCAACTAGCTCTCTAATGAAATGATATCTAATGTCAATATGCTTGGTTCTAGAATGTTGGACATGATTTTTTGAAATATTTATGGCACTCATGTTATCACAATAAAGAGTTAAAGTACCTTGCTCAAAGCCATAATCCACAAGCATTTGCTTCATCCAGAGGAGATATTTGCAAGCACTATATACTCGCATTGACTGTGGATAAGGATATGGAATTTTGCTTCTTGCAAAACCATGACACAAGATTGTTCCCTGGGAAGAAGAAACGCCCCAATGTACTCTTCCTATCATTATAATTACCTGCCCAATCTGTATCACTAAAGCTAACTAAGCTAGCATTAGTGTCAAAAGAGTACCATATCCCATAGTTGGATGTCCCTTTCACATATAGAATGATTCTCTTCACGGAAGAGAGATGGGATTCCTTAGGATTGGCTTGGTACCTAGCACACACACCAACACTAAAGGCTATATCGAGCCTACTAGCCGTCAGGTATAGCAAACTCCCTATCATGCCCCGATATAAGTTTTGATCCAGACTTTTCCCACTAGCATCATTGCTAAGTTTCAATGTGGTACTCATAGGTGTGTCACAATGCTTGGTATTCTCAAGGCCAAATTTCTTCACTAGGTTCTTAGCATATTTAGCTTGGGTTATGAAGATCCCATCATGCATTTGCTTTATTTGCAAGACTAGGAAGAAATTTAGTTCACCAACCATGCTCATTTAAAACTCATAAGTCTTGACATCATCAAATTGTTTAACTTTCAAGTTGTTAGTGGAACAAAAAAAGATGTCATCATCATAAATTTGAGCTATGAATAGCTCATCTTTAGTGCACTTGATGAACAAAGTCTTGTCTACACTTCCTTTAGAATAGCCATTGTCAACAAGATAAAGAGTGAGGCGCTCATACCAAGCGCCTTCTTAAGGGGATAAAAATGATTGGGGTGGTGTGGATCCATAAACCCCTTTGGGTTGCTTAACAAACACTTCCTCTTGCAAGAATTCATTGAGGAAGACACTCTTAACATCCATTTGATGCAATTTAAACTTGTGAACACAATATATGAATAAGAGAGGCCTAATGGACTCTAATCACACTCTTCCCACTTGATAACATTTTATCGAGCTTCTTAGTTTCGGAGGTCATCTTGGCAATCAACTCTTTTACCTTCCTAAGCTCAATCTTCAAGTTCTCTTCACTCTTCTTAGTGTTCACAAGCTCTAATTTCAAGCTCTCTTCTAACTCTTTTCCACTTTTTACTTTCTCACTCAAGTGAGTTATCCTGGAAGTCAACTCGAGATTCTCCGTTTTCAACTCTTGAATCTATTTCTTCTTCTTCGATCT
Organism: Dipteronia dyeriana; assembly: GCA_032871835.1. Taxonomy (NCBI): domain Eukaryota; kingdom Viridiplantae; phylum Streptophyta; class Magnoliopsida; order Sapindales; family Sapindaceae; genus Dipteronia; species Dipteronia dyeriana. The sequence continues at coordinate 43,144,510 of CM065297.1, forward strand.
AGACTTTTCAAAGAACTTCATAAAGTCCACATAGTCCATTTCCTCATCAATCTCAAACCTAGAGTTAGAAGAAGTACTCTCATCACTAGAGTCATCTACTTTTTCCTTATCGCTTACAACTTCCTTGTCATTATGAGATGTTGTGAAGACAATGAAGTTTGTAACTCTATCTTCATCATCCAAAGATTTTTCTTCCTCTTCTAAGTTTTTACTATCACTCCAAGTGGCCGCCATCGCCTTCCCCTTCTTTTTTTTCTTTAAATTTGCACATTTTGGAGCAATGTGACTAAAACCACTACATTCATAGCATTGAATTCCCTTCTTGGAGTCACTTTCTTGAGACCTTTACATCTTCTTGAAAGGAGTTTTTTTTTTCACTTCCTTTCCCTTAGACCCAAATCCTTTCCTCTCAAACTTCGTGAATTTCTTGAACCATTTAACCATGATGGCCATTTCTTCATCCGAGTCCTCCTCCTATTTTTCAACCTTGGAGGTCTTCAAGGCAATACTCTTTTGCTTCTTCAAAGGTATTGGTGTGGTGGTCCATCTTGATTCATAAGCTAGAAGTATTCCAATGACTTCACTTGGCTTCATATTCTTGTACTCACTATTCTCCTCAAGTGCCATCACCTTTGATTCGAACCTTGACGGAAGTGCCCTCATAATTTTTTTCTTGATTCTCCTATCCGAATAGAGGTCACCAAGTTGATGGCTTTGGTTGACAATATCCATCAACTTCACTTGAAAGTCATTGAAGCATTCATGCTCCTCCATCCTAATCATCTCAAATTGCATTTGGATGACTTGAAGCTTTGTGTCCTTAACTACTTCGGTTCCCTCATGAGCTGTTTGAAGAATGTCCCAAGCCTCCTTTTCAATCCTTGTGTTTTGGACCAACTTGTATTGATTATCGTCTATGGTGCAAAGGATAGCATGCATAGCCTTGTTGTTCCACTTGGATGCTTCAAACTCTTGAGTACTTTAACTAGACTTAGGCTTGAGAGCTTCATCTTTCTCTTTAGTGGTCATTGTTGGAGGAGTGTACCCATCTTCAATAGCCATCTAAGCACGGTAATCTATTTGGCAAAGATAGGCTTCCATCTTGCCCTTCCAAGAAGCGTAATTCACCCCATTGAGCAAATGAGGTCTTGTGCTTGAGGCTCCCTCATGACTACTACCGTTTCCACTCATGGTGTTTGAGGTTAATGAATGTAATGCAAATGCAATGTCACATAACAAAAAAAAAATCAAAATACACCAAGCAAGACATACACAGAGCATGGATCACCTAAGTATATCTAGGCACCTGCTCTGATACCAATTGAAATTCCCTAGAAAGTGTGTGTCTATAAACCTAGAGGGAGGGGGTGAATAGGTTTTTAATCCGATTGATTACCGAATTTCATGAATAAATCAATATTGTCAAATCTACCTCATTCTACCAAGTGATCAAATAAATAACAACAAACATAAAGCAATAACAACACGCAATATATACGTGGAAACACTCATAATGGGAAAAACCACGAGCTGTTCAGTATGCCACACTCGATCCTCAAAATCCACTATTGAATGAAAGTTTACAATCTAGGTTGACACTTGTCATACCCTTCAGTTACTAACCCTTTCACTCTACCCAGAATGCCTTAATAGTTATTTTGGATCACCAACCTTGTGCACTAACCACTTAGCCACAAGCTTAATCAACAATGAAGAGATAATGACAACCTTAGTGAATATGCAAGAATATTATATATGTAAAAATGCTAGGTTAAAACATTCATGCTTATCTAGGATTAATAATGACAAGAAAAGCAAATCCTAGATATCAATGTTTTAAATGCAAAGGTAAGAAGAAATAGCTAGAAGGGTAAAACCGTCCTAAATTCTAGCTATCACTAATCAATACTGTCAACCAACAACCAATACTACAATCATGTCATGAAAGCTATTAAGCACACAAGCATGCATTTAATTTGTAATAAAAGCTAAAATCTAGGTTTACATGTCATAATAATGAAACTTTAAAGTCTAGAACATGTAGAGAATACTTAGTTATGAACAAACAAGAGACCCATGCTTGAAAGATGCTTAATGATTATGTTTTGAAGTTTGATTGAGTAAAAATGGCTTCTTGGAGCTTCTCTCACTAAGAAAACCTTATCTCACTCTTAAAATAGGTTTGGAAGCTCTTAGAAATGAGTTGGGAAGAAAATGATATATTTATTTGAAGCCCAAAATGAAACTACATCGTTTTAACAAAAACTGCCCAAAAGACACATTGTACGCTTGTGGTAGCACTGGTCAAGTAGCGCGCCACCAGCATATAGCCTATTTTTGTGTTGGGCACCAGAGGCGTAGCGTAGGGCAACGTTGCATGACCAACAACAAACCAATGGACGTGTTGCGCTGGGTGTGGTGCGCATGACGACCAGCACGCCACCAGCAACAAACCACTAGAAACCAATGCTGGTGGTAGCTCCGCTTGAGTGGCGCACTGCTCGCTTCCTTCACACTCGTATATAAATTTTGCAAGAGAAAAAAGGTAAAGGGAATGCATCCTAATGACTAACATGACATGGAAATTTAATCACAAAATACAATCAATTTAAACAAGCAATAGAGAACAACAATAGGCACATAACAAGACAATTAAGCACTAATGCAAAGTGATAAAAAGCATGAATGAAAGTGAGTATGTGCACTAAATCTCTTCAAATGAAGTTAAACAAAAGGTATACCTTTAGAGCTTGAACTTGATCATGAGCATGGTCGGTCTAAGCTACCCTTACATAATTATCCCAAAATGTGGTTTGTCAATATAATAAGCCAATCAAAAAACAGAGGAACTTACACATTTAATTAAATAATAAAATAAAAATAATATAATTAAGCAAAATTATATAGCTTTGCCCTCCAACACCATGTATGAGCCACTTCTTCACTACTGTCACAATAGATAGTGATCTGCTTATTCGCATCAAGAACCACTTCCAAGTCAATCAAGAATTGGCGGAGCCAGACAGCCTCTTTAGCAGCCTCGTATGCAACAACATACTCGGCTTCCACGGTGGAATCGGCAATACAAGATTGCTTGATACTTCTCCATATGACTGCCCCTATTCCAATAGTAAACACAGATCTTGATGTTGATCTACTGGAGTCAGAATCTGACTGAATCTGACTGAAAATCAGAATCTGTATACCCAACGGGAATTAAATCTTCTCAAGAGTATACAAGCATATAATCTCTCGTTCTCCTAAGATACTTGAAAATATGCTTGACAACCGTCCAGTGATCAGAACCATGTTTAGATTGATCTTTGTATGAAGCTTGGGATAATGCAATCGTTCTATTCTTTCTATCCCTTATGACTTGGATACCAAGAATATAACGTGCTTTTCCTATGTCTTTCATATCAAATTGTTTTGCTAAACAATTTTTACTTATGTCAATACACCTACATCATTTCCGATGAGTAGTATATCATCAACGTAAAAAGCTAGGAAAACCAACTTGTCACCTTTAATCATTTTGTATACACAAGGTTCATTAAGGTTTTGAATAAATCCAAAAATTTTTATGGCTTGATCGAACCTTATGTTCCATGATCTAGATGCTTGCTTCAATCCATATATGGATCTCTACAACTTACATACCCTTTCCTCTTGGCATTTTTCAATGAATCCTTCTTGTTGCATCATATAGATGCTTTCGTCAAGACTTCCATTAAGGAAAGATGTCTTGACGTCCATTTGCCAAATCTCTAAGTCTAAAGATGCAGCAACGGATAAGAGTAGCCTAATGGATTTAAGCATGGTCATGTGAGAGAAGGTTTTTGCATAATTGATACCTTCATTCTGTGTATAACCGTTAGCTACAAATCTAGCTTTAAAGGTTTCCACATTTTGATAGGTTTTAGATTGTGTTGGCATTAATTCCATATCAAAATGATATTTACTTGCAATAATTTAGTTGTTTAGATTCATGATGATTCAATCTTTAAAGAAGAATGAACAATTAGTCAAAGCAAGTCCAAAGTCTTCAAAGAGAAAGGATGATATATGGTTCTACAAAGGTATATTAAGACTTTATCTTTCTCTTACAAGGCTTAGGGACACACACAAAATTCATACATTTGTGTCCCTGCATAGTTGTGCACCATTATAGGCACACAAACACAATTCATACATTTGTGTCCCTACATAGTTGTGCACCATTATAAGAACACACATATAATTCATTCATATGTGTCTCTGCATCATTGTGCCCATTTATAACACATTCACACACTTGAAGATGAATGCTCATGCATTGGTATGAAAAATAACATGCTTTAGAAAAATGTAGGATTTGAGACTATCTCTATGTAGTTTGCATTCTAGTGTGAATTGTGTTTGTATGTGTATATGTTTGTATAACATGGATATTGAACTTGATTTTAGTCTTAAATCATTCATGATTGAGTTCCAGTCATTTCGGTTACTCATACTAATGATTTCAAGTTCTAAGTCAAAAGATACTACATTCTTAACTCATGTTGCATACATTGTCTTCGTCTTCGTATATCGAGTTGAATTATTATTTACTGGGTTGAGTATCTTATATGTCCATGTCCGTGAGAGAGTTATAGTTTGTAATCCATAAACGGATTTGAATTCCAAGTTTGGAAGCTGGAAAACGGTCAAAGAACGTGAAGGAAGGTCAAAGGAAAAGAAGACAACTCCAATCTCTTCTTCCCGAGATGGCGCTTGAGCATCTCGTGTAAGAAGGCTTGCTGTCCCAAGATGCCCATGCGCCATCTCGGGCAGCAAGTAAGCTTGGTTGATTCTTGTCCCTTTTGGTCATTTCACATGTCCCTTTTCCCTCTCCTTTGTATAATCCTTTCCTCTCACATTTCATTCTAAGAAGAGATTCAAAATTTGAGTGCAGAATTTTTCTCCCAAATTTTCTCACCATCCAAACACCATAACTTCTTCATTTAAACTCCGATTTGAGTGATTCAAAGTTGAGAGTATTTGTATATTCATCCTTCAGATTTTCTCTGAAGGTTTAATTTAGTTTTATTGCTGTTTTTAGAGTCTAACCTCACAAAAACGGGACTGCACCAAATCAACTAAGGCATTAATTTTCTCTTAAAGTTTTCTTTTAAAACTTGGTCAATTGCCTTGGGATTTCTTCTTCAACATATATATGGGTCTTGTGATTGTTTTGATTTGAGTTTTGAACTCATTTAAAGCTAGATAGAGTTTCAATTGAAATCTCACATGTTGAGTTAGGTTTTGATTTTGCCTATGTTTTCACATGTTTGGGATTGTATTGTGCTAGCTTTGATTCTAGGACTATTTGATGATCTTGAATTGATTAATTTTGTGAAAAATAGTTCCTCACATGTATTAGGCTCTCTTTGGCCGAAATCTCACTATAATACATATGCTTGTGTTCTTTTGAGCTATTCATGTGCTTTGATGAATCTGTAAATAAGAAATATGCTCTAGAACTCTTGCTTTAATCTAAATGACTTTGTCACATGATTTTAGTATGTTTTTGGTATATGAGATTTAAACTTGATTATGTATCAATTGAACATATCTTGTGACTCAAGTTTTAGATCTATACATGTATCTAGGTTGTAATTAATGTTGAACATATCTTACATGATCTAGATGGATTAAACATGGATGATTGACTAGACTACATTTGTTTTGTGCATTCATGCTCATGTCTAGTATTTTCCATAGGATGTGTTGATCATAACATTCTATGTTGCGTGCTTTTTTAGGTTTTGCATTCATGATCATCTAGATGCCTTTTCAGACGGAAGTCTTGACAATAAGTGTGAGACCTATGTTGTTGAGAATGAAAGTATTGGCAGGAGGTGGGAGACCTCAGAATGTCAAGCAAGGAAGTCTTGCCTAGGGTCGTGAGGATCCGGAAGGGTGAGCAAGGAAGTCTTGCCTAGGGTCATGAGGATCCGGAAGGGTGAGTGAGGAAGTCTAGACAAGAGGTGTGAGGCCTCAGAATGTTGAGCAAGAGGGTGACATCTTCATGAGTAGGATAGTAGGGTAGTTTCTAGGTGAAGGGGTCACTTGAGAGATTGTACTTGTCTTATCTATTAGTGGATTTTGTTTGCCGGTGGTTGCTAACCCTTGGATGTTTCCTCTTCGGAGGTTTACCACGTTATATATTTTGTCAACTTTTCCCTACCCCTATCTCTCTCATATTTGTATTTGTTATTTGAATACTATGGATATAACTTTATATGTATGTTGACTTCCTTACTATAATATCAATTGTGTATATGTGATGGTTGCTTGTTTGTATCACACTTTACATGTTTTATATATTGATTAAGTATCTTTAATTGATATATATCTATATTGTGATACAAGTAATCTAGAGGGAAAAACTTTTGTTTGTTTCTAAAGGAGTCGAAAAAGGTGTATAACCTATTCACCCCCCTCTATGTTAGCCTTGAGCATTTAACCGTGTTTGTATTTTCAATTGGTATCAGAGCAGGACACTAGATTGTACTTAGTGAGATTCCAGGTGATACATTCACATTTTTTTCAAAGCTTTTAAAGTCATGGGTTTACAAGATGATGTAATAGCGGAAAAAGCGTCAAATACTAGGCCACCATTACTTCGAGGCACTAACTTTGGGTATCGAAAGTTGAGGATGAAAGCCTACATCCGCTCTATTGATGAAAGGGCGTGGATAGTAGTGGAAGAAGGTTATAGTCCTCCTACCAAGGTTCAAGAGGATGGAACCATGATACTCAAGCCAAGAAGTGAATGGATAATGAATGAGTTTGAGGTTGCTAAATGGCACCATTGTGCTATGAATGCCATCTTCGGAGGAGTTGATGGGCATCAATTCTCCTACATTCAAAATCTTAAATCCGTAAAGGAGGCTTGGGATACTCTCCAAGTTACTAATGAAGGAACCTTAGTGGTGAAGAAATCAAGGCTTCAAATGTAGGCATCACAATTCGAAGGTTTAAGTATGGGTGAAGAAGAAAAGTTTGAAGACTTCCAATTTCGGCTTCTTAACATTGCTAACCAATGTCAAGCACTTGGAGTACCTATTTTAAAAGAGTGTTTAAATTGAAAAATCCTTGGGTCTCTTCCTAAGAGATTTAAATCAAAGGTGACTACCATTGATGAAAGCAAGGATATGGATAGCATTAATATTGATGAGTTGCTTGGGTCTCTCCAAACTTATGAGATGTGCTTGAAGCCAAAGATTAAGAGTAAGGGAATCGCTCTTAATGCTATTGAGGAGGAGAGTGATGATGAAAATGAAGAGATTGCTCTTTTGGTTAGAAAGTTCAAGAAGTTTCTAAAGAAGAATGCCAAGCATAGAGGCAAGTATTCTAAGGAAAAGGGAGTTAAGAAACCATCATCTCCAAGGTATGAGAAGAATAGTCAAGCCATGAACAAAAAAGGTGTTCGATGCTACAATTGTCATGGTATTGGTCACTTTGCTAGTGAGTGCACCAAGAAGCCATCTAAGAAGGACAAGAAAGGCAAAGTGTTGGCGGCTACTTGGAGTGATAATAACTCTAGTGATAATGAGAGCTCTAGTAATTAGTCTTCAAGTGATGAAGAGTTGGTGAGCAACTTTGTAGCTCTAACGGCTTCTCATTTTCCACTAGATGTTGATAGTACAATATCTTTGAACAAGAACTTTGATGCAAATCATCATGGAAGACCTAGTTCCATTCATACTAATCTTGAGTTGTTGGCCAAGATAGAAAAGCTTGAAGAAGCTAGAGATAATGCTATAATAGAGGTAGTTGAGAAGGATGATTTGATCGAGAAACAACTAGATGAGTTTGTGAATGTTACTCGTATACTTCTTGGTGAGAAAGGTGATATTATGAAGAAGTTTAAAGAACTAGAAAAGATAAACCTTGAGAAGGATTATGTGATATTTTCTTTGAGGAATAGAGAACAAGAATTAATGGAAGAGATAGACACGGCTAAGGAGACCATCAAGAACTTAGTAAATGATTCGGTTAGTGGGTCTAGTGTTAGGAATCTTGTTAACTCTCATAGTGGTAAAGACGACTTGGTAGTTGAAGAGAAGCCCTTTGAAGCACCACTTCCTACTCTCTTGGATGAAGTCATGATTGACAAGAAACCAAACAAGAAGAGGAAATCAAAAGCCAAAAAGAAGTTGACAAACAAGGTATCTTTGCAAACTCCTAGTAAAGCTAGTTCAACTCCAAAAGGTACAGTCTCATCTTTTATTCCAATTTGCCATTATTGCAACACAATAGGTCACATTAAGCCTAGGTGTTATAAATATAATGAAAAATGCAAATTAGGAAATGAATCTAGAGATAAGGAGATTAAACTTTAACTTGAACATGTTAAGGCTTTGAAAGTTGAAAAACATTATAATATTGCTAAGAATGAAAAGAAGTTATGGAGTAGAAAGAAAACTAATCTTGTTCAACTTGACAAACTTGTGTTGAAAATGTTAAGGAAGAGTGTATTAATGATATTCTTGTTAATTAAGTCATTGAAGGACTTTACTCTAGATTTAACATTGTTGTCAAGGATGATATTGGGAATGTTTGTGTAGGTACACCCAAGAACATGTGGTTCATGGGTGAGTGCTCTTAGCACTAATGTAAGAAGCACATGTGAGGTAACTTTGAGGCAATATATCAATATATGTTGAGAATTCTTGCTTGCTAGCTTTGAATACTCCATGTATTTATATGAACTTGGTTATCTCACATCATGTTTGTTATGATGGTCGAAATTTGTTGGTTAACTTTAGAGAAATTCGTTTGATATATGTGTTGATTGAGTTGAGATATTATGCTTTTTATACTCTTGTTGTGAAACATTGTCAACTTGGTGTCATGAGGACATTCAAGGCAAAAATGCTCATAAAAAGGGCGGAATTATGATATTTGGTGAATATAATATGCAAAAGGTATCTCTATACTCTAATTCATGTTCACTTAAATATTCATCTTTTGACTCAATTTTTGATATACATCTCATAGCATGTCATATTAGAGAATATTGTATAGCATACAATTGTTGTCATTGACATTTTAGGATCTAATAGTGATATTGTTCACATTGATCTTAACTTTGATGATTGTTTGTGTATAGTATATTGAGTGGCATTACTTTTGAAAATATGAGCTTCATATTCTTTGAAAGCTACTCATTAGAGAAGTAATGAGCTTGAATAAGTCTCTACTTATTGCTTTTAGATCATGTGCTTATGAGCCATAAAATCTTGGTTTTCTAAAATTGCACCTTGCTTCTCTTATATGTTTTACTAGTAGGTTGAGTTTACTAATATATAAACTTTGGATACACCTTGAAGTTTTTGTGCTTAAGTACATTTAAAATGACCTATGGTTAGTATCCATTTTGCTTCGGCAAATACATAAAACTCAATGAGCACCTTCATGGAAAGGGCAACACGCATTGGTTGTGAAAGCTACCCAATGTTGGAAAGAGCTACACCATTGTGATGAGTGAAAGCCACCATGAAGTGAATTTTGTATATGATTAAAAAAAATCAAAGGAGTGTTGAAATGGAATAATTAAAAGAAAAATTTCTTTGATTCAAAGCCTAAAAAGAAAATGAGGAAGGCTTAAAAAGGAGTATAGTTGAAAATCAAATGAACTCGGGGTTGAAAAATAGAAATGGGATGACGAGCCACATGCACACAAACGCTCATATGTTAAAATTTATTCTCTTAAAAGAAAAAAATTCCAGATGATAATCGGTTTGACTTTTTATGGAAAAAGCATAAGATGAATAGTTGTTGGAAATTGTTTGCATGTTGATTATCAAACTACTTCTTGACATATATTTGATGCATATCTCTCACACACACACACTTTGTTTATGAGTATGTTGATATTTTAGCAATTGTTGAATAATTATGAGAGAAGTTGAAAATCTTTATGGATCTCTCTTAGCATATAAAGCTTATTTTGTTGATATTTCTTCAAATTGCTTGAATGTGTGATTGTGTGAACATCTTTGTGAACTTTATGCTATCATTGATTTTAGTTATAGCATTTATCAAGGGGGAGCATTGTATGCTAGACATTGTTCTCTTTTATGATATGTACACATGCTTCATTTTGTTACATGTTGGCATATTTTGACTAAATGATACTTGTAAGATATTACTCATTATCTTGTCTTGCATGATGATTCATTCTTAAGTCATATGTCTTTGTTTTTATATCTTTGTGACTAATATGCTTGTTTTGTCTTTCACTCACTTTTGTTGTATATATATAGCATCTTATAACACAAGAAAAATAGGAAGAACTAAGATTATCGGAAGTGGAAATCAATTGAATCCCGTTGTGAAAGCCAAGTCTACCTCAAAAGGATCGAAAGCTTCATGGATAAACGATTTAGGGATCTTTGGAACAAAGAAGATATTTCAAGAGAGAGGCATTGACTTTGGTAAGTGTAAAGATTCTTATGTTCTTAAGTGCTTAAAGGATAGAAAATGGGAATCTTGGGTGAGCATGTTAGGAGTTGTATATGATACTCTTGTTAGATAGTTTTATCTTGAATATAAGGAAAGTGCCACCTTATTAGATGCATTGATGGAAATTATGGGTATTGTGTTAAGAGTTAACCCGGAAAACATTAACAAGTTTCTTGGGCTATCTAATGATATAGATTCTAATTTTCTAGATGTGGATGTTATTGAGAATCTAAATATCATGGGTAGAACTCTTTGTGACAATGCTTCCTTTGAGTGGAAAAATAGGGCATATATTAGTCAACATGAGTTAACTAAGGCTAGTGCATTTTTGTATTTTTTCATTTGCACTAACATTATTGAATTTTCGAATTCAACCGAGTTGAATAAGGACAAGATCAAAATAGTGTATGCCTTGGTAACTAATCAACCTATAAACCTTGGAGATCTTCTCATATATTACATTGATAGTGTGGCTTTCTCTACCAGAGGTGATAAAAAGCTTGCATTACTGGGGTTTATTACTTTATTGTGTTTAGCTCGTGAGATTTAGAGTAGAGAAGATGATGCGTTAGATCAACCCTTGGAAAAGTATTGTGATAAACGTGTGTCATACATGTCCTATAAGAATAAGGGTAAGACTTGTGATACTTTTGGACTATTTAGTAGTTGTCAAGTTGATAGTCATGTGATTAGCACAAATATTCTTCTGGATTGGGCTATACAATTGAAGGAGAAGGTTGATGAACTTAGTGATATAGTTGTTCAACAAGATGCTAGCATAAAATAGTTGGAGGAGTGCACTGCTTCAAGCTCAAGACCACCACTCAAGCATTATGTTAGATCGGCTACTCGCACGACTTTCTTTGGTGGAACAAGTAGCTAGTATTTGAGCCTTGAGGTACATTTCTTAACTGTTTGGCATCATTTCATGTCAAAAATGGGGAGAAAGAGATGTTTGTTGCTTAGTTTCTTTTTATGTTGTTTCATGAACTTTTAAACTTCCAATGACATGTAATAATTAGACTTAAGATTTGGTTAAGAATTCTTATGTTTTGGCATGTATTGAAGGGGAGATACATGTATATGTGGACTTTATTGTATATTCTTATCCATATTATATTTTTCCATTTGTTGTTTTATTTTCTCTTGTATTTGCATTGTGCTTTAAGATGATTTGTAGGTTGCTTCAAGAGAAGACCAAGATGAAGTTCAAGAGTTGATGAAGATTAGTTCTAGGAATCTTATTCATTGTAATGTGAGGGAGTGATTTTGTGACCTATCATCATTTTTATATTTGTAGTAAATGTATAGGTGTTTTGATATGGAATTTGCCAAAGGGGGAGATTGTTAGGTTTTAGATTGTGTTGGCATTAATTCCATAGCAAAATGATGTTTACTTGTAATGATTTAGTTGTTTAGATTCATGATAATTCAAGCTTAAAAGAAGAAGGAACAACTAGTCAAATCAAGTTCAAAGTCTTCAAAGAGAAAGAATGTTATATGGTTCTACAAAGGTATATTATGACCTTATCTTTCTCTTACAAGGCTTAGACACACACACAATTCATACATTTGTGTCCCTGCATAGTTGTGCACCATTATAGGCACACATATACAATTCATTCATATGTGTCCCTGCATCATTGTGCCCATTTATAACAAATTCACACACTTGAAGATGAATGCTCATGCATTGGTATGAAAATTAACATGGTTTGGAAAAATGCATGATTGGAGACTATCTCTATGTAATTTGCATTCTAGTGTGAATTTTGTTTGTATGTGTATATGTTTGTATAACATGGATATTGAACATGATTTTAGTCTTAAATCATTCTTGATTGAGTTCCGGTCATTTCGGTTACTCAAACTATTGATTTCAAGTTCTAAGTCAAAAGATACTACACTTTCAACTCATGTTGCATACATTGTCTTCGTCTTTGTATATCGAGTAGAATTATTATTTTCTGGGTTGAGTATCTTATATTTCCATGTCCATGAGAGAGTTACAGTTCGTAATCCGTAAACAGATTCGAATTCTGAGTTTGGAGGCAGGAGAACGGTCGGAGAACGGTCGAAGAATGGGAAGGAAGGTCGAAGGAAAAGAAGACAACTCCAATCTCTTCTTCCCGAGATGGCGCGTGAGCATCTCGGGCAAAAAGGCTTGCTGTCCTAAGATGCCTACGTGCCATCTCTAGCCGCAAATAAGTTTGGTTGATTCTTGTCCCTTTTGGTCATTTCACATGCCCATTTTCCCTTTCCTTTGTATATTTCTTTCCTCTCACATTTCATTCTAAGAACAGATTCAAAATTTGAGTGCAGAATTTTTCTCCCAAATGTTCTCACCTTCCAAACACCATAACTTCTTCATTTAAAGTTCGATTTAAGTGATTCAAATTTAAGAGTGTTTGTCTATTCATCCTCTATCTTTTCTCTGAAGGTTTAAGTTAGTTTTATTGATGTTTCTGGAGTCTAACCTCACAAAACGAGACTTCACCAAATCAACTAAGGTATTGATTTTCTCTCAAAGTTTTCTCTTAAAACTTGGTCAATTTCCTTGGGTTTTCTTCTTCAACATATATATATATATATATGTGTGTGTGTGTGTGTGTGTGTGTGTGTGTGTGTGTGTGTGTGTGTGTGTGTGTCTTGTGATTGTTTTGATTTGAGTTTTGAACTCATTTAAAGCTAGATTGAGTTTCAATTGAAATCTCACATGTTAAGTTAGGTTTTGATTTTGCCTATGTTTTCACATGTTTGGGATTGTATTGTGCTAGCTTTGATTCTAGAACTGTTTGATGATCTTTAATTGATTGATTTTGTGAAAAATAGTTCCTCACATGTATTAGGTTCTCTTTGGCTGAAATCTCACTATAATACATGTGCTTGTTTTTTCTGAGCTATTCATGTGCTTTGATGAATCTATGTATAGGAAATATGCTCTATAACTCTTGGTTTAATCTAAATGACTTTGTCACATGATTTTAGCATGTTTTTGGTATATGAGATTTAAACTTGATTATGTATTAATTGAACATATCTTGTGACTCAGGTTTTAGATCTATACATGTATCTAGGTTGTAATTAATGTTGAAAATATCTTACATGATCTAGATGGATTAAACATGCATGATTGACTAGACTACATTTGTTTTGTGCATTCATGCTCATGTCTAGTATTTTCCATAGGATGTGTTGATCATAACATTCTATGTTGCGTGCTTGTTCACATTTTACATTCATGATCACTTAGATGCCTTGTGAAACGAAAGTCTTGACAACATGTGTGAGACCTACATTGTTGAGCATAGAAGTCTTTACAAGAGGTGGGAGACCTCGAAATGTCAAGCTAGGAAGTCTTGCCTAGGGTTGTGAGGATTCAGAAGGGTGAGCAAGGAAGTCTTGCCTAGGGTCGTGTGGATCCAGAAGAGTGAGTGAGGAAGTCTTGCCTAGGGTCGTGAGGATCCAGAAGGGTGAGCGAGGAAGTCTTGACAAGAGGTGTGAGGCCTCGGAATGTTGAGCAAGCGGGCGACATCTTCATGAGTAGGATATGAGGGTAGTTTCTAGGTGAAAGGGTCACTTGAAAGATTGTACTAGTCTTATCTACTAGTGAATTTTGTTTGCCAGTGGTTGCTCACCCGTTGATGTTTCCTTTTCTGAGGTTTACTACGTTATATCTTGTGTCAACCTTTTTCTATCCCTATCTCTCTTATATTTGTAATTGTTATTTGAATACTATGGATAGAACTTTATATGTATGTTGACTTCCTTGCCATAATATCAATTGTGTATATGTGATGGTTGCTTGTTTGTATCACACTTTACATGTTTTATATATTGATTAAGTTTCTTTAATTGATATATATACAAGTAATATAGAGGGACAAACTTTTGTTTGTTTCTAAGGGAGTCGAAAAAGGTGTCTAACTTATTCACCCCCCCTCCAGGTTAGCCTTGAGCATTTAACCGTTTTTGTATTTTCACATTTCCGTCCATTCCTTTTTTCCTCTTGTATACCCACTTGCACCTAATGGGTTTTATCCCTTTAGGAAAGTCTACATGAGACCATACTTTGTTTTTGAACGCAGATTCAATTTCGGATTGCATTGCCTTTTGCCAATTACGACAATCAATATCTTCCATTGCTTTCTTGTATGTATAGGGATCATCGTCATCTAGAAGATTCTCTATAGATTCTCCTAAATCGATGTATCTCTCGGGTTGTTTACTAACCCTCCCACTATGATGAGGTATGGTAGACTGTTGAACTTGTGTTGGTACGAAACTTACAATTGGGCTTGGTTGTGAAACCTCTTGTGGAATTGTGTCTCCTGAAAGCTCATTCAGGACAATTATACTTTTAGGCACAAAATTATTCATATAGTCCTTTTCCAGAAATTTAGCATTTTTCGAAACAAATACTTTAAGATTTGAAGGACTATAGAAATAATATACTTTTGTTCCTTTTGGTTACCCTACAAATATGGATGTTTCTGAACGAGACTCCATCTTTTCTGTCGTTCCATTTAACACGTGCGTAGAACATCCAAATATCCTTAAGTGTTGTAAACTAGGCTTTCGCTCGGTCCACAACTCATGCGGTGTTTTAGGAACCGACTTAGATGGTACATCGTTTAGAATGTACATAGTGGTTTGTAAAGCATGTCCCCAAAAAGAATTAGGGAGCGTTAAATAACTCAACATAGACCTAACCTTGTCGAAAAGAGTTTTGTTTCTCCTTTCTGCCACCCTATTTTGTTGAGATGTACCTCGTGCAGAAAGCTGAGAAATTATCCCATTATAAATAAGATATTGCTGAAACTAACAAGATAGATATTATCCACCACAATCATACCTCAAGATTTTTATGCGTTTCTCAAGCTGATTTTCTTCTTCATCATTAAATGCTTTGAACAAGTAAAAAACATCAAACTTATTGTAAGTTCCTCAGTTTTTGATTGGCTTATTTCGTTGACAACCACATTTGGAGATTATTGTGTAAGGGTAGTTTAGGCTATCATTGCTCAAGACCTAGCTCAAGCTTCAAAAGGTAAATCACTTGCTTAACCTATTCTGACGAGTTTTTAGTGCACACACACACTCTCATGCATGTCTTTGATCATCTTGCCTGAATGCTTAATTGCCTTAATTGTGTGCCTCTTTTCCATAAATCTTGCTTGGGTGTTTGTTGCATTTTATTTGACCTTAGAAGAGGATTTTCCCCTTGACCGCGGCCGGGACCGCTCCTTGAGCATTGCCTCTGCCGTGGTATGCTCAGTGGTGTTCTCCAATCGTTGCACGCTACTGCTACCACGGTCGGGATCGCTCTCTGTGCATTGCCTCCATCGCGGTATGCACATCGGTGGTCTCCAGGTGTTGCACGCTGCTGCTACCGCAACCTGTGCACGTTGCATGGACAAATGTCTCCTAAACGGAGTTTCCTAGTGTTGCATCGCTTGCTCTACCGCGTTCTGGACATTTCCTATGCCGAGGTCCAGATAGCGGAGATTCCCAGGCGATGCACCGCTCGCGATACTGCTGTCTGGACACTTGCCTAGGCCGCGGCACGCACAACGGTCATGACGGGAATCAGTTGCCCCTTGTCCAAAATGACTCCGTTTTGTGTAGAGCTTATTATATATATGTTCTCTTATCTTCTCTTTAGCCTTGTGAGTCTAAGAAGCCATTTTTACTCACAAAGTTTTTCTTGAGAGAGAAAATTGACTCCAAGAGAGAGAGCTCCCAAGAACCCATCTTGACTCAACCAAACTCCAATCCATGAGCATCTAACTTCTTCTTGCATCTTCCAAGCATGAATTGTTCTAACATAGTTGATGGTCATATTAGACCAAATTGCTTCAAGTACATTAACATGTGTAGAACTAAGAGCATGATTGTAAGAAAAAGGGGTAGAGCCAATATGCATGTGCTTAGGAAAGCTAGTGTTAATGATCCTAGGAGTAATATGATGATCTTGACCACTAGGAATGACAATGTGTCACCTAAGTTGATTAGAAACGATGAACCCACATGCCATTGTGCTAAGGTTTCACCCATAGGCTCAACTAGGTCAAATGGACTTGGTAAGTCTATAGGGACTCATATCCTCTATTGACTTGTTTTTGATTGACCCCATATGGGGAGCTCAAGCAAAGAGAGCAAATTAGCATTGCATTGTACTCATTGATAATATTTATGCTTATTTATTAATTGCTTGAGATGATTGGTTGTACATATTTTATTTAATAAGTGTGCAACTTTGCTTTACATGCAATCCATGTATTATTTATGACCAAACATGCATTTTTGGAATAGGAGAATT
The DNA here is from genome assembly GCA_032871835.1 of Dipteronia dyeriana. Classification (NCBI taxonomy): domain Eukaryota; kingdom Viridiplantae; phylum Streptophyta; class Magnoliopsida; order Sapindales; family Sapindaceae; genus Dipteronia; species Dipteronia dyeriana. The sequence goes on from CM065297.1 coordinate 43,161,326, forward strand.
GATTGGGAAGTACATTTTGAATGACCTAGAACTGATCTCCATGACATGTTGATTCTTTATATGACATGCTTTAAAGTAATATGCATGATGAAATTGTTGAATGCTCTAAAATGAATGCAAAATTTATGTGTGAAAGCAATTATGAGACTTCAATCAATAAGGATCTTGTATCCAATTCAAGGATTTTACAATCCAAAAGTCTCTCTCTCATTACTTGTCAAACAAGGCTACTATCATACGGGCATTCTACCCGAAAAAATTGAAAAGGGCGCAATAGTCGCTCATGTCTTGTTTTGCTCGTAAAGTTTGATATAGTTGTTCTTAAAATTAATTTATTTTACAGTCTATATCTTGCTTCTCCATGACAAAGGGTGAAATTGGTTTGAATTATCTTGGAAACCCTTGTCATTTTGCTTTGCCAAATACCATGTTTTGATCTTGAGGACAACTTCTCTTGTATGCAAAGCATTCGTTCACACTTTTTTTTTTTATATAAAACTCCTTATTCTCTCTTCTTAATTGAGTTGCATAATTTTTTTTAAATGATTGTGCATATTTTTTATGCCATAAGCTCTCCTTGCTAATGTCTTCTTAAGGGGATACTTCTTTGTCTATCTCATGACAAAAAGGGGGAGTAGTTTGGATTTAGGGGGAGTTGAGAGTGGCATGATTTAAGGGGGAGTTGAGAGTTGCATATGAGGGGAGTGTGATTCATTGAGGGGGAGTTAACCTATTTAGGGGGATCATTTGCATTTGCATTGTTGATGAAGTTGCTTATTTCTATTGTACGTAAATTGCTCTTGTTTTTATGTCTTTGATCACCTCACGTACACTTGTCTTGGAAAGTGTAGTTATTTTGATTTGTAGGGATGTTGATTCTACAAGAGATGGATAACTTGAAGATCTAGTTTATTAGACATCTCTTTGTAATGTAGAAAAACTTTGATGATCCCTATTTTTGTTTAGTTTATTTATGAGGATGAATTGTGAGTGGTGGTTTTGTCACGAAATAGCCAAATGGGGGAGATTGTAAGTTCCTCAGTTATTGATTGACTCATTTCGTTGACAACCACATTTGGGGATTATTGTGTAAGGGTAGTTTATGCCATCATTACTCAAGACCTAGCTCAAGCTTCAAAAGTTAAATCACTTGCGTAACCTTTTATGAAGAGTTTTTTGTGCACACACACACTCTCATACATGTCTTTGATCATCTTGTTCGACCTTAGAAGAGGATTTTCTCCTTGACCTCGGCCGGGACCGCTCCTTGTGCATTGCCTCAGCCACGGTATGCACAGCGGTGTTCTCCAGTCGTTGCACGCTGCTGCTACCGCTGTCGGGACCTCTCCCTGTGCATTGCTTCCGCCACGGTTTGCACAACTGTGATCTACAGGCGTTGCACACTGCTGCTACCGTGGCTTGTGAACGTTGCATGCACAACGGTCTCCCAAGCGAAGTTTCCCAATGTTGCACCACTTGCTCTACCATGGTCTGGACATTGCTTGTACTGCGATCCAGACAGCAGAGATTCCCAGGCGATGCACCACTCACGATACCGCGGTCTAAACACTTGCCTAGGCCGCGGCACGCACAACGGTCATGATGGGAATCAGTTGCCCCTTGTCCAAAACAACACCGTTTCGTGTAGGGCACATTATATATGTTCTCATTTCTTCTCTTTAGCCTTGTAAGTCGAAGAAGCCATTTTTAAATACCAAGTTTTTCTTGAGAGAGAAAATTGACTTCAAAAGAGAGAGAACTCCCAAGAACCCATCTTGACTCAACCAAACTCCAATCCATGAGCATCTAACTTCTTCTTGCATCTTCCAAGCATGGATTGTTCTTGTTTTCATTGACTAGGTAATCTCTACATGCCCTAGAACTTGTTGTTTCATTACTAGGCCATGTTTACCTGGGAATAACATTTGTTGCTTATTGATTGTATGCTTTTATGTTGAATTGCATTTATAACATGCTTGGATTGTTGATTGTTGGTTGAGATTTATATTTTGTGATAACTAGGGTTTGTGACCATTTTGCCCTTCTAGCTAAATCTCTATGCTTTGCATTTAGATATTGTTTAGGACTCATTGATTGCATTTTGTGATTGCGTTATAGTCCTTGCCATGCTTAATGACAACTTGTGTTGATATGGCTTTGTTTGATAACTAGGATATATTGTTGCATAACTATATCTAGTTAAGTCTTTATGAACATTCATTTAGACATTGATATCTAGGAATTGTACTTAGTGACATTCTTAAATTCCTAGATAAGCATTTAGTGTTGCCTAGCATTACTTGCATGTTTGAATATTTTATCATATCCACTTAGGTTGTGTTTGACTCTTCATTGAGGTTAAGTCTTGTGGCTTCTGTGTGAAGTTGCATAAGCAAGGGAAGTCTTGCAACCAAGGGTGGGTTGACAAGCAATTGGTCAGGTGCAACTGTAAAAGGCCCAATGGGGTAGAGTTGGAGGCGTTCATGCCAAGAGTAGTGTATCAGAAGATATCACTAGGGACTGAACCAAGAGTGGTGAGTGGCCATGTCCATAGCCTGAGGTTGTCGAGAGTGAGAGTCCGAGAACCACTTGAGGGTGTAACCTTTACTCATATAGTGGATTTCAATGACCTAGTGTGGCGCACTTAATAGCCTGTGGTTTTTCCCATTTGGAGGGTTTCCACATATACATATTTTGTTATTTATATTTTCGCACCTTACACTTGATGTTGAATGCTTGTTTATTCGGGGTAGTTTGTGTTAATATTGATTAATCGAAAAATCGGCAATTGATTTGATTAAAACCTATTCACCCCCCCCCCCCCCCCTATAGGTTATAGAGACACACACGTTTTTAGGGAACTTTCACTTATGTCTCATGAGATTCACATAACCAAATCTTGAATGATCATCCATGAAAGTGATGAAGTACTCATATCCACCTCTAGCTTGAATATTTATAGGTACACACACATTAGTGTGTATAAATCCTAAACATTCGATGGCTCTTGTGCCTTTGGTCGTAAACAACCTTTTGCTCATTTTACCTATCAAATAAGATTCACAAGTTGGTAGATCATTAGCCTTCAAGTCACTTAGAGGTCTGTCGCTAACCAATTTTTTAATCCTGTTAAGGTTAATATGACCTAGGCGCAAATGTCATAAGTAGGTTTCATCTTTTGATAATTTTACTCTTTTATGATTAGGTTCCATTGATTCCGTGTCTAACAAGTGAGAGATATTTCTATGCAAATAGAATAAACCATTTTCCAATTAACCTTTGCAAATAATTTTGTTATTCTTACTAATAATAAAAGCTTTATTAAAAGTTTCAGAATAACAAAATTTATTTAAACAAGAAACTGAAATTAAATTCCTATTGAATTGAGGTACATAATAAACATCTATTAAATCTAAATGCCTATAAGAATCTAAACTAATTCTAATATCTCCCACTGAAGTAGCAGACACCAACGCTCCATTGCCTAAATGCCAGTTGAATTCGTTCTCATTAAGCCTTCTCCTTTCCTTGAACCCCTATAAGGAAAAACAAACATGATTAGCGGCTCCAGAGTCTATGATCCAAGAATCCCTAAAATCCATCAAAAAACATGTTTCAAGATAATTAATATTTCCTTCATCCTTCTTTTCCTAAGACTTTTGGCAATTTATTTTCCAGTGTCCCTTTTCTCCACAAAGGAAACACTTCTCTTTCATCTTGGTTACTTTCTTTGTCTCCTTCTTAGTAGGTCCTAGTTTCTTTTTCTTATGTTGTTTCTTGACCTTTTTACGGGTCTTAACAATAGCAACATTACCTACGGTATGAATCTCTTGACCCTTGCCTTTCACAAGGATTTTCTCGACGCTTTGAACATCTTGCATTCGGCCTTGCAAGGTGTATTCCTTATTATTCAAGGAGTAGTTCAACTTGAATTGATCAAAGGAATCTGATAGTGAGTTGACAATCATGTCAATTTTGGTCTCACCATCTATCTCAGCACTATTTAGTTTGGCAATCACTATTTAGTTTGGCAATCACTATTTAGTTCGGCAATGTTGAGATGTGCTATGACTTTCATCATGTGATCTTTCACACCCTGTCCAGGTTTTATCCTAAGATTCATAAAAGCAGTCACTTCCTCTCTCTTAGTCGTCCTAGACCTCATAGAAAAAATCTCCTCTAGAGACATCATTATATATCGGCAGCAGTCTCCATTCCTTCATGTTGTTGTTGCAACACGTCGGAGATGGTGGCCGTAATGTAAGATTTAGCCATCTCATCTGAAGACTCCAATTGCTGATACTCATCTCATTGCTTCTGAGTAGATTCATTAGTTGTAGTAGTAGGTGGTTTAGGAGTACACATAATGAACTTATGCTTTTCGGATTGCAATAAAAGCCCAATTTTCCTTTTCCATGTGACATAATTATCACCAGTTAAAGTATTGTCTTTTAGGATGTTGATTAGGTATGGGATCATGATTTCTGAACAATAACAAAAATTATATAAGTAAATAATCATGATAAAGCACTTTCAAATATTTATCTTGAATTATATATAAAATAATTCAATCGTAAAATTCAACAGTGATCCAACACCCATAAATGTTACGCTTCTTTTAGGAGTTCGCACATTCACTAGTTGGACTAGGTCCCACCTAATTGTTAACATAACAACCAACTTTTTCAATTTTAGCCTTGCAATTTTATTAACAAGAACTCTTGGGAGGATATTAATAAAATTACATTGAGTGTGTTACCAAGTTATCGACCTTCAATATAATCCCTCACGAATATCCCTCATTTGGGAGTAGATATTGTTTGGGCTAATTGTCTAGTCTATCCTTGTAAGAAAGTATCCTGCTAAATTCCATTCATGAATACCTCTTGGGAGGTTATTACATGATACATAAAGCTCAACTAAACTTGGATGTCATTGGTGTTCCAAAACACCTTCTCCTACTTAATTGTTTAAGGCATGCTATCGAATTCCATAGGATGATTTACCAAGTTATCTTGATGCCCATTAGATACCTAAATCATTCAATGCATGTTCATACCAAAAGAGATATATGAGTGGCACTCCTATTCTATATGACATGTTATCAAACAATGACAAACATTGCAATATTTACAAAATTATAAATAGCTTCAGTTTTGGTCCATCCAAGAAAAGCAAGTAAATTACATATGTCTTGGAATACAAAAAATCCTTTCTTGGAGAACAAGTCTTCATGCGACCTTCATCGTTTGGACTCCCTCGGCTGCCTCTCATGGGTGTGCGCACTCTTGGCTGCCTCCTATAGGCATGCACAGCCCACAACCCCATAAGGTGCTGCCATGCACAGCCCATGGCTTCCATAGGGCTGCCGTGCGCAACCCATGCCACAACAATTGTAGCCGCGTGGTCTTCGCACGCACATTTGTTACTATGGATCGCACGGTCCCAAACTTGTTCCGGTTGCTTCCAATTCTTCAAATCTTCGAGTCTTCGATACTTGAATATATTACATAAGAATTTTAAATAAAAAAATACTGCAGTTTTTATTACCATATAGTGCAGATTTTTTTATTACAATATGGTGCTGTTTTTTTTTCATTACAACAACAAAATAAAAAAAAAATTAGCAACTACCAAGAAGGAAATTACGGGGATAATAGGTCACCCTTCTTGTTACAATTCCAAAACAAAAATATATTGAAATTCTAGAAAAAAAATTGAGCAACAACAATCCACATATAAAACATATATATATCCAAACATTCCAATGTAAATATATATGCGAATACCTAGAGTGTCATCTCTTTATAAAACATACATATATACAATAAAAAGAAAAAGATTCAAGTACACATACATCAATTAGTCAAGGGTACAACCTGGCTCTGATACCAATTGAAGGGAAAATCACGCAGCGGAAGCGTGAAAAATTAAATTAGAAATTAGGGTTTCGGTATAAATAAATAAAAAATTCCCTTTTTAAATAACAAGAACCTTAACCCTAGATTAATTGATGTATATAAAAGTATCATATCTTTTTCTCGTGACGATTGAACTAGCACCCCTAGATTAATTGATGTATATTAAAGTATCATATCTTTTTCTCGTGACGATTGAACTAGCACCAAATTGAATCTGTAAGATCTTCCAATCCGATCATGAACGTGAATCAACTAGAAGTGTGGCTCCCTTTCTTTAAATTGTATACCTGAGGATGGAAACAAAAAAAAATCTTTCTCTTTGTTAGTCACAATAATCCTCCAAGAGAAAAATCCAAGGACGTCCGGTCACTTGTAAATTATCAATCTACTTGATTGAAACTCGCATGTACCCGGTTCAATTTCGTACACAAAACCCTTTTTATGTAAAGGATACTAGTGTACTATCGAGAACAAAAATGTTCCCCTTTTTTCTCTAGTTGGCCGAATTCGCACCCTATATTTATGAGTTGACCGAATTTTGTTTGAAGCAAGAAAAACAAAAAAATTTCCCTCAAAATTCTCTCCTGCTTGGCCGAATTCTCTCTTAGAAAATAACCTTGCTTGGTCGAAATTTTACTCATAAAAGCATAGGGCTGGCCGATTTTCATGTGGTGGTATATATAGGATCATAAACCCTCTCCTAAGAAGGATTTACTTGGTTGGCAAGAATCCTTTCCTTAGATGGATTTACTTGGTAATAAATAATCCTTTTCCAAAAGGAATTCTACTCTACACCAAGACTGCTAATCCAACTCATTAGAATATTTGTAACAATATTAAAGATTTCCTAATTTGACTAGATAAATAATTATTTTATTTATCTACTTATCAAATATAATCTACCCGAGAGATACATCGGTCTGGGAGAATCTGTAGAGAATCATCCGGACGACAATGATCTTTATACATATAAAAAAGCAATGGAAGATATTGATTGTCGCCATTGGCAAAAGGCCATGCAATCCAAAATTGAATCTATGTTCAAAAACAAAGTTTGGTCTCTTGTAGACTTGCCTAAAGGGGATAAAACCCATTGGGTGCAAGTGGGTATACATGAGGAAAAGAGGAATGGATGGAAAGGTGGAAACCTTTAAAGCTAGATTGGTAGCTAAAGGTTATACACAGAAGAAAGGTATCGATTACGAAGAAACCTTCTCTATTATGGCCATGCTTAAATCCATTAGGATACTCTTATCCATTGCAGCATCTCTAGACCTAGAGATTTGGCAAATGGACGTTAAGAGAGCTTTCATTGAAATGGAAGTCTTGACGAAAGCATCTACATAATGCAACTAGAAGGATTCATTGAAATGGGCCAAGAGGAAACGGTATGCAAGTTGCAAAGATCCATATATCGATTGAAGCAAGCATCCAGATCCTGGAACGTAAGGTTCGATCATACCGTAAAAAGTTTTGGATTTATTCAAAAACTTAATGAACCTTGTGTATACAAAAGGATTAAAAGTGACAAGTCGGTTTTCCTAGTTCTTTACTTTGATGATATCCTACTCATCGGAAACGATGTAGGTTTATTGACATCAATAAAAGAATGGTTAGCAAAACAATTTGATACGAAGAACTTACGATAAGCAAGTTATATTCTTGGTATCCAAGTCATAAGGGGTAGAAAGAATAGAACGATTACATTATCCCAAGCTTCATACATAGATAAAATCTAGTCTAGGTTTTCCATTCAAGATTCCAAGAAAGGTATGTTACCTTTCAAACATGGAATCAAACTTTCTAAGGAACAAGTTCCTAAGAATGAGCATGAAGAGCAATTCGTGAGTAGGGTTCCATATGCATCGGCAGTCGAAAGACTCATGTATGCAATGCTCTGTACTAGATCAGATATTTTTTTTGCCATGGGCATAGTTAGCAGGTTTCAATCAAAACCTGGTCCTGATCACTGGATGGCAGTCAAGCATTTTTTCAAGTATCTTAGGAGAATGAGAGATTATATGCTTGTATGCTCTAGAGGGGATTTGATTCCCCGTTGGGTATACATATTCTAATTTTTAGTCAGACTCTTACTCCAGGAGATCAACATCAGGATCTATGTTTACTATTGGAGGAGGGGCAATCATATGGAGGAGTTTCAAGCAATCTTGTATTGTTGATTCCACTATGGAAGTCGAGTTTGTTACTTCATGCGAGGCTGTCTGGCTCCGCCAATTCTTGATTGACTAAGAAGTGGTTCCTGATACGAATATGCAGATCACTATTTATTGTGACAATAGTGGAGCAGTGGCTAATTTGAGAGAACCATGATGTCATAAGAAAGGGAAACACATTGAAAGAAAGTATCACCTTCTAAGGGAAATTATGCATAGGGGTGACGTGACGATTAACAAGATTGCGTCATCAGATAATCTAGCGGATCCCTTTATAAAGGCTCTTCCATAAAAGAGTTTTGATGGGCATCTAGAGAGCATGTGGATGAGAAATATGACACATTTGATATAGAGCAAGTGGGATATTGTTAGGATTATGCTCGATAGCAAGAGTGTAATAATGTATTTGACAATCTTTTCATATTAATAAAGTGATTTTCAGTTTAACAAATCTTATAGCATTTATAGTTTAATTATTATAATTGTTAAAAGTAAATAATCATAAGGTCAAAAGACTATGAGGAAAGAAGAATTGTTCATACATCTAGATATGTATGAGGTAGACATAATTCTTTAGTTAGTCTTGAAAAATATTCACAACATAAGATAAAAGGTTAGGCGCCTTTATCTTGTTAAAGTTGTAGATTCTTATGATAGCATTTAAATGGGATCAAATGTGTTATGAAGAGTCTAAAATCATCAAAGTGTGGTGTCGTTGGCCAAAAGAATCTAGTGCATTGGGTGCATTGAAGTGGATCACAATGAAATAATTTATCTAGAACCGTCAATGGATAAAAGTTTTCATTTGAAGACAATCTGAGAGTCTATCTCAATCCTGAGATAAATGATGGACTTATGGTTGCTAGCGTTCTCATTTGAGCTATCATTGAGTATGATTATATAGTGTAGTCTATCCTCGATAATTTGGTGGTATTCATTTGTTAATCGATAGAGGACTTCATTTATAGATATGGACATCGTGGCTCCATTTATTAAATGAGAGCAGAATATCATCATATGGATGTTTTGAGGTATTGGATATTAAATCTTAACCTTAAGTTTTCAATAATGTCTATTGAAACATGGCTTCTGGACAAGTCAAAATATCTAAGTTCAAAATATGGTCATATGAGTAAATATCGTAACTTGGAGAGCTATAGGCGGTCTATGAGCTCTTAGCGATTACTGATATTCTTCATGATGATACACTTTTTCCAATAAGGTTGACTAGGGTATGAATGAGTAACATCATCTTATTCTATCTTTATTTAAGAGTTCAATTTTAGTTCTTTAGTGGAATGAACTAAAACTAAATAGATCGGAACTAAGTGAATCATTTGTTGATTGTGATTGGGTTGTGTCTATCGGAGCTTAAATTTAGATAGCCCGCCAAGATTTTCAATCCACACGAACTTGCATGGATCACTTGATATATACTACCGAACCAATTTAAGGGTCCATTTAGAATTGTTTTAAGGCATGTAAACTTGTTTCGTTTTGTAATAATATTTCTAGTTCACATGTTGACTTGTTTTAAGGTCCAATGGATTTAATAAAATAAGAAAAATAATATATTGCCCATATATATGTGTTGGGCGGCAAGGCTATTTAGAATAGCTTAATTATATTATTTTTATTTTATTATTTAATTAAATGGAAATTAATTAATTTGTTGATTAATTAATTATTAATTAAATTTCAAAATCTTTTTCTATTAGGAGATGGTCTCCTAATATTATACTATTATCGGTAGTATAATTAATATTAAAGACTATATTTGATAAGTAGATAAATAAAAGGAATTATTTTTCTAATCAAATTAGGAAATCTTTAAAATGTTTCAAATACACTATTGAGTTGGATTAGTAGTCCTGGTGTGAGATAAAATTCCTTTTAGAAAATAATTCTTAACCACCAAGTAAATCCACCTTAGGAAAGGATTCTTGCCCACCAGGAAAATCCTTCTTGGGAGAGGCTTTGGTCTCCTATATATATATATACTTGTAAATTTCGACCAAGCAAGAATTTTTGGTGTAAGAAGTTGTTTTTTTGTTTCTTAAAAAAAAACTTCGTCCAACTCATCGTGTGTAGAATTCAGCCAAGCATAGAGAAAAGAGGGAACGTTTTTTTTTCGATAGTACACTAGTATCCTTTGCATCATAAAGGTTTTGTGTACAACGTCGAATCAAGGTTCACGCGAGTTTCAATCAAATTGTTTGATAATTCACAAGTGACCGGACGTTCTTGGTTTTTTTTCTTGGAGGATTATTGTGACTAACAAAGAAGAAGATTTTGTTTGTTTCCATCCTTAGGTATACAATATAAAGAAATGGAGCTCACACTTCTAGGTGATTCACGTTAGTGATTGGATTGGAAGATCTTGCGGATTTAATTCGATGCTAGTTCAATCGTCACGAAAAAAAGGGTACGCTACTTTTTATACACACCAATTAATCTAGGGTTAAGGTTCTTGTTATTTAAAGGAAATTTTTTTATTTATACGGAAACCCTACTTTTTAATAAATTTTCTCAAGCTTCCGTTACGCGTGGTGTTTTATTTTCCCTACAGTGACTATTACCAAGATCACGTCAGCAGAAAATCTAACGAATCCCTTCAAAAAAGAACTACCACAAAAGGGTTTTTATGGGCACCTAAAACATGGGGATAAGAGATATGACACATTTTTTGCAGAGCAAGTGGGAGGTTGTTGGGATTATACTCGATAGCAAGAGTGTAATAATGTATTTGACAATCTTTTCATATTTAAAGTGATTTCTAGTTTAACAAATCTTACAGTATTTATAGTTTAATTATTATATTTGTTAAAAGTAAGTAATCATAAAGTCAAAAGACTATAAGAAAAGAAGAATTGTTCGTACATCAGGACATGTATGAGGTAGACACAAATTTTTAGTTAGTCTTAAAATATTCACAACATAAGATAAAGGTTGGTCACTTTTACCTTGTTAAAGTTGTAGATTCGTTTGCTAGCATTTGAGTGGGATCAAATGTGACATGACATGAGTCTAAAAACATCAAAGTGTGGTGTCTTTTGGCAAAAGAATATAGTGCACTAGTGTATTAAATAGGATCACAGTGAGATACTTTATCTAGAACAGTAAAGTGATAAAAGTTTTCACTTGAAGACAATCGAAAATTCTATCTCAATCCTAAGATAAATGATGGACTTATGGATATAAGTGTTATCATTTGACCTATGAATGAGTTCGATTATATAGCATAGTCTATCCTCAATAGTTTGGTGGCATTCATTTGTTAATCGATGGAGGACTTCATTTATAGATATGGACATTGTCGCTCTATTTATTAAACGTGAGTAGAATATCATCATATGGATATTTTGAGGTATTGGATATTAAATCTTAACATTAATTTTTCAATAGTGTCTATTGAAATATGGCTTCTGGACATGTCAAATATCCAAGTTCAATTTCTGGTCATATGAGTAATTATCGTAACTAGGAGAGCTATAGGCGGTCTATGAGTTCTTGGCAATTACTGGTATTCTTTATAAGGATACATTATCTCCATAAAAATTGTCTAGTGTACGAATAAGGAACATTAAATTATTCTATCTTTACTTAACAGTTCAATTTTTGTTCATTAGTACAATGAGCTAAAATTAATAGATCAAACCTTAGTTAATCATTTGTTGATTGTGATTAGATTATGTATATTGAAGCTTAAATTTAGATAGCCCGCCAAGATCCCCAATTCACACTAATTTGCATGGATCACTTGAAATATTCTATCAGACCAATTTCTGGGTCCATTTAAAGTTATTTTTGGATTTCGATATCCGAAAGTTTTGGAGAGGTGCGGTCATGAGTGATCAAGACACGCGGTAACTCTTCAAATACCTGGTATGGGCGGCTAAGGGTGTGGGAATCCTTGGACGGCCCTAACAAGATGCGATTGGCATTCCATTAATACATTAATAATATTATTTTTACATTTTAATTAAATGGGCTGTTTAATTATTTTAATGTATTAATTTAAGGCATGTGGACTTGTTTTCTTTTTAATAAGAATGAGTCTAGTTAACATGTGGACTTTTTATTAAAGTCCAATAGATTTAATAAAATGGAAAAACAATATCAGGCCCATGTTATAGGCTTAGGAGGCAAGGCTTAAATTATTGGCCGAAAATATTGTTTTGTTTTATTATTTTATTAAATGGAAATTAATTAATTAATTATTTAATTAAAAGTCAAAATCTTTTTCAAAGTAGGAGAAGGTCTTTTAGTGACATACTATTGTTGGTAGTATGATAAGTATCAAACACTTTATTTGATAAGTATTTAAATAAAATAAATTTATTTATCTAGTCAAATTAGGAAGTATTTGATATCTATCAAAACTCTAATTGACAATTGGTCAAATTAAGAAGTTTTTGATAATCTCGGAACTAATTTTTATTCAATATATAATATTGGATAATATACTAATGAATTTGAATGGGGTAGAATTCTTAAAGTTGATAAGAGTTGTGGTGGAAAACAAATCCTCCTTGTGGGAGGATTCTTGGCCAACACACAAATCCTCCTTATGGGAGGATTTTCGGCCACCACACAAGAATCCTCCTTGTATGAGGATTTTGGTCACCTATATATACACGTATTATGCAATTCAGCCAACCCTAGTAGACCAGAGAGAATTCAACCAAGATTAAATTCTTAGGAGAGAATTCGGCCAAGACTCTAGTCTTGAGAGAGAGTTTTTTATTTTGCTTAAAAAAATCATCCAACTCTAAGAAAGTTTTGTGAGAATTCGGCCAAGAGAAAAAGAGAGAATGAGTCTTTTATTTTTGATAGTTCACTAATAGCTTTTACATCAAAAGGCTTTATGCATATCATCAGATTTGGTTCACATGAATTTCGATAAAAAAGTTTGTGAATTCACAAGTGACTAAACATTCTTTGGTTTCTCTAGGAGGGTTATTGTGACTAACAAAAGACAAAGGTTTTTGTTTTCCATCTTTAGGCTTACAATTCAATGAAAGGGAGCCCACACTCCAAGGTGATTCCCCCCTAAGCTGTACACCCAACAATGTGCTAGCCATATTACAAGAGCCAACCATGTGATCCAGCTCCCAAACCAAGCTGGCATTCCAACATGCGTCTCGTATGTCTCGTTATATAATCTAGGATAGTGTAGCACGATATCGCCCCTCATCGTGCATCTGGCAACACAGACGTGGCCTATGGTGGCACCACGATGTCCCCCGAGTCATAGACAAGCTCCGTATATCGGCAGCCCGTACAGTATAGCGGATGCACGTTTAAGCCTCTATGGCACGAATGATGCGTAATGCCGGGCCCCGTGCCTATACCGATACTCTCCATGGTGTATACTGCACTATAAAGACCTCGAGCTCCCTTCGGTACTCAAAGTCCGCCCCGGGGTTGCCCCTGGGTGGCTCACTTAGTGCATGGCCCATGCCTACACCAGGGGTGGCGGAGAGCCGACACCAGTTCTCCCCTCTATAAATAGCCTTTTATGGATTTTCAAGTCTGGCAGGAGGAAACATACTATATGCGCGCGTATAACAAGAATTCTCAGAATTCCTTGGGGATTCTTAATTGATGCTGTAGTGTTTGGATTGGAAGATCTTACAGATTTAATTCGATACAAATTCAACCGTCACGAGACAATGGTATGGTACTTTTGTTATATGTTAACTAATCAATGGTTTAGGTTCTTTATTTTAAAGAAATATTTTTTCAAAATATGCCAATCGACTTTTCTGCTTCCGTAGTGCATCTTGTAGGAAAAAAAACAAGCGCAACGGAAGTGTGGAAATAAAAATTAGGGTTTTGGTATAATTAAAAATTTTCCCTTTTAATAACAAGAACCTTAACCCTAGATTAATTGATGTATATGAAAGTATCGTTGCTTTTTCTTGTGACGATTGAACTAGTACCGAATTGAATCCGCAAGATTTTTCAATCCAATCACGAACGTGAATCACCTAGGAGTGTGGGCTCCCTTTCTTTAAATTGTATAAACAAAATCTTTCCCTTTTTTAGTCACAATAATCCTCCAAGAGAAAAATCCAAGAACTTCCGGCCACTTGTAAATTATCAATCATCATGATTGAAACTCACGTGAACCCGATTCTACACAAAACCCTTTTGATGTAAAGGATACTAGTGTACTATCGAAAACAAAAATGTTCCCATTTTTTTATCTAGTTGGCCTAATTCACACTGTATATTTATGAGTTGACCGAATTTTTTCCTCAAAATTTTCTCTTCCTTGGCCGAATTATCTCTTAGAAAATAACCTTGCTTGGCCAAAATTTTACTCATTAAAACATAGGGCTAGCCGAATTTCATGAGGTGATATATAAAGGATCATAAATCCTCTCCTAAGAAGGATTTACTTGGTTGTTAAGAATCCTTTCCTTAGGTGGATTTACTTGGTGGTTAAGAATCCTTTTCAAAGAAGAATTCTACTCTACACCAAGACTCTGAATCCAACTCAATAGTGTATATGTAACCATATTAAAGATTTCCTAATTTGACTAGATAAATAATTCCTTTTATTATCTGCTTATCAAATATAGTCTTTAATATTAATTATACTAACAACAATAGTATAATATTAGGAGACTAACTCCTACTAGATATAAGATTTTGACTTTTAATTAAATAATTAATTAATCAACAAATTAATTAATTTCCATTTAGTTAATTAATAAAATAAAAAACAACATATTAAGCTATTTTATATAGCCTTGCCCCCCAACACATATATATGGCCAATATATTATTTTTCTTATTTTATTAAATCCATTGGACCTTAACAAAAAGTCCACGTGTGAATTAGACCCATTCTTACAAAAGAAACAAGTCCACATGCCTTAATAAATTTCTAGATGGACCTCTAAATTGATCAGGTAGAATATATCAAGTGATCCATTCAAGTTCGTCTGGATTGGGGATCTTGGAGGGCTATCTAAATTTAAGCTCCAATAGACACAACCCAATCACAATCAACAAATGATTCACTTATGTCCAATATATTAATTTTATTTCATTCCACTAAATAACTAAAATTGAACTCTTAAATAAAGATAGAATAAGTTAATATTTCTCATTCATACTCTAGACAATCTTAATGGAGATTGTGTATCCTCGTGAAGAATACCAGTATTCGCAAAGAGCTCATAGACCGTCTATAACTCTCCAAGTTACCATATTTACTCATATGACCACATTTTGAACTTGGATATTTTGACTTGTCCAAAATCCATGTTTTAATAGACACTATTGAAAACTTAACGTTAAGATTTAATATCCAATACCTCAAAACATCCATATGATGATATTCAACTCTCATTTAATAAATAGAGCCACGATGTCCATTTTAATAAATAAAGTCCTCTATCGATTAACAAATGAATACCACCAAACTATCGAGGATAGACTATGCTATATAATCGTACTCATTGATAGCACAAATGATAACACTTGCAACCATAAGTCCATCATTTATCTCAGGATCTAGATAGACTCTCTGATTGTCTTCAAGTGAAAAATTTTATCTATTGACGGTTATAGATAAAGTAATTCATTATGATCCTATTCATTGCACCTAGTGCACTAGATTCTTTTGCTCAAAGACACCACACTTTGATGATTTTAGACTCATCATAGCACATTTGATCCCACTCAAATGCTACGAAAGAATCTACAACTTTGACAAAATAAAGGCGCCTAACCTTTATTTTAAGTTGTGAATATTATTTCAGACTAACTAAAGAATTGTGTCTACCTCATACATATCTAGAAGTATGAACAATTCTTCTTTTCTCATAGTTTTTTGACCTTATGATTATTTACTTTTGACAATTATAATAATTAAACTATAAATTCTATAAGATTTGTTAAACTAGAAATCACTTTATTAATATGAAAAGATTGTCAAATACATTATTAGACTACAATATGAACCTCAGAAAAAATCAACTTCTTGTCCAACCTAGGTGAGGAACCCACACTCTCAATATGTTATATTAGTAGATCACCAAGGTTCAAGGGCTTGTTTGTCACCAAGGCATACACAATTTTGATCTTTTCTTTATTTAACTTTGAAGCATTAATAGAACCTAATATATTGGCACATACCAATAGATGCCAAAAGGCACTTACCTTGGTTAACTCACTTTGACCAATGTAAGCTCTCTTCCCCTGCTCAAATCCATCTTCTTCACACAAAATCCTCCCCGTAAGATTTAGGTGATCTATGTTGTCCACATCAAGAAATTTTGACTCAATCTCATTGGAAAAACCAACGAACATTTTGATGGTTTCCGAGGAGATCCTAAATGTTCTTCTCTTTACTTTCATCAAGGGATTTTCGAAGGTTGTATTATCCTTATATTCAAGTCTAACAAGGCTCTCATTTACAACACCAATAATATCGATCCATGCTTCCTAATGCCTTTCATGAATAACGTGATGAATGTAGGAACCATCTATGAAAATACAAACACTGTTAAATGCTCAAGGCTAACCTAGAGGGGGGGGGGGGGGGTGGTGAATAGGTTTGACACCTTTTTCGAATCCCTTGGAAACAAACAAAAGTTTGTCCCTCTAGATTGCTTGTATCACAATATATTTTTCAATTAAATTCACTTACTCAATATATAAAACATGTAAAGTGTGATACACACGAGCAACCATAATATATACACAATTGATATTATATTAAGGAAGTCAACTTACATATAAAGTTCTATTCATAGTATTCAA
The DNA here is from genome assembly GCA_032871835.1 of Dipteronia dyeriana. Lineage (NCBI taxonomy): Eukaryota > Viridiplantae > Streptophyta > Magnoliopsida > Sapindales > Sapindaceae > Dipteronia > Dipteronia dyeriana. The sequence continues at coordinate 43,178,202 of CM065297.1, forward strand.
ATAAAAAATACCAATAAAAGTGAGATAGGGATAGTCATAGGGCCCTAGTCATAGGGTGAGGGGCAAGGTTCAATGACTTATCTACTATGTGAGTCGCGCCTTAACCAAACCAGAGAGAAACTATATTCTCCTGGAAAAGCTTGACTTCGCCCTAGTGACTTTGGCTAGGAAGCTACGCCCCTACTTCTAGGCTCACATTATTGTTGTTATCATCGATCAACCTCTTCGCCAATTCTTACAAAGACCAGATGTGTTAGGGAGATTGGTACACTGGGCTCTCGAACTTATCCAGTTAGATATCAAATACAAGACTAGGACTACCACCAAAGCCTAGGCGCTAGCAGACTTTGTAGCTGAGTTCTCCAAAAATCCTGATCCTGGTACTCCTTTAAGCCTGGATCAGGTATCCAGAAGGATCAAAAACTAGTAGAATGGCCAGCTGACCGAGATGTTTAGATCCTATATATATATGGGGCATACAACTCAGCAGGTAAAAGAGTTGGAATCATATTAACCGATCTTGAAAAGGTCGAGTGCTACCACTATTTCCGATTTGAGTTCAATGCCACCAACAACGAAGCCGAGTATGAAGATTTTATTGGTAGGGATGAGAGTGGCAGTCGAGCTTAAAAAATATTACCTCCTTGTTAAGAGTGATTCACAGTTGGTCATCAACCAAGTAACCGCGAAAAGAGACAACATGGCAGCCTAAGTGGAATGGGTCCAACAGCCCAAGGCTCAGTTCAGAGGATTCAAGATAATGCAGATACCTCACTAGCAAAATCGTATAGCAAACATCCTTCTGAGATAGCTGCTAGTGGAAGCCATGCCCTTCTCTAGGTTATTTCCTAGTCTCGTTTAGCAAGTAGTAAGGAGGTCAACCTGAATGACTGACTCCTGTGTTGAATGGATCTTATTATGATTTAACTATTGGAAGAGAAGCTCCCTAAAGATCCCGATCAAGCTCACAAGCTTAAAAGGATCTCGTCTTAGTTTTGCTTGATAGATGGATACCTATACAGCAGAAGCAAGTCTTTACCCCTACTCTGGTGCCTCCACATTGACGATGCTGTTTGGGCAATTCGGGATATGTAGTCGGGGAATTATGTCAACCACACTTGAGGAGAGGCACTAATATACATGGTGATATGCATGGGATATTACTGGCCAACCCTACATCACAATGTAAGATAATTCATTTAATCCTGTAAACCATGCCAGAAGACAGCTAATCTAATCCACTTTCCACCGGAACGACTATTTTCCATCAGCTTACAATACCCATTTTCTAGTTGGGTGCATACTTGATCTCGCCTCTCCCTACCACTCCTTGACATGCCAATCATGCCATAGTCGCGATCAACTGCTTCACCTGATGGATAAAAACATAACCACTCTCCAAAATAACTGAGGAGAACACCACCAAGTTCATCAAGAGGAATATAGTTTGCAGGTTCAGGACCCCGATGTTTATCATCACCGACCTTGAAAACAATTCGACAACTCAAGGTTCAGTAAATTCTGTGGTGATCTAGGGATCGATCTCTACTTCGCCTCTGCAGCTCACCCACAAACCAATGACCTGGTGGAGGCTACAAACAAAACTATCAAGAAGCTCCTTAAGAAAAAGTTGTAACATAAGAAAGGTAAGTGGGCAGATGAGCTCTTGATGTGCTCTAGGCCTACCGTACCACCAAGAGGACCGTAAATGGATAAACCCCTCACCCTATAGCTTTTAGGGTATAAGTGGTCCTACCTATCAAGCATAAGTTGACCTCTTTCATGGTTTAAAACCTTAAACCAGAAAGCAACGAGGTCAAGCTAAGGGCTAAACTGGACCTCATCGAAGAAAAATATGATAAAGTGGCGGAAAAAGTAGTGATCTATCAAAGTTGAATCATAAGGATTTTCGAAAGGAAAGTCATAGTTTGAAGCTCCAAAGACGGAGACTTGGTACTTATGAAGGTAACCTAAAACATCAGAAACATGTCAGATGGGGTACTAGCACCGAATTAGGAAGACCCCTACCTGGTAAAAAAGGTAATCCATAGTGGGGCCTACAAATTGGAGGACATGGATTGCACTTGGAATGCAGACCACTTAAAGAGGTTCTACTTATAGAAGAGTGGAGACTTCAAGACTGACCAAATAGGTAACAGTATTTGCACCATGTAAATGTTATGTATCTCCAATTAATCATCAATAAAGATTCTCCATTTATCTCCATCTCTATTTATGTTATTTTTTCACCACAAGAGTTTGCCATAATTGCCACAAACCGAGAAATACAACAAGGCTTCCCCGATGCCTTGGTCGGGTGCCGCCCTCAACCAAGAAGAGTCTTAACGTAATAGCATAGTTGCTTGCCAGACCACGAGACCAGAAAGGGTCTGGCTATAAGTGCATAATTTTTAGCCAGACCATGAGACCAGGATAGCCAAATGACACTACTAATGCCTTGGTCGGGCTACCACCCCCAAGAAGGGTCTGGACGTAAGTGTATAGTTGCTAGCCATATACGGGTTCTAAAGTTGTTTCCTGTAAGGAAAATCGCACAACGGAAGCATAAATTTAGGGTTTGATATAAATTTTAAAAAATTCCCTTTAAAAGAAAGAACCGTAACCCTAGATTAACTAATGTCTATTAAAATTATCGTACCTTATTTTTAGTGACGATTGAACTAGCGTCGAATTGAATCCGTAAGATCATCCAATCCAATCACGAACGTGAATCACCTAGGAGTGTGGACTCCCTTTCTATTAATTGTATACCTGAGGATGGAAACAAACAAAATCTTCTGCTTTGTTTGTCACAATAATCCTCTAAGAGAAAAACCAAGAATGTCTGGTCACTTGTGAATTATCAATCAATTTGATTGAAACTCGCGTGAATCTTGATTCGGTGTTCTATACAAAATCCTTTCGATGCAAAGGATACTAGTGTACTATCGAAAACAAAAACGTTCCATCGTTTTTCTAAGCTTGCCGAATTCTTCACACAATGAGTCGGACGAAGTTTTTTTTTATAACAGTAAAAAACAAGTAAAAAATAACTTCTCACACCAAAAATTAAGGTTTGGTCCAAATTATATATAAGAGTGTATATAGGTGGCTGAAAATTTTCCTAGAAAGAGGATTTCTACTTCACCAAGACTCCTATCAAAATTTGGATTCAATCCTCTTAAAAAGAGGATTTCTTTTACACACTAAGACTCCTAATGTATTTAGTTTAGGAGACCTAATCCTCTCCTAAGAAGGATTTACTTGGTGGGCTAGAATCCTATCTTTAGGTGGATTTACTTGGTAACAAATAATCCTTTTCAAAAAAGAATTCCTTAATACACCAAGACTATAATCCAACTCAAATAGTGTATTTATTCAATAACCAATTATTGAATATAACTAAATTGTGACTAAATTAAAACTTCCTAATTTGACCAATTGTCAATTAAAGTTTTATCTGCAATCAAATACTTCCTAATTTGACTAGATAAATAAATTCATATTATTTATCTACTTATCAAATATATTATTTGATACTTATCATATTACCAACAATAATATCACAATAGGAGACCTACTCCTACTAAGAAAAAGAATTTGTCCTTTATTTAAACAAGTAATTAATAAATTAATTAATTAAGTTCCATTTAATTAAATAATAAAATAAAAAATAATATATTAAGCTAATATATTTAGCCTTGCCGCCCAAGACCACACATGGGCATATATATATATATATATATATATATTATTAAATCGATTAGACCTAAATAAAATGTCCACATGTGAACTAGACCCATTTTTACAAAAAGAAACAAGTCCACATGTCTCAATACAATTCTAAATGGACCCAAAAATTGGCCTTTTTCACTGAATCCTTCTGGTTGCATCATATAGATGCTTTCGTCAAGATTTCCATTAAAGAAAGCCATCTTAACGTCCATTTACCAAATCTCTAGGTATAGAGATGCTGCAATGGATAAGAGTATCCTAATGGATTTACGCATGGCCACATGAGAGAAGGTTTTATCATAATCGATACCTTTCTTCTATGTGTAACCTTTAGCTACCAATCTAGCTTTAAAGGTTTCCATATTTCTATCCGTTCCTCTCTTCCTCTTGTATACCCACTTGCACCCAATGGGTTTGATCCTTTTAGGCGAGTTTAGAAGACACCAGACTTTGCTTTTGAACTTAGATTCAATTTCGGATTGCATTGCCTTTTCCCAATGGCGACAATCAAAATCTTCCATTGCTTCCTTGTACGTATAGGGATCATCATTATCCTAGAGATTCTCTACAGATTCTCCTAGACCGATGCATATCTCGAATCGTCAACTAACCCTCCCACTACGATGAGTTACGGTAGATTGTTGATCTTGTGTTGGTGCGAAACTTACAATTGGGCTAGGTTGTGAAACCTCTAGTGAAATTGTATCTCTTGAAAGCTCATTCAGGACAATTTTACATTTAGGCACAAAATTATTCATATAGTTCTCTTCCAAAAATTTAGCATTTGTCGAAATAAATACTTTATGATTTGAAGGACTATAGAAATAATATGCTTTTGTTCCTTTTGGATATCTTACAAATATGCATGTTTCTGAACATGACTCAATCTTTTCTGTCTTTTCTTTTAACACGTGCGCAGGACATCCAAATATCCTTAAGTATTGTAAACTAGGTTTTCACCCGGTCTACAACTCATGCGGTGTTTTAGGAACCGACCTAACCAAATCTTGAGTGATCATCCGTGAAAGTGATAAAGTACTCATATCCACCTCTAGCTTGAATGCTCAAAGGTCCACACACATCAGTGTGTATCAATCCTAAACATTCGATGGCATTTATGCCTTTGGTCGTGAATGACCTTTTGGAATTTAGCAAGATACTTCCTTACAAGGATAGACTAGACAATTGGCCCAAACGATAATTACTCCCAAATGAGGGATATTCGTGAGGGAATATATTGAAGGTCGATAACTTTGTAACACACTCAATATGATTTTATTAATATCCTCCCAAAAGTTCTTGTTAATAAAATCACAATGCTAAAATTGAAAATGCCGGTTGTTAAGTTAACAATTAGGTGGGACCTTGTCCAACTAGTAGATGGTGCGAACTCCCAAATGAGGCGTGACATTTATGTGTGTTGGATCACAGTTGAATTTTATGACTGAATTATTTTATTTAATTCAAGATAAATATTCAAAAGTTCTTCATCATGATTTTTTACTTATATATTTTTTGTTATTGTAAAGAAATGATGACCCCATCCCTAATCAACCTCGTAAAAGATAATACTTTAATTGAAGATAATTATGTCACGTGGAAAAGGAAAATTGGGTTGTTGGTGCAAATTGAAAAGCATAAGCTTGTTCTGTGTACTTCTGAACCACTTACTCCTACTAATGAATCTACTAAGGAGCAAAGAGATGAGTATTAGCAACGGAAGTCTTTAAATGATATGGCTAAATGTTACATTATGGCCACCATCTTCGACGTGTTGCAACAGCAACAAGAATGACTGAAGACTGATGTCGATATATTGATGTCATTCGAAGAGATGTTTGCTATGAAGTCCAGGATGACTAAGAGAGAGGCAGTGACTACTTTCATGAACCTTAGGATGAAACTTGGACAAGATGTCAAAGATCACATAATGAAAGTCATAGCACATCTCAACATTGTTGAACTCAACGGTGTAACGATAAATGGTTAGATGAAAATTGACATGATTGTTAACTTTTGTCGAATTCTTATGTGTAAATTCGTGTTTTATAAAATCAGTACTCGCAAGTGCACGAATCGTGAAGATAAGTACAACGACAAGTAAAGATCGTTCCCACGAGGACTAGAGATTTACCGATTAAATCTAATTCTAATTAAAGGTAAATTGAAAGTAACCAAAAGATTGTTTGAAGATTGAATTAACACTAAAACCAACTTAAATTAAACTATGAAAGAAATTGAAAAGATTGGGTTGTGGCCAAGGGTGAGAAAGCACTAGGTCATCAATGATCCCCAATCATGAATACTCAATGCATGGATTAGATTGTAAACAAGATTCAATCAATTCTACGGTTCATTCTTTGTCTTTAATGTGACTATTGCCATAAGATTGCGGGATGAGTCAAGTATTCCCAACCACTATTCACCCTTGGTCTATGGTATGAACAATGATCGGAAACCCGTTATGCGCAAGAAATAAGAACCAAATTCTATACTTTGTTTGGTCTATGATAAAGATAAAATTCATTCATTCAAAAGAGCATTAATCAAGGTTAGGTTTGGTTTATACTCTAACCCTAATTCTCAGACAGTCTTAATCCTAAAATCATGCCAAATAATTATCCACCCTTGGTCTATGGTGTGAATAAATATTACAACTAATGAGGATTAAGTATTTAAGAACAATGAACAAATCAAGAATTGAGTTGATGAAATAGTATTATTAATCCAAACATAAGCATTCACAAAAGGTTCACATTGATTCCCTAGTTATGGAATTAGTTATACATCTTGAATATAGAAAAACAAGATAAAGAAAAGATAAAACACATATTGGCCTTCAATGAGTTCTTCAAGTCTTCAATGATGAATACTTCTTCCTTCGAATCTTCGATGTGCAAAGATGAATGGAAATTGTGAGGTGATGTATGGTGATAGAGCGGTGGGGGACGACCCCCTTGGTGGCTTGGGACCTCCCTTCGCTTCTGTGTCTCAAATTTAGGGTTCACAAGGGGTTTAAATAGGTGTAGATGCTAAGCCATGTCCTAAAACAACAAGGAAATCAATTCCCATACAGAATTCTACCTTTTTGGGATTTTATTTCTTTCCTAATCCAATAAAAAGACTAATTGTTGAAGGATGATTAGGATTAGGTGTCAACTTGTTTGCACAAGACTCCTAAACAATTCCAAGAAGGAAATATTTCTCGTTCCGACAACTTGTAAAATAAATTTTGTCATTATTCACGGAATTATGACTGATTTGACCATCAGGTACTACAATATGCATAACTTCTTCTAAGAATATCTGAATTACAATCAGAAAAGTGTGCTGGAAACTAGACTTTTAGGGATTTCCATCCATAGGCAGTAGGATACAAAATTCGATCAGATCTAAGAGATATGGTCCCCGCAATATTACTGTTCTACATTGGCTGAAATTCATCTTTCCGCCGTATGTTGCGCATCATAGACCGCGATTGAGGTTGATGCCTAGGAAGCAGTGTGGACCGCAGAAAAGAACAAAAATCAAAATAGAATATACCGCTAGCTACATCAAAGTTGGTGCTCTGCAAAGACAGCGACCTATGTTACATTTGTTGACAATTTTGCCCTTTTTCTTCTCATTTAAGCTCTTTCCCTTGAAGTAACATTAAACACTCCATCTAAGGAAATTGACCTACACATGCTCAATAAACACATAAAATACCTAATTTCATCCAAGAACAAAGCACAAATAATAGGAAATGGGGACCTAAAACTTTTATAGAAATAGACCGATCAAATTCCTTTGATCAATTCAAGTTGGACTACACCTTAAACTATAAGGAATGCACCTAGCAGGGCCTGATGCAAGATGTTCAAAGCATCAAGAATATCCTTGTGAAATGCAAGGGTTAAGAGATTCATACGGTTAGTAAAGTTGCTACTATTAAGACCCGTAAGAAGGCCAAGAATCAACAAAAGAAAAAGCAAATTTGGTATAACTAGATTTCGGGAAGGAAAATACTGAATGAGAATGAATTCAACTTGCATTTAGGCAATGGAGCGTTGGTGTCTAATAGAGTCAATTTAGAATCTTATAGGCATTTATATTTAATAACGTTTATTATGTACCACAATTCAAGAGGAATTTAATTTCGATTTCTTGTCTAAATAAATTTGGATATTCGGCTACTTTTAATAAAGGTTTTATTATTGGTAAGAATAAAAAATTTCTTTGCAAAGGTACATTAGAAAATGTTTTATTCTATATGTATAGCAATATCTCTCATTTGTTAGACACGGAATCATTGCAACCTAATCACAAAAGAGTAAAGTTATCAAAAGATGAAACCTACATATGGCATTTGCGCCTAGGTCATATTAACCTTAATAGGATCAAAAGATTGGTTAGTGATGGACCTTTAATTGATTTAAAGGTTGATGATCTACCAACCTGTGAATCTTGTTTGGAAGGTAAGATGACCAATAGGTCATTCATGACAAAAGGCACAAGAGCCAGTGAATGTCTAGGATTAATACATACTGATGTGTCTGGTCCTATGAGCATTCAAGATAGAGGTGGATATAAGTACTTCATCACTTTCACGGATGATTACACAAGATTTCTCTATGTGTATCTCATGAGACATAAATCGGAAGCTTTTGACATGTTCAAAGCATTTAAAGTTGAAGTAGAAAATCAGCTATAGAAACACATAAAAAACTTGAGCTCAGATCGTGGTGGAGAATATCTATCTGGTGAGTTTCAGTAATATTTGATTGATAATGGTATAATTTCTCAGTTTTCTGCGTCAGGTACACCTAAAAAAAATGGGGTGGCAGAAAAGAAATAAAATTATTTTGGACATGGTTAGGTCTACGTTGAGTTATTCAAGACTCTCTAATTCTTTTTGGGGATAAGCTTTACAAACCGCTATGTACATTCTATGTGATGTACATCTAAGTCGGTTCCTAAAACACTACATGAGTTGTGGACTGGGCAAAAGCCTAGTTTACAATATTTAAGGATATTTGGATATCTTGCGGATGTGTTAAAAGGGAAGACAAAAAAGATGGAGTCTCGTCAAAAAACATGCATATTTGTAGGGTATCCAAAAGGAACCAAAGGATATTATTTTTATAGTCCTTTAGATCTTAAAGTATTTGTTTCGACAATTGCACAATTTCTGGAAGAGGACAATATGAATAATATTAAGCCTAAAAGTAGAATTGTCATGAATAAGCTTTCAGGAGATACAATTCAGAAAGAGGCGACAAGAGGCGATAGAGGGCTTCATTTATAGATATGAACATTGCGGCTATGCTTATTAAATGTGAGTAGAATATCATCATATGGATGTTTTGAGGTATTGGACGTTAAAGCTTAACGTTAAGTTTTCAACAGTGTATATTGAAATATGGCTTCTGGACAAGTCAAAATATTCAAGTTCAAAATTTTGTCATATGAGTAAATATGGTAACTAGGAGAGCTATAGGCGGTCTATAAGCTCTTGGCGATTACTGGTATTCTTCATGAGGATACACTTTCTCCATTAAGATTGTCTAGGGAATGAATGAGCAATATTAACTTATTCTATCATTATTTAAGAGTTCAATTTTAGTTATTTAGTGGAATGAACTAAAATTAATAGATCAGACCTAACTGAATCATTTATTGATTGTGATTAGGTTATGTCTATTGGAGCTTAAATTTAGATAGCCTGCCAAGATACCCAGTTCACACGAACTTGCATGAATCACTTGATATATTCTATCGGACCAATTTATTGGTCCATCTAGAATTGTATTAAGGCATGTGGAGTTGCTTCTTTTAGTAAGAATGAGTTTAGTTCTCATGTGGATCTTTTATTAAAGTCCAACGGATTTAATAAAATAGTAAAAACAATATTAGGCCAATATTTATATATCTTGGGCGGCAAAGGACTATTATATACTATTTTTTATTTTATTATTTCCTTAAATAAAAATTAATTAATTAAGTAATTAATTAAAAGTCAAAATCTTTTTCCTAATAGGAGATGGTCTCCTATAGTCGTAATATTGTTGGTAATATAATAAGTATCAAATACTATATTTGATAAGTAGATAAATAAAATAAATTTATATATCTATTCAAATTAGGAAATATTTGATTTCTATTAAAACTCTATTTGACATTTGGTCAAATTAGAAAGTTTTAATATGGTCACAAATTAAATTATAGTCAATAATTGGTTATTAAATAAATACACTATTTGAGTTGGATTATGAGTCTTGGTGTGAAAAGGAAATCATTCCTTGAAAATGATTCTTTGTCACCAAATATATTCACCTAGAGATAAGATTCTTACCCATCAAGTAAATCCTCATTAAGAAAGGATTTCAGAACCTCTATATATTTTGTTACAAATTTTAGCAAAGGCTAACTCTAAGACAAAATTTCGGGCAAGGCTAGGGTTTTATCAGAGAGAACTCGGCCAAGTGATAGAATTTTTAGAGAGAAAAAAATTTAGTTTTTGCTCTAGACAAAATTCAGTCAACTCATAGATACTCCGTTTAGAATACGGTCAAGGAGAAGAATGTAGGGAAAAAACGGCTTAGAAAAGCAGCGGAAGCGTGAGAAAAAATGAGATTAGGGTTTGCGTAAAAAAAAAAAATTCCCTTCTATGCAACGAGAACCTTAACCCTAGATTAATTGATGTATATAAAAGTATCGTACCTTTTTCGCGTGACGATTGAACAAGCGCCGAATTGATTCCGCAAGATCTTCCAATCCAATCACGAACGTGAATCACCTAGTAGTGTGGGCTCCCTTTCTTTAAATTGTATTCCTGAGGATGGAGACAAAGCAAATATCTTTTCTTTGTTAGTTACAAATATCCTCAAAGAGAAAAATCCAAGAAAGTTCGGTCACTTGTGAATTATCAATCAATTTGATTGTAACTCGTGTGAACATTGATTCGATGTTGTACACAAAACCATTTTGATGTAAAGTATATTAGTATACTATCGAATACAAAAACGTTCCACTTTTTTCTCTACTTGGCCGAATTCACACACTATTGATTAGAGATGATTGAATTTTGTCTAGAGTAAAATCAGATTTTTCTCCCTCAAAATTTCTGTGATGGCCGATACTTTTTCTTTCTTAAATAAAGCTTGGCCGAAATTACCTCTAATTGCCTTAGGGATGGTTGAATTTATCATCCACATATATATAGGTTCATAAATCCTTTCATAAGAAGGATTCACTTGGTTGGCAAGAATCCTTTCCTTAGGTGGATTTATTTGGTAGTTAGAATCCTTATCTAGAAGGAAATCTATCCTATCCTATATTATACATGTGATGAACGAAATTCCCTTGTTGGAAGTAGATTAGGAGAGTTTAATCTCTCCTAATAAAGATTACTTGATGGACAAGAATCCTATCCTTAGGTAGATTAACTTGGTGGTTATGAATCCTTTTCAAATAAGAATTCTACCACTAAGTAGTTTTACTTGGTGACCAAGAATCCTTTTCCAAAAAGAATTCTTTCCTACACCAAGACTCTTAATCCTACTCAATAGTGTTTGTAACCATATTAAAGACTTCCTAATTTGATTAGATAAATAACTCCTTTTATTTATCTACTTATCAAATATTGTCTTTAACATTAACCATACTACCAACAATAGTATAGTTTTAAAAGACCATCTCCTAATATGAAAAGATTTTGACTTTTAATTAAATAATTAATTAATCAACAAATTAATTAATTTCCATTTAATTAAATAATAATAAAATAAAAATAATATATTAAAGCTATTATCCATAGCCATTGCCGCCCATACCTAGTATAAATGCCACATATTATTTTTCTCATTTTATTAAATTCATTGGACCTAAATAAAAAGTCCACATGTGAACTAGACCTATTCTTACAAAAAGAAACAAGTTCACATGCCTTATTACAATTCTAGATGGACCCCTATTGGTCCGGTAGAATATATGAAGTGATCCATGAAAGTTCGTGTGGATTGGGGATCTTGGCGGGCTATCTAAATTTAAGCTACAACAGACACAACCCAATCACAATCAACAAATGATTCACTTAGGTCCAATCTATTTAATTTTAGTTCATTCCACTAAAGAACTAAAATTGAACTCTTAAATAAAGATAGAATAAGTTGATGTTACTCATTCATACCCTAGACAACCTTATTGGAGAAAGTGTATCCTCGTGAAGAATACCAGTAATTGCCAAGAACTCATAGACCGCCTATAGCTCTCCAAGTTACCATATTTACTCATATGACCACATATTGAACTTGGATATTTTAACTTGTCCAGAAGCCATGTTTCAATAGACACTATTGAAAACTTAACGTTAAGATTTAATATCCAATACCTCAAAACATCCATATGATGGTATTCTACTCTAAGTCCATCATTTATCTCAGGATTGAGATAGACTCTTCGATTGTCTTCAAATGAAAACTTTTATCCATTGACGGTTCTAGATAAAGTATTTCATTTTGATCCTATTCAATGCACCCAGTGCACTAGATTCTTTTGCCCAAAGACACCACACTTTGGTGATTTTAGACTCATCATAACACATTTGATCCCACTCAAATGCTAGCAAAAGAATCTACAACTTTAACAAGATAAAGGCGCCCAACCTTCTATCTTAAGTTGTGAATATTATTCAAGACTAACTAAAGAATTGTGTCTACCTCATACATCTACATATCTAGATGTATGAACAATTCTTCTTTTCTCATAGTCTTTTGACCTTATGATTATTTACTTTTGACAATTATAATAATGAAACTATAAATGCTATAAGATTTGTTAAACTAGAAATCACTTTATTCATATGAAAAAGATTGTTAATTACACTATTACACTCTTACTGTCGAGCATAATCCTAACAATCTCCCACTTGCTCTATAACAAATATGTCATATCTCTCATCCCCATGTTCTCTAGATGGCCATCAAAACTCTTTTGAGGAAGAGTCTTTGTAAAGGGATCCGCTAGATTTTTTGCTGACGCAATCTTGGTAATCGTTATGTCACCCCTATGTACAATTTCCCTTAGAAGATGATACTTTCTTTCAATGTGTTTCCCTCTCTTATGACTTATTGGTTCTCTTGAATTAGCCACTGCTCCACTATTGTCACAATAGATAGTGATCTGCTTATTCGCATCAAGAACCACTTCTAAGTCAATCAAGAATTGGCGGTGCCAGACAGCCTCTTTAACAGCCTCGTATGCGGCAACATACTCGGCTTCCATGGTGGAATCAGCAATACAAGATTGCTTGATACTCCTCTAGATGGCTGCCCCTCCTCCAATGGTAAACACAGATCCTGATGTCGATCTCCTGGAGTCAGAATCTGACTAAAAATCAGTGTATACCCAACGGGAATAAAATCCCCTCCAGAGTATACAAGCATATAATCTCTCGTTCTCCTTAGATACTTGAAAATATGCTTGACTACCGTCCAGTGATCAGGACCAGGTTCCGATTGAAACCGGTTAACTATGCCCACAGTAAAACAAATATCTGGTCTAGTGCAGAGCATTGCATACATGAGACTTCCAACTACCGAAGCATACGGAATCCTACTCATGAATTGCTCTTCATGCTCATTCTTAGGAACTTGTTCCTTCAAAAGTTTGATTCCATGCCTGAAAGGTAACATACCTTTCTTGGAATTTTGCATGGAAAACCTAGACATGATTTTATCTATGTATGAAGCTTGGGATAATGTAATCGTTCTATTCTTTCTATCCCTTATGACTTGGATACCAAGAATATAACTTGCTTCTCCTAAGTCCTTCATATCAAATTTTTTGCTAACTATTCTTTTATTGATGTTAATACACCTACATCGTTTCCAATGAGTAGTATATCATCAACGTAAAGAATTAGGAAACCAACTTGTCGCCTTTAATCCTTTTGTATACACAAGGTTCATCAAGGTTTTGAATAAATCCAAAACCTTTTACAGCTTGATCGAACCTTATGTTCCAAGATCTGGATGCATGCTTCAATCCATATATGGATCTTTGCAACTTGCATACCCTTTCCTCTTGGCCCTTTTCAATGAATCCTTCTGGTTGCATCATATAGATGCTTTCATCAAGACTTCCATTAAGGAAAGCTGTCTTGACGTCCATTTTCCAAATCTTTAGGTCTAGAGATGCCGCAATGGATAAGAGTATCCTAATGGATTTAAGCATGGCCACATGAGAGAAGGTTTCTTCATAATGGATACCTTCCTTCTGTGTATAACCTTTAGCTACCAATCTAGCTTTATAGGTTTCCACCTTTCCATCCATTCCTCTTTTCCTCTTGTATACCCACTTGCACCCGATGGGTTTTATCCCTTTAGGCAAGTCTACAAGAGACCAGACTTTATTTTTGAACATAGATTCAATTTCAGATTGCATTGCCTTTTGCCAATGGCGACTATCAACATCTTCCATTGCATCCTTGTCTTATAGGGATCATCGTCGTCCGAAAGATTCTCTACAGATTCTCCTAGACCGATTTATCTCTCAGATTGTCTAATAACCCTCCCGCTACGACAAGGTATGGTAGATTGTTGATCTTGTATTGGTACGGAACTTACAATTGGGCTTGGTTGCGAAACCTATTGTGGAATTGTATCTCCTAAAAGCTCATTTAGAACAATTCTACTTATAGGGACAAAATTATTCATATAGTCCTCTTCTAGAAATTTGGCATTTGTCGAAACAAATACTTTAAGATCTGAAGGACTATAAAAATAATATCCTTTTGTTCCTTTTGGATACCCTACAAATATGCATGTTTCTCAACGGGACTCCATCTTATCTGTCTTTCCTTTAAACACGTGTGCAGGACATCCAAATATCCTTAAGTGTTGTAAACTACGCTTCCGCTCAATCCACAACCCATTCGGTGTTTTAGGAACTGACTTAGATGGTACATCGTTTAGAATATACATGGCAGTTTGTAAAGCATATCCCCGAAAAGAACTAGGGAGTGTTGAATAACTCAACATAGACCTAACCATATCCAGAAGAGTTCTATTTCTCCTTTCTGCCACCCCATTTTGTTGAGGTATGCCTGGTGTAGAAAACTGAGAAATTATTCCATTATCAATAAGATAATGTTGAAACTCACCAGATAGATATTCTTCACCACGATCAGACCTCAAGATTTTTATACGTTTCTCAAGCTGATTTTCCACTTCAACTTTAAATGCTTTGAACATATCAAAAGCATCTGACTTATGTCTCATGAGATACACATAGCCAAATCTTGAGTGATCATCCATGAAAGTGATGAAGTACTCATATCCACCTCTAGCTTGAATTCTCATAGGTCCATACACATCAGTGTGTATCAATCCTAAACATTCGATGGCTCTTGCACCTTTGGTCGTAAACGACCTTTTGGTCATTTTACCTTCCAAACAAGATTCACAAGTTGGTAGATCATCAACCTTTAAGTCACTTAGAGGTCCGTCACATACCAATCTTTTAATCCTATTAAGGTTAATATGACCTAGGCACAAATGCCACAGGTAGGTTTCATCTTTTGATAATTTTACTCTTTTATGATTGGGTTCCGTTGATTCTGTGTCTAACAAGTGAGAGATATTTCCATACAAATAAAATAAACCATTTTCCAATGTACTTTTACAAATAAATTTGTTATTCTTACTAATAATAAAACCTTTATTAAAAGTAACAGAATATCCAAACTTATTTAGACAAGATGCCGAAATTAAATTTCTCTTAAATATTGGTACACAATAAACGTTTATTAAATCTAAATGCCTATAAGAATCAAAATTGATTCTAATATCTCCCACTACACTAGTAGACACCAACTCTCTATTGCCTAAATGCAAGTTGAATTCATTCTAATCCAGTCTATTCCTTTGACCCTTTTCACCACAAAAGAAACACTTTCCTTTGATCTTGGTTACTTTCTTGGTATCCTTCTAAGAAGGCTCAAGTTGTTTTTTCTTCTGTTATCTCTTAACCTTCTAACGGGTCTTAACAGTATCAAATTTACCAACCATATGAATCCTTGTCTAGAGACATCATAATATCGGCATCAGTCTCCATTCCTTTATGTTGCTGTTGCAACACGTTGGAGATGATGGCCATAATGTAACGGACATTTAGCCATCTAATCTGAAGACCTCCACTACTGATACTCATCTCTTTGCTTTCTGAGTTAGATTCATTAGTTTGGTGGTTAAGGAATATACATAATGAACTTATACTTTTCAGCTTGCAACAGCAACCCAATATTCCTTTTCCATGTGACATAATTATCACCAGTTAAAGTATTATCTTTTAGGATATTGATTAGGGATGGGGTCATGATTTCTTTTTAATAACAAAAATTATCTAAGTAAACAATCATGATATAGCACTTTTGAATATTTATCTTGAATTAAATGAAATAATTCAATCATAAAAATTCAACGGTGATCCAACACCCATAAATGTTACTCCTCCTTTGGGAGTACGCACCATTTACTAGTTGGACTAAGTCCCACCTAATTGTTAACATAACAACCAAAGTTTTATTTTTAGCCTTGTTATTTTATTAACAAGAACTCTTGGGAGGATATTAATAAACTCACATTGAGTGTGTTACCAAGTTATCGACCTTCAATAGAATCCTTCACGAATATCCCTCTTTTGGGAGTAGATATCGTTTGGGCGAATTGTCTAGTCTATCCTTGTAAGAAAGTATCTTGCTAAATTCCATTCATGAATACCTCTTGGGAGGTTATTCACGAAACATAAAGTTCAACTAAACTTGGAGGCCGTAGGTGTTCCAAAACACCTTCTCCTAATTGTTTAAGGCGTGTGATCGAATTCCAAAGAATGATTTACCAAGTTATCTAGATGCCAATTTAGATACTTAAACCATTCAATGCATGTTCATAGCAAAAGAGATATATGAGTGGCACTCCTATTCTATATGACATGTTATCAAACAATGACAAACATTGCAATATTTATAAAAATATAAATAGCTACAATTTTGGTCCATCCTAGAAAAACAAGTAAATTACATTTATCTTGGAATACAAGAACTCTTTCTTGGCGAACAAGTCTTCACGTGACCTTTGTCTTTCGGACTCCCTCGGCTACCTCTCATGGGCGTGCGCACCCATTTCCCTAACCAATGGGGGTGCACATGTCACAAGCCCATAAAGGGCTGCCATGTGCAGCCCATGGCTACCACAAGGGCTGCAGTGCACAGCCCATGCCACAACAAACGTGGCTGCGCGCTCTTCGCACGCACGTTCGTTGTTACGGCTCGCACGGTCCCAAACTTGTTCTGGATACTCCTAATTCATCAAACCTTTAAGTCTTCGAAACTTGAATGTATTACAGAAGAATTTACATAACAAAATACTGCAGTTTTTTTTTTTATTATTACAACAACAAAAATAAAAAAAAACTTAGCAACTATCAAGAAGGAAATTATGGTGATAATAGACCACCCTTCTTGTTACAATCCCAAAACAAAATTACATTGAAATTCTATGAACAAAATTGAGCAATAACAATCCACATATAAAATATATATATATCCATACATTCCAATGTAAATTTATATGCGAATACCTAGAGTGCCATCTCTTTCTAAAACATGCATATATACAATAAAACAAAAAGATTCACGAACACATACATCAATTAATCAAGGGTACAACCAGGCTCTGATGCCAATTGTAGGGAAAAAACGGCTTAGAAATGCAGCGGAAGCGTGAGAAAAAAAGAGATTAGGGTTTGCGTATAAAAAAAATTCCCTTTTATGCAACGAGAACCTTAACCCTAGATTAATTGATGTATATAAAAGTATCGTACCTTTTTCGCGTGACGATTGAACAAGCGCCGAATTGATTCCGCAAGATCTTCCAATCAAATCACGAACGTGAATCACCTAGTAGTGTGGGCTCCCTTTCTTTAAATTGTATTCCAGAGGATGGAGACAAAGCAAATATCTTTTCTTTGTTAGTTACAAATATCCTCCAAGAGAAAAATCCAAGAACGTTCGGTCACTTGTGAATTATCAATCAATTTGATTGTAACTCGCGTGAACCTTGATTCGATGTTGTACACAAAACCGTTTTGATGTAAAGGATATTAGTATACTATCAAATACAAAAACGTTCCCCTTTTTTCTCTACTTGGCCGAATTCACACACTATTGATTAGAGATGATTGAATTTTGTCTAGAGTAAAATCAGATTTTTCTCCCTCAAAATTCCTATGATGGCCGATACTTTTTCTTTCTCAAATAAAGCTTGGCCGAAATTACCTCTAATTGCCTTAGGGCTGGTTGAATTTATCATCCACATATATATAGGTTCATAAATCCTTTCCTAAGAAGGATTCACTTGGTTGGCAAGAATCCTTTCCTTAGGTGGATTTATTTGGTAGTTAGAATCCTTATCTAGAAGGAAATCTATCCTATCCTATATTATACATGTGATGAACGAAATTCCTTTGTTTGAAGTAGATTAGGAGTGTTTAATTTCTCCTAATAAAGATTACTTGATGGACAAGAATCCTATCCTTAGGTAGATTAACTTGGTGGTTATGAATCCTTTTCAAATAATAATTCTACCACTAAGTAGTTTTACTTGGTGACCAGGAATCCTTTTCCAAAAAGAATTCTTTCCTAAACCAAGACTCCTAATTCTACTCAATAGTGTTTTTGTAATCATATTAAAGACTTCCTAATTTAATTAGATAAATAACTCCTTTTATTTATCTACTTATCAAATATAGTCTTTAACATTAACTATACTACCAACAATAGTATAGTTTTAGGAGACCATCTCCTAATAGGAAAAGATTTTGACTTTTAATTAAATAATTAATTAATCAACAAATTAATTAATTTCCATTTAATTAAATAATAATAAAATAATAATAATATATTAAAGCTATTATCCATAGCCATTGCCGCCCATACCTAGTATAAATGCCATATTTTATTTTTCTCATTTTATTAAATCCATTGGACCTAAATAAAAAGTCCACTTGTGAACTAGACCTATTATTCCAAAAAGAAACAAGTTCACATGCTTTATTACAATTCTAGATGGACCCCTATTGGTCTGGTATAATATATCAAGTGATCCATGCAAGTTCGTGTGGATTGGGGATCTTGGCGGGCTATCTAAATTTAAGCTCCAATAGACACAACCCAATCACAATCAACAAATGATTCACTTAGGTCCAATTTATTTAATTTTAGTCCATTCCACTAAATAACTAAAATTGAACTCTTAAATAAAGATAGAATAAGTTGATGTTACTCATTCATACCCTAGACAACCTTATTGGAGAAAGTGTATCCTCGTGAAGAATACCAGTAATCGCTAAGAACTCATAGACCGCCTATAGCTCTCCAAGTTACCACATTTACTCATATGACCACATTTTGAACTTGGATATTTTGACTTGTCCAGAAGCCATGTTTCAATAGACACTATTGAAAACTTAACTTTAAGATTTAATATCCAATACCTCAAAACATCCATATGATGGTATTCTACTCTCATTCAATAAATGGAGCCACGATGTCCATATCTATAACTGAAGTCCTCTATCGATTAACAAATGAATACAACCAAACTATCGAGGATAGACTATGCTATATAATCGTACTCATTGATAGCTCAAATGACAACACTTGCAATCATAAGTCCATCATTTATCTCAGGATTGAGATAGACTCTTCGATTGTCTTCAAATGAAAACTTTTATCCATTGAGGGTTCTAGATAAAGTATTTCATTTTGATCCTATTCAATGCACCCAGTGCACTAGATTCTTTTGCCCAAATATACCACACTTTGATGATTTTAGACTCATCATAACACATTTTATCCCACTCAAATGCTAGCAAAAGAATCTACAACTTTAACAAGATAAAGGCGCCCAATCTTCTATCTTAAGTTGTGAATATTATTCAAGACTAACTAAAGAATTGTGTCTACCTCATACATATCTAGATGTATGAACAATTCTTCTTTTCTCATAGTCTTTTGACCTTATGATTATTTACTTTTGACAATTATAATAATGAAACTATAAATGCTATAAGATTTGTTAAACTAGAAATCACTTTATTCATATGAAAAAGATTGTTAATTACACTATTACACTCTTGCTATCGAGCATAATCCTAACAAAGAGAAAAGGGAAAGGTTTTTGTTTTCAATAGTGTACTAGTATCCTTTACATCAAAAGGATTTTGTGTACAAAAATCGAATCGGGTTCACGCGAGTTTTAATCAAATAGATTGATAATTCATAAGTGACTGAACGTTCTTGGGTTTTCTCTTAGAGGATTATTGTGACTAACAAAAGAAAGATATTTTGTTTGTTTCCGTCCTCAGGTATACAATTTAAAGAAAGGGAGCCCACACTCCTAAGTGATTCACATTCGTGATTGGATTAGAAGATCTTGTGGATTCAATTCGGTGCTAGTTTAATCATCACTAGAAAAAGGTACAATACTTTTAATTTATGTCGATTATTCTAGGGTTAAAGTTCTTTCTTTTAATGGGAATACTTTTAAAATAATCCAAATCCTAATTTTACGCTTCCGCCGTATTTTGAACCGATTTTTCCCTACACTTCTCGGGCAACATACAAAGTAAATTCATACAACTGGTTCACTCATCGGCCTCCTTCTGGTTTGTCTCCTCCACTACAACTTTTCCAGTGCTCATCTCCACCTCCCTACAAGTTCACTAGTTGCCTGCTTCTTCACCTCAGCTTGCAATGCATCAGTTGGAATCTCTACCTGATCTAGACCAGTCTGAAGTTCAAATGTGACATCCATCCTAGCTTGCTCCCCACCTCCTTGGCAGTAGGTTGAACCTTCAGAGTGCATTTGGTATGCAGGATGGGATAATTTTCTTTTATCCCACGTTTGCCACATCCTAAACATGGGACAGGATAGGACAATGTGGGATAAAAAACACAAAAAAAATATCCCACCAAAAATCCTCAGCCAAACTTGTCCCATTCGTGGGACAAGACGTGAAAAGAATTTTTTACTCTTATTTATTACAAATATCACAAAAAAAAAACCATCATAAAATGAAACCCTAATCAGAACACAACCATTTCTCCTTCTTTTTCTCTCTTGTCAGGCTTGCTTCCATTGAAATAAGACAACCCAACTCAAGCCAAAAGAGACAACGTAAAAAATCAAACGGTCGACATCTTCTTAATGGTCTTCTTAGTCCGATTCTCGATCACACTCATCTTTTGTGAGTTCTTCGATCCTTTTTTTCTAACTATTTTTTATTGGTTTTTTATGAGTTCTTCGCTCATCTTCGGCATCTTCTCAACCTTTTCGCTCATCTTGATGTAGTTATTAGATTTTGAGCGGCTCTGTTGTACTTATTCTTCTTGTAAATTGGCAATCAAGACTTGGTATTCCTAAAGAACTTGAGCCGGTAAGTTTTATATATTTGGTCATGAATTTGCTTTATTTTTTGTTATTTGATGCCATACCAGATGTTGGTATAGGGCCGAGTATATGTTAGATTTGAGAGAGATTTGATGTTGTTCTTTTTTTTTACGTGGTGCTTAGTTTCTCATTTGTTTTGTTGTTGTTTGTTGTTGGTCTTTCTCTTGTTTTTCTAGCCTCCTGAGTTGCTGTGTCCTATTTTTTATTGGGGTTTTGATTTGAACATGTGGGCAAATCTCATTAATTAATAGTTTAATTATATAAATATATAACAAAAAAAGTTGTATTTGGAGTATACATATCGGTTTCAGATTTTGAGCATTAAAATTTATCTATAAACTGACTTGGTATACATATTAGATTGAGATTTGAGACCAAACATGAACGAAAACTTGTTATCATTGTTTGGCTACATCACTAGCTTGACCACAAAGCAGACAAGTTGGTTCCAATATATTGAAATAAGTTGTTAATTTGCTTGACCTCTATAATTATCTAATACTTTAACATACAAAGTTAGCAATTTTGTGTTATCCAAAAATGAACCAGCAATGGATAAAAGGGTAACCATTTAACTACCTTTTAACCAGAAAACAATAATAATAAATCTTGATTCTTGAAATCTATTTTACATGAATTTTAAAATTATGGTCAAAGCTAATAGTGTGCTATACATATAGTCAAGCTTAATGGGTATTTATAGATCTCAGAGAAAAAAAGCCTTTATTCATTCCTCAACGTAATAAACATCTGTCTAAGAATAAATTTCCACAGCTAGATATTTTGTAGTTTTTATACTTTTGCAGCTTTTGTAACTTGACAATATATAACTAGTCTAGCTTGTATTTTTTTAGTTAGTACAATTATAGCTGTTGGAATTTATGAGTTTCATGAACATTAAACATGTTAGTTTAAGATCCCGTGGTCTTATTAGCAACTATTTATATTTTTAAAATTATGACACTCTCCTTGCATTCTTTATTTAGCTTTAGCAAGATACATGGATGAACATGACAATCAACTTATTTTACCCATTCAAGCATAGAGACTTTCCGTACACATGATGATGTGTTTTGCTAAAATCCATGTTTATTTATTTGAATATGAGAGAAGGCAATCTGAAAGGAGAAATTTAGGTCAAAGCGCATTTTCTAGACTTCAAATTAGGTTAAAAGAAATACAACGTATCACACGTGTAAGTGATACTAACTGTATATGGGAGTTACGAATGGATAGAAATGCCTTTGCAATGTTGTACGATTTGCTAAAAACTCGTAGTGGCTTGTTAGATAATGGTAATGTCACCATAGAAGAGCAAGTTGCTAGTTTTGTAAATATATTAGCACACCAGAAAAAAAATTGAAGTATTCAGGCTAGATTCTGTAGGTCTGGTGATACAATTAGTCGGTATGACCATCAAGTTTTGCATGCTTTGCTGCATTTAGAAGACATGTTTTTTGTAAAACCAAATCCCGTCTCAAATGATTGTACGAACTCAAGGTGGAGATGGTTTATGGTAACAATTGTAACATTACAATATATACAACATGTCATTATCTAATAATTTATATTATCCACATAAAACATGAGTTGTCTTTATATATATATATATATATATATATATATATATATATATATATATATATATGTATATATATATATATAAGGTTGTCTAGGAGCACTAGATGGAACATATATGGAAGTGACTGTAACTGAGTCTGACAAACCAAGGTATTGAACAAGAAAGGGAAATATAGCTACCAATGTATTAGGTGCTTGCACTCGTGATTTGAAGTTTACATATGTCTTATCTGGTTGGGAGGGCTCAGCTACCGATTCTAGAGTTCTTCAGGATGCTATTACTAGACATAATGGATTGAAGGTCCCATTTCGTAAGATAGTAATTTAAAACTACAACATTTTACTCTTATTTTTTTATCAATGACAACTAATATGTGTAGTTATTTTAGGTAATTATTATTTGGCCAATGTGGGATATACCAACGGTCAAAGTTTTCTTGCACCATATATAGGTACATGGTATCATTTACAAGATTGGGCGGACTTGGCTCACGCACATAGGAATTATAAGGAATATTTTAATATGAAGCACTCACAACTAGGAACATTATTGAGAGGTGTTTTGGTGTCTTGACGAAACGTAGGGCTATACTACGAAGTCCATCTTTCTATCCAATTAGACTTCAAGGGCGAATGATCATAGCTTGTGCTTTGTTGCACAATTTTATTAGAAAGTACATGTCTGTTGATCCAGAGGAATACACGTCAGTCACACTTAATGATTTGCCTATTAGGGAAAACTATCCAAATGAGTTAGAATCTATGAAACTTGTTGAAGGAAGCGATGAAAGAAGTCAATGGAGAGATGACATAGCCGAAAAGATGTTTGATGCTTGGACCTCACGGAGGACTTGAAACATTTATGTTTTTTTATTGACTTCTTGTTGAACATTATGTATATGGATAATATGTGCTATATTTTTAAATTGTTGCTTGATAAAATACATTGTTGAACTTCGTTGATAAAATAATATTTTGTTGATGTTGCCTAAATTCATACATTTGTATTAATTCTCTTGAATTTATTATTAGTTTTATTTGTATGTTCTAAATTGTATTAAATGATAGGAAAATTCGGTATGTCTGTAGACGCGGTTGGACACATGAAGAAGAGAATGTTATGATTAGCATTCTTGAAGGGTTGTTGCTGATGGTGGTAGATGCGATAATGGTAGTTTTAGGTCTGGTACCTATGAGCAGGTCGCTTCAAAGATGCGTGAAAAAATTTTAAAAATTAATATAACTGTAAAACATGTGCAAAACAAAATGAAGCGAATGAAAGATAAATATTCAGTGGCATACGATATGCTCAACACGAGTGGGTTTGGCTGAGATGACACTCACAAATGTGTTGTTGTCGACAGTCCTGAAATCCAAGATAAATACCTAAAGGTCAGTGCTTATATTAATTTTGTTTTTATATTTGATCAATCAATATTGAAAATTCTCTTTAGAATGTGTGTGTCTAAACCTAGAGAGGGGGGGGGGGGGGGGGGAGGGGATGAATAGGTTTTAATCGAATCAATTACCGATTTTTCGATTAATCAACATTAACACAAATTACCTGAAATAAACAAGCATTCAACAAAACTAATTATGCTTAAAACAATAACAATGCACAATATTTACACGGAAACCCTCCAAATGGCTGATATGTGCACCACACTCAATCCTCAAATCCACTATTGAATGAAAGTTTAAAACCTAGGTTGACCTCTTGTCACACCCTCAGTTACTAACCCTTTCACTCAATCCAACGGGCCTTAATAGTGATTCATGATCTATTTGCTTGTGCACTAACCACTTAGTCACAAGACTTAACCTCAATGAAGAGTCAAAACAACCTAAGTGAATATGATGAAATATTCAAACATGTAAATAGTGCTAGGCTAAACTAAATGCTTATATAGGAATTCAAGGATATCAATAAATGCAATTCCTAGATATCAATGTCTAAATGCAAGTGCAAGACCAAACTAGATATAGCTATGAGAGACTAAAACCTAGTTATCATATAAAAGCCAATCAACAAAAGTTGTCATGAACATGGCAAGGAGCAATCGATGCAATTAACAAGTGCAATCAATTAGACATAAACATTATCTATATGCAAAGCATAGAGATTAGCTAGAAGGGTAAAATCATCCTAATTGCTAGCTATCATAAAACAATATTCTCAACCAACAACCAATATCACAAGCATGTCATAAAAGCTTTTAAACACAAGAGCATGCATTTGATTTGCAATCAAAGCTAAAATCTAGGCATATATGTCATAGTAATGAAATAATGAAGTCTAGGACATGTAGAGATTACCTAGTCATGAAACATATGAAGACCCATGCTTGAGGGGTGAAGAATGATGTTATATGGTCATGGATGAAGGTTTGGTTGAGTAAAAGAGTGTTCTTGGGAGTCTCTCTCTCTCTAGAAAAGCTAGGTTACAAAACAATGGTTGTTTTAACTCCTTAAAACACAAAGAGAAGAGAAAAGAACATATATGTATTGTACCCTACATGAAACGACATTGTTTTGGATGAAGGGCAACTAAATCCCATCATGACCGCTATCTGGACCGCGGTATAGGCAAGTGTCTAGACCATGGTACAAAAAGTGGTGCAACGCTTGGGAACCTCTGCTTGGGAGACCATTGTGTATGCAACAAGCACATGCTGCGGTAGCAGCAACAAGCATATGCCATGGTAGCAGCAACGTTCAATGCCTAGAGAACACCGATGTGTATTGCATCAAAGGCAATGCATAGGGAGCGGTCCTATCATCGGTTATGTGAAAAATCCTCTTCTAAGGGCAAACTAGATGCATCAAACACCCAAGCAAGAGTTATGGCAAAAGGCACACAATTAAGATAATTAATCATTCATTCAAGATGATCAAAACATGCAATAGAGTGTGTGTGTGTGCACTAAAAACTCTTCAAACAAGGTTAATCAAGTGATTTACCTTTTGAAGCTTGAGCTAGGTCTTGAACAATGATGAACTAAACTGTCCTTACATATTAATCCCCAAATGTGGTTGTTAACGAAATGAGCCAATCAAAACTGAGGAACTTACAATCTCTCTTTTTGGCTATTTCGTGACAAAACCACCACTCACAAAATATCCTTACAAACATACAAAACAAAAGACTAGAGGTCAATAAAACATTTTTCTACAATACAAAGAGATGCCTAAACACTAGATCTTCAAGTCATCCATCTCTTGTAGAATCAACATCCTTACAAAACAATATAACTACACTTTCCAAGACAAGTGTATGTGAGGTGATTAAGAAAGATAAAAAAAAATTAGCAAGTTGCAAACAAGAAAAACAAACACCATGCAATAACAATGCAAATGCAAATGCTCCCCCTGAATTAGTTAACTCCCCCTCAACGAGTCAAACGCCCCTCATATGCAACTCTTAACTCCCCCTTAAATCATGCCACTCTCAACTCCCCTTTAAATCCACATTACTCCCTTTTTTTGTCATGAGATAGACAAAAAGTATCCCCTAAAAAAGGCATTAGCAAGGAGAGCTTATGGCATAAGACATGTGCATAATCATATAAACAAATTTATGTAAATCAATTTAGAAGAGAGAATCAAGGAGTTTTATTAGATAAAAAATGTGTGAGCGAATGCTTTGCATACAAGACAAGTTGTATTCAATATCAAAACATGGTACTTGGCAAACCAAAATAACAAGGGTTTCCAAGAGAATTCAAACAAATTTCACCCTTTGTCATTGAATTAATAAGATATATGTTGTAAAATAAATTCATTTTAAGAACAACTATATCAAACTTTACAAGCAAAATAAGACATGAGCGACTATTACTCCCTTTTTTATTTTTCCGGGTGGAATGCCCATATAATAGTAGCCTTGTTCGACAAGTAAAGAGAGAGAGAGACTTTTGGACTATAAAATCCTTGAAATGGATACAAGATCCTTATTGATTGAATTCTCATAATTGCTTTCACACACATTTTTTTCATTTATTTTAGAGCATTCAATAATTTCATCATGCATATTACTCTAAAGCATGACAAAGAAATAATCAACATGTCATGGAGATCAATTATAGGTCATTCAAAATGTACTTCACAATCAATTCTTCTATTCCAAAAATGCATGTTTGGTCAAAAATAAGACATGGATTGCATGTAAAGCAAATTTACACACTTATAAAAATAATGTACACCTAATCATCTCAAGCGATTAATAAAGAAGCATAAATATTATCAATGAGCACAATGCATTGCAAATTTTCTCTCTTTGCTTGAGCTCCCCATATTATGTCAATCAAAACAAGTCAAGAGGGGATATGAGTCCCTATAGACTTACCAAGTCCATTGGACCTAGTTGAGCCTATGGGTGAACCCTTAGCACAATGGTATGTGAGTTCATCTTCTGTAATCCATTTAGTTGACACATTGTTATTCCTAGTGGTCAAGATCATCATATTACTCCTAGGATCATTAACACTAGCTTACTTAGGCACATCCATATTGGCTCTAGCCCTTTTTCTTTCAATTATGTTCTTAATTCTACATATGTTAATGTACTTGAAGCAATTTGGTCTAATATGACCATCAAAACCATAAAAATGACATGAAGGAATAAAATGAGGGATCATACCATTCCTTTGGAAGGACAAAGGTGCTTTCCCATGACTTTGAGCTTTTCTTTTGTATGGTGTTGGTTCTCTTCTTCCCTGTTTTTGAGTTGGAGAAGATTACTTCCTTGGTTGAACATGCAGGAAATGCTTCTTGGCTTGATGGCATTTAGGTTGAGGGACGGTTGCTTGATGTGCTCTCATTGGTTGAGCTTTAGCTTCACTTCTTGGTGCCATCTTGACTTGGGAATTTCTAGAGCACTCTTCTAGTTCAATTTTCTTCTTAGGATAGAATGGAGGAAGAGGCTCTTTAAAGTCCATGCTCTTGATAAATGTTGTCTTGCTAGAAGTTGAGGTCTCCTTGTCATCTTCAAACCCTAGACCTCTCTTGTCACTTGGCTTCTTACCAACTCCCAACATATGGTCAAGCTTCTCCGTACTCGAAGTCATCTTAGCAATCAATTCTCCAGCTTCTCTCAGCTTCTTCTTCAAGCTTTCTTCCACCTTTCTCCTATTTTTCACTTTCTCACTTAAGTAAGTCACTTCGGTTGATAGCTTGAGGTTCTCTTCCTTGAGCTTTTGAACCTTTTTCTTCATCTTCAACCTTGAGCTTTGAAAATCCTTAATGAACACTTCAAGGTTCATACTCTCTACATTTTCATTTGTAGATTGAGATGAGGAACTCTCATCACTAGAGTCATCACTTTTGTCTCTTGTCGTCACATTTACAACACCTCCATAAGTAGCTTCATCAATCACACTTCTAGCTCCTTTATCTTCAATTTCCCCTATAGAGTCACAAATTAAGGCCTTGTTTCCTTTTTCAATATCTTCTACAAGGGACGCTCCAAAATCCGTGTAGTTGAAAACTACCTCTTTATCACTTAAGGAATCCTCTTCACTCCCACTATCGCTTGATGAAGTGGAAACCACCTTCCTTTTCTTCTTCTTCTTCTTCAAGTTAGCACACTCAGTGGCTATGTGACCAAACCCACTACACTAATAGCATTGAATGCCTTTTCTTGTAGGCTTCTCTTGCCTTGACTCAATCTTCTTCTTTGAGTCATTCTTGTGAAGTTTCATAAACTTTATGAATCTCTTCACCATAAGAGCCATCTCCTCATCTGAGTCATCCGCCTCATCTGAGTCATCCGCCTCATTTGAGTCACCATAATCATTGGTCATCTTCGGAAGAGTGTACCTATCTTCAATCACCATTCATGACCAGTCATTTATTTGAAAAATATAAGACTCCATCTTGCCTTTCCATCAGGCATAATTATCACCCTTAAGCAAATGTGGTCTTATAGTTAATGCTCCCTCTTTGCTCATCCCAAGCTCACTCATAGTATTTGGGTTATAAATGAATGAGATGCAAATGTAATGCAACACACAAGATGTAAACAACAAAAATACACAAGCAAGACACAGAGAGCACGGATCTCCTAAGTATATCTAGGCACCTAATCTGATACCAATTGAAAATCCCCTTTAGAATGTGTGTGTCTAAACCTAGAGAGAAGTGAATAGGTTTTAATCGAATCAATTACCAATTTTTTGATATATCAATATTTACACAAATTACCCCAAATAAACAAGCATTCAATAAAACTAAATATGCTTAAAACAATAACAACACACAATATTTACGTGAAAATCCTCTAAATGGGAAAACCACGGGATGATATGTGCCAGTTACTAACCCTTTCACTCTTGTCACATATGCCAGTTACTAACCCTTTCACTCTACCCAACGGGCCATAATAGTGATTCTTTATCTATTTGCTTGTGAACTAACTACTTAACCACAATGAAGAGTCAAAACAACCTAAGTGTATATGATGAAATCTTCAAACATGCAAATAGTGCTAGGCTGCACTAAATGCTTATCTAGGAATTCAAGGATATCAATAAATGCAATTCCTAGATATCAATGTTTAAATGCAAGTGCAAGACCTAACTAGAAATAGCTTTGAGAGACTAAAACCTAGTTATCATATTAAAGCCAATCAACAAAAGTTATCATGGACATGGTAAGGAGCGATCAATGCATTTAACAAGTGCAATCAACTAGACATAAACAATATCTAAATGCAAAGCATAGAGATTTAGCTAGAGGGGTAAAATCGTCATAATTGCTAGCTATCACAAAACAATATTCTAAACCAACAACCAACATCACAAGCATGTCATAAAAGATTTTAAACACAAGAGCATGCATTTGATTTGCAATAAAAGCTAAAACCTATACATATATGTCATTGTAATGAAATAATGAAGTCTAGGACATGTAGAGATTACCTAGTCATGAAACCTATGAAGTCCCATGCGTGAAGGATGAAGAATGATGTTATATGTTCATGGATGAAGGTTTGGTTGAGTAAAAGAATGTTCTTGGGAGTCTCTCTCTCTCTAGAAAAACTAGGTTACATAATAATGGCTGCTTTTTAAAACACAAAGAGAAAAGAAAAGAACATATATGTATTATACCCTACACGAAACGATATCGTTTTGGACAAAGGGCAACTAAATCCCATTGAAAGTTTCCTAAAAACGTGTGTCTATACCTAGAGGGGGGGGGGGGGGTGAATAGGTTTTAATCAAGTCAATTACCAATTTTTCTTGATTAGTTAATATTTAAAATTCACCCAATAAAACAAACATACAACATCAAGTGTAAAGTGCGGAAATATAAACAACACAAGATGTATACGTGGAAACCCTCCAAATGGAAAAAACCACGGGCTGTTAAGTGCGCCACACTCGGTCACAGAAATCCACTATATGAATAAAAGGTTACACCCTCAAGTGATACTCAAACTCTCACTCTCAACAACCTTAGGCTACGGACACCGCCACTCTCCACTCTTGGTTCAATCTCTAGTGATATCTCCTGATCCACTACTCTTGGCGTGAGCACCTCTTGCTCTACCCCTTGGGCCTTTTATAGTGGATACCCGACCAATTGCTTGCTAACCTACCCTTGGTTGCAAGGCTTATCTTGCTTGTGCAACTTCACACAGAAGCCATAAGACTTTAACTCAATGAAGAGTATATGGCCTAAGTGTATATATGACACTATGCTCAAATGCAATTATGTGTAAGATCAAACACAAAATGCTTAACTAGATGTAGATAATGCAATTAAACATCCTAGTTATCAAACAATGCCTACATGCCCATACCAAGGACTCAATTAGATGTGTAGATAAAATCTAACAACCTAATTGTCAGTAAAAGTCCAACAAACACAAGTTGTCACAACAAATAATCAAGGGCAATTTTGCAATCAAGAAATGCAATCAGTGAGGCATACACACAAATGTTCATAAACTAGACTAGATGCACAAAGTCAACCTAATCATCAATTATGTATACATGAACATTCATGGATTAGCTATTTAGGCATAAATGACCTAATAATGAAAGCTATCACAATACAAACCCCAAACATGTCATAATTTCAATAAATATGCAATTGATATGAAGAATTGCTAATTTAAGCAATAAATGACATGTCTTGGTAAGCTAGAACAATAAATGAACAACAATGGTGGTTCTACTTACCAATCAATGAAAACTCATGCTTGGAATGATGCTTGAATGCAAGATGAAGATGAGTTTGTGGTTTGGAGAGTCAAATAACAAAGCTTAAAGCTTTCTCTCTCTAATGGAGGTTCTCTCACTTTAAAGATGGGTTCTTTGAGCTCTAAGAAGGCAAGGAAGAAGAAAAGAACATATGTAAAGAAGCCCTACACAAAACGGCATCGTTTTGGACTTGGGAGACAAAGTCCTGCACGACCGCTGTGCATGCCATGGCCTAGGCAAGTGTCCAAACCGTGGTCAGTGCAGCATGGCACGGCTGGACATTACTGCTGCCTAGGTCGCTGGCTAGGCATGGCACCAACAGTGGTCTAGGCCGCAGTACACCCCAGACAGCACAACAACTCGAACTTCGAGTGACCCAAAACATGACCAAACAACATCCAAACCTTTTGTATAATATACTGTTGGAAAGGTATGGAAGTCTACTTTCTAGTCCATTTACGAAAAATGATTTAAATGTCTGTAGAGAAAGTTGTGCTCTTTTTAGTGACCAAAGGTCAGAAATGACAACAACAGAGATGCCCTGTTTTTGTGGTCACTTTGGAGATTTCAAAACCAATCCAAACGGTCATAAAATATTACAAATAATATATAGTTGGGAAGGTATGGGTGTCTAGTTTCTACAGAAATTTTCAAAACTCATTTTGAATTATTTTATAAAAATATATGGTCACAAGACCATACAAATGTCAGTTTTGAAAAATATTAAATCATTGAAATACACTCTTTTGAAACTAGACACCTTACTCCATATAACCAAACCAATAGATGAATGAGACCTTCTCATATGGTCACTCAATGTGCTAAAACAAGTACACCATCGTGCAAGCGCTAACACAACACAATACTACAGTTAAATCTATAAATGAAGTGCAAGTTTGATTGTGAAGAGATGCACACATATAAACAATATCAACACAAATGCAAGATCAACAAGGCATGCATGAGGTGTGTGTGTGCACCTAAACTCTTCAAGAGGCAGAGTCACATGAATATACCTTTTGCTCTTGAAGTCATGGAGATGCTTGGAAGCTTGCCAATGAGGACCTAAGCTACCCATTACACAATCATCCCAAATGTGGTGTGGTTTGTCATGAAATAAGCCAATCATAAAATTGAGGTCCTTACACCCGTCATGACCGCTGTCTAGACTGTGGTATAGGCAAGTGTCCAAACCGCGGTACAGAGAGCGGTGCAACGCTTGGGAACCTCTATTTGGGAGACCACAATGCATGCAACAAGCATATAACGCTATAGCAGCAGCGTACAATGCCTGGAGAACACCGCTGTGTAGACCGCGTCGGAGGCAATGCACAGGGAGCTGTCCCATTCGCGGTTAAGAGGAAAATCCTCTTCTAAGGGAAAACTAGATGCATCAAACACCCAAGCGAGAGTTATAGCAAAAAGGCACACAATTAAGACAATTAAGACAATTAAGCATTCATGCAAGATGATCAAAACATGCATGAGAGTGTCTCTGTGCACTAATAACTCTTCAAATAAGGTTAAGCAAGTGATTTACCTTTTGACGCTTGAGTTAGGTCTTGAACAATGATGGCCTCAAATATTAATCCCCAAATGTGGTTGTCAACGAAATGAGCCAATAAAAAACTAAGGAACTTACAAATATAATTGTTTTATAATTCTATATTAATTGTTTTAATGATTTAACATATATTTGTTTATTGTGATAGAAACATCCCAACAAAAATTACACGGTTAATAGACCATTCCCACACTATGCACAATTGCAAGTGATTTTTGGAAAAGATCGAGCAATATGCAGTATGTCTTAATCCGCAGCAGATGATTTGGATAACATGGGATTGGAAAATTATGTGTCAGTCACAGCTGGATTCATCCAGTCTTTTCCTTCCCACTCAAATGTTGCCTCTGCTTCCTCCACCCCAAGTATAGAACAAATACCAAAGTTGAAGAGAAAGAGGAGT
This sequence comes from Dipteronia dyeriana, assembly GCA_032871835.1. NCBI lineage: Eukaryota > Viridiplantae > Streptophyta > Magnoliopsida > Sapindales > Sapindaceae > Dipteronia > Dipteronia dyeriana. The sequence continues at coordinate 43,211,181 of CM065297.1, forward strand.
GTCAGTTCAGCTGCAGCAGACATAACTCATGCTTTGAAAAATGCATGGAAAGGACATCTGCAGATATTGCTAAGTTGATTGAAGCTATTAGGGGAGGGAATGCAATGACCCATTTAGATGTTGAGCTAGAGGGTATGGGTCTTGATCGTATGCAAGTGATATGAGTTACGATTTATTTTGAAAATAAGCCACACCAGTTGCGTATTTGGAATGGCTTGAATAACTTCTACAAGCCAGATTTCGTGAAGGCAATTATGGAGGAATGAACAATTTTATAAATTATTTGGTGAACATGTATGAAGCATATTTAAACTTGTGTTGTGATGTTTAGATGTTACCTTTTATGATGTTTTTTTTTTATAGAATTGTGAAGAAGTATGAAGCATATTTATAATTATTTTTGGATGTTTAGATGTTACCTTTTGTGTTGATTTTTTTCCTTTTTGGAACAGCTAAAAGATTTTATTAATCAAACCAATAAATTTTATTAATGAAGCCAAGCAAACTGGAACGAAAATAGAGAACTGACCGCGCAAGTCAAACACAAAAGGCAAGCAGCTGCCAAAAACGACTTTGTCTAAACCAGGACAAAAATCAAGCTTTATCAAAATAAATAATAATTAGGGATATTCAAATTCTTTTTATAAAATTCATTTTATAAAATGTATATTACATTGTGCTTTTGGATACAATATATATATCATTATTAATTGTTTTTATTATTCTTCACTCAACTTTTTCTGATCACCATATTATTATTGTTGCTGGCAAATATGATATATAAATATAAATATAAATATATTTTTAATGATTCAAATAAATCTTGTCTTGTCCTAGCTCATTTATCACTATTTATGTCGTAACAAACATAAGATAAGACAAGAAGGGCATTCAGGTCATTTGAAGCCTCTGTCCAGTCCTGTCCTAGCCATACCAAACGTATAAATAAAACATTTAACAGTTCTGTCCCTGACATACTAAACATAACATGGGGCAAATGTCCTGTCCCATCGCGTCCCAACCCATCCTGTCCCAACCCATCCTGTCCAGTCTGCGTACAAAACTCATCTCTACTACCTTATTGGAAGCAGATTGGCCCTCTGTCATATCAGCAGATCAAGACGGATTAGCAGGTAGGATTTGAGCTCCTCCTTTAACTTAGGCCTCGGCATTATTAGGGGACTTCAAGGAAGGATCTATTCTAGTATCCCCAATGACTAGTATAAGGGAGGAGATAGGTCGTTGAACATCTCAGTCTTTTCAATCATTCATGCCAACAACTCAACAAGGACTCGTTTCGGTGGGGGTAGGTCCAGACATCTTCTTAGCTCTCTCCAGTATTTTGACCTATCCCAATTCTCAATGATTGTCGGATAAAAAGAGGGAGGTAGAGCCTGAGCTACCTGAAAAGCAGCATAAAAGTAGCCATCTCTAAAAGAAGAGTCCACCTCAGCCTCCGAGCTGGTCACCCTGGCACGGAGAGCCTGGTTCTCTTTTTCTAGGACCTTGACTTTTTCAATCAGGATATTTCTTGCCAGAGCTTGACGTTTTGATCTAAGGGCCTCTTGGTCATAGGCCCACTTCATCTGCTCCAGGTCACATCAAACCACATATAGAGCTTTCTCGGTGCTATACAAGTCACAATTGAGATTTTACACTGTGTTATGTGATCGGGCGAGCTCCTCCCAGGTTGTTCCAAGTTCTGCCTCATCTTTCTTTGCACGCCTCCAGTAAGAGTCAACCTGGTGGCTCATGGCAACGTTGAACTTGAAGGCCTATAAGTCATAAAACACATGTTAACAACTATCTAGGTACTAAGCGTACACGTGAAAAAGTAGTAGGAAATAGGATATTCTTACCTTGGCTAAGAGGTTGAGCCCTTTGTGATCAGTACATCCACTAGCATGGAAGTTATGGAACCTAGCCCCCCACCTTGGCAAGAAACTACAAATCGATCCAGAACAACATCTTGGCCACTACTTCTTGGTCAGGATTAAGGTTGTTCTTGAGGAGTAATAACAATAGTAGTAGTAGTAATTTCAAGGTCTCCTTCCACCCGAGTAGGTGTTACAACATAAGAGAAGGTAGGAGCAGTAGAAGCTACGTTAGAAGCAGCAACAACTGTATAAATAGTAGCAGTAGAGGATGTAGTAGTAACTGAAGCACTAGCAGTAATAGTAGAGGCAACAGAGTCTTTACCCATCACCCTCATCAACCTAGATGCAAATACAACCCTTAAGGATTTGGGTCTAGAAAGAGAAGGGAGAGGTACCCTTGGTACCTTAGGTAAGGCAGGTCCATGCCTAACCTATCTTATCGAGATGGAATAAGGAGGGGTTTCTATAGCTCTTGTAGGTAGAGGAGGGGTTTTGGAAAACCTAGTGGTAGGGGATCCATGTGGCGTGGGATATATAGAGAAATGCAGGTCTTCAGAAGGATCAGGCTCCCTTTGGACTGGTAGAGGAACCGTGAAAACTGTAAGAAACAAGAAGGGTTAGTATCTACCAAAATCAACAAAGAAGCAAAATAGAGCAGAGTTAGAGATTTTTCTTTTACCAGGGGAAGCAAGAAAGATACAGAGGTAGTGATCCACCCTCTTGCCATCAAAGGAATCTTAGGTGGGATACCACTGGTTGAGATAGAACCGGTTGATATTAGCTTTCAGAATCGCCTCCGATTATATGGAAAGGGTAGCCTTCACCTAGGCTGGCTTAATGTTGAATCTTGTAGGAACCTCAAACTCTGTTCCTTGATATGGACCGAGTTATCCCAATCACCTCTAACCATGGCCACTCCTTCGTCCAAGATGTATCCTTCTTAGTGGCACTCAGAACCATAAACTTCTAGCCATTATTTGCTCGGGCTTACAATTGCCCATTTGGGATTGGGCATTGGCAGTAATCTATATGATGAATCAAAGCTCATCATGTCCTGGTTCATTTGTGAGGTTATCCTTCTCGCATTATTCTTTCTACAGTACCAAGAACCTCACCAGGTGCCTCTAGAACCCTTGTGTCAGCTGAAGGGGAGCGAGTTGCAAAATGTAGAGCGCCCTATCAAATGCAACAGTGTGAATCGAAAGCTTTTCTGGAAATGTGGTTTACATATCATACCCTAGGTATGAGATGGTGATCCTGATACTGGTGGGAATCAAAAAGTCCCTCGTTAGACGACTGATCGAGTTGGCTTTGGCATTCAAATCAGGGGTACACCAAAACTCATAAGGAAGAGAAATTACTCCTCCTGGTATATGAGCAGCGTCCTCGGCCAAGTCCCCACAAGCCTTGACCTCAACAGATTCCTCACCAGAGTCTCTTTCAACTATTTCGACTGAAGTACCAGGATTGTTTGAGAAGCCAACTCCAATAACGATGTTCTAGTTAGAGCAACGATGCTAGATTTGTTGGGATTACACTCGATAGCAAGAGTATAATAATTTATTTGACAATCTTTTCATATTAATAAAGTGATTTCTAGTTTAACAAATCTTATAGCATTTATAGTTTAATTATTATAATTGTAAAAAGTAAATAATCATAAGGTCAAAAGACTATGAGAAAAGAAGAATTGTTCATACATCTAGATATGTATGAGGTAGACACTGTTCTTTAGTTAGTCTTTAATAATATTCACAACATAAGATAAAGGTTGGGCGCCTTTTCTTGTCAAATTTGTAGATTCTTTTGCTAGCACATTAAGTGGAATCAAATGTATTATGGTGAGTAGGCTAGCTCACGGTTCCAACCGGTTCTAGTTTCGATTTCGGTTTCGATTCCGAATCCGGAAGGAGCCAAAACTGGAATCAAAACCTTCGGCCTGTGGTTCCGATTCCGGTTTCGGTTCTGGTTACGGTTTTGGTTCCGGTTTCGGTTCCACCGGTTCCGGTCTGGTTCCACAGGTTCGGTTCCTTTTTTTTTTTACAATTTAGCATAAGAAAAATAAAAAAATAAAAAAATTATATATTTTTTCTGGAACCGGCGGTTTTGAACTGGAACCGAACCCCTGGTTCAAAGGCAGTTTTTTCAGACAAGGAACAAGATCTGAACTGCCTCCCTCACGGTACCGGTTACAGTTACGGTTACGGTTACAGTTCATTTCACACAGTTACGGTTCGGTTCCACGGTTCGAACCGAACCGTGATCATGTATAATGGTGAGTCTAAAATCACCAAAGTGTGGTGTCATTGGGCAAAAGAATCCATTGCACTGGGTTCATTGAATAGGATCACAGTGAAATACTTTATCTAGAACCGTCAATGGATATAAGTTTTTCACTAGAAGACAATCTGAGAGTCTATCTCAATCCTGATACAAATGATGGACTTATGGTTGCAAGTGTTATCATTTGAGCTATCAATGAGTATGATTATATAGCATAGTCTATCCTCGATAGTTTGGTGGCATTCATTTGTTAATCAATAGAGGACTTCATTTATAGATATGAACATCGTGGCTCCATTTATGAAATGAGAGTAGAATATCATCATATTGATGTTTTGAGTTATTGGATATTAAACCTTAACGTTAAGTTTTCAATAGTGTCTATTGAAACATGGCTTCTTGACAAGTCAAAATATCCAAGTTCAAAATGTGGTCATATGAGTAAATATGGTAACTTGGAGAGTTATAGATGGTCTATGAGCTCTTGGCGATAACTGGTATTCATCACGAGGATAAAATTTCTCCATTAAGATTGTCTAGGGTATGAATGAGATATATTAACTTATTCCATCTTTAATTAAGAGTGCAATTTTAGTTCTTTAATGCAATGAACTAAAATTAATAGATCAGACATAACTGAGTCATTTGTTGATTGTGATTGGGTTGTATCGATTGGAGCATAAATTTAGATAGCCCGCCAAGATCCCCAATCCACACGAACTTGATTAGATCACTTAACATATTCTACCGGACCAATTTAGGGGTCCATTTAGAATTGTATTAAGGCATGTGAACTCGTTTCCTTTTGTAAGAATATGTCTACTTCACATGTGGACTTTTTATTAAGGTCCAATGCAATTAATAAAATAAGAAAAATAATATATGGCCCATATATATTTGTTGGGCGGCAAGGCTATTTAGAATAACTTAATTTTTTTTTATTATTATTTAGTAAATGGAAATTAATTAATTTGTTGATTAATTTAATATTTAATTGAAAGTCAAAAAAAAATTCTAGTAGGAGAAGGTCCCCTTATATTATACTATTATTGGTAGTATAACTAATATTATTGACTATATTTGATAAGTAGATAAATAAAAGGAATTATTTATCTAATCAAATTAGGAAGTCTTTAATATGGTTACAAATACACTATTGAGTTGGATTAGGAGTCTTGGTGTAGGAAAGAATTCTTTTTGGAAAAGGATTCTTGGTCACCAAGTAAATCTACCTAAGGGTAGAATTCTTTTTTTAAAAGGATTATTAACCACCAAGTAAATCCACCTAAGGAAAGGATTCTAAACAACCAAGTAAATCCTTCTTAAGAAAGGATTTGTGATACTATATATATAACCTAGTGAATTTCGGCCAGCCCTAAGGTTTTCTATGAGTGAATTTTGACCAAGCTAGGTAATTTTCAAAAGAGAATTTAATGGGATAAAAATTTAGTTTTTACTACAGGCAAAATTCGATCAACTCATAGATATAGGGTGTAGAATTCGGCCAAGGAGAAAAGAGAGAAAGAGAACATTTTTGTTTTTGATAGTACACTAGTATCCTTTACATCAAAAGGGTTTTGTATACAAAATCAAATCGGGTTCACACGAGTTTCAATCAATGAGATTGATAATTCACAAGTGACCGGATGTTCTTGGATTTTTCTCTTGGAGGATAATTGTAACTAACAAAGAAAAAGATTTTTTTTGTTTCCCTCCTCAGGTATACAATTTAAAGAAAGGGAGCCCACACTCCTAGGTGATTCAGGTTCGGGATTGGATTTGCAGATCTTGCGGATTCAATTCGACGCTTGTTCAAACGTCATTAGAAAAAGGTACGACATTTTTATATACATCAATAAATCAAAAATGAGCTTAGGCAACAACATATGCAATGGGCTTGGTGTGGAAGGCATCAGGCCAAAACAAGGATTGTTGGGTGGGAATGACCTTGGGCATCATGTGGGTTGTGTGTGTTAGCTTGGATAGGCTGACAGTATACGACAACAAGGGCAGTTTGTTGAAAACAAGCTTGGCATTAAGACAACAAGCTTGACGTGTTGAAAACAAGCTTGGCATGCACACAACAAGCTTGGCATGGTGAAAAAAGCTTTGCATCCATAAACAAGCTTGGTGTGGGCAACATGGGATGTTGCATGCAGAAAACAAGCTTGGCGAGGAAAATAAGCTTGGCCTGGGCAGCGATGAGGGCTGTGTGCGAGGAACAAGCTTGGCAGGGCAAAACAAGCTTGGCATGGGCAGCGATGGGGCGCTGTGTGCAAGAAACAAGCTTGGCAGACGAGAAACAAGCTTGGAAAACCAAAACAAGCTTGGCAAGGGCAGCGATGGGGCATTGTGTGGGAGAAACAAGCTTAGCAGACCAAAACAAGCTTGGCAGAGGAAAACAAGCTTGGCTGGGACAAGGCAGTGTTGACTGACTTTGGGCAAGGCATATGAGTGGCATATGTAATTTAAGCACACATATGGGAGATATGTTTGGACTGACATGTGTGGGAAACATGTACAAAATCAGTGCTTATCTGATAAGAATTATGTCATGTGGAAAATGTGTTTGTTATGTTGGAAGGCAATTACCTTGGCAGTTATTTCTGCAGCCCTATGTCGTAATCTTTATAAACTCAGAATGTTTAGTATTCTGTAGAGAGATCATAGTTGTGATCATCCAACAAGCATTGTATGAGTGTATTCCTAATTATTAAGGCAATAATAGTTGGGTTGGGATTGGTTCCCATAATTGATTGTGTTTTTATTCTATATTGTTTTGTGTGTGCATATTGTGAGACATAATTGTGGTAAAACAGACCTACGATATGGGCTGATTATGCTGGCTTGGTGCAACATTTGAAAGCAACAATCCGAGGGCTTGATTGAGTGTGTGGTGATTGTGGGAACTCTGAAAAGATAACAGGTTGGTGTGACTGTTATAAGAAGTAAGTGGTTGGTTGGATAAGGTTCAGGGCCTACACAAAGCAGAAATTTTTTAGGCAAATGGTTGTGTTACACCAGTTGGTGAGACAGAAGGAAAGGTCCCTCTTGATACAGCAGGCACATGCCGATTTGTTGAAAGATGTGGAAAGAAAGTTTCAAAAATTTCGAACATACCAGGTTGTTCTGACTATCAGCATGGCTAACAAGATGAAGTTGGTAGAGGACAAAATTGTTGTGCTGAGAAAGGCACTTAACAACCCCAGCGCTTCTGATGAGAGTCATATGTCCAAGATAAAGGTTCTAGAACCAAAGCAATTCAATGGTAGTCAGAATGCCAAAGAATTGGAGAATTTTCTATAGGATATGGAGTAATACTTCAAGGCTGCCAGGATACCTGAGAAGGAACAGGTTAGCATCACAAGTATGTATCTTTGTGGTGATGCAAAACTATGGTGGCACACACGGATGACAGACATTCTGAGTGCTGGTAGGCCTAGTGTGGATGCATGGGAATCACTGATGAAGGAATTAAAATATCAGTTCTTGCCTTGCAACACTTCATGGTTGGCAAGGGAGAATTTGAAGAAGTTGAAGCAGACAGGATCTGTGAGAGACTATGTGAAGGAATTCAGTTCTTTGATGTTAGACATACAAAATATATTTGAGGAAGACAAACTATTCAATTTCATGTCTAGGTTGAAGACGATAGAATTAAGGAGACAGGGGGTGAAAGACATTACTTCTGCCATGCCTGCTGCTGAAGGCTTGGTAGATCTTTGGTTGTCTGATTCAAACTCTTCCATCACTGAGAAGAAGAAATCAGTGGATCGCAAAAAAGGGAAAAAGGATTGGAAAAAGAAGAAATTCGAGGGAAAGAAGAAGGAAGGCGAATCATCTAAAGGAAAGGACCAACAGAACAAGGGGAAATCCCAAACACAAGGTTGTTTTATCTGTGGTGGTCCTCATTTTGCTAGAGAATTCCCAAAGAAGGAGAAGGTTAATGCAATAATTAGTCAAGACTGTGATGTAGGTAACTCTTCTGATGCTTGTCCATCTCGGGTGAATCCTTTGCAATTATTGAATACAATTAGCATGGATAAATAGCAAAGCTACAAAGGCTTGATGTAAGTGAATGTGGAAGTAAATAGGCGTATGATTTAGGCCATGTTAGACACAAGTGCAACCAATAATTTTGTGGCACAGCGAGAAGTTGACAAATTGGGTAGAAAGCACAAGGAAGATCAAAGCAATGAATTTTGGGGCAATGCCGGTTCATGGTGTGGCAGAAATAACACTGAGGGTGGGATCTTTGTTGTGCAAATGTAGCATAATGGTAGTACCATTTGATGATTTTGACATAATACTTGGTACTCACTTCTTTACCAAGGCAAAGGCAATGGTGATTGAAATAAATTTAATAGTGTGTTTAATATTAATCTAGAGGGGGGGTAAATAGATTTTAAACAATTTTACCCAATTTTCTTTAAAGGTCAAGTTTACGAAAATGCCCCTAGCTAGTTACAATAAAATCACAAGTGTAAAAATACGGAAATAATAAAGACACTTGAGATATATGTGGAAACCCTCCAAATGAGAAAAACCACGAGCTGTTAAGTGTACCACACTCGAACAACGAATCCACTGATGATAGAGGCGTTACAACCTACTCCCGGTATATAACCCATTACTACTACCTAATTCCGGTATTAAGTGGACCTAGTCCAATTTGCTTATGCTTGAAGCAACCTACTCCCAGATGCAACGCAAGACTTACTTCTCAATGAAGAGATAAACACCGTATGTGAATATGTGATGATATTCAAACAACAAACAAGGCTAGGGTACCTTATATGCTTATCTAGGATAATAAGATGGCAATAAATGCAATCCTAGATATCAAGAGCTAAATGACATGTCATAAAGCTTAGCTAAACATAGAACAAGCAATCCTATGAAGCTATCATAAAAGCCAATTCAACACATGTTGTCATTAAGCATGGCAAGGACTATAATGCAATCACTAAATGCAATCAATGAGTCCTAAGCAATATCTAAATGCAAAGCATAAAGATTTAGCTAGAAGTTATCAATACCATCAATCCTAGCTATCACAATACAACACTCAATCATGTCATCACAACAATCTCTAAATTGTATCTAGAAAATATTCTAAGAGCACACAAATAATTAAAGAGAAGGTTTAGCAAGTAAAACACTTAACTTGTAAGAAGATAGTGAAGAACTTACCAAACAAGATATGATGAAGCAACCCTATCCATTTATGCACTCTAAACGAACTTAGATGATGCAAGATAAAGTTTTAATGCACATGGGAATGCTTTGAGTGATTAAAAATGAATTCTTGGAAGAGTTTTTCCTTTGAAATGTGTTCTAAGGAAAATATATGATGTTCTGAACTCTTTTAACGACCTTAAAGCACTGAGTTATATATATAAAAGATTCAAACAAAGTGAGGTCATTTTGGAAAAAATATTCCAGCTTCCTCTGTGTGCGTTGGTGACGTGCGCTGGTCGAGTAGCGCACCACCAGTGCAAAACCTATTTTTACAACAGGTGCTGGAAGAGTGGCGTATCCCAGTGGTGCAACACAAGCTCAAATCCTCTGGAATGTTTGCGCTGGTGAGGTGCGCTGGATGAGTAGCGCACGCCCACTTTTTTCAATTGTGCGCGGGTGCAATGGCCAGCTCAGTGATGCATGACTAGCGGCGTTCCACTGGAATGTTACGCTGGTGAGTTACGCAGGTTAGCGACGGACCTCTAAGTGACTTAAAGGTTGATGATCTACCAACTTGTGAATCTTGTTTGGAAGGTAAAATGACCAAAAGGTCGTTTATGACCAAAGGAAAAAGAGCCATCGAATGTTTAGGATTGATACACATTGATGTGTATGGACCTATGAGCATTCAAGCTAGAGGTGGATATGAGTACTTCATCACTTTCATGGATGATCACTCAAGATTTGGCTATGTGTATCTCATAAGACATAAGTCGGATGCTTTTGACATGTTCAAAGCATTTAAAGCTGAAGTTGAAAATCAGCTTGAGAAACACAAAAAAAATCTTAAGGTCTGATCGTGGTGGAGAATATCTATCTAGTGAGTTTCAACAATATCTTATTGATAATTGGATTATTTTTCAGTTTTCTGCACCAGGCACACCTCAAAAAAATGGGGTGGCAGAAAGGAGAAATAGAACTCTTTTGAGCTTGGTTAGGTCTACGATTAAGTTATTCAACACTTCCTAATTCTTTTTGGGGATATACTTTACAAACCGCAGTATACATTCTAAACGATGTACCATCTAAGTTGGTACCTAACGGTCCACAACACCTAAGGATATTTGGATGTCATGCGCACGCGTTAAAAGGAAGGATAGAAAAGATGGAGTCCCGTTCAGAAACATGCATATTTGTAGGGTATCCAAAAGAAACAAAAGGATATTAAAGTATTTGTTTCGACAAATGCTATATTTCATCAAATACTAAATTTCTCGAAGAGGACTATATGAATAATTTTATGCCTAAAAATAGAATTGTCCTGAATGAGTTTTCAGGAGATACAATTCCACAAGAGGTTTCACTACCAAGCCCAATTGTAAGTTCCATACCAACACAAGATCAACAATTTACCATACCTCTTCATAGCGGGAGGATTAGTAGACAACCCAGGAGATATATCGGTCTCGAAGATTCTATAAAGAATCTTTCGGACAACTATGATCCCTATACGTACAAGCAATGGAAGATGTTGATTGTCACTATTGGCAAAAGGCAATGCAATCCGAAATTGAATCTATGTTCAAAAACAAAGTTTGGTCTCTTGTAGACTTGCCTAAAGGGATAAAAACCATTGGGTGCAAGTGGGTATACAAGAGGAAAAGAGGAATGGATGGAAAGGTGGAAACCTTTAAAGCTAGATTGGTAGCTAAAGGTTATACAAAGAAGGAAGGTATCGATTATGAAGAAACCTTCTCTCATGTTTCCATGCTTAAATTCATTAGGATAATCTTATCCATTGCGGCATCTGTAGACCTAGAGATTTGGCAAATGGACGTCAAGACAACTTTCCTTAATGGAAGTCTTGACGAAAGCATATATATGATGCAACCAAAAGGATTCATTGAATAAGGCCAAGAGTCAAGGGTATGCAAGTTGCAAAGTTCCATATATGGATTAAAGCAAACATCCAGATCCTGGAACATAAGGTTCGATCAAACCATGAAAAGTTTTGGATTTATTCAAATCTTTATGAACCTTGTGTATACGAAAGGATTAAAGGCAACAAGTTGGTTTTCCTAGTTCTTTACGTTGATGATATACTACTCATCAGAAACAATGTAGGTGTATTGACATCAGTAAAAGAATGGTTAGCAAAACAATTTGATATGAAGGACTTAAGAGAAGTAAGTTATAGTCTTGATATCCAAGTAATAAAGGATAGAAAGAATAGAATGATTGCATGTTCCCAAGCTTCATACATAGATAAAATCTTGTCTAGGTTTTCCATGCAAGATTCCAAGAAAGGTATGTTACCTTTCAGACATGGAATCAAACTTTCTATGGAACAAGTTCCTAAGAATGAGCATGAAGAGCAATTCATGAGTATGGTTCCATATGCATCGATAGTTGGATGTCTCATGTATGCAATGCTCTGCATTAGACCATATTTTTTTTTGCTATGGACAGAGTTAGATGGTTTCAATCGAAACCTGGTCCTGACCACTAGACGACTGTCAAGCATATTTTCAAGTATCTTAGGAGAACGAGAGATTATATGCTTGTATACTTTGGAGGGGATTTCATTCCTGTTGGGTATACAGATTCTAAATTTCAGTCAGATTTTGATTCTAGGAGATTAACATCAGGATCTGTGTTTACTATTGGAGGATGGGCAGTCATATGAATTAGCATCAAGCAATCTTGTATTGCTGATTCCACCATGGAAGCCAAATATGTTGCCACATGCGAGGCTGTCTTGCTTCGCCAATTCCTTATTGACTTGGAAGTGGTTCCTGATGCGAATAAGCAGATCACTATCTATTGTGACAATAGTGGATCAGTGACTAATTCGAGAGAATGAAGAAGTCATAAGAAAGGGAAACACATTGAACGAAAGTATCACCCTCTGAGGGAAATTGTGCATAGGGGTGACTTGACGATTACCAAGATCGCATCAGCAGATAATCTAGCAGATCCCTTTACAAAGGTTTTTCCATAAAATAGTTTTGATGGCCATCAAGAGAACGTGGAGTTGAGAGATATGACACATTTGCTATAGAGCAATTGGGAGATTGTCGGGATTACGCTCGATAGCAAGAGTATAATTATTTATTTGACAATCTTTTCGTATTAATAAAGTGATTTCTAGTTTAACAAATCTTATAGCATTTATAGTTTAATTATTATAATTGAAAAAAGTAAATAATCTTGAAGTAAAAAGACTATGAGAAAAGAAGAATTGTTCATACATCTAAATATGTATAAGGAAGACACAGTTCTTTAGTTAGTCTTGAATAATATTCACAACTAAAGATAAAGGTTGGGCTCCTTTTCTTGTCAAAGTTGTAGATTCTTTTGATAGCATTTGAGTGGGATCAAATGTATTATGATGAGTCTAAAATCACCAAAATGTGGTGTCTTTAGGCAAAAGAATCTAGCGCACTGGGTGCATTGAATAGGATCACAGTGAAATACTTTATCTAGAACCGTCAATGGATAAAAGTTTTCACTTGAAGACAATCTGAGAGTCTATCTCAATCCTGAGATAAATGATGGACCTATGGTTGCAAGTGTTATCATTTGAGCTATCAATGAGTACGATTATATAGGATAGTCTATCCTCGATAGTTTGGTGGTATTCATTTGTTAATCGATAGAGGACTTCATTTATAGATATGGACATCGTGGCCCCTTTTCTGAAAATGAGAGTATAATATCATCATATGGATGTTTTGAGGTATTTGATATTAAATCTTAACGTTAAGTTTTATATAGTGTCTATTGAATCATGGCTTCTGGACAAGTCAAAATATCCAAGTTCAAAATGTGGTCATATGAGTAAATATGGTAACTTGGAGAGCTATAGGCGGTATATGAGCTCTTGGCGATTACTGGTATTCTTCACGAGGCTACACTTTCTCCATTAAGATTGTCTAGGGTATGAATGAGGAATATTAACTTATTCTATCTTTAATTAATAGTCCAATTTCAGTTCTTTAGTGGAATGAACTAAAATTAGTAGATCGGACCTAACTGAATCATTTGTTGATTGTGATTGGGTTGTGTCTATTGGAGCTTAAATTTAGATAGCCTGCCAAGATCCCCAACCACACGAACTTGATTGCATCACCTGATATATTCTACCGGACCAATTTAGGGGTTCATCTAGAATTGTATTAAGGCATGTGGACTTGTTTCTTTTGTTAGAATGGGTCTAGTTAACATGTGGACTTTTTGTTAAGATCCAATGGATTTAATAAAATAAGAAAAATAATATATTGGCCTATATATATATGTGTGTGTGTGTGTGTTGGGCGGCAAGGCTATATAAAATAGCTTAATATATTGTTTTTTATTTTATTATTTAATAAATGGAAATTAATTAATTGTTGATTAATTAAATATTTAATTGAAAGTCAAAATCTTTTTTCTATTAGGTGATGGTCTCCTAATGTTATACAATTGTTGGTAGTATAATTAATATTAAAGACTATATTTGATAAGTAGATAAATAAAATGAATTATTTATGTAATCAAATTAGGAAGTCTTTAATATGGTTACAAATACACTATTGAGTTGGATTATGAGTTTTGGTGTAGGAAAGAATTCTTTTTGGAAAAGGATTCTTGGTCACCAAGTAAATCTACCTAAGGGTAGAATTCTTCTTTGAAATGGATTCTTTGTCTCCAAGTAAATCTACCTAAGGGTAGAATTCTTCTTTGAAAAGGATTCTTAACCGGCAAGTAAATCCACCTAAGGAAATGATTCTTAACAACCAAATAAATCCTTCTTAGTAAAGGATTTGCGATCCTATATATGTATTCTAGTGAATTTCGGCCAGCCCTATGGTTTTCTATGAGTGAATTTCGACCAAGCTAGGTAATTTTCAAGAGAGAATTCGGTCTAGCAAGACAGAAATTTGAGGGATAAAAATTTAGTTTTTGCTCTAGACAAAATTCGATTAACTCATAGATATATGGTGTAGAATTCGGCCAAGGAGAAAAGAGAAAAAGAGAACATTTTTGTTTTTGATAGTACACTAGTATCCTTTACGTCAAAAAGGGTTTTGTGTACAAAATCAAATCGGGTTCATGCGAGTTTCAATCAATTAGATTGATAATTCACAAGTGACCAGACGTTCTTGGATTTTTCTCTTGGATGATAATTGTAACTAACATAGAAAAAGATTTTGTTTTTTTTCCATCCTCAGACATACAATTTCAAGAAAGGGAGCCCACGCTCATAGGTGATTCACGTTCATGATTGGATAGGAAGATCTTGCGGATTCAATTCGGCGCTTGTTCAAATGTCACAAGAAAAAGGTACGACACTTTTATATACATCAATTAATCTAGGGTTAAGGCTCTTGTTATTTAAAAAGGGAAATTTTTTGTTTATACCGAAACTTTAATTTGAATTTTTCACGCTTCCGCTGCACGTATTTTCCCTACAAAAGTGCGGTGCGTCACTTCCACCACTATCCTCTTCCCATTTGCAAGGCTCGAGGAATCACCGTCAACAATCCTGTCAAAACTATCATTTTCTGAAGAAGTCATTATAGTAGAAGACTGGTAGAGGATGAAGATTGGAGGATGGGAAATTGAAGATAAAGACAAAGAAAGTAGAGTGTGAGCAAGGTAGGGTTTTTAAAATTTGAAAAGAAGAGTTTTGAGGCAAGAGATATATGAAAGGGGTCACTTGTTTAAATAGAGGGAATGAAGCAGTAATCATTGATGGAAGCGTGATTTGGGAGGTGAGACTTTTAGCCAGTAGAAAAGGCAATCTCGATATACGCACGATGCCAAAACCTTTCTGTTTTTTCAAACAGTTTTGTGTTCCCTGGCTCGACACATGGACCATGCATTTAATTTGAATATTTCCTCATAGATTCTGTTAACCGGTTAAAAGCGGAAAATTCCTCAAGCGTTACAAGAAACCTGACTCAAACCCCCACCATTCAACTGTGTTCAAGTAAGGGGGACTTTTGTGAATAGCCATTTTTGATAGGGATTAAAGAGAATTTTGTCACCTAACTTAAGCTGGTAGGATGTACGTAATGATACCCGACAAGATCTACCGGCTACTACCTACCTCGAGGTACCGGGTCCTGTGCCACCTAAGTACCTCGACATCATTATCTAGAAGAGGATCAACATTCATATCTCCAAAAATTACCAGGTACTAAGACAAGCTAGTATTACGGAACCTTCTGCCTAACACCCTGATACTAGGATGTTTACCTGGGGCCTAAGTACCTCGTTGTTGTCTCGCCACCCCTCCAAGGTACGTATCTTGCCTATCTAGCAAGAAGGAAGTTAACCGGAAAGCTCCAACATGATTGGTCAAGCTCCATGCCACTAAACCGGTACCTCGAGGTACCTCGCTATCAGTACGTAGATCCTAAATTCTTCGCCAAGCTACATAAATTAAGGGTTGACCTCGATCACCATTAAAGCGTAATAAAAGACACTATAAAATCAGTTGTATCACCATTCATTTGTATTAAAACTTAAACAAAAACCTGACGTAATCAACGGAAGCAATTCCCATGTGAATTGATTCCTTCCATCAAAGCAAATCACTTACAGTAATACGGCCAATCAATTGGTCTAAATTATAGGGATTTGATTGACAGATGATGAGGAGTTAAAAGGAAAGGTCAGGATCCATACAAGGGATCGAAATATTAAGTCCCTAAAGGCATACTGGAGATTTTGACCTGAGCTCTCAATTCTGCATCCAAAATTGAGTAAGAATATCGCCATTGTTGAGGGTATTTTCCACTTAACGACACGCACGAGTTCGCCATTACCAATCCTTGCAAACGAGAGAGTTTGAGTGATTTTCATCAATATTGTTGTACAATTGGTCAGTTAAACAGGCCACCGTTTTAGATTCTTTTTCATTTTCTCCATGTTTACGAGTTATTTCATAACCTTACTTCCATGACCACGTTATCACATTGGTACGAGGTACCTACCAAACTACAATCAATTGGGTAGCGATCTTAAGGATGTTGATTTAAATTCCTAACATGGAGTAAATTTTTTATCAACAGGATTTATAGAGTATTATATATATGTAAAGAAAGAGATTTTAAACATCATATATGTACCCTTCTCAACAGTATCGGAATCATATTGTAAGCTTTTGCAGCACCTCTATAAGTGTATGTGAGACTATTACTCTACACGTTTGACTAGATATCGACGTTTATGCAATATTATTTATATATTTCTCTACACTGGTGATTAGATATCGCCATGTATATGATATGTATTTCCACTACTCTGTGTGTGCATTGAGATTCTCTGCCACGTATGTGAGATATTCCCATAGGTACTAGTTTGGTAAATAGTCTTTAGATTATATATATATATATATATATATATATATATATATATATAAATATATATTAATTACTGATTATGATCAATAGAGAAAAGATTTTGGAATAACACATTTTAAATCAGATATTTTATATTTTATATTGTTAACCGCCTAAAAAGGTAGGGGTCTAAAAAATGAATTTGTCCTACCTATAAAAACTGCTTTGAGTATAAGGACCCCATAAGGAGAGCGTCATGCTGACCCCTGATAGAGCTGGGATTGACGCACCCACAGTGACCATGTATAAACGAGGACCGCGACTAGGGTCACCTTGATTCCCGGTATCGAGAGACGTTGTTATCACGGTCCAGGGAGTCCCGATATCACAATACATAAGTTCCCCAATATCAAAGGGTCCCGGTACCACGGTCCATTTCCCTCGATACCCTTGTACCATAGTACCTGCCTTGGACCAATCCAACAAGCACCTCACATCTAATCAGCATGGGAAATAACAACGGGAAATTCCCAACACATGAGAGAAAGATCCCAAGGAGTAAGGATCAGTACGCCGAGGAGTCGACCTAGAACAAGACCATGAACGAAGTCTGGTATACCGTTCAACCAAAAGAAGAGAAAGTTGACATCTCCCACCATTACGAGCGCCATTATCAGAACAATCAACTTCATCAAAATGGAAGTTGTCTACTTAATTCACGGGACAATTCCCTTACTTAATTATCGGCCCCGTCAAAGCCAAATCAGTGTTCTGATGATTGCTAATTGATTGGCCAGATTAACAGGAATGGACAGCAAAAATAGGAACTTACAAGTACAATAAACTCTCTAAGGAGAGGGATGAGCTTTTCGACAGAAAAAAAGACAGACACCCTCGCTTAGAAAACCAAGTTCTTCTTATCGACTAGCATGAATTTTTCATCGCTTATTACTTCTAGAAAAAATCCCCCTTAAACCCCCACTGTACTACTCCATAGTGTATCACTCCAAATTATAAATGATTAATAGAGTATATAAGAAATTTTTTATGTAGCGCGTTTTATTTTTTTCATTCCAACTAATATTTCCCTGTTCTTACAGTAAGCCTTCCGGTACCAAGTGATATGTCTCCAACTGTGACCTACCAAGGTCATGGTTCAAAAGTGTTAATTGAAAATCCACCCCTCTACAACATTTTGGTTAACTTATATATTATGAAAATGTTTTATTTTATTTTATAGTGTTTACAAAATAATGTGTTTTATTTAAAGAAAAGATTTTTAATCAGTTCTCAGCTTCAATACAAAATAGTTTCAAATTAAATCCTAATTTGTTTCAGGATGAGATACAAATTTCAGAAAGAGATAAAAAAAAAGTTTATAGAAAAGTTTTATAAAGTTAGATGGTTTGTGGATTAAGTATAGCTAGTATAAATTTTATAAAGTACAATTGGTTTCAAAAAGAAATTTGTTTATTTCAGTAACATATAGAAAACAATACTTATGTTTCATATTTATTTAGAGATTGTAGCTTTTTGTAAAGTTTAAAACAAAGAAAAGTTTTTTTTTTCAAAGTTTATTTCCACTCAATGGCCATAAACACTCATTCTTTTATTTTATACTATATTTCCCAGGTGATCACTAGGTTTGTGCAGATTCTTTAGTATCGTGAGATGGTATACATACGATGAGAAAATTCGTAGCTTGTGATTTTAATTTAAGCATGTTATGCATACGTGTATACATACAAATTTCAAGATTGTTCGTAATGAGCTATAAAAATATCTTGTATGACGTTTTGAATATGTAATATTTAGCATATGGGTCCAACACAAAGAAAGCAAAATTTTTATTTTAACTATATTATATTTTACGATGGGCTATAACCCACATATTTAAGTTGCACTTTTAAATTACGAGGTGGAATTTTTTTGAAAAGGCGAAGTGATTGTTAAAGATTTTATTAGAAGTCACGTTGAAAATCATATGATTTCCTGTAAGATTTTCGGGAAGATTCGAATTTCAGTTTTTAAAGATCAAATTTTCAAAAGATTCCCCCATACTAAAGAGAGAAGTTGGGGAGGGCATGGGTGGCTCAAACGATTTTGATGCCCTAAAGGAGAAAAAACTAGACCGTAATTTTATATACAGAATAAAAACATTTTGAAAATAGCTAATCCATTTAATCTTTCCTCTAATTCAAATTGAAAACTTAAAAAAAAATTAAAGAAAATGTATATTTAAAGATAAAGCAATATTGTCGTATGTAAATTTTATCAGATATACGCGTCATTGACAAAGAGGATAAAATTAACAGGTGGACGTCCGAATAGGCATCCTGCAAGGCATCATCAAAGAAGAGAATCCCGAATAAACAAGTATTGAACAAGACCTGCTCAGGGTCAGAAAAAGGTACTTGGGGCTAGTTGATGACATTGTCGACTCGGGATCAGATGACGTCACTCGGGACCAACTGATATCATTTTCTACTCGGAACAAACATGAAGAAAACTGAATAAAAAGCCCAGTGCCTAGCTCACACGAATCGAGTCATTAAAATACACGAAGATATCCAAATCAAAGAGGAATTCCAAGAAGAACAGAATTATCAAGCAGAAAGGGTCCTAATCAGGCAACAATTTTATTTATTCAAAAAGACTACGCTCTTATAAAAGAAATAAGTCCTAATTGGACTACATTACTAGAGTCCCATTCAATCTCAATACAAGTCTCCGAAACAGGAAAGAAGACAAACTATTTCGAACAAGTAAACAATCATAATTAAATACAAAGATCTTTTATTACTTGTACAAAGAAGATTAGGGTTCTATGGACATATAAATAGACCCATAATCTCGTCACACAGTACAGGATAGCAATCATAGAAAATTACAGAGAGAAGAAAGAGAGATCGAGAATTGTAATTATTTTATTCATAGTGGATTTTGGCTTGGTTGATTATTCAACCACCCGTGGACGTTTCTCCGGTCATCGGAGTTTTACCACGTAAAAAATTGTGTCTGATTACTTTCTCCTTCTCTTTCTCTTTCTCTTTGAAATCACAGCTAAAATCCAAATCTTTTTGGCTTTTCTCATACAACCAGAAATCGACGTCAATAATTGGCTCTAGAAGGAGGGGGCAGACTTTCGATTTAGTTAAAGGTAATGGCAGGAAGCAGAAGCAGAAGCAGTTTTGGGGATGTCCAAAAATCTCCAGATAACTTCCATGTTAGCAGTAGCTCGCGAGATCTCGCTGTAATTACGGAGAACCAACCAATATCCCTAACGGGGATTCAGTAAGTTCCTCTGACCTGCGAAGACTTGACACAATGCTTCTGAGAGGCACTGTAAAAGTTGGTGGCAGACGCAGCAAAGGAAGAAGTTGATCTATTGGCTACAAAAGAAGCACAACCTCCAGACCTTTTTTCCTGTAAGGCTTCATTCGGTTGTAGTGGGGCCAGAACTAAATGCACCGGAAGCCGGAAGGAACTTGGCTCCAATTAATCAGGCTGGACATGGAACACCCGAAGAGGAACGACCATGCCAGAACCAGAACCATGATCAGACAGCCTGTGCTAGACACCACAAACATGACAGGCACAGGGATCGGTCGTCGTTGTCATAAGATAGCGATCGGCACCATCGCAAGCGCCATCAAAGAACCATATGGTTGTAAGAATCAACCCGTGAAACTCGGTATCAAAGTGAAGAGCTAGAGAAAGGAATGACAATCACCCAGCGGTTCAACCGTCATGGAAGTCCGGCGAGAGATAGAGATGTCGTAATCCAGAGCCTAACTCGAGAAGTTGAGAACAATAGGCGTCAAACGGATGCACTGGTCAGATGTTATGGGTACAACGATTTATCTGATGAAGATTCTGACAGTCCATTCACTAGGGACATCCCACCGACTTTATTCCCAGAAAGATTCAGGATGCCACACGTGGAGCAGTTCAAGAAGGATACAGACCCAAAAGAACATGTGAGATGCTATAAAAGTGTTTTGGCCCAGTATGCCCATAATGATCCCTTACTATGCCTCAACGTTTCCCAAACTCTAAGAGACACGGGCTCAAGATGGTTCGATAGATTGCTCCTAACAAGCATCGGAAGTTTCAGTGAACTGAGCAGGAGTTTCTCAAGGCAGTTTCTGAGCAATGTTCACAGAACAAAATCAGTGGTTTACCTTTCTCAAATAAAACAAGGGAAAGATGAGTCGCTGAAGAAATACCTGGGGAGATTCGGCCAAGAGGTATTAGAAATTGGCAGTGCATATGATGAAGCGATAATTGTTACATTCATCAACAATTTTCAGAATGGACGGTTATCTTTTGACCAGAGAAAAACCCGTCTGACCAGATACGCAGATATGATGGATATGGCGGAAGAATATGCACTAGCCGAAGATGAAGAGTTAGCCACTGGAGGATGCTTTATGCATGGAGGAAAACCTAAAAAGAATGCTAAGTCCAAGGTGCAGAACAAAAAGGGAAAACAGAAAGGAAACAACAAAGAAAAAAGCAAGGATGGGGGAAATGGGCTTGATGTCGAACAGACCACAGAGAAATACCAAGGTAGATACACTAACTACACCCCTCTTCGGAAAAAGCAGGAAGAAATCCTAGCCATACTGGAAGCAAAGAATCTGGTACAAGAGCCACGATGACAGTCTCAGTTCACCTGGCGGGATACAACCAAATACTACAGATTCCAAAAGAAAACTGGTCATGAGACTTCCAAGTGTTACCAGCTCAGAGAATACACAGAAACCCTCATTTGGGAAGGATATCTACAGGATGTAATCTTGAAAAGGGATGAGAAATCAGAAACAAAGAAAGAGGTCAGGGCCGATCATAGCTCTGGTCGAAATCAAAGGGCCAATCCAGAGGCCATTAAAGTTATACATACAATCTTTAGAGGACCACCCACTGAGAGAAGTAACCGAGAGCAAACACAGGAAATTAGATAAGCAGTAGAGGCAAGACAACTTTGACATGAACTCGGTGGAGCCAGACCCGAAAAGGGTAAAGGAAGGATGGGACCCAATAATATTCACAGAAGTAGACTCACATGGGGTTGAAGTTCGGCCAAATGATGCCTTAGTCATAAGTGCACGGATTGGTCACCGGGAAGTTAGGAGAATCTTGATAGATAATGGAAGTTCTTCATACATTCTCAATGTAGCCGTCTACGATAAACTAAGGTTGGACTAAAAGGATCTACAGCCTTTCCATACTCCACTCAGAGGATTTAGGGGAATTGACGTCAGGTCACTCGGGATGGTAAAGCTACCCATAAAGATCGGAGTGGCCTCTTGTTAGAGATATGTATTGTTCGACTTCGTGGTAGTAGGCTTAGACAATTGGCCATATAATGCGTTGTTGGGTCTGCCATTCTTAAATAAAACTAAGGCCGTAACAGCCACTTATGCCTTAATGATTAAGTTCCTGACCGAACAGGGGGTCGGTGTAGTCAAGGGATCCCAAGAGATGGCCCGAAGAGCTAACCTATCAGTATACAAAGACAAAAATGATGAACAGGTTTGCACTATAACGCTGCCGAGTCAGAACAAAAAGTCACTGTTATTAGAATTCGATCCAAGGGAAGAGTCGAATGAATCCAAAACTGAACCGGTCGAAGAAATTGTCTTGAAAAAAGATGAACCAGATAAGATGATCAATATCGGGGCTAACCTAGAAGGAAAAGTCAAACAAAGCCTCACTGATCTGCCCAACGAATACAAGGGTGTGTTCGCTTGGAGTCATGAAGACATGGTCGGGATAGATGCCTGAATAATATCTCACCATCTTACAGTAGACCCGAATGCAAAATCGGTGATACAAAAGAAAAGATCATTCAATCTCGAGAAAAGTCAGGCAATTAAATAGGAAGTGGAGAAGCTACTCGCTGTAGGGTCGATTAGAGAGGTCAACTACCCTCAATGGGTAGCTAATATAGTGTTCATCCAAAAGAAAAATAGCCAATGGAGAATGTGCGTAGAATTCACAAATTTGAACAAGGCATGCCCAAAAGACAGTTTTCCACTGCCGAGGATAGATCAGTTGATGGTCGCTACTTCAAGCCATTAATTGCTCAGTTTTATGGATGCCTACTCAGGATATAACCAAATCCGGATGAATAAGACTGACGAAGAAAAAACAGCATTCACAACTGATTAGGGCTTGTACTGTTACACTGTAATGCCCTTTGGGTTAAAGAATGCAAGGGCAACATATCAAAGGCTGGTCAACAGAATCTTTGCACGACAAATAGGAAGGAACATGGAAGTGTACATTGATGACATGCTAACCAAGAGCATCTCGGCAGACAATCATACTTCAGACCTGCAAGAGACATTTAATGTTTAGAGGAGATACCAAATGAAGCTAAATCCGAACAAGTGTTTATTCGGAGTTCCTTCAGGCAGATTCCTGGGTTTTCAAGCTCGCCAAAGGGGAATCGAAGTCAATCCCGAAAAGATCCAAGCCCTGCAGAAAATGACCTCACCAAGGACATTAAAATAAGTACAATGCTTAAAAGGATGTTTAGCTTCCTTGGGCAAAGGCCACAGACAGATGCGCCCCATTTTTCAGAGTAATCAAAAAAGGGAAAGGGCTCAAATGGAATGAAGAGTGCAAGCAGGCTTTCTTAAAAATCAAAGAGTACCTAGGTCAGGCTATACGATTAAGAACAGAATGTTGATATGCTATTACAAAGTCTAGATGAGCTAGAAGAGAAAATGGAGAAGTCCCGAATAAGATATATGGCATATCAGCAAAGAGAAGCCCGCAACTACAACTCTCATGTTCGGGTCAGGAAATTCCAACTAGGAGACCTGGTACTCAGGAAGGTGCCATTGAACATAAAAAATAAAGCTGCAGGTTCCCTAACTGATAAGTGGGAAGGCCCGTACAAAGTCGAAGGAATAGTTGGCCATGGAGCATATTAGATTGCACGACCCAATGAAGGGGTTCTACCCTGACCATGCAATGCCCAATATCTAAAGATTTTCTATCCTTAAATTATTTTTTGTTCTATTTTCTAGTCAGGACAATTTTAGTTAGGTAAGATATTAGGTTTAGAATTTTAATCTTTGTTGATTTTACAGTTATAAATAAAAGTCAAACTCGGGATTTCCGAAAGATAAAGCATATGATAATAAGAACATATTGAAGACAAGAATGATAATAAGAACATGCAAATAGAATACTTGGGGACCATTGATTCCCGAATGGGCGGAAAAGCTCGAAGGAGCATGCCAGCCGAGCTAGGTCAATTGACCTTAGCAAAAAGGTAAACCCGATGCACCAAACTCTGGAGAGGCTCGGGATGCTATCGGAAAATATTCCGGTGAAATGCGTAGCTGTGTTAAGCGATTAAAAAAGCTTAACGAATCGGCAAACCCTTACGCATAAAAACTGGGGAGACATCCTCGGTAATGCTTAAGGACTCGAACATATGATCATGGTGAGCCTTGATGTAATGTTCGGGTAGCAACCATGTATGAAACACAAGTATTAACCTACTTGCCTATTTTAAGATGACTCGATTAATAATACTAGCCAGTTCAATAAGATACTTGGCATTAAAAATTATTTGGGTGATAACCGGTTTAATAAGATACTCGGTGAAGTTACCCGAACATTGGAATTAGCCAGTTTAATAAGATACTTGGCATTAAAAATTATTCTGGTGACAACCGGTTTAATAAGATACTCGATGAAGTTACCCGAACATCAGAATTAGATAGTTTAATAAGATACTTGGCATGAAGATTGCAAGAGCCAGTTTAATAAGATACTTGCCATTAAAACTTATTCGGGTGACAACCGTTTAATAAGATACTCAGTGAAGTTACCCGAACATCAGAATTAGCCAGTTTAACAAGATACTTGACATGAAGATTGCAACAGCCAGTTTAATAAGATACTTGGCAACAATAAAGTTAAAGAAGATACTCGGTGAAATTCCCTGAGCAATGAACCAAATCAAAACCACTCGGTTTTCAAAAATAGTTAACTCGGGATTTTATTAAATTCTTCACAAAGAATCGTTACAAAAGAATTGTTACAAAGAATTCTTTACTAAAGAATTGTTACAAAGAATTCTTAACAAAGAATTTTTACAAAGAATCTCTATAAAAAACTTATGAAAATTCTACAAAAATCAAGGTTGTGAGGATTTTAAACTCTTGCCAATGCTCGGGTCGGGCACTATTTCATATTCACGAAGAAGACTTTCATTTGAAGGTCAAGCAATCATGTCGACCGAATCATCCATCCACGGGTTGTAATCTTCTTCTAGGATCGGTCTGATATCGGGTACCACACCCTCTACGACCGACTCCTGACTGGCGTAAAAAGTTGATAGGGAGTGTTCAGATGGAACTTCCGAATGCATGGGATGGGGCTATTTGCCTCGGCTACGGCAGTAAGCTCTCTACTCCTTCATCTGAGTCCAAAGAGATTCCAAGGACCGATCCACATTTTTTGATCGATAGCTCCCAGTTTGCTCAGGATTTCTCAGTTGCCTGATTCTTAACTTTGAAAAAC
Source organism: Dipteronia dyeriana (assembly GCA_032871835.1). Lineage (NCBI taxonomy): Eukaryota > Viridiplantae > Streptophyta > Magnoliopsida > Sapindales > Sapindaceae > Dipteronia > Dipteronia dyeriana. The sequence continues at coordinate 43,236,403 of CM065297.1, forward strand.
TCGCCAGCTGAAACTAGCCCTCGTTGAAACTACCGAAAGAGAAGGGCATTGTAGGCAAGGGATCTTTTAAAATGATCAACGCCTTGGACTTCAAGTTCCAGCCTGGCCTCTCGAGATAAGGATTCGACCGTCAAAGCCTGGTGCTCCAAGTCCTCGATTTTAATTTCATATGCCGACTTAGACTGCTTCACTTCCTGTTCGACTTTAAGCATTGATTCTTAGGTAGATGACAACTAATATTGAAGTGAAGCTGCCTTCTCCTCTGCCAAATAAGCTTTCTCCTCGGCCTCAACTTGCTCCGCCAAACAGTGGTCTTCACACACTTGGGCACTGCCGACTTCTTTCTGATAAGCCGATTCGGCCTGAGCTCGGCTATCCTCACTCTCTTTCAGCTGAGCTTTCAGATGCCTTATTCGATCAAATTGATATTGCTGTGTCTGAACCACTTCAGCGAACTCGACCACCATCTACAAAAAAGTTTAATTAAAAATCTAGCAAGCAAACATACAAGACAATTGAAGAGTTAGGAATAACTTACATAAGATGCGTTGTTGAATATATTATGAAGACGACTCGTCAGAGGCGCGCCCCTGAGATGACTCCAATGATCATCCCTGATAAAAGCTCGGCTTGATGACATCGCCCTGAGCATATCCTGGGGAGAAGTATAGGAAGGATCTAACAAGGGTTCAGCCATTTGATCTTCAACCTCAGGGGGGAGGGGGGAACCCCTGTTCGGCTTCGAAATCTCCGCATCCATCGATGCTTCAACGCTCGGGGGAATCTCAGCCCCAGTATCTTCATCACTGGAGTCAATAAATGAGACCACCTGAGGGACCTTGAACTGGCGAGTAGAAGAGCCTACGGCTTTCTGTTTCTCGGCCCGAGAGCGATGGAAGATGAGATCAGCAGCGGGATCTTCCTGAGCATCATCCCGGAAGGATTTAAAAAATTCAGGATCTGTATGTACTTGACCCTCAAAGTTTTCACCTCAATCATTGGCGTATGACCGCTCGGTGGGCCTTTCACCAAGACCCTCATGTTGCCTCTCCCCCTTATCGGGCAATTCCTGAGTTAGATCCGCAGGGCCACTCGAACCACTAGTCTCCCCTGCGATGGGCTGAACGATGTCCTCGGGAAAATATTCAGGGATTTACCCCTCGACTGCATCAGGTTCCTCGTCAGAATCAGACGTGGCAATACCAGCATTGCTCTGACGAGAAGCATCTTTTCGGCTCGCCTGAAGAATCGACTTCACTTGGCGAGCTTGAAGGTCGCAGACGATGTCTGTGTCATACACTTAGAAGAAAAAAAAAGGTGACCGCGTCAGAATATGAAAAGCAAAAAATAACAATAAAAAAATAGGATTACAAAGATCACTTACATCGCCTGCGGTAGCCCGAAATCTGGCTGAAGAAGTCGAGCTCTATCATTTTCGTCTCGTTGAAAAGATAAGACATGCTCCTCTTCTCTAGTGTGCGAACTGCTGCCCGAGCAAGTCTGGTCAGTTCAACGTCGCTAAATTCAAGCTTCTTCTTGTTCCATACCTCGGGAGAACAGAAGAAGCGGGGAACTTTCAGCACCCTCCGAGTTTCCCCAGTCGAGAAGGTGACTTCAAGACCGAGATTCCCTCTGATGAAAAACCAACTGTTCTTCTAGAACTTGTTGGATGTAGGGAATCCCTGTAAAAACCCCCTCTTTTTAGGGTCGTCAGAGGTATCGACTTCCTGATTCACCTTTGTCTCATCAGGGACCCAGCAATCCAGCAGATTAGACATGAGAAAATAGGTCCCTGTCTTACCAGACTGCCTCAGTGTGAAGAAGTGCCTGATTTCACTTGAGGATGGCGGCGACAAGTTTATCCGGCTGTACATGTGCCACATGCGCATCAGGATCTTGTAACTGTTCGAGGCCAGTTGAGCCAGAGCTATCCCTACTTCAGCTAGAAACCATGCGATGAACTGCTGAAGAGGAAGAGTGACACCGCAGCAGAGCACGGATCCATAGATTACCACCATGCCCGGGGGAGGATTCCACGTAGCTCTATCACCAGCGGGAACCAGAATAACCGAGTTATTCAAATCGTATCGGTCACGATACTTCCCTATCTCATCTACCCCGACCACGTTCGGTTCGGTGTCAAACCCGCTAGGGCGATCAGCGGAGAAAGAAAGGCGAGACACTCAGAATGCCTCTTCAATATCATTCTCATCAACAGTCTGCTCCCTGATCTGAACGATGCCCGAGTTGTGCCTATAGACTTCGCTTCTACTTTAATGTTTTCCCATCCTTGACCGAAGTGGTACCCTGTGATTAGAAACGATAGATTCGAAACTAGATGAAGAATCAGAACTGGATACAGAAAAATGGATGTTAGGGTAAAGCCCAGAAACGTCAACTTCTAAAAATAGAGGCTCGTCCGGGGGTATTTCCCCCAATAATCTTTGAGCGCAAGAAATAAGCTAGAAATCCCCACGATCGATCGCTTCGAGAGCAATGGTAAAAAGCTGCTGACGGGAAGATAGATTCATTAAAACTAACCTTGAATGAAAATTGATGCAGGATCTTCAACAGAGAATGGTGATTTTCTGCGCAAAGAAACCTAGGTAGGAATTTTTTTTTCCTGGTGTAAATTTTTGTGAATGAACCAGCGTGACCCCTCAGTGAAGAATTTAAAGAGATAATAGCACGAAACCCTAGGGTCTCTAGGCGGGAAAAATCTATGACGAGATTTGATGACGTAGGCTACACACGGAAGATACGAAGGTCGTTTCTCATAAATAGAATCGAAAAATGAAGCGGCATAGGACACATGTCAATAAGAGAATTAGCTTTCGCCGTCAAAATTCCAAAACGTCGCCATCATTGAAGATCTCGCATGAGGGGGCAAATCGAATATACAGTGTCACCATTAAGACACACCATTATGATAAGACATTTACTTTGGCACTAAAAAGGTATAAAAATTGAAGAATTAATCAAAATACTTTTGTCTGAAACGAAACCCTGTCCGATAAAAATATTTTAAGGGGGTATTGTCGTATGTAAATTTTATCAGATATAAACGTCATTGACAAAAACGATAAAATTGTCAGGTGGACGTCCAAATTGGCATCCTGCAAGGCATCATCAAAGAAGAGAAGTCCGAATAAACAAGTATTGAACAAGACCTGTCCGGGGTCAGATAAACGTACTCGGGGCTAGTTGATGACGTTGTCTACTCGGGACCAGCTGATATCGTTTTCTATTCGGGACAAACATGAAGAAAACCAAATAAAAAGCCCAACGCGTAGCTCACACGAATCAAGTCATTAAAATACACGAAGATATCCATATCAAAGAGGAATTCCAAGAAGAACAGAATTATCAAGCAGAAAGGGTTCCTAATCAGGCAACAATTTTATTTATTCAAAAAGACTACCTCTTATAAAGGAAATAAGTCCTAATTGGACTACATTACTAGAGTCTCATTCGATCTCAATACAAGTCTCCGAAACAGGAAAGAAGACAAACTAGTTCGAACAAGTAAATAATCATAATTAAATACAAAGATCTTTTATTACTTATACAAAGAAGATTATGGTTCTATGGACATATAAATAGACCCATAATCTCGTCACACAATACTGGATAGCAATCATAGAAAAATACATAGAGAAGAAAGAGAGATCGAGAATTGTAATTATTTTATTCATAGTGGATTTTGGCTTGGTTGATCATTCAACCACCCGTGGACGTTTCTCCGATCATCGGAGTTTTACCACGTAAAAACTTACGTCCGATTACTTTCTCCTTCTCTTTCTCTTTCTCTTTCTCTTTCTCTTTGAAATCACAGCTAAAATCTAAATCCAGTTGGTTTTTCACAAACAACCAGAAATCGACGTCAACAAATATATAACTATAAAAATAAAAAATAAACAATAAAACCATATTGTTCCAACTAAATTGTAAATGAAAATTTTGAAATTTGATTTTTCTTTACTAATTTGATTTTTAAATTGTTAATTTTTTTTAAGCAATTTGAGATTTTTTTAAAACAAAATTAGATTTTTAAATTTGAATTTATATATATGTAGTGGCTCTTCTTAAAGATAAATTGATAATATAAATAGTATATATATAGAATAGTGTAGAATTCTAAGTTTAAGAGATTTTTAATAATTGAAATACTTGAAAAGTGGATTATAGATCTTCTGATAATCGATACTGATTTTCAATAATTACCTGTTTAATAAATAATTTATAAACTCGTGATTTGATTGCCTAGTCCAATAGTTGGGAGGGTCCTGTCCAAAAGCCATGTAACAACTTCCTAAGTTAACGAGCAACATAACTGATTATGTTTTGAGTTTGTAATAAGTGTTATTTATTATAGAGTTGACCGACCGGATAAAGCCATCACTGTTTTGGTGGAGAAGCCAACCCGCATCCCATGGAGAAGCCAATTATTTTCCCAGCTCATGGGACTATGGGAGGCCTCGGTGGGGTTGCTTCTTGCCTGACTACGCAATTATCTGCATCTCTTTCCAACACTACCCATTAAAACAATATATATATATATATATATATATATATAAGTAAACATTAATCTTCACTTATATAAGTAAACATTAATCTTCACTTAAAGTAGACGATGGGGTGGTGATGACATTCATACATAAACAGTAAGAAATTAATTTCGGTCGTTCTCTAATGATCAAAATGACTTCACAAACATTGCTTGTCAAAACAAGGAAAATTTATCAAGTATTGTATTGAAAGGCCTTATGATGAGTCCACAAAAGGAAAAGCAAAACCGAAAGGATTATGATTAGTGGGGTAAGCAAGTGCAAAAGCTGGGGTCACAGTGCAAAAGCTGGGCAGCCCATTAAAAATAAAATAATATATATATATATATATATATATATATATATTAATCAAAACTATTAACTATCTTTTGTTGAGAAAGAGCTAAAAGACAGAGTTGAAGTGGTAAACATTTTGGATTGATTGATGGGCGATTGGGCCTGCTGCCACCCAATTTCATTATGGGAGGAGAGATGCTTTCTGTCCAAATATTTTTTTTTCTATTTTTTTAAAATTGAAAAAAACGTGGACCCTTTTCCCATTTGTTGATGAAGGCATGTAGCACAAGAAGCATTAGCAATAGCTTTAAGAGAAAGAAAAAAAAACAGAATAAAGCAAAAACCAGTGGTCTGTCCTTGCTTTATGTTGAGATAATATTTGTACAAGAATCTAATAATTTGAGTAGGACAAAAGCATGGCCAACTTTGCATGCTTTGCCCTCCACACGTTTCATATTCTTGTATAAAAGCCTGATGGGATATTCGTTTTGTTGTAATACTTGTATTGTTAATTTTTTATTGTTATTGCGGTTTCAGGAAACTCCTGCCGCCCACCCCCTCTTTTTTTTTTTCTCAATTCTCATGCTTCATGATATATATGATCTCTCAGAGTGTCCAAAAGTATATAGTCCAAAAGTAGTAAAAGTATATATGCAAATAATTCCACTATGCTATAGCTCAGAGTGTAGATGACCACCTCACCAGCTCACCTGATTTAGTAAAAATTATCCATGCTTTGATTTGTCAAAATCATATAAAAAGGTAGAGGCGTGCAGTATATATGTTTATAAATTAATTATTTAAATTGCTACTTCTGTTGTTTATAAATCGATGTCTTGAGTGAATTGACATAGCTAGTATAGTGTTTGTAAAGTGCTACTTAAGTCTGACTTACTTGAGACGTTTTCATCAGTAAAATTAAAGGCAGTGGCAACTGATCCTACTCATTAAACTTCTAAACTATATGGCAAGAAGTTAATTCTGAGACCACTTTAGTTTCAATTCTTTGATATATACTTATAATTAAATCAACTTCGGTTCAATTCAATCCAATGTAATATGAGCAGTGGGGAAGCCAGTAAATGGTATGGGCCCTCCGGACCCAATTTTTTGTTTTTTGTATTAATTGCGTTAACTTACCCTGATTTTTTGAAAAGACATTAAGGGCTTTGAATGCAAAATGAAAAAGAAACAAAATCCAAGATTGCCTTGAAGTTGAAGGGTTTTTTTTTAACTTGTGATTAAGTCCGGTTTTTATGATTTAATAGTTTTTTTTTCTCTTCTTCTTATGGCTCTTGATCGGTTCTAAGTAGGGATTTTGGTTATAATGGGAAGAGATTGGGGCATGTGACACTCTCTTCCTTGATTAGGCTACTTTAGTTTGATTCTAGTGAAACCAAAAATTATTTTTTTGGTTATTTTTGGTGATTGATGGCATTGAAGAAATTCGACATCTTCAATTTTGTAAGACTTAGGTTGCGTATGATTTTTTGTATGAAGACTGAATAGTACTGAGTTATACTGAAGACTGAATAGTTACTGAAAACTGAAAACTGAATAACATATTTGCTTTTTTTCAGTGAAAACTTAACATAAGTAAAAATTTATCTGTTTTTTTATGTTACAAGTATCTGAAAAATCAATGCTCTTACATATATCCCCTTTCAACTATTATTGTTATATATTTATATTTTAATGTTTTCAATGTTTATACGTGGAATTATAATAATTTAATAATATAATTTTAATGAAATCTACATGCTCTATCAATGTGAATGTCATATGTAAATTTTATCTGACGTACACGTCATTGACAAAGGGGATAAAATTGTCAGGTGGACATCCAAATAGACATTCAGAAAATATCTTACAAGATATCACCAAAGAAGAGAAGCCCGAGTAAACAAGTATTGAACAAAACCTACTCGGGATCAAATGACATTATATACTACTCGGGGCCAGTTAAAGATGCTCGGGGCTAGTTGATGGCATTTTCTACTCGGGATCAGATGGCGTCATTCGGGACTAGCTAATATCGTGTTCTACTCGGGACGAACATGAAGAAAACCTAATAAAAATTCTTGTGCCTACTTGCTTTGAAGAGATAGTTGCACACACTCACAAATTCATACATAATTCTTATCATATATGTTGAGTGTTTATACTTGTGTACATTTTGGTTAAATGACTCTTGTTTGATTTATTTGCATCTTGTAATTAAAGTTTTATGTCATGCTAGATATTAGAATAGGATGCATTTTTCATCACTCTTGATCTTATTGATTTTGTGTGCTTGAGAGTTGAAAATAGGTTTTACGCTGGTGGTGCGCTACTCGATAGACGCAACATTCTAGTGGATCGTCGCATGTGTTGCGCCACTGAGCTGCGCTATTGCACCCACGCACAGTTGAAAAAAGTGGGCGTGCGCTGGTGGTGCGCTACTCGACTAGCGCAGCCTCACCAATGTAAACATTCTAAAGGATTTGCGCATGTGTTGTGCCACTGGGATGCGCCACTCGTCCAGCGTCTATTGTAAAATTAGTTTGTGCGCTGGTGGTGCGCTACTCGACCAGCGCACGTCACCAGTGCGCACAGAGGGAGCTAAAATGATTTTTCCAAAACTACCTCACTTTATTTGGATCTTATATATATATAACTATTTGGTTTAAGGCCGTGTAAGAGTCCAAAATATCACATATTTTCCTTAGAACACATTTCAAAGGAAAAACTCTTCCATGAACTCATTTTTAATCACTCAAAGCATTCCCATGTGCATCAAAACTTCATCTTGCATCATATAAGTTCATTTAGAGTGCATCAATGGATAGGGTTGCTTCATCACATCTTGTTTGGTAAGTTCTTCACTATCTTCTTACAAGTTAAGTGTTTTACTTGCTAAAGCTTCTCTTCAATTATTTGTATGCTCTTAGAAATTAGAGATTGTTGTGATACCATGATTGAGTGTTGTATTGTGATAGCTTCATAGGATTGTTTGATCTATGTTTAGCTAAGCTTCTTGAACATGTCATTTAGCTCTTGATATCTAGGATTGTATTAACTGTCATCTCATTATCCTAGATAAGCATATAGGGTTTCCTAGCCTTGTTTGTTCATTGAATATCATCATATATTCACTTAGGACATTTTATCTCTTCATTGAGAAGTAAGACTTGTGTTGCTTCCGGAAGTAGGTAGCTTAAATCGCAAGCAAGATGGACTAGGTTTACTTATACCGAGATTAAGTTGTTGTGGTGAATTTTAACCGGGATAAGGTTGTAATTCTCTTGCCATTAGTGGATTCGAGGTTCTAGTGTGGCACACTCATCAGCCCGTGTTTTTTCCCATTTGGAGGGTTTCCACGTATATCTCGAGTGTCATTTATATTTCCGTATTTTTACACTTGTGATTATATTATAACTAGCTAGGGACATTTTCGTAAACTTGACCTTTAACAAAAATTGAGTAAAATTGTTTAAAATCTATTCAACCCCCCCCCCCCCCCATCTAGATTAATTATATACACACAATAATATTTGTTTCAATTGGTATCAGAGCAGGTTCCTAGACATACATAGGTGATCATTGCTCATTTTGGTATGTGTTGCATTTTTTATGTGTATTGATCATTCATACATTTGCATTCATATCATTCATTCATTAAACACAATGAGTGGAAACGGTGGCAACGAGGGAGCTTCTAGCACTAGACCATTAGTTCTCACCGGGTTGAATTATGCCTCTTGGAAAGGCAAGATGGAGTCGTACATTTTCCAAATTCATGATAGGGCATGGATAGCAGTTGAAGATGGCTACACTCAACCCATGATGACTCCTGCAGATGGAGGAGATGATGTACTCAAACCAAAGGCACAGTGGAATGCACAAGAGTTTGAGGCTTTAAAGTGGAATAGAAAGGCAATGCATGCCATCCTATGTGCAATGGATGATAACCAGTACAAGTTGGTTCAAAATATTAGGATAGCTAAGGAGGCATAGGATATCCTAGAAGTTGCACATGAGGGAACCGATGTGGTTAAGGAGTCGAAGCTTCAAGTTCTCCAAAAACAATTTGAGTTGCTCAAGATGGATGAGAATGAGTGCTTCAATGACTTTGAAGTGAGGTTGATGGACATTGTGAACCAAAGTCATCAACTTGGTGATCCTTATTCGGATAAGAAGATCAAGCAGAAGATTATGAGATCTCTACCTGATAGATTTGAGTCTAAGGTGACGGCCTAAGAATAGAATAGTGGTTACATGGATATGAACCTAAGTGAAGTGATTGAGAGATTTCTAGCTTATGAATCTAGAAAATGTCCTAACCCCACACCATCGAAAAAGCAAAAAGATATTGCTTTGAAAGCCTCCAAAGTTGAGAATGAGGAAAGTGATAACTCGGATGAAGAGATGGCGTTGCTAATGAGGAAGTTCAAGAAATTTTACAAGTCTGAGAAGAAAGGTGTTGGATCCAAGGGTCAAGACTTCAAGAAAAAGGCTCCCTTCAAAAAGTTTGAGCCTAGGCAAGAAAAGACTAAGAAGAAAGAAGTCCAATGCTATGAATGTGGTGGAATAGGTCACTTTACCCCGGAATGTGCAAATCACAAGGTCAAGAAGAAAGGAAAAGTGATGGTTGTCATATGGAGTGAAAGTGATAACTCTAATGAAGGAGATGAGCCTTCGGATGATGAAGAACTCATGGCTAACTTCATAGCATTTACATCATCTCATAGGAGGAGGCTAGTGAAGAAGAGAATGAAAGTTAAGAAGAAGACTACTCAAGTGATGATGGATCTTCATCACAATCCATAAATGGAAGTGTGGATAGGATAGATCTCAAGGACTACATGGCTAAGTTTGAGAGCTCCAGGTTAAAGAACAAGAATGAGATCAAGAGATTAAAAGAAAAAAACCTAGACCTCTCAACTTAAGTGGACCAACTAAATGAAGAGTTTGTGAGATCTAAGAGGAGTGAAGAAGGGCTGAAGAAATAGCTTGAAGATGCTAGAGAGTTATTGGCCAAGATGAACTCTAGCACCAAAAAACTTGACCATATGCTAGATGCTGGAAAGAGGCCAAGTGACAAGAAGAGGCTTGGGTTTGAAGATGACAAGGTGTCCTCCACTCCAAGCAAGACCATCTTTATAAGAAGCATGAACTTCATTGGGTCCTCTTCTCATCAATCACCTAGGAAGAAACTTGACATAGGAGAGTGTTCAAGTAGTGCTCAAGTGAAGGTGGCACCAAGAATCCTACCTCAAGCCCATCTTACAATGGCTCCTTAAGCTAACTTCCCTCAACTGAAAGCTCATCAAGGGAAGATTCTTGTCATGCAAGCTCAACCAAGGAAGCAATCAAGTCTTGCTCAACAACAAAGAAGGAAAGCTCCTCAACAATAATCAAGACAACCACATAGACATAGGAAAGCTCCAATGCATCCTCAAGGTTATGGTATGATTCCTAACTTCATTCCTACATGTCATTTTTGTGGTATTGATGGTCACATTAGACCAAATTGCTTTAGATACATTAAATTGTGTAGAATTGAAAGCATGATAGAGAAGAAAAAGTCTAAAGCCATGATGAATGTCACTAGGAATAATGGAACAACTTTGCATGATCCTAGGACACTTAGAGCCCATGTACCATTGACCACTAGAAAGAAAAATACTGCACCTAGGTGGATTAGAAAGGATGAACACTTTTTCCATGTTGCACAAATTGCCTTGAATGCTCATTCTTATGATTTTTGGTATTTAGATAGTGGGTGCTCTAGGCACATGACTGGAAATAAGAGTTTCTTTGAGACTCTTGTGATGGAGGAGAGAGGAAATGTCACCTTTGGTGATAGATCCAAAAAGAAGGTTAAAGGAAAGGGAACCATTTCCATTCCCGGATTACCCTCTTTGTCCAATGCCTTGTATGTGGATGGTTTAAAAGCCAATTTGATAAGCATTTCACATCTTAGTGATGAAGGACTTTCCATCTTGTTTAGGAAAAATGATTGTTCTATTCTATTGCCAAATGGACAAACCTTGTTAAAAGGTATGAGATCTAGTGACAATTGATATTGCCTTGAGGCTAGAGGTATCTCTTGCAATGTGTCCAAGGATAAACAAATTGAGTTGTGGCACGAAAGACTTGGTCACATGAACTTTAGAGATTTAAGAATCTTAGATAAGTTTAATGTTGTGCGAGGCTTTCCCAAGCTTGGGAAAAAGGTTAATGGTGTTTGTGGACCTTGCCAACAAGGGAAGAAAACCAAAAGTATTCACAAAAAGAGCAAGTATGTAACCACCAAGGAACCTCTAGAGCTTCTCCACATGGATCTTATGGGTCCAATGCAAACCGAGAGTTTAGGTGGAAAAAGATACATTTTTGTGTGTGCAGATGACTTCTCTAGGTACACTTGGACTTATTTTCTTAGAGAAAAATCTGAAACTTTTGACAAGTTTAAAATACTTTGTTCTAAAATTCAAAATGAAATGAACTCCAAGATTAAAAGCATTAAGAGAATTTGGAGTAACCATGGAAAGGAATTTGGGAATGCCCATTTTGAAAACTTTTGCAATAGTCTAGGCATCTCTCATGAGTTTTCGGCTTCTAGGACACCTCAACAAAATGGAGTTGTTGAGAGGAAAAATAGGGTTCTTCAAGAAATGGCCCGTGTGATGTTGCTTAGTAACAATGTCCCTAGGAATCTTTTGGTCGAAGCCATTAATACGGCATGCTACATAGGAAATAGAGTATTTCTTAGGCCCTACACTAGGCAAACCTCCTATGAGTTATGGAAAGGTAGAAAGCCAAATGTTAACTACTTCCACACCTTTGGAAGCAAATGCTACATTTTGAATGGCCGTGATCAACTTGGCAAATTTGATGTTAAGAGTGATAAGGGTATCTTTATTGGCTATGCCTTGAATAGTATAGCTTATAGATTTTTTAATCTAAGGCCTAGAACCGTAATGGAATCATCTAATGTTTTCATTGATGATACTAGGCTCAAATCTAATGACCATGAGGAGGAGTTAGATCTAGTTGATGACTCCCATTTGGAGAAGGTAGTTGATATCTCTAGTGTTAAAAAGACTAATCTTGATGATGACATAACACAACCTATTGATAGGATTCCTCTCTTGAACTCAAAAGAACCTGCTCCATGGGTTAGGAAACTCCATGACAAAGATGACATTATTGGAGAGGTTAGTGAGAGTGTTAGGACTATGTATCAAATGGCTAATCTAATTAGCTACACATGTTATACCTCTCAAATAGAACCCAAGAAAATTGATGAAGCTTTAAAAGATGAATTTTAGGTTCTTACCATGCAAGAAGAGCTTAACCAATTTGAAAGGAATGAGGTTTGGACTCTAGTTCCTAGGTCGAAAAACACCAATGTGATAGGCACCAAGTGGGTATTTAGGAACAAATCCGATGAGGATGACAACATTTTGCGAAACAAGGCTAGGCGTGTAGCATAAGGGTACTCTCAAATTGAGGGTTTTGACTTTGAGGAGACATTTGCTCCCGTTGCTAGGATTGAGTCCATTATGCTTCTTTTATCCATTTCTTGTTTGCATAAGTTCAGATTATATCAAATGGATGTTAAGAGTGCCTTCCTCAATGGTTTCTTGCAATAGGAAGTGTTTGTTGAGCAACCCAAAGGGTTTATAGATCCTCACCACCCTAGTCATGTCTATCATCTCAAGAAAGCTTTATATGGGTTGAAACAAGCATCAAGGGCTTGGTATGAACGTCTCACCCAATATCTCATAGACAATGGCTACACTAGGGGTAGTGTTGACAAGACTCTATTCATTAAGGAAAACAAAGATGAGCTCTTTATAGCTCAAATCTATGTTGATGATATAGTTTTTGGCTCTACAAATGACACCCGAGTTCAACAATTTATTGGTGTCATGTCTCATGAGTTTGAGATGAGCCTTGTTGGTCAGCTAAGTTACTTCCTAGGTTTACAAATTAAGCAAATGGATGATGATATTTTCATATCTCAAGCTAAGTATGCCAAAAACCTAGTGAAGAAATTTGGCCTTGAAAGTGCCAAACATTGCGATACACACATAAGTACCACTTTGAAGCTAAGCAAGGATGCTAGTGGTAAAAGTGTGGACCAAACCTTATATCGTGGCATGATTGGTAGCTTGCTCTGTTTGACCGCAAGTAGGCCCGATATCTCTTTTAGTATGGGTGTGTGTGTTAGGTACCAATCGGATCCTAAAGAGTCCTATCTCTCTTCTGTTTAGAGAATCATTTGATATGTGAATGGGACATCTAACTATGGAATTTGGTACTCTTTTGACACTAATGCTAGCCTTGTAGGCTTTAGTGATGTAGATTGGGCAGGAAATTGTAATGATAGGAAAAGTACATCGGGCGGTTACTTTTTCCTTGGGAACAACCTTGTCTCTTGGTTTTGCAGGAAGAAAAATTTGATTTCCTTGTCCACGGCTAAGGCCGAATACATAGCTGCTGGGAGTGGATGCACATAACTCTTTTGGATGAAGTAAATGCTAGTCTACTACGAATTCAATCAAGGTACTCTTACTCTCTTTTGTGATAACATGAGTGCAATTAACATTTCAAAGAATCTGGTTCAGCATTCTAGAACTAAGTATATTGACATCTATCATAATTTCATTAGAGAACTAGTTGAGAGCAAATGCATAGTACTTGAGCATGTAGGTACTAATGATCAACTAGTAGATCTATTTACTAAACCCTTAGATGCTACTCGATTCAAGACTCTTAGTAGATCTATTGGGATCTGTTTAATGGAGTGATGTGTTATGGTCTTTGACCCCATAAGGGGAAATCAAGCAAAGAGAGCTATTGTATACTTGTTGCATCCATTTTTTTTAAATGTTTATGCTTCTTTATTGATTGCTTGAGTAGCTTGGTTGCACTTATATATTATATTGTATTTTCTTCAATAAGTGTGAAATTTGCTTTGATTACAATCCATGTCATATCTATGTTCAAACATTCATTTTTGGACTAGGAGATCTACATGGGAAGTACATGTTGAATGACCTATAATTATCTCAATGACATGATTCTTTAATGACATGCTAATGAAAAAAATGATAAAGCATGAATTGTTGATAGCAATTGTTAAATGCAAAATATTGTGTGAAAAAAAGCTAGTGAGACTAAAATGTTGCATCAATGTCTCTCTTTCTTTATTAGTTGAACATGGCTACTATCATACGGGTATTCTCCCAGAAAAATCAAATAGGGTGCAAAGTTGCTCATGCCATGTTTAGCTTATAAAGTTGGATATAGTGCCATTAAAATTTGATATCTATAAAAACTCTATATCCTTGCTTCTCTCATGACAAATGGTGAAATTGGTTTGACATACATTGGAAACCTTTGTCATTTGCTTTGCTAAATACCATTGCTTTTGGACTTGAATGCAACATGTCTTGTATGCAAAGCATTTTTTATTCACACATTTTCTTCCAATAAATCTCTTTGTTTCTCTCCTATTAATAGAGTTGCATAAATGTGGCTTATATAATTATGCAACAATCTTGTATGTTTCTTTCTTTCTTTGCCTTGAGTGACCCGATTGGGGACTTTTCTTTTGCCTATATCATAACAAAAAGGGGGAGTAGCATGTGTATGTTAGAGGAGTAGCATGTGTTGGCTTTGATGGGGAGCATTGCATGAGTAGTACTTGTTTTAGGGGGAGATTACATTTAGGGGGAGTTGCATGATGCTTTACTCATATTCTTATATGCAAATGCTTTTGTTTAATATTTACTTGATCACCTCACATGCACTTGGTTGGAAAGTGTATTTGTGATTACTTTGTGTGTAGGGTTGATAGTTTTACAAGAGATTGAAGATTTAAAGTTTTTTTTATGTTTATCTCTTTGTAATGTAGAATATATTCCCGGTATTTTATTTTGTTTTGTGAGGATCAATGTAAGTGGTGGTTTTGTCACGAAATAGCCAAAGGGGGAGATTGTAAAGTCCTCATTTGTTGACTTGCTCATTTGGTGAACAAATCACATTTATGAGGTATTATGTAAGGGTAGCTTAGGCTCTCAAGACCTCAATAAGAGAAGCGCCGAAGGTAAAAATTCTTGTGCTTACTTGCTTTGAATAATTAATTGCACACACTCAAAAATTCATGCATAATTCTTATCATATATGTTGAGTGTTTATATTTGTGTGCATTTTGGTTAAATGACTCTTGTTTGATTTATTTGCATTTTGTAATTAAAGTTTTATGTCATGTTAGGCATTAGAATAAGATCCATTTTTCATCACTCTTGATCTTATTAATTTTGTGTGTTTGAGTGTTGAAAATAGGCTTTGCGCTGGTGGTGCGCTACTCGACCAGCGCACCTCACCAGCGTAACATTCCAGTGGATCGTCGCATGTGTTGAGCCACTAAGTTGCGCTGTTGCACCCGCACACAGTTGAAAAAAGTGGGCGTGCGCTGGTGCTGCGCCACTCGACTAGCGCAGCCTCACCAGCGTAAACATTCCAGAGGATTTACGCATGTGTTGCGCCACTGGGATGCGCCACTCGTTCAACGCCTATTGTAAAATTAGGCTATGCGCTACTCGACCAGCGCATGTCACCAGCGCACACAGAGGACGCTGGAACATTTTTTTCTAAAATGACCTCACTTTGTTTAGATCTTATATATATATAACTCTTTGGTTTAAGGTCGTGTAAGAGTTCAAAATATCACATATTTTCCTTAGAACACATTTCAAAGGAAAAACTCTTCCATGAACTCATTTTTAATCACTCAAAGCATTCCCATATGCATCAAAACTTCATCTTGCATCATATAAGTTCATTTAGAGTGCATCAATGGATAGGGTTGCTTCATCACATCTTGTTTGGTAAGTTCTTCACTATCTTCTTACAAGTTAAGTGTTTTACTTGCTAAACCTTCTCTTCAATTATTTGTATGCTTTTAGAAATTAGAGATTGTTGTGATACCATGATTGAGTGTTGTATCATGATAGCTTCATAGGATTGTTTGATCTATGTTTAGCTAAGCTTCTTGAACATGTCATTTAGCTCTTGATATCTAGGATTGCATTAATTGTCATCTCATTATCCTAGATAAGCATATAGGGTTTCCTAGCCTTGTTTGTTCATTGAATATCATCACATATTCACTTAGGACATTTTATCTCTTCATTGAGAAGTAAGACTTGTGTTGTTTCCGGGAGTAGGCAACTTAAATCGCAAGCAAGATGGACTAGGTTCACTTATACCGGGATTAAGTAGTGGTGGTGAATTTAAACCGGGATTAGGTTGTTATTCTCTTGCCATTAGTGGATTCGAGGTTCTAGTTTGGCGCACTCATCAGCCCGTGGTTTTTCCAATTTGGAGGGTTTCCACGTATATCTCGAGTGTCATTTATATTTCCGTATTTTTACACTTTCGATTTTATTATAACTAGCTAGGGGCATTTTCATAAACTTGACCTTTAACGAGAATTGGGTAAAATTGTTTAAATTATATTCATCCTCCCACCACTAGATTAATTCTATACACACCATAATATTTGTTCAGCAGCAATTGAAGGAGTTGATCTACTGGTTGTAGAAGAAGCGCAACCTCATAACCTCTCACCTGCAAGGCTTTGTTTGGTTGTAGTGGGGCCAGAACTAAATGCACCAGAAACCTGAAGGATTTCTGCTCCAATTAATCAGGCCGAACGTGGAACACCTGAAGAGGAACGACCACGCCAGAAGCAGAACCATGATCAGACAGCCTGTGCAAGACATCGCAAACATGACTGGCACAGGGATTAGTCGTCATCGAAAGATAGCGATCGGTACCATCGCAAGCTTCATCACGGAACCGTACACCTGTAAGAATCAACCAGTGAAACTCTATAACAAAGTGAAGAGCCAGAGAGGAAGGCCAATGAATTAATACAAACAATCTTTGGAGGACCATCCACTGGGAGAAGTAACCGAGAACGAACGCAGAAAATCAGAGAAGCAGTAGAAGCAAGACATAATTTTGACGTGAACTCGGTCTAGCCAGACCCGAAAAGGGTAAATGAAGGATGTGACCCAATAGTATTCACAGAAGCAGACTCACATGGGGTCAATGTTCGGCCAAATGACGCCCTGGTCATAAGTGCCCGGATTGGTCACCGGGAAGTCAGGAGAATCTTGATAGATAATGGAAGTTCGGCAGACATTCTATATGAAGCCATTTATGATCAACTCAGGTTGGACCAAAAGGATCTGCAGCCTTTCCATACTCCATTTAGAGGATTCAGAGGAATTGAGGTCAGGTCACTCGGGACGGTAAAGCTACCCGTAAAGATTGGAGTGGCACCTTGTTAGAAAACTGTATTGCTTGACTTCATGGTGGTAGACTTAGACAATCGGCCGTATGATGCGTTGTTGGGTCGGCCATTCTTAAATAAAACTAATGCCATAACAGTCACTTATGCATTGATGATCAAGTTCTCGATCGAACAGGGGGCCGGTGTAGTCAAGGGGTCCCAAGAGATGGCCCGAAGAGCTAACCTGTCAGTATACAAAGACAAAAATGATGGTGAATATGTATGCACTATAATTCAATCAAGTCAGAACAAAGATTCACTGTCATTCGAATTTGATCCAAGAGAAGAGTCGAATGAATCCAAAAATGAACCAGTCGAAGAAATTATCTTGAAAGAAGATGAGCCAGATAAGAAGATCAAGATCGGGGCCAACGTGGAAGGAAAAGTTAAACAAAGCCTTACTGATCTGCTTAAAGAATACAAAGATGTGTTCGCCTGGAGCCATAAAGACATGGTCAGGATAGACGTCCGAATAATATCTCATCATCTCACAGTAGACCCGAATGTAAAAATAGTGATACAAAAGAGAAGGTCATTCAATCTACAGGAAAGTCAGGCAATCAAACAGGAAGTAGAAAAGCTACTCGTCGTAGGGTTGATTAGAGAGATCAACTACCCTCAATGGGTAGCTAATGTAGTCCTCATCCAAAAGAAAATTGGACAATGGAGAATGTACGTAGATTTCACAGATTTGAACAAGGCATGCCCAAAAGACAGTTTTCCACTTTCGAGGATAGATCAGTTGGTGGACGCTACATCAGGCCATGAATTGCTCAACTTCATAGACGCCTACTCGGGATAAAACCAAATCCGGATAAACAAGGCTAACGAAGAAAAAACAGCATTCACAACTAATCAGGGATTGTACTATTACACAGTAATTCCCTTCGGGTTAAAAAATTCAAGGGCAACATGTCAAAGGCTGGTCAACAGAATCTTCGCACGGTAAATAGGAAGGAAAATGGAAGTGTACATTGATGACATGCTGACCAAGAACATCTCGGCAGACAAGCATACTTTAGACCTGCGAGAGATATTTGATGTTTTGAGGAGATACCAAATGAAGCTGAATCCGAACAAGTGTTTATTCGGAGTTCCTTCAGGAAGGTTTCTGGGTTTTCTAGTTCACCAAAGGGGAATCGAAGTCAATCCTGAAAAGATTCAAGCCCTGTAGAGAATGACCTCACCAAGGACATTAAAGAAAGTACAACGCTTAACATGATGTTTAGCTTCCTTGGGAAGATTCATCTCAAAGGCCACGGATAGATGTGCACCCTTTTTCAGAGTAATCAAAAAAGGAAAATGACTCGAATGGAATGAAGAGTGCGAGCAGGCTTTCTTAAAAATCAAAGAGTACCTTGGGCATGCTCCCATCCTTTCGAAACCACAAATGGGAGAGATACTCCATTTATACTTATCAATTACAGAACTAGCAACAAGCTCAGTCCTAGTCAGAACAGAAGATGGAGTATAGAAGTCAGTTATTATACCAGCAAGGCACTTTTACCAACCGAGACCAGGTATTCACAGGTAAAAAAAAATGGCCCTATCATTGGTTTCAGTGGCAGGGAAGCTAAGGCAATACTTTCAGGCTCATACAATCCAGGTTCTCACCGACTGCCCATTGAAACAAATTTTACAAAAGCCAGAGATTTCAAGAAGACTAACTAAAGGGGCAATCGAGCTAAGTGAATTCGATATCCAGTACGTCCCCAGGACATCTCTTAAGGGACAAGCAATGGCAGATTTTATAGCAGAGTTCATATAACCAAACTTGGAAGCAAAAAAGATGTTAGGTAAAAATTTCCCATGGAAGTCGTATGTTGATGGCTTTTCAAACACTCATGGCAACGGGGCAGGGATCTTAATATACACTCTAGAAAGAGATGATATCGAATGTGCCATGAGGATTGACTTCAAAGCAACCAATAATCAAGCCAAGTACGAGGCGCTACTAGCTGGACTCAGAGTTTGCATAGCTCTCGGGGTAGATGAAGTCGAGATATTTAGCGATTCACAAGTAGTTGTGAACCAAGTCCTGGATGAATACCAAGCCAAGGATGAAGGCATGATAGCCTACCGTGACATTGCAAAACAGCTGCTCTAGAAATTCAAAGAATATAGGATTGCCCATATCCCCAGAGGAGAATGAAAAGGCAGACGCTTTGTCCAAACTAGCATCAGTAACAACCACAATCAGGGCAAAAACTATTCTGATCGCACATCTCCTCAAACCGAGCACGGCTGAGCCAAAAAAATTTGAAATTTCAAAAATCCAAACACCGTCAGACGGTTGGATTACCCAACTGAGAAGGTTCCTAGAAGAAGGCATGCTCCCAGAAGATCCCCTACAAGCAAAACGTATCAAGTATCGATCAGCAAGGTACACATTGGTCGGAGGAGAATTATACAGAAGGGGGTTTTCCCGAACACTTCAAAGATGTGTGTCAGAGGAAGATGCAGGTCGGATATTACAGAAAATCCACGGGGGAGTTTGCAAAAGCCATACTGGGGGTAAAAGTTTAGCACACAAGGTATTCATGCAAGGTTATTATTGGCCATCTTTATTCTCAGATGCACAACGATGTTCGGAGAGTTGCAATACTTGCCAAAGGATTGCTAATGATATCCGACAACCCCCTGAACAACTCAGAAACCTCACATCCCTATGGTCATTTACCATATGGGGTTTGGATTTAATCGGCCCAATACCAGCTAGGACAGGGGGAGGAGCGAAGTATGCCATAGTAGTAATTGACTATTTCACGAAATGGGCAGAAGCTAAAGCATTAGTGCACATCACATAAGCAAATACCACAAATTTCATGAAAAAGAATATACTCTATAGGTTTAGAGTTCCAAACACTATCATCACTAATAACGGCACCTAGTTCGATAACCTGAAATTCAAACAGCTGTGCAAAGAATACCAAATTACCAATTATTATGCCACACCTGCCCATCCTTAAACAAACGGGCAGGCTGAAGAAGTAAAAAAAATCATCAATCATACACTCAAAGCAAAGCTAAATGCCAAGAAAGGAAGTTGGGTTGAAAAGCTTCCCGAAGTATTATGGGCGTATCGGACGACAGCAAGAACTTCAACAGGAGAGACTCCATTCACTTTAGTGTTTGGAACAGAAGCTGTTATCCCCATAGAAACGTCATATGCATCACCCCGGGTCAGGCTATATGATGAAGAACAAAATGTTGATATGCTATTACAAAGTCTAGATGAGCTAGAAGAGAAAAGGGAGAAGTCCCAAATACGAAATATGGCATATCAGCAAAGAGTAGCTCGTCACAGCAACTCTCATGTTTAGGTCAGGAAATTCCAACTAGGAGACATGGTACTCAGGAAGGTGTCATTGAATACAAAAAGTAAAGTTGCAGGTTCCCTGGTTGATAAGTGGGAAGACCTGTACAAAATGGAATGAATAGCCGGCCATGGAGCATATTGGATTGCACGACCCAATGGAGGGGTCTTACCCCGAGAATGTAACGCCCAATATCTGAAAATTTTCTATCCTTAAATTGTTTTCTGTTTTTCTTTTCTAGTCAGGACAATTTTAGTTAAGTCAAATATTAGATTTGGAACTTAAATCTTTATTGGTTTTGTAGTTATAAATAAAAATCAAACTCGGGATTTCAAAAAAATAAAGCATATGATAATAAGAACATATGAAAGACAAGCATGATAATATGAACATGCAAATAGAATACTCGGGACAATTGATTCCCGAATGGGTGAAGAAGCTCGAAGGAGCATGACAGCCGAGCATGGTCATTTGACCTTAGCAAAAAAGCAAACCTGATTCACCAGATTCTAGAGAAAGGCTCGGGATGCTATCGGAAAAAGATTCGGTGAAATGTGTAGCTGTGTTAAGCGGTTCGAAAAGCTTAACGATTCGGCAAACCCTTACATAGAAAACTAGGGAGACGTCCTCGGTAATGTGTAAGGACTTAAACATATGATCATGGTGAGCCTTGATGTAATGTTCGGGTAGCAACCGAGTATGAAACACAAGTATAAATCTGCTTCTGTTTTAAGATAACTCGGTTAATAATATTAGCCAGTTTAATAAGATACTTGGTGTTAAAAAAAATCGGGTAACAAAACAGGTTTAATAAGATACTTGGTGAAGTTACCCGAACATCAGAAATAGCCAATTTAATAAGATACTTGGCGTTAAAAACTATTCGGGTAATGAAACATGTTGAATAAGATACTTGGTGAAGTTACCCGAACATCAGAAATAACCAGTTTAATAAGATACTTGGCATAAATTTCAATAGCCAGTTTAATAAGATACTTGGCATAAATTTCAATAGCCGGTTTAATAAGATACTCGACAACAATAGAATCAAGTTAAAAAAGACTCGGTGAAATTCCTAGAGCAATGAATCATATCAGACCACTCGGTTTTCAGAATAACAGTTAACTCAGAATTTCATTGATATATTTACAAAGAATTGTTACAAAGAATCTCAACAAAAATGAATCAGAAGGATTTTGAACTCTTGTCAATGCTCGGGTCAGGCGCCATCCCGTATTCATGGAGAAGACTTTCATTGGAAGGCCAAGCAATCCTGTCGACCGAATCATCCATCCATTGGCTATAATCTTCTCCCGGGATCGGTCCTACATCAGGTACCACACCTTCTACGACCGATTCCTGACTAGCGTAAAAGGTCGAGAGGGAATGCTCGAAGGGAAACTCCAAATGCATGGGATGGGGCTCTTTGCCTCGGGTACGACAATAAGCTCTCCACTCCTTTATCTGAGTCCGAAGAGATTCCAAGGATCGATCCACGTGATTCTTGATCTACAGCTCCCAGTTGGTTCATGCTTTTTTAGTTGCCCGATTCTTAACCTTAAAAAACTAGCCAGCCGAAACTAACCCTCACTGAAATTCCTGAAAGAGAAGGGCATCGTAGACCGAAGATCTTTTGAAATGGTCTACCCCTTAGACTTCGAGTTCCAACCTGGCCTGTTTGGATAGGGACTCAACTATCAAAGCTTGGCGCTCCAAGTCTTCAATTTTCTTTTCATACCCCGACTCGGACTGCTCCGCTTCCTGTTCAGCTTTAAGCATTGATTCTTGGGTAGAGGACAACAAGTTTTGAAGTGACACTGCCTTCTCTTCTGCCAAAAAAGCTTTCTCCTCGGCCTTCTTCTGCTTCGTCAAACAGTGGTCGGCAAACACTTGAGCGCTACAAACTTCTTTCTGATAAGCCAATTCTACCCGAGCACGACTATCCTCACTCTCTTTCAACTGAGCTTCAAGATGCCTTATTCGATCAGCTTGATGTTGCTGCGTCTAAACCAGCTCAGTGAACTCGGCCACCATCTACAAAGAAAATAAATTAAAAATCTAGCAAGCAAACAGGCAAGGCAAGAGTTAGGGATAAAACCTACATAAGATGCACCGTTGAAGATATTCTGATGACGACTAGTCAGAGGCGTGTTCCTGAGATGACTCTAATGATCATCCCTGATAAAAAACCCGGTCAGATGACATCGCCCTGAGCATATCCTAGGGATAAGGATAAGGACCTCCAGAGGGTTCAGCCCTTAGATCTTCAACCTCAGGGGGAGAGGAACCCCTGTTCGGGTTAGAAGTCTCCACAGCCGTCGATGCTTCGACATGAACACTCGGGGGAATCTCAGCCTCGATGTCTTCATCACTTGATTCAACAAATGAAACTACTCGAGGAACCTTGAGAGGCTGAGTAGAAGAGTCGACTGCCTTTCGTTTCTCTGCCTGAAAATAATGGAGCTGCGGGATCTTTCTGAATGTCATCCCGGAAGGATTTAAAAATTTTGGGATCTATATGTACTTAACCCTCGAAGGTTTTACCTCCATCACCGGTATCTGACTGCTCGGCAGACCCTTCACCAAGACTAACACTTTACCTCTCACCGTCATCAGGCAACTCTTGAGTACTATCCGTTGAGCCACGGACCACTAGACTCCCCTACGGTCGGATGAACGACTTTCTCAGGGACATATTCCGGGACCTGCACCTCAGCCACATCAGGTTCCCTATTTGACTCGGGTGGGGCAACGCCCTCTTCGCTTTGACGAGAAGCTTCTTTTTGGCTCGCTTGAAGAATCGATTTCACTTGACGAGCTTGAAGAATCGATTTCACTTGACGAGCTTGAAGGTCGCAGACGATGTCCGAGTCATACACTTAGAAGAAAATGGGGAATCGCGTCAGTATATATATAAAAAAGAAAAGAAAAAAAAAGAGGGGTGTACAAAGATCACTTACATCGCTTGCGATAGCCTGAAATCTAGCTAAAGAAGTCGAGTTCTATCATCTTTTTCTCATTAAAAAGATAAGTCATGCTCCTCTTCTCTAGAATGCGAACTGCTGCCCGAGCAAGTCTGGTCATCTACGTATCGCTGAATTCAAGCTTTTTCTTGTTCCATACCTCGGGGGAACAGAAAAAACGGGGAACTTTTAACACCTTCTGAGTTTCCCCAGCCGAGAGAGTGACTTCAAGACCTAGTTTCCTTAGTCAAAAAACCAATTGTTCTTCCAGTACTTGTTGGACGAAGGAAATCCCCATATGAAGCCCCTCTTATTGGCTTCATCAGAGGTGTCAACTCCTTGATTCACCTTTGTCCCCTCGAGGACCCAACAGTCTGGCAGATTAGACATGAGAAAATAGGTCTATATCCTACCAGACTGCCTCAGCGTGTAAAAGTGCCTGATTTCATTCGGGGAAGGCGGTGACAGGTTCATTCGGCTCCATATGTGCCACATGCACATTAAGATGTTGTAGCTATTCGGGGCCAATTTAGCCGGAGCAATCCCCACTTCAGCCTGAGACCAGGCAACGAACGGCTGTAGGGGAAGAGTAACGCCACAGCAAAGCATGGACCCATAGATTGCCACCATGCCCGGGGAAGGGTTCCACGCAGCTCTATCACCAACAGGAACCAGAATAAATGAATTATCCAAATCGAATCGGGCACGATACTTCCCTATCTTTTCTACCCCGACCACGTTCAGTTCAGGGTCAAACCCACTTGGGCGATCAATAGAGAAAGAAAGTCGATATTTTCTGAACTCCTCTTCAACGTCCTGCTCATTAAAAGTCTGTTCCCTGATTTGGACGCTGCCCGAGTTATGCATGTGAACTTTGCTTTTACTTTGATGTTTTCCCATCCTTGATCGAAGTGGTACCCTGTGATTAGAAACGACAGATTCAGAACTAGATGAATCAGAATCAGAACTAGATACAGAACTAGATACATAACTAAAATGGAAGTCAGAGTAAAATCCAGAAACGTCGACTTTTAAAAAAGGAGGCTCGTCTGGGGGGATTTCCCCGAATAATCTTTGAGCGCAAGATGCCAGTTGAAAATCTCCACGATCAAGTGCCTCGAGAGCTATAGTAAAAAGTTGCTGATGGGAAGATGGATTCATTAAAACTAACCTTGAATGAAGAAATCTGATGTAAAATCTTCAATGAAGAAATAGTAATTTTCTACGTAAATAAATCTGGGCTGGAAAAGCTTCTGGTATGAGTCTCTGAGAATGAACCAAAGCAATTCCTCATAGGAGAATTTAAAGGGGTGATTGCACGAAACCCTAGGGTTTCAAGGTGGGAAAAATCAGTGACAAGATTTGATGATGTAGGCGGCGCACTAGGAGACGCGTAGGTCTCGCTTCTCGTAAATGGCATCGTGAAACAAAGCTGCAGAGGACACCTGTTAAGAGAAGAACTGGCTAAAGGCCGTCCGAATTCCAAAACGTCGCAATCATTGAGATCTCGCGTGATGAGTCAAATTGAATTTGCAAGGTCACCATTAAGACACGCCATTATGACAAGATATTTACCCTAGCATCACAAAGACAAAAAACTTGAAGGGTTGATTAAAATACTTTTGCCCGGAATGAAACCATGTTCGGCAAAAATATTTTAAGAGGGTATTGTCGTATGTAAATTTTATCAGACGTACACGTCATTGACAAAGGGGATAAAGTTGCCAGGTTGACATCCAAATAGGCATTCAGAAAATATCTTACAAGACAACACCAAAGAAGAGAAGCCCGAGTAAACAAGTATTGAACAAAACCTACTCGGGGTACGATGACGTTATATACTACTCGGGGTCAGTTAAAGATGCTCGGGGCTAGTTGATGATATTTTCTACTCGGGATCAGATGGCGTCATTCGAGACCAGCTAATATCGTTTTCTACTCGGGACAAACATGAAGAAAACCTAATAAAAAGCCCAGCGCGTAGCTCACACGAGTCGAGTCGTTAAAATACGCAAAGATATTCATCAAAGAGGAATTCCAAGAAGAATTGAATTCCAAACAGAAAAGGTTCTAAATAAGGCAACAATTTTATTTCTTCAAAAAGACTACGCTTTTATAAGGAAATAAGTTCTAACTGGACTACATTACTAGAGTCCCATTCAATCTCAATACAAGTCTCTGAAATAGGAAAGAAGATAGACTACTTCAAACAAGTAACCAATCATAGTTAAATACAAAGATCTTTATTACTTGTACAAAGAGGATTAGGGTTCTAAGAACATATAAATAGATCTATAATCTCTTCACAAAATACATACATAGAAAATATAGAAAAATACAGAGAGAAAAAGAGAGATAGAGAGTTGTAAATCTTTTCAATAGTGGATTTTGGCTTGGTTGATTATTCAGCCACCCGTGGACGTTTCTCCGGTCATTGGAGTTTTACCACGTAAAACTTGTGTCCGATTATTTTCTCATTCTCTCTCTCTTTGAAATCGCAGCTTAAATCCAATTCTGGTTGACTTTTTCCAGACATCCAGAAATCGACGTCAACAGGGAACATACCATATAAATATGCCACAAACTGACATAATTCAATTATATATATATATACTAATATGTATAAATTAACAAAATTAGTGTCGAATTTGGGAGTATCTCATCTAGAAATATAAAGTTTATATTGTGGCGCTTGCGACATATGTAAAGTACATGTAGTTTATTGTTAAATTTGTTTAAGTTTGTTTGCAAAACCAATTATTTTTTTTAAGTGCTAATTTTCTCCAATCACAAAATATAAAACTAATCAATTATGAGAATAAGAAAGTCCTTACCGAAATATAAATAGAAGTCCAAATAGGTTTGAATATAATTAAAAAAAACGTTGAATTCAAATGGAGATTTTAGAGTCTTAAAAAAACTAGGTTTTAAGGCTGCTAAAACTATTTAAATAGTGAGAATAAAAATATTAATATGGTTAAGGGTGTGAGAGAATATAAAATAGAAAATTAGGTAAAATTTGTAAATTATAAATTAATAAATATTCAGTTGATTTGCTATTAAGTGAAAAGTGAAAGAATTTCACTTTTCATAACCAGTGATTTTAAGAGCCCGTTCAGTGATTTTTTCACTTCAAAATGTAAACAAAACAATTTAATAACACACATTAAGTGTCATTAAGTGTTAAGTGAAAAAATCAAACAGGACCTACCTTATTTTGGATTGTTTACGAAATGTTCTTGATTTCAAGCCTTTTGTTTATCGTTTGTAGAAGAAGGAAAAACAAAGGGAGAAAACAAGATTCAATTATTTATGTGATTAGAGTTTATTAGGATTTCAAAGAATTCAAACATCGTTGAACTTGTTACTTGCTTTAGAATTTTTTATAAGGGAAAGCTTAAAATAAAATCAAGCCAGAAGAGAGAGATTATCCAATAAAGAAGAAGAAGATGATGTGCTAGTAAGAGGTGGAGATCTACCTCAATAGACCAAGTGACTATTTTTTTAGTTTCTTTTTTAATTATTTACATTGTTTTTGGGTTTATATATATATATATATATATATATATATTAAAATATTGGAGAGGATATCTTAGATTTTTTTTTTCTTTTTTAATTCTTAATTTTTTTTTGTTTATATTTTATTTACAATTTTTAACTTTAATTCTTTTATTTTAGAAAAAAACAATAAATTTATTTAACAGTTTTTTTTGAAGAAATTATTTAATAGTAGAGAGACTTGTTTTTTTTCAAATAAAATGGTAGTGCTTTTCTGACAATTTTTTCACGGAAACCTCAATCAGTAGTTAAGTTGGACGGAAGTCAACCATTGGTTAGGGTTTTTTTTTACAGTTAAAGTAATTGGTTGGATATCAAGCGTTTCATAAAACCTTAGGGTATGCTGTTGCAATTAACCCGATTTTTTTAATATAGTTAATTTTATAACATTTCACCCCAAAGTTTTCTATATTTATATTTTTCTATTAAATTTTCCGTCATAGCCCTACAGACGCTCCAAATTTAATAAAGTTTGTTTCACCCTGTATGAAAAATATTGTTTTGTTTTTCTAATATAGTTAATTTTATAACAGTTTCACTCTAAAGTATTATGTACTTAAATTTATTTTCTAAATTTTCTATCATGACTATACAGACCTTCCAAATTTAATGAAATTGGTTTCACCTGTATCAAAAACGTTTCAGTTGTGAACTTGTATAGCTAATTTGAGCCATAACCATATTATATTATATATAGGGGTTAATTCATAAAGAGCCAAAAAGTTTATGGTTTTACTCTTTTTAGCCATGAAATTATTTTTTATTGTTTTCATCACATTTGACCTATTTTGGACAAAATTGCCCCTAAATTAATTGAGATGATAAAAGAAAAAAGTTTATGTTGTTCTTAGATTTTTTGGCAGAACAAGAGAGAAAAAGAAAGAGAAGAAGAAAAACAAGAGGAATAAGAGACCATCGGTCGCCCCCTTGCCCGACGTCCCGTCCACTTTCCCCATCAATGCTTCCATCCACAACGAACTTCCTCTCAATCTCGTCAACGCCGCGATTTTCCTTGCCCGTTTTTCTCTCATCCCCGACTTCCCTTGGAGCCTGTCAACATCGCGACCGGCTCTGTGTTCAAATGGAAAACCACTTTTCGATCTTTAGGTGAGTTATTATCTAATACAACTATTAATCACTTTTACATATTGTTTTTTAATTTGTTAGTATCTCATAGTTCCATGTATTTTAATTTATCAGTCTTTTTAATCAAGGTATATATTTAAAAAAAAATGGGTATTGAATTTGGGTTTATAGTTTATACGCATTGTTGATTTGAAATTTATAGTTTGATGTTAGTATAGTGATGAGGAGGAAGATTAGTTAATGAATATGTGTAATGGGGCATGAGAAAAATCCTCATATTTTTGTAAATCGATAAGAAACAAATCGTACTTGAGAAGAGAAAACTAGAACATTTTTTTTTTCGGTTAGGTTGTTGACAATAGAAATCTGTTAACACCATGAATGTGTATTTAAAATTCTTATTACATGATTTGATACCCGGAATTGAATGAAAACAAAATTAACTTAGTTCATATGGTGTGTACCTTTTTTGCGATTTTTGTTTGTTTGAGTTGGCCTCTAGTGTTTTTGTTTGTTGGGTGATTTATAGGTCTCCTTTTATTTGTTAAATTGTTTTTCTCTGTCATTACAACCAATTAATCTCTCATTTCTAAGTTTAATAAGCTATTGTTCTTGTTCATATTGGTGTTCTTGTTGATGTCTTGTTAGGGTTTTTTTTTTTTTGCAATGAATTTGAATTTTGAATCAAGTTATATTTCGTTAAAAATTATGGAGTCACAATTATTGCTTTCTTGTTCATGTGTTATCCATCTAGTCTAACTAGTATATGATGGGCAATTTGAATTGATATTTTGGGTTCATTGTATGTTTTTTGTACAATCTTTTATTTTTACACGTTTGCTTTGTTAAATATTGTGTTTTTTTTGTAGTAGTAGTTAGGATTTCGGGTTTTTTTTTGAGGTACTTGATTAATAGAGTACTCGGTGAATAAGCATGTTATGAGCAGTGTGATATATAAAGCACCGAATGATAGAGCATTAATAAACAAATTATGAGCAATGGGATATATAAAGCACATGATGATAGCACCTAATGATAGAGCAATAGTAAACAAATTAAAGGACAGAATGTCCAACGAGTATTCTACGTCTAATTTTTTGATACTCGGATCAATAATAGTAAAGTTTGTGGTGTTTGGTTTCAATCAAATTATATATATAGTTACTTACTAGATTTTCATCATTTTAATGAAAGAATTTTCATCTTTTTATATTGTTTACAAGCTCAATTGTGTGCCATTCACATCTTTCATTGTGGAAGTTGGCTTGATCATTGATTTCCATTTACATTCTTTCAGTGTTGAAGTTGCCAATTATGGTGATTAAATGAATATACATGTAACTTCATTTTTAACTAGCATGAAACTTCAGTATCAACTGGCATGTAACTTCTAGCATGTAACATTACTGGAATTGTGAATGAAATAAATCTTCCAAATGGGGTGATTAAATACGCTGGCATGTAACTTTATTTTTAACTAGCATGTAACTTCAGTATCAACTGATATGTAATTGTAGGGAAAATCGCACAACGAAAGTGTAAAATTAGGGTTTGATATATTTTAAAAAAAATCCCTTTAATAGAAAGAACCTTAACCCTAGATTAATTCACATATATTAAAAGTGTCGTATCTTTTTCTCATGATGATTGAGCTAGCATCGAATTGAATTCACAAGATCTTCCAATCCAATCACGAATGTGAAGAACCTTGGAAGCTCCCTTTCTTTAAATTGTATACCTAAAATGGAAACAAACAAAATCTTCTTCTTTGTTAGTCACAATAATCCTCCAAGAGAAAAACCAAGAATGTCCGGTCACTTGTGAATTATCAATCAATTTGATTGAAACTCGCGTTAACCTTGATTCGATGTTGTACACAAAACCTTTATGATGCGAAGGATACTAGTGTACTATCGAAAACAAAAACGTTTCATCTTTTCTCTATACTTGGCCGAATTCTTCATATAATGAGTTGGACAAAGTTTTTTTTTAAAACAAATAAAAAAAAACTTCTCACACCAAAAATTAAGGCTTGTTCGAAATTATAGATAGAAGTATATATAGGTGGTCGAAAATCCTTCTAGAAAGAGGATTTCTAGTTCACCAAGACTGCTATCGAAATTTGGATTCAATCCTCTTAAAAAGAGGATTTCTTTTACACACCAAGACTCCTAATGTATTTAGTTTAGGAGACCTAATCCTCTCCTAAGAAGGATTTACTTGGTGGGCAAGAATCCTATCCTTAGGTGGATTTACTTGGTGACCAAGAGTTCTTTTCCAAAACGAATTCTTTTCTACACCAAAAATCCTAATCCAACTCAAACAGTGTATTTATTCAATAACAAATGATTAAATATAATTAAATTGTAACTAAATTAAAACTTCCTCATTCGACTAATTGTCAATTAGTGTTTTAATAGCAATTAAATACTTCCTAATTTGACTAGATAAATAAATTCATATTATTTATCTACTTATCAAATAAAGTATTTGATACTTATCATATTACCAACGATAATATGACAATAGCAGACCTACTCCTACTAGAAAAAAGATTTTGAATTTTAATTAATCAATTAAATAATTAAAAATTAATTAATTTCTATTTAATTAAATAATAAAATAAAAATAGTATTTTAAGCTAATATATTTAGCTTTGCCGCCCAAGACCACACATGGACATATATATTATTTTTCTTATTTTATTAAATCCATTGGACCTAAATAAAAAGTCCACATGTGAACTAGACTCTTTCTTACTAAAAGAAACAAGTCCACTTGCCTTAATACAATTCTAGATGGACCCATATATTGATCCGGTAGAATATATTAAGTGATCCATACAAGTTTATGTGGATTAAGGATCTTGGTGGGCTATCTAAATTTAAGCCAAATAGACATAACCTAATCACAATCAACGAATGATTCACTTAGGTCTGATCTGTTAATTTTAGTTCATTCCACTAAATAACTAAAATTGTACTCTTAAATAAAGATATAATAAGTTAATATTGCTCATTTATACCCTAGACAACTTTATTGGAGATAGTGTATCCTCGTGTAGAATACCAGTAATTGCCAAGAGCTCATAGACTGCCTATTGCTCTCCAAGTTCCTATATTTACTCATACGACCACATTTTGAACTTGGATATTTTGACTTGTCTAGAAGCCATGGTTCAATAGACACTATTGAAAACTTAACGTTAACATTTAATATCCAATACCTCAAAATATCCATATGATGGTATTCTATTCACATTTAATAAATGGAGCCACGATGTCCTTATCTATATATAAAGTCCTCTATCGATTAACAAATGAATACCACCAAACTATCGAGGATAGACTATGCTATATAATCGTACCCATTGATAGCTCAAATGATAGCACTTGCAACCATAAGTCCATCATTTAATTCAGGATTGATATAGACTCTCCGATTGTCTTCAAGTGAAATTTTTTTATCCATGACGATTGTGGATAAATAAATTCACTGTGATCCTATTCAATGCACCTAGTGCACTAGATTCATTTGCCCAAAGACACCGCACTTTGATGATTTTAGACTCATCATAACATATTTGATCCCACTCAAATGCTAGTAAAAGAATATACAACTTTGACAAGATAAAGACACCCAATCTTTATCCTAAGTTGTGAATATTATTCATGACTAACTAAAGAATTGTGTCTACCTCATACATATGTATGAACAATTCTTCACACAATTCTTCTTTTCTCACAGTCTTTTGACCTTATGATTATTTACTTTTGACAACTATAGTAATTAAACTATAGATGCTATAAGATTTGTTAAACTATAAATCACTTTATTACATGAAAAGATTGTCAAATACATTATTATACTCTTGCTATTGAGCATAATCAAAACAATCTCCCACTTGCTATATAGAAAATGTGTCATATCTCTCATACCCATGTTCTCTTGATGCCGATCAAAACCCTTTTATGGAAGAGCAATTGTAAAGGGATCCGCTAGATTATCTGCTGACGCGATCTTCGTAATCATCACGTCACCCCTATGCATAATTTCCCTCAGAAGGTGATACTTTCATTCAATGTGTTTCCTTCTCTTATGACTTCTTGGTTCTCTCGAATAAGTCACTACTCCACTATTGTCATAATAGCTAGTGATCTGCTTATTCGCATCAGGAACGGTAGGGAAAAAACACACGAAGCGAAAGCGTGAGAAAATTTAATAAAAATTAGGGTTTGCACATAAATTTTCCCTTTTAATAACAAGAACCTTAACCCTAGATTAATTGATGTATATAAAAAGTATCGTACCTTTTTTTTTGTAACGATTGAACTAGTGTCGAATTAAATTCGTAAGCTCTTCCAATCAAATCACGAACGTGAATCACCTAGGAGTGTGAGCTCCCTTTCTTTAAATTGTATACTTGAGGATGAAACAAACAAAATCTTCTTCTTTGTTAGTCACAATAATCCTCCAAGAGAAAAACCAAGAAATCCCGGTCACTTTTCAAGTATCAATCAATTTGATTGAAACTCGCGTGAACCTTGATTCGATATTGTACACAAAACCCTTTTGATGTAAGGGATACTAGTGTACTATCGAAAACAAAAATGTTCCCTCTTTTCTCTATGCTTTGCCGAATTCTTCACACAATGAGTTGGACGACGTTTATTTTATAACAATAAAAAAAACAAATAAAAAACAACTTCTCACACCAAAAACTAAGGCTTGGTCGAAATTTATAGGTATTATATATAGTAGACTAAATCCTCTCCTAAGAAGGATTTGCTTGGTGGGTAAGAATCATTTCGTTAGGTGGATTTACTTAGTGACCAAGAATCCTTTTCCAAAAAGAATTATTTCCTACACTAAGACTCCTAATCACTCATTAGTTTATTTGTGACCATATTAAAGACTTCCTAATTTGACTAGATAAATAATTCCTTTTATTTATCTACTTATCAAATATAGTATTTAATATTAATTATACTAACAACAATAGTATATTATTAGGAGACCTTCGCCTAATAGAAAAAAGATTTTGACTTTTAATTAAATAATTAATTAATTACCAATTTAATAAATTTCCATTTAATTAAATAATAAAATAAAAAATATATATTTAGATATATTATTTTTCTTATTTTATTAAATCCATTGGACTTTTATAAAAAGTCTACATGTGAACTAGACTCATTCTTACAAAAAGAAACAAGTTCACATGCCTTAATACAATTTTAGATGGACCCATACATTGGACCAGTAGAATAAATCAAAAGATCCATGCAAGTTTGTGTGAATTGGGGATATAGGAGGGCTATCTAAATTTAAGCTCCAATAGACACAACCCAATCACAATCAACAAATGATTCACATATGTCCGATCTATTAATTTTAGTTTATTCCACTAAAGAACTAAAATTGAACTCTTAAATAAAGATAGAATAAGTTGATGTTACACATTCATACCCTAGACAACCTTATTGGAGAAAGTGTATCCTCGTGAAGAATATCAGTAATCGCCAAGAGCTCATAGACCGCCTATAGCTCTCCAAGTTACCATATTTACTCATATAACCACATTTTGAACTTGGATATTTTGACTTGTCCAAAAGCCATATTTCAATAGACATTATTGAAAACTTAACGTTAATAGTTAATATCCAATACCTCTAAACATCCATATGATGATGTTTTACTCTCATGTAATAAATGGAGCAAGAATGTCCACGTCTATAAATGAAGTCCTCTATCAATTAACTAATGAATACCACCAAACTATCGAGGATAGACTATGCTATATAATCATACTTATTGATAGCTCAAATGATAATTCTTGCAATCATAAGTCCATCATTTATCTCAGGATTATGTTAGACTCTCCGGTTGTCTTCAAATGAAAACTTTTATCCATTGACAGTTCTAGATAAAGTATTTCATTGTAATCCTATTCAATGCACCCAGTGCACTAGATTCTTTTGCCCAAAGACACCACACTTTGATTATTTTAGACTCATCGTAACACATTTGATCCCACTCAAATGCTAACAAAAGAATCTACAACTTTGACAAGATAAAGGCGCCCAGTCTATTATCTTAAGTTGTGAATATTATTCAAGACTAACAAAAGAATTGTGTCTACCTGATACATATCTAGATGTATGTACCATTCTTCTTTTCTCATAGTCTTTTGACCTTATGATTATTTACTTTTGACAATTATAATAATTAAACTATAAATGCTATAAGATTTGTTAAACTAGAAATCACTTTATTCATATGAAAAGATTGTCAAATACATTATTATACTCTTGATATCGAGCATAATCCCAACAATCTCCCACTTGCTCTATAGCCAATGTGTCATGTCTCTCATCCCCGTGTTCTCTAAATTCCCATCAAAACTCTTTTGTGGAAGAACCTTTGTAAAAGGATCCGCTAGATTATCTGTTGACGCGATCTTTGTAATCGTCACGTCCCCCTTATGCACAATTTCCCTCAGAAGGTGATACTTTCTTTCAATGTGTTTCCCTCTCTTATGACTTCTGGTTCTCTCGAATTAGTCAATGCTCCACTATTATCACAATAGATAGTGATATGCTTATTCGCATCAGGAACCACTTCCAAGTCAATCAAGAATTGGCGGAGCCAGACAGTCTTTTTATTAGCCTCGCATTCTGCAACACACTCGGCTTCCATGGTGGAATCAGCAATACAATATTGCTTGATACTTTTCCATATGACTGCCCCACCTCCAAGTGTAAACACCGATCCTGATATTGATCTCCTAGAGTCAGAATCTGACAGAAAATCAGAATATGTATACCCAAAGGGAATCAAATCCTCTACAGAGTATACAAGCATATAATCTCTCGTTCTCCTGAGATACTTGAAAATATGCTTGACTATCGTCCAGTGATCAGGACCAGATTTCGATTGAAACCTGCTAACTATGCCCACAGCAAAAAATATATCTGGTCTAGTACAGAGCATTGCATATATGAGACTTCCAACTGCCGATGCATATGGAACCCTACTCATGAATTGCTCTTCATGCTCATTATTAGGAACTTATTCCGTAGAAAGTTTGATTCCATGTCTGAAAGGTAACATACCTTTATTGGAATCTTGCATAGAAAACCTAGATAAGATTTTATCTATGTATGAAGCTTGGGATAATGCAATCGTTTTATTCTTTCTATCCCTTATGACTTGGATACCAAGATTTTAACTTGTTTCTCCTAAATCCTTCATATCAAATTATTTTGATAACCATTCTTTTATTGATGTCAATACACCAACATCGTTTCTGATGAGTAGTATATCATCAACATAAAGAACTAGGAAAACCAACTTGTCGCCTTTATTCCTTTTGTATACACAAGGTTCATCAAGGTTTTGAATAAATCCAAAAAATTTCACAGCTTGATCGAACCTTATGTTCCAGGATCTGGATGCTTGCTTCAATCCATATATGGATCTTTGCAACTTGCACACCCTTTCATCTTGGCCTTTTGTAATGAATTCTTCTGGTTGCATCATGTAGATGCTTTTGTCAAGAATTCCATTAAGGAAAGCTGTGTTGATGTCCATTTGCCAAATCTCTAGGTCTAGAGATGATGCACTGGATAAGGGTATCCTAATGGATTTAAGCATGGCCACAAGAGAGAAGGTTTTTTCATAATCGATACCTTCTTTCTGTGTTTAACATTTAGCTACCAATCTAGCTTTAAAGGTTTTCATCTTTCCATCCATTCCTCTTTTCCTCTTGTATACCCATTTGTACTGGATGGCTTTTATCCATTTAGGCAAGTCTACAAGAGACCAGACTTTGTTTTTGAACATAGATTCAATTTCGGATTACATTGCC
The DNA here is from genome assembly GCA_032871835.1 of Dipteronia dyeriana. Lineage (NCBI taxonomy): Eukaryota > Viridiplantae > Streptophyta > Magnoliopsida > Sapindales > Sapindaceae > Dipteronia > Dipteronia dyeriana. The sequence continues at coordinate 43,272,396 of CM065297.1, forward strand.
TTTTGCCAATGGTGACAATCAACATCTTCCATTGCTTCCTTGTACGTATAGGGATCATTGTCGTCTGAAAGATTCTCTACAGATTCTCCTAGACCGATGTATCTCTCGGGTTGTCTAACAACCCTCCCACTACGATGAGGTATGGTAGATTGTTGATCTTGTGTTGGTACAGAATTTACAATTGGGCTTGGTTGTGAAACCTCTGGTGGAATTGTATCTCCTGAAAGCTTATTCAGGACAATTCTACTTTTAGGCACAAAACTGTTCATATAGTCCTTTACCAGAAATTTTGCAATTGTTGAAACAAATACTTTAAAATCTGAAGAACTATAAATATAATATCCTTTTGTTCCTTTTGGCTACCCTACAAATATACATGTTTCTGAACGGGACTCCATCTTTTCTGTCTTTCCTTTTAACACGTGCACAGGACATCCAAATATCCTTAAGTGTTGTAAACTAGGCTTTCGCCTGGTCCAAAACTAATGCGGTGTTTTAGGAACCGACCTAGATGATACAACGTTTAGAATGTACGTTGCGGTTTGTAAAGCATATCCCCAAAAAGAATTAGGGAGCATTGAATAACTCAACATAGACCTAACCATGTCCAAAAGAGTTATATTTCTCTTTTCTGGCACCCCATTTTGTTAAGGTGTGCCTAGTGTAGAAAACTGAGAAATTATCCCATTATCAATAAGATATTGCTGAAACTCACCAGATAGGTATTTCAACCACGATCAAACCTCAAGATTTTTATGCGTTTCTCAAGTTGATTTTCCATTTGAACATGTCAAAAGCATCTGACTTATGTCTCATGAGATACACATAACCAAATCTTGAGTGATCATCCATGAAAGTGATGAAGTACTCATATCCATCTCTAGCTTAAATGCTCGTAGGTCCACACACATCAGTGTGTATCAGTCCTAAACATTTGATGACTCTTGTGCCTTTGGTAGTAAACGAACTTTTGGTCATTTTACCTTCCAAACAAGATTTCACAAGTTGGTAGATCATCAACCTTTAAGTCACTTAGAAGTTCGTCACTTACCAATCTTTTAATCATATTAAGGTTAATATGACCTAGGTGCAAATGCCCTAGGTAGGTAACATCTTTTGATAATTTTACACTTTTATGATTAGGTTCCGTTGATTCCGCGTCTAACAAGTGAGAGATATTTCTATACAAATAAAATAAACCATTTTCCAATGTACCTTTACAAATAGTTTTGTTATTCTTACTAATAATAAAACCTTTTATTAGAAGTAACCGAATATCCAAATTTATTTAGACAAGAGACCGAAATTAAATTCCTCTTGAATTGTGGTACATAATAAACGTTTATTAAATCTAAATTCTTATAAGAATCTAAATTCGATTCTAATAATTCCCACTACACTAGTAGACACCAATGCTCCATTACCTAAATACAAGTTGAATTCATTCTTATCCAGTCTATTCCTTTGACCCTTTTCACCACAAAGGAAACACTTCCCTTTGATCTTGGTTACTATATCGATCTTCATCTAAGAAGGCTCAAGTTGGTTTTTCTTCTGTTGTCTCTTGACCTTCCTACGGGTCTTTAACAATAGCAACTTACCAAGCATATGAATCTCTTGACCCTTGCCTTTCACAAGGATTTTTTTCGTGATTTGAACATCTTGCATCAGGCATTGCAAGGTGTATTCCTTATTATTCGAGGTGTAGTCAAACTTGAATTTATCAAAGGAATCCGACAGTGAGTTGACAATCATGTCAATTTTGTTCTCACCATCTATCTCAGCACCATTTAGTTCAGCAATGTTGAGATTTTCTATGACTTTCATCAAGTGATCTTTCACACCCTGTCCAGGTTTCATCCTAAGATTCATAAAAGTAGTCACTGCCTCTCTCTTAGTCATCCTAGACCTCATAGCAAAAATCTCCTCTAGAGACATCATTATATCGGCAGCAGTCTCCATTCCTTCATGTTGTTGTTGCAACACGTCGGAGATGTGGCCATAATGTAAGATACATTTAGCCATCTCATCTGGAGACTTCCACTACTAATACTCATCTCTTTGCTCTTGAGTAGATTCATTAGTTTGGTGATTAAGGAATATACACAATGAATTAATGTTTTTTAGCTTGCAATAACAACCCAATTTTCCTTTTCCATGTGACATAATTATCAACAGTTGAAGTATTATCTTTTAGGTTGTTGATTAGGGATGGGGTCATGATTTCTTTATAATAACAAAAATTATATAAGTAAATAATCATGATAAAGCACTTTCGAATATTTATCTTGACTTATATAAAATAATTCAATCGTAAAAATTCAACGGTGATCCAACACCCATAAATGTCACGCCTCCTTTGGGAGTTCGCAACATTTACTAGTTTGACTAGGTCCCACCTAATTGTTAACATAACAACCAACGTTTTCAATTTTAGCCTTGTGATTTTATTAACAAGAACTCTTAAGAGGATATTAATAAACTCACATTGAGTGTGTCACCAAGTTATTGACCTTCAATATAATCCCACACGAATATCCCTCCTTTGGGATTAGATATCGTTTGGGCTAATTGTCTAGTTTATACTTGTAAGGAAGTATCTTGCTAAATACCATTCATGAATACCTCTTGGGAGGTTATTATACGAAACATAAAGCTAAACTAAACTTGGAGGCTGTAGGTGTTCCAAAACACCTTCTCCCACTCAATTATTTAAGGCCTGTGATCGAATTCCAAAGAATGATTTACCAAGTTATCTAGATGCCAATTTAGATACCTAAACCATTATATGCATGTTCATACCAAAA